>CM046039.1:76421318-77703525 GCA_025215565.1 Flaveria ramosissima | reverse complement strand
AGCATCTTGCACAAAATTAGACAAAATAACCGCAAACTCATCCTCATCCTCGTCATCATCACCATCACCTTTTTCTTGATTTATGTTTTTCAATTCAGTATTTAAAAACTCACGAGCTTTTATAAGCGCATGGCCAAATTTGGAAACCGTACCAGTCAACCCTTCGGCATCAAGAATGGCTGCTTTTTTTACATCATCAAGCTCACTGCTCAAACTGGAAACCACTTGAAGGCCAAGATTGCGATAATATTCATCTGAATCTTGAGAATTGTTAGCAGATTCTTCTAGAAGCTCATCAGAACTAAAGCTGGATAATCTTTTGGTGTCGTGGGCAGTTTTGGCAGCTCTTACACCTTCTGCCCGAATGATTTCAAGTACTACAAAATGCAAAAGAGTTGTTTTTCCATCAACACCTTTTACATCTGAAAGTTTCAAGAGTGTGTCAAGTTTGAATGCTTGTGCACTCCCACGGAATGTTCCATCATTCATACGATTCCCGGTTTTTAAAACAGCTTCCAGGAGTTTAAGGAATAACCGGCTTTTCTTAAGTTGTATACAAGCAGCCTGTACAAGCAACCCAAAAATATCATAAAATCAGACAATAAAACAAGGGCAAACTGAATAAAAAGGTAACTTTGTTCAAACTTCAGTCTCAGAACAAACTTTATTGTCTCAAAAAGCATCAAACTTTCAAGATTTTAGATTTAAAGTAACATTCAACCTTGACAGCATGTAAGCGGTATCAGCGGTGTATCAACGGCTTGAAAACAAAGCAACATGTTTTAGAGTAAAGGGCTTCTATTAAAATTCTTAAAAGTTTAGTGGTGGGAAAAAAGAAACTGAGTACTTGAAATTTGGTTACCTTTTTTATACAATTAACCCAAAAAACAAAACAATAAAGCCCAAAAAAAATGTTTTCACCTCTAAGGTTTGGAAGGACTCCTTCATTATTTCTTCTTCCTCTTGAAGTGTGCACATAAAAAGTAAAGACTCGAGTCTTTTAAAAGCAAATGGTATTTCCACTATTCGTTTTAAAAATCGTTCTGCAGTTCCAAGGCGAGAAATATCCCCATTATACAGCCTTAGCTTCAATTCTTCTTCTCCGGTTGGTGCCATTTTCAGCAGAGTTTGAATAAGTTCTACCGGGAGCTCGTTTCCTAATTGAGCTCATATGGATTAGAAATGATAAAAAATTACATTTATAACTGTAGCTCTACAAACTGTAGTCAGAGAACAATAATGATAAACTACATAATACAACCTCAAGTAGAAATGAATATTTTATAGCTCGTGAAGACGATTATAAGATGAATGTTTTAAGGATTTTAGGGATATATAGATAACTGTGTTTTCAACGTAGCGGTAATAAGGAGAGGTGACAGCCCATTTTACTCATGAATGAGTTTATTTGGGTTGTGTTTTATCTCAAATGGGTCATAATTCATCAAAAGTCTAACTTAATGAACACATCCTTAACCATTTGATTCATAGATCTAACATATTAATGTAATAATATTGTTTTTGTAATCACAACTAACACATTTACTATTTATACATTTTTTCCTAAAAACAAAAGGTGTTTGTGGGTAGACGTGGTCCATTTCTACCGGCAGTAAAAATAGAAACTGTTTAGCACTTTAGCCTTGTTACCCAAACCGCACATGTTGCCATCGGTCAACCACTAAGTATATAATACACACACAATGAGATGATGTGGGAGGTAATTATGATTGAAGTAAAGAATTACCATCTTTTAGTGCATCACAAACTTCATTTGTTGTCACATTCAGTGCTTTTAGAAGAATAGACAAATTTTGGGCCTTCTTCGGATCAATAATTTGAACTAAATTCGAAGAGGTGTCTTGTGATGAACTCTTCTTGTTGCTGCCTTTATTTTTCTCGGTAGCATTATATCCAAACAAATTTTCAATCATTTCTTCATTAAACCTGTTGTCATTAAGATACACATTATGTTTCGGAAGCGTATTTCTTTATAAAACTTATGAATCACAACTTACTGGAATGACCCAGCTCGAATCTGGCTCCAAACCATTGCTTGATCAGGGTTAGCCATATTAACCTTGTCCCAGAAAAATGGCTTTAGCTTAGCTTTGTTAGAATCATCACCATCAGGATCACTTGGTTCAGACGAAGGGCGGGAAAATTTAAACCCTGCACCAGGTGGTCTAGGCGGTGGTCTACCACCACCTGGTGGAGGTGGTGGGGCTGGACCTTTCTTCATTGGTGGTGGCGGTGGTGGTGCTTTTCCAGATGGTGGTGGAGGTGGTGGTGGTGCAGCAGATGGTGGTCTTCTAGCTGATGGAGCACGTCTAGCTGAAGGAGCTCGAGCTGGCGGAGCTGCATCCACTGGTGATCGGTTAGGAGGAGAATGAGTATTGACAGGTGGACAGTGTACAGATAGATCAGTCCTCCCAGGTGGAGTCTTTAGAGCCAAGTCGGGCCTGCCAGGTGGCGGCTTTAGAGGAGGTATTCCAGAAGCACTTAAAATTCCTGGTGGTGGCTCTAATGGGATACCTAATGATACACTTGAATTTACAGATGAATCTTTTTTTTGTAGGTGTGAACTGACACCTAGCATATGATCACCAGTGTTTCCAGGATCCTTAACCGAGTTTTGCACAGTATATGAAGGTTTTTGTGAAGAACCTGAAAGATCAATATCAAATGCACATGTAAACATCCAACATGCAACAAAGTTAAATGAATGCTTAGTTTTAAAAAGCGTGAGGCGCTCCGAGGCGTTTAGGTCCCAAGAATAAGGCCAGAGCTTCAAGTACTTGAGGTGTTGGTCTATGTACAACCAGATAAGCTTTATATACATCAAAAAGTTTCATTTCTCTCATCCCTTTGCGCGAGCGAGCTTTTTAAAACTTGAAAGGCCTAGGTAGCATGACCAAGAAAGGAGTTATTGCATAAAAAGTTAAGCTTTGGTGTGATTTAATTTGGTAACTATCTTCCTTTTCAACCATCAAAGCCCTCTAACTTTAATATCTTTTAGTTTAAGGTAATTTTCAACTTATCAGTATTTTTGGGCAACAAGTTAGAAGAAAATCAAAATGATCAAACTAAAAGAAACAATAACTTATATGGGTTACCGTAAATCAAAACTCTTTAAAGTCTGAGTGTTGTTATCAATCTTTTGAAAGTTCAATGGTTTTTTCGGGGATAAAGCTGTTACACAAACGACAACCACACTAAACAGGCTTGCTTTTTTATGCAATAAATACTTAAAAAGATACCATTCAAGAACTCACTCATACTTAAGCTCAAAAGAGGCTTTTCATCATTTTGCACCCCACCATAAGTCCTGGTATACCAACAAAAGAGCAGGGTAGCAAGAAGAAACGTTACGGCTGCAGTAGAAGCAACAACAATAATAATTGTCGTATTATCAATACCGCCACCACCCGTGTCTGCTTTAGAAACAGTAAATGGAATTGACTCTATATCTTTCTCCAAAAACAAATGATCATGCTTTTTACCACAATGAGGCTCACAATTTACTTCAGCCAACTTGCGTCTTATAGGAACAGCATTACGCCTTCTAATATGTTGATCAATGCCACTGGATTGAAGATCTTGATGAGCTTCCATCGAATGCGTAAACTCTGCTCCACAATCCACAAACAACTGTTCAACCTGCAGCTAGCAAGCATCATCAAGTCTCAACACAATACCATAACAAATTTTGGGTTAAGCAAAACAACAAACACTTGGTGGGCATGAAAGTAAACCCAAAATTTCTTGAAATCAATCAACACAAATGACTATATATTTGCATCTAATTATCTAAAGTTCCTGAAGAATCAAAAAATCAAACTACAATGTGGTAATCTAAGCTTAAAAGATGAGCAAGAACAGAGTAATACCCTTTCTTCATTCATCAATGCTGCTGCCAAAGGGAAAAGTAGAACAGCAAATGCTATGAATGATATCATCCCTTCGGCACCCATAGGATGAAACCATTTATCCCAATATCACCAGAAATCAACGATCATCGTCGACCAACACTCAAGATTTCGTTTCACAACTCACATCAAATCGTTGCTCAAGAATTTATAATCAGGGAACAAATATCGAATTCTGGGTAAAAACCCAGAAATCCTCATCCAAATTTTCGAATCAAATAACAGAATCACTCGAAATGAAAAGGATTCACGCCCAATATGAATCATATGATTGCATTCTCAATGCCGACGAACATGAAAACTTCGAGTTTCGTCGATGATTTGATGAATAATTATCTTCAAGCATCGATTGTAAGAAGAAAATTTGCATAAACGTGACAATGGTGCAGATGATTAAACTATTCACGGGTAAATCATGCAGAAAACTACCGATTGGGGGAGTTGATCATGAACATTGTTCACCCTATGGAATCATCATCGTACGCAATATCAAAACGGTTAGATTCAGTTGAAGATTATGGATTAAAATTTGCAAGTATACAAATTATTAATCCGTTATAACTATTATACCCAAGTCTATATGTTACAACTTACAAAACATGATTCTTTATTAATTTATAATCAAGTGTTATAAAAATCAAAACACTAAGTTAAGAAATGTATAATGTCTCGTATATTACAACGTAAACAATAATTAACTTGAAACTGAATATTCATTAAGGAAATTAGTACCACATAAAAAAAAAAAAAAAAACTATAAAGAGTAATTTAAAAAAACATAAAATAAGCAAAAAAAAACACGGGTTATCACCCTCTAGAGTCAAACGTGCTTCATCGGATTAAGCAAAAGTGCGAGCTCACCAGTGGGCTAAGGGCAAAGTTGTGATTTTAACCTGCAGAGAATTTAATTTAAGTAAAAGTGAAAAACGAAAAAGAAAGAAAAAACGACTAACATTACTAAATGAGTTATAGAAAGTAGTACGCAACACCAAAGTCCATGAATGATTATTCTAGTTTCTCAATTCTATTCTATAGTTTTATTTGAAAATTATACTAGTTTCTCAATTTTATTTCATTCTATTCCATTCCTTCCAAACAAACGCCCCCTAAGTTTTAAAAATCACTTGTGATTGAGATTTTAGACTTTTAGTTTTGACCAGCTTAATTGATATTTGAAATAAAAGAATAGGATAAAATAGTTAGTAGTTAAAATTACAAATGGAAGAAAGTGAAAGAAATAACAAGAAAAAAAAGTAAACATCTAGTTGTATTACCACATTTAAAACTCGGATGTGACATTTCGGATCGGGTTTTTTACATCATATGTAATCGAGTTGTTTGACACGGAACCGGGTTCTATTAATTGATTAGACCCGGTTTAAAACCAATTATTATTAGACGTGCTCCTTAATATATAGGATAAATCTCCGACTCATATTTAATATTTTAAACGTATTATCAGCTTACTTGTTCCCTTGATAGATTTTGTGCCTCCACCACTACCCTATTGACAAATGCACATATCATCTACCTTTGATGAAGAATATAACATACTCCACTTGCTAAAAAACACCAATACATACAACTCAACATAAACCACAATAAACACATCAAAACCACACCTTTAAAGACCCTACTAAAGCCCATAGTACAGATGCCACCATACATGACACTTGCAAGTCAATTGTCCTAAAAATCAAAACTCTTTTTGTCCCTAGAGCTAAAGTTAAGGCCACTAATATTGTAATGCAAGGTGACAACATCTTCCAAGATTCTTTTTGCATCATCATAAAGATGTTCTTTTGAATTCTTGACCATAAAAGGCTACGAATAATAAATAAAAACGATACGAATAGCACGATCAGAAGGATATAACTTCTGAATCAAGACAAATTTTATATAGTTTCAATAAAATATCTTTAAAATGAGATATTCGTGCAAAACTTTACACTCTACCATATATTCGAGTCGAATATATTCTTTCTGCTTTTTATGCAACTTTTAAGCTATAAGAAGTGTTAAAACATCTAAACTTTAGCATTGCTCGATGCTAGGGTGATGGCTAGCATACGACTTGAAGTTGTATCTGAAGATCAATCGCCACATAAATGGCGTGTTCCTTTAAAAGAAGACGTTTTTGGTGCGTTTATGGCGAAAGGGGGTCCGTTCGTGCATAAGGTTTTCGGTGATAAATCATTGTTTGGACCATTATTGTTTAAGAAGTTCTTTGATCCATCAGACGCGTTTCCACTTTGGGAATTTGAACCGCGTGTGTTGTTGGCTAATCCTCAAAACGCCTGTGTGGATTGGTTTCAAAACGAAGCGTGTTATGTTCTAAAAACCGAGCTACCAGGTTAGTCTTTATGCAACATTCAGCATCATATCACTTTTGTTCACAAGAACATGTTTACTGATTCTGCAGATGATCAACAATCAAATAGTTTAGCCATATGTTATTTTCATCAATTTTGTAATAAAAATATCAATAATCCATTAAGAGCATTTGTTTTCTGTTATATCGAGTACTTATAATATTTACTTGTTAAGTAATGCTATTAATTACAAACAAGACGCGATTAGCTCCTTTTATTGCAACAGAAATCGAAAAAAGCAGCATTCGAGTTTATGTTGAGAATGGGAAGGTTATGGAGATCAGTGGGCTATGGAACCACAAAGGCGACTCAAGAACAACCGACTGGCGAAGCAGCAAATGGTGGGAGCGTGGCTTCGTAAGGAGGCTAGAACTGCCCGAAAATGTGGATTGGAAGAAAATCGAGGCGTATGTGAACAACGACACCATATTGGACATTAGACTTCCTAAAATTTCAACAGAATGTGATGTTCCTGCAACTGCTAGCGCGTGATATCGACACAAAGGTTTTTGTTTTTTTAACAACTATATAAACACATGATTGTGCATTTCATTATGGAATATATAGTAAAACCAAGTGAATCTTGATATCTTGTTACTTTCATACCATAAAGAAACAACAGAGAAGTATATAAATCAACAAGATAACTATATTTTTGTGTAACTATGATCTTGAAAGTTAAAAGAACCTCAAAAGGACAACATATTGGTTTTTAATGTACGGTAGTTTTTGTTGTGTATTTGCTCAATACTAAATTGAAGAAACTAAAATGAAATTTAATTATGAAACATGTGTTCTAATTGCTATTAACTACAAAACCGTTAAAATTCATTTTAAGTTGTAAACAATGTCCTAAGAACACATGTTAGTGAACTTGAATTTCCATACACAAATGCTATTTGAAATTTATGATCTTTTAGTTTTTTATTGGGATTACCATAACAACCAACTTATTCTCTCATTTCGCATTAGAAAGTTCATTAATCCGGTTTTATTATATCAAAGTGTCTAAACTTGTTTAAGATGCATGTAATTGTGAAATTATAAGAAAAAAATCGATACACTTAATGGGATCGAAGTTTTATTATATAATATCATATGATTTTGTATTTAAATGGTTAAAACCGATGAGAAAGCGTTTCATGTCAACAAAAGAGTTTATATGTCATCCAATCAACAAAATATCACAAATATGTGGTGCAAGTAACAAGCATTTAACACGCATCTCAAATTCATTTGTCTGTTTTTATAGGATGATTTCTTAATATACGATCTAAATGCAGATGTTAGATTTATATATTCTGTTTAGATGGTTCTAAAACAATTCAAAGAGCATCTTGTATAGCGTTTAGTTGCTTAATGCGCATCAAAATTATATTAGTATAATTAATAAAAGGTGTCTTTTGTTTCTAGCTAAAACGTGTTAAAGAACAATAAACCGAAAGAAAAAACAAAAGGGGATGTAGCTCAGATGGTAGAGCGCTCGCTTAGCATGCGAGAGGTACGGGGATCGATACCCCGCATCTCCATCTTTTTTTTCATTCAATTTTTGGGCTTTTTTGTTTGGGCCTAAGCCCATATTAATAACTACACCAAATAGAAACCCCGCATCTCATATTAATAACTACACTAAAAAGAAAAGAAACGAGCTTAACAAATTAAAAATGATAACTTATGTTTACGTATGTTTTTGTTTGAAATATAAAATTTTTATGTATATAAACTGTTAGTAAGAGTAAATTACACATTATGTCATTTTGCATGTATTTTGTCATTTTCAACTAACTGGTTTTATCTTTTTCAGTTAGTTCTAAGTAAACTTATCAAATTACCCTTACTAACAGAGTATAAGATGTAAAGAAAATACTCATTGGATCAATATAGACAAGGGAGTAATTATGAGTTCACGTATAACATTATTTTCCACATTTACATACAAAGCTAAGTATATAGAATAAAAGGAGTCATGTTGGGCCTCAGAACGGATCACTGGTTTTTTCTTTCTTTCGGTTTCATTGATAGCAGAATATCCTGACTCTACGGCTCGAATCCTAAAAAGAAATATACAAGTTTAATAATACGAGAGTAACACCCCTCCAACCCAAATTATCATTTTATCTCCTTACAATGCAATTTGTCAGCAAACCGTTAGAAAAAGAAGCAAAATTGTATCAACCATATATGTGTTGGAGAAGAAAAAAACAAACCAAACATAATTATCTTGTCTCGGAACGAATGAATAAAAATCTTTATACTATATTTTTATAAACAATAACTAGTATACAAGATTTAAATATACAATACAAAAGCATTTAAAATTGAATTTAATGCGACCTCTCTATTATATAATTTTTTACACTAAACCAATAAAACTGCACTTGAGCCGTAGTTTGCTTTAAATGACAATGGCATATTATATAGGACATAGCATTAGTTACGTACTTATGTCTTTGTTGAAAATGGTATGCCGTGATGATTAAAAATATGTATAAAATAATGATAAAGTAGTTACTATAAATACATTTGTAAAAAATAGATTATAAATTGTGGGTGAAAAAATAAAAACAAAATCAAGCCTATAATTCATTTTTTCGTTTTATATGCATGTTTCTAACACCGTTTTCTTTTTAGTTTGCACTATTCCTTTGATATAAAGTAAATATGGCATTTTCGTTGATGTTTTATTATACCTTTTATTTATATTTTCTCCCAACTTTATAATGGTTTTTTTAAATAGACATGTTTTTTCAGTTTTCGAGTGTACCTCAACTAGATATTGGAATTGTCGGTTATAGTCGGATCATGTCACTTCAATAAAAGTTAATTGATTTACGTTCGGCAGGATCTCATGAAATATGTTATAAATTAAATTTTTCCAGGAATACCATTTGACAGTGACGGTTCGAATAACTTTCATTTCTAAAATCTCTTCATAAACCCTAAAGTTAAAATTAACTAATATGTTTCAATATATATTTAATCAATTATTTTTATCATTCATTTGAAAAACTAAAAGATAAAAAAATAGCTAAATTAAAAACAAGTTCTAAAAATGTGTGAGCATATAAAAAAACGATGATCAAATCGTATGCCAACACTTTGGTTGGAATATGCGGACATATGAAATAATCAATTAAAGTCCATAATATGTCCTAAAATTACAAGAATTAATAACAATTTGTTAATCTTCAGCTAAAGTCGTTAATATTCTCGTCGCAAACGACAATTCGTAAGTAACGTCTATTCATTTAGGGGTAACTATTAAATGAACATTTTTTGAGATAATTATGAAATCCCGGATATTAGTTAATGAAATGTAAATTGGGCTTTTAATAAAATAAACAAGCTTAGTAGATTTAATACAAAATAAACTTAATTGGTTATTAGTTTCTAGACTTGTTAATTTTAATAAAAACAGACTCTTAATTTAATTGTTAGTTGGTTAAAGATGTTTTTTAATCATTTTGGTCTATGGTTCGTAAGGTTTTCCATAAGGGTCGACATTCAAAAGATCACGAGGTCAAATCAAATATCGTTAAGGCATGTTACATATAAAAAATTTCACGGGTTCGGTTGATCCCTCCCCCTCCTTACTAAGTCCGCCCTTGCCTATAGTTAACATGTAAAATCATAATTCATTAGTTTTTTTATGAATCGATTTGTATATTTTTATAATTATGAAGATACAAGTATACTCTAAATATTAAAAAAGTGAAAATTTTCCATGATTCACTTTTCGTGATTTGTCGGAATTCACATATAAAAATAGGGCCCGTTATAGCTAAATGACTAGATTTACTTTCCATGTTTTACTTTTCGTGATTTATTAGGTGTATGTTTAATTGTTTACAGTTGTAGAGGGGTAATATTTTTTTCTAGATGACTCAATTTATAATGTTATCTTATTTTAACTATACATGATTAGTGATTACATACTCAGGTGCGCCTCGATATATTTAAGTTTAAACTAAAGTAATGAACGATCGTAATTATAAGGATTATTGAATTTCAATAATTCCGACTTCATTAGTTGGTCGGAATTAATCACAACTCAAAAAAAGTTTACAGACACTACTAACTTTGAGTTTATTTTCCTTCAACGATCATTAATTAACTGAGAATTAACACCGTTAGTTTTTTGATAACGTGGACTGTTTATATGACCAAAACACTAAGTAGGAAGTTAAAATCAACCATCTGGTCCATCAATCTGAAAATTCTGCACCCCTAAAATCCTTCAATCTCCACCTCCTAGTCTGAACTACTTGACTCGTTGAAGGTAGATTTTAGGTGAAGATGGAGGTTAGACATAAAAAAACAAACCTAATGGAGGCTGGGGGTGGCAGAGTTGAAAAATAATTCAAAGTCGGCCCTGTTTCATCATTTAAAAGATACAAAATCTCAAAAACAACCTTCAATACATCATATATATTTTCAGCTTACAATATAAATAAAAATAGTTTCTTTTAGTTTAAGAACCCTAAAAAGTTGAGGGTTTAATTTATTTATCATTATATCAATCTAAATTGAGTTTGCAAGCTTATAATTGAAAAAAAAGAGAAATAACTAAATTTGTAAACCAGTTGGTTGCTATTTTTGGTTTTGACTATTTATATTACCAGATTTAGTAAGGTTGTGGCCAAAGTCACACACAAAATTTCACCTCAAGTTTTAAAAACAAATTTATGGCGGTGTTTAATTTTTCTCTTGTCGTTCAAGTATAAATTTGGTTAAAAAAACTAGAGTTGTATTTAAAATAGGTAACTTTTTGGGCATCGTAGGTAATACTGACTGACGGTAACATGCTAATATCGTGACAAATGAAACTGATAATGACCGAAGAACATCAAAATCATTGTTTAATTGTTTTCTATCAATGTTTCGATCTCCAGAACCGAATCGCTGCATCTTCATCGCCAGAACAAACGTAACAAAGTTCATAAATGTACCGCATCGCGCGGTGTTAATTTCTAGTTAACAGTATTTCCTAAACAAGCTAAATTTGTAAACTAATTTGAGGAAGCTAAGAGCATTCACAACCCGTTTCCCATATATGTGTGAGTGAGTGTCTTATATTATGAGGATGGTTGTAAGTGATTGTGAGTGAAAGATATAAAAAAATTATGGGAATTGTATCATGTTTTCCCATATTTGAGGAAACATGGTATAACTCTCATAAATTTCTTAATATTTTTTAAAGTGATTGTGAGTGCATGAGAGATAAAATGTAATGATAATGGTATAAATAAATATTATTTAATTGAAAATTAAAAAGAAATATTTTTTAATGTAATTATACAGATTAATACGGGGATGAATTGTGAAAAGATTTATTAAATTATATTATAATAAATCAAAATTCCGTGACTACTTTTAACTTTTTTTTTATTATATATAAATACTTCGTCACTCGAATAATAAAATGTTTTTGATAGGTGACATAAAAAGGACAATTAAATTGTGACGCAATGGATGGTTGAAATTTAAAGTATAAAATAGAGAAAAGTGTGGTTAGCACGTCACTAACTACATCATTCATTAAATAAGAATTTAAATAATATAAAAGTCTTTTCTAGTGTTAACATTATTGAATTTTATATTTAAATAATATAAAAAATGTGTTTGGAATTGCTTATTCTTTTTATCACTCTAGTATATATTAAAGTTTTATACATAATCAAACTCACGTAAGAAAATAATAACTTCATGTTGAAAGAATTAGTTATTTTACTTTTAACATAAGCAATTATTATACACGAGTTATATTATTAATCATTTATGGGTTTGTGTTTAATTAAAAGAATAAATGTATCTCACATATAAAGAGTGAAAGATCTAGGCATTGGTTATGATGAATGCGTTAATATGTTTGGTAAGGTTTTTTAGTAGTGTTTTACTTCAACTTTTATAGACGTATAAGAGTACAAGATTAGGTTCGAATGACCTAAAACATCTAACTTGTGTATGCTTGTGACCTGTGTACACAATTTTCAAATCAAAATCCACTGATACAAGTTGTAGTGGTTGTTATTAACATAATTATTGGTTTCTTTGATAGTTATTAAGCTGTATACTTGTTTGTTAATTGTAGTTAAAATAGTTGAGTGGTTTTCTTTTGTGATATCTATAGAATGAAATTGTTAAATCACTTCAAATATATCACAGGGAAGAAAGATAGAGATATATAGGTTGGAAAATTAAAAAAGATATACCATTGAAATTGTGTTCCACTCATTGAGGTATCTTGTTCTTCACCAAACTACTTGTGTTCGAGGTCTCTTATATTACCAAACTACTACTCGTTTTCTACAAAGGATAGAATATATAACACTTGGCATGAAAGTTGTTAGGAAACCATGTTAAACAAAAAGTCTTAGAGTACTCACAGCCCGTTTGGTATATTTATGTGAGTGTAATTATTATATTATATATAATTGTTGTGAGTGATTGTAAATGGAGGAGAGAAAAATGTTACTGTTCAAATTATAAATTTAAAAATATTGTTTAACCCTTAAAATTTTTTTTAATATTTTTTAAAAGTTGTTTGAGTGTAGGAAAGAGAAATGGTAATGATAAATGTATAAAAAATATTATTTATTTAAAAAGATAAGAGAAAAAGTAATAATTTTTAGTATAATTATATGGATAAAGATAAGAGATGAACTATAAATACTCTTAACCACTCTAACTTTTTAAGATTCTTTAATTCTTGCAACTGAAAATATTACCATGGACACTACTAGAAGTGCATTTGTACATTTATCTAACTAGACTAGTACATGCGTGAGGCGACATAGAACACAACACACGAACACCAGTAGAAATATTCCATTAGAAGCACTCTGATCGGTTGACATAAAGCATGTTATAGATTCTCTAGGAGTCTAAGATTACTTGATATTCTCTAATTGGTTTTAATTTTATTCGATTGAATTTTTATGAAAAGTGATTTTACTTTTGAACCTAATTCAAATTAGAAAAACTTATTGTAATTCAAAAAATACAAATTCGAGTTTTACTCAATAAAACCTAAATACATGCCAGAAAAATAAACAATAAACAATGTGTACAATGAAAAAAAATACATATGTATTTGTGCATATCATAATTGGTTAAGTTTGAAAATCATAAAATCAAATTCAATTCAGAATATGAAATGTAATCTCCTATACATTATTTACCTAACTCTAAAAAATAAAACGTTTAAATTTTTTTAACACTCTTGGCTAAAATCTTGCATGAATACTCACAAATATCTTGCATGAATGCTCACAACCAAAATATTAAAAGTTCGTATCCTACATAATGCAAGTTGTTGTCTAATTATTCTAAAAAGATTTCAGAATTTATATATTACTAATTTGCAACTTAGTTATACATTATTAGTTGTATATTATGCTTTACAAGTTGTACTTTTGTTTTTTCTTTTAATTTTAACTTTTAATCCTAATAGTTTATATCTTTTACACTTAACCCTAACATTTTTGTTTACTTTCAACTTTGATCTCATGTGTTTTCATCTTTAATAATATTTTCGTTTTTACGTTTCGTCTAAAAATTTCGAGTTAACATTCTGCAACATTTGTATGTGGTTCAAAATTTTTACCTCTATATTTTCCATTTAACGACCGTGTTGTCTTTTACGTTTTGGTCTAATTTTTTCACGTTAACAAGCCGCAACAGGCGTGCATGGTTCAACGTTTTTACGTCTACTTTTTTTTTTCATTTTTAACTCTTCTGTTTTGTGAGTTTTTCCAGTGTTGGTGGTTGCTAGCAACGTTATGACATTGATACTACTTAGCATGATTTTATGCCCCGTCGCAACGCGCGGGACATAATACTAGTTGCTATTAAATATCAACATCAAATGGAAACCAATAAACAAATAAACCTCAACCCCACCACTCCTTGATTGGGCCAAGACTATATCAAATCTCTTAAAAGGCTTTTAATGACGGAATTAAAATCAGAATACAAAATGTCTTCCTCATAATGAAGCTTGATACCCTCCACTCATTTGTTGCACATCGACACTCTTTGAAAACATATTTTTGATGACCTTTTCAAATCTTCTTGGTATGAGTTGTTTTCATGTCTTCTCTTTTTTAGTTGGACTCAAGTAACATAATCTTGCCTTCTTTCTACGTGTGGCTTAATTTGAACATAATTAAGAGTGTGATTTTTTTACACGACCTAAAAATACAACATAGATTTAACACAAAGTTTATAAGTTTAGGTTTCGTCTAAATGGGTTTCTTTAGGTCGAGCCAGCGAACACATCTAGATAGATGTGTTGGGTTCGGCTCGACATGTTAGATTCGTGTACTTATCTAACCCATTCATTTATTTAAAAAATTGGTGTGTTTTTATCAGTGGCGGAACTAGGATTTTTTTCCAATGGGGTCACTGTTTTTCGCGATTCGTTTTGTAACAAAATAATATAAATTTTTTGGGTTGTCCGGTCGGGTCGGGTCGGAATGTAATTAAATTGCATTGAAAATGTTAACAAAAATATAATATCAAAAGAAATCAAATAAAACTTACATTTTATAGTTGTTCTTTACGCGTCTTCATTTTCTGAAACCGTTCTATTACATATTCAATCGACACCTTTGCAAAAACGTCTTTTTAATGTAACAAATACACGAGTTGTTTATATATTCATCACCCATACGATCGCGCAAATCCATCTTCACATGCTTCATTAAAGAAAAACATCTCTCAACACTTATCGTTGCAACGGGGAAGACAAGTGATAACTTCAACACACGATAAACCAAAGGATAATCAATATGCCTCATTGTCTCCACCATTTTTACAAGAGCAGATATATCATTAATGTCGGCAAACCTTGTATCTTCTTTGATGCTTCTAATGTATATCCCGAGTTCATATTTATTTTATGTTATTAAAATAAGGGTATTTTAGTAATTTTACTTAAATAAAAAGGGGAAAAAGAGGCTGCTGTAGGTTTCAAACTCGCGACCTCATCTGGCTTCAGGCGCGCATTTACCATTGAACCAACAACATATTTGTGATATATTGTCAAACTTTAATATACTAATGGGTTCACTAAAAATGTGGTATTATACTTTACATTGCGGGTTCAAAAATCAATTGGGTCGCTTGACCCCGTACCCGAATGCCTAATTCCGCCCCTAGTTTTTATGTCATAACATAAAATGGTTGAGTGATTTATGCTAAAGTTTGAAAGCTATAACATAAATTTACATTAGATTTTATAACTACAAAGACAGGTAAAAATGAAATTTCATATACATTTGTATTCTTGGTTGTAAATTTATAAGTTTAAAGTATTTATATACAAAATAGTAATAGTAGTATTAATAGTAGAATAATAATAATAATAATAATAATAATAATAATAATAATAATAATAATAATAATAATAATAATAATAATAATAATAATAATAATAATAATAATTATAATAACAATTATAATAATAATAATAATAATAATAATAATAATATAATAATAATAATAATAATAATAATAATAATAATAATAATAATAATAATAATAGCAATAACAATAGCAACAGCAACGACAACAACGATAAAATAACAATACCAATAATAATAACAATAAAAACAACGATAGCGATAACAATAATAAAGTAACCGGGTTGTCTTTATTTGAACAAGTTAATATCTATGTAGTGTTCTGATTTATGTGTTTGATACGATTTTGGAACACCACTAGTTTAGCACTCTATTTATATGTGATCAACACTATATATATATTAAATAGCATACTCATATGCAAATAAGACCTTCATTTTGATAGGAGTGTATTTCGAAAACCAAAGGTTTGTTTGCTTGCCGGTCAATTTATATAAAGATAAGAATTACATACATCCTCTTATAAACTTATAAAATTAAAATTTTCTCATAACACAAGTTCATGCATATTATAGAATGGTCTTCAAATACAATCTAACAAAATATACAATTTTGCAAGTCAAGAAAGTAAATAGTTCAGCAATCAAAATTTTGAAGGGAACATGTTGCCTTGTACGAGAAGTAGTTGACTTCATACATATACGAGACCCATTTTAATTTTTGATCTCTGAACTCGGGTTTAAATAAAGTTATATCATCTAGTACGTCTACACGTAACTTAAACACGTAAGGTAACGTTTAAAAGTTAATAAAAACATAGAAACAAATTAATTTAATGGTTTGTACGTATATCTCATATACATTTGTATGTAAAAAGTAAAAGATATTGTTTTGAAATGATCCACTAACAAGAAAATAAACAATTTAAGTTTCTTTGTTTTCGTAATAATTTAATATTCTGAAATGAACCCCACCCTTTGTATATATTCATTACATACATATATTATAATTTGTAAATTAGTGATCTTATTATAAGAATAACTTTGAATACTATAAAAAATATTTTATTAATATTCATGATTTTCGAGTTAATTAAACTTTAGTTCATCTTAATCTTCCTCAAATCGAACTAGAGTCGGACTCATTTGCAACTCTAGAAGAACATGTGTTCCAAGGTTATTTTGCAACTCCTAGGTCTTATTGTTATTAAGTAAACCATACAAGTTCAATGGTTTGTTGTTAAACGAATATCAATGATTTGTTAATAAGTAAACTACGAATATCAAAATAGTTGGTGGGTGCATGGGGGTGAGGATCTTTACGCTTGTTTGGAATACTCAAAAAGCAATTGTGAATGCTTGTAAACGAAGTCACTATCTTTTATTATTCATTGGTTCATCTTTACGCCAATATGTATGTAAGACCAATGAAGATAAACTAAATGCATTATATGTTTGAACAAATCAATAATTAAGTAAACTTCAATCAAGATATGATTTAGATATCATTACATTCATTATTTGTAATATTAAGGTATAATATTAAAAGCATGAAGCTTAATATTACATTGAAAAGTATATATATATATATATATATATATATATATATATATATATATATATATATATATATATATATATATATAATAATGTACAAATCATAATTTGCCTTATAAATCACCTCCTTTCAACTAAAAATCAATGTGAAAAAGTCTTAGTTTTCAAAAAAAAAACAAAAAAAAAAAACAATTTCATAGAGATTACTAGATTAGTGTTGGAAGGAAAGATTGGACAAAAGATGATTATACGTTTTATTTTACGTATAAGTTTATCGTAAGTTTAATCTACCTCAATATACAAAACTCAAGTTTTGCCATCATTTAGATTTGGTTAATCTTAAGGACTCGAGCTCGACTGACTTATAACTTCTAAGTTTTATGACTTGATAGTTTTTAAGTATGTTATATGCATAAAATGTATTAAACTCTTTACAAATTCTTGTTGGAGGCAGATAATTGTGTTTTTTTCTTAATATAAGGTAATCTTAAGGAAAATAATTATTAAATTTAGCGTGGATGTGAAAAATGAACGATTCTAGCTACCAACATATAAAGTAAAAAGTTACTTGCCTTTACATTTTTGAAGTAAATTTACTTTTGTCATCTGGGAAACATTACTTAGGGTCGTGATTCGACGGTGATCTCTTATGGATCTAATAAAACCGAAAAGAACCTAAAAATATTTTTCGCTCATGTACCTGTAACATTGACAGCTCTGGAAAGGATATCATAAAAACACCAACAAGAAATAAAAAAAATATTTTATAGTACTTGTCTATTAACCCTCGTTTATATGTGACAAATAAATCATATCTAGGGCTGTAAACGAGCCGAGCCGAGCCGAGCCAGGATGGGTTCGAGCTCGAGCTCGAAGCTTATCGAGCCGAGCCGAGCCGGCTCGAAAATTTTTTACGAGCTCAAAACACCGGCTCGAGTTCGGCTCGTGAAAAGCTCGAGCCAGCTCGTGGCTCGTTCGAGCCGGCTCGATTTAAATATTTTTTTTTAATTTTTTCACATTAATTTATATGAAAACACAAAAAAATATATATTAGGGTTTTTACATTTTGTTGGGTACTCCGTACTTATGGGAACAAAGATTATTATTTTGAATATAAACAATTTCATATCCAAATATATATTTTTAAACAAAATACTTAATGTTTTAAAAAAGAATCCATTTTTATTTAAAAAAAACATTTTTAAAATCCTAATATAAAAATAATAATCATAATAATAGTAGTAGTAGTAATAATAATAATAATAATAATAATAATTATACTATATAAATATATATATACATATATTATATGCACCAAGCCACGAGCCGAGCCAACGAACCGAGCCACGAGCCGAGCTCGAACCGAGCTAACCCTGGCTCGAGTTCGGCTCGTTTAGAATTCGAGCCGAGCCGAGCCGGCTCGTTTAGATTCGAGCTTTTTTCGAGCCGAGCTTTTTTCGAGCTTTTTTCGAGCGAACTTCGAGCGAGCTTCGAGCTACGAACTTTTTGTACAGCCCTAATCATATCCTCAAAAGAGGGAAAATACAATATTAAAAATTACCTTGATCACATTGGTTAAAAAGAAATGCATGTTAATAATTAGATAAAATCTCTAATTATTATACTTGTTAGCTAGATATTTACGAAAGTTGATTGTCAAAAGTTGTCATAGTGCCAAACGCTATATTGTTGTCACGATAGTATACTTGCCTTATTGTATATGTAGTCTAGTTAAAGGGATTATTATTTCTATAAATTTTAACCCAAGACCTATGTGAAAATCAAGCTTACCTTATGTATAACCTCACACATAAGTTATTAGTGTAAATAAATTAATACATGGAAATTCTAGGGCCGTTATGTGCAATCAGATTACTCGTGACTGTTTAACTAAAGTATACACTCAAAGCATTTGCATTGTTAAGAGGTACTTCACTATAAGCCACTTTCCTCGCTTATTGTAGAAATTCGAATTATTATAATATTAAAAATATGATTATAAAAAATAATATCAACATAACGTAATAATAAGTTACCTATCACAAACGGCCTAAGGACTTTGCTAATCTTCCTACAATTCAATTACATTGATTTGAGTTCAGTTGAAAAAGACTATTCATATTTATCAAAAGCGGGGACCGACCTCAATGTAGCTTTTAGCTAGCGCATGTTCAGAACTTACTATCAATATTGGAAGCCCCAACATATTTTTCGGTGTATCATTTCTAGGTCCAATAGATTTTACAGTTTTGTTTCAACGAATGATGGCGTAGTATGGGTTTTTAAGGAGAGTGATGCATAGAGACTTTCATAACAATGGTGTGTCTTTGACCAAATCTATATTTTTGATGAATTACAACTTTAGGTTTGAGAATGAAATCATCCGAGAAGGTTGAAATAGGAGTTTATGCTACTTGAGATGTGTCACATAAGTGACTATTTGAAATGAGATTTTGAGCATAAAGATTGCATTGACTTGTAAAATGTGAACCTTATATGTATGTGATATGCATGGTTGGTTGTAAAAATCTTTAGGTGATAGTCGAGTTATGGGGTACCGACTACCGATTAATCAGGATTAATAGGGATTAATTGGATTTTCATTTTATGTGTAATTTTTCAAACTTATAATATATGCATACACAAATTTATGATTATATATATTTTTTCCAATTTGGCCAGTTTTGACCATTTTTAGTATTTTCAACGCCTACCGATTTATGACCAATTAGGTGAAATCGCAAAGGCTACCCAATGATTATCGATTAACCACCGTTTAATCCCCTATTAATCTTGCTTTTTACAACACTGGTGATATGTATTTAGAGATGGCAAACTTTTTCAAACCGGATGGGTAAACACATAACATGTGAGGTAGGTATTGAGACTAGTATTCAGGCAAGTCACATGGTATGACATTAGTTTTATTATTTTTCACGATAAGATGGGTATGGTATTAGGTGATCAACTCATTATGCAAAACGAACCATACTAGTATACATTTCCTTTATTCCTGGGAATAGAGTAATCTATTTTCCACTTTATCTTTAGTATTTATATTCCAACTATTATAAGTAATAGAATTATATAAAAACAAACATAGCAAGAAATGTATTTGGAAATCTCAATGGATAAACTTTTGAAATTGTTCTGTTATGGTATTTAAACTTATAAATTCTATTCCATAATGTTGGTTTGGTGGATATAGAAGACACAAGGCAAGAGCCGACCCTAATTCTATTCAGGATCATTTAGTTTTTTTGTTCATTAAGATAGTAACTCTAAATCTATCTCTACATATGTATATCTCTTGCACTTGTAATTCTCACAAGTGAGACATAAAACAATAAAATAATATTCTGGTTGCAGCCCATAAACGAATATCACATCGACCAAACCCTTAACACATAATGGTACACTAATTTTCTAATTTTGTCTAGTTTTCACAATGATATTCCACATGGATGATCATTGATAATAGCCTGAGTTAGGGGCGATAAATGTAACCAATGTGGTATAAGCAATTGGTCCGATGACTTTGTTACTACATGATTGGATGAAGCAAATGATGTTTAGGTATTAAGATTTGATTCATCATCTCGACTAATGAGTTATTTTATTTTTTATGTATTTCGCAATGAATTATACACTAAGGGTGCGTTTAGGTGGAAGGAATGGAATGGAATGAAATTGAGAAATTAGTATAATTTTCAAATAAAATTATGTTTGAATGGGTAATGAAATGTAAAACCCAATGGAATGTTTCACCTCAAATTCACTTGGTTGTGTGATTTCAAATTTCCTCTCTAGATGGAAAGATTTTGAAATTTCACAACTAAGAGAATTTGAGGTGAAACATTACCTTGGGTTTACTTTTTATTGCTCACTCAAACATAATTTTACTTGAAAATTATACTAGTTTTTCAATTCCATTCTATTCAATTATATTTCATTCTTGATTTCCTTCCAAACAAACGCCCCCTAAAGTTTTGTAGTATTGACCGAAAGCAATTGAGTTGCTACTCACAAGAGGCAAACGTGACAAGTCAATTGTCTTTGACTTTTGTTTTCGTTCGTCTAAGCTTCAATCATTGCATAATCACATAAAAAAGTATATGATTAAAATAACATATAGCATCAAACTTTTTGTGTAATTCGCCATTTATTATCTTATATTAAAAATAAAACTATGTTGTTTATTTAGTAAATTTAATCTTAATTTTAATAAAATTTGTTGTTAAACACTTAGACTACATTAAGTCAAATACTTGAGTTAATTGTTATTTTCATTCCTGAGATTTCATAAAAATTATCATTTAAATTCAAAAGTTTAAATTTTGTTATTTGCATCCAAATATTTTATTAAAATTATCATTTGAATCCATTTGACTACACCTAATTAACAGTGCTAACTTTTTTCCGTTAACTTTCCAATGTGAGAACTATTTTAGTCAAAACGATTACAAAATAAAGAACCAGCTCACGCGAGGTGTTTTATGCGTTCAGTCTCTTTTGATAATCGCAATATGATTTGAGTACATAGTATTCTTTTGTTGTTTTGTCTTATTAATGTCTTTTGGTTTAGTAGTTTATAATTTTTTTTTGTTTTGTTAAATTATAATTTTTTATTAATGTCATATTGTTTATTTTTCTTATACTTTAATGATAATTTGTCTTTTGTGGTTTATGATTCAAACAGATTGTGTCGTACGACTTGTTTGTTTGTTTATATTTTATATTTGGTGGTGTAAAGTTAAAAATGAGTTATTTTTAGGTGGTTATCCTTATATTTTATTTTATCTAATAGGTGGATTCAAATCACAATGATAATTATCAAAAGAGACTGAACACATAAACACATCACGTGAGACTGGTTCTTTAATTTTTAATTGTTTTGAGTAAAATACTCTTAATGTATGAAACTTAACAGAAAAAAATTAACGGTGTTAATTAGAAGTAGTTAAATTGATTCAAATGACAGTTTTAATGAAACATTTGAATGCAAATAATTTAAACTTTTAGATTCAAATATCAAACTTTATGAAACTTTAGGGATAAAAAAACACTTAACTCCAAATACTTTAATATTTTTAATAATTAAAGTACGTTATTTGTACTTCAACAAATTTTTATGCACTTAAATAACATTCATAAACAATTTATAATGTCATGGTTGATTGTGCGTTTTTCAAACAATTTAAATGATGCCTGAAATCAATAATTGATTGTAATTACCTTCAAATATTCATTTAAAGTTGTAATAATATGTGTTACACAATGTCATATTATGTTACACATTTTGACATTATGATGAATTACATCTCCGATCTCAATGATTGTGCATGTATACACAAATAGCAATATACATGTTATATAAATCTTCTTTATATTACAACTTATTATATCATTGATATGAAAATTTTCTTTTGACATGTTTTAGTTTTATTTTATTTTTACTGGAGACATTCCTCGAACATATATGCTGAATCGAGATCACTCGCTCCCCACGTAAAAAAAGTAACAAATAGTAATTAACACTAAAATCCATTGTTTATTATATAACTACAAATAGTTAAAAGAACAAAATGAATACATCCTCATATTCATGGGCGGACGTAGTTTGAATGTATCGGAGTCAGGGGAATACGGTGCATTTTCGCACGTATACGGAGATGCATATACGAGGCTTTCAGTGACACTATTGTTTTTTTACGGTTACTTCATTAGTTATAAAAAATGCATATAAACCTAAAAACTTGAGAAAAAGCATATGACTTAATTATTAAATAAATACATAAGCTTACTCCCACTGAATGGCCAAAAAGCCCATGAGTTAATATAAATTAGCATACTCAAAAAGAAAATTATAATTAGAAGTCAAGAGAAGACTCAAAACTTATCATTCAAGTGATTGTCATAAATCAATTGGTTAGTTTTTTGAAGAAGTTTTTCTTCAATTAAGCATGTGAAAATGGAGTTACGTAATTGGATGCGTGAATGATACACAATTCTTGTATTTGTTATATTGAAAATGGGTTTTTAAAGTAAACTTTTGTTAATTAAGTAATGAAACGTTTAAAAAAATGAAAAGTCATAAGGAACAACTATAAAATGTTTTATTTCAATACATAAAAACCATCGTTTTAATATATTATTTGATTTTTACATTTTAGTGATGATGTTTTTTATTATTGTATCTTATTTTAATTATATTATCAACCTGATCCGAACCGAACAGAGAGCTTCTATATAATTGAATCATTTGAAAATACCAACTCCATTGAAATAAATTCTTAAATCCGTCACTACTCAATTAACAAAATCTTTTGCCGTTAAAAAAATTATCCTTTTTTGATTTTAAGATTTGAGAATGTTTATACTTATCCATTAATTATAATCAACCCTTCCTCATTATTTATGGTAATGTAACAAATTGAACATCAAGGTGAGGTCATCCACCGCAAAGGTTAGTTGAAGCAGGGTCGGTTTAATATTTCTAGAGGCCTAAAACGAAATAAAATTTTGGGGCCCCATCCATATATTATTTTTAAAGACATTTGCCTTGTACCGGCAACATAAACAAGATTTTGTTTATAATTTGGCAGAAAACAACTTAGGACAGAAACTAACTTAATAAACTGAAACAAAATTAATTGTAGAAGAACAGATTAAATGATAAATAATCAATAATAGAGTAAAGTAAAAATAAAAATCAATTGCAAATACAGATTTATCAAAATAGATAACAATAGATTAAATTGACAAAGGAATAGTAGTAGATTAAAACGATTGAGTATAAACCAAGATTACACAATAATAGCGGATACATTAAGTCGATTAGTTACAAAAGAGAACTTAAAATTGACGGACCTAAAAGAACTGTCAACAGTGAACAGACAATAAACTTTTGATGAACCAAATTTCGTAAGTCGACCTCAATAAATCAAATTTTGTAAATTGACCTCGATAAATTTTCAATTATTTTGTTATCATTCTCATTTATCTTTTAAAAGACAAATAGTAATTGTATTATCACATATGTTTTTAATTTATAATATAGATAAAAGTTTTTTTTTCAATTTGATGGCCCTTAAAAATTTAAAGGTCTAAAACGGTTGTTTCATTTGTTTGTACTGTAAAGATGCCTCTGACTTGAAGACACTAAATCTCAATCATTTGGGTTGAACAAACACAAATTCTCGTAGCGTTCTATTTAATTAATCGAGGTGGTGTTGCTCACCATCTTTCATGTGTTATAGGCTATAGGTGGTACATTATTCGGGTGGTTATATATGTTGGTTTAGTGTCGATAGGTATGTTTTTTAATTGAATATCCTATCATTGATAGCTTTCTTATTGTCTAAGCCTCGCCTCCTGCTATCATTTGGTTTCTTATATATTCTAGAAATTAAACCATAGCGACGCGACGCATTTGCGCGCTTTATTACACGTGTTGCAACAGTACAATTAATGTGGTTAAGCATACAAAAGAAAACGCATGAAGTTGTAGCCACTCGGTTCTGGAGATTGGAACATATACAGAAAACAGTTATATAACGGTACCTATGTTTTTAGGTTGGTATAAGTTTCATTATTCATGATAACAACACCTTACCATCAATCTATATAACTTACGATACCAAAAAAGTTACTTTATTTTGAAAACAACTATGTTTTTAGCAACACAAATTAGAACGGAACTTATTGAAAAAAAATCTAATTATAATAAAAAATTAACATGTTAAAAACGTATATTATATATATATATATATATATATATATATATATATATATATATATATATATATATATATATATATTGTTGGGTGAAGTTGAAACTTCAAAAACTTAAGGATTCTCACAAAATTTGAATGGTGGAACAATGATGGGTGGCATTGTTGATTTAAGTCATATGTATATATTTTAACGGCGGGGGCAAATTATATAACTATTACATTTTGAATTAGTTTAATAGTTTTAGTTTAAGATTGATTGGTTGCCGTGGTTTTGACATGTATTACTTATTGGATCAAAGTTTATTTAATTTTTTACTATAAAAATAAACACGTATGATTCACATATTGCAGATGATGTGTGCTTAATGGTTTTTCTTTATATTTTTTTCGTTAAGAAATACCTATGTGTATCAACGTTTCGATATAAATAATTTTAACGGTTTTTATATAAAGTTTCAAATATTATCAATAGTATCAATGTAACACACGGATTTGTGAAGGTTTCGTTTTTTATATAACTAGCATTAATTAGCCGCGCGTTGCGGCGGGTTGTTAAAATTTATTAGATTCTGTTTGTACATTGTTATTTAATTCTTGGCTTAAAATGAAATTTGCATCGTTCGGTTTAGAAGAAAATAATATCAAAAAATTAATAAAGATTAGCATGTCGCAATCTCAAATATAAAATTTTAAACATCACTATTTCAAAAGTCCAAGGTTTTAAACATCATAGCTAATGTATAAAGTAAAAATTTTAACTTCGCATTTTAAGATATTAGTAAATATATGCTATTGTATGTAGTAGATTTTATTATATATTAAAGATTTAATTCTCTTTTTTTTTTTGAACGGCCAACGAATAATTTTTTAAGCCCGGTCACCCGGGTAAACTATTGGCGAAAGGCCACCCACGCTCGCGAACACAGACAACGCTGGTGACCCGGCTCGCCCACCATTCCAAGGGAAACCCACCATCCAAAGGCCCACTGTGGTAAAAACCTTTGGCCCACTTGAAGCATATTGCACCTAGTGAAACTCCAACCCATGACCTCCACTTTGAAAAGTCATGGGATGCCTCCTCTTAAACTATTTGATCTAGGACTCATTGACAATATTTAAGTTCTCAATTGTTGACGATAAAAAAATTGCGGTTGTTGATATAACTAATTAGATTATTGAGCATTATCAAATTGTGTAAATCTATGAATCGTCATAGCCTTGATGTTGTTGTTGAGAGAGTCTGAGAGACAATTAAAGAAGAGAAGATAGATTGCCTTTTACAATTAAGGAAGAGGCACATGCATGATGGGAAGAACACGTGTAAGCACATAAGCCTTAATCAGTTTGATGTTTTACAGTGTAGTACCTTATGCATCCTAAGTTGTTAATCACTGTAGATCCATTTGCTAAATGTAGTATATATAATGTTTTGAATTGTATCAACGACGCTAGGTTATGTGTAGGTTCGTTGAAATGCTCGACGTTAGTTTTTTTATGGTTTGCGTCCCTGCTACAGTGTATAGGTCTATTAATAAGCAACAATAGATACAGGAAGACTAGCCTGGAGCTGGAAGAAAGAAAAACAAATTAAGTCAAATATAAGTTGCTGTTAAAATTAGTTCATAAACTAAAGTTGAAAATTAATGTCGGAAAAAAGTAATTGTTGAAAACTTTTGACTAAATATGCTATTAGATTTGTGGACAGAATTAAATATAGTAAGAGACATGTGCCGGTCACATTATAAAAAGTAATAGCAAATAAATAAATAAAATAGTATCAATGATCTTTGGTCTAACTAGTTAAGTTAGTTAAATATCGAGAGATATGTATTCAAGTTTCATTGTAAGCAAAATGTTTAGAGTTGAACCAGTGTGTTTTCTCAATAATGAGTTTCCTTTTAAGCGGGTTGGGTGTGCGGTTCCCGCTAGAAAACAAATAAGTGAGCCTGATTAAGATAATACTTATTCTTCAAGACAGAGTCGCGCAATTAATAAATTAAATGGTGATTTAATTACAAGGTTGGTTCTTGTAGTAAATCTATATCTCACAGTTGATCACAACTATAAAAAATTAAACATTTGGTTTCAATTGTTTATCAAATCGTATCATTCGTAATCTTTGTAGTTGATAACCATTATTTTTTTCAATGAAGTTTGGGTGAAAAGACCTTAAATGCCCTTAACTATTAAGATTAAAAATAAAAAAATAAAAGAAAAAAATTAAAATAAATTTAATGTAACATATATACAAACATTTTATATACATACACACACACACACACATATATATATATATAGTATTAGTCGGAACTTTAGATGGTGGTATTGTAATGCCCCGTAGTCATCTTCTTTTTGGGCAGCCACCACCATAT
This sequence comes from Flaveria ramosissima, assembly GCA_025215565.1. Taxonomy (NCBI): domain Eukaryota; kingdom Viridiplantae; phylum Streptophyta; class Magnoliopsida; order Asterales; family Asteraceae; genus Flaveria; species Flaveria ramosissima. The sequence goes on along the minus strand of CM046039.1, from coordinate 77,676,195 downwards.
AATCCACCCCCGTTCCATTGCGAGACCTTCTACGCTGGTTGCAACCACACCTCCAGCACCATCACCCCTGGTCAAAAACACCTTCGCCACAACCATATATTCTTAGATTGCGACTAGATCTCGGAGTTGTTGGTAAAAACAGGGTTTATTGCATTGCCGCCGATGAGGAACTCCGATGGAAGGCTGAGCTCCCATGGTTCCTGGCAATGGTCAAGTGTTAGTGTCCCCTGTTGTCAGTAGTAGTAATAGTGGTCATTATTGCGTGCTATGTAGCGTATAGGTCATCTGTCTCTATTTAGTTATAGTGTTTAAATAATGACGTTTTAAAATTTTTATTTAATTTTCATTTTTTTATTTAGTTTTTATCTTTTTTTATAAATATAAATACCGAATGTTTATTTTAGCTATAAAGAAGCATGATTTTATGCTATTTTAACTATTTTGATGGTGAGGATATTTATTTTTTGTTTCTACTAGTGTATCGCTAAATATGAATAACGGTCGCTATTTACTGGTATCCACTATAAAGCATATAGGTGGCTTGTCATTATCGACCGCTATTCGCTACTGACAACTATGGTTGGTGTTAGTGGTGGGGGCATGGTGGTTTGAGGTTTCACGCAATTTGGGATATTTGGTTTAAGGCTTTAATTTGAGGTTTCTAGTTTAAGCTGATATAAATGGGTACGGTGTTGTGGTGGAATGGTGGTGGTTGGTAGCAGCTAGGCATCGCTAATGGTGGTGGTACGGTGATGATGGTGTTTGGGTGTTAGGTTTTTAGTGAACAATAATAATAATTATAATATATAATAATAGGGGCATAATTGTTAATTTTTTAATTTTAACGTAAAAAACTAACTATTATCCATGTCAAGAATCACATGTGATATAATATGACAAAAAACTAGGATCAATATAATTTTTTAAAAGTCGAGACAAATCTTGAAAGATAAATATACTATAGGGATCAACTATGTAATTAACTCTAAAATGGTATATGCGGGGTTTATGGATCAACCCAAACGGAGAACACAATTGATGCATTTTTTTGTCTCGATATATAGAGAAGAGTAGCATTATGGATGGTTAAAAATATACATCAACCTGGACAAAGCTAAACTCATATAAGCAGGACATGATTTAGACAACCCGTTTATCTAAATGGGTTAAACGAAATAATGGGTTAAAATTAATTGATACGTCGAAATCATCAGGCTTAGCCACTTAGGGTTGTAATCGAGTTAACGACTTTACATGTTAAACTTAAATAATTATCAATAAAAATTTATTTAATGTTAAAAGGGTTAACTTTTAATTTACAATCCGACCAATTACAACACAAACTTGACTCGCTCATAACCTAATTAGGTCAAAATAATTGTGGGTTAGATTAAGTTCGGTATAAACATACTCTAACCATTGAGATTTGGTGTTTCTAAAAATATCAAAACTGGTACAACCACTATAACCCTAATCATGCTAACAACGTATGCTATGGTGGAGGATATGATAGCGACAACTGATATGGCAGTGACAACAACAATGAGGGTGACAGTGATGACTAGCAGGTGGCGGCAACATACAATGATAATAGATTATAGTATTCATCCATTCAAACTTGTTTTAAGTTAACATATTTTATAATAACGACTCACTTTACGACCGAGTAATCCTAAATTAGCTTAGTGTATAATATTATATGAGTTTCAAATAAATTTATTGGATTCAATTACTTTTTATGGAATGAGTAATAATTGTCCTACTATTAGTCTCAAATTACATAATGTGGAAATTGATTGGTTTCCCAAATTTAAGTTGCAAAGTTAAGGGGTGTATATGTTAGTTTCTAAATAGATGAGGGTATGGGCTTTACAATGATTATCATTATCTACTTCTTAACGGGTCTCTCTGCTGCAATACCGCCAGATCCCTGTTTAAATATTTCAAAAACAACCCTACCCTACCCTGTTTCGAATTTTTTAAATGTTTTGTCATCACATTAAATAAAGTATTTTATTACTATACTAGCTTTAGTAAACCCGTGTATTACACGGGTTTACTAAATAAAATATTAATATAATAAATTTATTAAATATAAATTGATACTCTAAGATATGATATAACTTAAACTACGTATAAGAAATAACTATAAATAATAAAACAGTGATATCGTATTTTTAAAATATTGTTTTTAGTTTTTTATAAATAAACATTTTGTTTGAAAACAAACCGTATAAAAATACATTTTTTAAAAGTTTTGTATTACAACTCCCAAATTTGCTTAATTTTGTTTTTAAAAAATTGACTTTTTAAAAGTATTAATTTATTTAGAAATAAACTTAATAAATAGATTTATTTTTTAATTTATAAAATATTAAAAAGTATTAAAATAATATTATTAGTAATTAAAATAATTATTATTTAATAAGAGAGAGAGGCGGGAAAATTTTGGTGAGGAGAATTGTGATGATGACATGTGGCACTCTCATTTACTCTTTTATTAGAGTAAGAAGATTTTACACATTAAATTCAATTGTAATTGGAACCGCAAAAGTACACCATACTCTAGAGCTACAAACATTAACGAGTGACTTTTTAATGAGTTAAGTTTGGTTTTGTTTTTTTAATGTTTGTTAAAAATAATTATTTTTTTAAAATATTAAAACATTAATTTATTTAGAAAAAATTTATAGGTTGTTTTAATTTTAGTGTAAAAGTTTTATTAGTTGTTTTAATTTTATTTAAAATAATAAAACTTTTGAAGGTAAATTGATGTTTTTAATTTTATAAAGAAAAATGATTACCTTAATCAAGCCTTAAAAAGAAAATTTGAAATTAACTATTTTTTAATGTGTTTTAATATATGGAGGAACTAAAACTTTTTTGGTATAAAGGTAGAGAATTATAAGTGGGTGTTTGAGATTGCTTATTGAAAACTTTTTTTAACTTTTGAAAATGAGATAAGTTGAAAGAATGTGAAAATGTGTCTGGATGAAGATGAAGATATGAGAATGAAAATGAATTTTTGAGAAGTTAAAATTTTTAACTTCTCAAAACTCATTTTGAGAAGTCAAAAAGATGTGTAAATAAGCAATCCCAAACATGGCCTAAGAACCATGTGTACACAACATATAAAATACATATATAATGCATGAAATATGAAAACATAGTAAGAGAGAAAAAAATCAAGTGAAAACATTCATATGCATCACATATAAAACGAAATGTATATTTGTCTATTATCTTAATTGTCTACTTAAAATGAATTACATATTAAACACATTTTTTGTATCGGGTAACTTAAACATATGTTATTTTCATCTATAAATCTTGTAAAAAACTATTATTCGGTTAATAAAAGTTAATAATAAAAATACCTAACCTCTTTAACTTTTAGATCTTTCACAACTATGAAACACACTTTTTATAAAAACAATGAACTTTCAAGTTTTCATAAAACCTTTTCACCGGTATAAATACAAGAAAGATAAAAATACGTAAGTATTAAATAAACACAAAATAATATTAAACTATTCACTTAAAAATATATATCTATATATTTATTCTTACATATGTCACTGTGCTGGTGCGGTGGGTATATCAAATGTACCTAAAAAATTTAACAATATTCCAACGCTCTTCACCTTCAATTTCACCTTGATGCTTTTTAATGGAGGATGCAGTCAAGACCACCACCTAACGCCACCATTACCCATGAGAGCAAAAGGTTAAAAATTCAATTTTTTATAATTTTCCTTTTTAATAATCTAATCTTTCTCCCTTGGATTTCTTTAAATATTTATAAATCTAAAAATTTGGTGATCAAGAAAACAATTTCTCCCAGATGTTAGTCACATTATCACTATCATAACCATCATCATCATCATCATCATAGTCTACATCACAACCCCCTACAAATGAAAGCTATGCTATAGTGGAAACTGATGATAGCTTTGAGCTTTTGATTTCAACTGATGATAGCTTTGATTCCCACAAATCTTTTTGAGTTGCAAAACCCCTTTTCTGATCTGGGAAAGTTGTGTTTAACCGTTTGATTTCTAGGGTTTTTGAGTAATTTCTTGGTGTTTAAGAAGCAAGAACGAAGAAGATCTAAAGAAGTTGTGGGGTTTTGATGAAAGTGTGTTAAAGATCTGAAAAGAATGGTGGGTACGACGGCGAATGGTGGTAAAACACCGGTGACACCACGGCAAGCTTTTTCGGTTGTTAATGGCGGTCAAGATCCGGGTATCCGGTGCGGACCCGATAGCATTGCCGGGTCGGATTGTGGAGGGGTTCGGTTTACCCGAGAAGAAGTTGATGCATTGCTGAATATGAAGATTAAAGCTAAAGATAAATTCAATCTCAAGGTTTTTTATTTTATTTTCTTTATATTCTTGTTATTGTTCTTGTTGTTGTTGTTCTTGTAATTCTTGCAGCATATGTGATGTAAATTTGGGATTTGCAGGAGAAATGCGAGTTGATGATGGAGTATATAAAGAAACTTAGGGTGTGTGTAAAATGGTTTCAAGATTCTGAAGGGTTGTTGGCTTTAGAGAATGAGAAGCTTAAGAAGCTGTTCGAATCAGCTGAGAAGAAATCGAATGAAATGGGTAAAGATTTAGTTATGTGATTTCAATCTTACTGTTCTTGAATCTTGATGTATGATTTCCCCAATTTGATTCATGTTTCAATTTATTCAATTGGGTACTAGAAATGCTAATGAATACAAAGGAAGAAGAACTGAACAAAATAATCGAGGAATTACGTAAGAGTTATGCGGTTTTACTGGAGAAATTTACCAAAGAAGAATCTGAAAAACTGGTATGATTCAAAAATTTAACAAAAAAATTGATTGTTGATTGTTGGGTATTGATTATTGATGGTTGATCCGATTTCAGGCTGCAGTTGAAGCTTTGATGGCGGAGAAGAATGCTAGAATGACAGCAGAAAGGTCACAAGCCTCCCTCACTGAAGATCTTGAAAAAGCTCAAAATGAATGTTTAACCGCAAATCAGAAGGTCACGTAATTGGATCTAAATCTTGCTTAGATTCATGTTTCTATATATTAATAATGTTTAATTGATAGAATCTGACATATTATAAGTTTTACAGATATTATCTGTCAATGATATGTACAAAAGATTACAAGAGTATAACACGAGTTTACAGCAGTACAACAGTAAGCTCCAAACAGAGCTTAATCAAACCAGTGAGACCCTGAGCAAAGTGGAGCGTGAAAAAGCTTCGTTAATGGAGAACTTAAGCAACTTAAGAGGCTACCATGAGTCTCAACAGGAGCAGTTAGCTTCTACCAAAGTCAGTTTTTCAATACCCGTGTGCAATTTCATGATCTTTACTTATTTTAATCAAATTTTGCTGAACTTTTGACTTATTTTAGGCGAGTTTAGAAGAATCAATAAAGCTAAAAGAGGCTTTAGCTAGTGAAGTTGGTTGTTTGAGAGGGGATTTGCATCAAGTGAGAGAAGACCGCGATCGACAGTTGTCACTTGTTGAAGGTTTAACAGCCGAAGTGGTGCAATACAAAGAATGTACTGGGAAATCAGCAGCTGAGTTGGGTAACCTAACTGCAAGATCAACAGAGCTCGAGGTTATTAATCATTCATAGATTACTTTTATGTATTTAGAATTTGCAAATTGGGCGGGTCGGGTAACGAGTCAAAACAGGTCTAGGTGAAAGTGGGTTATCTTTTTTGTATGAGCCAAAATGGGTCAAAACAGATGGGTTGGTAACGAGTAAAAATGGTTCCATGTGAAAATGGGTAATTTGTTTTAAATAACTCAAAATTGCTACATTTGTATGTATATAATAACTTATGCTACATTTGTCATGTGTTTTTCTTAGGCAACATGTGCGCTGCAAAACGATACAATAAAAAAATTGCAGGAACAACTTGCTACTGCACGGAAGAAACTGGAGGTATCCTTAGATTTTGGGACCACTTTTGTTCATTATATTTGTTTTGTCCAATTTTATGCTTATATCTGTCTTTTTTCTTTTTCTTTTTTTTTTCTGTTGTAGATATCTGATATATCATCAATTGAGACAAGAGCAGGATACGAAGAAGAGAAAAAACTTAATTCTGAGTTACAAATTCGTCTGGCAGAGGCGGAATTGAAAGTTATTGAAGGAGAAACGTTGAGAAAGAAGTTGCATAATACAATATTGGTATGAATTTAGCAAACTGGGCTGGTTGAGCCAGTTTGGTTTGAGTTAAAATGAGTGATTTTTTGGTACGGGTCAAAATGGGTCAGGCTGGGTTGAACCGAAACACATTTTTCTACACTTTTCACAGCTTCTTATTAACAAGTTGCGTGTTAAGTATGATCACAAAATTATTTTATTAGATATAATGGGTCAATTTGGTAGTTGGTAAACATTAATGATACACTTTGGGTGACTTTGATCCATTCGATCTGTTTCATTTTTAGCTAATTGTTTTAGCTATATCTATATGGCCTCCAAACTGTCCATTCACGATTAAATAGGTCGAAATTGGTACCTCTAGTTTCATAGTTTATAGAATGTATGATTACCATACAATTCTTACAGAATATTAATAATTTTGTGACAGGAATTAAAAGGAAACATACGAGTTTTCTGTAGAGTCCGGCCTCTTTTGTCGGATGAAGGTGCGGAAAGTGAAACAAAAACCATTACTTTTCCCACATCAACTGAAGCTCTTGGCCGAGGCATTGAAGTAGTGCAACATGGTATATTTTGACTTGTTTAAAACTATGGATTTGACCTTTTTTCACCTTGTTGCTGACTGTTATTACCACTACTGTTTTTAATTTGTTGAATAGGTCAAACCCATCCGTTTATGTTTGATAAGGTGTTTACACCTCAAACATCACAAGAAGAGGTGTTTGAAGAGATATCACAGCTTGTACAGAGTGCACTTGACGGTTATAAGGTATTTTTGATAATTTCTCTGTAATCAAATCTTTTCTAATTAGTGGTTGCATTACAAAATTTCGGTTGTTAGGTACCCTATAAAGTTTAGTTCTTTTTGCTCATAACTATTATTTCCTGTAAGATTTAGAGGTGTCGACTATCCGGTTGTATTACTTGTTTTTTCTTGATAAATGAATCATCATTCCTGTAAAAGTGCAAAAATTGTGCAATATCCTTTGCATATATGACAGGTTAGCTTGCTAGTAAAAAGTAAACACCATGTAAGATGTTTAAATAGGGTCAATAGATTTGTAGATTTGAATTCATTTTAGTTGGTCATGAAACGGTTTTCTTCTTCGATTCTCCATCAGCAATTTTTATACGAGGGACACAACGGGCCGGGCTGACCCACTAGCACTTATTTGTCAACTTCTTTCAGTTCTTAAGTAACTAATGTATTTGACATGATTAAAAAACAAATTCACTTAAAAACAAACATTTAGTACACTGTAAGCTTTGACATACACATTAGTGATTAGATGACTTTTGACCTCTTTATATGCAGCTTCCTTTTTTATATAATACAAATCTGACCCACTATCAAACAAATACGACTGGAAATAAGTTAAAATTGCCACTTCTACTGTATTTCATCATAAAGTGGACATGCAGCTTCTTTGGCCTCAAAAGTCTACGCATACTAGCTTAATAATCAAACCTAATATTGTCTGCAGGTTTGCATCTTTGCATATGGTCAAACAGGATCTGGTAAAACACATACAATGATGGGAACACCAGGAAGCTATGATGATAAAGGACTAATACCGCGCTCGCTAGAACAAATATTTGAGGCTCGACAAAGGCTTAAAGAGCAAGGGTGGAAGTATGAAATGCAGGTTTGCAATTGAATTTCATATCTTTTCTTTTACAGACATAACATGTTTTATTAAGCAGTTTATGTCTTTTGAGTAGGTTTCAATGTTGGAAATATACAACGAGACAATACGAGATTTGTTATCTTCAAATAAATCTTGTTCAACGGAGAGTAGTGGTAATAAACAACTATATGCAATCAAACATGATGCAAATGGCAACACCCATGTTTCAGATTTGACCATTGTTGATGTTCGTAGCAGTAAAGAAGTCTCGTTTTTGTTAAATCGTGCTGCACATAGCAGGTATTTAGATGTTAATAAAAAATGGTATACTTTATGTGATAATATAGATGTTAAAATGGCTTCTTACGGGTTCTTTTTCTTTTTGAATTAGGTCTGTTGGTAAGACTCAAATGAACGAGCAGTCATCAAGAAGTCACTTTGTCTTCACTTTGCGGATATCAGGTGTTAATGAGGTAAGTTCCAAAGTGTACCTTTTAACTCATAAAGCGTCCTAAATCATCTAATTGAAAGTTATATTTTTGTTGAAGTTATCTATTTTTTTGTAATCATATTTGACCTGACTTGACCCATACCAATTTGATATGTATCAATATAACCCTTTTTGACCCGAACCCATATTAACTGATGAACCAACCTGTCCCTTTTGCCACCTATAGTATGGCCTTTTGGTGGTGGTGGTTGTATGCGCGGTCCACAATACGATTGCTGATGTTGACCTCTTGGTTTGACTCTTTTAGGTTTTGGAGCAACATGTACACGGTGTTCTCAACCTTATAGATCTTGCCGGTAGTGAACGCCTTTCCAAGAGTGGGTCCACAGGGGACCGGCTAAAAGAAACTCAGGTATTTAGTTCACATTTTGGCTCAGGCTTAACCTGTTCAGGTTGCTGGTTAGTTCACATTCGGGTTCGTTTATCAATCATGCTAACTCTTACTATGATTAATATCAGGCCATCAACAGGAGTTTGTCATCATTAAGTGATGTTATATTCGCACTAGCAAAGAAGGAAGAACATATACCTTATAGAAACTCAAAGCTCACATATCTTCTTCAGGTATGTAACTTATTAGTACGACTAGGGGTGTAAATGAGCCGAGCTTGATGTAGCCTTAACATGCTCAAGGTTTTCTCACTTAGAGTTTTATATCCAAAGCTTGGGTTCACCTTCTAAGAAAATTTTCTCGATTAGAGTTTTATATCCAACGCGAGCCTGGTTCCATGAAAATTTTTCAACCTCAAGCATGGCTCGTTTATGTTTTACTTAATTATACTGCTTATAATTATAGTTTTGTATATATAACATAATATATCTTATTTAGTTATTTTTATCATATTATAACGATTTTTGTTATATAAAATATATTTATTATATTGTAAAAAAACTATTATATACATGTAGATAATAGGCTCGTTTAGGCGGCCAAACTTGGTATAAAGCTCAGGCTTTGGCTCATTCATTAAACACTTATTTTTAGGCTCGAGCTCAAGTTCAAGCTAGGCTAGATTTAAGCTTTTAGCGAATTTACTTTTATCATCTTAAACATGCTGATCATCTTCCTTTGTAAAAACCAGCCTTGCTTAGGTGGTGATTCAAAGACGTTAATGGTGGTCAACGTTTCTCCTGCACCATCTTCGGTCAACGAGTCACTTTGTTCTCTCCGGTTTGCTGCAAGAGTGAATGCTTGTGAGATCAGCATCCCTAGGCGACAAACCTCGATGAGATATATGGAGCCCCGATTGAGCTATGGCTAAGTGAACCACTGGATTCTGGTTCGTAATTATTAACATAGAACCAAAACCGAAAACTTTGTTGTAAGTTTTAGAAGTTTGCTTGTAGCGTGTATAGCCGAAAGCATCTTACATGGTTTGTAACAGTGAAGAAGAATGATAGCGTTAGTTGTTTCGTGATCACCAGATTTGTACTTGTTGATTTGATGATACTTGATAGTTATAGATCCTCGTTTGGTTACTCATTGAATTTTGTAGGAGTTTTTGCTCTTCTTATTGTTACATTTTTTTTTCACTTTTAATTACGCTTTTACGAATTAGTTTTAAAAAAAATAGAAGTTCAAGAGCTGATAGACTATTTTATATTATGAGTTTATCTGAAACGTTTTTTGGAAGTTAATTGTCATGTTTTTGAAATCGGAATGGTAATCGAACCAACTGTTCACCGGTTGACCTGGTATAAAGAGATCGTCGCGTTGAGAGGCAAGTTTGATCGTTTTCCATCGTTTTTTCTTTGTTTCTTATAACTTTTGTTTGGTTTGCTGATCATCTTATTTGTGTCTGGTCGATTAACTAATAACCGAACAAACTGTGTGATTTACGTAGGTTAAAGCACCAATACACGTCAAAGCAAGAGGCGAGATTGACGCTTTCCACCAGCTTTTTTAGTTATCAACTTTCACCACCCTTGTCTCCTTTGTTTAAAACTGACCGATTCATTTATGTTTGCCTACTAGACGTACTGCACCAACAATCTAATTACAATCAAAGCGAGAGACAATTAAAACCAATTGGTTTATTCGTGTTTGGTCTATCAGATAGAATCAAATACTCACGGTATTAGCGTACATAGCGCTAAACTTGTTTTTATATATTAACCTTTTTTAGTTTATAAAAACGCGAATAAATATTTCGTAAACATGATATTTAAATTTTAGTATGTAAGATCTCAATTATATATATTATTTTTGTATTCTAGAGTTCGAAAGAAAGGAAAGAAAAAAATATGTTATGTATTCTTGAGTTGAGTGGAAAAGAAAACAAAGTTATTATTTTACTATATACGCTCTTAATCTTCTAATTAAACTATATCAAAAGTTTAAAACAGTAAAACAGAAAATTATTAAATTTCATTTCCTTCTGCTTCCTTCCAATTTGAAAAAAAACACATCTTATCCAATTCCTTTTAAAAAAACTCTATAAACGACAAATATTTTTTACTTTCTTTCAAGTTACTTTCATCTTTTCTCAAAAATAACTCAAGAACACAACATTAAAAAAGTGTACCATATAATAATGCACCTTGATATCATCCGACCAGATGAACCTTTGGTTATAAATTTACAATTCTTATTCCAAAAACACTTTTTTATTATTGGTTGAAAAGATCAAACCATGTAAAAAAAACAACATTTTCGTTAAGATTACAACAAGTATGCTGGGTGACGGTGAGCCACTAGCCGTAGTGGACGAATAATAATAATCAAATCCAAACACCAATCACCCAATTATTCCCTTCGATTCCCCAATTTCTATCTCCATCACCACACATTAACAATTCCCACTTGTATCATTTCTGATTTCTTCCACCACCACCACCCCTTGGTTTTCCGGCAATGGTGTCCCCTGAGACCACCAATTGGATCTACGAATACGGTTTGATTGAAGATATTGCGGTTCCTGATGGTGGGTTCAACGCACCTGCTTCTGGCTTCAGCTGGCCCTTTCAAACCACCGTCAATGGCTCGTTATCAAACCCTAGGTACTGTTTTTAGTCTTCACGTCACTTGGTTAATGTAACTGTTGTTGGAATTGAACTATTTGCTTTGGAATTTGGTTTGGATTGTGGAATTTAGGTTTTTGTTCGGTGGTGTGTGGTTATGGAGTGGGGAATTGGGGATTTGTAATGATGAACTGTTTACTACCAAATTGGGGGGAATGGAGTGGAGGATGCTATTGATTATGCAACGTTTATTTTTTTTATTTTTTTTATTATAATTTTTTTTAATAATAATAATAATAAATTGGTGGAATTTGAGAGGTTTAATGTTTTTGACTGAATGTGTGCTCTTGCTAGAGTGTTATTGGTCTTATGAATTTGGATTCTGTTGGTTGGTAGATGCAGTTTATGGGACTGATTAATGGTTATAAGAAATTGGTGTTTGTTAAGTTGGGCTTTTGGGTGGTTTTATTTGTGTAGTTTGTGAATCGGGTAGCTGTTTTGTAAGTGGTTATAGAAGAGATGTGAAATTGGATGGTTTCGTGTGACTAACTGTGATTTGGTTCTAGTGGTGATCTTGAAGGCTCGATTGTGGAATCAGATGGACATAACGATTCTAGATCGAAGAAACGGTAATTATTACTTCCTTGTTATGTTTGTATGCGTGTGTATCTATATGGATGGTTGTGAAAGCGTGTGTTTTTGGTTAGATGTGTGAAAAAGATTGTTTGACTTGTGTACAACAGGGGAAGGGCTGAATCCTGCAGTGGTACAAGTAGCAAAGCGTGTCGAGAGAAATTGAGGAGGGATAAGCTAAACGACAAGTATGCTACTATCTGTTACAGGCTATTTTTATTGTTTTATAGATATTTCGTATGTTTTAGAACTTACCATTATGCCTTGTGTCTAGGTTTGTTGAATTGGCTTCAATTCTTGATCCGGGAAGGCCCCTTAAAGTTGATAAAGCTGCTATTTTGGTTGATGCTGTCCGTGTAGTGACTCAATTAAGAAAAGAAGCCCAGAAGCTGAAAGACTCTAGTTCTGATCTTCAGGAGAAAATTAAGGAGCTGAAGGTAATCCGTTCTGTTATCTAGACATGTCAAAATGAATGGGTCGGTTAACAAGTCAAATGTAATGCGGCTGGGCTGGGTTGGTTTGAAACGCTACTAGTCCAAAACTTTACTTTTGTAGAAATAATGCATGTGGAGGACTGGAGGCTACACAACTATTCAACTTTTTTATTTATTATTATGCACTTAATTTCTTTTGTACCAAATTCATCATAAACATTCGGGATAGTATAAATGCACTTTAACTCTTGAAAAAGACAAAAATATTGTGGGTTACCTTTTCTACTTTGTGAAGTTAAAACTTATCGACCAGTAAAATGTTAAGGGAGTTTTTGTCATACAACATGTTTTTGGCTGCATTTGGTATGAACAAAACCGAATACATGCTTGGTCAGCCTATCAAGTAGTTTGGATATATAGGGGCCTTCAAATGCATAAATAATCATCATCAATATGATTACAAAATAGTATTGTTGTTTAAAAGATAATATTATTGTTTGAATAAATGAGTTAGTAGGTTTTATGCATTAAAATACATTTTCGCCAGCTTTCAACATGTTGACTCGTTTCAATCTAAACTAATGTTTTTATTTTACCCGTTAGTGATAAAACAGTCTGAATCTGTCCCATTTTGGAGAAATCCAAGACTTTGTGTCTGTTTTCATGTTGCTTTGGTATTGACTTGCGCTAGGCTGAGAAAAACGAACTCCGTGATGAGAAACAAAGACTGAAGATGGAGAAAGAGAAGCTCGAGCAACAAGTAAACTCTATGAACCCACAACCTACTTTCATGGCTCCCCCACCTGCAATACCTGCTGCTTATGCTGCTGCTGCTGCCGCCGCCCAAGGCCAAGTGGGAAATAAGTTGGTTCCAGTCATCAGTTACCCAGGAATGGGAATGGCCATGTGGCAGTTCATGCCACCTGCTGCGGTCGACACCTCACAGGATCACGTGCTCCATCCGCCAGTCGCTTAATTCAGTAATCGCTGGATGTGCATGCGGTTTGTCATTAATCTATGCCTCTGTTAGGTTTGTGTTTGTGTAACTATGATCAAATTTGGTATTATACTCACCATGCTATACTTGTGGCATGTTTATGAAGTTAAACTAACTGTTAATGTGTGTGATTTTGGTTAGTATATTTCGGATGAGACATTTCATGACCTGTCTTGATGCTAGTGAAACACGTAAACCTGTTTAGCTTTTAGCTTTTTTGTTATGGGCATCATTGTGCCATTACAGAGACCCATAGCTTTACTATAGTTTGAAATATACTGGGTATCTTTGTTTGTTTGTTTGTGCCATGACAAAAAAGACTCTACAGTTAAGATGCTACTAGACTAATACTATTACCTGATTCTGCACTTACTAAAGTGGTTAATAAAGTTATAAAGGTGGAATCCCACTATAATTCTTGTCGTATTTGGTTGAACATCGTGGGCCTTTCATCGAATAATATTGGAGAATCCGTAGGTAGTGTGTCGAATTCTGCTAGGGGTGGTAACTGTGTCTGGTTAAATCGATGAACCCGAATACGACCCATATATATTCATGTCAAAGAAATCAATCCTAAATTCCTAACTGGACACAATTAAAGTAGGTGTAACATGGACACGACCCGTTTGACCCATTTATCTAAATGAGTCAAACGGGTGGAAGGGTTGTAATCACATTTTGGGTTGGCGGGTTGTGATAAATGGGCTTAAACGAAGTGACCAAGTGAAATAAGTTATTCTAAACTCAACCTGGTTGGCGGTCGGCATGTTTAGTTAAGCTGGTTATACATGTCAACCTGAAAACGACCCGTTTCTCAAACGAGCTAGATATGACAACCAAAATTTAATATATTTGTTTTGTATAAAAAATAAAATAAAAAATGACAGTAAGACCATGAAAGAATATATTTTTTTTCATCTGTTCTCATTAGATCTTAGTCACCAGCATACAAAACCTTATGGATATTATAATACAAATGGTAATATACCAAAAAAAAATGTAGTGATTGTTATAACCTCTCTAAGATGCTGTAATGTGACATGACTTGATAAACTTATCTGAGAAATTGACATACTTTGTCCACAGTTTCTTGAGCTGTGGAAACGCTATATCTAGCCACGGTTTTGCACGACCATTAAAATGAATAACCGCAGCTCGTTCAACATCTGCTGCACTCGTATTCTCCTGGTACCCGAGCCCCAACATATGCCAAAACGGGTCGATAACATGCACGTGACCATGAAAAGCTATCAAACCAGGAGGTAATGTTCCTAGCTGCCACAAACTTAGATCTGATTTCAAGTTCTGCATCAGAAACAGATGGTCAAAATCTTGTGTGTGTTTTGTGTAGTGTGTTACTGTGTGTTATTATGTTGAGTCACTGACCTCTTCAAGCCAGTAATGGTAATTCTCACTTATGTTGGTCTTTCTCCAAGCTTCAAGATCAAATATGTTCATGCCATAAGCCCAAGCACATTCATTTGGATCAAAATTCTTTGATATTAATGGGTGAGAAAAGTTTAAGTAGCTCTTGAACCGCTTCGACATTACGAATTTATCGCCCCCTTTACACGTTTCAACGGCTCCATTCACTTTTCCGTTCATGTCGATCTCCCATAGAGGTGATAGATCAGACTGAACTACAAGGTCGTCATCTAAAAACACAACCTTGTTAAGGCTCGGAAACATCTGCAAAGACGAGTGTAAGGAGAAATAGAAGGATATAATGGTCATATTATGAACTACAGTTATTTGACTCACCTGTGGCAGATATATTCTAACATGGTTCATAAGCGAGTTGTACTTAGGACTCATAGCTTGCAACTTAGCAGCAATGACATGCGGTTTCTCGGTGTTATTAGCCACAATGGCCGATGACCCGCCTCTAAACTGAGCCCGAACCTTTTGATCCTTCTCCATAGCCTCCAAAACCGGGACCTTCCCCTTTGCAAACCAATCAAAATGGTGCAACGCCTTGACTTCAATCACCGCAGGCGCTAAACGGTGCAAAGAGAACCATGCTTGCATCGGATAATAAGTCTTCCTATCAGTGATTATATGAATGACCACCATTTCGGGTCTTAACGAGTTGTAAACAAGAGATGTTGCTACAACTGATGCTGCAAGGATGTTATCTGATGCAAGAACAAAGTGGAAGTAGGAGTTGTTAACGAGGGTCGGGACAAGCTCGGGCACCGGGAGTTGGAGGCGAGCTGCTGCATTGGTAGCGTGCTCGTGGGCTAGCCGGAGGGCGAGGCAATGGAGGTTTTTCGGCATGCTACTGGATGCCACGTGGCGGTAGAGGTATTCTTGGATTTTAGCTGTTCTAGTCCTTTGTTCAAGAAGTGTTATCTAAGATAAGAAGTGAAAACATGATTGTTAGAAGAAAGAATAGAAAGATTTTACACCACTTAACCGGGCCTGGGACGGGCCAACCCGAGACCTTTTGGGCTTTATTGGGCCAACATCGGGCCCACAATGATACTTTTTTTAGATGGTCCGTTTGACCCAGACCCATTTTGCTCATAACTCGTTTTGACTTGAACCCAATTTGATCTGTATCCATCCCGACCCGTTACCCGACCCGACCCGTTTTACCAAGCTTGGAGGATACCATGTTTTTAAGCTTGATGGCAAAGGTCTTTGCATCTGGTCTATTGCTTCCTTTCATACTAGTAACAAATTCTTCTAAAGTTTGAGGTATATCAGGCCCTCCAACTATCTCATCTTGGCTGGATGAGTCCTCCAAGATTTGATATATTACTTGTGGTACCTTGCAGAAACCAAATGAACATTTTAGTCCCTGAACTTTTACAACTCATATGACAAAACATTTAGTATTAGCATATTACAGCTGAAGCTGAGTGAAGGCTCCTCCCCCTTAATACACTGGGTGATAACTTCTTCCCCAAGCAACCTACAAGATGTTAAGAACTCGCAGGCTTAGCGGGTTTTGAGATCGAAAATGTGGTTCATTACAAAAGGGAAAAATACGTACCGATGGTGGAGCATTTCGTATGATCATCGATGGTATCTACAGAACTTAGAATGTAGATGAACCGTATAAGGAAAGTGAATAACAAGAGCGAATAGAAAAGCGTCTTGTAAGACAATTTTCGCGTCCCAACCTTAACTTTTATGAACTCCCTCACACCTTTCCCCGTCATCACTGTAACATGTCGTAGACTCGGAGATATATGTAACTGCATTTTGATCAAACTCACTCACTTATAGGTCCTATACAATAATCCGAGCCCCCGAGCTTCTAGCCTTCAACAAGTTCAAAACAAACACCTTTCGGTTCGGGCTATCGGTTTGGTCGGATTTTGTGGTGATACTAATATGAAGGTGTTGTGGAAATGGTTTGAAGAATATGGCTTATGCATATGTATGTTCATTGTTGTTGAGGGTTTCCCATCTTGCACCTAACCTTTACATTGCTTAAGCTTTAGTACTCTCTCTCTTTACACACACACATATATAATATATCCCTTTCAAATTGTAACAAGAAGTTGAAAAGAAAACAAATGACAAGAAAACCTTAGCCATAACCAAAATAAATAATAAAAAGAGATTATGATTGAAGTTAAAGAAATCTAATTTCATCCTCGATTATAGAATTAACGAATTGTATACACACACGCACACATGAATATATGTACAATGTACGTATTTTTTTTGGGGGGGGGGGTTTATACTATAAATCATTTAATACTGAAAAAAATGAGAAACGTCATAATGTTGAGTAGATAGATGCATCCTGAAAAATATTTATAACCTTTTACCATTTCCTATCATAACTACGCTCCATTTAATTACTAATTCATCACCGTCTAATCTTTGATCCAGATTTATTTTCACTTTTTTTTCTAGAAATTTCTCTCTTTTTACTAAATGAGTTAAATATGTATAAATTATGATATGTAACATGCAGTATACCAAAGGTGTGATGTTTGGTGATGATTTGCCTTTCAAGTTATTCACAATCCTAAATTTTTTTAAGTTGAAATGCTAACATGTGTTACTCTATTTCTGGTTGATGTAACACACCTTCTAAATTGGAAAATGACAAGGTATGTTGACTATCAATGTTCCCGTGGGCCTTAAATGTTGGGTGCTAAACAGTAATTATTTTACGACTTAGATCCATTACATTTTACTATAATTTGTGATGCGCATTTCTGTCGCTTTTAATTTAGAAATGAGTATTAAATATTGTTTGTTTAGCGGCTTCTAGTTTATTGTTAAATCTGGCTAACCTGTTTACCTTAGGGTTTAAACTCTTATTTTTTTTAAGAAACACCTATTACATACCTGGATATCATTAGACGATATGTTTGTTGATAAATATCAATTGTTTTCCATAAGGGTATTAGAAGTGGTTTCATCCTTGTAAATGACGTATAAAAAATAACTCTAGATACCAGAGGTGTGGGTATTTCCGTCGATTTGTGTTATTAGAAGCTAAACAAAGGCAATCCTCCGTCCATGAATTCACGCATATTTTACAGTGGTTGACAAAAAGGTTGAGTACTTCATGAATGATTGATTAGGGTGTAAGCGAGCCGATCTCGAGCAGCTAACAAGTGATTCGACTTGTTTGCAACCGTAATGTCAAACAAGTTAAACAATACTTGTGGTTATATAGCAAGCGTTAAAGAACAAAAAAAACATGCCCTTTCAATGCCTGTGTATTTTTTGTTCCAGTGTTGTCATGATGGGGGACCGATAATGCGAATGAAAAGAGTCCACTGTCACAAAAATACATCACTTGAACTTTTTTATAATAAATCAGCTTTTGCTATTGCTATTTTTTCTTGATTTTACGTAAGTGTAGAGTGTCGGTTATCTTGACTGAATTTAATATTTCAATTACGTTTTTTATTTCATTTACGCCTCTAATCAATATAGAGTTTACGTTTTCCAAACTTAATGTTTAGGTTACTATAAGTAGAAGCTGATTTATAATGTTTGTTTGATATCATCATAAACTTTTTCTCATTGGGGTTTTAATAATGCATTTGCTAGATTGTATCTAACTTTTTTTTTGCTTCGTTCCCGCGTCACGTTACATCGCTGGTTCAAGGAAGTGATTAATTGGTAAGAAGCTTCGGAAATCCAACAAAATATGTTATTGTTTCATTAAAAGATTACATGGAACAGACTTTTGTTTTTCAAGTAACTACCAAACAAGAATGCAACTATACAAGGGACATAACCCCGAATCTCAAGCCTCGAAAATAGTGATGAGACGCCTGAGAATCTGACATTGATAGGTAATGGGTTCGTGTGATTACCATTGAAGACCAGTTGTCTAACATAAGTTGTGATTTACTTGATCTCTTTAGTTAGCAGATTATTGACAGGTCCCATGAGTTTTACTGGTAACGGTGTTGCATGATTACCAAAGGATAGATATCAACGGCTTTGTAATCAAAGACGAACAAAGTGAAAAGTTTTACTAACGGTAAATGTTTCTAAGAGTTATACCTCAAGATGTGACTAGTCTCTACAGTCTACACTAGCATCCCTCACTGTAGCTTTAAGTAGTGGTTTCCCTCCGTTCTCAATGTTGGTCGTGTGACTAGTTTGTTCCCCTAGTCAAGTTTGAAAAAGTTACAGAAACATGTTCTTCACACCTTCATCAATTTTGATCCATTTTCTTAAGAATGGGTTGATAAGCTAGACATCACCTGATTCATCTTCATGTATGTGTATTTGTATACATTTTTCTCCATCTTTGTATGTAGATAAAATTCACTAAGGTGCTTTAATCTTATATAGAGGTGGCAACTTCCACCAAATTACTCATGAGTGGATCGACGCGGATTATGTTTAACTTCAAACGGGTTAAATCAAAATAATCAGCAAGAATGATTGGGCCAAAACGGTTAAAAGTGACCCAAAATTTATTCGCATACAAATTCGTAATTCATTTGATTCAAATATTTATATTTTTACTATAACAAAACTGCTCTATAGTTGAAAATGGCAAGCTTAAACCTAAACGTTTCTTGACTTGTTACAGATTCAGTGGTGATATACTACACGGTTTCCCCTATAAACGAAATTGTACTGATCCTAGAAGAGAGGTTTGGAAGATATGAACATAAATTTATTCTAGCAGGCATTTAATATATGAACTAAAACATAGAACAAGTCTAATTTATTAACTTTTTGAGCATATTAACAAATCAATTCCAATAGCACAAAGTTTTAAGGAAATTAACAAAAAGAAAAGACAATGCTCTAAATAATGTTCTTACTTGTATTTTCTCTTTCTTGAGCAGGTCTCCGTGGCGTATGCTTGAAAGTATTGCTGAAAGAAGTTCTTAATTTCATAATCATCCCATCTTAAATTATTCCACCACTTGATATCACCTTCAATCTTTTTCAGGCTGCATGAATTGGAGATTGAAAGAGGAAGATTCCTTAACCGGAAGCAGTGACAAACTTTAATCTGCTGCAACACTGGACAAACTGATGTACCGTCACAGATTGACCTCAAGTTGACCATGTTGCTTACCTCTAACACCCTTAAATTAGGCAAAGTTTCTTCATGCTCCCCTGATTCAATGATGCAAGACAGATTTTCACAACCGCTTACCTTAATTTCTTCAAGCTTCTTAACATGACGAAGCATTGCATATGATACTGCTGCTTTTAACATTGGACAATCTGAAACTTGGATTGTTGTCAGATTTCTGAGGCATGTGCCTCTCGGGATAATCCCCTCAACGATAGTCTCTAAACTTTGCAAATGCTTGAGGACCAAGTGCTGTAGATTTGGAAACATTCCCCTAGAACTTCTTTCCTTGCTTATTAAACGTGTTATATCATTGCAATTTGATATAGTAAGTGATACTAATGATGATAGGCTAAGCAAGTGTCTCCGAGTCATGCCTACACATGTTAACACATCCAGAAAATTTGTATTGTGTAGAAGACCTTGAAGGTCTTCTTGCAGGAGATCAACTCCTCTAAGAACCAATCTTTTTTCATTGTTTCTGGCAACATGATGATTTGAGTCATGGCTCCATGGACTAATCTGGATATCAAATCTTTTTAATTTCTTGAGCCAAAAAGATGCAGATTCAAGACACTTTATCGAGTCCAGTCTTATTTGAAGGACTGATAGATGTTCCAGTGATAATAACTCATCAAATGCTGCTTTCCGATCTGCACCCGTCTTTGGGTTCCAGTTATAAGAACTAAAAGACATATCTAGAGTCTCGAGACTTGATAACCCTGATATGCTTCCAGCTGCTATTTTATTCAAAAAGGGTGTGCATGACAGATTTAATTCTCTTAAACTGTGTAAACTTTCAAACCCTTCAGGAAGAGCTTTTAATCTGGTGCTAGAAAGGTCAAGAATTAGGAGTTTAGAAAGAGATCTAAGAGAAGGTAGCTTTTCTATAAAACAGTTTCTCAGAAAGAGAGAACGCAGTTCACGCAGGCAAAGAAAAGACGAAGGCAGAGAACTAATTCGAGTTTCACTTAAATTCAGTACCCTTAAAGAGAGAAGGTTGTGAAAGAACTCATTTGGGATTTTCTTTATAGGGTTACCTTGGAGAAAAAGGACAGTCAACTGGGAATATACAGGAAATTCTGGCAACCTTTTGATCCTGCAACGTATGAAAGAAACTCTCTTGGAAGACTCGTTTGGCAACTGATAGATTGGAAGGCCGGATTGGGTGTGAAACCCATACACCAGTTCTTGACTCTGAGACAGAAGTATGGCTAAGTCACGAAAAATGTCGTGCATCTTCACAGTTCCTACTGAATCTTGATCAAGTAGGCACGAGTCCTTCAGGTGTTCCACCAAAGCAACCCCGTAATTGTACGCTTCCTCTACACTTTGGTTCTCATTAATTAAACCATCAGATACCCAACATTGGATGAGTTCACCAACATCTATTGAAAAGCTTGCTGGGTATAAAGAACAAAACAAAAAGCATTGTTTTAGGATCTTACTTGGTAGAGAATTATAACTTGTTGCTAGAGTCCCAAAGATTTCTCTCTCTATGTTCTTGAACAAGGGTGATGAGCATCGCCACCTAAGATACGCGTTTCGCCACAGTTCAATTTGTGGCCTGTCCCTCATTGAGTTTCCAAGAGTCTTGATTGCCAATGGCAGCCCATTGAAGCCTGCAACAATTTTCCTTGCTGGAGATTCTATACCATTTAGATCAAGTACAGGTCCAACACTGTGAACAAAAAGATTCCAAGCATCTTCTTCATTCATAAGATTCAACTGAAAAGAAACATCAACGGCCATGTGTCTACACACATCACGAGATCGAGTGGTTAAAAGGATCTTACAGAAGGGATCCCTAGATGGAATACCCACAGCATCAAGATCAATCTTTTCCCATACATCATCAAGAATGAGGAGGATCTTCCTTCTCAGCTTCAGTCTTCGAAGAATTTTGCTAGCCATACTGTGTGTGGTATCACCTGCTTCCACTTTTAGATGAACTCTCTTGGCAATCTGAGACTGAATTGTGCTCAAATCCAATGATCTGGAAACTTGAACCCAAATAACAATATCAAAGGAGTTCGGAGAGGAACAATAAAGCTCATTGCTCAAGTTCTTGACCAAAGTTGTCTTCCCTATGCCACCCTTCCCCCAGACAGCAATCCTTCTGATACCATCCCGGTTCAGGATTTCCAAAAGCTGCTGCATATCAGATGCCGCCCCCTGCCCCACAAGAGGTGACACTGCCATTTCCACCACTGATTGTATTGGAGAGCTTCTTTCACACACGACTGTTTCAAAGTTAGTAGAATTTAGCTCTTTCACCAGATTGAGTTTCTTTGCCACAGTCCAACACTGCATCACCTTCGAGCCCCTGCCATCGGTATATCCATCAGCCATCTCTATCAGTGGCTTTACATCTTTTTCTGCTCGATAGACCTTCATCAACCATTCATTCACTTGCGGTTTTAGAACTTTTTCTTCCAGTCTAGCTAACGTGACAGCTTCTTCAATTTCTATCTTTTTGTTCAAGAGATTCACAGTCTCATCCCGGAGTTCAAGAATGTTTTCTTCATATTTTGAAAGGGTTTTAATTCTTGAATAGAAGAACTTAAAAATCGTTTTGGCACCGTCAACAACAACAGCTTCCATAGTGATAATTGGGGATGAATGGCAAGTAACACATCAACCTAACTTTAAAAGAATGATTATGAGCAAAATTGTTTGGTATAGGTTCGAAGTTAACAAAGGACACATCATTAGGACACATCAAATTTTGTTTTGACCGCAAAAACAAAACAATGGTGTATGTCCTCAATGTAAGATTATAACTTCAAATCCTAGGAATCACCTATAAATGTTAGATTCCACGCATAAATTCATCGAAATATACCCAAATGATGAAAACCTATAGGTTTAAACGACTGGAGTGTTTGTATTCTTGTCCTTGTATTAACTATATACTCTGAATATTGCTAGCCTACAATACAAATTTGTATATTCCAAGTACTTACCAGTAAGAATGACATCATACTATGAACATGAATTCTACCTCTCATGACCCCTACCGCAGCAATTCACATCGAAAACATAAAAACCCTAGCTCTTACCCTTGCCAATCGCGACAACATAGCTCGGAGATCTGAAAATGGCCGTACGATTTCCTTCGATTGCAAAAGAATCTATGGATTGAAATCAGTTATTGTAACAATGAAATTAACAAAATGAGATGATTGAAAACGAAACGAAATCAAAGTGTAATGCATTTTAGAAAGAATACTGTACCGTTACTTGCTGAATCGTTCGACTGAAATGGCGTTGATTGCAGGTAGCGCGCCATCACCGTTAACTGTTTGAAGCTAATGATTTTTGTTTATGATAGAATATCTCAAGGCCAGAGCAGACTCATTATAACTCGGTAAAATCTAACTGAATCAAAAGCTGAACCAGTTAAAAATTCTGACTGAGTCTGGATTTGATTGAAATTTAGTTGTTTGATTTAGTATCTGACTGAATCTGCTGAATGATAAAAATATATAATTTAATTTATAACTTCATCTTGCTTTGCATTCGGCACAACACTTTCAAATTCTTGAACAAGAACACAAACCGCTTAATAGCAACAACTCTATTACTCCTAAGCTTCCCTCTAAACACCACATTAGGAGCCTTTTCACCACTCTCGGAAACAATGAGCTCCATCACCTTACACACCATCAATCAACAACAAGAACAATCAAAGCACGAATCTTTAGGGTTTTGATCAAGAAAATCACGAGGATTGACGATAGAAGGTGAAATTGAAGGTGGGTATTACCTGGATCTGGTTTTGATTCGGGAACTTGTTCAGGGGGTCGCCGAGGGGGTCGCCGGTCGTCGAGGGATCAGCCGGAGGTGGTGTCGGTTGTTGTTGAAGAAGCGTAGGGGGTGGGGTGGATGGGTTTGGGTCAGACTATTTAATTTTCAGGTTTGGGTCATACCTTGGACCCGGTCAGCTGAAACGAAACACATATCAAACGGGCTAACCCGCTGACCGAGTCAGCCAGTCAGTCGGGTCAGCCCGGTCAGCCGAAATCAACACCCTAACTGTTTTTGTTTTTGAGTTCGAACCTGGTTCGATACTCTTGCTGGTTTGGGCTAACGAACGGCCAAAATGATTCCTGGAAGAACCGATCCAGGTTTGAAATCAGTCTTAAAAGAGTGAGGTGATTGGTGTCGGTTCTAGTTTTTTGATTGGTTAAAATTAACCGGCTTCAAATTGGTTGAAGTATAATTGTTTACAAGCGGGTATCAAACGACAGTTTGGGTAGGTATCGAAACCAGTTCCTAACATATTGGTCTTTTTGGATTCTATTCAAGTTGGGTCATTGGCTTTTGCTTCATAGACCCTTTTTTTGTATCTCCCGAATATTTGATGAGAATTTTCAATCATTATTAACTTTGTAACTTATACAAGTCAAAGAGGATCCATTTTGTACCTATAACATGTGAGCACAACCCATTATCGTGTTGTTCAACCTAAAGCAAGTTTAATTTTAAAAGGAATCTTTTTAGATCTAAACCGAAATTTAAATATGCAATTTTTCGTAAATTATTTTTTTATGCAACAACTTTTATCTTTTCATTTGCAATTGAAACAGACATTGATAAGATAAATAATTCAAGGAGGCTCGTTTGTAATTTATTATTCTATGTAATCGTAACATATTTTAGTAAAACCCTTTTTGTGATTCTATCAAATATGGTTTTGGTTAATTGCTAAAATTAACTCTTTCACATACAAAACACCAATTGCATTGTTAATTCCATCCTAACCTATATACTTTAGCATGTATAGAGTAGATCATCTGTTGTTGTATTTTACCACCCGTTACAACGTGCGTGTTTCAAACATAGAGCTAAATATTCAAGTGTAATATATAAGTTTTAATGCACGTTTATGTTAACCTTAACGTCAACATGTTACTTAAAAAATATTTTTTTTATGAAATGCGATAGTTTCTTACAATTTTTTGTTGTTTGGTGATTCAACTTTTTTAATGTAACATCATCACGTACATGTTTTCATGTATAAAACAAAGATCAAGAGACTGTTTTGATAATCTTTTAATGAAATCGATCAGAGTTTGAGTGTATTTAGTTCACTATAAAAAATATCTTAATGGTTCATGAAGTTTATTAATGGATAACTTTTTAAAAACATGCTGAGTTATTAAAAGGTTACCTCTTATTCAATCAGAAATCTGACTGGCTCTAGGCACGTCAATTTTATCTGTACCCAGTTAACCCGTCCTACCCGATCTCACTCGTACCCTAAGAAACCCGACCCGAACAACCCGAAAAATGATTCTTATTTGGGTCGGGTTTCGAATAGATTTTATAACCTCAACTCGAATAAACCAAACCGATTAATCCGAAATCATAATCAGATCAACACCTATTATAATTAAGTAAATTGTTTGTATACACTTGTTTAGATTGTCCAAATTGAGCAAATTATTTGTATACAACTATACAATTAAACACATTATTTATAATTTATAGAAGTAAACTAATTTAGGTCCTCTAATAAAAAAACTAATTAAAATCAACTGAATTAAATCTATTGTTTAATACGTGAAACCTGACCCGAACAACCCAAAACCGATTAAACCGAATGTTATTTGTGTCGAGTTTCAAGTAGACTTTCAATGCTAAAAAACCCAAATAACCCGAATCGATTAGCTAACCCGATCAACACCCCTAACTGACTTAACACAAAATTGCTAAACAACCCCTAACCCAGTAATAAAATACACATACGCATCGTATCACGTGATAACAAATATTAGTTTATAACCAAAAGGAAAAGCCGTATACAAGGAATCTCTTTTACTTTTCTTTGACTCCACAATACTTAAACGCAAACAGATCATTTCATAACAGTCAAAACTCTACACCATCTGCTGACGACACACCCGAGATCCATCAACTCACGACTATTAAACCCTTCATTATCATATCATTCTTCTCAAATCATCGAGATCCACTTCGATTCCACACCACCGCCGTTGATCTCCACATCTCCGGTGGCGTCCACGGCGTCTCCGCCTACCTCCGGTGGTGATTTCACACTAAATCATGGAGTCCATACTGGCTAGGGCGCTGGAGTACACTCTCAAGTACTGGCTCAAATCGTTCACCAGAGATCAGTTCAAGTTACAAGGACGGACTGTTCAGCTCTCCAATTTAGGTTAGTGTTTTGGCGAATTGCTTGATTTTGACGCAAATGTGTAGAACAGTAGAAGTTGTGTTGAATTGTTGATTGATTTGAGCGTTTGATGCTTCGATCTTAGAATTCGGTATTGGATTGGTAGTTTTAGCGCTTTGAATTAAGGATTTGGTGGTTCGATTGGAGAATTTTGTGTAATTGAAGTGACGGATGGTTGGATTTGATTTTGATTAGATATAAACGGTGATGCTTTGCACGCGAGCCTTGGATTGCCTCCTGCTTTGAATGTGACAACTGCGAAAGTCGGGAAGTTGGAGATCATAGTATGTAGATTTTTTAAAGTTAATTTCGATAGTTTAGCATCAGATTGGTGTTGGTGTTATGAATATCGCTTGCTGGATTGTGTTTCTATGTGGACATACATGTATCTAATTATAGTCTGATTGCTGTGTTTTAAGCTCCCTTATATTAGCAATGTCCAAGTGGAGCCAATTGTTGTGCAAATCGATAAGCTTGATTTGGTGTTGGAGGAAAATGATGATTTGGATGCATATAAGAGTACAGAGAGGTAACAGTTAAATTTTGTATGAGTAATGATTTTGACAGTAAATTGATGGTTTAGATCAGCGCTATCATTTTCCTAATTTATTATTTTTTATGATTATTTCTTGAAGTGTACAAACGCCATCCAGTCCTGCAAAAGGCAGTGGATACGGGTTTGCTGACAAGGTTAGTCTCTTTCGATTGAGCTATTTTGGGTTCTTTACAGGGGTTGGTATTGTCTTTTTCTTTCGGATGGTATTATACTATTATGTAGTATTATAGACGCTATAAGCATGATCCCAAGCAAAGGCTTGCATAGAAGGTGGACACTTAATAGAGGGGAAGAGATTATCCATATACTACTGATATTAATGAAGCGAAAGAAACAGTGGACAGTATGTCACCTCAATGGAGCAACAAGATTGCATTGCACACAATAAGCGGAGCAGCCAAAGTGTTAGAACAGTAGTTTCGTTAGGAAAAAAGTTAATTGACCGCTAGTAAAGGAGATAATGTTTTAGTTGCATGGAGCTGTACATTATATTGTATGTTCAGAATGTCTCTATTAATAATCTGTTGATAAAAACTTGCAAGTTGCAACACTATTTCATGAAATGTATATTTCTAATTTTTAACATAGTAAAGGAGGTTTTGGTTTAAATTTGTGGGTTGGTGGTTTGCAGAGCCCATTCTTGTAGTATGCCACTTATAGCTGGCAGTGAATTGTATGTATGCCTTTGTAGGTTATCACTGCAACATTGAAGTCCATCACATTCTTTTTTGGTTTTCTACTAGTTTTACATGATTAAAACTCTGTATGAGTCATTTACTGGCTATGGTTTATGATCTTTTGATGATAGCTATAAGCTGTGTTTCATTTGTATAGGGGCTAGTCACCACAATTAACTGCTTTAATCTTCGATTAAAAGTTTTATCTATCTGTTTTGGAATTCCAGCACTGAAATTCTTAATTTTATCAGATTGCAGATGGAATGACGTTGGAGGTACGGACTGTTAATCTTCTACTTGAGACTCACGGGGGTGCTAGACGTCGTGGAGGAGCAACTTGGTACATTTTTGTTGCATTCAACTCTATCACATTTCTCTTAGTTACTTCTGTTTTGTAATTCTTGATTTTTATTCAATGTCCGCCCTTGATACATTCCGTGTTTGTAAAACATATTGGAGAAAGGTGTTTTCAAAAAGCAGGTCTCAACCTCCTCTTCTAAAATTGTGTTATCAATAATAAAATGCTAAACACTATTTTCTGACTAATAACTAATTGCGATTTCAAACACTATAATTATATAATCTCCACCAAAACACAATCGCAAACACCCTCTAATAAATCATCATCAATTTATGTATTCTTGCTGACAGGGCATCACCAATGGCATCTATTACTATTCGCAATCTCTTGCTTTATACCACAAATGAGAACTGGCAGGTTACCTTATGAACCTGTACATATATTATTGATTTTATCTTTATTATAGGTACATTGCATTTATACATTAAATTACTAATTGGAGGTCACCTGTTGCAGGTTGTAAACCTTAAGGAAGCTAGGGACTTCTCAAATGACAAGAAGTTTATCTATGTGTTCAAAGTAAAGTTTCATTGTTACCTTCTTTTTAAGATGGTTCTACTTTAATTGTTTTTTTGTAGGCTATGTCACTTATATGCTATTTATAATACATACTTTTTGGTCACCAGAAGCTTGAATGGGAGCATTTATCCATCGACCTCCTGCCTCACCCTGATATGTTTGCAGCATTTTCTGAAGGTGCATTTAAGGATGATGATGGTGCTAAACGGGTATTTTTTGGTGGGGAGCGGTTTCTTGAAGGAATATCTGGAGAAGCTTATGTAATACGAACTTAATTCTGTTAGTTAGTTGTCTGGAAACTTTGGTGCAGCTAATGATTATCTTAATTGCATATTCTAACCGTTGATTCTATTATCAGATTACCATACAAAGAACAGAGCTTAATAGTCCACTAGGTTTGGAACTCCAGTTACATATTACCGAAGCAGTGTGCCCAGCTTTGAGTGAACCAGGTCAGTAAATGATTTCTTGATTGTGCTTGTTGCTATATATATTTTTTAAAAAAGGATGGACCTTGTGGACCTTTTGCATTACAATAATTCAATATGAGCAGGATTACGAGCTCTTCTTCGCTTCTTTACGGGATTGTATGTTTGTCTAAACAGGGGAGACTTGAATCCAAATGCTCAAGAGGTTTGATTTTTTTATTATCGTCACTTAGTTTTAAATCATTTTGGAGCACTATAGTGTTTGCTATAAGCAACTCACTCTTTTGGCAGCGGTCAGCAGAAGCTGCAGGGCGTACACTGGTCTCTATAATGGTGGACCATATTTTTTTTGCATTAAGGATACTGGTTTGTGACTTCTTACAACTTATGTAACCCATCTTTTGGTTTGAGGATTTTTTTTCTTTTCTATCACATGCAATTATATATATTTTATGTAGGAACCATGATGCTTTCAATCATCCATTAGATTGATATAATATAGAGGTGGTAAAATGAGCAGGTTGGCTTGTTGGGTAACAAGTCAAAACACGTTCGAGTCATGTTGGGTTGATTTGAAATACTTTCTTGGTTATTGTTACATTTTTTTCAATATATAGTGTGTCAAATATGATTTACATAAATTCTACTACTCTTATCATAATATAATTGTGTGAATGAAACGATTTAAGAGGCTTTACATAAATTCCTTTTTTGGCTTTATTGCCCATATGAATAGTCAGAGATCACTCAAAACCTGAAATGAACGATGCACAAGTAATTCAGTCAAAATTGCTACTTCTAATATTATTAATTCTAATTCAAATAGAAAAAAAGCATGTATAGTAGTCAATTGCTGCTAATGATTCTAATTGTACTTGCAGATTTCCGGTTAGAACTTTTGATGCAGTCACTTTTCTTTTCTCGGGTAGGTTTTCATGACACTAATAAGAAATTGTGTTTATTGTTGTTAGTTTACAGTTTTATATCCATCCTAGACTGCCTTGTTGTCTAACCTTTTTAGCTTGTATAAGAGCATTCCCAGCTCGTTCCTTAAATTTATGTGAGTGTATTCCGTATATTATATGGTATGGTTATAAGTGGTTGTGAGTGAAGGATATGGGAAATTTACTGTTCAATCTGTGTTTTGGGGAAACACTGTTCAAAACCCTATAATGTTTTTACTATATTTTAAGTGGTTGTGAGTGGAGGAAAGAGAAAAAGTAATGACAAAGTTGAAAAGGAGAGAGAAAAAATAGTGATTTTTAGTGTAATTATATGGATAAAGATGGGGAATGGGTTGTGAATGCTCCAAGTGGTAAGGATTCTTATGTTCTAAATATAAATGATAATTTAATTGGCCTTTTCAGGCAAGTCTTTCAGATGGAGAACTCACCAAATGTTTAACGCGGGTGATGATAGGCGGTCTGTTTCTACGGTACGATGCATTCACTTGTATCCCTTGCATGTATAATTTACATTCTGATGCTATATGATGTTAATTACTGCCAAGCATTAGTGATTCTTTAGATGTTATGCAATGGATATTTGCTCTACAAGTGGCAAAATGGATGCATTGAACAAGTTGGGTTACATGTCAATATGGGTGATTTTTGGCACGAGTCAGACTGGGTTGATCTTAAACACCGTCTGTTTTTCTTTATGTAGGAATGTGATAAATATGCTCAAAAAAGCGATATTCCTTACTTAGGTTTTTGAATAAAGTGGTATAGGAGGTTTTGTTAAAAGGCATTCGGTAGAATTTGACTCATTCGACCCATTTGTCTCTGTCTGCATTATAACTGAGTTTGTTTGATCTGTTAGAGATGAAACATAACCCAAATTGACCCACTAATAAGTGAATGGGCAGTGGTTCAAAGTTGCGACCTCAAATTTACACCATCTTCAGGTTTATAATAACCTTTGTGCCTCTTGGTCAAGAAGTCTATTCTTCTGGTTAGTCTTCATTATAAAATGGCGAAACGACATCTATCGAGAACTCATTTTCTCAAAGGAAAAAACCTTATCGGACAAACAATTATCGAGAAAAACAATAGCAACATAGTTGGCTATGCAGTTGACCAGTTTAGATACAAAAGTATTGGAATCTACACATTGATTCTTTTTTTTTAACAGTAAACAAGCATAAAAGTTTGTGCTCTAGGATAAAGTTCCCTTTTGCTCCATAATTGCATACTGAGCTCATCAAAGTCGAGTTGTGAATCTTGATAAAATTTGACTGTCAAAGTCGGAAAAGATTTGAGGATGGGGAATAATTACGGAATGGTTGGAATTAAAATACCCATACCACTTTTAACTAATCTTTTTAAAATTCCAAAAGCCATTATTGATTTAAACTATTGATTAAATAACCTGAGGATGTTAAGTCGTACTCGCATTATATGTTGTTTTGTATTAAACCCTTTTCGCTCTATGTATATATGTGTGTATGTGTACTATGCTTTGTCTTTTAGTAGTTATTTTTACATCCTTGTCAAAAAAATGTTTTTATAATGGGATTTAATGTTTATAAATTTCAGGGATACTTTCTCCAGCCCACCGTGTGCATTAGTGCAACCATCAATGCAGGATGCTGCAGAGGAACCACTTCACATTCCAGATTTTGGTATAATATAATTCCAGATTGTATTAGCTATTAATATGTATAAGCTTCATAGATTGTTACAGGAGATTCATTTATTAAAATTTATATTTTTTTCCAGGAAAGAATTTCTGTCCTCCGATATATCCTTTAGAGGATCAGCAATGGAAATTGAATGACCATGCTCCACTCATATCCCTCTATAGTCTTCAGTATATTCCCTCACCTAGTCCTCCGTCCTTCGCTTCACAAACTGTCATTGACTGCCAGCCTCTTATGGTACTGTATTTTCATTACAAAAATGTAAATGATGACTATTTTGAGTCACTTACTTCGGAATGGGTCAATCTGGGTTGTATTTTATCTCAAATGATGGATATGGGTCAAAACAGGTTGAACCTTGCCCAGAGTCTATTTTTAATTTGTACTACATTTTAAATCGTTTTTGTTCATAGGTATAGATTCTTATTCCAATAATTTTGTTTTTATAATTAACGCTATCATTCAAGAAGAAAGGTTTAAGAAAAAGGAGGAAAAAGTGTTTTCAGGTCAGCCCATAACGACGTGACTCTTCCGTCCGTCACTAGAAAATGACCTGTTACGGCCTGGAACTTTTTTGACCTGTTACCTAACCTGCCTAATATGCATCTTAAATAATGAACATTCAACGTTGTTATTTACTGTCAATTCTAAAATACCATCATTCTTTTTCAGATACATCTTCAAGAAGAATCTTGTCTAAGAATATCATCCTTACTAGCTGACGGAATTTTGGTCAATCATGGTGATATTTCACCAGATACCTCTGTCAACTCACTTGAACTTAAAATCAAAGGATTAGATATCACTGTTCCTCTGGTAAATGAGAGCTCCTTCACTGGAGCAAGGCTTCATATTGAGAACCTATACTTTCAAGACTCCCCTTCCCTAAGGCTCAAACTACTTGACCTTGAAAAAGATCCAGCATGCTTCTGTTTATGGAAAGGCCAGCCCATTGATTCCAGCCAAAAGAAATGGACAAGTGGCGCTTCTCTTATAAATATGTCTCTAGAAACATATAATAACTCAACAAAAGTTAATGGGTCCCATTCACACTCTTCAGAGTTATGGAGATGTGTAGAGATGAAAGGCGTTTGTATTCAGGTAGCAATGGTAACAGCAGACGGAAGCCCGTTAACAGATGTCCCTCCCCCAGGTGGTGTTGTTAGGGTTGGAGTTGCTTGTGAACAATATCTCTCCAACACCTCTGTTGAGCAATTATTCTTTGTGTTGGATCTTTATACATATTTTGGTACAGTCAGCGAGAAAATGGCCGTTGTTGGAAAAAGTAAGCAAAAAAAGTCAGTGAAGCGAGAGTTATCTGATGGAAGTTTGATTGAAAAAGTTCCTGGTGATACTGCTGTTAGCTTATCAATCAAGGACCTAAAGCTAACATTTCTAGAATCTTCTTCTTTGGATATTCAGGGAATGCCTTTAGTTCGATTTTTGGGTGATGGTTTGTTCATGGAAGTTACTCATAGAACCTTGGGTGGGGCCATGGCCATTTCATCAACTTTAAGGTGGGACCGGGTCCAGGTGGACTGTACAGAGACCGAGGGAAACTTGATAAACGTAAATGGTGTAATGCCAAATAACCATCTTAATTTGAGAGCAGTATTTTGGGTGCAAAGTGAAAGGAATTTTCCGTTTTTGGATTTACGTATGGTGCATGTTATTCCTTATAATGCACAAGATACAGAGTGTCATAGTTTAAGTGTGTCGGCTTGCATAGCTGGCGTACGTCTTGCAGGTGGAATGAACTACGCTGAAGCTTTGCTCCACCGGTTTGGAATTCTAGGACCAGATGGTGGACCAGGGGCTGGGCTTTCTAAGGGTTTGAAGCATTTATCATCCGGCCCGTTGTCGAAGCTTTTCAAAGCATCACCTCTGCTTGCTGAGGAGGTCAGGGAGAGTAAAGGTGAGCTGCCCACTATGCCATGTGTTTCCACTATTGATGTCATTTTTAACCCATTGATTTATTAATGGCTGATTTGGGTAAATGTGTTGCTTTGAGTTGTGTTTATTTCAAATGGATATGTAATAATATTAGCTACAAGGAGAAAGTCTGGAAGTGTCACACGGGCATATACTAGTCGGCCAACGATCTAGTATATTGTAATATTAATATTATTATTGTAAAATTTTTCTTGTGTTGACCCATGGCACGACCCACCCATCTTGCCCCTTCTAGTTCTGATTTTGATACATTCATCTGAATTCAATTGTCCGAGAAGTTACCTTACAATATCTTTCATTTATTTTGTTTTCAGGTGAAAGCATAGAGGAAGAGAAGCATAATGGTTACTTACAGTTGGGTCCACCAGATGATGTGGATGTATCACTAGAATTGAACGACTGGTTATTTGCATTGGAGGGTGCTGAGATGGCAGAAAAACAGTGGTTCTACAATTCAGAAGATTCTTACAGAGAAGAGAGGTGCTGGCACACAACCTTTGACAGTTTTAAAGTTAAAGCAAATAGCCGCAAAAAACACCTGACTAATAGCAAAAAGATATTGCCTGGAGCATTAAAGTATCCTGTTGAATCAGTGACGGTGAGCTTTTGCTTCATTACTTCAATTTGCTTTGTTAAATAATGAATATTAATATATTAGTTTTGATAAAAAGTTTTATACATGCTAAAAGCACATAAAACTACAGATATGATGAATATTTTAGAGCAAATTGCATCTACAGTTCGATTTCTGTTTTGGGTAACTGGCTTTAAGCCAGAAAAATTGTTAATAGTACTATTTTTGCATCTCCCTGACCAAATCCGCCCACATTAGGATTACTTGTCAACGGTTGTTAGACAATTGGCACAATAACAATTGATAAAAACACACTCACATAATTTTATTAAGTAGAACAAAGGAAATACTTTTTGGTACACCTTGCATCTTATTCCTACTATCTATTTATAAGGAAGAAAATATCTCCTAATCATAAAAGAGAATCATAACCGATAGCTTAAATCAAGCATTGCTTGATTTAATGCTTTGACTACTTTATTATATTTGATTGCCTAATTATTAAATTATTAATTCCAAAAATAGATTTTGGACTGATCTAGTTTTCTGCCCCATGACCCATTTTATCAACTTTTGACCCGTGAACATTTAACCCCACAAACATGATTAGAACCATCAACGGTTGATCCAATTTGATAGATTCACCTTCTCAAACAAAAAGTTCTGGCCCCGGATGGATAATATCAACCACTTGACGTAATGACGTCCATCTGATCCATCCGCTTAAAAATTGATTTAGGGTAAATACCTAAGAGAAATGGTTTTTAGGTGTCACGTTAAAGCCACATAGCACCCGTGCACCACTATCAGGAAAAAGGTTAGAATGGTAAAAAGTTACTGAGACATCATCACCTGTTACTGGATTAGGCTACCTCACATCATTTTGAAACTTTCATGGCTTGTTCTGACTCAAAAAGTTGATGATGTAGAAAAGAAACCAGACAACATTTTGCCTTTTTAATGCAGTTTGATATCACACTGATCTTGTAAATTAATATCTAAATTTCCTAAAATTTGCTGTGCGCCTCAATTTCATTGTCAGTCTTTCTTTCTGCTGAGATGAAACATGCATAATGTACATAACTTGAAGAAATTGCTTACTTTAATATCCTTGTAGGTTGGTGTTGAAGGCTTGAAGACCTTAAAACCCCAGAAGCAAAAAGGAATTGCACTCCAAAATGGACACGGGCAAACTGTTGAGTCACATGGGGGGGTTGATCTTGAAGCTGACGTAGTATTAAATGAAGATGATGGTGCCAATGGGCCGATCAAATGGATAGTGGAAAGTTTAAAGTTTTCTGTGAAACATCCGGTAATTATATCTAAACTTGCTTTTATGATTTTATTTGGAGTAGGAAAGATGGCCGAATTAGATAACAGGTCAAAAAAGATTCGTGCTGAATGGCCCTTGATTGTTCATTTCATCAAATTTTGTTACAATTGTAATGCATTGACTTATTTTTTGTTAAAGTTGTAAGTTGTAATGCATTGATTATGATTACCAAAAAAAAAAATGTTACTACAATTAAGTGCAAACGACTTAGGAAGTTGTATGCAAAAAAAACAAAAAAGACTTCAGGGTGACTTTCACTTGTTCGACCCTTTGAATCATTCCCTTTTAGCTGAAAGTTTTTTTTATCCATTCCCTTTTGATACAAACACAACCCAATTTGACCTGTTTATAAGTAAATGGACCTAGCCCTATTTGCTTTAATTGCTATTTTACACAAGCAACTATAGATGCTGATAATTGCTACGGTGTAGGTTGAGGCAGTTGTAACCAAGGATGAACTGCAACATGTTGCTCAACTATGCAAGTCAGAAGTGGATTCCCTGGGGCGAATAACTGCTGGTGTGTTGCGTGTGCTAAAGTTAGAAGGATCAGTTGGTCAGACAGCAATGAATCAACTAAGCAACCTCGGTAATTTGTTTATTTTTCTCTTTTTGACATACGCAACTTAGACACGTGTGAAATTAATTCACGAAGGTAAATGAAAACAAAATGTCTTGAATCAAGTCGATTGAAAATACTGGCATTTTAGCTTAAATTGAGGAACTAGATCACAAAAGTGGCAAGCTAGTCTTTAAACCTTGTATGTCATAACCGTCAATGGGGCTGTACATTTCAGCCATATATGGCTTTCTAGGAGCATGGATGTCATTTTGTAGTCGGTCATGTGCCCTGTTGTCAATAGCGAACGAAGCGGGCGCTATAGCGCGCTACGTCGCGAACAAGTCAAGGCTCGCTATCTAGTAGTTAGCGGTATATAGCGACCTGCAGTATTTTTATTTTTTATTTTTTTATTCTTTATTACTATAAAATTGACACAAATAGAGTATTTTAGCTAATTTGTTGGTGTTTGCTTATATATTCTATTACTTTATAGCTAAACATGTTTATTTATTGAATGTAACACATTTCTTAAAGCTTCTACTACCTTATCGCTAAACACGAAATAGTAGGCGCTATTTATCGCTATTCGCTACGTAGCATATAGGTGGCTTGTCGCTATTTATCGCTATTCGTTATTGACAACTATGGTCATGTGAAGGAAAAGCCTAGAGGTGGTAAAATTGGCTGGTTGGGTAACGACTAACGAGTGCCTAAACATGCCGCCCACATTTGGCTGCCCATGGAACCCTTTTGTCCATTTTTTTAATTTATAAATAACTAATGTATGTATCAAATAGTAAAAGTTTCAAAATTTACCCATTGACCGACAAAGATTAATTACAACCCAATTCGACCCGCTTTATGCAAATAGTCAAAACTCAAAACCATCATCTCTATATGCACTCATGCAACTGAAAATTTGAACTTTGCAGGAAGCGAAGGGTTTGACAATATCTTCTCACGTAGAGATAGTAACGGTTCTAGTGTCGGTTTGATTTCCTCTTCCCTTTTGGCTTCAGATAGCCAAGATTCATCTTCCATCAATCCAACATTAAATTCACTCGAGGCTGCATTATTAGATTCACAAACAAATTGTGCAGCTCTTGCGGCCGAATTAAGCAGTTCTGAATCTTCCAAGCAACATCTTCATAGTGTAGAACAACTTGCCCAGAAACTGGAGAGTATGCAGAAATTGTTATCAAAGTTGCAGACTCGGTGAATTTATAATATTTTTGCCTTCTGTGTTATGGTTGTATAATTTGGTGATAGTATGGGTCATATTTCGTATGCATTCTTTAAATGTATATAGTGAATATATATACATATTTACCGGTGTAAGTGCCAGTGTCCGCAGGTAGGAAATTTTGTGCGGAACATCACTAAATTTTGTAAAATTTTATATAATATATATTTTTTGCACTCTGGTTTTAGTGAAAAACTAAACACCAAGAGTTTGGTACTTTATGACATGACTATCTAATATGACATTACTCAATATGAAGTTAATGGGTTTGAGGTAAATGGGACTGGGTCATAAATGGGTCATCATTTTGATGACAGTTAAAAATGTCTAAATGTATTCAACCCACCCAACTCTTTAATGACACACATAACTATGTTTAGGTAATCGTTTTATTAGATTGATAGCTGAGTTGTGAACATGACACGTTTAAGATCTATTTGTCAAAGGACGTAGCTTTGTAACTTTATAAAAAATCAAATATTTATTACAATTTCTAACCCTACCTCATGATTGTGTTTAAAGGCGTATTTATAATTGTGTTAAATAATGTTTATATTGTAGACATTATTATTCATGTTGGTGAACATGTGTTTAACCATGTCATGTTATTAATGTTAATATGTTATTGAACTAGTTAAAGCTAAGCAAATTAAATGTCATACAACTACCTTATTAAACACGTGTTAGCATTTAAGTAAATATTAGACGTGTCATGTTTTGGTTCAATAAACATGATAAATGTGTCGATCTCTTATACAACCCATATTGCTTGGTTGTCAGCATGACAAGAAAACAAAAGAAAGCAAGCAACAAATAGTCACCGAGCATATGGTTCTTAATTTATAAAAACAAAGTACCGGATGTCTTGTCACCTTATTAATCATACTTTTATAAATAGGCAAACAAATGACACGTTTTATTAAACATATTATGTTCGGGTGCAAGTAAATTAAATGTATCATGTCAAATATGACTTGTTCTGTCAGCTCTGACACTAAGTGTTTATTTGGCGTCAACGTGACAAGAAAACATAAGCAATCATGAAACATAAAGCCAAATTGCACAATTGCATTTGCACACACTAGTCACTTGCTACATAACCTTGATTTAAAAAAAAAACTCATAATAAAACTAAAATGCCTCAATCTCAAAACACAAACAACATTGATTGTTTAGTTGTTTAGGTTACTATACAAGGTAAAACATGGCTGTTTTGAACTCAATCTACGCGGTTGCAACAGTATCCCAGCGCCAGATAGTGCCATCTTCGCAGCAACTAAGAATTGTGCTGAAACACAATTTATAATGTGTCAAGAGATGAACAAAGATATCAACATCTATTATAAGCTGACTTGTAACAATTTTCACGACCCACAAAAACTTTTTCTTTCATAAGTAAATTAACACTTCATACATGATTAAAAACTAAATTATTATAACGATTGATCTAATTTTTTAGTTAAAAAAGCAAGTTCAGAAGATTTATGCATCAAAAAATACGGTCACATGGATATACCTTCCATCATATGACATAGCAGTTTGTCTGATTGGAGATTTGGACTGAACATGAGATAACCTGACACAAACGTGTGAGATCAAATCAACGTCAGATTCATACGAAATAGATAAATCAGAAAAGATACTAAAGGTTATCAGACCTTGCAATTAGAGAAGGCGGGCTAGTCTGCAATTCCCATACGTAGATTTTACCTTCCCTGTTCCCTGGTATGCATAACGCCAATATCAACATTTTTGCCGATTTCAGATCTTTTATTAATAGTGTTAAAGTGGAACATTAACAGCATACTCATACAATTTTATTGCCAGTACAGTACACAGAGTATCGTTTAGATGCGCAAGAATGATTTATGAACACAGTTTTTTGCTACCTAGTAAATTTGATAAGTGGTTGGAGTGGTTTCTGTTGATGTATCAACAAAATTAAAACAAAATGTCAAAACAACTAACAAACTTGGTATATTTTGGCCACCTTCAAGCTCACCAAACCTTACAGCCATCCCCCATCATCCTACCCTTCCTCCCCTGCCACCTTTCCCACACCAGCAAACCACCACCAAATCTGAAAAGACCACTAGCCAAAACGAATTGAAGGCGGCATGAAATCAGAACTAGACAAGACAATTGCCAATCCCCACTTACCCTTGTCATTCAAATCGACCCTCAAAATCAAAAACCTAGAAAGGTGATACGAGGGGGTGTTCGTCGGAAGCATGTGGTTGAGATGATGGTGGGAGGCGAAGGTGAGGCGGTTCGTGGTCGGGTGAGAGAAGGGGGTAGTCAGAGAAAGGGATGCTTATGGTGGTTCTTTTTTTTTTTCTGTTTCTTTCATATTTTTACATATTAAAAAAACTAGAAACTGATGCATTATATTTTTGGCCACTAAAATGTACCTTATTGGTATAAAATTCAAAAGTTCATATACTAATTGTATAGGTTCCATCTTGGGACAAAAGTGAAAGTAGGTTGCTATTGTATGGCTTTAATGCTTATGAATAAGCAATGTATTAATCATATTACAGCAGCTATGTTCTAGCAGTGAGAATTAAGTTGCAGCACAGTTTACTTTTGACCCTTCTGACCCATTACCTTTTAGCTACAATATTTGACCTATTAAGATAGTATAATAAAAAATAACGTATCAGTTTGTGAACCATTTCAAAGACACTATCATGGATTTCAAATTTATAATGTAGATATATAACTCGGAGCTCTATTTGGTTTATACAATCAATAACGTTTATACGGTAAGCAAAGGAGCATACCTATAGCTGCTGCATTGTAATGGAAATCACAGGAAAGCTTTATAAACCAGATGTCACAATCAGGGACAGGATATTTCTGGAGAATATCCACCGTGCCCTGAAAAAAAAAGTTACTCTATAAAGACTATATAATTATTGAGTCATGCCCATGCGTGGCTTAATTTAACAATTATTGAGGTGACATATCATATAATTATATATTGTAAGTAAATATATGTTTTGTAGAGTAAACTATTTAAAGGCTGATAAAGAGGGATATCAAACCTCTCCTGGAGACTGCTCTTTCATCTTTGGCTCCCACAATATGAACTCGTTGTCAACACTCTGAAAAATTGATATAGAAAAGAATTATAATCTGACTTCCTATTGTGGCCATGTTATTTCTCCTTGTTACTCTAAATTTAAATATACTTCAAAAGTACATGACAGACTTGCAGAGTTTCAAGAATTAATAAGGCATAGTACATGGTATACTGGTATGTTCCTTTTCTAGAAAAAAAAAAGAACAAGAATAATATAGTAACAAGAGAATTAGAACCTTAAACAAAATAAGGGTAATCTAAAACTATAAAAAATAGTTTAAAAGTGTAATTTAAACAAGCCAACAAAGAAAGAACACTTAAACATTGCAAAAGCTGGATTAAAACTGTAATAATAGATATATTATCCTTTTAAGTGTGATAGACAAAACCTAAATGAGGATATCTATGCAATAAAACTTGTACATGGTGCAATACTTGAAGAGCAGGTGTATGAGTCATTCACCTTAGATAGTATGAAATCACCAAGCCACCTATTACAGTCGACATAATTCGTATGGATTGAAGCAATTAATACCTGAATAAGTTGAGTTAAATAAACAGGGGCATTAATATAAAAGGAACAAATGCCATTTGAAAAGAAAGAAAAGGTCAACTAAATTAGTAGATATGAAGATAAAAATAGTTCTAACCGGAAACTGCACATATTTTGTAGGAAATTGCGAAGGAAGTCCCTCCCATGTAAAAGATCTCTCAACATACGTCCAAAACTCTGCAAGAAGCTCAATGATAATAACGGAGGCCAACCTTTTTTCTAGATATAACAGTGTTCATATGTTTGACATAGTTATCAACTCCAGAATATATAAGATAATATCGTGTAGGAGTAATAAACTAAACAAACACGATATGATGCCATGAAGGTTTATAACAATAATACTAGAGATATAACAGTGTTCATATGGTTGTGTTTAATCTCAAACATGTCAAATGGGTTGTGTTTAATCTCAAACATGTTCAAAGTTTCCTAAAGTTATATAGTAAATGCATGTATAGTAAAATGTTATATTCAAAGATTTAGATTTTAGCTATATAATGATGTTTGTCCAAAATAACTAACGCATTAAAAATTTATAATGATGTACCCAC
Source organism: Flaveria ramosissima (assembly GCA_025215565.1). NCBI lineage: Eukaryota > Viridiplantae > Streptophyta > Magnoliopsida > Asterales > Asteraceae > Flaveria > Flaveria ramosissima. Next base: position 77,635,099 of record CM046039.1, on the reverse strand, counting down.
TTCGACTGGCCCTATGAAAAAATAAACCATTACACAACCCACACCCATTTCACCATCTTAGCTAATAAAAAACTGAGCTAACAACATATCGTACCTTTCATTGACCAGATTTTTACAGTGTTATCCATACCACAACTGGCAATACGATATATATCTGAAGGATGGAAATCCTGAAAAAAGTTAAAAATGTCACTTCAATTCTATCGTTGTTGGTAGTAAATAAATAACAAGAATTAAATAGGCAAAAGATTTAAAGTGCTAACTAAATAGGAATGAGCTATTAAAAGGTCTAATTGCAATTTACACTACCACACTCAATACTTCATTGCGATGACCACCAGCTCCAGCAAATATCAAAATGCATATTCCAGTTTGAACATTCCACAAGCGAACAGATTCATCCTATTCAACTCAAATATGTATGTTTTAGAAGGCATAAATCAAATAAATATGTGTGTTTATTAAAAGGCAGTCAAATTATGATTTTGAAAAGGGACTTACTTTACTTGCAGAAAGCACTAGAGAAGGTCTTAGTGCTTGTGTTCTAATTTCGTTTACTGAGTCCCCATGACCAACAAAACTCTGCAGTATATAACCATTGTTGAAGACTATAAAATGAATATTAAAAGTGGATGAATGAATGGTCATGCGGCCGGGTAACGCGTGTTAAGATGGAAAATCTGTGTACTGGTCGAGTTGGTTGATAGGCAACATTTTTCCAACATTTTCATCGTTCAAAAGAAGAGCATGTCAAATACGATTACTAAAATTATATTATTTCAAAAATAGTACTTTTTACAAATAAATTGATTTAGAATGCTTTATACATTAAAATATACTTTGGGCAACTTCCGACCCGTTCAACGCATTTGACTCGGTTCCTTTTTTTTGGCTAACTATTTTATTTTACCCATTTATCCCCCCGACTCGACCTATCTATAAGTATTGGGGTCAAAATTTACAAACTACTAAAAACTAAGGAGACAAACTGTTTAGTGAACAATATATGTTCATTACTGTCATACAACTGGTATGTAACCAAAATGCAGTCCTCTTACTATCACAATGGTTGCGGCTAGGTCACCAAAAAAGTTAACCTTAAGGCCTTTCAGAAAAAGAATAAAATAGAAATACAAAGTCAACCTTGTGTATCTTCTCATTGCCAGCATCAATTACACGAATAATACCATTGATGCCTCCAGCTACTAGCAAAGGTGTCCCATCAGCATCACAAGCCCAGCTCACAGTGTAGAAAGACTCATCCTTCTGATCTACAATGTACATGGATATCCAGGTTTTGTTCATATATGTCTATCATATAGATTTTTCCCACTAACAAAATAGAGCGTTCACCACAATACAAGTTGTGACTAACATAAAATATTTAATCTTACATCATCGTCAATGTAGGACTGAAGTACGGCAATTACACCACCTTCAAGGCATTGGTATACAGTAACCTAGAAACATCAGATCTCCATTTAGTCAAACAGCAAATATAGAAGACATAAGAAATAACTAGAAAATGAATATCAAATATCACATAGCATTATAATAAATAATGATAATAAAATTAGCAAGAATATTCACATCAAAATGTCTACATAATGCACAAAATATATACAGCAAGAAGATGGTTCCCCAAGCATATAACAAAAGCCACCATGTACTATGGTACTACCTAACCCAAGTTAGGGCAATGACAAAATCTATCATGATATGTTTCTTTTTCCATGTTCACTTGCATGCATTGTAAGGATTTCGAGCAGCTTAGTCTGTTCAGTAATTACTCAAGTTATCACTTCGCACATTTTAGTGATTTCATGATTTTCCTGTTTTCAAAAACGAGATACAATTTAACATTTCCTAATGATGGAGATTCCAAATTACTTCAATTTTATTTTCCTAAATATAGAGGAAGGAAGAGAAAATCATATGTTTGGTGGTTAAAACTATGTCAACTGGCAGCTAAAAAAACATTGGCATTTATTCAGTTACATCAGCGGTAACCAGTGTTGCAAAAATCGGGATTAATCGGCGATTAATCGGAAATCGGCCCCTCACCTAGGAATTTTTGGCTAATCGGCCAATTAATCGCTAGGCGGTCAACGGAGGTCAAAAAGCGGACCTAGGCGGACCCTAGGCGAACCTAGGCGGTCTTAATCGGCCAAATCCTGTAATTCCGGCGAAGGTCAAAAATTCCAGCCAAAAATTGAAAATTCCGGCTTAAACCTGGAAATTCCGGCCAAATATGTATTTATATGTAAAACTTAACTTTTTTATTAATTTTACATATGAAAATGTGTGTATTTATATATAAAACTGAATATTATATATAAAAATCCCAATCCGATTAATCTCAATTACTCCCGATTACTCGCTAGTCCCTACCTCGCCGCCCGACTAGCGCCTAGCGATTTTTACAACATTGGCAGTAACTTAATCAGTAGGAACTCCATCAAAAGTAACTTAATGATTGCCCAAGTTGTTGCTAATGCATATATACCGCTAAAAACGAGATACAATTTTCATGCCAAGTTCGGGCCAAAAATCATTTGAACATCTCTCAAACAATTACACTACCCCTAAATTAGGCTTAAATCAACCTAAAACAGCCTAAACTAACCTAAAACATGTCCAAAACCCCTAAAAGTGATATATTCATACAATGTTGCTATCATTGCACCTAGTTGTTGATGATCACTTCACATTGATCATAAAAACCCTAATTTACCAAATAATAATGAATCTAGTACACCTTCATCCTCCAACATCTACACTCAATTCCAAATGCAAGCCCCATAAAAAACCACAACCTAATACACAGATTCTCATGAAATTCAACGATAAACCGAGAATGAGACGGTAATTTCTTACGCGATTACCACCGACGGTGGCGAAGACGTTGTAATAACGAGAGTCGATGAAGTTGAATACGACGGCGTAAATCGGACGCTTGCCTTCCTGTAACCTGTTGGTGACTCTGTAATCCCTCTTCTTTGACGGCGTTAGTGATCCGACCACTGGTTCACAACCTAACATAACCTTCGCCATTGCAACCGTTAAAATTACCTCCGATTGTGTTTTCCGGTGACCGCCGTGCGTGCTGGGTGATTCTACGGTGTACGTCGCACTTGTGCACGACGGCGTTAGCGACGAAAAGGCAAAAGTAGCTGAGCCAACAGTAGTAAAACCTACTACACCCCTTAAGATTTTCTTAATGAATTTTATCGTACTCGTTAACCGGTATATGACAATTTTACTTCGAAGAAAGAAAATGATAGGAGGTAATGTGGCTCACGGGTCATTCAGAGGTAACACGTGGGATTCGAACTATTATCTTTGTTTCGACGTTACTATACACTCATACTTTGGTTTGAGATTCTGATTAACATAGTGGATGGGGCGGCCCAAGGTGTTTACCAAGTGAAGGATCTAACTTTGTCATCAATTGAGAACCCAAGTAACCTACCGCTAAACAATGTTGAAATGGTTTTAGAATTTTCATAATAATATAACTTTATAACATTATACATATTAACAATTTGCAACTAGATGCACAATAAGTTACAAGAGTTATTGCACAACTCTTTTATGCTTTACTACATGATGTTCTTTTGGCATGCCACACAAATAGAGAGAGAAAGTAAAGTATGTGGGTTCTTGAAAATTTAAGTTGTGTTTTCGAGTTCATATAACGAGAGAAAATAAGAGAAGTGAATGAAAAGAATATATAGTTGTGTCCTTGTGTTTTAGAGTTTTTTATTGGAAGAAGTGAAGAAAAAGTAAAAAAGTTATGTTCTCGAGTTTACTAAAATTAAGAGAAAATAAGAGAGAGAGAGAGAGAGAGAGAGAGAGAGAGAGAGAGAGAGAAAGAAAGAGAGAGAGAGAAGAATAGACAGGAAAAGAAAAAAATAAAATGTTTTTCTTTCACTTTTCCCCTTAAGTAAACTCAGAAACAACAGGAAGGGAGTTGCAGTGATAAAGAAAGGAGGCAAGGTATCGATGAAATCGACTCTGTGGGTTCCAGATCTTGTAACAAGCTACTACATGCCAGAGGGGCAAACAAAGGAGGCGGAGCTCCATTATTGCTGGTGTTGATGTCAGGTTACATCTCAATTTGTATTTTGATTTTCACATTTGTTTTATTATAATTTCAAGCGATATTCACAATGATGATGAAGAAGTCATTATCAATTTCATGCCATTGTTGTTTCCTTCTATCTATGTTCGTCATTTTTGCTTCATCCAAATATGTTGAATCCTATAATTATGCCGACACCTTCACTAAATCGTTGCTATACTTTGAAGCCTAACACTTCGGCCACCTGTCGTACAACCAACATGACCTGGAGCTACCGTTTGGCCATATCGACGGGCTTGAATGAGGCATAATTCACCATCATTAAAGGCGTCATTTCTACTATGTTGTTTAATTCTATTAGTTGTTTTGATTCTATGATTTGCTAATGATACGTAGACTTAGTCGGAGGTTATTACAACGCCAGATACCACAGATGGTTAGTGATGCTCATCAACACCAAATCTCTCCCTCCATCCGATTTGCACAAATGTGTTGATGACTAGAGGAGAAACCAGGGGCGACTCAACCATCTTGGAGTCCCCAGACGAATAAAATATCTGAGGTCTTTTTTCATACTTAAGGCTTGAGATTAACAACTAATAAGGTCTTTAACTAAACAACTGATAATGTAATTAATTAAAGAACTAATAAGATGAATTTTCAAACACACTAAGATTTCTCTAACATCTTGAAATACGCCGGTTATTTATCATCGCGTATGTTTATGAATCGTTAAATACGTCAAAAGTTTCTTTCAGATGATAAAATTACATCTGATTAAAAATAAATAATATTCGTTTATCTTTAAAATTAATAGCTATAAATAATTAAAAGACTTTTAAGAATGTATTTTAAAAATAAATTACGGCTAATTGCATTTTAATAATCCAAAATATTGGTTATTGCCCGATAATAATTCATACAATTAATTTAGCCGGTAAGACTTTGAACTTTTACTTTTATTACCAATAACACTCCTAGTAACATAATTATTAAATATTACGTTTGATTTGCGCTTGATTATATTTACAATAATGATTATAAAAGAAAAAAAAAACAAAACATACAAGCTAAATGGAGTTTATAATAATATCATATCGAGCATAAAATATTTGATAATTATGTCACTGGAACTATTGTTGGTAACAAAAGTAAAAGTTAGGACTTAGGAGTGTTACCGTCCAAATTAATAGTATAGATTATTATCAGCCAATGATTAATAGTTTGGATTATTAAAATCCAATTTGTCTAAATTCAAAAATCATTATCATACTTTGTTTAATGTTTTAATATGTTTTATGTGATGAAATATATTAAAGTTTTGAAGAGATTTTTAATCAAATTAATTTAAATGATGAATATTAGGCTCAACCAACTGAGATGGGTCAAATTAAAAAAAAAATTATGTGAGAGATGCTAATATTAGAATTAGAACACAAGAGGTTAAGTTTAAAAGTAAAAGTTTCTAACCAACTCATCTGGTTTAAGATTTTTGTTTCACATTCTAAAATGCATTTAATATGTAAACCATGTAAACATAATTAAAGTTGGTTTAATTTTTTTGTTTCATATTCCTAACCAAAATATGTTTTAAAACTATGCAAACTTCTGATGGCCTGAAGCTCGTGCCTATTTAATAGTACTGTAGGTCCGGCCATGGGAGAATCCGTCGACCAGAGAGAGGGTGGGATAGGGTTCTATTAGTATCATCAACCTGTTTTGTTTTTTGTGCGATTTTTACGCAATTTTGTGTTTGATTGAGTAGGTTTCTTGAAGTGAATCCAAATGGAAAGTACCTTTGATAAATACTAATGACAAATGGTTTCTTGAAGTGAACCCAGATGAGAAGTACCCTAAACTTTCGCTTTCAACTCCCCTAAGTATGTCTCCCTCTGAATTAACCTATGTGTATGCAGCCTCTTAGTTTTCACTGTTGTTGAACTAATAATGGTAAAGATAAGTAGCAAAAGGCGTGCCATTGTGTTAGAAAAACACAAAAAACTAAGCACAGAAACCAGTTGAAGTTCAGCATGCAATTGGACCAAAAGGACCAAATAGAGGAGCTCCATAAGGGTACATGTACATTTTATTCATTCAATATATGAAAACTAACATCATTATTCTTATAAACTCATCATATTTTTATTTGTATGTAGAATTTAAACGTAAACTTAAAAACCTTGAAAGACGAGGTTTCAAAAGCTCAAATGGGTAGCAACAAAACAAGGAAAAAGTATGTTGAGAAACTAATTAATAGTTGTAGAGAATTTCGAGTTTTCGACAAGAAGCATCTGAGAATCTAGATAGTTTGAAGAAAACGTTAAATGATAGGGACTGTTATGAATTTAACATCTTACTTATCTTTAGCGAAAAAATTATTTTGCGGATGTTTAAGAGATACGATATGAATTTTGAGATCGATAAATGGGACTAATGTTATTTTCAAGATACGGAGTTGTAGGCATGTCTAGCTAGATGCTTATGTTATTACTTTAAGTACATGGAAGAAAGTATAGTGTAATCATCAAATTTACTACAAAAATTTGACAACTTATATACACTTTGAAGTTTAAATAATACCCCATTCAACCTTAAAACTTTGTAAGTATAGAAAAGAGTTTACTTATTTGTCTAAATAAATCATCATGTATTTTTTCGTTTATTGTTATTTGCATTTTTATTATTTTTTTGTTAGGTTTTATGGTTTGTTGCGGTGATAATAGGCCACTTTGGTTCCTCTGGGTGCTTTGTTTTGCTTTTTCTCCTCTATCTTGATAACATAGGTTGTACACTTGTTTTTCCCATTTGTCTTATAAGATTAGTGTTAATTTAGTATTTTTTCGCCCTTTTTTGCAACACTTGTGTTTCATTTTTCATCAACGATTGACATTTTTTCATGCTTTCCACAACTCCTAGCCTCGGAAAAATGAAAGCTCTTTTGTGCAACGTATGCACATGCTTGAAGGCTGTGAAAACCACCATTTTATAAAAGACGTAATGTCGTTGTACGTAACTATGTAATATGTTCCTGTTGAGTGGGTTATGAAACCTAAGGACAACTTTTTGTAAGCAAGATAGTAAGTTACTATTGTAAATAAACATACCATGCCTAACAAAACTAAACAAAATTTAATAGCAAGCACGCATAAAGCAGGCAAAATTTAATAACAAGTTAAATTTGTGATAGATATAACTAAAATATTATTATATACATATATAATCATAATGTTATATATGATATAATATTTTAGTTATATCTATCACAAATTTAAATATAATAATAACTGTTATCTGACACATATTTAATATATTAAATATAAGTTAGTATATATATAATAGAATCGTTTACGCTATTCCTAATAAAGGGCATGATATAATGTTTTAAGCATTCAATAATATACTACATTCTTTTAGAATTCTTTCTGCTATATTTTTATGCTTCGGGTGTGTATCAAGTGTAACCTTATTGTCTCAAGTTACACCGAGTAAAGAAATACTTGAATCATGTGTGGTTTTTATTCATGGTTCACATATGTGGTTTTTATTCACGGTTCACATATGTGGTATGAAAATCTTATTTCATATACTTTCATAAAACTTAAAAAGGAACAACATACTGACAAATATCACACCTTCATACTCAAGATTGTTAAATTTTGTCACATAAATAATTTAAAACAAGACATGTATAAATGTGAAATTATTTTGTCAATACGTACAAAACACATTCGTGGCATTTAAGTCGACATTGGTATGACTCATTATCTTTGAGGCAACCACGATTTGAGATTTGATTGATTAAGCCTTTATTAAACCTTTAAGGCATCAAACAAACCAAATTTATTTTTTGAACTACGATTTTTTTATTCATTGTGAGACTTAAACACATGACTTTCAAACTTTAGTTGTTCTAAGGAGTTTTACCTTTACCGCTAGGCCACCCACCCTAGTGGTGTAAACCAATTTGTTTGGACTAGATTATAGTGTCGTGTCATTACTCGATACGTCCGTCCACTTTTTAATAAGCTCACGTGTTGCATTGAACAACACAAAATCTAGAATTTGAATGAGATTTTAAGGAAATTGTCGTCTATAATTATGTAGGCACAAAGACCCAAATAATCGAATTAACAAAGAAACAAATATTTATCAATTTGACGTCTATAATTAATAAAAGTTTGTGTTAGAAGTCAAATAACAAAAAATTCAACATTTCAGTTGTAATTATCCGAGTTATTTAAAAAGAACCCTAAATAATAAAATAGATGTTCTTTTGCATCGAAATATTCACACTTGATTTAGGAAGTTTGTCTTATGTTTATTGTGGGCATCGTCAAATATCCTAAAACATGCCGATGGCTAAAAACATTGTTGCCGAAAACTAAAAGCACTAGGTGTTTTTGCCATATGAACACAAAACACTAACTAGAGACAAATCTTCAAAATTTAATTTGTTTTGTGTTGTAATAATCCAAATGAATAAACTGCTTATTTTAATTAGCTAATTATGGAAGTCGTGTTCAAAGTTTTATGTTTAATTAAAGTTATTTTAAGTTTTTAAGTTTTAATGAAGTTACTAAACTTTTAGTAAGTGTTGTGTTGTGGAACTTTTTGTTATAAATGTTAAAAATTTTAATTTAGTGACATAAATAAACCATATACGATCTTGTTTACTATTTAATAATTATGTTTTTAAATTTTAATTGAAGTAGGAGGCGATACTTTTTTATAACCGTCAACAAATATTTTAAGTTCGGCCACCCGGGTAAACCCATTGGCACGCGAACATAGACAGCGCATGTGACATAGCTAGCTCATCATTTCAAGGGAAACCCACCGTCCACAGGCCCACTGTGATAAAACATTGACCAGCTTGAAACATATTGCAACAAGTATTACTCGTACCCATGACCCTCACATTAGAATGTCATGGGGTGTTATCTTCTCCCAAACCAATTGATCTAGGACTTATTAGCTGGAGGAGACGATAGTTAACTTTTAGTTAAAATCAAACTACATTGTCAGAGGCCGAACTACAATGGGATTTGGGGGGTTTGGGACCCTCCGACGGTTCTCGACGAACCACATTTTCTCACTAACCATGGTCTGTAACCGAATAGAGTCTTGGTACTTTAACCTTGAAACAATCTAGTGGTTAGTAGGAAGAAAAAATGAAAACTTTCATATCAAGATAAATATTTTTGACAATAAAACAAGCGAAATTTATATTGTTTTCAAGATATAAAGGATCAAATGTTAATATGTTATATAGTTTACTAAATGATATTATTCTAAAACTTATTAAACATTATTGATATTAACGACTAACTGATATATTGCCACTGCACATTCTCATTTTTATGAGAATAATTGGTGTAAATATCACATATCATCATTCTTATCAATATAATTGTTTTAATGTTGTTCTTGATATAAACAAACCGTTTTAATCTTTTTTCCGGGAATGAACCGGATCCAATCCGTTCTGACCTGAACCAAACCGAAAAAATATTATATCATGATAGCTAAATGACCATTAAAAATTTCCGTACCCATTAAAAAAGTTTATGGGTCTGCCACCACACACTATAACTTTTCTAATCCCTTAGGTAGCCGATCTCTAATTGCCACATCTACTATGTACATGTAAAATTTTTATGTATTTAATTATTAGTAATTTGTTTTTTGTTAAAATACAAACCTAATAAATTGTATCATTACATGTTGAAAGGATGGAGTGATATATATTCACTACAAAAAAGGTTGTGCCTTCATATCTAACTCGAGTTATATAGGACTTATTTATAATGTTTTTGTTTTAGATCTGTGTTTTCAACGACGAATCCATATACATGTGACAAAAGCCATAAATTTTGTCGGAATAAATAATAATCAATAAAAGGACATAACATAAATACAAAATTAACATCCAATTCGTCTTTGTGTCATAATGATTGTCAAAATATGTTGTGTACAAAATGTGTAATATTATGTTATACAATGCAACTCTATAAACTTTAAAGTTTAAAATGCATGTAAGACGATATGAGACTAACTAAACGAGATAGAATATTTCATGCATTTGGTTTAACAAACTAATCGAGTTTTGTTTGTAATCTATATCTATATCTATATATCAAATAAATAAAAATCTCAAAGGAACAGTCATTCTATTTGTAATCTCTACACGAGTGAAGCCTCAAAGCTCCGTTGACATATGAATATTAACCAAAGTGTCACTTTGTTGTTGGTACATCCTTCTACTTTAATAAAAGAGTAACTATGAAAGACACGTGGCGACACCACATTTATTCTCACAAAAATTTTTCCGCTTCTCTCTCCTATTAAATAATCATCTTAATTACAAATAATATTATTTAACACTTTATTAGATTTAATAAATTAAGAAAGAAATCTGTTTATTATTGTTATTCTAAATAAATAATTTTTTATAAAATATAGAATTTTTCTAGAGCATCAAACCTTTCTAAAAATATGAAATATTTTAAAATTAGTATTTTTAAAAAGTCAAATTCTTAAAAATAAGAAATGAGAGTTAAAATAAAAAAAAATTTAAAAATTATATTTTTATATGGTTTGTTATAAAACAAAATATTTATTTTGTTGGAAAAAAAATTTAAAAACAAAATTATAAAAAGGTTATATCACTGTTTTATTATTTATAGTCACTTCTCATACGTAATTTTATTTAAATCACATATTAGCATATCATTTTATAATTAATAATTTTTTATTACTATTTTATTTATTCAACCCGTGTAATCACGGGTTTGCTAAAGCTAGTATTTCTATATTTTTGTTAAAAGTTTCATTTACACCCCTTACAATATATAATGTATGTTTTTTACATATCTAATTTTGTAACACTTTGATTTTTCTCCAATAACTTTGTTCGTTAACTTTCTTAGAAATGTTGAATATGCTGCTGCTTATAAATTTTTTTGTCAATGTGCTGATATTAAGTTTATTTAAAAACGACATCATATTCAAATAGACTGTTTTTTGGGTATCGTAAGTTGTATCGAGTGTCGGTAACATACTAGTAACATGACGAACGAAATCTATACAAACCAAAGAACATCAGTACCGCTATCATTATTATTAAAACTCCTATAGGAATTTCTTTTTATGGTTTTAGATCAATTTAATGTCTTTTGTTGCTTTTTAAATATAATCTTTTATTTTAAATATAATCTTTTATGTACGTTACGATATAAATTTTATTCCCCCATTGATTTGATGTTGGGGCTGTAAATAAGCTTGATAACTTTACTATTACATTACTTTTGTCCCAAAGCGATGTGACACTTTCTATTACTATTAAATGAAATTAATGTTCATGTTTCTTGACGATCTCAAACATATCTACGTTTTCACATACATTTTATCTAAAATTGACTCGTGAACTAGTGATAAATATTTATGTATCATTTTTTTGTGATATGCACTTTCACCACAGTGGAGCGTGACCTAGAATCATACTAGTTTTGTCTAAAAGATGGAATGTGGTGGCCACCACGGTGAGCGGCCATTGTGGCGATGTTGTAGTTGTGGGTGTTAGGTATCTTTGGATCGCAAATCACAACCAAACAATCACACACACAATACGGAAATCAAACGGAGAAATGAACACAATATTTACATGGCTTGGTTAGAGTGACTTGTGACATCTCGTAATTTTGTTAACTTGGAAGTTAATTTTGTTAAATTCTAAAAGGGGCTTTAATGTCAAATTTGAAATTTTGAGGACTTATTATACTTAATAATTAATTTGGTGATAAACAAATTAAACAAATGAATAATAGAAATAATATTAGTAATGTTTAAAACATTTATTTATTATTTACCATCAAGTATAATAATCTTGATAAATAAGATTTTTATAATAATAAAACTAATACTTGTAATAATGCAAGTATCTTCGACATTTGATCTTGTTGTTACTAATAATAATAATAATACTAATAATAATAATAATAATAATAATAATAATAATAATAATAATAATAATAATAATAATAATAATAATAATAATAATAATAATAATAATAATAATAATAATAATAATATTAACCATAAGTTATGTACTAATCTTTAAAATGTTTAAAAACTTGAATTACAAAATTTTAGGGGGTTAAAATGTAATTCATGAAACTTGATTTTAAAAAGTTTTTTTTTTTAAAAAAAAGTAATATCTTTGGTAAACCACAGGGACCGAAACTGTAATTTCATCAAATTACCCAAACCGAACCCCCCCCCCATCCCCGTCTTTCCGGCCGGCCACCGGCCATCGCCGGCAACGGCTCCGGCGACCCCCAAACCATCCCTAAACCCCTCAATTTTATTACCGAATGACTCCAATCGGTTCGTTCACACGTTTCGAACTTTAATAGCCATCTTAAAATTCGTTTAAACACTGATTATTAACATCAAACAAATGTATAACCGAAACCTTAAAATCACATATCCGTTTGAGCATTTACACCTAATAATAATCAAATTAAAGCAATCTGAACGATCATCTGTTAAGAACTAATCGAATGAAACTCTTAATTCCACTTGCAAACTACACAAACATCTCTTTCAATTCCCATGTTAACCGCGATCTGTTCGTCAATCGAACACCATCTTCCGAGCCTTATAACTTGCAATTGATAGAGGGCTATTCATCATTGGCTTCATTCGAGACTACCTGTGCAACGAATTTACTTATCATCATCGTTTGGATATCGAATCTGTACCAAGAATGTCGCGACCTGTTCTGTACTCGTTCATCATCGAACTAACACTATTCAGGTAATCAAACCCAAACATACACTCGGTTTCATGTGAACAACAAAAGCCCTAATGATAATTGGGTTAAATCGCACGATTTGATGTTCAATTGGAGGCAAATCGATTCTAGGGTTCTTGAGGAATTGGGGGTTTTCTTTAATTATTGTTTTTATTAATTAAGTTTCAAATATAAACAGATTCCGGGCTTTAGCCCAACTGGTTACCATCTCACATTAGTATGCAAGAGGTCGCGGGTTCGAACCCGGCCTCCTGCAATTATTTTTTTAAAGGCTTTTTAGCCCTTAAATTAATTATAGAAAATTCTTAATAACTATAACAATGGGTTTTGTAAACTTGTATTATTTTTAAAGACATCAAATCATTTTTGTTAATTTTCTAAATTTAAATAGTTAAATATTATTTGTAATAAGATATTTTCTTGGTTTATTATAAATAGTAACTAATAGATTATTGGGCCAAATGTTTCTTTTAGGTATTCATGGTTTAAATCATGTTATTTCAAATAAAGATATATGCTAAATGAATAAGTATGTAAAGAGTTATTTAAATAATCATTTAAATAATTACTTATTCATCTTTTCATTTAACCATGTTATATATAAACAATTAACCTATTTATTTCTTAAACTTTTATACAAATTCTTAGAATCTATAAAATAATATAAGTTTCTATTATTGACCATTCTTGCTTTTAAGGCCTTCGAAAGATTATTTAAAATGTTTAAAGTGATTTTAAATAATTCTATATTATTTTATAAACTATATAAATGAATATCCAATAAACTATCTTTATCAAATTTTAAATAATTAATTTCTATATTATTTATATATATCCTTTCACACATTTTATTTAATCCTTATAAATTCAATAAATTATATTATTGAATCATTTTGAATATATTCTTGGTCGTATTAAGTTATACTAACTTTATTAAGCCAAAACATAAACGACTCATTATTTTAAGTAATTATTTAAAACCCCAAATCCCAATTGACCCTATTTCGCATTAAAACGTTAATCTTATTATTTAAACTTAAACTTGTAATATATATATATATATATAGGTGCATTGTGAAGGATTACGTTGGAACAACGCTTATTATTATTTCTTTTAAACGTCATTTACATACATTTGATCAAGTGAGTTTTCCTTGTCCCCTTTTTACTTTATTTCACACTATTTTGGGGTGAAACATGATAGCTTATACATGATACACTTATACACGTTTGAGACTTGTGAATCACATGCAATTCAACTTATTATTTGTCATGGTTATTTGTGTATTGTAAGTGTTTATATGAGATACATAGTTTGTTTACAATCATTAACTATTGCTAGCCTGGCGACGTCTTAGATCTTTGGGCCTGACAAGCCTATTTGGTGCTAAAGTCGAGGTATTGCCGACTCCTAGGGGCCGTACGCTTGTGCACTAGGGAACCAAATACACTTAGCCAATCTTTTATACTTGTAATCAAGTCGAGGTTTGGTTGTAACGATATGTGTTCTATAACCTTACTAACTTATAACCTATGACATGAATTGCCACTTGTAACCTTTTTCATATTATGTATGAAAACCTTGGAAACTCACCAACTATTTATAGTTGACCTTTTATTTTTATCATGTTTCAGGAAAACCCCCAAGTTTTGAAGTGAACTTATGTTGCTGGCATATTCTAGGACTTGGACCTAGTTAATAAACAAAATGATTATGTTTGTTATTTCATGTTGAAACTTATTTCATTATTGAGACTTATGCTTGTATTGTAATTTTGAAACTTATGTATAACATATTTGGATTTAATAATAGCGTTATGTGGCTGTGAACAATCTTAACCCTCACATCTCGACGTTTCCGCCGTCAAGGTTGGGGTGTGACATGACTTATGTCCATGGTTACAACTAGCGGGTATAATTCTTATTCATGTGCTCAAGAGAATCACAATATGTAAAACTATACTCATAGAGTTACAATTGGGGCTACAATATTGATTATCAAGAAACTTAATTAGAATGCCAGTCCTTCCCACAAAGCCTTCACATTCCAATAGGAGGGAGGTACTGGCGGGGGTCATCGTAGCTATAACTTTGACAGAGGCGCTGACAATGATGGCAGTGGCGAGTGAGAGGTAATAATTTTTCTAGTTAAGATCAATCGTTATTTGTAATAAACGATGTATTCTTTTGTAATTTGTAGCAAATGTTGAATTATTAAGTATTTGGAAGACATTTATCTCATTATCCCGCCCAAGCTTATTATTATCTCTTAAACACGTATTTATATTATCTCAAATAGTAATGTCGGTGATGTTTTCTCACTAGCAGTACTAGCCCCCAACTTTTAACATACTCATTTTGGGTCTGCTATTTTGTTAACTATATTTTTCCCCTAAAACTTTTAAAAATGTTATATATTTTTCATAAGTTTCTAACTTTTCAATTTTACCCTCAGGTTTTAAAATTTCTCTTTTCTTCTTTTGTGTTTCTAATGTATATCACGTTTGTGTGTCGCTATAAACTTGACCTGGGTAGCTGACTCGTAAAACTTAATACATTTCATTTAATCGTATTGTATCTTTATAAGTTTTCTTCATGCATGTGCTTAAACCCGTTAATGTCACCACATCAACATGCCCAACGAACACAAACGGGCTCTTATTAAACACGTAAACGTCTTTGTACAACCTCTTCGGCTTCACTATGTATTAAAGGTCTCCCGCTGCAACGTGCGGACATATTTGTTTGTTCTAATAATAACGAATTCTACGAACCAAACGAATAAGAATAAGAATATTCGGATTTGAGTTCCATCGAATTATATCGAATTCCAATGAATCAAATATCCCAAAGACATCTGATTTGAATATTTTACCGTAATTTCTTTCAACATTTAGTTTTCTTGATGTTATCATTTTTATTATATTTTATTGTAAAACATTTCAAAGTCAAATACCATACAAAACAACACAAGTTGATCTTGTAGATTTGAGATCACTAAATGACGGGAACTAGATATTCCCCATCTTGCTTGACGTTTGTATATAAGTGGTATTTTGTTTGTTATTTCTCTATGTTGTATGCAAGGAGGAGCAAGTAACCGAATAACTGCAAACTGTTCAATTTCAGGTTGGAATTGGAATTGGAATTGAAATGGAAAACAAGAAAAAAGTCGGTATATTTAGGTTTGCAGAAGGCCTTGACAAGTTTTTAATGTTTTGGGGAACACTCGGAAGCATCGGAGATGGGTTACAAGTCCCATTGACCATGTTTGTTCTTAGCGGGATAATCAATGATTACGGAGACCCACATGCCAAGGTCACACTTTCTACCGTCAATAAGGTAATATCCTATTGCCACGTGTTGACAGCAAAACTAGAATCACTCGTGTTAGTAGGGGTGTTCATCATGTTTATATATTTTAGTGTAATTGGATTGACTAGTCGATCAATGTGATTACGATATCCATTAAACAAGTCAGTAGGTGCTGAGTGCACACTTGTTTGAGTTTATTGTGATCTTCGATATTAGTATTTTTATAGGGGCGAAGCCCCTAAGCAATGGGGGTTCCAAGGGGCGGCAGCCCCTAGCGGGGTCCAAGGGGCAGAGCCCCTGGTTGGGGTCGAGCTTCTTCTTCTGATAAAATTTGCTATATTAAAAACGCATTAAAAATTAATTTTCTCAAAGTTTCACATGTGAAACTCAGGAAAAATCAGTGTTTTTAAACATAAAAACTGTCTTCGGCAATTAACCCCATCCCTGTATAATACGAATTTGAAACATGATCGACACTTCTTCTGATTTTTGGTTCAAGAAACTCTCCAATCAATTCATATATCGTTCTTAAATCTCTGAGTTTTATCCGATTGAAAGTTTGGATTGAACCCAAAATATATAGTTTCAATCTGAAAGTATTATTCACCACTCAGATCATCCGGTTTATTTGAATCAATTTCTCCACACATCAGGCCGTCTGGTTCAATGATACCTTTTGAACTAAACTATGATTCTAAGTTTCAAAAATGTTAGGAACGAAACCAAAAGTTGTTTATTACATGATTCATGGTTTCAAGAAGTATCAATACGAAGCCAACATTAGTTTATAAACCAAACTAGCCCATGTCTATCATGCCACCTTTTGTGGGCGTGTTAAGTCATATATAGAGGACGCGAGGGTAGGGATTATTTCTCGACGCAAGATGAAACCGAACTAGTTTGATTTACTACGTAGAAGCAAACATTTTTTTAAAAAAAGGTTGTTTCGAAGCCTACCGATGAAAAATGGGTCCTTTTCGGTTTTCAGTCTTGTTTTGATTTATAGGTTAGTCCGTAACTAGATAAGTAGATAGTATGCCCGGCAAAACCAACCCACCCATCTAGTTTTGGGTCCTTATGGGTCTTTAAAATAACCTTGTGGGTCATTTTGGGCAATCCTAAAATGTTCAATGGGTTGTTTTGGGCTGAACTCAAACAAACTAAATTTAATAACGGGTCAAGATGGGTTGTTAGAGTTTGAGAGATGGTTTGAATGGGTGGTAGCTTTTGTTATGATTTTCTATTATTTATTGAACTTTTGAAGAAAAGGAAGATGAAAAATTGCCATCGGGAGCTGAACCCACAAGGATGTTTCTTCTTTTATTCTTAAAAAAAACCCATGTCACTTTTTGAGAAAGTGTCTTCCTATATTCTAAACTTAGTTTATTATTATTATTATTAGTATATCATTAATTATTTTTTTATGAATTATCAAATTTGTTTTCTTTTAAATCAGTTGCATGTTCACGTATATATATAGTCTCATGCTAATGATATTACAACTTAAATATTTCTTAAATCAATTTATTTTAAACCAACCCATTCTGACCCGAACCATAATGTTATGCCCGATCCTACCTATCTGTTTTGCCAAGTATAAGAAACAATAGATCAATATATAAGTAGCTAAATGATTCAACCCATTCTGACCTGTATCCATCTGGACGTGATCTCATCCTGACCCGAATCTATCCTGACCCATTTTCTAAATCTGCCCATCCTAACCCGAAACCATCCTGACCCGAACCCATCTTGACCTAGAATCCTGCCCAACCCAACCCGCCCATTTTGCCAGGTATAGACTAGATACACAGCGACTTCAAGTTTGGAAAAAAAATGTAATTTAGATTTCGCTATAGGAGGTAGTGACTTCAATAACATATTTCTTTGAGTTTTAGTTTAACATATACGTTAGTTTTTCTTTAATAATGTGTAATAATATCTAATATTTAAAACAAAATAAGTACAAAGTTTTGTTTCATTCTTTTTCGTCTACGTTTCGAGTATATATTTTTTTAATATTAAAAACAGAGTTGTATTTAAAATAACATATTCTTTCTCAAATTCTTATGTTTGTGGATACAAGAGCTATGTTTTGTGTTGTGAAAAAGATGAATGAGGCTATTGAAATTCAAAGGCAAGATTCATACAATAGTTTTGTTTTTGTTGCAGTATTCACTCAGGTTGATGTATGTTGCAATTTCGGTCGGGCTATCTGCCTTCGTTGGTATGTTTACAGTTACTCTAATTAACCTTATTTCACTTGCTTAGATGGTTCAATGACTTGCAAATTATCATGTGTTTGTGTTTATGTTTGCAGAAGGACTTTGTTGGGCAAGGACCGCGGAGAGACAAACTTCACGTATGAGACTCGCGTATCTGAAAGCTGTGCTTAAACAAGACGTTAGTTTCTTCGACACCCAAGATGCCGGTTCTTCTACAACTTATGAAGTTGTTTCAACTATCACTGCTGATTCTAATGCAATCCAAGTCACCATTGGCGAAAAGGTTTTCGTTTAAACTATGACATTTATAGAAGATGAGGGGTAATATATGTCAAAAAGGGTTCACATAAAAACAATATGTAACATTTTGGTATGGTTCAAAATGTGTTTGACATGTTGGGTTGACCGGAAACATTTTTTTCAATAAATAATTAGTTTAAAAAATGTGTTAAAAATATACTTAAATAATAATGTATATTTGATTAAATTATCAACGAGCTTTTATGCATTCAAAATACATTTTGAACACCTTCATGGCATTTTTTAGGTTAATATATATTTATTTTACTTAAACATGACATGTATCGACTCATTCATACCTAAATGGGTTAAGACTACCACATTTAACAATCAAACATCTTGAATCTTCGATTTAATCAAACTTTTTTCAAAAACAGATACCAGACACTATCGCCAACTTGTCATCAATCATCTTCTGCCACATATTCGCGCTTAAACTATCATGGAAGCTTACATTATCCGCCATCCCATTCTCCATAATGTTCCTAGTGCCCGCACTTGGATTCAGCAAGAACGTGATGGACATAGGAATGGCAATGGTTAAATCGTACAGTACAGCTGGCAGTATTGCAGAACAAGCAATCTCGTCCATAAGAACTGTGTATTCCTATGTCGGAGAACATCAAACGACCAATAGGTTTAGCACAGCACTTCAAATGACCATGAAACTCGGAATAAAACAAGGTTTTGCTAGAGGAGTAATGCTTGGAAGCATGGGGATAATTTACATTAATTGGGCATTTCAAGCTTGGGTTGGATCTCTTCTTATTACTAAACATGGAGAAAAGGGTGGTGATGTTTTTGTTGCAGGATTTAATGTGCTCATGGGAGGAGTGTAAGCTTTTTTGACTATTCTTATATTGATTTATTGATCATCATAGATGTGATTATATGAACGGGTCAAACGGGTTGGACAAAAGGTCAAAAATAACTTAGGCTTAGATGTCGGGGTCATACAACATGACTACATGTTCTTTGTCTGCGGTTTCATGTCTTATCTCATTATTTGGTAAAACGTTTATTTTCACTCACATAAGATAGATAACCGTTTGAAATTCAACTGACATGTAGAAAATAAATAATTTTCATTATATGTATTAAAATACATTTTAGTGACACTCATTTCACATGTTTTATTGACATGATAACTCGAATAAACTCATTGTAATTTAATATTAAAACTCGAAGGCTATTGTAAATCTCGCAGGTATGTCCTAATCGCACTCCCAAATATTACCGCCATTTTGGAGTCAAAAGGTGCAACCACTCGAATCAATGAAATGATCGACAAAAAACCAGCTATAAGTTCCGAAGATAAAAAGGGAAAGGCTCTATCATATGTGAGAGGCGAAATAGAATTTAAAGGGATCTACTTTAGCTACCCGTCAAGGCCCGACACACCAATCCTACAAGGGTTAGACCTCAAAATACCGGCTAGTACAACCGTTGGTCTTGTTGGAGGTAGCGGTTCGGGAAAATCAACCATTGTGTCACTAATTCAAAGGTTTTATGATCCCATAGAGGGTGAGATTCTTTTGGATGGACACAAGATAGACAAACTTCATCTTAAATGGTTGAGATCACAAATGGGTTTGGTAAATCAAGAGCCAATTCTCTTTGCAACTTCAATCAAAGAGAACATATTGTTTGGGAAAGAAGGAGCATCTTTTGATGATGTTGTAGCTGCAGCTAAGGATGCAAATGCTCATGACTTTATTGTTAAGTTTCCTGATGGATATGAAACTAATGTAAGTTCATATCTTTTCTTACTCCTAATCTATTCTTGCTTATAATGTTTTACATATTGATGTGACACAAAAACCGGTTTAAAATGCATAAAAAACAACGTTTTTATAACCAGACGGATTTGATATCCTTCTTACCATCTACTTGTTGTATTTGTGATATTATAGATGTGACATTAACGTGGTTAATCTCTTTTTAATATAATATCTTTCCTAAGAATTAAAAGTTAAACAGGTTGGGCAATTTGGAATTCAACTATCTGGAGGGCAAAAGCAAAGAGTTGCAATCGCTCGAGCACTAATAAGAGACCCTAAAATCTTGCTTCTTGATGAAGCAACAAGTGCACTCGACTCAGAGTCCGAACGAGTGGTGCAAAAAGCCATTGACCATGTGTCTGTTGGGAGAACCAGTATCGTAATTGCACACCGTCTCTCGACAATCAAACGAGCCAGTTTGATCCACGTGATTCAGTCAGGGAAAGTAGTTGAATCCGGCTCACACGATGAGCTCATGCAAATAAACGATGGTCAATACTTCAAAATGGTGCAACTACAACAATCGAGCCATGGAACTGAGTTCCAGAGCCCACATAGAAGGCTGGTTGCAGCCAGCCCAGCAAGCGTGAGATCAAGTGCACCGAGCACCCCGTTGCTGAACCCGTTCAGCCCGGCTTTCTCCATGGGTTCACCATATTCGGTTCAGTATGATGCTTCTTATGACGACTATGATGATAGCTTGAAGAAACCATCTCACCAAACTCCTCCACAGTTCCGTTTGTTGAAAATGAATGCACCCGAGTGGGTACCGGCTCTATGGGGATGCTTAGGTGCTATAGGGTCTGGTGCGGTGCAACCCATTAACGCCTACTGTGTAGGCGGTGTGATCAACGTTTACTTTCAGTTTGATAAATCAACCATTGTAAAACATGCAAGAAGCTACTCATTTGTGTTCTTAGCTGTTGGTGTTTTCAACTTCTTTTCAAGTGTCATCCAACATTACAACTTTGCTATAATGGGCGAGAAGTTGACCACAAGGGTGCGCGAGAAGCTTCTCGAGAAAATTTTGACGTTTGAGATCGGGTGGTTTGATCGAGAGGAGAACACGAGTGCAGCCGTTTGTGCAATGTTATCATCAGAAGCTAATATGGTCCGGTCACTAGTTGGAGACCGTTTGTCACTGCTAACACAAGCGGTTTTCAGTGCGGTTTTTGCTTATAGTTTAGGGTTAGTACTCTCATGGAGGTTGACACTTGTGTTACTAACAGCACAACCGTTTTTGATCGGAAGTTTGTACGCTAGAAGAGTGTTGATGAAGAGTTTATCCGGAAGATCTCTGAAGGCACAAACGGAAGGAAGTCAACTCGCGAGTGAAGCGGTTATCAACCATAGAACAATAACCGCGTTTTCTTCACAACGGAGGGTGGTTAGTCTTTTTAAGGACACGTTACAAGGCCCGAAAAAGGAGAGTATACGACAGTCGTATTACTCAGGGGTCGGGCTTTTTCTGTCCCAGTTTCTAACAACAGCTTCGACTACTCTGGCATTTTGGTATGGGGGTCGGTTATTGATTGACGAACTAATAGCTCCCAAACGGCTTTTTCAAGCGTTTTTGGTTTTGTTATTAACAGCATATACTATAGCTGATGCAGGAAGAATGACTAGAGACATATCAAGAGGAAGTGATGCTGTTAGTTCAGTACTTGCTATTCTTGATAGGAAAACCGAGATCGATCCTGATAGTTCACGTGGACAGGATTATATAAATAAGAGCATTAGGGGTCGAGTGGAGTTGAGAAATGTATTCTTTGCTTACCCGTCTAGACCCGATCATATGGTGTTTAAAGGATTGAACCTCAAGATAAGACAAGGAAGCTCAGTGGCTCTTGTGGGCCCGAGCGGGTCGGGTAAATCTACCATCATCGGGTTGATAGAGAGGTATTATGACCCGTTGAAAGGGGCGGTTTATATAGATGAACAGAACATAAAGGAGTATAACTTGAGAGGACTGAGGTCCCATATCGCGTTAGTCAGTCAAGAGCCTACTCTTTTTTCAGGTACCATCCTTGAAAACATTGCTTACGGGAAACCAAACGCTACAGAATCCGAGATCAGGAATGCTGCAGCGCTTGCCAATGCTCATGAATTCATAAGGTACAAACTCTACTCATGTTTCGTCTTTGACTAATAGCTGATTCTGACATTGACTATCTTAACAAGTATATAATTTAAAATTAAAGTGAGATACTTTTTAATCTATCAGAATACTAATCAAACTCTCCTTATTGTTGATGGTAGTGGAATGAAAGACGGGTACGAAACCTACTGTGGTGAAAGGGGCGTGCAACTATCAGGCGGTCAGAAACAAAGAATAGCATTGGCTCGAGCCATTATAAAGAATCCTGCTATTCTACTGTTGGACGAGGCAACAAGTGCTCTTGATACACTCTCGGAAAGCTTAGTTCAAGAAGCACTCGTGAAGATGATGAATGGGCGGACGTGTGTAGTGGTGGCCCACCGTCTCTCAACCATAAAAAACTCAGATTCCATTGCTGTGATTAATGACGGGAAGGTGGTGGAGCAAGGGAGTCATTCTGATCTTCTATCCGTTATCGGTGGAGTTTACTGGAATCTTGTGAAGATGCAGGGCGGCAGCTCGCCTATAAGGCAATAAAAAACTGCGGTTGATTGAGTTTGGTGGGTTGGGACATGGGGAATTGAATGAAAGTTTTGAAGAGTATGAAGAGGTAGAGTTTTGGATATTTAAATAGAAGGAATAATACAGGGGTAGTGTTGTGGTTTTATGCCCAGGTTCTGTGACAAACATTTGTGTACAACTACCTGGAAAATGTCACAATAATACCATGGGATCACCTTGTTTCTTTTATATCTTTTGCTTCATCAAAGGTAGCTACTTGTTTCTGTATTATTAAAAGCACACTAAGACATTTGCCTAGATGCATAGGTGAGGCGATGCGAGCCATAACTTTTACTAAAAAAATAATTTTCAAAAATATGAGATCGGGTCTATTACCAGGCTCTGCCCAAAACTGGTCTTTGAACTACAACCTACACGACTTAATAGAGCCTAAGACCATGTTTAATTATATTGGGCCTTATCAGTCCGAGCACATGACCAATTATGCATCGTTAGACGATCCCAGATATATGTCTACCCACATCGTCCGTTTACACCCAAATATATATTATTTTACTTTGGTAATATTTGTTAAAATCTATGAAAATACAAGTTGAACTTCAAAATATAATCAAAAATCACAAGATAGCAAGAGACTATGCATGGCAAACATGATAGCTTTTGTCATACCTTATTAAATTGAGATGCAATCAAGAAATCCCCCCTTGATACGAATGTCCTTGTTTTTGTAACCCCTGATGCAGGGCAGCATGAGTCGGGCTCACAAGAATTTATCTCGTCATTCCTACGAGTAAACTAAAGGGATGATTCATCTGTTCACATGTTGGAACCCACGACCTTTAGATTTGCCAAAGCAAACATCAACAATCTTATAATACTAATAATTATAGTTCTATCCGAATCCTCGAATTACAGCAACACTCCCAGGTGGAGGAAAGAAAACATGTTATTCTAGCATGACAAACTTAGGACAAAGTACTAAAGATGTATTCTTAATTTATGGCAAGCCAAAACGGAAATGCGAAAAATCATATTGTATATACATCAATAGAGACTAAAAGCACGTTACTCGTCATCTTTGTATGGATACTCCTCTGGAACTTGTTTAAGAAGCTTCACTTGTAACTCGAATGCATCATCACCTCTAAGCATATCCCTGACCCATGTGACCTCCGTCTTCATCGACACCTACAATTGTGAAAAAAATTGTTAAAAAAGAACTTTATTACAAGTTTAAGATGAGAAAAACGTCGCGTGTCAGATAAAACATACCATCTCCAGAGCTCCCCTAACAACTCCACTTAAAATGTTGCAATAATATAAACCTTGGCAGGTATCTGGAAGCTCAACAAAGTCTACAAGCGGGTTATCATCCAAAATGAGACTGCAACTAGTTCCCTCTGTATCCCAGTTAGTCACAGATGCAGTTACCCCTAAAAACATCTTGAATCCAACCTGTTTAGAGGCGACGATCAAGACCATCAACGGATATAAAAAACCCCTATCTTAGACGCATATTGATCGATTAAAACAAAGAGCCAACACACTTCACATTCAGAAAATAGTTTGTAAGGTACACTATGTGTCTTCCAATAAATCAAGCAATGTAGATAGATCACACACACACACATATACATACACACACGCATTATGCATACACACAAACAAATAAGCGCGTCAATGAAGAAGATAACAATACCTTGGCAATGACTTCAGCGGTTTCCCTAAAATCAACACATCTTGTGACATTAGACTTTGCAAGAAATTCATCAATCAGCCGGATTCCAATATTGTAACCCCTGATTAAACAACAAAAGTGCACATAAAGACCATAATAACAATGCAATCACCTTTAGGCATGAAGTTGAAAGCACAAAGATTTCATAAACTAAAATACACACATTTGATCAAGCTGCTTATTAACCTCCTCAACCTCTTCCAGATCCGTAAGCAATTGCCGCACAATTGCCCCATACGTCAGAGTGAACAACTCAGCATTCTACAAACGATCAAAAATTCAAAACTAACAAATCATGATGCAAATTCAAAATCTAAATACGAATCAAAACAAATATCACATGGATAATCAATTGTTAACGTAGGGAAATTACCACGCGTTCGACGTTGGCGAATATAGCATCACCAGATCTCGGAACTGCGGGAGCCATTGAAGGTCTACTGTTGGTTGATTAGCTAGCAATACAGCGTGCAATTGAACACAGTTTGCAGGTCTTGCTACAGAATCTATCTTCAAGGACATAATTACAGAGTTTTACATCAATATTATCCTAATCGAACAATGTATAAACCTAATCTAGCACGAAATATAGAAGTTTGCATAGCAATCGATTTAGTGTTCAAAAATATAACTTTTGAGTGGTCGCTAGGATCAAACTGACCTGAGGGAGAGATATAGCACCTCCTCTGGATCGCAATCAGCAAAGCGATTCGATTTGGTTAGTCGCTAGGGTCGAAATCTACCGATCTCACCTGCGATTGACGCAAGATCTGGATGCTTTTTTGGAGAAATGAATGGTTTCTTGTTTTTACTGAGAAAATACAAGTAGGTTATTAATTACACCAATGGTCCCTTTGGTTTAGTATTTTCTTAAACGACTAATTTGATTAGTGACATACTATTGATTCACTCAATCATATTTATTATTCAAGGACAGAACTTCAAAGAACAAAACTAGAGAAAGAAGATGAATATTTTACTCGCACATATAGATTGAAAGAAGATGAGTATTTGATGCTTTCAAAACTCACACCTACTATGTTGAGGCTCGGTATCGATTAACAATAAAATATGAACATGAGGATTCAGCACATGAATGTGCAGTGAACCCGTGTATGGTCAGAGACCAAAAAACACACAATACACACACTAACATTAACTATTGTTCTCTTGATACAAATAGTGACAGGACATCAGGGTATATATCCCATGGTTGCGTACAGTTAATTAACTGTCTTTGACAGTTATTTGGTGGAATCAACAACCTAATTGACCCATTATTCTGACTTTAACTTTTACATTTACAGTTTGACTTTTTATAATCTGACTTTCTATTTTGACTCGATTAAAAACTGGTCTTTGATTAAAAGCTTCCAACATACTAATTTCATCCAATCCCTAAAATATACATATAGCAAAGACCTTTGCAACTTGTTACATTGGCATAACAAACATTAAAAACATGTAACCAAATAAATCTATAGTTGACTCGTTTCCATAACCCGACAATCCATATCTATAACCTATGAAGATTAACCCTCTAGAAATAGTATACATGAATACATAACAATGACACGTGGGGTCTTATTCCTCAACCTTAATCCACATATGTAGTTGGTTTCAAATGAGTGTTCCACACTAAATATCAGCTTTGGTGGATTTGTTGATTCTGTTAAACACTCAGAGTTCACTTAGTGGCTATAACATACATATAGTACGTTATCATCAAAGGGTCGCATTTTGTTTTGCTACATGATCTTAAATTTGTACAACCACAAAACTAGCTCTTTTCTTAATTGGTTATCATTTTATTGATAATCTTTTCATGAGAAACAGAGTGATATTGATTATTAACGAAGCATATTGATATTGGTAATCATTTTGCCGAGATTGGCAAAATATGATTCGGGTGAAAATGCTTGATAAAACTAAAACAACAACATGGCGTTAAATATTAAGTTGTTAATGTTTGTTATATATATTATATATATAAATTACTAACTTAGTTATGTATTAGTTATGTATTATAGGTTGTATTACTAACTTAGTTATGTATTATAGGTTGTATTACCTTTTGTTAATTTTTTAAATCTTTAATATTTTTTTATTTTAATCCAATACTTTTACAACTTTTACAATTTAACGCTAATATTTTTAATTTTGGTATATATTTTTTTGTTTTACATTTCGGTATAAATTTTGTGAGTTAACACGCCGTAACGTGCGTGTATGGTTCAACCTGTTTATGCTTACTTTTTTCCTGTTTAACGGTTCTATTTTAGATGAATTACGTTTTGTTTACATGGTTATAATATTTTTACGTCTACTTTCGTTTGTTTTTATTTTTTCATTCTTTATTAAATTATTTATTTTCATACGAGTTTTTTTTGACGCTAATGAACACTAATAATAGTGTGTTACAGTGTGTTATTGGTGTTACTTGACATAATTACTCACTCGATAGATATATATGTCTTAAGATGCCATATAAATCTGTTTATCAAATCTCCTACAATCCATCAATACGTGTCAAAACAAAACAACTGATAACCCAATATCAAACAGGAGTGGTACGTTAAGCATTATGCACACCTTCGAATATATCATAAGACTAGAGCAGTCATTTTATTTATATATATAAAAACATAAGATGAAAGCCACACCACTACACACGAGTCTCATAATATTACTACCATCTCAAAGCCATAAACCTCCACCGACTAGAGATGCATGCACATATGCGACTCCCTTTATTTATTACTCCTTCATATGCTAGTTCATACTTCAGAACATCTCATACGGGATGCTGCATTGCTGCACCTCTAATGAGCATTGGTTTGGCAGATTCTGCACCACCCTCCTCACGATCTCCATCTCCTGCTGCTGCCCACCACGGCGTCCACCTTGTTGTTGTCGACCACCTTGTTGCTGCTGTTGCCTCTGCATGACTCTTCTAGCGATCTCCTCAACGGCATCACACTGACACTCCCTCTGTAAGTTTTGAAGCTCGTTGCAGCATTGTCGGAGCTCACCTTGTTGCTCTTGCCCACGCCTGTTGGTGCTCATCATGATCGACCATGGTGATCGGACTTGTTGTTCCACATACCTTTGGCATTGGTTGACTGGACGTTGGATCTCACTTTGGCTGCATTGCTGTGAGCCTGAGCGTGAGCCTCTGCGGCCATAGGGCTGGCGTGAGGGGTTATCGATGTCGTCGTTCTCCTCAATGGTGGTGATGGTGGTCATGACGCTTCCGATCTGGCACTGTCTTGTTTGGAGGTTGCATTGGTTAGGAAGCATCTGAGCCTTCTGCCTCAACTGTCGGGTCTGTTGGGAGCTGAATGGTCCCTGTTGCTGTTGTTGGGCTTGTCGGAAGACCTGCTTGACGGCCTCACACTGGCACTGTTCGTCGATGTTCTGGAGCTCTTCGCAGCACTGTTGGATGGACTGCTGCTGTTGCCCCTGACGACGGTTGTCTTCGTAAGGAGATTGAGTCTGCTGGAGGTACATGCGGCACTGGTTGAGCCTTTGTTGCTGGATCTGTTGGCTGCACTGCCTTTGCCTTGAGATGGGATTGTCGTCGTCGATGGTGGTGGTGACGATGGTTGTGTGGGCGGTGGCGAAGGCTACGAGGGCCGCGAAGGCGAGAGTGAGGGCTAATAGCTTAGCCATTGTGGGTGGTGGTTGTGTGAATTTGAGTGTGGTGGTGGTTGTTTATATAAGCAGGTGGATCGAATTGGGTGTTTGCATGTGAACGTACACGTTGGGAGGTGGATGTAATGGGTGGCGTAATGTAGTAGTTTTGGAGAAACACGTACTGGTTTCTGCATAAGAATGTAGCAAAGTGGAAGCATGATTTTTTGGTGTATGTATGAGGTGTTAATCCAATAGTTGGAATTTGTTATCATATATACGATGAAACGGCTCCACGTGGACTTGAGATCTTAACAAGTAGCCAGGTAGCAAGCGTTTCAAAGAAAATCAAAATTTGAATTTCGAATCTTACAAGAATTTTGAGTTTATTTAATTTTATAAATATTATTATAAAGACGTCGTTTTATATTTGAACAACTCTTAACATCACAATCACAATGTTTCATAAATTAACCAAAACATAATTCAATAATTCAATGTTAAATACATAATTCTAATTAAAGGATACCAATGGTTTCACTTAGTGAAAATTGTATACTCGCCAACAATCACGAAAGAACTAGCCAAGCATAATCTTCATTGTATATTCGATCCTTCTATTCCATTATTTTGCTTCTTTTACCTCAAATTATTCTTTTTTAAGCTTCAACACATATGAATCAAAACACAAACAAAATTATCTTGTTTTACTATAATCATGATGTTAAATCACGTATTTAAGGATAATAAACCCAAGAATATATATCGATACATGATCATGAGGCGACGTATCATATGCCGGTTGGACGTATGATACGCTGGTGGTAGTTTTAGCACTGGATTTTTAGGAATTTTGGGTATATTAGATATCTAAAAAAGGTTTCAAATGAAAATTTCTTCCGGACAAAATTTGACGGACTTTAGGCTATTTTTGGTGTTCCAAGGCTCCCCAAGTCATCCACAAGAATTCTATGATTCAAGATTGAAAGCATAATTACAAGATGATTTCTCAATTAAACAGGTTAGACAAGTCATTGATTGGTTTCTTTTTCCTGTAACTAAGTTCCCTACTACATGGAATAATCATATCCCAATTAAGAAGGCTAAATTATGGCATGACATGTCTGATTAATCAGTTACCTACTAGAACAAATAAAAGTTATAAATGTGTGGATGTGCTATCTATTCTTTACTTTTTATGCTCAAGCTATAATTAGTCGATCATATTATCGTCCATTATTCAATTGAAGCGGAAACTTGAAAATATGTTTTAAAATAGCTTGACAGTGATTTTCCCTTTGTGGATCGTCCAAGGCTCTTTTTAAGGTTGTGGATTTGTTTCGGATATTTACGAAGAAAAAAAATCTCATTGTCTATGTCCTTTTTATGACTTGACGAACTCTACGGAGAGCTGGGAGTGAAATGGATTTTAACTTAGTTTTTAGTTTATGTGGTTTGTTATAGGAATAGAAAGGTTAACTTCTCGTGCCTCAAGGGGATACAAAATCTGCTTCTTTTGATGTAATGCGTGTTTTCTGTTCGTGGAATAGCTAGTCTTTTTAGTGGGGATCGTTTTTATGTTCATTCATATAAAAAAATTTATAAACGGTGGAGGCATAAGATGCAATATGGGAGGCACAGGTGCATACGCTACATTGTCACGATGCAACACTACTAGAAATTCATTTTTCTTTTTGGAGAAAAAACTTTAAAGAAAATATATTATCATTTTCCTGACAAAATTCCTTCAATAAAAAAAACCCTACTGTTTGTGACAAAAAATAAAATTGTTTGTATTTCCTACTTTTTGCAACAAATTTATGAAAAAAAATAATCAGTATTTTGTCACAAAATTATTGAAAATTATAAAAAGGTGAATAAGAAAACAGTTAGATAATTTTGGTTAAAAATTTGTCTTTGATTTTTTTGAAATGAAAACCCTAACTTTTGTTGAAAATTTGTCTGAAAATTTCGTTAGAAAGCTATCAGAAAAGTTTTCCAACAAGGTATTTTCTGACCAAAATTTTTCGTTGAAAAAATGTCGAAAACAACCGTTATCGACAAATTTTTATCGAAAATACAAAAAGTCTTCTAACAGAACTTCTCTAATCTACAACGTAAGAACTGTTGATCTACCAAGAGTTAAGAGACTGACAACTCCACAACCCTCCATTTGCTAGATATTTCTTCTATACATATTTTGTATAAACATGTTATGTGTTTAGTTTTTGTTTAAATAGAATTTTTATTGGTTTTTGGTAAATTGCTTTTACTATTTATTTATTTCTATATGTTCATTTTCAGTTTTCTTTCTAAACGAGAATTAATTACACATTCATGTAATCAGCGTGTGAACGAATATTATATTGTTAGTCACCTCATGACGTAGTAAGACGAGAGTCGTTTTCTTCCATGAATTTCTGATGGATGGTAATGGAAGGATTAGTCTTTTAGTGAAAGTCATGTGTTTTGTAGTGTATACATTTATCATTATCAATACATAGTGAGAACATTCTGTCATTGTTGACAAGGAAAGTTAATTAATTAAATAGTTTTTTTAATTTTTAGAAAAGGTAAGACTAAGACGCTATTGCGACTACATGTCGACGCTACACGTTAACCTATATCGTCGACTTTTGGACCTATAGTTACAACACAACTGCATCGAACGTACCACGATGACTGGTAGTTGCTATAGACTAGGGTGACAGCGAGAACATTTAGGGGTTTCAGTGACAACCCTATAGGTCATTTTTATTTTTGTTGTAGTGAATATATATTTATGTTTTACAAAACAAGTACCCTTTGGATTTTATATAAGGGACCATTGAAATATAATTAATGACGATAAAAGATAAAACAAAACGGATGATTGTAATAAAAAACAATCGTAATTTAATTAAAAAACAACCCATTGAAACCAAACGACGAACAGTATGACTAATTTAGAATGATAAAAGGGGTATAGGCGGTTTCATTCACATGAGCGTTAGGGTTGCGAGGATCGTTGCAAAACTCGCTAGACGGTGTCAAGTCGATCGACTAGGGAGTTGCGAGTACTCGGCTTAGGCGGTGAGTACTTGGGGAGTACTTGGACATGATAAATTATAATAACATTAATTTTTGAAAAATTTTAAATATGTCAAATATCATAAGCTTACTAATATTTATAAAAAAATACGTGAATATCAATAAAAATCAAAAGAATACATGTTCACATACAAACATATTTTAAAACATAATATTAATTATTTAATATTATAGGCATAGTAAACATTTGATTATTATCTTCTAACTTATCTTCATGAAAAACAATAAAAATCCAACAAAAATCGGTGAAAACAGTAAAAATCGATAAAAATTATGAAAATCCAAGTTGGGTTGAGTTGGATCGAGTAGGATTGGGTTTGATCAATTCCAAATAATTTGACCGAGTTGATGAAAGACGACTCGTCACCTTGCTGACCAAGTACTCGATTGCCTAGGCCAAGTTACAACATTAGTTGCAAGTGACAAAAGGGGTCTAGGTGGTTCACAAGATATTTAAAAGTTGTTGTCTTATAAGGCTAGTTTTTTTAAAATGAGGATTTCCTAGTTTTCTGAAACAAATAAACCTCGAACACCCTAGTTTAAACTTTTCAGGCAATAAAACCAATGGTTTTAGCACCGGATCAGACAGTAAATCAGACGTTTTACTGGTTCACTGGTCGAACCAAATATAAAAATCGAATAACATTATAATTAACTTGATGAATATATGTAAAAACTTAAAATTTAAAAACACATATAAAAAACGTTTCAACCGCTTCCAACCGGCGACTTGGGATCAACCGGTTGCGGGTTCAACCCCTCTAAAACAAGCTAGTATTGATTGGATTGGTAATAAGAGCGTTTACGGTCAGACTGGTTGATCCATTGGATAAAACTAAGATCTTCAAATTCAATTCTTTCTTCTTTTGATACCCAAGAACTAAAATTTTAAGTATTGACGAAGGAATGTAATGCATAAGAAAATGAAACAAATGAGATAATGAAATTGATGAGAGAATAAAATAAATCATATAATATTGTATTGTTTGATTACCATTTAGGGAATGTTGTTTGTTAAGTAGAAAAAGGCGAGACAATGAAATGTAAAAATGGTTACGGTGGCCGTGGCCGGTTGCAGATGATGGTAGTGGTGGCCGTTGACGATCAATCTTGATATTGATCTTGATCGATCTTGATATTGATCTTGATCGATCTTGATATTGATCTTGATAGTCGATGCAGTGGCGGAGGATTTAGGGGGGGGGGGGGCGCCGCCCCCCCTCTTTTTTTCGTCGGTAGTGTTATATTTTAGTCCGTTAGTGTAAATTTTTGGTCGGGTAGTGTAAATTTTTATATAAAACTCGAGTTAGCCCCCCCTAAAATAAATTATTTTGGCCCCCGCCCCCCTACGGATATGTTCAAGCTCCGCCACTGAATCGATGACGATCGATCTTGGTTGCCGGTAATTGTTGTGGTGGTGGCCGTTCACCATCAGTAGTCTTATTTCATTTTGTCCATTGGGTACCAAACGTTATCTTTTAACTAATTTGATAATTTGAGACCGTCATGGGCCAAAGCCCTTGGGTCACTGTTATCTACTTCAAACTCATTTGTATTAATGCTCAAAGATAACATGAAAAGTTGAAAACCAAGATTACACATGAGCTATATAGGTACACGTACACGTACACATGCTCATTATTATTATTATAAGGAAAACTACACTCGGCATGCATCTCCAAGCCATAAAACTCAACCGACTAGAGATGCAACGTACTCCATTATTACTATTATTATTACCATAAAACTACACAACTCTTGATCAGATCGAACATGATCGATCTAGTAGGGGATGCTGCATTGCTGCACATCCAAGGAGCATTGGTTTGGCAGATTCTGCACCACCCTCCTCACGATCTCCATCTCCTGCTGCTGCCCACCACGGCGACCACCTTGTTGTTGTCGACCACCATACTGGCGACCACCTTGCTGCTGCTGTTGCCTCATGACTCTCCTAGCGATCTCCTCAACGGCATCACACTGACACTCCCTCTGTAAGTTTTGAAGCTCATTGCAGCATTGTCGGAGCTCACCTTGTTGCTCTTGCCCACGCCTGTTGGTGCTCATCATGATCGTCCATGGTGATCGGATCTGTTGTTCCACATACCTTTGGCATTGGTTGACTGGTCGTTGGATCTCACTTTGGCTGCACTGCTGTGAGCCTGAGCGTGAGCCTCTGCGGCCATAGGGCTGGCGTGAGGGGTTATCGATGTCGTCGTTGTCCTCGATGGTGGTGATGGTGGTCATGACGCTTCCGATCTGGCATTGTCTTGTTTGGAGGTTGCATTGGTTAGGAAGCATCTGAGCCCTCTGCCTCAACTGTCGGGTCTGTTGAGCACCGAAGGGTCCGGTTTGACGTTGTTGTTGTTGTTGCTGGGCTTGTCGGAAGACCTGCTTGACGGCCTCACACTGGCACTGTTCGTCGATGTTCTGGAGCTCTTCGCAGCACTGTTGGATGGACTGCTGCTGTTGCCCCTGACGACGGTTGTCTTCGTAAGGAGATTGAGTCTGCTGGAGGTACATGCGGCACTGGTTGAGCCTTTGTTGCTGGATCTGTTGGCTGCACTGCCTTTGCCTTGAGATGGGATTGTCGTCGTCGATGGTGGTGGTGACGATGGTTGTGTGGGCGGTGGCGAAGGCTACGAGGGCCGCGAAGGCGAGAGTGAGAGCTAATAGCTTAGCCATTGTGGGTGGTGGTTGTGTGAATTTGAGTGTGGTGGTGGTGGTTTATATAAGCAGGTGGATCGAATTGGGTGTTTGCATGTGAACGTACACGTTGGGAGGTGGATGTAATGGGTGGCGTAATGTAGTAGTTTTGGAGAAACACGTACTGGTTTCTGCATAAGAATGTAGCAAAGTGGAAGCATGATTTTTTGGTGTATGTATGAGGTGTTAATCCAATAGTTGGAATTTGTTATCATATATACGATGAAACGGCTCCACGTGGACTTGAGATCTTAACAAGTAGCCAGGTAGCAAGCGTTTCAAAGAAAATCAAAATTTGAATTTCGAATCTTACAAGAATTTTGAGTTTATTTAATTTTATAAATATTATTATAAAGACGTCGTTTTATATTTGAACAACTCTTAACATCACAATCACAATGTTTCATAAATTAACCAAAACATAATTCAATAATTCAATGTTAAATACATAATTCTAATTAAAGGATACCAATGGTTTCACTTAGTGAAAATTGTATACTCGCCAACAATCACGAAAGAACTAGCCAAGCATAATCTTCATTGTATATTCGATCCTTCTATTCCATTATTTTGCTTCTTTTACCTCAAATTATTTTTTTTAAGCTTCAACACATATGAATCAAAACACAAACAAAATTATCTTGTTTTACTATAATCATGATGTTAAATCACGTATTTAAGGATAATAAACCCAAGAATATATATCGATACATGATCATGAGGCGACGTATCATATGCCGGTTGGACGTATGATACGCTGGTGGCAGTTTTAGCACTGGATTTTTAGGAATTTTGGGTATATTAGATATCTAAAAAAGGTTTCAAATGAAAATTTCTTCCGGACAAAATTTGACGGACTTTAGGCTATTTTTGGTGTTCCAAGGCTCCCCAAGTCATCCACAAGAATTCTATGATTCAAGATTGAAAGCATAATTACAAGATGATTTCTCAATTAAACAGGTTAGACAAGTCATTGATCGGTTTCTTTTTCCTGTAACTAAGTTCCCTACTACATGGAATAATCATATCCCAATTAAGAAGGCTAAATTATGGCATGACTTGTCTGATTAATCAGTTACCTACTAGAACATATAAAAGTTATAAATGTGTGGATGTGCTATCTATTCTTTGCTTTTTATGCTCAAGCTATAATTAGTCGATCATATTATCGTCCATTATTCAATTGGAGTGAAAACTTGAAAATCTGTTTTAAAATGGCTTGACATTGATTTTCCCTCTGTGGATCGTCCAAGGCTCTTTTTAAGGTTGTGGATTTGTTTCGGATATTTAAGAAGAAAAAAAATATATCATTGTCTATGTCCTTTTTATGACTTGGCGAACTCTATGGAGAGCTCGGAGTGAAATGGATTTTAACTTAGTTTTTAGTTTATGTGGTTTGTTATAGGAGTAGAAAGGTTAACCTCTCGTGGCTCAAGGGGATACAAAATCTGCTTCTTTTGATGTGATGCGTGTTTTCTGTTATTGGAATAGCTAGAGTCTTTTTAGTTGGGGATCGTTTTTATGTTAATATCTATCATTCATTCAAAAAAATTATAAACGGTGGAGGCATAAGATGCAATATGGGAGGCATAGGTGCATGCGCTACATTGTGACGATGCAACACTACTAGAAATTCATTTTTTTGGAGAAAAACTTTAAAGAAAATATATTATCATTTTCCTGACAAAATTCCTTCAATAAAAAAAACCCTACTGTTTGTGACAAAAAATAAAATTGTTTGTATTTCCTAATTTTTGCAACAAAATCCCGACAAAATAAAATTTATCCGTATTTCCTACATTTTGCAACAAATTTATGAAAAACAATAATCAATATTTTGCCAGAAAATTATTGAAAATTTTAAAAAGGTGGGAAAAAACAATTAGATAATTTTGGTTAGAAATTTGTCGTTGATTTTTTGGAAATGAAAACCCTAACTTTTGTTGAAAATTTGTCTGAAAATTTCGTGAGAAAGCTATCAGAAAAGTTTTCCAACAAGGTATTTTCCGACCAAAATTTTTTGTTGAAAAAATGTCGAAAACAACCGTTATCGACAAAAAATTTTGTCGAAAAAACAAAAAGTCATCTAACAGAGCTGCTCTGAACTATAATGTAAGAACTATTGATCTACCAAGTGTTAAGAGACTGACAACTCCACAAACCTCCATTTGCTAGATTTTTCTTCTATACATATTTAGTATAAACATGTTATGTGTTTGGTTTTTGTTTAAATAGAATTTTTATTGGTTTTTGGTAAATTGCTTTTACTATTTATTCATTTCTATATGTTCATTTTCTGTTTTCTTTCTAAAGGAGAATTAATTACATATTCACGTAATCAGTAACGAATATTATATTCTTAGTCACCTCACGACGTAGTAAGATGAGAGTCATTTTCTTCCATGAATTTCTGATGGATGGTAACGGAAGGATTAGTCTTTCAGTGAAAGTCATTTGTTTTGTAGTGTATACATTTATCATTATCAATCCATAGTGAGAACATTTTGTCATTGTTGCCAAGGAAAGTTAATTAATTAAATAGTTTTTTTTTAATTTTTAAAAAAGGTAAGACTAAGATGCTATTGCGACTACATGTCGACGCTACACGTTAACCTATATCGTCGACTTTTGGACCTATAGTTACAACACAGCTGCATCAAACGTACCACGATGACTGGTAGTTGCTATAGACTAGGGTGACAATGAGAACATTTAGGGGTTTCAGTGACGACCCTATAGGTCATTTTTATTTTTGTTGTAGTGAATATATTTATGTTTTACAAAACAAGTACCCTTTGGAATTTTATAAGGGACCATTGAAATATAATTAATAAAAAATGACGATAAAAGATAAAACAAAACGGATGATTGTAATAAAAAAACAATCGTAATTTAATTAAAAAAACAACCCATTGAAACCAACAGACGAACAGTACGACTAATTCTGAATGATAAAAGGGGTATAGGCGGTTTCATTCACATGAGCGTTAGGGTTGCGAGCATGGTTGCAAAACTCGCTTGACGGTGTCAGGCCGATCGACTAGGGAGTTGCGAGTACTCGGCTTAGGCGGTGAGTACTTGGGGAGTCCTCGCCTACTCAGACATGATAAATTATAATAACATTAATTTTTGAAATTTTTTAAATATGTCAAATATCATAAGCTTACTAATATTTATAAAAAAAAATACGTGAATATCAATAAAAATCAAAAGAATACATGTTCACATACAAACAAATTTTAAAACATAATATTAATTATTTAATATTATAGGCATAATAATCATTTGATTATTATCTTCTAACTTATCTTCATGAAAACAATAAACATCCAACAAAAATCGGTGAAAACAGTAAAAATCGATAAAAATTGATGAAAATCCAAGTTGGGCTGAGTTGGATCGAGTACGACCGGGTTTGATCAATTCTAAATAATTTGACCGAGTTGATGAAAGACGACTCTACACCTTGCCGACCGAGTACTCGGTTGCCTAGGCCAAGTTACAACATTGGTTGCAAGTGATAAAAGGGGTCTTGGTACGTGGTTCATAAGATATTTAAAAGTTTGTTGTCTTATAAACCTAGTTTTTAAAATGAGGATTTCCTAGTTTTCTGAAACAAATAAATCCTCGAACACCCGATTTTAAACTTTTCAGGCAATAAAACTAATGTTTTTAGCACTGAATCAAACAGTGAACCAGACGTCTTATCAGTTCACTGATCGAACAGGATAACATTATAATTAATTTAATGAATATATGTAAAAAACTGTAAAATTTAAAAACACATATAAAAAACGTTTCAACCAGTCCGACCGCTTCCATCCGACGAGTTGGGATCAACTGGTTGCGGGTTCAACCCCTCTAAAACAAACTAGTATTGATCGGATTGGTAATCAGAGCGTTTACGATAAGACTGCTTGATCCATTGGATAAAACTAAGATCTTCAAAATCAATTCTTTCTTCTGGTAATGCATAAGAGAATGAAATAAATCTTTAGATTACATTCTATAGTTTGGTTACTATTTAGGAAATATTGTTTGTTAAGTAGAAAAAGACGAAACAATAAAATGTAAAAATGGTTACGATGGCCGTTGCCGGTTGCAGTTGATGATGCAGTGGTGACTGTTGACGATTGATCTTGATTTAGATTTTGATAGTCGGTCACGATCGATCTTGGTTGCCGGTATTTCCGGTAATTGTTGTGGTGGTGGCCGTTCACCATCAATAGTCTTATTTCATTTCGTTCATTGGATACCAAACGTTATCCTTTAAGTAATTTGATAATATGAGACCGTCATGGGCCAAAGCCCTTGGGTCACTGTTATCTACTTTAAACTCATTTGTATCATTGGTCAAAGATAACATGAAAAGTTGAAAACCAAGATTACACATGAGCTATATAGGTACACGTACACATGCTCATTATTATTATTATAAGGAAACTACACTCGCGTGCATCTCCAAGCCATAAACCTCAACGACCGACTAGAGATGCGACTTACTAGCTCCATTATTATTATTATTATCACCATGCATGGAAACTACACAACAGTTGATCAGAACATGATCGATCTAGTAGGGGATGCTGCATTGCTGCACATCTAAGGAGCATTGGTTTGGCAGATTCTGCACCACCCTCCTCACGATCTCCGTCTCCTGCTGCTGCCCACCACGGCGACCACCTTGTTGTTGTCGACCACCTTGATGCTGCTGTTGCCTCTGCATGACTCTTCTAGCAATCTCCTCAACGGCATCACACTGACACTCCCTCTGTAAGTTTTGAAGCTCGTTGCAGCATTGTCGGAGCTCACCTTGTTGCTCTTGCCCACGCCTGTTGGTGCTCATCATGATCGTCCATGGTGATCGGATCTGTTGTTCCACATACCTTTGGCATTGGTTGACTGGACGTTGGATCTCACTTTGGCTGCATTGCTGTGAGCCTGAGCGTGAGCCTCTGCGGCCATAGGGCTGCCGTGAGGGGTTGTCGATGTCGTCGTTCTCCTCGATGGTGGTGATGGTGGTCATGACGCTTCCGATCTGGCACTGTCTTGTTTGGAGGTTGCATTGGTTAGGAAGCATCTGAGCCTTCTGCCTCAACTGTCGGGTCTGTTGGGAGCTGAATGGTCCCTGTTGCTGTTGTTGGGCTTGTCGGAAGACCTGCTTGACGGCCTCACACTGGCACTGCTCGTCGATGTTCTGGAGCTCTTGGCAGCACTGTTGGATGGACTGCTGCTGTTGCCCCTGACGACGGTTGTCCTCGTAAGGAGATTGAGTCTGCTGGAGGTACATGCGGCACTGGTTGAGCCTTTGTTGCTGAATCTGTTGGCTGCACTGCCTTTGCCTTGAGATGGGGTTGTCATCGTCGATGGTGGTGGTGACGATGGTTGTGTGGGCGGTGGCGAAGGCTACAAGGGCCGCGAAGGCGAGAGTGAGAGCTAGTAGCTTAGCCATTGTGGGAACTAGATTGTGATGGTTGTTGTGTGAACTTGAGGTGTGGTGGTGGTGGGTATATATGGTGGTTTTGGAGGTGCACACGTGGAGAGGTGGATGTAACCGGTGGCGTAATGTAGTAGTTGAGGAGCAACACGTACGAGTTTTCACATGAAAAATGTAGCAAGTGGAAAAACGCTTTTGTGGAGTATGTATGAGGTGTCTATACCTTTTTGGAAATATTTGATGAAGTGGCTCCACGTGGACTTGAGATCTGATATGTGTACAAGAATCCTGCCAAGTAGTAATGGATACTAAGGGAATTGATTGAACTTTAAATGAAGGTTAAAGTGTTAAACTTAGGTTTCTAACAAGTCTGAAAGTTATATATAGAACGACAACTAGAATTTCGAAGGTAAGAAGTTATAGATATATATACAAGCAAAAATTGATGATCAATTTGTTGAAAAGTTAGTATTTTTAACTATAAAATCGAAGTTTAGTACTGAAGACGTGTTATACACTTACCTTACTAAACGAACTTATTATATTAAATTTTTGTTTCTATATATTACTCTATTATTTATCACAAAGGAAAATTAAAAGTTTAGTTTAATTTTAAATTTTAATCACATTAGTTTAAGTATTTTACTTTTAATTTTAATTTTTGATTGTTGAAATTTGTTATTAAAGTTTAGGATTTTAAACTTTGGTCGTTAAACTATTTACAGTGAAGTTTTATTTTTCCGAGTTTGACCTCTAGAGTTTAGTATTTTATATTTTGGCTGTCGATTTGTTTTTTAACTTTGGTCATTAAAACTTAGGATTTTAAAATTTGATCACAGATTTGTTTTATTAACTTTAGCTACTGAAATTTTGTATCTTAGACTATGACCATTCATTTGTTTTTATTTTTTTTTAATTTTTTTTGACTTTGTACACCAAAGGTTAGAATATCAGAGTTTGCCACTCTATTATTTGTAATGAATTTTTATTTTTTCGAGTTCAGCAACTAAAGTTAGTATTTTTAAGTTTCGCCGCGGAACTTCATTTTTATGGTTTTTGATGAGCCGAAGAGATAACGACGAAAGTAACACAACGTTACGTGTGCGAAAACTGACCAAACTCCAATCGTGTAGCGCATGGCTTGGGCCACTAAAATTTTAGAACATTAGAGTTTGGCTACCAATTTGTTTATTTGACTTTAGCCATTAAAATTTAAGATCTTAGAGTTTTGTCACTAAACTATTTTGTGAAGTTTGTTTCGAGTTTTTCACCATCAAATTTGATTCTATAGTTTCTAGCGAGCTGGACAGATAGTGACCAAAGTAATGCAGTGCCACGTGTAGAAAAATTGATTAGCCTCACTTTGCGTGGTGCGGGGAAAAAATCTAGTTAAAATTGCTTTACATGTACACTACATAGTTCATAGATGATATTGATTATTTTCCATCAAATATGGTTGTTAAGATCCACACAAAATATTTTATGTTTATTTAATAGATACACACCAACACACTTAGATATGAATAACTAACATTAAGACCCGTATTATGATGGGGACGTAAATTCTGAAAAATTAACGTTTAAACCGCCACGAACCCAAACGTTGAAGTAAGAAAAATGAAGCTTATGTGTCGTTAAAAACACTTGAAACTTGATATAACTATAACGAAGCCGTCACAGACCCATACGTTGCGGCGAGATCATTGACGTACATTATTTGAAACTTTGTATGATAAATAAACCGTTAAGAAAATTAACGTCATGATGCAAAAAAATATTAACAATATAGTAAAAAATATTAATGTTGATAAAAAAATCAGCACGTAAAAGTAATTTATAAAAATAATTTTTTAAAAGAGAGTATATAAAGAAAAAGAAATTATAAAAAATCAAAATCTTGAATATGCTTTGGTGGTTTGTACGTTTATAAATCGATGACTTGTATATTATGATATATAATTTCATTTTGAATGAACTTTTTACACTAAAACGTAGTTAAAAATAATCAGCACCAACATTAGATTCATCGACCCAAACGACCACCGTGACCATCAACACCAACATCATCGCCCAACATATATCACAGATCAAAGATAAATTATAAAGATGAAAATCGGGTCTCAAACGAGAAAAACCCCAACATCATTGACTAAAAACATAAGCTTAATGTCTCAGATGAACCCTATGTCACTGTCATCGACAAATCGCAACAAGTATAGCCACCGGCGGCAGCAAGCGCCACCATCAATGCATGCACGCCACGGCGGCGTCGGGCGACAGTTGGCGGCGGCATCCGAAAACTCTAAAGGGTAATGGAGAGACTGTGAAGAGCCGACGGTACCCGGAGATTCGGCTGAGGGGACCACCGCCACCAGAACCGCCTTGTTCTTTCCATTAAACCTCAGATCCATAGATCTTAACCACCGGAAGACTTCCGACAACACACAACGGCGAGGGGATGACAGGGAGGCTGAGGCTGACACCGCCTACACCAACACCCGCACCGACAACCACTCGCGTTTAAAGACCACGACCGACCGGCGAAAATGAATGGACACCAACAGTCGAACGGCCACCGCCTCGGCACCCCACCACCACCAAATAAAGAAACAAAGCCGGTAACACATAAAAAGACACAGCACGAAATCCGAGGCACCACCACCATCGCCATCACGACCGATGGTTGGCCGACACACCGACGGTTTCCTCCATCCTAGTGGAGGTGGGCGCAGGCGGCGTAGGCGGAAGGCGGTGTTGGTCAAGGCGGAAGGCGGCGGGGATAAGGCAGACGGATGATGCTGGTGGTTTCTGTAAATGTGGAAGTGAAAATTTTTCTTATTTTTCCCTCTTTTAACTCATATGTGAGGGGGAGAACTGTATAATCCACCGAAGTTGTGTGGCAAAGCCACAAACACAAAACACCACTATTTCTCAAATTGCTTCTTTCATAGTATATAATATAATAATATTGTTTGTGGAATACGAGTAACACGTTTATTATTTAAAGATAGATGTATTTTTGCAACCTGCTCATTTCGGTTGATCCCATAACATCCATGACATTTCGTGTTTCCAAATAGTCCTTTCCGACATCTAAATTTGCTGCTTCATAGCAATTAGTGTGATTCAAATAACGAAACAATCTAAACTAAATAAAATCTAGTAGTATTATTCTATATATTAAAACTAACAACTAATTAGGTGTTCAAAAAAATATAAAAAAACAACAACAAGGCAATGAAAAGTATAGGGTTACTTTAGGTATTTTATAGAAGAGAACGACATGATTACTGACAAACATCAAGAGCTTGCATAGGAAAAGAGGAAAAAAGTCACCATCTCTCTCTCTTCTTAAGGTTTCCCGTGACGATGGTTTTAGGGTGTGGCGCCTCCCGGGGAAGGTGTGGTGGTGGTGACCGGAGGT
This sequence comes from Flaveria ramosissima, assembly GCA_025215565.1. NCBI lineage: Eukaryota > Viridiplantae > Streptophyta > Magnoliopsida > Asterales > Asteraceae > Flaveria > Flaveria ramosissima. The sequence goes on along the minus strand of CM046039.1, from coordinate 77,591,931 downwards.
TGTAGTGGAGTCGGTGGTCTTAGATGTTGGCGGTGGGGATGCACCAGGGATTTTGGCCAAGATGCCTGCGAAGGTTGATGCCGGTGGTCAAGGTGGTTTGTGGATGAGTGCAAATGGGCTTATGGTGAAGGATGGTGGTGGCGAATAGGGTTTTGGCGGGTGGGGGTCGATGGAAGGCAGTGGGTGGTTGTGCGCAACTCCGATGAACATCATGCAAATGACTTATGTCGCTGATGGAGTGGCCGCTGCATATATATGGTACACGATGGAACCTTAATTGCTAATGAAGATGATGAATATACGGTCGATTCGATGGTCTGAGATACGGGTGCTAGGGTTAGAACTTTGGTTAATTTTCTGATTAAGTTGCATTTTTGTGAATCTTGCGTTTTGTGTTCTTCAAGATCTTTGATTTGGTTAAAAATAAAAGGCCTAGAAAATCATAAACTTTTCTGGCCTTTTGGAGTTTAGGTATTGCTTTCAAGTTTCGATTCATCTAAAAATGCTATAGAACTAATCATAAAAGTTTGTGATTCGAGTTTCAGGTTAATTCCGAACGGGGTTATGAAACCGAACTGCACAAGTTAGTAATTTGACTAATTTTTGCTTTAATCGTGCATCATCTATTCCCAATTGTAGAGAAAGTGTTGCTATAAAAATAGTAAATTAGTAGTTCATATTAATTACTATGTAGATTCAACTTAAAGTGATGAGCCGATAGTAAGTTTGGTTTATAAATGTATTGACATCATTCATATCCTTTTAGCATTAAATGAAATTGTTCTACTTGTGAATGGTGGAGCCCAAACCATGGTGGAACCTGATTCATATGTATACTTGGTGACAAATGTATTTTGAAGGGGTTGATGTTAACCGAGGGTGGTTATGTTCTATTCATTTACCATACAGCAAGGCTAGGGAGTTTTCAATATTGGTAAACAGTTTTCCTGAGGGAGGTTACTATGTTCATCTTCGTTTTGTTGAGATAATAAGCACATATGGTCTTAAAGAATTACAGTGTTCAATGTATACTTGTGGGAAGAGAAGGCAAGTGCAATTTTTCTTTAAAGTTACAAAATTTCTTTAAGATAGTTACTACAAATTTAGAATTTGAATTTTCATACTATTATATAATAGACATTTGTGGATATCAATGTCTTTTTTTGTCGTCAGAGCCAATAAGCCATTATAGTTAATTGACTTGAGAGTCAATGTCAAGATGGGTAAAGCTATTGTAATTAGGTTCAAAAGATACTCGGTATATGTGGCGCACCTCATCTTCTTGGTAGTTAAATTTTCTTATGTAACATTGAAACTACATTATTGTTTTAACTGTGACATGCAGCTTTACTTAACTTCAGTTTTGTGTTGGTTTGACGGAAACGAGTCCGGTGAAATATAATATTTTTTCACTTAACGGTGTAAATTCAAATTATCTTACGTTTCGACGTAATTCTAGTTTGAAACGGATCGGGTCGATTGCCGTTTAGATTTATTACGTCGTGCACAATGCGTCTGCGATGCACAGCTAGGTAAAGAACTAGTTATTATAAAATAACCAATATTTTTTCATTATCCACCTCAAGCAGTTGTTAATTTTCTTTCTTATGTACGTGTTTTACCTCCCATGTAAGCAAGAAACTTCCATGTTTTAATTGTGGCATTGATACACTAAAAGTTTTCAAATGGGTCGGGTCAGGTTAACTCAAGAAACCTATGTTTCTTTTAATAAATAATAAGTTTTGCATAACAGTACCTGTTGCAAACGAACCATACATTGCTACAAAATGAATAATTATATACAAGGAGAAAGTAATTTGGTTTTTGGAGCAAAGCAACCAGAATATAGTAACTGGTTGCAACACATTTGTTACAAAATTATAATCGGCTACTAATCGTTTGTTTTTGTCTAAATCTTAATTTTTCTTGTTTTTGAACAATTAATTTTCTAATTTCTAGTTGCAACCCTTAGGGATAGCAATTCCACGCATTCGGCGCAAATGTTGGGTGGTCAATTCTCATTACAAGGAGTTATCCCCAGCTAGATTATTACAAATACAATGAATAACTGCAAAAGCAATTAAGATTTCCTCAATTTGGATGCATGAATCACCCATAAACGGATACACATCGCTGAAATACATCATCTATGACCTAGTTTTAATATCAATTGCATTTAAATTACGATATTGAAGCCAATGTAGCTATGGGATCCACATTCCATAGAAACAGTTAAAAAGATCAAAGAAACCAGATAGTAGATAAATCAAAACGTGAGAGACGAACATGCTCTTTTACAGATTCTTCAGGCAAAAAAAGAGTGATTTCTTGATCTTTCTAGAAAATATTAAACAACATAACAACTTTTAATTTTAATAGTTTTGTACTGTTGACTTGTACCTTTGGGACATTGAAGAAATTTTGCTTTAGATGACTGGGTTGAATTAAATGGGAACCCTAATTTCTCGAATCTTTTTGTATTAGCCATAACCAGGGCGGAATGTTACATATTTAATGTGCCCACATACCTCACACATGCATGTATTAGCTTCATTGATGATGAATTGTCTATTATACTCCTATTTTTAGTAATATGAGTATATATATTTTTTATTAAATAAATACTTACAATATGTTTGTGTAGAAAGTGAGATACACTATACTAGAAGTTATTTAAAGAAGATTGTAAATAATATAAGGATGATAACAAGCAGCAAGGGCGAAGCCCGGGGGTGGGGGGTTTTTTTTTTTGTCGGTAGTGTAACTTTTGACCCGGTAGTGTATATTTTTATATATATATCCAGTTCGCCCCCTTAAAAATATTAATTATGCCCAGTGGCGAAGGTTCATTGGGACCGGGGGGCCGCCGCCCCCCCTTTTTTTCGCCGGTAGTGTAAATTCTTGTCTGATAGTGTAAATTTTTGTATATATAACGAGTTCGCCCCCACCCCCCCCCCCCCAAGAAAATTTAATTTCTCCCCCGCCCCCTTTATGAGATTGTTGAAGCTCCGCCACTGGCCCCACCCCCGTACGATAGTGTTCAAGCTCCGCCCCCGACAAGCAGAATTGGGGCAACGTCCGGATGGGCTGGAGAGGTGACTACCCAACTCGCCTAAAAGATTCACAACCCCGTCTTACACTCTCTACTTCTTCACAAAGCTCCACAGTTTCTAACGATCACTTAAGATATTTCTCATTTGAACCTTTTTAGGTGCTCTCTCTCTTTTGTCATGTGCTCTCTCTCTTCTGTCATGTGCTCTCTCTCTTCTGTCATGTTCTTAAAGAACTGAAACTAAAGTTAAAGGATCGATCTTTTGAGTGTTCAAAACAGAAAGATTGAGGCTTTGAGTTTTCATGTCTGAAATCTGGTAACTCCTTTTTTTAGGACCAACGTGAAAATAAAGATTAATCTTTTGAGTTTTTAAAAGAGCAAGATTGATGTTTTGAGTTAAAAAAATAAAAATAAAGAATAAAAAAATGATGGATGCATTTTTTATATCTGAAAAACCGCTTGTATTTACTTTTTTTGTGTTTTATTTACTTGTTTTGTTGCTTTTTTTTGTTAAAAAGTATTCTATGACCATCTTGACTTAAGACAGAATGATATATTTCAATATCAATATAGGGTACCCTTTAAGACCTGTGAAAAACAGTTTTAAAGGCCGTAAAGAATAAATAAAAAAGGAGGTGCATCATAACTAATACCAAACCCGGAACATAAACCAATACTGTCGTTGTACGAGGGCCTGCACTCACTCCGCTCTCCTCCCCCTAGTATATAGAGCAGTTGTTTTTGTTTTTTTCCGGATTGTTAAGTCGGGGAGAGCGGGCTTGTCAGCTAACAGAGGCAGTAAAAGAGGCAGCAACAGAGCAAGCCACGGGAGGGGGGGGAGGGCCCCGTGGCGATAAGGATAAGCGCAATAACTAACTCAGGCTTCCGTCTTCTAGACAGAGGATAGAAGCTTGGGTAAGCTTCTTCTCCTGTCGGCTACTGCTTTCTGCTTTTATGCAGCTAACAAGCACACACGCGTACGCACACATGCGTACACGTACACGTACGTGCACATGACGTGCATGCGCACAAACTAAAACTAATTCTATGGCACCTACAGGACCTTAGAACACCTGTTTAGCATACTTCATGGGTGATAACACATTTAATACAAAAACATGCGTTTCTCTGTACATAGCTTTCTTTCAACCCCATAAAACACTAACTGCAATAAAAACAAGAACACTAACAGCAGGAAAGACAATAAAAAATCTATCCTCTTTCAAGAGCAACCCTTGCTAGCTGACACCAACAACAAGAAAACAAATCTATTTATTTTACTAAACCAGTATTTTTATAATTACAACCGCTCCCTGCTCTTGCTTCCCTGCTCTTGCTTGAATCGATCGGGATAGATTGGTTGCTTCGTATAAACTGTATCTAAATCTTGTAAAAAACTCAAAATACTCGTGGGAATGTTATGACTTATTTTATTTATTTTAAATATAAAACAATATAGCCCTTATAAATTAAGAAAAATAATAATAGTAACAATAAAGTAAGACTCACAATTCAAGACATGAAGTTTGAGTTTCTTTCAAACCCTTGATACTTGGCTACTTGTATACATATTAGATCTCAAGCCCACGTGGAGCCACTTCATCAAATATTTCCAAAAAGGTTTAGACACCTCATACATACTCCACAAAAGCGTTTTTCCACTTGCTACATTTTTCATTTGAAAAATCGTACGTGTTGCTCCTCAACTACTACATTACGCCACCGGTTACATCCACCTCTCCACGTGTTCACCTCCAAAACCACCATATATACCCACCACCACCACACCTCAACTTCACACAACAACCAACACAATCTAGTTCCCACAATGGCTAAGCTACTAGCCCTCACTCTCGCCTTCGCGGCCCTTGTAGCCTTCGCCACCGCCCACACAACCATCGTCACCACCACCATCGACGACGACAACCCCATCTCAAGGCAAAGGCAGTGCAGCCAACAGATTCAGCAACAAAGGCTCAACCAATGCCGCATGTACCTCCAGCAGACTCAATCTCCTTACGAGGACAACCGTAGTCAGCAGCAATCCATCCAGCAGTGCTGCCAAGAGCTCCAGAACATCGATGAACAGTGCCAATGTGAGGCCGTCAAGCAGGTCTTCCGACAAGCCCAACAACAGCAACAGGGACGCCATAGTACCGGACCATTCAGCTCCCAACAGACCCGACAGTTGAGGCAGAAGGCTCAGATGCTTCCTAACCAATGCAACCTCCAAACCAGACAGTGCCAGATCGGAAGCGTTATGACCACCATCACCACCATCGAGGAAAACGACGACATCGATAACCCCTCACGCCAGCCCTATGGCCGCAGAGGCTCACGCTCTGGCTCACAGCAATGCAGCCAAAGTGAGATCCAACGTCCAGTTAACCAATGCCAAAGGTATGTCGAACAACAGGTCCGATCACCATGGTCGATCATGATGAGCATCAACAGGCGTGGGCAAGAGCAACAAGGTGAGCTCCGACAATGCTGCAATGAGCTTCAAAACTTACAGAGGGAGTGTCAGTGTGATGCCGTTGAGGAGATCGCTAGGAGAGTCATGAGGCAACAGCAGCAGCAAGGTGGTCGCCAGTATGGTGGTCGACAACAACAAGGTGGTCGCCGTGGTGGGCAGCAGCAGGAGACGGAGATCGTGAGGAGGTTGGTGCAGAATCTGCCAAACCAATGCTCCTTAGAGGTGCAGCAATGCAGCATCCCGTATGAGATGTTCTGAAGTATGAACTAGCAAAATGAAGGAGTAATAAATAAAGGGAGTCGCATGCATGTATGCATCTCTAGTCGGTGGAGGTTTATGGCTTTGAGATGATAATAATAATAATGGGACTCGTTTGTAATGGTGGCTTTTATCTTATGGTTTTATATATTAAATAAAATGACTACTGCCCTAGTTTTAATCTTCGAAGTTTCTTGCTTAATTACTACACAACTAATGGGCTGTTTGATTACACTGACTCAGTAAAATTTAACTGAGCTAGAAGCAGACCCAGTTATAAGTTCTGACTGGGTCTGCATCTGACTGAACTTAGCTGTTTGATTCAGTATCTGACTGACTCAACTGAATGATAAAAATAATCATTGTGTACACCATCCCGAACACTAACTTCTATTAAATTTTTCTGCTAGTTAAATATAAAATGACAAATATGCCTTAATAATAATAAAAATATTATTATTATTATTATAATAATAATAATAAGGCAAATTGGATTTTAATAATCCAAACTATTACCTATTGGCCGATAATAATCCATACTATCAATTTAGCCGTTAACACTCTCAACTTTGACTTTTATTACTAACAATAATCCCATTGACATAATTTTCAATCTTTTACGCTCGATTTGTATCCATTTTAGTTTCATTTTAGCTTGTATGTTTTTTTATTTCATTCATAATTATTGTTGCGAACCGAATCGAGTCCAAATCGAGCGTGAAAAATTAAAACTTCTGTCACTGAGATTGTTGTTGGTAATAAAAGTGAAAGTTGGGAGTATTAGTGTCCAAATTGATAGTATGGATTATTATCGGGCAATAGGTAATAGTTTGGATTATTAAAATCCAATTTGCCTAATAATAATAATAACAACAACAACAACATAAGCCCAACCTATCGTCTTCTACCCAACGCACCCATCCCCATCCCTATCGTCTTCTACCCAACCCACCCATCTCCATCCCCATCGTCTTCTACAAGAATGGCGGTGCGGCGAAGGGAGGGTAGCAGCGACGGAGAGAGGGCAGGAGCGGCGGAGGGAGGGAGGGCAGGAACGGCGGGGAGCGGCGGAGGGAGGGAAGGAGTGGCGGGGAGTGGCGGAGGGAGGGAAGGAATGGCGGGGAGTGGCGAAGGGAGGGAAGGATCGGCGGAGGGAGGGAGGGAAGGAGCGGCGGGGAGCGGCGAAGGGAGGGCATGAGCGGCGGAGGGATGGAGGGCAGAAGCGATCGGGTCGGCTGTGTGGTCAGCGAGGCCGATTTTACGGTCTCGGTCAGATCCTAGGGACCGGGTCAGTCGCCAACACCGGACAAATCAAACGCCCTGACCGGTTGACCCGGCTGACCGAGTCAGCCAGTCAGTGGTCAGCCCTTGGTCATCGAAAATCAAACACGACCTAACACTAAGTGATATATATTGGATGATCGATCTGCTTGGGTTCAGAATGACACGTTTAAATTGAAAATATTTGTAATATATAATATAATAATTTCATTTCCGTGAGATCGAATTCTATAACTATATATCATGTTCATATATAACAACCAGTTATCTCTTTTAATTACTTTACAATAATTATGATTGAAGCCGAAGTCAGTCTGTGAGTTGAATTTGAATTCCAAGAATTGTTATACGAGTGTTTAAAAAGATCGAGTGTAAAAACATATGTTAGACAAGTCAAAATTAAAGGTCATTGGTAGTTGAAGGGCTACAATTGTTAAATTAAAACTTGAGGGGTCAAAACTATCATCAGGTCAATGTTTAGGGGTCCACGTAGCACATACTATAGGGGGTCGTATGACATATGTTATACGGGCTGTATTAAAGCCCCAAGAGCAAGAGTAACAGTTTATGTTTGCCATCTGTTATGCCACCGATCTAGAGTCACCAAACTCCCATAATCAAGTATATGTACAAGGGTCTTCATTTTGGGAGTACAAAATTTATGTGTGTCTTGGTGAATTGAATAAGAAACTGAGAGGAAAAGAACAACAGATAGAATTAAGGTGGTACTGATCAACTAAATGTACTGAGTAGCACATCGGAGATAGAACCCGTAGATAAAAATCGATAGAACTTTTGATAAAAATCGTATGAAACATGAGTCATATGGACATTCAACACGTCGTTTAAAGTTAAACATGCTATTTGAGTTATACATTGTTAAACAATCCTATAAGGCCACACTATTCAAATCACTAGCTTAGTATTAACATATGAGTGATATTAGATAAAAGGAGTTAAATTCTATGAAGTAAAGTGTACGATGTCAAGAACCCATGAATAAAAACTTCCAAAAGGAAAGGAAAGTATTGAACCCGTCACAAATATAAAAATTTCAAAGGATATGACACTAGTACATGAAAATAGTCTTTTACAACGATTATACAAAAGGGTATACAACGTTTAGTGAAGCGTTGTATAACTATACAACGTTTAAAATAAAAAATTCTTTTTACAACGTAACGATAAAGACTGTAAAATTAATAATCTTTTATAAATTGAATTACAAAGGATATGATTTGTGATACATATATGAATATGATTTATGCATCATATGTGCATATGTGAATTGTATTTGTAAGTGTTTAAGTGAAATATTATTAAAAGCTCATGAACTTATAAATGCTAAGATTGAGGTTATGAGTCTCAATGAATAAAATTTAGGTTATGAGCGTCGATCAAGAATAAAATTAAGGTTACGACCTTAAGGTAAAACTAAGGTTACAAACAAAGGACAAAAGTGAGATTTCGAGTAGGGGATAAAATGAGGCTACGCGCCTCATATGAGAAAGTTAAGGTTATAAGCCTTGAGAGATAAAATTAAGGTTACAAGTCTGTTATAAAGTTGAGGTTATGAACCTACAATAATATTGTCCAGGTTACGAGCCTTAGGTGTTGAAATTAAGGCTACGAGCCTCGTGGTTGAAGTTGAGATCAAACCTCGTGGGATAAAATTGAGAATACTAACCTTAGGGAATTTAGAAAATTACTAGCCTTAAAGGATGAATTGATTGTAAACGTGAGATCACGAGCCTTAGAAAATAAAATGATTGAATACTGTGTAAACTTGAGGTTACAAGCCTCGCATTATAGTAATTCTGTAAATTTAAATTGATTGCTTTTTTAATATTGTGTACTTGGATAAACCTAAATAACTAATTAAAAATTTTGGGTATACTTTCAAGAATGCATAACATATCAAGAGTCAGTCAGATAAATTTTCTTTTGTACAATAAGCATTTATAATTTATTATATTGGATCAAATATTGAAGCCAAATATGAAAAATCTGAAAATCAGTTGGATAAAATTGAATATCATAATATTATGTGCTTTTACTGTAGTTTATATTACCCTATAAAGATTCAACTCAACCCCTTTTATCGTTCTTCCCGTGTGATCGAACCGACTTAAGATCGTCTGCTTGAATTTGTCCGTACTTTTAGGGTTTGTTCTATCTTGCTCGTGCAATCTTCGATCAAAAGTTTAAAACCCTAATAGTCGGTCAGGTATCATCAGCAATATAATTCAACTTCTTTTTATCAGTTTTCTGTTGTCTTGCTCATGATCTTTTGATGAATTAACTGCAACCCTTAGAAAAATTAGGTTTTTTGGGACTATTATTGGATTCTGTATGTATTACTGATTACGTAGTCTTTGATCTACCTGTGGATACTTATTGATATTTGTGGGTTATTGTTATGTTTTTTGCGTTCTGAGAAATTTAAGTATGATGTTTATGGAGAGTTGTAAAGTTGTAGTGGTTAAAGATTTATATCGTAGAACTGTAATATTAGTATATTACATGCGGTTTTGGGGTTCCAAGATGATAATTTCACTCAATTGAAGGTTTTGAGTCTTAATTTGATCAAATTTTATGCATAGTAGTTGAGCATAATAATCAAAGTGCTATCTTAAAGATTTATGGAGTATGGATGAAATGATACTTATCCTTGTAAAGGGAAATTTATCAGAGAACCATAAATATTTGGAGAATGAAAGGAACCACTTTTTAACTTACATATGATTAAAGTCTCATGTCTCTTGATCTCTTCCCCTTCCTGAATCATGAGCATCTGTCTTTCTCATTGGATCGATGATCAAAGTGATCGGACGGCTCAAAAAAATTCTTTTTGTTATTTATGGCTTTCAAATGAATCTTCCTTTATCCTTCTATATTCTTCTGTCTTCATCTGATGAAGTGATTCTCATCGGATTTAAATGTGATTTATGCCTTGTATGCTTTGCCTTTCATGATGGTTTTCCAGGTGCTATCTGGTCTATTGGTTTATGTTGTTCTTTAACTTCTATGTTTTGATCATCTTACTGTTGCAAGAATTTGATATTCTTTTAGTAGGGTTTATTATACCAAAATGTAACTTCTACTTCTTTTTTGGGTCATTGTTGTTAGAAAAAAAGTTCTATTCTAAATGGTATGCACGGCACTTTCAGATTTTTACTAGATGTTAGTAACCTTTTATTATAGCAAGCAAAATGTCGACTTGGCACCTATGTCATAAAACACTGTTACGTCATCATTTTACCTGCTATAGAAGGTTACATAAAGTGTAACAAAATGAAAGAAGTGACAAAGAAGTGAAAGTAAGTTACTTAATCCTCTTTAGTACAAAATTTATGGATATCTTGAAGCAAAATTTCGCTCACTGACAAATAAATGAAAGTAAGTTACGTTTAATCCCTTTTAGTTGTTTATGGATATCCTGAAGTATAATTTTCATAGGAGTCATTTTAGTTTCTTTGACCATATTATACAAGCATATAGAAACAGAGTTCATATTTAGTTTTTTATGAACTTGTTAATGGCAAACAGAAGAAATTTGGGTACGGGGTTATAGTGTTTACTTTATCATTCATTCATGTCACAACTACCATTGGTTTTAAGATGTTCATTTTAAAATTGCTTGTGGTCAAGTATATTTAGGCTTGTGATTATGATAGTTTCTTTTCTATCTTACAATATGAATTTTTTTTTCTTTTAATCAGATCCGAGCAACTTTTTTTTAAGGAAAAACTTCGGTCACCAATTCACATTGCCAGCTTATTTACATGTCTGAACTAGACCTCCAGATTCCTTCTGCTTTTGGTTAGTACCTTTTGCTGAGATTGATGTAAATTATTTCATAAAAGTTTATCATTTATAGCTATATTTAATTATTTTATTTGTTTTTATAGACCCGTTTGCTGAAAGTAACGTTGATGACTCTGGCGCTGGGTCAAAAGACTACGTGCATATTCGCATTCAGCAACGAAACGGTAGGAAAAGCTTGACAACTGTTCAGGGTTTAAAAAAAGAATTTAGTTACAATAAGATTTTGAAGGACCTCAAGAAGGAGTTCTGCTGCAATGGCACTGTTGTTCAGGACAGTGAACTAGGCCAGGTTTTTATTGTGAATCTTACATGATTGCATGATTATTTACTTCTGAATTCAGAAGTAACATGTTTTTAATGTTGTTTTCAAGGTTATTCAACTTCAAGGTGATCAGAGAAAGAACGTCTCTAGCTTTCTTATCCAGGTTACCTCTTTGACCCTTTGTTTTAGCATATTCAAACTCAGTTCACATACACAACTAATTGTCTAGTTTAATGATGCCATGTTTGAACATTAGGGGACACATGCGTTAATAATATATGACAGTAGATGTATCAGGTGTCAAAATATGTCTTGAGTAAATGGTCAAAACAGGTTTGGTTCAAAACTTAGGGCTTTTTACTTGTCTAAGCAGGTGGGCTAGGGTCGACATGAAACGCCTTTTGTCCAAGATCTTTTATATCTTCTGCTTTTTATACGTGACGTGTCTCATATATATGCTTACAAAAGTTGTATTATTTAAAATATATCTTAGCTTTTATAATAAAGTAATTAAGGAAGCTTTAGACATTAAAACCTTAAAAGCATGCTTGAGACAACTTTAGCTTTTTTTAACAACATTTTTTACTTCTACATACCACCTAACCTTTCACTTGCGAGGACTTGAACCACACCACTTTTGTGAAGGACAATTATCAATGCCACTAGGCTACTAGGCCATGGCCAAATGACTTAGGGGTTGTTTGATGCAGCTGACTTAGTAATATCTGACTGAGTCAGAAGCTGACCCAGTTAGAAGTTCTGACTGAGCCTGCATCTGATTGAAACTTGACTGTTTGATAGTATCTGACTGTTGAATGATAAAATCCCAAAATCGCATTTCAAATCCCCAATTCTATTCTTGAACTTTCTTCAAATCCCCAAACTTACCACTCCAACATCACCAAACTCACCGACGGGTGGAGGTTTGGCCGAGGGGGTCGCCGACGGTGGAGGTTTGGCCGAGGGGGTCGCCGACGGGTGGAGGTTTGGCCGAGGGGGTCGCCGACGGGTGGAGGTCTGGCCGAGGGGGTCGCCGACGGGTGGAGGTTTGGCCGAGGGGCAGCGCCCTTTTTTCGGGTCAGCAAGTTTTAATTTAGGGTCTGGGTCATCACCCACGGATCCGGTCAGAACACAACACAACCATATCAAACACGCTGACCGGCTTGGGCTGTCAGCTGGGTCAGCCAAAATCAAACAGCCCCTTAGCTTGTTCGAGACATTTCAACTTGTTAAGAGATTAAACATACCTAATCCGACCATTTATAATTTATTGGGACATGTGCACTCAGTAATATATGCAGTAGAAGGTGCAGGGCGGACAGGTTAGGCAACGGGTCAAACCCTGAGTGCTTGTTTGGTAGGGTTGGGCTGACTTAAAATGCTTTTGTTCAATATTTTTTTATTCATGTCCAATTTTTTTAAATTGACCGCGTCTTCTATCAAGTAATGAGTTTTCGACCTCTAATATGTCAATTCGTTTCTATTTGTAATCGAATCTTTCTTTGCTTTTTATGCAGGCTGGCATAGTGAAGAAGGATCATATCAAGATTCATGGTTTCTAAGCCGCTTGGCATGTGATAGGTGCAAATCTTTATGGTTATATGTTGGTTTGTTATCAAGTCTGTTTTATAACTATATTAGTTCCGGTACCAGTTTAGTAATGGCAGGATTATGACGATGTGTTCCAGTTTAGTAATGGCGGGATTATGACGATGTGTTCGCTTATCAATATTTCATATATAACATACTTTTATGCATATCACTGTCTCAACTTCAATTATTATTTTTGGTGTTAACGAATAACGATCAAAGTAATGGTCAAATTCACAGATTTTGTTGAAGATCAGGTTTTATTGCCCTTGTTTGATTATAATCAAGTTTATTCTTTAGTTTATATATGAAGGTTTGACACATATCACTAACCTTTTTGAACAACTTTTCTTTCATTCTTCTCATTTGGATAAGAGAATGATTTCGCAAAAGTAGACTAGGCCAAACAGAGTATATCTCATCGGCAAACTAGTAGCCACACTTGTATTGTCGTCACTTAACTTCGAAACGGGCACTTCAACTTGGATCAATGCATAACACCATAGAATAAAGGAGATTGATTAAGGACATCGAAGTTGTTCGAACCAATAAAATATAAGTGTGCATGCCCAAACTATAAGTCATGTTACACCATATACCGGTCATCACACCTCATAAGTTGGTTTAGCAACTTGTATGACACTTTCTCCAAACTCAATGTGTATAGTTGATGCTACCAAGCATCCTAGAAAGGCAATATTTACTTTCATGTGTCGTGTACCAAATATTGATGTCAGTGGTTGTTGGTATACATAAAAATTCTTTACCATATAAAATAAAAATCGAATTACAAAAGATTCTAGACATACACTTAAGGTTCTAGCAAACATAGCCAAATATTCATTGTAGGCGTCAGGAATGTTACTGTAAGTGAGTTGTCAAATTGTTGATGCACACTTTTGTAACATTATGACAAGTCCTTTCAATCTCCCATCGTAACCTTCTTGAAACCATTTGAAATTGGCGTCTATATTGTCAAACATTTTTAAAAATAATTCCTTTGACATCCGAAATCTCATTCTAAACATCCTATCATCCTATTTTGGTTTTTTGATGAAGTAATCTTTATAAGAACCATATGTGCAGCTTCATGATCGTGTTGCACATAGTTCTTTTTTATTGTGCGCTATATACAACTACGTGCGACGACAACTTTGATAAATAAATTCAAATTTACGATTGTTCATTCAATAGATGACTCAAAGATAGATGAAGAAGGAAATAGTATAAACCAGTCGGATCGAACCCAAAAACTATAAAGTTTGTATTTTGTTGATAGAGTCCAAGTCGAAAAAAGGAATAAATAGCTAACTATGTGTTCCTAAAAATTTTACCAAAAATTACAGTCAAATTACTTCGAAAATCTTTTTTCACATGTTTATATAATTGTTCAGAACCATTTTTTTTGAAATGGTATGAGAACTACCAATGTGGTGTTTAAAAAGTTCCATATCCTTGGATATAATCTAACTTATTAAATGAGTACAAGAATACCTTCACAAATTTTCTTAGTTAAGACCAAAGTTATATCTTATAATGGTTGTTTACTCTTCAAAGAAGCATTTCTAAGTATGTTCTTATATAAATTCTTTCTCTGTGTATAATTTATATTAAAACCGATTGCATGTGTTGCAAGATTGTTACTGTTTGTTTTTCAAAGCTTCAGTCTGTCATTCAGGTATAATATATGATATGAACAAGTTAACATATGTATTTATTTTGTCGTTTCCCTTTCGTATTTTGTTATAAAAACTTTCAATTGAACTTGTAATTTAAAGTCTTATAGCATGGTATGGTGACACTAGAAAAGGATACATTGCTTTATAAGTTTGGTATGTGAACTAAGGTACTAATTATTGATTCAATGTAAAAATGCTTCATAATTTTAATGTAACAAACCACATATAGTAATGGTTTAAATAATACTTGCTTTATAAGTTAATTGTTTCAAAATAAAAAGCTTTCAGAGTTTATTGTGACAAACTACACATAGTTATTGTTCAAAAAGGATTTGCATTATAAGTTTATTCTTTCAAAGTTACTTAAATATATAGCTTTATTTTAGTATTTTACTGATGTATTGTGTTCTGTACGTGCAATGTAATGTTAAAGTTGATCAAACATGAATCCATTTCTGTCGTTTCTGTGTTCTTGGTTAAACATACAGTTCTTGCTTTATCTAAGGTTGGAAACTTATACCAGGTTCTTCACTATATCTTGTAATTTTGACCCGTTTACTTATGATCTGTTCTGTTTGTGTTTTTAAACTTGTCGACCCGATCAACATTTTGGTGTTTACTTTGCAGATGCATGTAAGCTAGAATTCATAGCCTGTTCGGGTCAAGTTCCCACTAATTCAGGATACTAGCATGACGATATGAATCAAATCTGGAGCTATATCATATAACAGGTGGTAAGTATGATCAAACAGGAATTGGTTCCTAAAGGATCATTCAAGTGTCTTTCAACCTAGATGATTCGCGGCCTGTTTTGACTTTTTTAGTCAAGAAAAGGTGCTTTCATTTTTCTTTTGCTTGACTCGAGTGACTAAATACTCACTTTTAAACAGAAGGTTAGTTTGCTTAAAATGCTTAATACTAGATACCATGCATACATCAAGTGAGTTTTAAAGTCTTTTGCAATAGAGGGCATACCATTATTCATTAACAAGTCCATCATCAAAACCAGTTAACCTTTAAATCAAATATGTTTTGACTTGTTACCTAACCTGACCCGTGCCACCAAAGTCACAGACGTTGAATTTTGCCTCAATGCTACCTGCAAGGACCAACAGTTTGACAGTAATATTATCTTGCTATAAAGATAACTTTTGCATCAGTTCAACAGCAAAAATGGTTAATTTATTCACCACTTGACACCAACTGTTTGTTTGTATGCAATTATCAATCAAGATGCAACATGAAATTACATACCATTGATTGGTCAAGCAAAAACAAATCCAAAACAAATCACCTAAACTTAATTTATGACATTCATTAATCTCAAGGTAAAACAAGACCATTCTGCAAATCAACCCAACAAAACTCAAATTCAGTAATCAAAACCATCAACTTCTACTTGCCATTTTTCAATGTCTTTCTTGACTTTGGTGAGATACTCAATCCTACCTTCCAGTTTGGCCTTTTTGATAGCCAATATATCCTCTACATCTGGTAACTTACTTTTATCATTAACACACTTCGTAAGATGCTCGCTAATGAGCCTTGGAATCCCAACGTCCATCATCTCTTTGATTGAAGACTGAAGATATAATGAGCAATTGTCCACAACTCTGTTGACAACAAACTCCCAGTACACAACTAATGTTTTTTTCATTTCAAAAGCTCTATCTATCATCTCCACCGAATAACGTTTTAAATGGTCCACCCTAATGTTTTTCCCTAAACCTTCAATACTTGTAGATTCTTTTCCATCACTGAGATCAAGCTTGAGTGACTCCATTTCATTAAGTTTTGTATTATAATTATCATTAAATGTATTGAAACACTTCTTTTCCATATCTAGCATCTTCTGTACCTTTTTCTCAAAACCTTTTTCCACATCTTCAACCAACACTCTACCAGCCTTTTTTAGGGCCTTATGGAGCTGTATATTGTTCTTTGCACAGTCTATGAGGACTTGTATCACCACCTCCCTTATGTAATCAATAGTACTTATTATAAACATGTCAACAGTACAAGACGCATACGAGAATTGTCTACTGAGAAGTGGTTTGAAGAAGATACAAGTATCAAACAGTGGTAGGCCATGCTGGCTTTTGGATAAGAGCTCAATTTCATACTGCAAAAATGGGATTTCGTAATCACGGTCCAAATTTTGTAGATCAATCCGAAACCTTTCAAAACGTTGTCCTATATTAGAAGATGCGTGCATACATTTCACCTTTCGATATTCTCTATAATCTTCTGTTATAAACAGATCATGGAGGCAGGTGTTTGCAGAGAAAAATATTGTCAGAATCTCTGGTACAGCATCACTTACTGAATCAAAAGTTTCTTGACACTTTTTAATCTCAGCGTCACATTTCTTTTGATAAGACTCAATTCTTTGAGGAATTAAAGACCATTTGCCGAAAATAATAGACAACATAGCAGTAACAAGATGTTTAGAAATGACATCAAAGCCAATGTAGTCCTTATCAATTACTTCAGATAACATGAGAACATGCTCACTTGTTTTCTCACCATCTTCAAAAACATTATCAACAAAGAAGTATCCAAAAGGGGCTCTGATAATATTCTTAGAAGTTAAGTCTTCAATCATGTATTCAGAAGATAGATCTACCTTAGTGAAAACAGTAACACTTTGCATGATGAAACGATAATCAAGTTCTTTGAGAATCCTCCTGGATCGATAGGAGTTGAAGTTCGATGGACATGACAACACATTTAGAAACAAGCATCCGCTGTTAATCTTATACCGCCTAATATAACCTAAAGGCAAACATAAGATTCACAAATTAATGATATTATTATCTCAACAATCAAGCAAAATACTTTCAAATTAAAAAACAATAATGAACTCTACATTACTCTTACGTTCAAAAAGTTTCTTCAAACTTCTATCTTTAATCATATCCTCTATGGGGGTTAACCAAGGGAGTGAATTAACTTCTGGTAAAAGAACAACAGTAAGATCAGACACATGTGGTTGAACAACAGTCAAAGTGACCTCTATTTTAGATCTTTTGTTCTCTGGTATTTGTTTCACTAACTCTTCAATCTCACTTGCACAAAGAGCTTCATGCACTTCTTTCTCGAAATGACTACATTCAAAGAGATATTCCAACAAGATCTTTCGAGAAGGAGACGAATCATTCGTAAACTTCAAAAGCAAAGGAATTTCTAAACCCGAAGGCACATTAAAGCCGACCAAGGTGCTGATCACACTCGCGGCACATGCCCCCGCCTCACCGAGAACAACTATTGTAGGTAAAGGGGGTTTTTCAGCTAATACTTCCATTGTTAGAAGTGTTTTGATCGTATCGAAAGGCTCCTTCAGCTTTTCTGATAGTTCTTTCATAAGCGGAGGAGTATTATGTTGAGAATGCGACATTTCTTCGATCAAGAAACGATATTTGATATCGATCTATATGAGAATAATTAACCCTTTAACACATACAATCTACAATTGATCATGTGATGATGAACATGCAAAAGAGAGAAGAGAGCGAATGAACATTAGGGTTATAATAAGACTTTTTCATGATCTAGAAAAATCCATGAGGTGCACATGCAGTCCTCTAGGTTTCACATGTTAATAAACAGCCCTCTTACTTTATATCAATGCATTTCAACCCTTATTTGAAAAGTTTTCAATATCTTTTAACGTTGGAACTCACTTACGCAGTAAATCTTAGGTTCCGTCAATACCCTACTAACGGGTGAGGGCTAATCGCGGCTAACTAGTGGTGGTTGCAATGTATCTTGAGGGGAAGGGGTCCGATCGAGGGCCCGGGGCGGTTGGCTTGACTTCGGTAAAAACATTAGTTCTAATGTTAAAATGAGGGCCTAATTTGTTCATTTTGGGATTCTGGGGGTTCCGATGTGGTCAACCATCTAATTTTGGGGGCACATTTTATTGACAGTACGTTGATGACCAATTCTACATTAGTTTTATTTAGATAATCGATTTCTTATTTTATTTTGTTTTGTTATGTTGATTTATTTATGTAATTACTTATGTGTTTAATTTTATTTTACTGTACTTACTTTACTCATTTAGAAAAAAAATAACCAAGTTAAAATTATATTATATATGTATATAGGATTGTAAAATAGTGGATCACAGGTTTGAGGAAATGACATAAAGATTTCGGGGCTGTTTGACAACATCTGAATCAGCATCTTAATGGTTTAGATGTCTGAATGTTCAGCACTTAATAGTTCAGACTGTTTGTTTCACAAGCAAATGTCTAAATGGTTCAGACATTTGCCTCTGAATGGTTAAGCATTATACTAATGTTGAATGGTTAAAAGATCTAATGTTGAATGGTTAAGACCTCTTATATGCATTGGACAGACATTTGCCTTTAAATAGTTAAATGATATACTAACTCTTAATGGTTCAGACCTTTTAATAGTTCAGCACTTAATGGTTCAGACATCTTATTGGTTCAACACTTAATCATTCAAACATTGCCTAACAGCTCCTTAGTGAACTAAAAAAGATGTCAATATTGAGACCTAATATACCGTGTAAATATATTCTTTATTCCAGATGAAATATAACAAACAAAAACTGACCTAAAATTTTTCAAATTTCGATATGGGCTCGTTTCATTGAACCGGATATGATATTGGAGTGGAGCAATTCTGACTTCATAAATTTGCATGTTTGGCATGTGTTTCAAATTTTAATTGTGTGACAAATTTGAAATATAAAATCATTTGACCATTTGAGTATGTTTTTGTCGCTAAATGTATATTCTATTAATATTAAAACCAATTACGTTATGTGAGTATAATTACTATAACTAACAGTGCTACTTATGAGGTATCTGGTACTGTCCCATTGCACACTATAGTTCTATGTCTCCTATTTAGAGAGAGAGCGAGAGTGTGTGTAGGTAACTCTTCGCCTCACCACCCTCCTCTTTCCGACGGAAGTCACTGGTACAGCAACCTAACTTTGGGTTTATGAATGTTGATGCTAGCTTGCCGGCAAGTCTGTACGACTGTTACCTGTCGCGACCCTCTACTTTTAGGGTTGTTAACCTTTATGTTACGGTGTGGATGCTAATGGTTGACGTCGTCGGTAGTCGTTTGTGCCTACCTTGGTGACATTTGTTGTGTCCTCGGTGCTTGGGTTGTTGATGATGAACGTAGGTTCATCTGAGACAATATTGTTAAGGTTACTTCGCATTTGTTACCATGGGTTTTGTGAATATGTTTACTGTAGGCATACGTGCAATTTTAAAGCATGTGGTACTACTTTTTTTAGGTTCATCTAAGACCACACAATTATGATCTTCTGTTGTTTCGATTTATCCTAGCTTATAATAATGAACACACATGCCCTTTTGAGACCATTTGTTGACGATGATACGGTTGTGTAGATGAGGAAGCACGTACATTCCCTGAGACCACATGATTCGCACAGTAAGCCGCGGGTAAAATATCTAGTTTTATAATATAAGATACGTGTTGGTTGTATTATTTTTAAAACATCCAATTTTTATATAAAGTAAAGCAGTATGCATAATTTTCCTTGAATAGACTTTAAGTCTTCTTGTCTCTATTTCCTTACCATATCATGTTAATAAGTATTGTTCTTTTGTTTCGTATTTACTCGAAATAAATTACATTTGCCCATAAACTTATAAACTTGTATTGTGCGCTAGACTTTTTTTCAAAACTCATAAACTTGTGTTGTTGATTATTAACTCATAAACACTTTTTATTTTTTGAATATATCTTTACTATTCTAAATAATTTTGAAGGCTCATAAATGATTTGGATATCAAATTTGTATTAATGAAATACTCACATTAATCTGTCATAAAAAAGTTTATGCACACGAACTTTTCTCATGTTATATCATCATAACCAAGATTAATATATACATCCAAATATTAAATCTAATGATCTAATAGTGTAAAGAAAAGTTGTAAATACATCTAAATATTAGTGTGTGCGTGTGTGTATTATGATTTTTTTTCAATAGTTAATACAATACACATAATTTGAAGATATCAATGATTAGATATTTTTCCTGATGGCAATCCCATGTGACGTACGTTATTGCTATAGTTTATACCAAAGGTTAACATGTTTCTAACCGAACATATAATCAATATTTTATTTTAGATTGTTATAACAAGTTTATATATAACACTTCAGTTAATTGAGAACTTTAGATTATGATATATTTAAGCTACTTTTAATTCTGAAGATATTAATGATTAGAATTTTCCTTGATTTCTACTGTATGTCATTATTATACTTTATACCAGTGGTTAGCATGGTTTGTAACTAAACATATAACCAATACTTTGTTTTAGATTTTTATAAAAAATTTAGTTATAAAATTTTGATTAATTGACGACTTTAAATGATGATAGATTCAAGCTACTTCAAATTCTACTATGAACATATAAAAGATTAGATATTTTCCATGATGTCTATCTCATGTCATTATCATGCTTTATACTAGTGGTTAACTTGGTTTATAACGGAACAAAATAACCAAGGATATTTTTGTTTTAGATTTGTATAATAGATTTATTATAAATAGTTTGGTTAATCTACAACTTTAGATGATAGATGCTATCAGATAAACATAATTAGTAAATCTTTTAGTTTATAATATGTTATTTGTAAAGAAAAAATAGGACATAAGAAATATTATTAATAAAAATAAAAATGAAAATCTTTGTTTTAATATCGTTTCAGTTAATTTGCTTATTTATACACATGTAGTTATTACTTAACCATAAAATACTGCTATTTTTAAACTATTGGTTTTTGATTTAGTATTTATTTTCTGCCATTCTCAATTATGATTAGGATATTCTACTTCTACACCCATCTACAATAATTGTCTTAAGAAAACTAACCAAAACCTTTTTAAAGTATTGCAGAATTTTTCTAAACGAAACAAAAAAATAAACGAAAATCAAATTAAAGCAAGACTCCAAATCTATTTCTTATTGAGCAATAAATATCCTGTCTAGTATGGCATCAAAGAATATGCTTTTACCAAAGAAGAATGGTTGGGCCCTAATTCATAATTAATAATGCTTTATTTATTTATTTTTAGGTTATTCGATTTTAATAATCTTAATTTTTATTTATTGGCCGGGATTAATCCCAACTCAGCAAATGTTTACGGGCACTTTCAACTTTAAATTTATTTTCCTCTAATGATCTTTTACTAACTGAAAGTTAACGCCCGCTAGTTTTTTTTATAAAATGGGGCTATCTTTAAGCCATTTTTAAATTCGCCGCCATCCAACCTCTATTAGGTCCGTTTTTCAGTGTCTAGACTCCATCGTCACTTGAAATCTACGTTTAACAATTCAAGTGGTTGAGATCAGAAGTGAAAACTGACGGGTTTCAGTTTGCAAAAGTTTTAGATTGACGGACCTGACTGTTGAGTTCAACTTTCTGCTTAGTGTTTTGGCCATATAAGTAAGTAGTCCACGTCATCAAAAAACTAACGGTGTTAACTATCAGTTAGTAAGGGATCGTTGAAGGAAAATAAGTTCAAAGTGGGATGTGTCTGTAAGCATTCCTAAGTTGGAATTAATCCGGCCAATAAATGAAAGTTGGTATTGTTAAAATCCAATAACCCTTTTTTCTCTAATTCTTATTGAGGTTTACCGTTTATTAGGTTCATAATTTAAATATCTGCATCTTTATTTTTCATGAAACCATAACTTTTAAATAAAGTGTTTATGTTATTTTAACGACGAAATCATACATCTATTAAATCTGCTTTTAAATCTTTATTATTTGTTTATTACAATACTTAAATAATTATCACTTGACAACATTCTTTTTGGTAATTAAGTGCCCATGTAACACATAAAGTTATTTAATACATTTTGCCAATAACCGCACCTAACTATATAAATGCTAGCAACATATAAGACAAAATGCAATGAACCATTTGGTGATTATAGTGTCTAATGGAGTAATTGAATCGAGCTTGAAGTCTTCTAATCTTGATCTTGACTAGCTTTCAAGCTCTTTGAAGTTTAAACTTTGTTTGTGTTTTTCTTCAAGCTTGAGCAACTAGGACATAGATTTGATCCATAGATTCGATCCTTAATAAAATGCTTAAAATATAACTTTAAGTATGTGTTTTAACTTAAATTATACAATGGGTTTTCTATTTGCATCGTACCTAAATTTCCATTTACACCTAATTGTCTAATTTGTATATTTTTCAAGTTCAATCAAATTATATTCAACAACTAAAAAGTGAGCAAAGTTAATAAGATTGTTAAGGTCGTCTTAAATGCACCTAATGCACACCACCAAATCAGAAGGGCACCCTTATGTGATATCCTGAAAATAATATTATTTTTTCTTCTTGTGTTCTTTTTATTCCACAAACATATTCATTTTTAAAAACGCCATGTATGAATTTAATAACATCCTTCACCAGATGACTATAATACTCAGACTACATGAGCTTAACTTTATTTTGTAGGTCCACCCTTGATCACGAGTGGCTCAAAAATAAATTTAGTGGCCCCCACGATACTCTATTAAAGTATTATCATCATGTATATAATTATTATTTTAATATAATACTTTAAAATACTTCTTTGAATTTATATAAACAAAATTTAAATTTATTATCAATTTAAAAATCTATAATGTTATGTTGTAGTTTATTATATCACAAACCCTACAACTCTTGTTTCATAAAATTATATGTTCTTTACGTCATGAACCCTTACTCCCATGTCTTATTAACACTTTAATACATCAAATTATTTGAATCCTTAATTTCATAATAAGAAATATATTTATAACGCTCTAGTATACTCTAATACCCTAGACCAAGGACCATTTGGTCAAAGTTCTAACCAAAGTGACTACTAATCGACACATGGGTCCAATTGATGTGATTAAACTGTCTCATTTAAACGGTCAGTTACCACTAAAATGATTGAATCAGATGGACCAAAACCAGCCATATAACTGGTTCGAGGGACCCATTAAAATGCCTCATTACCGGTCGAAGTGAATAAACCAGCAAACTGGATGCTTGGACTGAATTTAGAATTTCAATGTTTTTTTATTAGTTTCATAATGTTTTTATTAGTTTCATAAGAAAACTGATTAGATATTACTTAAAGACTTAATCTGGACAACAGATGCATCATCTTCCATTCATAATCAACCACTTGAAAACAAAATGTCCATTCAAACGACATTGACTTTATTCCAAATCCATCCTCCTAAATATTTACTCGTTGATTTAAGCATCCACCGTCTCACCGGAATCAGCGGCCGCAAGGATCATCTCCGGCTGCATGCTTCCGACACTCGTTCCGTCCAAAGCATTTGGTAGCCCCAACGCCTTCAATGCCAAATGAGCAGCCTTTTGTCCAGATATCATCATAGCCCCAAATGTTGGTCCCTGTATATCAAAAACCCCCAATTAAAAATCATATCTTTTTTACCAATATCTTAAGAAATGAACACAAATTTATCTAGTAAAAGGTAATATCCGATAGTAAAATGATGCACTTCCCAATCAACGTTTATACGTTTTGTGTGATGATTTTAGCCTTTTAAGCAAGACCGTGAATTTTTGACACGATACAAACATAACATACAATTTCTTGGTTTGAGTTTAATACAAACAGGTCCGGATTAGTTTCTAACAAAACCCGCAAACTTATTTAGCTAAATGTTTGGTTTGAGCTAGGTCGGATTCACAGGTTGACCTCTTCAACCCATTCATTAATTTTATATTTTGTAAATACGTATTATGTCATTTATTAAATTGGTCAGGTGTTTTATTTCAAAATAAAAAAAGTGACATTAGATTTTGTAAGTAAAATATATATTTTCAAATAAAACTATATTTTTTTATAAATTAGTAATTTTAAAGTGTTAATTAATATATCAAAAGAGTATAAAATTTAACAAAAATATGGGGTTGAATGATTGTATTCACATAACCGTGAATTTCATTTCTACCCGTGAATTTCATGTCAAGTTATTGTTCATATGCCTAACTCGTGTATACTTTTTAGGTTCATGTTAGATTACACCCGCTAACCTAAAAAAACGACTCATTTTGAATACAGTTAATTTCAATTTTGCTCCTTAAGATTTGACTAAAAATAACTAATTTCCCCCAAAAGATTAAAAACATCAATTTACCTCCAAAAGTTTCATATTGTTTCAATTTCAGTTCAAAAATTTCATTGTTTTGGATAAAGATAAAACAACTCATGAAACTTCGGACTGAAATTGAAACAAATTATGAAACTTTTGGAGATAAATTGATGTTTTTAATCTATAAAGATCTTAAGAAGTAAAATGAAATTTAACTCGATGGTGAAAAAATTCTAACAATACCATTCTCGGAGATCCATCAATCTCTGCAACTTCCATTCCAGTGACAATCATACCAGGAACCACCTCTCTCGTCATCTTCACAATTTCATCTTCAGCAGTGTTCATATCAAGAGCCTTCATCCCCGGCACACTCTCGATCATCCCAACGCTCCTCAATCTCTTCACCCCTGTGGCACCCATCGGACCATCATGACCGCACGAGCTCACAACCACCTTAGCCTCCATCACATTCGGGTCCATACACGACTGTGTGTCGTGGTTCATTGACACCAAAGCCCAATTGGTCACAACACCACCCACTCTTCCTCCCTTGATGATCAAGTCCTCCGCTGCAACCGCGTTGAAGAGCTTCACGTTTGGTCTCGCTAGAACCTTGCTCATGATGGTGGATGTGAATAGAGCAGCGTGTTTGATCACCACGTAGTCTTCTTGCTCGTCGTATTCGATCTCGAGCTCGTCGAGGAAGTGGTGCGCTGGTTTGCGGACTACCATGGCGGAGAACAGTTGGCCCCCGAGCCATGCTCCACCACCGGGGCTCACAGACTGCTCGATGATGGCTACCTGTGATTAATTAATAATTACTGTTTGATTAGCACTAAGTCTTCTTATAATCGCGTTAAAAAAGTGCGAAAATCGCATAATTTGTGTTCTGTGTTCCTAATTTAATCATATTTACAAGTGGAAACGATGATCGATGAACATCGGAATAATTAAATTATTCAACTCATTTAAATCATCATCAATTGACGATAACAAATAACTACAGATTGCAGATTCGTTTATACGAATTGAATCAGATGAATTCAGAGCATTCATACGGCATCCATACGATCAACAATCGGGATAATTGGATTATTCAGCTCATTTAAATCGTTATCATTTGACGATCAAATTAACAAACAAATAACTACAGATTGCTGATACGTTTATACGAATTGAATCGGATGAATTCAGAGCATCCATACGATCAACAACGATCTAAGCAGTATTAGATTGAGCATACACACACGAAACTGATATCAACTTCTAATAGCTCCAATTTCATCGAAATTTGGAAAGCTTGTACTAAATTAAACATGCAGATCAGCAGATATCTACTCATACATACATATATCGGATCATAACAACTCAAATTTCATCAAAACGATATAGTTTGTACCAAATCAACTAATCAAACATTCAGATGCTAACAAAAATAGCTAAAAAACGTAGAATACCTGAACGTTAGGGTTTTTGCTAAGCTCATAGGCACACGAGAGGCCAGCGGAGCCAGCACCGACTACAACGACGTCGGTATCGGCGTACGTGATCATATCCGTCATGTACCTTCTGGTCATTTCACGAGCGACGATCGACTCTTTGATCGGTTGAAAGGTGAAGGATCCGAGATCGTACGGAGCAGCGGACATAGTGATTGTTATGTTCCGGTTCGGGTTCGATTTGACCGTTTGGATCCGAACCGGAGATGTCACCGGAACGCCGTGGAAGGATGAGTGGTCGACGAAAGAGGTTTTGGCCTTGGTGGAGAGAGATGATGTGAAGGCTGTAGCCATTGACGCCATTGATGAAGAGCTTGAAGGTTGTTTGTTGTGTAGATGGTGATGGTGATGGTGATGGTGATGGTGAGTGAGTCTGTGTTGTAAGGGGTGAGGGTTGTATACTTATATATAATGGTGGAAAGGAAGAAATATCTAGGCATTTTATTAATAGAGATTTTTAGTATTTTGTTATGGTTTGTGGGGTTTTAGAATGTTTGTGTTCTTGTATTAACCAGATCAATTTAAGAAGAAAGGGTATATACAAATTTTTTTGTTTATAAAATCGTTAATTACATATTTATTCAAGTTAAAAAAAAATCAATTACACATATTCTCTTTTTGAAACATAATTTTATTGATATTATCTATGAGTGATTATTTTATTTGTATTTTCACTATAGTATTTTACACATCTCACT
The DNA here is from genome assembly GCA_025215565.1 of Flaveria ramosissima. Classification (NCBI taxonomy): domain Eukaryota; kingdom Viridiplantae; phylum Streptophyta; class Magnoliopsida; order Asterales; family Asteraceae; genus Flaveria; species Flaveria ramosissima. Next base: position 77,565,159 of record CM046039.1, on the reverse strand, counting down.
TTCTAAGACTATCAATTACATTTTAACTCAAGTTCGAGTATTTTACATAAAGGGAAACAACAAAATTACGTATCATTTAATACTTAATTTTATAACAACACTAACCGATAATCAAAGTTATATCTTCAAATACATAACATAATTGCCAAAAGTTTTAAAGAATTATAATAATATAACATCAATATGTAAATATACTTTAGTAAAAATAAAATAAAATAGTCATTTAATAGATTGATTTTTATGAAATGGATAAACATATAATATATATGTTTTTAAAAGGGGAAATGTGTAATTGATGTTTTAGGTCGATGAAATATGTAATTTATGGTTTTAAAAATGATAAATATGTAAAAATCCCAAGGAAAAGTATGTAGTTTTCATATAATATAACGCTCTATTTCATTCCTAAAATATGGATAAACTATATAAACTAACTTTCTGTATATTTAATAAACTACTATTCATCTCTTATATCCATTCATATATAATTATATATTTTAGAGTAATTTACTATTTTCATTCCTAAGGTTTGTTCAAAATAATTATTTTTATCTAAAAGTTTAAAATAACCATTTTAGTCAAATAGGTTCAAATAAGTAATGATTTTCATTCACCCAGTTGGCCTTATCTATGGATTCCACTAAAAATCTTCTATGTGCCCCTCATATGAGGACACTTTAGTCAATTCAACTTGAACTAAAAAACTTTTTTTTTCATATGAGATGTTTGTTGCTGCCATTTTAACCCAAAAAACCAAATGTAGTCAAATAAAAATGTAGCAAATCATTGCAACGAGACTCATGATAAAAGATACATTTTTTCCTAATTAAAATCAAACAACCATAAGATAGAACATTCATGGTAGTGAATAGGTTTTTGGAAAGAAAGTAATACAAACTCACCATAAACATGATAAAGATCAAACCCATAACTTTGTTTTAAAACGCATCACAACGAAACAATAATGACAATGGATTCTTTGAAGGATCAATAGAGGAGTTGCAAATATATGAAGTTGAACGACAAGGCGTCACAACTTGTAAAGCCGATCGATAGAGGAGTCGTAGGTTGTGAAAGCGATTGATGAGGACTTGCAGCTTGTGAATCAACAGATGATTGCAGATTGTGAAGTAAATCGATTGTAGATGTCGAGTATGGGAAGTAAGAACCAAATAGGTTTTTTTTCAAGTTAAATTGACTAAAATATGCATCATGTGAGGGGCACAAGAGGTTTTTTAATGGAATCCATAAATAGGGCAAACGGAGTGGATGGAAATCATTATTAAATGTAAAATATATGACACAATTAATTGATAATTGACACAATGAACATATAAGACACAATAAGTTGATGCATTTGACACAATGACCAAAATATCATACTCTTTAAAATAATAAAAAACACGTGTAAAGCCCACAATTTTTTTATCTAAACTTTTTAGATTAAACATCATTTTTTTAGTATAATCTCACTCTAAGAATAATACATGAATGCTTATGTAAATGCTTTTATGTTGCAATAATAAAAGATGTTTTAGTGATAAAAATACATATCAAGTTGTGCCACACAAGCATCTAAGGGACCACCCTCTTTGATATTTACCACACAACTATTAACCAAAACTATTTCATGTGTTACTCAAAAACCATTCCATTCGCAAATAAGTCCAATTAAAAAATATTAATATCTCGAGGGGCACGAGTGAGAGGACATGGGGTGTGAAGGGTCTAGAATAACTTATGGTGGGGCTATTTTCTACAATTTGCGGGCATTTCACTATCAATCAAGCCCTTGTATTAAATGTTAAAATTTTATCATTTCATATTTTCATATAAATTTTATTTCAAAATATCTAAATAACATTATTGTTATAGTCCCAACAAGGGTCGAAAACAAGTCAAACAGAGTCGACGTAAGTTTAGGCTCGTCTCGTTTATGAGCCAAGCCTAGCTTAGCCGAACCTAATTGTTTATTTTAACAGGCTGAAACACAAATATCACACTCGGCTTGAAAATGAAAACGAAGCATAATTAAATTAAATTGGCGGAAACTTATTTTAGAATACATAAACTCATAAATTTCATGTTTGGACTGGAACCAGGAACCGGGTCGGATTGGATTTTTGATATATATATTTTATAATTTTGGATTTTAATGGGTTTAACGAGTGGGTCGAATGATAAATTAGAGTGTTAAACATAAGATTCTTGTTAAGTTTTATATAACTATAAAAACACATACAAAATACTTACATTGAATTATATATATAACTATATATAGTAGGGTAGTGTTTACTTGAAAACTAATTGTAATTTTAAAACTTCAGAGCTCCTCCATTTTTAAATATAAACGCCTATAACTTTTTCGTATGTTTTTATTTTTTTCAAAATTACAACATTAAATCATAATTATTGTTTGTCTTTATTTTAAGTATAATATTATTATATCAAAAAGGAAAAAAATTTACACATCAATACTACATATATGTAGTATTATGGTATAGCATAAATATAAGATATATTGCACACATGTAGTTTAATATACCACATATATACAACACATATGTAATATAGAAATATTATACTCAAATTGAATATAAAGACAATTCTTGATATTATGGTGTAACTTTTGAAAAATAATATTGTATGAAAAAGTTATAGGCGTTTAAAGAAAAAAAAAGGACTAGTTCTTAAGTTTTTAAATATATGACTATAACGTTATTTGTTTCTTAAATCCGATCAGACCTGTCTAACCAGTCGACCAATAAGGTAACTGGTTTGTCATTTGATCAGGTTCTGAAAACATTAAATCCAAGTCTCACTTGAATAGTTGAAATTGACCCAAACATGATTTACAATATATGAAACTTATAAATTTCGTCTCATGTTTACATGATCTAGTAAATTCATTCCATAGAAAACAATTTAAATGATTAGGGTCAACTGTCCTAATATATCAGAAGAATAATGATGGCCTGAAATGAAAGAATGTGGTTAACCCGACCCTCTTATTTTAGTGTGTGTTAGTGCATATCATGATGCAATTTATTTGGATTTACTTGATAAAAAGATTTCAAATTTGTCATTTTTATGTCCACTCACTAGTGAGTAGGACTATACTTCAATTGCATTACACACGCACATTATACTACGTATAGGTACGTAAATAAACCGAACATTCAGTGAACCGTTCGACCAGATAGTTTATTTATGTTCGTTTCTTTACAAAAAAACTAAATGCTCCCCCACATAGTATAATTTTAAATGATTAGGGGTCAATTTTCATATTATACAAAATAATAATTGTGCCTAAAATGAAAGGATGTTTTAAGCCAACAATCTAAATATAGTACGTGTGTGTTAGTGCGTATCTAATACAATCTTATTTGGATGTACTTTCTACAAACGTTTTATATTTATGTAGTTTTGCGCATGCTTACTATGAGATAAGCAAAAACAAAAAACAAAAAGAAATATACCGATCAAAATGAAGGCAAAGGATAGCATGGATAATAATATAAACGAACAGCGGAAGCAAAACAATCATAATAATTCATAGCATAATTAGTCCAAATATACCTTACGGTGTAAGTGAGTTCCCCGGTTAAAAGAAAATTAAAAACTTACAAATAAGGGTTAAATTGCATGAATATAAAGTAAGAGGTCTGTTGATTAACATGTGGAACCTAGAGGGCTGCATGTGTACCTCATGGATTCATCTGGATCATGAAAAAGTCTTATTACAACCATATTGTTCATTCGCTCTCTTCTCTCTTTTGCATGTTCTTCATCACATGATCTAGGGTTCGATCTTGTTCATCAGGTACTTTGATTATACACAAACACTTTACGAGCTTAATTTCTCCATATAGATCGATATTAAATATTGTTTCTTGATCGAAAAATGTCGCATTCCCAACACAATACTCCTCGGCTTATCAAAGAACTATCAGAAAAGCTGAAGGAGCCTTTAGATACGATCGAATTACTTCAAAAAATGGAAATATTATCTGAAAAACCCCCTTTACCTATGATTATTGTTCTCGGTGAGAGCGGGGCATGTGCAGCGAGTGTGATCGGCACCTTGGTTGGCCTTAACTTGCCTTCGGGTTTAGAAATTCCTTTGCTTTTGAAGTTTACGATCGATTCGGCTCCTTCTCGAAAAATCGTGTTGGAATTTCCCTTTGAATGTACTCATTTCAAGAAAGAAGTACGTGAAGATCTTATTGCAAGTGAGATTGAAGAGTTAGTGAAACATACACCAGAGAACGAAAGATCGAATATAGAGGTCACTTTGACTGTTATTCAACCACATGTGTCTGATCTTACAGTTGTTCTTTTACCAGAAGTCAAGAAACAGTACCCAGAGCCTTCACTGATCACTGAGAACGTGTACACCTATATGGAGAATATGAATAAACAACGAAAGGTTATTGAGCTTTTTAAAGGTAAGAGTAATGTAGAGCTCATTATTTTGTTTTCTGATTTGTAAGTATTTTGCTTGTTTGTTGAGATTAATATTTTGTGAACCTTATGTTTGCCTTTAGGTTATATCCACCGTTATCAATCTGATAGCTATGTCACATGCTTGTTTCTACATGTGTTATTACGTCCATCCAACATCGACTCGTGTCTATCCAGAAAGATCCGTGACGAATTTCATTGCCTTCCTAGGCACCTTGTTACAGTTTTCACAAAACTAGATCAATGCTCTACATATAGGATTCAATGCTTAAACTTAGAGAATAAGTCCGAAACCTCTTTCAGATATTTCTTTGTTGATAATACTACTAGTGAAGATGGTGAAAAAACAAGAGAGCATGATTTGTTATCTGAAGTTGATAAGGACTACATTGGCTTTGATGTCATTTCTAAACATCTTGTTACTACTATGTTGTCTATTCTTTTTCACCCATGGTCTTTCATTCCTCAAAGAATTGAGTCTGATCTACAAAAGTGTGGCACTGAGATAAAAGAGTGTCGAAAAACGTTTGATTCGTTAAGTGATGCTGTACCATTGATTTTGAGAATACTTTCCTCCGTAAGCATGCGCCTCCACCAACTGTTTATAACACAAGATGATGTAGAATATCGAAAGGTGAAACATATGCGCGCAGCTTTCAATATACGACAACGGTTTAAGATGTTTCGGATTGATCTTCAAGATTTGAAACTTGATAATCAAGCTCCATTTTTGCAGTATGAAATCGAGCTCTTATCCAAAAGTTGGCTCAACCTAACAAGTTTTGGTACATCTAGCTTCATCAAACCACTTCTCATTAGACAGTTTTCAAACGCGTCTATTACCATCGACACATTTGTAACAAGTATTATTGATTACATAAGGGAGGTGGTGATACAAGTCCTTTTAGACCACGCAAAGAAATATCTAGAGCTACATGAGTCCCTAAAAAAGGCTGGTGGAGTGTTGGTTGAAGGTGTGAAAAACAGTTATACGAAAAACGTAGAGGAGATGCTAGATTTGGAAAAGAAGTGTTTCAATACATGTAGTAATGATATTAATACAAAAGTTAATGAAATGAAGTCACTCAAGCTTGACCTCAGTGATGGAAAAAGTTTTACAAGTATTGAAGGTTTAGGAGAAAACATTAAGGTGGACCATTTGAAACGTTATTCGGCGGATCAAATAGAAAGAGCTTTCGAAATGAGAAAAACAGTAGCTGTGTACTGGGAGTTTGTTGTCAACAGATTTGTCGACAATTGCGCTTTATATCTTCAGTCTTCAATCAAGGAGATGATGGATGTTGGGATTCCAGGGTTGATTGAAGAGAATCTAATGAAGTGTATCAAAGATAAAAGTAAGTTACCAGATGTAGAGGATATACTGGCTATCAAAAGGGCTAAATTGGAACGTAGGATTGAGTATCTCACCAAAGCCAAAAAAGACATTAAAAAGTGGCAAGTAGAAGTTGATTATTTTCTTTAATTTAGAGTTTTATTTGATGGTTTTGGTTACTGAATTTGACTTTTGTGAGATGAATTCATGTTTCGCTTATTTGTATTTGCTATATGGTCTTGTTTTACCTTGAGATTAACCAATAAATGTCATCAAGTTTCTGTGATTTCTGTTTTTGAATATGTTTTTATTTGTGCATCTTGATTGACGAATTGACACAAAGGTTATATTTATAACAAGATAATATTACTGTCAAATTGTTGGTCAATGCAGGTAGCATTGAGGCAAAATCCAACATCTATGACTTTGGTGTCACGGGTCAGGTTAGGTAACAGGTCAAAATGTGTTTGATTTAATGTGAGTCGTATTTTGATTTTGGTTAACCATGTTTTGATGATGGACCTGTTAATTGGATGCCCTACTGCATAAGACTTTAAAAACTCACTAGATTATGCATGCTATCAGGTATCAAGCAATTCAAGCAAACCAACTTTCTGTTAAAAGTGAGTATTTAGTCACGTTAAAATTTAAATATATGTCAAAGCTTTAAGTCACTTCAGGTTTTTATGAATCAACTGACTACTAACTACATTATCAGTTAATTTAAACCCATGATTTATGGAATATAAGTTCTTTTGTAATGGATTCTTAACTTTTCATAATAAGATATTTTTCTCCTATAAACTTTTTAAAGGATATAAAAGAATATTATAACATTCGAATTCCTTTAAAAAAATTAATGTTTTTGTATAAAAGCCAAATAATCATGTTTCATGTTTTCTTCTAAATTTATAAGAAAACTTTGTCAATACTTCTATTTTTAGTACACAAATTCTATACAAATTAAATGTTTTTGTTAATGTAATTAACTAGTAGGTTTACTCGCACATTGCAAAGGTGCTTTTGTACCCGTATGGTAAAAACTGAAAGCGAGATGTAATCGTTTAACTATATAATAAAATCGTAAAATTATAAAATGCAATATGTTTTAGATTAACGGTAACCACGTCTTCATTAATTATTCAGGTGTGGTTATCGTCCAAAACTGAAACAACACAAAATAATATAAAGAAACCAGTAATATAATAATAATATGATAATAATTAAGGATAATAATCCGTGTTGTTCTATATATCACTCAATTAATTGTATATTAGAATAAAATAGCAAATTGCAAGTATAAACGCACATGCTATCAACTATTACATTAAAAGGTTTTATATTAAAAACTGCAACCAGCTGCACGTAAGCAACCAATTAACTGAAACAAACAATAGAAAAACTATGTAAGTCATTTATTTAGGGTTTGAGACCGATAACTAACTGCAACCATCAATCTACACAATGTGACATACCATGATTGTATCCTCTATTAGGATAACAAAGAGAAAAAAACAAGATAAATAAAATCATTGTTGTAGATGAGTAAAGGATTTTTTTTTTCCAGATGCAAAGATAATTCCACTAATATGGAATTGAACAATAAAACTAGTTGAAAGTGGGTCGTTTATCAGAATCAGAGTCACTATCAAAAGTGTCTTGTTTTTCAGGAAGCCTTTGTGTATCAAAAGCACACAAACTCTCAAAATCTCATAGTTCTTAAGCTAAAAAAATATGTTTTTGACGATTGAACTTTTTTTATCAGAGGCTTTGTTTTTCACAAAAGGTTCTTCAGCATACAATATAATGAAATAGATGGATGATGTTTTGAGTATCATGAGAATTAAATATCCCAACATAATCCAATATGTCCTTGTCACGTAAACAAATGAACATATGACATATAATATTCTTTAGCTAATAAAACCAAAGAAGAAAGATATGTAAACAATAAACTCACCACACACTTCAATTTAGGACACCGAACATGATATTTATGCGGTTTAACTATTTTGAGAGTCATAAGCGAAATTAAGGCTCTTTTACAAACTAATTGATATTTCAATTTTGATTTGATATATCTTAAAAAACCTAACATATATATACACCTTACGAGTATTGGTAGCATCAAACACTAATCTATTAAGTAGCTTATGTAATTTTATTTTATCTATAAAGATGGGTAACAACATAAAGTGAATACTAAAAATAGATATTTGCTTCTACAATTCTGCAATCTAAACAAAGATCCTACAGTTTAATAATAGTGTGAAGGGCCAACTCAAGCCTTTTGGTCCCAAATCCGATTCTAATATCGATGACCTTTACGTAAAAGGATATTTTTTTAGATCTTTATCACATGAAAACATGATGACACATATATATTGTATACAATTTATAAAAGAACACATCACACAATTTGACCCTAATATATTGTATACACGAATATATTGTATACACTAATATATATTGTGTACAATTTGTAAAAAGGCACACTTCTCACGATCAGAGTTGAGGTGATTTTAAGTGAAAAGAATACATTTATAAACATACTAATAATTATTTGCTCTACTTGAAAGAATTGAGGTTAAACCAATCAGCTATTCAAATCAAATTGTGAATGTTATAGAAATCATTTCTGAAATGTTAAAAAATCACAAAGAGAAATGCCATAAAGTCTTTATCTCAATACTTTCTCGTAACTGACTAGATCAAAATTTACAAAACCATGTACAACTAACTAAAAATAATGTGTAATTTTAATACATAATCTAGAAATTTGGAGGACCTTAAAATAAAGGATGCTAAACAAAAGTTTATTATTATTTTATTTTTTATAATCAAACCATCTATGCAACTAGTTAAAAAAACAATTTAATTTTAGGTGATCCTTTTGTTGGATGGAAATAATTGTAATTTCATATAAATAACCAAATATATATTTGAACTATAATTATATTAATTATATATATACTAATTATTAACTTTTTTATGCATTATGAGTTATATAACATGCTTCAAGAGTTGTACTAAACTTTTGTCTTATTATTTTTAAACTTTAACTTTTTCATTTTAACCCAACACTTTTATATCTTTTACAATTTAGCCCAGATATTTTTTTTATTTTTAACTTTGGTCCCTATACTTTTTATATTTTAAAAAAATTTTGTTTTACGTTTCGGTCTATATTTTACGAGTTAACAAGGCGCATTGTGCGTGTGCAGTTTAACGTTTTTACGCTTATTTTTTCTCTGTTTGATAGTTTCGTCGCAACGCGCCAGTCCAAGATCGACTTAGTTATTGTTTTATATGTTTTACGTTTCGTCTAATGGTGGTGTGTGTCCTTGGTTCTACATTTCGGTTGGTGATCGCTAACGGTATGTCTTTGGTGCTATTTGACATGATTTTACGCCCCCACGGCAACGCCGGGGGCTTAATACTAGTTTAATACTAATTACCAATTTGATTGGTGCATTGTGGTTGTACCATAGGTTTCTAATTAGCAACCCTTCTATGCATAATGGTGTTGCACCTTATGCATAAGAGATTTTAAAAAAAAATAATTTTTTTACTTAAGTTTTTCATTTTTGCAATCTAATTTCTTAAATTTGATTTTTTTTACTTTTAATCCAAAACTCTTCATCTTTTACAATTTAATCTCACAACTTTTATATTTTCAATTTTCTTCCCCTATACTTTTTATATTTCGCAAATTTTCGTTTAAGTTTCATTTTAAGTTCTGCAAGTTAACACGACACAACATGCATGTGTGATTTATATTTTTACGTCTTGTTCTAAATTTGGTGAGTTAACACGACACATTGTGTGTGTGTGGTTCAACATATTTACGTTTATTTTTCTCTTTTGACGTGTTCGTCACAACGCGCGGATCTTAGATCGACTTAATTATATTTTTCTATGTTTTACGTTTTGGTCTAAGTTTTTCAATTAACACACTACAACTTTAGTGTTGATAGTCGTCACCGATGGTAGTTTAATACTAGTTACCAACTTGGTTGATGTATTGTGATTGTACCATAGGCTTCAAAGGTTGTACACTAATTGTTCCTTAGTCAATTAAATTTTAAGTATTGGGTAGATGGATTTGAGGAAGAGTGTTGGGAATTGTGCACTCTATGGTTTAAAGAATGAACTTAACAACAAATTGAATAGTGAAACAACTCATTTTCGTTGCATTTTAATTTGTAAACACTACCAGCTTATAATTTTCATTTCACGCCAACCTGTGCACTACATTTTTTTACTGGCCAAATATATTAAAATATGGATGGGACTAACAAAAAAAATGCACTACATGATTTTTAAAGAATGAATTTTAATGGTTTTATTTTTTAATATAATATTTTGAATATTATTAACGCCCATGCAGTAACGCATGGGTTTACGTCAGTATTTATTAACCGGGTCGTGTTTTCGCCGCAACACGCAGAGACTTATATACTAAATACTAACTTGGTTATGTTTGATTGGTTGTACAATCTTCTTAGTGAGTTGTACCCATTTTTTTAATATTGAATATTTTTATTTAAACCCAATACTTTTACATCTTTTACAATTTAGCCTCAACATTTTATTACGTTCAACTTTAGTCCACTATACTTTTCATGTTTTAAATTTTTTCATTTTATGTTTCTAAATTTTGCAAGTTAACACGTTATGACGTGCGTGTGTTGTTCAATGTTTTACACTTATTTTTCCCGGTTTACAGCCTCTTCGCAAGGCGCTGGTACTAGATCGACTTACTTATTGACTTCTTCTTTTAGTTGTTTTACGTTTCGTCTGCGTGGTTTAATGTTTTTACGTCTACTTTTCATTCTGTTTTATATTTTTCATTATATATATATACATATATATATATATATATGTATGTATATATATATATAATAGAAGTTTTTTTAGGTGTTGGTGGACACTGACAATGGTGTGTTATTGGTGTACTTACGCTCTCAGCTGCAATGCGAAGGGCTTAACACTAGTTTTATATAAACTCTAATTTTTTTACAGCTATGCGTTTAACCTATGATAAAAATGAATATTCCTCCCTCAAAATATATTAGATTTGAGTCTTACTCAAGACCTTGAAATAGATTCAAGATAGAATAGAGTAGAACTAATTTGAGTCTTTCACAATGTTGCAGTACTGGTCCTTTATTTTTCTTTGGAATTAGACATTTTTTATTTGTTTAAATTTGTCTCGGGTTCTAAGAAAAGGAAAAAACCTTCCATGCAATAGTTCTCACTGCTTTATGGTGTTTGTGGAGAGCACGTAATGGTTTATTGTTCAATCATAAGCAGGTGTCCCTGAGTAATCTACTAGAAGAAATAAAAGTCACAAGTTACATTTGGGTTAAAAATAAATCAAGGAAAATGGAGTTGTCATAGGAGCAATAGTGTTTTTTCAATGTGCATTGTTTGGATGTATAGCTATTCATATTGATTTTTGTTTTGATGATTGTAATTTTTGCTAGCCTCTGTTTGCCGTTCAAATAAAAAAAAATAGGGTCAAATTGGACATAAATACAGGGCTTCACATAAAAATCGTATTCTCTTTCAAGGTCAAAATAATAAAGTTGACCATGGTGAAGTCAACGGAATTCCTCTATCTTCAAACTTATTTTATTAGCGTGCTGTGGTGTGTTGTACGCAAAGGGGTCCATGTTACCATACCCTGTACTCACATGCACCGAATGAAACCCCCTGGATTTCTGGTATAACAATAAATTGGCTAAAAACGCACTGTGATACGTTTTCTTCTTCCAGAACAAGAAGCACATATTCACACACCTTCATAATTTGGAGCTCAAAACACCAAAAACGAAACCCTAAATCCAATTCATCATTTGGTGCTTCTTCTTCTCCCAGATCTGAAAGCTTACAATCATGGTTTCGACTTCAAAGATCAAATCCGTTGATTTCTACAGGTTTAAATCGGTTAATTTCAACTTATAATGGAAAATGATGATGCTCGTATGTGATAATGTTGTTATTGATGCTTCAGTTTTTGTGATTACTGTATGTTTGTAAGTATGTGTATCTGTTATTGATGCCTGTTTGACTGCTTGTGCTGTTCTTCCCTTCGTGTTTGATTATTGTTCGCGGCGGTTTTGTACTTATGCATTAGTTAAATGATTGTGGCGGAGTGGTTGACGTTTCGTTTGATGAATGTAAATGAATCGTTTTGATTGTATTGTGAATTGTGGATTTGTTGAATGGTTTCTGCTGCTGCTGAAGTTGTTGTTAGGCGTCGAGTTATGGTGATGTGATTTAGCGCCGATGGTTAGTTGCTTGGTTTAGATCTCGAACTTGAAGAGTTAAATCGTAGCTCATTTGCTTTTTACTTTTGAATCGATTTCATTACTCCAGTTACAATATGGAGTTCCAAAATTTACCCTAATTGATGTCATTTGCTGTTGGGAAAAGTCATTAGATATCCAAGTGCTTCTTTTCGATAGGTGATTTAAAATTTTGTTGAATTTACATAGTTCTTGGAAGGCCCATGAATGAATTAGAATGACAACAGAAGATAAAATGTTTTATCAGATAATTATGCATAAATGTTATCACAAGAGTAATGGAGTGTTGAGAAGAGTGAATAACATGTTTTTTGAGCAGACAGCTATGAGAATCAGACTTACAAAAAAAAGAGATAAGAAGCACATTTTATATTTAGTTATTGGGAATAACATCAAGTTAAATTGTCTTATACAGTGGGCTCTATGATTGTACACCTATTAGAGCCAGGATATCTATTGCTATATAATACTGTTAAAAAATTTAACGATAAAGAGTTCATATATGACTTTGAGGGTCAATTATTATTTTTAATTTTTTCTACAACAGAAGTCATTAGTCTTTAAGCAATGAAAGTGAGTGAATAGACAAACCCTGAAAGTATCAGTTTGCTATAACAAGATGTTTTTTGGATTACAATATTACATAACTCAAAATGTTTGTCCTTTCCAGTTTCAAAAATACTAAATTATTTGAAAAGGCAAGTTGATTTTTTAATTTTTTTGGCACAGAGCAAGACATAATTTTCAGATGTTCTTTCCCTCAAATCTGTCATAATTCCCTCTCTTTCTCTTCAGTCACACATTACCATAATCATGATTTGTCAGTGTAATATCAACTGAACATATCATTTCCTATTTACTGACTGTTCTAAAATTGGGTTTCTGAGTTGTGGTAGTTCCTTATTCTTGATAGGTAGATTTTTGAGTTTGATTAGGTCAAACTATACTTTGTGTCACACTGTTTATAATATTCTTTTCTTGTCTGGCAGGAAAATTCCAAGAGATTTGACAGAGGCATCACTATCAGGTGCCGGCTTGTCTATCATTGCTGCTCTTGCCATGATGTTTTTATTTGGAATGGTAGGAGCTAGGAATCCCATCTTTTTACCCAAATTCTGTGGGATTTATTCAAATAATTCCATACACACATAACATCTATTGTTAATTCATCTATTTAATGCATCTATACTGCTTTTCAAGAAACTTATGTTGTAAAGAACAGCCTCTCATCTTACATACGCTGCAGTTCTTTTGGATTATCTTGTGTTTCCCTGCAGTTTCTTTTCTTTTCATTTTTATGGCCATAGGCCACTGCCATGATTGTTAATTGACTTGTTTTATGCTATACTTACCATGCTTTAATTGCAGGAGCTACATAATTATTTGAGTGTTAGTACCTCGACTTCTATCATAGTTGACAGAAGTCCTGATGAGGATTACTTACGGATTGATTTTAATATTAGGTAGGCTGTTGATTACTTACGTAGCTTTAAGTCACTATTAAATGATAATTTTGATTGTACTCAATATAACTATCATATTAAGTAATAATGCTTATTATTCCTTTATTTATAAGGAATCACTGTGCCTATTTTGTTTGGTGGCTAAAAACAGTTGAATTACTCCAATGCAGTTTTCCTGCTTTATCCTGTGAGTTTGCATCCGTGGACGTGAGTGATGTTCTGGGAACGGTAAGTTTCGTGTTTCAGTATCTTGCTTATTTTGCTGACTTTAAATAGGAAATACAATGTTTTAGTAACGTGTGTGTCTATATATACACATGTAAGTTCAATTATGTTTTGACTATTGATAAAATGTCTCGTAGACAATAAAAAAAGGTGATAATATTATGACATGGCAGACACATTGTACAACATCTAGATAACTTGCTTTGGAAATATAGAAGATTTAACCAAAATTTCTTTGGTTCAAAATGTTGTAAGATGTTATTAGAAGACATAATTTAGAATGAATAGTCCAACTTATGAAGAGCAAAATAAAGAAAAAAGAACCTTTGGTAATTGTTTGGCTTGTTTTAAGCTTAAGAGTTTATATACACCTCAAAACCTGGTATCAAGAGCTAAGGGATAATTCCAAGCTATCAATTTTCTCTCATGCATGCTTTGTGGTAATGAATTAACATCCTCATTCATTATACATTGTGATTAATCATGTTATTGTGTGATTTGTCATTGGTTTTTATATCGTAGGATTACATGTCATTTCTGTTATCACCTGTCTTTTGTTTCTCTTATCTGCAGAACAGGTTAAACATAACAAAAACCGTGCGCAAATATTCAATCAATAAACATCTACAAACTACTGGCTCTGAGTTTGACTCTGGACCAGTTACTCATAGAGTCAAACATGATGACGAAAATGATGAGGAATATGGTGAAGGTTCTGTTACTCTGAATGCAGATAATTTTGATAGGATTTCTCATCAGTATGTGAATCAACAAAATCTCAAATATAAACAGTTTACACTCTTAATTGTTAGTTTGACTTTAGTAACATATTGTTTTGGTAAAATTGTAGGCATGCAATTTTGGTTGTTAATTTCTATGCTCCTTGGTGCTATTGGAGCAACCGTCTGGTATTCTCGTTGTCTCTTGGCTGCATTTCCTGAATTGACCTATTTACTGTTTACAGCTTCATTTGATCATGACACTTAAAGTTTCCTTTTTTATACCGTGTCAGAAACCCTCATGGGAGAAGGCCGCCAAAATTATAAGAGAAAGGTCCAATTTATTACTTATTTTTCTTGAGAACAAATTTGTATTTGGTAAACCGTAAGCCATTTCTGGTTATTAATATTAACTGCTTGCTCATCTTTTTGTTATCAGACATGATCCAGAGGTGGATGGTCGTATCATTATGGGGAAGGTCGACTGTACTGAAGAAGTTGATCTGTGTAGAAAGTAAATGTTCGGGCTCTTAAAATTTTATATCGTATTAATTAACTTGACTATCTTCTTGTTGATTCTTTTGGCTAATTCAAATTTCCATTGTTCTTTGGTAATACTTATTTATGCATTATTTGATTTAATCATGTTTTTGGCACCATTGGTTGGTGTCTTATACTGTTTTCTACACGTTTGTTGTGGTTCCAATGGTTTTGCCCATGGGTATATATCTTTTTGATTGATATAAATTATTATTTATTTACTATTTCTATTGAATTTCAGTCACCACATACAAGGTTATCCATCTATTCGCATATTCCGTAAGGGCAGTGATGTTAGGTAAGTCACTTGTGTATGCCTTTTATATAGTCTTGCACATGATAATTTGTTAAATATTAAAATGTGTAAGTTAAATATCCCTGCAAGCATTTTCAAAAGATGTGGTTAATCTGCAGTCCACCCTAAACATGCACAATGATTGGTCCTGGGCCCAGCCTAAGAAAGCCCATTACTTTATCAGTTGATCCCAGAATTTGCGTATTGCTCCTGATTTTACTATCGAAACTGTGTGTTAGCCTGAATGTCCAGTCCTAAAAGCCTAGCGCCTAAAATTGATTTTTTTAATGTTATATATAGTAATCTTCTGATTGTCGTATACTAATATATTGTTTTTTGTGAGCTAAAATTAATTTTGAGGTTATTGTTAAAGTAAGTATATTCTTATTCTTCATACCATGTAATTGTTCTTAAAATTTAAATTCGTGTCTTAACTCACACTTTTGTAAACATAATTCAAAATATTAAAATTAAGTATATAAATAAAAACTGAAAAAAAGGATTATGCCTGACAAATCACCAAGTGCAAACATAGATATTACATAAAAAAGTTTAGTTGGCTAATGGGAATTTGGTTTATGTACCAATATGATCCCTTATGTTACATTTGTTGCTGTTTTGAGTCCTATTTTAGTAGATTATATATTCGTCATGATTCATGTAATACTTTCAATTACCCAATGTTTATATGAATCAGGGATGAGCATGGACATCATGAACATGAATCTTATTATGGGGACCGAGATACTGATAGCTTGGTAAAGGTAAGAACAATAATTTTTATTTTCATAAATTTTCATGCAAAAAGTGATTAATGAATGCTAATTCAAGATTTGATTTCCTGCAGACAATGGAGGAATTGGTTGCGCCAATCGCATTGGAGTCACCAAATCTAGCATTGGAGGATAAATCTGGCACAACTACAGAGAATGCAAAAAGACCCGCACCTCGTGAAGCAGGATGTAGAATTGAAGGGTTTGTAAGAGTCAAAAAGGTAAACCCACAAGAGGTGGCAAAATGGGCCAGGTCAACCTGGTTGGGTAACAAGTCAAAACGGGTTTGGGTTAAACACGTAAATTTCAGTCCAGGTCAAAAGGGTTTGGTTTTATTGGGTTTTTGTCGACCTGCGAGTCTGCAACCATTTCTCTGTTAGCTAATGTTCTTAAGTATAATCTTAGTTAATTTTGTAAAAAGCAGCTCTGGAGGTATGCATTTGGGCACACTTTAAAATAAAAATTCCAACCACCTTATCTATGACACAGGTTCCTGGTAATCTCGTAATAGCAGCCCGTTCAGGGGCCCACTCATTTGATTCTTCCCTGATGAACATGTCGCATGTAATTACCGATTTCTCCTTTGGTAAGAAAATCACACCAAGGGTGATGAGTGATATCAAAAGGATACTACCTTACATTGGTGCAAGTCATGCCAAATTAAATGGCAAGTCATATCTCACCGACCCAGATGATCATGCAAACGTTACTGTAAGCTCTCATAACATATTTTCTTTCACAAAAAAATATATTTTTAAATAATGGAATGTTTTTTTTATTTATTCTAACTAAAATGATGTAGGTAGAGCATTATCTTCAACTTGTGAAGACTGAGGTAATGAGGTCATCTCATCAACTGATTGAGGATTATGAGTTTACAGCACATAGTAGTTTGATACATGCCTTATCGATCCCTGTTGTGAAGTTTCATTACGAGCCATCCCCGATGCAGGTTTTCATATTGGACCCAATTTACTATATCGTCCTTCCAAATTTCTTTTGTTTTTTTCAACAATTGTGACCTTTGTTTCGTGCCCCAGGTCTTGATCACAGAAAATCCCAAATCATTTTCTCATTTTATCACCAATGTTTGTGCCATCATTGGTGGTGTTTTCACTGTAAGTCTTCATCTCACTCGCTTTTGTGCGTGTTTGGTCTAATTGTGAGCTTACTACTTAAGTGTGTGATTGATTACTTATCAGGTTGCGGGAATATTGGACTCGATTCTGCACAACACAATGAGACTGGTGAAAAAGGTTGAATTGGGGAAGAACTTTTAGCAAGTGCAAATAACTTCTAGCATCCATCCACCCATCAAAGACCATTGTTACTATATACATCTGAGTCTTATATATTTTGTTAGATAATTTTGAAATTACATCTATATATCCAATTTAGTGCTTCAAATGCCCATGAAAAGAAATGTCCCAGTCACCGTTCTTGGTCTGATTCAACTTTCTTTGACGGACTTTTTGGCCGAATTGGTATCTTCAGATTCGGAAAATGACAAACTGGATAGTTTGGTTTGGTCGGTTGGCCGGCTAAACCTGCCAGTTTGGATCGTTTCTTTCTTTTTAAGATCTTAAGTTTGCATTATATCTTTTAACTAATCTCATGATTTGGTTCATGAATAATAGATATATACATATTTGTATAGTTGAAATGTTTGGGAAAAATTGCAAGATATTAAAACCGCATACATCTCAAACCAACATTTACTTAGGTTCAAATCATCGAACAGCTCTAGTTCAAGATATTAACTTTTTAATCAATTGTTTTGTTGTAACTAATACAATCATTTGGACAACTTATTTATGTATCAAGCAGAAAACTACAACAATAAACAAGATAAACAAATCACTGACGAACTCAAATAACGTAGAGAAGGGAAGAACCCACGAACGCAATGATAGAATACACGAAGCTCATGACACTTGAAGAAGCAGCATTTGGGGCGGGAGTCGGGTTATTATCTTCTGTTGCTGGAGCTGGGGGAGGAGATGGCAACTCGTCACCAGCTGGAGCCGGTGGAGGAGAAGGCAACTCTGCACCAGACGGAGCCGGAGATGGAGGTGAGCTTGGAGGCGACTGATGGTGGTTGCTTCGGTCAGCCATGACAACAATCACAACTTTCTCGTTGTTTTTACAGTTCTCTACAAGTCCGCTAATGAAATAATGAGGGCCGGATTGGTTCAACTTGACCACCGAGTGACCATCACTATACTTTGCAATGGGTGATGCTGGGTTGCAGTTGTTGTAATCATCTTTGCTCACTTGAACCACCGAGTCCTTCCCGGCTTCATACTTAAAAACTGTGAGCCGAACAAAGATAGTAACAACTCAATATAACAAGGTTTCAAACTCATGATCATTGGTAATGTAATAGTTAATATACATTGGATGGGTTTAACATATACAAAACAAATTTAAAGTAAAAAATCGTAAGAACTGTGTAATACACTTACATGTAAAAATCTATCTATACTAATAAAATAAGGTTTTTTGTGACATATGATACAGTTATAGAGCTTTCAAAATCTTATTTTCACGCTTCTCTCTTCTAACAAATAATTGTATTAACCACTAATAATTTTATTTAATTTATTTTAAGATTAAATTTTTTATATATTCAGAAAAATGATATTTTTATAAATGCAATTTCTAAATAAACAATTTTTTATAAAACATCAAACTTCTTTAAAAATAAGAAATATTTTAAAACTTGTCTTTTTTTAAAAAAATAAAATTTTTTATGAAACAAAAATGATTAAAATTCAAACTTTTCATAAGAAAATTTTAAAATAGCATTTTTAAAATCGTTTTTACTTTTAAATAATAAAAAAATAAAAAAGTTTAAAAATTATAACGTTGTTTTATTATTTAAAATCCTTACTCGTACGTAATTTCAATAATATCATATCTCAAGACATTGTTTTATAATTCATAAATTTTCGTTACTAACTATTTATTTTTTAATTATGCAACTCGTGTAATATACGAGATACTACAAATATTTAATATATTTATAGAGCGAGAAAAATATGATCATTTTAGTTAATGCAAAAGATATAAACATTATACAGTTTTCATAGTATTATAATAAAATTTTGTTGTGGATTGAACGACTCTCTATGTATTGATTATGAACTTACAGACGGTGTCACCAATTTGGAAACGATTTCTTTCGGCCCATTGATTATAGGTGGTTGATGCAAGACTCCAATCACCGGAACCTCCAACCATAAACTCGTATGCATCGTTGTTTTGGATCAACAAGAAAACACTTAAAATACCAATTACAATGACTAGTTTCGCCATTGAAAATGCTCAAGAATTTGAAGGTGTGAGGATCAAAGATATGATTTGATATTTGTAGAAGCTTTCGGTTGTATTTGAGGTTTCTTGTGTGGAAGTGCAAGGAATATTTAGTATGAGGTAAAAAATGTCAATACTTGTTTTCTGAGGGTTATGCTTTGCTTTGCCACATCTTTTAGAATATTCCTAACTTGTTATCTGAGTTGTAACAAAAGAAGAATTAATTATACAATATAATTCTTTAAAAGCTTATTTTAAATTAACTAGGTTTTTTCATCGGTGCGCGTCACGCACATGATTACCGACTCAAAACAATTTAACACTCTAGGTTGGGCTTAGAACCGGTGCTTGATTACGACTGCTAGCCATAATCGGTAACCACGCCTAAGCAACTGACACCACTCTGGTATCATGGAAACTGGCCACGTCGTCACAGGGCGGCGTTACTGGAAACACGTTGCCAAGAGCCGATCGGCTACACTCGAACACCAGCAAAGACGGTCCACAGGGACCACCGACGGCATCCAACGCCACCAAAGGCGGTCCACAGGGAGCACCAGCGGCATCTAACGCCACCGTCTCCGCCTCCCCCACGAAGCTCCACCGACATCGCCGACCACTTAGGCCAACAACAATCGACGGTAAGAGGTGCCCGGAGAGGCGGCCGTCGTTGGCTCACACGACCACCGCCACTCAAATCTATGAAGATGGAAGGCAAAAAAAAGGGGCATATAAAGGAGGAAAGAAGTCGGTTGTACCACATGAAACGGAGAGCCCACCGTCGCCAGTTCCCATACCCATCGCCTCTCAAATCTGTAGTGATGAAAGGTAAAAGGGACATATAAAACGGAAAAGAACTAGTTGTACCACACGCAGTAAAAATGTTGAACCACTGTTCATTTCATCTTCTTTTTAAATAGGTAGAGTAATTTTGGATTTGTAATTTGATACGTATGAAAGTTATACAATATAAGTTTCAAAAAACATACCTACCCTCTACAACTTTAATCAAGATTTACTATTATGTTTTAACCAACGGTTAAAAATGGGAGGGTGGCCCAGCGTAGGAAAAGTCGCGGCATGGGCGCCGTCACGGCGGGTGCGCCCCTCACCCTCATAATTTTAAATAGTTAAATATTTAAAAAAATTAACTTTCTTAAGGATAACTAATCATCATTGTTCAAATCTTTTAGCAAGGGTCCTACGTGATCTCGACACTAAATCTTAATTTTACCACTGCAATATTGCTATAATATTATATGAAGTGGTTTTAAAAGTAGACTGTATATCGATCGACAAACTTTACATCGAGACGCATACGTCAAGCCTCATTCTTAACACCTTATAGCTTCTTTTTATATTTGTTTCACCTTTACTTTGGTTTGGTTATGTCTCCAACTGTCCATGGTGCAACTTATGAAGTATGCTAGTTACTTTTTAAACACTTATTATTATAGAACATTAGAACTTGATGTATCAATATAATCATTTTTCATGTATTTAAAATTTTCAATAATAATTCCTATTACTAGAAAACAAATCAACAAACCTATTTGATTTAGAAATATTTGATTGAAGAGCATTTTAGCACATTACGGGCATGTTTGGATAAGGCAACTTATTGACTTTTAACTTTTTGGAGGGGTAAAAAGACCAAAATACCCCTCCAAAAAAGTTAAAAATTAAAAATTTTAACTTTTTAATTTTTTTGAAGGAGTATTTTGGTCTTTTTACCCCTCCAAAAAGTTAAGAAGTCAATAAGTTGTCTTATCCAAACATGCACTACCCGGTGGCTCAAAAAAGTTAGAAAACCAAATTCGATCTACTTTCTTAATTCCTATCTTCCGATTTAGGGTTTTAATTAGTAAAATCAAAACTTGAGCTACAAGATTAACGATAAACGAGTAATTTGATGGAGGGAACGAATTCGGTCAACAGATCGACGTTGACCCACGTCTCCTCCAGCACCAGTGACACGGCCCCTCACTAACAAGCCACCAACGACCTCCACCACCACCCCTTCGATGCTCATCTAATCCAATCGAATCGAATCAAATCGAATCTTGTGTCAATATTTCATCTGGGTTTTGTTTCTTGAGGTGATTTGGTGGTGGGTGGTGTGTGTGTTCTTCTTTTGATTGATCGATTTGATATAAAGAAAGCAATCAAGCATTAGCCCAATTTCAGATCTGGGTTGAAGAAGAAGTGAGCGATAGACGATGAACATTTGCCGCAAAGACCCAGGTCTACCCACTGATTCTTTCTATGAGATTCGAGCTGGATGCACCGATGTTCCGATTACAAAGTTTAGGATCAAGGTAAATTGTATCGGACTGATTGTATTGGTCAATTAGCCTAAATCGATCATTGATGTTTGCACTTATACTAGATCTTAAATCTGTGGTTGTTAAGTTGTGCATTTCATTGTGATTTAGCTTTCTGAACTTAATTTATGAAACTTTTGATGTTTTGAGATATACAGTATGTGATCAGTGACCTACAATAAATTGAATTCTTGATCGCCTCTTTTTTATCAGTAAGATACAAAGTGATGATTATCTTGTTCCTTTATCTTCCCAGAAGTGTTATAGTGACAGCTTTATGTTAGTTTTTTTTTTTTTTTGCAGAAGTAAGTTTTATTGGGATGTTGATCTCCATGTTTTTTAAGACTTCTTAAGTAGCTTTTAAATGGGCTATATATTGGGTATAGATTTAATTATCGTCTAGGATTATAATTAAGTACATATTTATAGGATTACTTTCAAGAATTTAGGACCATAAAAGTTTGTGGAGGCTGAGCTTCATCTAGTGATATTCATAGGTTTAAGTCCTATATTGCCAGTTTCTTTGTGGAAATTAGGATGGGTTGCCTTGATTTTTACATTCATATCTTAAAATTTAATCTTTTTTCGTTGTCTTTGTCCTTGATGATCATATGTGAGTGATCACCGACACAATATTTTGTTAAATTACCTGGATCCCATCTTTTACTGTACTCTAATGTATAATAAAAATATCTTTAACGATATTTGGAAGCAAAAAAGCCTTTCCTCTCAATTGCTCCCCACTCCCTCCACCTTAATGCAATGTTTGACCTGACGTGTAGTTTAATGGGAATCTTTGATTGATAATCACATACGCAAAGCCCCTTTCTTGGTTTTAACACGTGTGTGAAGCTCTTACCCTGTGCCTTGGCTTTTGGGACCTAAATAATTCAAAAAATGAGAGCTTTTGGATCATAATTTGTGATGATTGCTGATTGGGTAAATATGAATTGAAATCTTACTAGAAAATGAAATATAGCATTTTCTTTGGGGCAAACGGATATGAACAGTGTTACCTGTTTCTCTTGATTGGTTTCTTGAAAATCTTATATACTCCTTTTCATTTATCCAGGCTGGAAAGACTCTAAGTGTAAAAAGGTGGCGGGCTGCATTTACTCCAGAAGGTTATCTTGATATAGGCAAGTGCCTAAATCGAATCTATCATGGAGTAAGTTCTTTATTTACTACCGCATATAATGTTTAAAAGATCATGGAATCATGCATATCCATAGTCTATTTGTTCTTTCTACTATAGGAATTACTTTCTAATGTGTTGTTTATTCTCTTTGTTTCTAATATCTTATATTTGCTAGTCTTTCTTGTATTGGTAAACTCACTTTTATCAATGTTCATTGATGATAATTAGGGAATTCATCCATCAATTAGAGGAGAAGTGTGGGAGTTTCTTCTTGGTTGTTATGATCCTAATAGCACATTTGATGAGCGTGAAACAATACGACAAAGACGAAGGTAATATATATCTTCTTTTATGGTGTAGAGGTGGTAATTGTTAACAAATTTACTTATGAAAGGTTTTCTTTGCATGTTATCTAATCTCAAACGACTCACAAAGTTTTAGCCAAAGTGGGAATCTATCAAACGTGATGAAAGTCGTGCGAACTCTATTCTTAGTGCATACAATCTCTCAAAGCATTTGTTTTATATAATTATTATTTTTGTAATCATTAATAACGAGTATTGTTTATAGAAAATGGACAAAAAAGTGTTATTAGGTCAACACAGCCCGACCCGCATGTTTTGACCTATACTAAATAACAGCCTGTTTCAAATGAATATGTTACCCATCCTGTGTGGCCTGTTCATGTCAGCTCTAGTTTGATGTGACAACATCTGTTAGACACTAATACAAGATGGTAGGTGAATTTTTCCGATATATGTGCTCAATATGTAGTTAGAAACCATGGTGCTGTGAGAGATGTATCCTGTGAAATTTCACTTATTTTTTTCTGTTTTTACTTTATGATATTTCCCACCATTTTACTACTTGGGTGCAAGATTTTTTTCATTTGAAATGTTTTTTGATATGGACATGCAATTTGGTTAAAACTATTTATACATATAGTGATTGCCTACATTTTATAATAAAAAGTTACATTTTAGCGTTTTAGGAACCCCTAGTTTCGTTGTTTGGTGGAATTTGAATCTTTTGGTTAGACTGTTAGCTAATATATGATAAGTACTTTACTTGACTTGACATATCTTTTGAGCAAAATATTTGACTGTGTCCAACATCTAGAACACCCTTCTATAAAAGAAATAATGCTTGCTTCTTGGTTTAAATCAACGCCATCAATGATATGGTAATAATGACCTATAACATGTTCATTTTTTATGGATTAAGGGTGTAAATTTTATACTTTCTTTATGCCTTTTAGGGACCAATATGCTGAGTTGAAAGAATCATGCAGCCGTATGTTTCCTGTTGTTGGAAGTGGCAAGCTCATCACTGCACGTGTGGTCACAGCAAATGGGGATCCAGTACAAGATCCAGTTGTACTGCTAGAGACAAATCCTGAAAGCCTTCCAATATCACAATCTCAAGAAAGTGGTAATGTTCACTTTTATGAGCCCTAAGAACCTCTAGAAGTTGCTTCTAGAGGTGATGACTAAGTGGGTGGGTCGGGCAGGTTCGAATGTTCGATAACATGTCATAAATATGTAATATTTTTGTACAAGTCAAAACAGTCATGTCAGGTTGACCCAAAATGCTTTTTGTCGAATTTTGCTAACAAATAGTTTGTGTCAAATATATTTTACAAATATTATATTATTTCAATCATAAGCTAATTTCTTGTATAAAATGATTTTAAAGGCACTAATCAATAAATATACACTTTGGGTGACTTTGATGATAGTTTGATCCGCTTGTTTCCCATTTAGTTATTTTATATTGTGCGCTGTTGTTCAAAAGAAAGTTATTGTATATTGTAACCACTTAGAAAACCCAATCAACCCTTCATAAGTAAGTTGGTTGATATTTCATCTCTACTTATTGTTGCTAGAGATTATAAAATAGGCAATCAAGCAGTTGGGTCACAGGTAAAAAATGAGTAATCTTTGATACTTTCCGAAATGAGTCGTGTTGGATTGACACAATACTCTTTTTGTCCATTCTTTTTAGTAAATAATTACCATGTGTCAAATATGATTTGCAAAAATCATGATTCCTATAACAACCTAATTTCTTGGGTAAAATGATTTAGGACATTAAACATACCCTTTGCGTAGTTTTGATCTGTTTGACCCATTTCGTAGCTAGTTTAATTTTTATTTTACCTTTTTGACCAGTTACAGATATTAAAACTCCAATTGACCTATTCATAAGTAAATGAGTTGAAATTTGCTGTCTCCAAGTTGTTGCTTATTATAATGAAGCAAGTTGTGTACTTGCAGTTGGTCCAATTCTGGACACAATGGATTCTCAGGAGCATGATAAGGAAGTAATTCAATGGAAGCTTGCTCTACATCAAATAGGTTGATATATAAAAATATAAACACTTGCTTCCTATTGATCATGTCATTATATGGTTTATCCTTAATTTACCAATTGTTTGATACAATGTACTAGTACCCTACAGTTCCCATTATATAATGTATAATAGCTCTCCAATTAGTTTCTTGTTTTATAAATAAAAACACTATGCAATTTTATCATGTTGAATTACAAATTTATGGCAGGTCTTGATGTGGTTCGCACAGACAGGTCACTTTCATTTTACGAGAAGCAAGAGAATCTTGCAAAACTCTGGGATGTTCTTGCTGTCTATGCTTGGTATGATAAAGATGTTGGTTATGGTCAAGGTAGGTAGAAATGTCAAAAGATTATATTTGGTACTTTTGATCCTTTTCTTATAAACGGGTGGATTTGGATTTTGTTTTATCCCCAACGGGCCAAATCAAAATAGTTTGGCTAGAAAGGGAACGGTCATATAGGTCTTAGTGTTTGAAACCCGCTGGAAGACTTTTTTTAATGCATACAACCTTCTGAATCATTATATTCAAAGATTTAGATCATCATTGTAATAATAATTAACACACTAATTATTCATTGAGCAAAAATAACAAAGTGTTTGCAGGTCAAATCGACCTGGGATGTTCCACATAAAACAGCCCGTTTCAACCCGAATCCACTTAAAAGAATTATAGTTTGCTTTAAGATTCCAATACTAAACTGAGTACTCCTTACAGGGATGAGTGATATTTGCTCCCCCATGATTATGCTTCTTGAACATGAAGCAGATGCATTTTGGTGTTTTGAACGATTAATGCACAGATTGGTAAGTATATTATTTTTCATTTATTCATTTTCTAGCTTCGTGATTGTTAAACATTTATTTACGCCCTTTAAAGAGAGGGAATTTCAGGTGTACGGGGAACTCCGTGGGAGTAGAAGCACAACTTGATATCTTGGCTAATGTAAATCAAGTTGTTAATCCTAAACTTCACCAGCATTTAGGTAATTTTCAGATAATTAAATGTCTTCATTGCTTTATGAAAATTTTTAATTTATACTCCTAGAAAACTATTTTTAAATAAATAAAAATTGGTTAATAAATATTGGTTTTAGAACTGTAGAAAAATAATTTGAATGGTTACATATATAAATGCAGAACACCTTGGTGGAGGCGGTTACCTATTTGCATTCCGGATGCTTATGGTATTGTTTCGGCGAGAATTTTCTTTTGGAGATTCACTGCACTTGTGGGAGGTAATGAATAGTAAAAATATATGGTAAAACTATATAATCATCCCAAATTTACGTAGAGCATGCACCTTTCATTTTTACTTGGAACATTTTGTGTTTTGAACCAAACAGATGATGTGGGCTTTAGAGTATGATCCTGAATTGTTCTCATTATACGAGGGAGCAGAAACACACAATAAACATGATGCTCACAAACTAACACGAAAATCCAGACGCCAATATGGCAAGTATGAGAGACGAAACAGGAGAAATAGGTCTGGGTCCAGAAACGGATCTGGTGCACCACTTCCCTTATCTGTCTTCGTTGTAGCGAGTGTCCTCAAGGACAGGAGTGACAAGTTATTGAGAGAAGCTCGGGGACTAGATGATGTTGTCAAGGTTGACCTTTTGACTTTATTTGGAACTTTAGAGGTGGGATCAACCCACTTGAAATGGGTCGATTTGGGTTAGATTCTTTTGTTAATGGGTTGAATGGGTCAAGTTTAATAGTTCACTTATATATGAAACGAGTCAAACGGGTTGATTTGGGTTAGAGTGTTGCTACATATACATTATATGGTAAAACTATCAATATATAACCAAATTGAAAAATTACCTGTTTCAGCCGAAATTGGTTTTGCTAAATAAATATGTTCCATCTTTTACATGATGCTAATTCTTTTGAATTCGTTCGATTTTGTTTCTGCAGATACTAAACGATATTTCTGGGAATATGGATGCCAGGAAAGCTTGCAGAGGGGCTATGAAGATTCACAAAAAGTATCTAAAAAGGTATTTTTTGAGTTTTGTATTAATGATATTTTAGCTAAATTTCAAGCAGATTAATGTGGTTTTTGCACGTCATTGCAGGCAAAAACATGATAGCGCTCAGTGAATGAGCTTCCGCGGCTTCTTTTAATCCCTTCAAGTTTGAGTTTTGATGATCGTTTTTGCAGTTAAAAGCCGATCAATTCAGTGTTTGAGGCAATATTTTTTGTGAATCGATGGTCGTTGACCCTGTGATTTTCTTTTTACAAGACTCAAATGAACATCATTGTATATGTATAATGTATATGTAGCAACAATCTTGTAAAAATACAAAGGTGATCCTGTTTTCCAACTGCCTTCTGAGTAATCGTGTGTTTTGTTAGGAAGAAAATCTAAAGGTTTAAACAAATCAAGCTGTTTATGAGCTATTTTATATTCACTGGTTAAAAACTTATGGTAAGCTTAAACATGTTTGAGTTGTGTTTAAGCCTAATTTCCTTTAACATATGAGTTTGATCTTTAGCTTAATACTTTGAGTTTGGTTAGTGTTACATATGATAAATATTACTAATAAATTATATTTGATGTGTGCAAGTTCGTCATTAAAAATATAATTATATTAGTTGTGCTAATAAAATGCAAGCCTTAATCTACAGTAAATTAGGACGGCAAAAAACCCGATCCCGGTGGGTATACCCAAAACTCGAAATATGTGGGATGGGTGTACCCGAAACCCGATGAGTATTGTGCTGGATATGAGATTAGTTTTAAAAGTTTTTACAGGTATCGGATGTGTATGGGATTAGGAGTACCCGGCCCGATTACCCGAAATAATATACCCGTTTACCCGAACATATACCCGAAGCCCTTTAATTTTGATATGAAAGCAAAATGAACTAACTTTTTTAAATATTAAATATGTATTTTGATTATGAAACTTTATGATATGAAAATACTTGTTGCTAACTTGTTGGATTATTTGGATGTGAAATTTTAGAAAACTTATATGTTGTAGTTGTTTTGGAATCTCGATATAACGTTGAAGGAACTTGTTGCAGCTTATTTTTAATATTAAATTTACCAAATGAAGATGTTATTGTAGTTGTTATTATACGAAATTTAGATAGAGATGATCATACTTGATATTTAAAATGAGGTACTTAAATATATAAAAATAATTGTATAATTGAACCCAACAACCCGACAAGGAATGGTCGATACCCGCGGATATGCCCGTAACCCGATGCTAACGGGTATAACTGATACCCGCGGCTTTGTCCAATACCCGACGGGTAATTACCTGACCAATACTCGACGGGTAATAGGCCGGGTATGGGACAAGATTTCAAAACCAGGCATGGACTTGGGATTACCAATACCCGACCCGAACCCGAACCATTGTCATTCCTCCGGTAAATATAGTTGGTTGGTTGAAGTTTTGTGAGGCTCAATTAAGTGATGTAAGAGCATCTCTAATGGATGTTTTTCACACCTCAAAAAAAGCCACATGGACATCTTTTTAGTTTGTTATCATTGGGTGGCGGTGTTTTTGAGATAATAGTTCTTCCCTAAAAATACCAAAAAATGAGTAGATGTGATGCAGTTGGAAACAGAGAGATAAATAATTGACCTGTTGATTCAACGAGAATACCATGAACAATTCTTCTAACTATCGTTGATTCATAAAGAATACCGATAATCAGGGTTTACACTCACACACACAGTGATAGAGAGAAAAACAGATTTTTCATAAACTTCAATAATTCTTTCACACATCTCTTACAAACATATAAAAAAACAAAGCAAAAGTCGTATGGGCCACAAAACATAAACGGGCCAAAAACTGGGTCAAATGTAAAGTTCAACAAAATATAAAAATAAGACAAAAATATAAATAACTCATAAAATAAGTCGTTGGATGGGATGATCGACACTGTCTCTGCGAGTCACCCCATCATGCCATTGCTCAATATGCTTAAACCAGATGGTAAGCTTGTTATTGTTGGTGCACCATAGAATCCATTTGAGTTAGTTGCATTTTCTTTGATTACTAGTCAGTGTTGAGCTAATCCCCATAGTATAGCATGGTATAACTGCAGATATTGAGCTAATCCCCGTACATTATGTGAAAACTGCCATGGACCGGACGTTAAAATCTGATGTTAAATACTGATTCTTCATCGATGTAACTCACTGAAAGCTCCATAGGTGTAGTTGGTTTGGGATTGTGTTCATCGTTTTAGTACATGAGTCGGTTGTTCTAAAACGACATTGATTTGGTTAGTCAACTGTTTAATATGTCATAATTCGAAAGAAATTTGGTTCGAGACAACTGTTTATGTTTAGATTGACCAGTTTAATTCAACAAATTGGGTTGGTTTAACCTGAGTTGTATGATTAAACATGTCGATCCGTCAATATTTTTACGAACCATTTACCAAAGGGTTTGTGACCTAGCTGTACCTAGGTGTCGGAAAGGTGCCCCTTTCCATTGGGGCAAATGAGGACACAACTACTCTTTATAGTTAACCATTATAATCGTTTAGCCGAATCAAATAATATTTCATATAGATTTTTGAATCAACTTGACTTGTAATTAACATAGTTTAATAACTAGTGCACTAGTTATGAAACTATGGTGAGGTCTTAATTAACATATATTAAGATTAAACTCCAATCAAGACTACATAATCATATGATATTTTGAAAAGCTAATGTGATGATATACACTATGGTGAGGTCTCAATTCACATACAAGTAATTATACTCCAATCAAGGCTATATAATCTTTTAAATTTATATTAAAGTGTATGCTAAATTACAAAGTGAGGCTAGAGATTAAACAGTTGATGAGATTGAATGTCTCAGATGGGCTAAATAGTAGAGTACGAGTAAAATAAGAGCGGTTTTAAAAAAAATGAAACATTTAAGAAAATATTTGGCTATGTTATGATATAAGTTTAACTGAATGAATATTTTTACAAAGACATAACATAACATGCCTATTTGTATTTCACACTTCTATCAACTCACAATAAACGTAAAAAACACAACGAGCCCCGCCGGAAACAAGCCGACCGGCGACGGGCCACTTCCACCGGAACGTCGTGGCAATCTTCTAGGCAACGCACACTCTTCACCGTTAAACACCACCTTCGTCGGAAACCCATCACCATATGCTACACGTATTCTCGGTGTGTTCTTCTTCAAGAACGATATCACCGATTGTTGCTTTCCGGGCACCCGTGGTTCACCCGGTTTCGACCCGTTAGTCAACCCGACCAAATAGTTCAACCCAGGCAACCCTTGCATGAAGATAGTCTTGTTCACCTTTGGCAATCGCGTTCCGTTGAACGAGTAAACGTTTTCGAACCCGACATACGCCTTCTTCATACGAACCGCCATGAACCAGTCCTCGAACGGCCTCTGGTTCCAGTTGAACAGAGTCACCCTCGCGGTCCAACCGGTTTTGTAATCACTGTCAACATGCCAGTTTAAACTAACGGGACAGTTATCCGGGCATGGTAACTTTTTAGGTAAATCAAAATGTTTTATTTTAGCCCATGCCCGTGCTTTAACTGTCCTGTTAGCAAATGGGACCAGCAGCGCTTCTGCAGGAAGCGGAAGCGCTGCTGCATCCTCATCACATTTTGTTGTATCTTCGTCCTCGCAACCACATGCACATGTGTTGCAGGGGACAACAGAGTCAGCATAATAAGCCGAAAACGACACGCAACATTTCGCCATTTTCGGCTTCGGCTTTGTTATGTTACAAGCCACTTGATACGTCGCTACCGCAGTGACCGTGGCTTCAACTCCACTCGGGTCAGGTGTCTCCGTCGGGTCAATGCGAACAGGTTGACCGCATTTGTAATGCGGGTTTACGAAGCCTTCGATCTTCCAGTTTTGCGGTGGGTTGATCGCGGTCCGGTTTAGATCAGGTGGAAGTTTGAACACATTCATCTGAAAGACAGATCTATCTTTCATTGGGTTCATATTCTTCGGTAGAATGCTACCGTTGCGGCAACAGTACGGTAACTTTCCGACCTTTTCATCGTCTTTCATGGTCGGTGGGAGGTCGGAAATTACGGGCTTTTTCTGGCAGTTCATAACCTTAGAGAAATCAAAGTCTTGATAGTATTGTCCTGCAGCACTGTACAGGCATTCAGAAGGATCTTTGCGACGAGTGAAGGCGCCACGCATGTCGTATATGAACTCGTTTCGCATCCATTCAAAGGTCAAGTTCCAGTGGTCGAGGCGGCCGAGGGGGTGGTGGTTCTCGATGGTGACTTGAGCTTGATAGTTGCCTTTATACGACTGTATAACGTCGTATATGAGGGAGAGATCGGCTTTCTGTCGAGGGAAGAACTTGAGTGTTGCCTTCTTCTTCTGTTTGTATTTGGGATCTTTTGTGCAACATACGTGCATAGATTCTGTTTCATCAACAGAAACATTAGTTCAAGTTACTAAGTTTCTAACATTAAAACCAGTTAACATTAGTCTTTTGTCCCGTTAGACGGGACAACACTGCTTACTTTAAAACTAGTAACCAGAAAAACGACTACAGTTAATGATAACACAAAATACGAATCTAGAAAGAAGCACATACTGTCTTTGGTGGTTGCTTTCGGGCACTTAAAGCCTTCGTTTTCGAGCTTAATATTCTTAGGCATGACGTTACCGCCAAGCTTTACACCAAACATGGTTCCTTTGATCTTAACCTTAGCGGACATTTGAGTCAAATCACCAGCGGTGTCAATAGCGGTCTTCATATCCGCCTGTGGGTACCCAGTCATACGCGTTCCATTCTTCTCGACTTTCATAGGAAAACTGTCACCGTTAAGAACCGTTGCACCATCGACAGACACCAATATCTCATCATGCTGGAACCCGATAAACGCCTGCCATGATTTCAACTCAGTGGTTCCGGCATTGAGGACTATCAACTGCGATTTGAAAGCCCACGATTGTGCGGTGGCGTTCTTGAGATGTGGGTACTCTTTCTGCCGTGAGTCGAAGGTGTATTGTAAGAAGATCCCGTTACACGCGTCGACCTCCTTCGGTAGAGTGATCGCATCATCCTGACCATTTGTTGTGTAAATTTGACAAAGAAACAGGAGAAGCCATGGTTTCCATGGCACTCTCATATCCTTGTTGTAATGGTGTTTTCAAGATTACGGTTGGGTTAAGGCTGCCGGTGGTGGTTGAACCGGTGGTGGCGGTGGTGGTGGAGGGTGGATCAGCGGCGGTCCGGCGGAGGAGTGAAGAAATAAGAGGGTTGTTATTAATAGAAAGGTGGGAGTGAGACCATTTCAGCTGCATTCTCTTCCCCAGTTTTAGCGTTAAATTAGGAATCAGATCTGAAAGAGGCTACTGTCTACTAAATTTGCCCACATATAAATTATATAACTTCTTTTATATCTAATTCTAGCTGTTGAAGGCTAATTAACAACGTTCTTTCAGTATTTGGGATAAGATTAATTCTTACACCTCATATAAATAAAAAGATACAAGCTAAATTGAAATTTATTTAACAAATGAGTTGAATACAAGCTAGAACAAGTTCAAATTATTATTTATAAATACAATAGTTTTTTATTTAATATAATAAACATATCATTACATAATTAATATTGTCCTATGATAAAAAATAATAATATATCAAAAACATAATTATGTGTGTAATGTGTATGTATACAAGTTGATTCAATAAATAATATATAAGCCGAACTCGAACTTATAAAATTAAACACCAGCCAAGCTCGAGCCTGAAAAATAAAGCTCACGAGTGGAGCTTGAGCTTTGAATGTAGATCTAAAAAAAACCAAGCTCGAGCTAAGGTAAACTCTTAGTTACTCGCACCGCTAGTCCGAATTGTATTTTCAACACATACACAAAAGTAGTTATATCAATTTATTTCGCACATACAACCTACTTGAATCACTATATTCAATCAACCTGCCCATTTTTCCACCACTATTTTTATATGATTATATCAATGTGCAGTATTATTAAATTCCTAATAAGAAAAAAATCATGTTTTCTTTAAACATTGCAACTTTGGATGAAACTAGTAGAATCTTTTTCTAACACAAAACTGGAGTTCATGAAAGATACACAAGTAAATTGTTCTACATGATCTGAGTTAACATTGGATCCAAGGATTTATATTATACGTACAGCGGATCAAGCAACTGTAATCTCCTCTGTGGTGCCTAATTCCTCAACAAGTTGTGATTTGGGTTCCAAATCTATGAACTGGTTCGACTGGCTTGCTAGATGCGCTATGCTGACCCGACCTTCACGCTTGATATAGTCGGCAACTGCCTGCATTTCTTCATGCGAGATGTATATGTATTTTCCTCTATCATCCATCACACCTGACAATCTCCCTACATCAAAAAGAAAACGATATCTATATTTAAAAATAATAAGAAAAAAATGACTGCATATCTAAAATACTACATTGAACAAAACTGAAGTTAATAATCTGATAATTTGAGTTGTAATGATAGACTTTGTAATGGTTACCAGAGCTGCTAACTTGCTATTAGCTAAAATTTAACATTTAAACCAAATGAAACAAGTGTAATCAACTTAACATACCCATATCTTCTAATGAGGTGATTCGGTTGATACAGTCCTGTAGTAAAAAAACACGAGAATATAAGAATATCACAGAAACCATAATAGCTGGTTACCATCATAAATAGAGGCAGTAAGATGGTGGGTTAGTAATGGGTTGGGTGATCCGCCATCAGAAATAGTTTTAAAATGTTATTTATAATTACAAAAACAGTATTGTTAATAAGAAACTAAAACTTTGAGCATAAGTATCACAAATAAACTTTGATGACCGTAATCAACCCCTATAAAAGTACCGTATCAAAATTGCCACCTCTCTTTAAATCTATTAAATCTATGACAATCAGATATGAGTAGAGTTTTAATTTTCTAGAAAATAAAACCAAACAACTTTAAAAGGAACACTGAAACTTCAAAATGAAACGCGCACCTGAGTCCTAAGTTTAAATTCTGCAGCAAGATCTTCCAACGGGACACATTTTTGTTTCTGCAAGTTCAAGAACCGGTAACAACTGTGCCTTATGAAATCACTTTGTAATCCATTTCCAGCAAGATAAAATTAAATTAACTAATAACCAAAGATATACCTTAATGTACTCCACAAAATCAAAAAGCAAACCCTGTGTTCCATCTTGAACTTCATTTTCTGTAGTACCTTCAGCGTCTACTGAAAATTCTCCTTTCCATTTCTCAAACTCTAAGGCTGCTGCTTCCTCCTCTTTGGCCTTTCGAGCTGCGGCTTCTTCTTCCTAAGTGGATAAATCTAATTATATAAACAAAGTGTTCAAGAATAAAAAGAAACAAGTAAGATATAAGCATAAGTGGAAAATATAAACCAACCAGCATCCGTTCCCTTGCTTCATGTTCCTCATCTTTCCTCCTGCGCATTTCTGCATAACGATCTTGTTTTGTATTTCTTGACTCCCTTGCAGCTTCTTCAGCCTTCAAGTTAATAATAAGGAATCAATCAAGAACATTAATACAATGCTTAGTTGGAATACAAATCAGAAATCAAATAAAACGCCTTCGTTACATCAAGAAACATAATTTTATTCAAATCTAAAAAGACAACATCTGTACCTGGCGTTGTGCTTGACGTTCCTCTTTCTTCCTCCCTTTCTTCTTTGATGTTTTCGCATTATAATATTCCCCTTCAACAGCTTCTTCGTCACTTCCATCCTCAATTTCTGCTTCAATAGTTCAACCCGCATTAATCATCAATGAGCACATAAAATGTTACTAACATTGATTAATATGACAGGTTTAAGTGCAGTAGCAAAAACCTTCTACAGTTTGTGGAGCCGAAGAGGTGCTCGCTGCTGAAGTATGCCTTCTGCGCATCCTGCTGCGAGCACCAGTAGGTCTTACAACAGTTTCCCTCTGCTGAATCTGCTTATATTAAACATTATTAACATATGAAACAATTTGTTACTTCAATTATCATCAATATCTAAATTCAACAGCTTATGAATCACAAAACCCTAACCTGCGGTTGTTCTTCATGTGTATCATCACGAGCCTGCACAACCTGACGCCGTTTCCACAAGTAAAGTGGAATTAAGGCGACGATAAGAAGCATGGAGAGTATTGCCACAAATACATCCTCCATCTTATCTGATCATATCAAACAAATCAATTTCAGTTGTTTCTGAACAATTGGTAATAACAGAGGGCACGTTCATCATTCATCTGAATGAATCAAATGAAACAACACACAATCAACTTGAAACAACTAAACTATGAAGAAATTAAGCATATATAAAACAAAATTAGAAATCAAAACGGTAGCCTTATGTTTCTGAAATTAAACATATAGGTAATTTGGGGATTCACCGTGCTTTAGGCTTTCGTCAGATTCGTTGTCGCCGATGTTACGCCGGAAAGTTGCTGATTTGCAACGAGAGATCGGGGAAATTAGATTTAGGGCTGGGGAGAATATGCAAATTGAAGTTGAGTGAGAATGTAAACGTAAATTTACTTGCACCCTCGTTACCAAACCAGTACCGTACCAAAAAATACCGATACTGAAATTGAATAAAAGCGTAAACTTAACACCGTATTGATTTTGTTGGCTCGGTATCGATACCATTGAAAGTATCGAAAAATACTAAAACTGAAGGGTACCGGTACTGAAGATAAAAAAATACGAATTCTGATAACGATACCTATTATAGGTACGGTACGGGTTGTTCATCCCTACAAACCACTACTAAAGTATGAAACAAGTAATGCCTATACGTGTCGTATGAGAT
This sequence comes from Flaveria ramosissima, assembly GCA_025215565.1. Classification (NCBI taxonomy): domain Eukaryota; kingdom Viridiplantae; phylum Streptophyta; class Magnoliopsida; order Asterales; family Asteraceae; genus Flaveria; species Flaveria ramosissima. Next base: position 77,529,084 of record CM046039.1, on the reverse strand, counting down.
GTTATATAAAGTGAAATAAGATGTCCGTATCTGTATACAAGTCGTATGGCATGTTATACGTACTTATCATAATACGAGTCGTATGAGATCCTATTTAAAATGAAAAGATCGTGTATACGATTAATTTAGATTGTTTCTTAACTCAAGCTAAAGCTCAAATCTAATCTAATCTAATAAAGCAAAATCTTTATGTGACACATGATTATTTTCTATCACGTTCACGTCATGGTTACATAGGATTGACTATGGGTCACCACCACAATAAATTACAATTATGATAAAATCTTGACTTCAAAAAAGTTTCCTTGATAACTCTTATTTAAAACCATACTAATCAATATAACTTTTTATATATAAATAAATAACATTTTATTAAAAATATTTTAATGAGACGTAATTTTGTTATAATATAATTTAATTTGTAGTTAAGCATTGTTAAACTAAAATACTTCAAAAATATATATAAAGGAGTTTATAGATATTTATGAATAATAAAATCTTTTTTTTTCTGTTTATACTATTATTTATTACTTAAATATGTTTGTTATATATAATAACTTTATTGATATGCTATCTATAACATGTATTACATTGTACATATATATAATCTATTATATAACTTTTTATTTCAGCTCATATAAAACACAAGTATGTAACCTAGTATAAATAAAAGAAACAAAAACTCGTAACTTTGGTGAGGAAAATGGAGCAGAAAGTGAGGGAAAGGCATATTGTGATGAATTTAGATTTGAGGTAAGTGATATTTATTTACTTATTTATCCATGATTCTTGAGGGATGTGACTAATGCTAGCCACCTCATTTGATATATTTATAACCGCTTATGTTTTGACAGCTGACACAACTCATGATCTATGTCATTTTTTTAAACGGATTTTTTCAATTCCCACACTGTATCTCAGAAATTAATGCTTAAGACACAACTTTTTAAACTTAAAATAAAGGGTGATGAAACTCATCTACTGTATTTTAGTTGTGCTCGTACTTCATGTCATCATAGATCTTCGTGATGAATACAACACTTTAAATAACATAAATTGTTAAAAAACAAGAAATTTTATGAAATATGATGAAACTCCTCTACTGTATCTTAGTTGTGCTTGGAAGTATGTTGCTGCGTACACTAGCTAACATTAGTGAAGTTGTTATAAACAAAGATCTAGTACTTCGTGTCATCACATATCTTCATGATGAATACAACAATTTAAATCATATATATAATAAAAAAACAAGAAAATTTTAAGCTAAATTAAATAACAAAGTAAAGATAAATAATGAAGACTCAACTAAAAATTAACTATTATTAAGTAGTTCACATATTAGAAGTAAAAACTAAATATACATTTATCTTCTTCAAATAACTCTCTTGTATTCATACTTCAATTTTTGTTGTAAATTTTACAGTTTTCGTAAAAAAGAAATTTAGATGAATATTTTCTTTCACTTTTCTTATTTTACATCAACTTAACTTTGTCTTTTTTATCAAAATCATATAAAGCCACCGTCAGAAAAACATTATTGCTATTCGAAAAAAACCCTTACATATTTCTCAATCTTTATACTCATGTAAATTTAATGTATTTCAATGACTGTGATGTCGCCTACATATCTCCGCCTCTGTAAAACGTACATTGTACACTTGGAAGGTCCGTTAAGTTACTGAAATTCTAGCCAAATGTATATCAAATCAAAGCCTTTGCAAGTTGGCTAATCAGTAATTCTGTATCACCAAGTCATCACAATTAGTCAAGCAAATTGTCATGTTTCCAAATGAAAATATAAAATACAGTTTGAACTTATAATCTTAACTTACATTGTAGTACTTGTAATTAGAAGAAAAAATATTTTATGATTAACAAAATACAAGATTACTTCATCATTAATGATTTTGAAGGTCGAGCAATTTATTTCAACTTTTTTTTTCTCCTTGGCTTTCTTTTTTATGAATCTTTTTTTTTATTATATTCATCACTAGGTACAGATACGTTTCTTCGTCTAAGATAATAGACAACAAAAACAAATATAAATAACATATAACTAAATACAAAAACAGATGAGATTTCTCTCAACAAGGAGCAAATTTAAATACAATAAAAACAAAAGCTTTTGGTATAAAGCGACGTGTAATATTTTATCTTTTTTAACTTTTGTATTACATTCAGTATTATATAGTTATCTTTATTCATTTATATATAGTTATTTGTTTAGAGCAAGGTTTAACATGTGAGCGCATCTAGTGTAGTGGTATCATAGTACCCTCCCACGGTACTGACCGGGGTTCGATTCCCCGGATGCGCATATTAAAATTGTCATATTTTTTGGGACCTCAAGCTTTACACGGTTCTAACTCTTTAAGCTTAAGTTTAGCAAATCTAACATTTTAACTTCTAAGTTCTAACCGTGATGTTAGATGTAGGGGTTAAGGGTGTGTAGCCTAGCTTAGAAAAAACTTGTTTAAGCTTGGATTCGGCTTATGAGTGCTTGAAATGTTTCAAAGTTCGACTCGTTATGAGAGCTCGACTCGTTTCAAGCTTTGGGTCTAAAGCTTGAGTTTGACTTGTGAGTAAATTTCAAGCTTCACTCCTTTATTATTTACTATGTCTTTAATTATTTTATTTGAAGTAAATTACAAATTGCATCATTTATTACTACATGAAATTACATTGTGTGTCCTTTTAGTTTTAGTAATTACACTGTATGTTCTTTTTTTATAAAAATTGCACACATATTCTCTTTTACATTAACCCTCATTCAAATTTACAGTTAAGTCATGCGCATGCCCTTCAAATGAGGGGCATTTTTGTAATTTGATAATTTGTATTTAATAAATCATTGAGTAATTAAGACTTGAATAAATCATCTAACTCTTATACCCTTTTTTTCAAGAACAAGCAACAAAGAACAAACCTTAAATCCCAAATTGAAAGCGTAACATGAAGAAGAGAAGTCCGGATCACTACACAGGAAGTTAGAAGCGAGAATGACGCTCAGGCGTCAGGGCGGATCTACAGTTAAAGCGACGACAACAACTGCAATTATCAATGCTAACTTGCGCTATCACTGAGTCCAACGTCTCCCTCATCCCTCATCCCTCATATTCGACCGAATTAAAGCACAACTTGACATCACTAAATTCATCATCTTCCTCTTCCCCCATCGGATTAAATCTAATTTGAGCACAATTTAATATCACTATCATTTAAAGTGTATGGACTACATAAGCAAAAGTTAGTGCAAATTCGAGTATTGATTTTGAAATTTTTCGGATATTAAGATACCTTAATATCCAAAAACTTTAAAATATTGTTTGTATTTTTTTAAAGTGTTAAACGTTTTTTATATTATTTTACGTGGGCACTTGTTAGTGTATATTGAGACTTTTTTTAATGTGTGTTGCTTTTATATAAATTTTATATTAACATATATCTAATTATTACCAAAAAAAGAAGTTCAGATATCATGAATTAATGATTTTACAATTATAAAAATAAAAATTTCCTTTAAGTCGTCAACCCAATCAAACTCTGACATTTAAAACTCAATATAACATAAAAACATATATTATATGTTACCAAATTTGACTTATGTTGAATGTGTATTGTAACGTCCGGTAATTTTTTTTTTAAGTCAAAGAAAGAAGAAAAAGAAAGAAAAAGAAAGAAAAGAAAATAAAGTCCAAGTTGAGGGACCAATCTTGCCAAAAGGGGAAAACTTTGCAAGAGTGGGTGTAAAAGGGGCATGGATGCCCATTTCCCCCTCCCATACTCATACTCAATCGGCCAAAGAGAGAGAGGAAGGGAGAAAAGGGGCAAACTTCGGGTTTCTTGAAGATCAAGGTGAAAAGGTTGTTAATGTGAGTTCTAGGACCTTTCTTTTACACGTTTTTGACTGATTTTGGGGCTGGAGCACATAGCAAACTTATTTTTTGGTTGTGTGGGTGTTGAACCCGTTTGTATGTGTTTGTGTGTGGTGTGCGAACGGGTGGGGACTCATGTTTGGGGTTGTGATGTTTGAATGATGTTAGGGTTGTGTTTCTAAGGCTTAGGATGGATGGTTTGAGCTTAGAACAGTTTAGAGAGGGCTTGGGGACCGAGATTTGCAGTTAGGGTTCGAAGGGGCTGCATTTTGCACCAGCTAGGGCTCATGCGACTGGAAGCCATGAGACCAAATGGCATGCAACTGGAGGCCATACGGCCGAAAGGCATGCGACTGAAGTCCATGCGCCTGAATGGCATGCGACTGAAGCCCATGCGCCTGAAGTCATGCGACTGAAGGTCATACGCATGGAAGTCATGGGACTGAGGGTCATACGCATGGAAGTATGCGACTGAAGGCTATGCGATTGAGAGTCCATACGCCTAAGTGTTCATTCGCCCATAGAGTCCATACGCCTAAGTGTTCATTCGCCCATAGAGTCCATACGCCTAAGTGTTCATTCGCCCATAGTGTCCATACGCCTAAGTGTCCTCATGCGCCTGGAAGGCCATGCGACTGAATGGTGCCCATACGCTCAAATAGGGCTCATGCGCCCGAAAGAACTTAGTTTATTTCCTGATTCTCGGGAGGAAAGGGTAAGCGTAGGCTTTGACTTGGGAGATTTCCGGGGGTTTATGTAAGTTGACTTTTAAGGTCATAGATGATACGTTGGTATGTACGTGGTATGTTATGTATGTATGATGGTGCCTTGTATGGTGATGTTCTATGTTTATATTCATGTTCCTTGTTATGTATGATTATTTTCTCGTGGCTTTACGTTGAATGTTAATGAATGAAATGAAAAGTATTATGTAACGTAAAGTGGAAGATAATGAAAAGAGGAATGTAATGAAAGAATGCATGCATTAATGAATGAACAAAAGTAAGAAAGGCTTGCAAGCAAACGTATGGAGGTTCACACCTAATGAAGGGTGTTAGCTCAACCGTGTGCGGGTTAGCCACCCGGAAGGATGCACACTGGGACTTGATCCGTGTGATTAAGCAAATGTATGGAGGTTCACACCCAATGAGGGATGTGAGCTCAACTGTGTGCGGGTTAATTACCCCAGAATGATGCACACTGGGGTTCAATCCTTGTGATTGACCATATGTATGGGACTCTTGTCGCTCACCCTAGGTACTGGAGTCAGATTCGTGCACAATGTTCGGGGTCTATAAAAGACCTCAGGCCCAGTACCCTATATGCATGACGGCGGGGTGAGCACATGGCATTGGTTCGAATGAAAGTAATGATTTAATGACGAATGTACGAATTGAACGAACGGATAATGAAGATAATAATGATATATCTATGTGTATGTATAATGCATGATCACGTACGATGGTAAATAACGGTTTTAAACGAAAGATAACGTATGCTTTATTATAAATTTAGAACTCACTCAGCAACGCTGACTTTTATGTGTTTCCAGTTGGCAGGTGAGCATTGCTGAGGATGGCGCGAGGCAGCTACTTGGCATTTTTGGATGACATTCTTTTGTTTAATGTTTTTGCATTGTAATGAGAACAAACGATGTTTTGAAACGAATGTTGTATTAACTTGCAAAAGCATTTATAATGAAATGTTTGTTTTAATGTTTTCGCTGCAATGTTTTTTTTAAATTAATGAACTTATATGTTTTATGTGCGATGATTGGCCAGCTGTAAGTGTCACGGGAACGAGTGCTTACATGTATCAAAGTTAAGCTAGTTGAATGTGTTTTATGATTTTATCTATATGATTTTGATAACAATAAAAAGACTGTGTGAGCATGAAACTGTATTATATGATCATAATGCTCCAAACAATAAAAGTAATGCTAATTTGAATGGTACCATCAACCTTATAAAAATGATAGTGAAAACAAGAAAACATCTACCTTATCATTTGATGAAAACATAGAGATTACAGTTGCACATAATACCCTTTCTATTATATTTGATATACTATGTTTTGATTATATTTAAAGGTGCATTTAATATTATTATTCTCTTGCCCTGTCTAACATTTTCTTTTAAATATTCATCATTTCTCTCACAAGTTTTTTAAAATATTTAAAGGTCACCTGGCCATCAAAATATTAAACTCGCCTTTCTTTATTAGACAATATAATATCGCTAAAAAAAGAATAAAGATACAAATAAGCGCATCTAGTGTAGTGGTATCATAGTACCCTCCCACGGTACTGACCGGGGTTCGATTCCCCGGATGCGCAATGTATTTTCCTGATTTTTTATTGCTAGTATAAGTTTTAACTTAATTCAAATATATATTACATACATGGTCCTAACTTAAGGGGTGCTAAACGGGTCGTGTTGTCGGGCTCAACCCGACCCCAAACCCGAAAATTATGTCAAAAGTGTCAACCCGAACACCACACGAAAATTTAATTGACCCGAGTTTTTAACTTTTTATATTTTTTTCACATATTAATACTTACAATTATTATTTTACAACAAAAAGTACCAATTAATATAAAACAATTATATTTTAGTAATGAAATATTATACCAATTTCTATTTTTAGTTCTAAATTTTAAAATAAAACACATAAGAAACTTAATTTGTGACAAAATATATTAAAAATAAAATAAATAAAAAAGGGTCAAACGGGTCAACCCGCCAACCCGTTGCGTTAAACCCAAACCCGGTCTGTTTAGCTAAGCAGATTCACAGGTTCGCCCCGAACCCGTTTATAGTAAAGCCAAACCCACAATTTCGTATTAGTTTCGTGTCATGTTTTCGGGTCGTGTCAGAAATTCACACCCCTATCCTAACTCCTAAGCTTAGGTTTAGCAAATATACAATTCTAATTTCTTACTGAAATATCAACTCTAGATGTAGGTGTCATGGGTGTAGCCGAGAGCTAAGCAAGAACTCGCCTAAGCTTGAATTCGGGTTGTTCAACATATGAGTGCTCGACTCGTTTCTATTTGTGTTTTTATAGCTTGAGTTCAACTCCTTTAATTATGAGAGCACGACTCGTTTCAAGCTTTGTTTCTAAAACTCGAGTTTAACTCGTGAATATTTTTTTAAGCATGACCTTTATTATTTTACAAGATCTTTAAAAACTGTATTTATATACATATATAAATATACTCGACTGGAATTCGGGTTCTGCAGTTATGAGTGCTCGACATGCTCTATCTCTAAAACTTGGGCTTGACTCGTTTGATGTATAAGAGCTCGGATCGTGAGTAACTTTTTAAGCTCGACTTCTTTATCTATTAGATATTTAGTTATTTTGTTTACATCCATATATAGCTATTTTTAATAAATATTTGTAATTGTAATCTTATATGTAATATAATTTAGCTATGTTTATCATAAGTATATGCATGGTAATATTTATTATACAATTTTACATTCATTGATATGAAATTTAACAGTATTATGATTATAAAAAATATCATGAACTAACAATATTATAATTATAAAAATAATAAGTTCGTTTAGACTCGTAAACCAAGTCAAGCTCGGCGTATAAAACTCTATAACATCAACATATATGATATGTTACCACTTATGCTCAAGATGAATGCATGTTTTGTTCCTGTGATTTGGGTTATGTGGTCTTCTTGTGTTTGACCCAAAAAGCCTTCCTTTTTGTCAAACCAAACCCATGTCTCTGAGTCTCTCTTATAGAAACCCCGGCCCCGAGTGCAGATTCCATTACCACAAGGCAAACCACAGACGATTGATCGCCAACAATCATCCGGAGGGTGATACCTTCTGGCTTCTTCGTTCATACAACGAAGTGTGTGAACGGCTTCATATCATATAGGCGTCATGTGTAGATGCCATTATATGACAAAAGAAGCGTGACGATTTCAAAACTTGTGATTATCAAAACAGTGTCTTTCGGGTTGAACATGTAACTTGCCCTATATTTATTTACTTGTAAAACAAGATCAAGAAAATGACTGAAATGAACTGAAAACATGCACATATCATTCAAGCAAATATCAGTTATCACATACAGAACCTTTTCACATTACTCTTTTTCAGTGCAAAAAGAACATCTATCTTCAATCAAAGACTATAAAACCACAATAATAATGAGCCAAAAACATATAAATATGCAATCATTTCTCTAGCTGCTGCAAATCAATATCCCAAGCAGATGCCAGCTGTAACAACAGCTGATCTGGCACCATACCTTCCCAGTCATCAGGAGGCTCAATGGTTGAAGCAGCTTCATTCAGATTGACCAAAATCTCCCTTTTCAATTCCATTGGGATTTCTACATTATCTGCTCCATTCTCTACAATCATATCCAGCAACTGCACACAATTAAACTTCTCTTTAAAAAGCATTCGATGTCACATAATCACTTTCGAAATGAACACATACACCCTTAAGAGTACTTGGCATAACGAGAACTTATTGGTCCTTTTTTAGTGACTACAGTTAGGGGCCTGACTCATGTTTTTCTTCTTAGTTAAAACCATAAATAACTAACATATTTTCTTGTTTTTTCTATGAAAAAGTCCCCAAACCTATATTGATATATTAATGTATACCTGTTGAAGCCAAGACAAGCAGATATCAAACACATTTTGGTCCGGAAGAAACTGTGCAACAGCATGCAAAACTTCAGTCCCGACTTCACTGGAGAGCTGATCAATCACCGGGCCTGTTCGGTCCATTAGTTTCACAAGCAATAAATCATCACCGGTAGACAAAACCTCAGCAAAAGCCGTATCAGCATCACCGACATGAACAGCATCCATTGCATTACTCCAAGCAGTCCAAACCGGATCCCGATCCTGCACATTCTCGTCTCCCATTGCTTCAGCAGTCATTTCAGGAACCGCCACTCGGGCGGTTCGGGCGGGCCCGTTGTCTTCACCTGCAGCCACCCTAATTGCTTCCAATGTCGCTTCATCTTTTGAAGCTTGCCAAACACTTCTAGCTGATGGTCCCTCCCCGAACCTAGCAGGCCCGGGCCCAGGCCCAACCCCTTTATCCCCCCAACCTCTCCTATTAACGGGTTCAGTTTCGGTTTCTGATTTAGGTGACCTACCATCCATACCTCTCCTTAATCCCATTTGAGGGTTTCTTCCATATGAATGGTAGTCCCAACTTTCGGGCCCGTCTGATCTCCACGAAGATCCTCTACCCCTCATAGTTGAGCCCATGTAAGACATCGGGTCATCGTTTCTACCTAATTTTGTATTAGGGTAGTCAGAGAAACCGTTGTATTTCCCTAATGGTCTACCTGTTTCCTCAAATCCCATCTTGTAATTACCACCTCTTCGGTTATTAGCTGATAATGAAAGATCACGGGCCATGTCTTCAACAACGCGTTCAAGTCCCCGCACTCTGTTCTCTAGAGTCATCATGCCATCATGAGATCCACCCATGAAATCCTGCAATATAAAAAAAAAACCTTCTAACATAACATGTAAATTATTGGTGGCAAATGCGTGGTCAAACGGGTCAGGTTGGCCTGAAACACTTTTTCCTCCTATATGTGTTTTCTATGAACATTACACATTTAGTGTGTCAAATATGATCACAAAACTTATATTGTTTCAAACAGATATATATTTTTCAATAGAAGAATTAAGAGGTTTTATATATTAAACTACAATTTGGGCAACTGTTGACCATTTGACATGATCAACCCATTTGGCGCGCTTCTTCTTTAGCTAGTTTTATTTACCAGGAGGTGGTTGAAAGTTACCCAAAGTCTATTTTAAAGCACAGCATATGACCTCCTTAATCGTTTAAAACATATGTTAATATGAATATTGTACAATTATTTCTTTTATAATCATAATAAACACATCAATTATTTACAGGAAATTAACAAAATGGACAAGAAAGTGTTTGGGGTTCAAATCAAACTAAAAAATGAAGCCATTTCAACCCAGCAACATTTTGACTTGTTCCCAACCTACCCATGTTGTCACCTCTATTTTACCGGTTAGAGCTTGAACACAAAGTTACCCATTCATAAGTAAATGGTTCCAGATTGCACACTTTTAACTTGTAAAAACATGAAATTATCTTTAAAGTAATTTGATTTCTCATACCTGCAACATGTTCATGAGATGAGCCTGTTGTCTCTCCAATTGTAGTAATTGCCTTTGAATAGCCAACCAATTCCCTTTATTACTCCTAAAACCCTCCCTCTGACTTGAATCATTTACATCTTCAAATTCCCTCCTTCTAGAAGGCCCACCAATTCCTCGGTCCACTTTTTGGTAGCTCTCTTTTGACTGTGACCCGGCATCTGTCTCATTCAGACCTGACTCTTCACCGTTCTGCTCATTAGAGGACTTCACAAATCTTCGAGGGACAACCACTTCAACTTCACCAGAAACCCGCCTTTCAAGTCTTTGAAAAAACTCAGGGTTTAATTCTTTATCACATAAAGCAGGTGCTTTCTTTTTCAAGATTCCAACCGCCTTCTCAGGTATGTTGCTAGCCTCTGGTTCATCATTCTTTGGTGGGGCCTCAGGTTTTCTTTCACCTGATTTAGCTGGTTTTGAATCTTCACCATCTAAAGAATATACACATACATGAGCACATTATACACAATGGTAGCTAATGGGCTGGTTGGATAACGGGTCAAATTGGGTAGTCAAAACATGTGCTTTATGTACGGATTGAAACAGGCAGGGTCTGCTTTACCCAAAAAAGTTCCGTCCGTACTTTATGATATATATTTGAGGGAAGATATATATGTAGGACACCCAAGTATTCAAAAAGATTCATCAAGGCTACCCAACTATCAAAACAAATTTAGAGGCCACACAAGTATCAATTTCATTTTGTGTATGTTGCCTTAAAATGTCAAAATCCACAAAAGTTAAGTTTTTGTCACATTAAAGTTGTAAAAATGACCAAAACTTAAAAGGCATTCTGTCATTTTATAATTTTGCCAGAATCAGCGTAATGAAACCAAACTGATACTTTATTTCAGAAGGTAGTTTTATTAAATATACACTTTGACAAGTTTTACCCACTTGACCCATTAGAGATAAAATTAAACCCCAATCAACCCACTCATAAGTACAGGGGTGAGCAACCAACAAAGATGATTATATTTTTTGAGCCCACCATTACCCGGTGTTTTCTGATCTTCAGAACCTCCTGCAAGACGTTGCCATTGTTGCAAAGCCTCTACTATGCTTTCTCTTGCAGGCTTTATCTGTAGAAATTCAACCAAAAAAAACATTAGCTTTGTTTTGTTGAGTTAAAAAGGGATTTGAGTTGACTTTTTTTAATTCTCAAGAGTAGCATTTCAAAACTAACCTTATCAAAGCGACACTCCTCAAGGGCGGTTATTGTGGGACCTGTTTTCCCTGTGATTAAGTTGGTTGAATGCAATGCTAATGAATTTAATGCATCAGCTGCTGCCTTTCGAGCTGCCCAATCAGAATTGGTCAAACAATCGTGAATACTTTGAAGCAGTGGCTCCAAGCCTTGTGGAGAAATAGCACCAACCTGCAACAAAGTTGATATAAAGTCTTATTTGCACATCATACCATAAGCACCCTAGATATCTTCAGCATAATCAAGTAATTAAGTACTTAGCACTAAGTTTCCAGGGGTCCAATTTAAAGGGTATTTGGGAGTGTGTTTTGGATGTGCTTTTGGCATTTGAAGTGATATAATGACCAAACAAAACATTAGTATGAACAAAAGCGAGCCGTTTTGTCAAGGGAAGCAAGAGTCCCTCAAATTTTAGGCTAAAGGAGAGAAATTACTTCTCTTATATCATCATTTTGTTGCTATGGGTAGAACGAAATTGATCGTTCAACTCCTATAATCATATAACCAGAAGCAAATATTTACATCCAAACACTGTAACAATCTGGTATTCTGGTTATTAAGACCTCAAATCCCACTAATCACATAATCAGTCAAGCTGCATTTTCTGTCTTTTACCCCCTTGAACACCAGCCATCAAGGCCCAAGCTGTGTTTTACCTGATTCAATTGGTTAACCGGTTCTCATGATCACCAAACGGTTCCCAATTATCAGATAATCAGGCAATCACCCTTAAATCCCTTTCCTAATCTTGATAGGACTAATGGATAGAATATTGAATATAACATACTATGCTTTAAAGGCATCAAATGTTATGAAACCACTACATAATAAGATGTTAATAGTCAAATTGATCAAACCTGAGAAAGACTAGAAACCACTTGTAAAAGTGCAGCCTTAGCCAAGAAATTAGGGTTATTAAGATACTTGCAGATCCTAACACACATCTTCTGAAACGCCGAAATCGGGGGGTCCGAAGCCATTTCAACCATCTTAGCCATACACATTGCTGCACCAGCTTGAACCCCTTTATTCTGATCATTCAAAGCTTCAAACAACGGCTTCACAAACAACGAAACCACAGCCCCAACATTCTCACCCCCATCCCCTTTCAAATACAAGGCCGAAAGCTCCCCAATTGACTCTCTACACGCATCTTTCACCCCCGAATCTGAATCTTTAAGCCTTTTCACAATGTGGGCAATGATTTTCGTCAAATGGGTCGCTGCAGAATCAGTGTGGGTCGCACACACGAAGAACAAGAGGCGAATTGCTTCTTTCTTGACTGCAGGTTTGTTCGAATCGCCAGTGGCGTCGTAGAGTGAGTTCAACAGCATTGTGATGCCATCGGGGGTTAGGGTTTGGATGATCTTTTCGAGGTCTTCAACGGCGATCTGGTGGGTGTCTCTATCGGAGAGTTTGGAGAGTGAAGTCAAGATTCTGTGTTTGAGTTCGATCATGGCGAGATGGGACGAAAGAGAGGAGGATCTTGAAGGGTTTGATGAGGGTTGTTTTGGGGGTGATGGAGTTGATGGGGGTTTCTTGGATTTCAAAGATTTGGTCGCCATTGTTGTTGGTGTGATGACTGATGAGAGCTTGAGGTTGAAGATGAAGATGAAGATGAAGATGGTGATGGTGGTGAAGTTGCAGGTGAGATTCAAGATTTTTAGAGGGTGTAATTGCTAAAAGTATATAATTAGATTAAATGAAATTGGATGAAGATCTTTGAAGTGGAAGTTGAATCCTAAAGACTGTATGCATTTTGATAATTGCTAAAAGTATATTATTAGACAAATGATATTGTGTGTAGATTAATGTAATACATACATAGACGTGACATATTATATTTGTGAAATGAATCTTTAAGATGTAGATCTAGGATATTTGAAAAGAAAACTTGTTTCAACTAATTGTGGTTTTGATATAGTTTGATTAAAATTCAACTTAAGCTAGTAGACTTGTATAATTTTAAATCCAAGAGAAGCTCACTTGAAGTAAAAAGGTCTAATAAGTAATAATAATTTGTGGGGACGTATAGTAATCTTGGGCGGCCCTAAAAGGGTGGGTGGGTGATCGTTTAGAGTCTAATCTTATCAAGGGTCCGAAATTTTAAAAAAGTTTTATATAATATATGTATGTGTATATATTTTTAAAGCAACTATAAGCAATTAACAAACTAAATGACAAATTCAATAATATTTTAATGTTTGACCTATTGAAATTGAGGATCCTTTAATATTTTAATTATTTTAGTTCATTACTATTTATCTAATCTAAACTCATTTCAAAAGCGCTAAAAGAGTATTACAATTCGTTTAAGTAAGTAAATTAGATTATTTTGCTATAATACTATTGGTATAAAAATTATCGTCATATTATAGATCTTTTACATACGGGTTCTTAACTTTATAGGGGCATGTTTTTTTATTCGTCTAGGGTCCAAAATTTTATAAGAACTCTCTCCGGGCCAGCTCTGATAGTAATTATTTTATTTTACTTCTAGAGCAATAAACAATGCGATACATGCATTTACCATATGGTTGTTAAAAAGGTCAATGATATATCATCTAGTATAAAATCATTAAAATCCAAAAATAAATGGACAAGCTCATCAAGTCACGTGTTAGAATATGAGCAGGACTTAAGCTCGACTTTCAATTCGGATGGAAGATTATATGCTCGAGGTCAGTGGTGGAGCTTGAACATCCTCATAAAGGGGGCGGGGTGAAATTAATATTTTTAGGGGAGGAACTCGATATTTATATAAAAATTTACACTACCGGGCCAAAAATTTACACTGATGGACTAAAATTTAACACTACCGACGAAAAACTGGGAGGGCGGGGCAGCAGCCCCCCGGCCCCCACTATCCTCTGCCATTACTCGATGTGATGCTAATTCGGTACAACTAGAATTAAGCTCCCCGCGTTGCGGCGGAGGCGTAAAACCGTGCCAAATAACACCAATATCACACCACCGCTAACGACCACCAACACTGAAATTGTGGTGTATTGATACGGAGAATTTAGACCAAAACGTAAAACATAGAAAAATATAAATAAGTCGATCTAAGATTCGTGTGTTATGACGAACCCTTCAAAGGGGGAAAATAGACGTAAAACATATTGAACCACGCACACACATTGTGTTGTGTTAACTTACCAAATTTAGAACGAAACGTAAAAATATTGAATCACACATGCATGTTATGTCGTGTTAACTTGCAAAAATTAGAACGAAACGTAAAACGATGATTTACGAAATATGAAAAGTATATGGGAACAAAGTTGAAAATATAAACGTTGTTAGATTAAATTGCAATATATGAAGAGTTTAGGGTTCAAAGTAAACAAAGTCAAATTGAGAAGTTTAATTGTAAAAAATGAAAAACTTTGTGTTAAAAGTGAAAAATCAATTTTTTTAAAAAACTCCCTATGCATAAGGTACAACATCATTATGCATAGAGAAATTGGTAATTAGTAATATATAAATTCCCCTCATTGAATAGGTTTAAGTGAAACTAGGATTACGTGAATATATATTAGACAAGAGTGTTCTATTACCATGTTAGTTGAAACAAAAAATAAATAAATAAATTTGTGCGTCTTAAACGGGTATGATATTAGATGATATCAACTTGATTTCATAAAATATCCACATTCGTTTATTTAAATCTTACCCGTAAACATTTTCCTTGCGTTTTCTCTTTGATCTTGGTTGATAAATTAATCTCCTAATCCATCACTTTTTAGCTTTATTAATACTTGTAGTTTTTTTGGATTTAGTATCAAATAATTATTGAAAATCCTAATGAGTATTTTTTTGTATAAATAACAAGTATACATGTTACTCTTGGGCCTACCCAACAAATATGAGACGAAATATTAAAAAAAACAATTTTACAATCTGATATAAGATTGATATTATTAATACTAGTATTCTTTCCATCCAAATGTCATCTATAATTTTATTGCTATTGTTTTATTCATGTGACTGGCATTGAATGTAACAAAACAAAATTACATCCAAATATTGAAACTCCAATTTCCCCTACTTAAATCCAAAAGGTTTGCTTGTGCTTTTTATTTAATGATTGATATTTATGTGCGTAACGAATCACGGTACCAACAACTAAACATTTACACAAGAATCTCATGATTGTCGGCTAAACCCGATATCTTTTTAGACTATGTCATATCAATATCTACATAAATCTTATCGGACACAAACCAGACCATACAAGTATGTAACCGAACCAAACTGTAAACGATAATATGGAAAAAATGTGTCCAAGGACCGAAGTATTGGACTGCGTATGCCTCATTTGGTTTCGGCTAGTACCATACTGGTTTCGGTTGGTCAGGTTTTTGGTTGGACCTAGATTGTATTTGTGGCCTGGGTTGTGACCCGAAACTAAGACCAAAAATAGTAAAATCTAAATATTAAAAAGCAGCCAGAGATTAAGGGTTCGGTCCCCTGTCTTGTTTTGTTCGGTTCAATTCATTTTTTAATTCAAAACAGTGGTTCCTTAATTAGGTTTTATGGATGTTTATAGCCTGTCACCTATAAAGGTTACCGTTTATTAATTAGACATTTTATATGATAATAACCAAGTTTTTAAGTGTTTCATCAAGTCACTTAAAAAAAATTTTTGTCCTTCTTCAATCATTTAACTTTTACTATGTAGTTCAATCTTATGTAATATTTTTATACTTTCTTAAAAATTTAAGATTAAGTGAGCCAAATGAAACTTACATAAAATTTAGTTATTAAAAAATGAAAATGTTTCTAATTAACTTGAATAAAAAATTATCAAATAATACTCGGGTTTCAACTTTTTTTAGATATAAATCAAACTATAAAAAATAATCACTCTTTATTAACCAAGATTTATGTTTCATTTGCCTTATTTTATTTTAAAAATTTAGACATTTATAAAAACATTACATAAAATTAACACTTGGTACAAATTAAATGAGTATAGAGGTATATAAGTGACTTTAGTGTTTGGTTACTATTGTATATAATTACCCCCTTGTTAAATGATATTTATGCTGACACATGACACATGAAACTCGTATCGACTGTTTCACAGCATGTTTATAAAGTATTTGTATGAATATTTGACAACAAAATCTTCACTAGGATTTTTTGACAATGAACATTTTTATTATTTTATTGTTAAAAAGTTAAAATCTTATAAGATGATGTCACGATGGACATAGGCAAAATTCTAAACCACTACTGAATACCTAATAATTAGCAGGTGAAGAAAAAGTAATGTGTTCGTTAGGTTGTTACATCATAACTTTAATAACTGATTTGGCTTATGTATACCCTTAAAAATCTGAAAGTTTAATGAAACTTTAGTAAAATCCGTTGAGTCAAAGTTTGTTTATTTGTTTATATTTTTAATAAACGAATGAACATGAACAAAAATTATTCATTAATTAAAAAAAACAAACATGTACATGTACACATTTATTTATATTCGTAAACGTTCATTTATTTTCGTTCTTTTACACTCGTTTAGGTTTGTTTATATTCTTTCGTTTATATGTTCATTCAACTTATTCAACCATTTAAGTTCATGACTCCAGTGGAGGCTTAGATTCGATTCTTCACAGGTAAACACCTTGGGTGTCCAGACCACAGTGATGACTAGCCAAAGTCCAAGCATAATGTGATGTTAGGGCAGAGATAGTAGTTCGAACCCCACTTCTTGGCTCTGAGTGACCCTGTGAGCTGCATTGCCTCTTCTTATTCATTTTGGGGGGTCCAAGCCAGTTAATAAGTCTGATAACACTTATTTTTTATTTATTTATTTAAGTTTATGAGTAGAGGTGCACAAAAAAAGGGTTAACCTACTTGAATCTAGACCCAAACTTTTTTGGCCAAACTTTTGATTTGAGCCACTATGAGTTCGTATTATATTTTTACTCTATAATTAAATTCCAAGCCAAATGAATAGTAAAGTTTTGAATTTTAGATTTTAATCACATCAGTTTTAAGTACTTTTATTTTTAACTCTAATTTTTAGTCATTTGACTTTAGCCACTGAATTTTAGAATCTTAGATATTGGTCACTAACTGTTTATAGTGAATTTTTTTTTGAGTTTGACCACTAAAGTTTAAAACTCAAAGCCACTAAAGTTTAGGATCTTAGAGATTGGCCAATAAACTGTTTATAGTGAAATTTTGTTTTTTTAAATTTGGTCACTAAAGTTTAAAACTTTTGATTTCGCAGTCAAACTTTGAAAATTTTATGATTTCTGACTATAAAAACAAAATTAACGCAGCCTTCGTGTGAGATATTGACTTGACACACACCGTGTAGTGTGTGACTTTGGCAACTAAAGTTTAGCATCTTAGAATTTGGTCACCGATTTGGTTTTTAACTTTAACTATTAAAATTTAGGATCTTAAAGTTTGACCACTAACCTATTTATAGTGAAGCTTTATTTTTTCGAGTTTGGTTATGAAAGTTTAGTGTTTTTGAGTTTCGTCACTAGACTTCGATTTTGTGATCTCCAACAAGCCAAATAGATAATGATTAAAGTAATGCAGCATAGCATGTGAAATAAAACCAGACTCCCCGCGTAACGCGAGAGAAAAAAAACTAGTTATGATAAAACATAATCCAAATCGATAAGCAAATAGGTTAAAATTTCACTTGGCCCACCTCTAAGTTTTATGCTTTTATAGTTTATATAAGCCTGCAATATTATTTTTGCAGGAAGTATATACATTTGATATGGCAACATCAACAATCCAGTTGGATACTTTGGTGTTCATAGAGTGCTTTATGGTGGGGTAGGGTTTCAGTGTCATTAAGAGGAAGATGTACATAAAAATGAAACCAATTAAAAAAGAAAGTAAATGATTATTGATTAAAGGAAGTGTTACCTCATATTTAACTGCCCTTCATTCCTAAGCAACCATATGATGTGATTGATACCAATTACTTGGTTTTTAAAGCGCGCCTGAGCGCGAGGCAACCCGAGGCGCATGAGCGTAGTCTGTACAAAAAACACATGGAAAAGCGGCATGAGACGCGGTCTTGATACGCGCCTTTTGTACGAGGAAGGTTTTATGCATTAGGATGTTGTATATATGGCTTTTTAAGTTGTACATATATGTTAAATCATATATACAGCTTATGTATAGCTCAACTTTAGAGAGTGATGCTAAAAATCTATGAGAAATATTAAAAAACTTGTAGAGGAACCGAGGAACTGTCGTCGTTAAAAAAATTAGCTAGTGGAGGAATTCAGGTGTATGGTCTTTGTGTTATGGTTTCTGTGTCAATTTTATAAAAAGAAGAAGTTTTGTGGTCACTTTTAAAGATTCTAAAACTTCCTTGTAGCCAAGAAGTTGTACTTTTATATAGATAATAATTATATAAATAAATTGTGGCTTGACGTGCAAAAGCAGTGCACTTTTACGCTTTGCGCCTCATGCCTAGGCTCAGTAACCAATTATCTTGAAGTGTCTCGCGCTTTTTAAAACCAAGATCGATTAAGGCAATTTCGCCCTTGTTTATGGAGAAAGAAATAAAGAGCTTTATGCAAGTACACATATTGCAAAGCACTTTCATGATCACATATAATTCTACATTTACTTATATTTATGATGCTTCCTGATGATATAGCTTTTCTTTTATCTTTCAATTATGAAAAGCACTTGCTTCCCATAATCATGTTGTTCACAGTGAATACTATGATTATCAAGGCATCATAATTTGAGGGGTTTCGTTTTTCGTTTTTTTTTTTTTTTTGTAATTTTCAGCCTCATTAGCAAAACAGTTAGTCGTTGTATTCGCTTGTCTATAACAATATTATACAGTGCAATTCTCTGTTAAACATGAATTTTATTATGTAATGCATAAGCTTATGTTCCAATGTGGTTACCAGTTTTTATAAATGCAGTTCAAGATTTGAATACTCCCCATTGTACCTGGCAAAATGAGTGGGTCGGGTTGGACAAGGCATCGGGTCAGGACGGGTTCGGGTCAGAATGGGTTCAGGTCAGGACGGGCTGATTTAAAAAATGGGTCAGGATGGGTTTAAGTCAAGATGAGTACGGGTTAGAATGGGTTGACTCACCAACGAGAGTTACATAAGTGGATGTAACAAGTTTTCTTTCCACATAGGTTACAAAATTGCAAAGGAGTTGTTTCTTTTCGTATAACTTACAAAACAAGATGTGTTTATCTTTTGTGTTTAGTAGAAATGGATATCTTGACCCGTTTGGTTAAACGGGTTGAAAGACATCCAAAGTTTATCTAAAATGCTGCATAGAACATCCTAAATCCTTTTTATTCGAAGGTATAGATTATTATCGCTATATTGTTGTTGTTGTAATCATATAATTAACATTAGGGTCATACACTGATGACTGAATCCATTGGGTTAAAAGACATCCAAGAATGACATCCAAAGATTGTCCTAAGAAACAATGGTCTAAATGTTTTGGTTCTAGAGTTATCATGCATACACTGAAGCATAAATGAACTTTGGTGGTGCACTATACACACAAATTTATGGATCAATGATTTCAGATGTTATCAAGGACACCAGATCCTGGCTCAATACTCAGAAAGTTAGAAGCTTATGTTAGCAGATTTTGGGTACCATGGAGATTAGGATTTCCAGACTCGTTGACCGGCCTGCGACACCCTCGTCCAAAAACGGCAATAGATCACGGTTATAAACCAAACCAAGGGGTGAAGTTCGAACTACTATCTCTGTGTCACAATAATGTTACACTTGGACCTTGATTGGCATTCTCACACCACCCAAAAGACCAAAAGCATTATCATAACAGGTTTGAAGTAGATTTTGGGCAAAGATTAGAAGGGACAAGAATGTAATTTCCCACACCACCCAAAAGACCAAAAGCAAACCCAATTGTCAATTATCATTAAATGGACATAACATGTAGGCTATTTGGCTTCATGTTCACATTGGCACATGACATGTTTTCATATCTTATAATGATTTCCTTCAACACATGAATTTTAAAAGTTTGTGGATAAATAAAGAAAACTCAAGGAGGCAACAAAAACCCTTAATCCCCTCATCATTTCCATACATTGATAAACTCTCATACGATCGAACTATAAGAAAGTAACGACATTAGATATTTTATTAATAGACAATTTGACTGATCAGATGGTTGATAGACCACGTTCCGCCCAAGTTCTCATACTTTGGAGTCTTCAATAGATCCCGACCTTGGCTCTTGTTTACTTAACGCCATTGGCTTCAGAAAGCTTCGAGAAAGTGAGTTTCTTCAACCGACTAGTAATCGGATTCGCCCATGTTTTATCAGGAACTCCGCATTTTACATCAACTATTTCAACCATGCAAGACCCCTTCTTGTCATTTTTTCTTCTATTATTAGCTCCGTTTCCATCCACGGATACACTATCGGATCGAAGAAACGGGTTCCTGCTATCTTGCCTTGCATGATGGCGTTTGGTCTTTAGGTCAACGCTAGTTTGTTTTCCATCCGTTGTGTTGTTGTTGTTGTTGTTGCTGTTGCTGCTAGTGCTTGCTTCATCTGCTTGTACTCTTGGTATCGGAGTTGAACCCGTTGCAGCTTCATTAGGTAATGAAGCTACCAGTGGGGATCCAACTTTAACTGATTTTAGTTCCCTTGACATTAGAGCATTGATGGTGCCGGTGGTTCCAACTTTTATAGAACCACCGCCACCCTTGATGGCTTCAAGTGTCTGACCCTGAACCATGATTGGTCGTATATCGCGATCAATATCAAAGATCCTGAAAGTTCTTTGAAGATTCCACAATGTGTTAAAAAGGCCAACATTTAAACTTAAAAGTAAAAATCACATGAAATTTATCAACCGAAACAATAAGCAAGTAGCAATTCACTGGATGATGATTTAAACCTCAATTATTTGTAGAATGAATATGATCAATGATTGAATTAATTTTTCTTTCAAAACCATTAGTTTGTATTAAAAGTTTTAAAGGAACATTATTCATGATTATTATTTTATAAGCGAAAAGAAATATATACATAATAAATGTTAAAAGACCGGTGCGGTTAACACGACATGTTCCAAATTTCAAACCTAACTATTAAACCGTCAAACCATAAAAACCGAACCATTGGAAGCCATTTGCATCTTGGTCCGGCCAAATAGGCCAACCAGCTTCGGCTCGAAGGATAGTGTTAGTTTTAACGGTTTATAAACACCCTAACCAAATACATCAAATAGATATCAACAACAAGAATCAAATTAGAACCCTTATATACAAATCCAAAAAGCAAATCATAAACAACACACGCAACTTCTTTCGATCAAGACGATGAACAAGATAGACGCGATAAATGAGAGAACTTCATGTGCCCAAAACAAGTTTCAACAACATAACATAAGAACAAAACCCAAATATTAGAAGTTTAATTAAGAACACTAACCTGTAAGTTGCAGATGATTAATTAAGTTTGCAGGTTTAGGGGATGATCAAATGAAGAAGAAAGAGTGTAAGTAGGAAGATGAGACAAGATCCACCATGAAATATTATTGTATGTACGTTGGAAATCACAGATCACCCAATTTTCAAAATTATTATTATTGTTATTGTTTTGGGATTGTGTTCAATATTTCTTTTTGTGTCGCTTTCGTTGACTACATGAGTTGTTCAAATTATTATTTAATAGTACATATGGTAATATAATAGTATAATACTGTTTAATATCATCACTCTCGATATGATATAATATCATATATCAAACATACGTCGTTGTATATAAGATTTAGTGTACCAAGAGTTTAAATTATAATTTTGGTGTATGTGTCTATTAGAAATTTGAATAGGTAAGTACTAGAGCTTTTGACGTCTATTTGTAACAATGGGTTTCAGTGTTTAAGCATAATCGACCATGAACAAATCCTAGATCGAGTGTGTTTGGTTGTCATATTAACCATTTTTCGTACCCGTCAAGTTTCACTTTCGTTCAAATCACTTGCGATGGTCCGGTAATGGTTGGACCAAAGCTAAAACCTCATTAATTAAACTCAATTTGAATAGTTTTATATAGTTTTCAAACCAACACCTAATGATATTCTAAGTTATTCAGGAGTAGGTGATCTACATCTTTATTTTGAACCAGGTCATATAGTAGCAACATCCTTACCCTCATTTGTGGGTCACATACATAACAAAATTAGTACTATAATTAATGCCATCAACATCAATGCTAAACATGAAACTGTCAACAATTAGCAACTCCCTAACATCATTCTATACATGGAACATCTATGTATCAAACAAAAATCCCTCAAAACAACTACCTCAATAGTCAAAAATTGAAAATAAATAAAAGATTTATCCTTCTACATTCCCTCAGTGAGCAAATTGAATAATTGATCTTCTTTCTTACCATTAACCTTATCATCACTTAACTTATTAAGAAGCCCTGTGTCATTAGCTTTTGAAGCTTCTGGTTTCTTCACTGATATAAATGCCACTTTCTTGGGTTTAACTTTAGGTAAATCTTGATCATTCTGCAAGTTTGAGCATGTGATCTGTACCTGGTCTACGTTCTTCGTGGAAGGTTCTAGAACACCTGACTGATCTTTCACACCTTCGCCATCCTCAACTCGTTTACAGTCATTAGTAAGACCCTCCATTGAAGAAAGATTATCGGTCCTCATGATAGCAGGGTCTTCATCAGAAAGTTTGTTAACAGTTATATCCGCCGGTTTATTCTCTAGAACAAAAAAAACAGAATAATGAAGGGTTTATGAACAGTTTTAGATGCATCACAATTGCAATAATCAAAATGCACATATATTCTTACCACCAAGAATGGTTTCTATACTTTCATACTCGACTGTAGATAAAGGTTGGCATATGACATGCTCGTTTATTGGCTCTGCATTTGTGTTTTCTGGTTCGCTCTTTTTCTCAAGTAGAACGAATTTGTCAGTCTCCCATACACATTCCAAAAAAACAGTTTCCTCATTTTTTGGGTAGTATTCTCTATAGACCTGAAAGTCATTACAAAGATTATTTATTAATAATATTTAACGACGTAAGTGGTTGTTATGTAATATATAAGTATAGGAATGAAATGCCTCAATTCCTTCTTGGTTAAGTTTGATGGACTGTTGCTTTCGAGATAAGGAGGAAGCCATGTTGAATGCTGAAACAACATCGAGCAGTATCTGTTCAAAAATATGAAATTAGGCGTAAAATTTATAAAAATTATCAATACGATATTGAAGTAGTACAGTGCTTACTTGCTGAGTCAAAACTCGAAGGCGTGCAAGCAGAGCCAACACAGTCATAGAAAATCCCATAAAAAACGATCGAGCAAGCAAAGTAGATATCTCTCTTTGCAAAGTCAAGGAGATGAAAGCAAAAAACATAAAAAAATAATAAAAATCCATAACAATAACTAAAAAGATAACAAATCATGTAATTCCTATGTAACAAGTAATATGAACGAAACAAAAACCACAACATACGAAACAAACGGAAATGTGAATGTGGCAACAAACTAATGCGTATGTAGAATGCAGGATACATAGCTGCCTTCAGCATTGGCTCCACCATCTGGAAAAAAAAATAATTGAGCTACATTTTGGTAAATAAAAAAACTAGGGATGTCTAAAACTGTAAGGATCACCTGTGAAAGTAGATGTGCAGCACCCTGAAGTCGTGCCAAAAAATTATGTTTTCCACCATCACATTTTCTTCTTTTCAAACTGTTAAATACGAATAAAGTCAACCTCAAGTCAACAGATTGAACTATTATAGTGTATATCATATTTATACCTAGTGATCTTGACCCATGTATATACTTTTGGGCTGACTTGGACTGTAAATTTAAAGCCATTGGCTAAGATGGGAACATTTAAAACTAAAAGAAAAGTTGAATGGGTCAGTATGGGCTTATAAATATGAACGGGTCAGGATGGGCTTAACTAGATATATGAACGAGTCAAGATGAGCTGAAAAAAATGAAAATAGGTCTTAAACGAGAGAACCGACTAGACGATGATTGATAACTCCATAGCCCTGTTGCTATTAAGGACAGCATCCTGAAACCTAGTAATCGTGCTTTTTGTTGTGCTTCATCGCTCATTTTGTGTTTGAGTCGATATTGCTTGAAATTATGATCTGTTATATTATGAATTATTGATGATGATGATGCAGATGCCGACAAATTCCCATCAAATTTGTACGAAAAGGATATATATTATCTCGACCTAATTCAATTCATGGAGACACAAAGGTAGAATTTTATGTGTAATTATGATGTATGCCTATGTGTCTATTTGGATTTCGGATAGAAGACAACTGATAATCCAAAAGGTTTTCATTTGATTATTTGATCTTCAAGATACAATTCCTTGTGTTTTTTGGGTTCTGTCTTACAATTCCTTGTGTTTTTTGGGTTCTGTTTTTGGGTTCTGTAACATTCAAGAGTTTTGTTGAATTTGCTGATTATTTTGCATACTTGATCCTGATAGGAGATGTTATATAGATATTTTGATATTTTTTTGGCGGGGACAAAAAGAGTGAAACTTCAAGTAATTTGTGTGAATTTTTGAACCTGATAGAAGATGTAATGCTGCTTTAATATGAGTTCTTGGCTGTGGAGTTTATTTATAAAAATTTTAACTAGTGCAGAAGGTTGCTTACATAAGGGCGCAGAAAAGCCTTGTAAGGGTAGCTATCTTTTAACGGGTTACCCAAAGGACATTGACGATCATAGATGATTGTTATCGTATTTCTACCAACGAGTCCATAAAACTTTTTTAGTCATCTTACTGTTAAAACCTTAAATATCAGAACATGATAAACACGAAACCAACAAAATTCCTCTGGTTTGCTTAGTGGCAGTTTAAGACCGCCTCATTCAGATGTTGTTGAGTTAACTAACATCCTATGGTATACGTTGATTGGGATGTAACAGTTTTGAGCATCTCAATTCAGTGCATCTTGTTGTTTTGATATTTAAATTTGAGTGATCAATTTGTTCAAATATCATGAGTGCATCTATAAAAACAATGTCACAGATACAAAGTAGCCTTTTTTATCAAACGACCCATCCTGACCCATACCTGTCTCAACCTGAATTAAAATAGCCTTTCTTGACCCGAACCCATTATCCTGATCAACCCGACCCGCCCATTTTGTAGGGTCTAGCTTTCATATTACAAAAGAGGATCAGTGAGTAACTTGAGGGGTAATACCTTTCCAAAAGTTGCACCTTTTGCCTAGGTCGATTCCCATTGATAACAAGAAAACACGAATTGACGAGTTCCAACAAGTTTGTTGATTGAAGAAGCTTACAGTCTCTCCTAACCTACATTAGAACAACACCAGTCACACAAACCATATATAATCAAAAACACAACTAACCATGGTTAGGAATAACAACCAACACCTTCAATAAGTACTGAAAATACGAGCTTCTACGATGTTGGTTCTTATTTTTGTGGATGATTCTATCAAGAACACCTAATTCTGACTGAAATTGACCAATGAAAGATTGTAATCGTGCCTCAATAGTTTCAACTTGAGCATCCATATCCTGTTCAAAGACATTAGAGCAACATAAATGAAATGATTTCATTATGATAACAGTGTCACTTTATGATTTGTATATTATTCACATTGTTGGTAAAGAAAACGAGATTAAAGCACACTACAAATACGAGCAACCATAATAAAAGTTCTATTAACAAACATGGATAATCCCATATGTGCCACTTCTACATATGGTTTAATTCTTGAGAAAATCTATATTGTTTTCAATCTGCAAACAATAGATCAAGAATAGTAATTTTGACTAATGATCATACCGAAGCAAAAAGTCAAAATTGAAGGACATAAAGTTGAAGGTTACTTTTTTTTTTCTCTCTTACGGACGAGAAGAAGCGTGAACGTCTCCGGTCGAGTTCAGCCGGACTCCGGTCGCCGTCAGCCGGTCGCCGGTCGGTCGATTGAGCTGCGGCGGTTCGATATACTTGAACTATCTTTCATGTTTTTCAATTGTTCTGCTATTAAACTTGAACAGGATGTGGGCTTTTGATGAATTGATTGGGCTTTAGATAAAAAAAATGTGGGACTGAATTTTTATATGGGCCTGCTAAAGTTTTGGGAATATAAAATTAGTACGAGTTTTGATAAGTGTTTGGCCTGCTCGGCTCGTTATAAACATAGCCGAGCCGGCCTAGCCAGCCTGTTTATCATAACTAGCTGAAACAGGTGTCGGTTCAGATGGGAGGCCAGTTTGATGCACACCTCTACCGGCCTCCATCGTTAATGATTTGCAGGTGTGGCAACAGGTACAACATGAAGTTGAGGTTTCAATACATTGTTGAATTTTGTTTTTGAGCTTGTTATTTTGATATTGAAACAAGCCAGAGTTCAGAAAATAAATTAAACGACCAATACGTATAGTATGCTCATTTGTAGAGGGCTTGGGCTTGGGCTTGATTGGAGCCTTTCCCAAGTCTCAACCGGCTGACCAAGCCCAATACGTCTCGTTCCTACTCCCATCAGGCCCAGTTGTGCCTGGGGGTGCAAACGAGCCGAACAACTCGCGAGCTACTTCAGATCAGATCGATAAAAATCTCGAAATGAGCCGAATTCGAGCTTGAAAAAAAGCTCATTTATTTATCGAGCCCGAACCCGAGCTTCATGTATCGAGCTCGAGCCGGCTCGCGAGTCTAAATGAGCTTTTTATTTATATATTTTTATTTAATTTATTAAATTATTATACAAATAATATATATTATATATAAAGTTATGAAAAAACAATTAAATAATATGTATAATGTTATATATAAAATATATAATTATAAATATATATCAAAATTAAATATAAAAATATTAAAAATAACATTTAATACATAAACGAGCCGAGCCCGAGCTCGAGCTCTCCTAAGTCATCACGAGCCGAGATCAAGCCTATACGAGCTCGGGCTCGGCTCGGCTCGATTCGACTCGACTCGTTTGCACCCCTAGTTGTGCGTTAAAATTGAATATAAATCACGATTCCAAATGGTATTAGAGCTCTTTCTTGTTGTAAACATAAAACAAAATCTAACAATTTTCAAAACAACAGGGGATGCACTGCGAAAATACTAAGTAAAAACATCAAATTTTAAGTAATTTCATGAGAAGTTAATGATACATGCTGCTGAGCTCTTTTCAGTAGTTTCTAATTCCTTCCTGGCATCCCTTTGCTTCTTTACATCTCGTGGGCCGGTTTTACACCACCAGACATTCATCTTCTCCAAAACACGCGCATGCTTCAAAACACGTTTAAGGAAACATATTTCTGAATCGTTAGCATGAAAGTTCTTGAAAGTCAAGGTCTTGAGATGATATGATATGCATATTGGTACTAGTAACCAGATCGCATCACTTCCACCAAGGCGCATGCAACGGTCAAATCCCTGCACAGTATTTTAATAAACCTTACATTTATATTATGATCATCTGCATGATATATCTTACAAGTAGCAATTTCAACCCATACTAAAATACAGGTCAGCATTTAAATGTCGCCCAAACTCTGTTTTGTTATATATATAACCTTATTGATTGTTGTGTTCAAAAAACTAGATTACCATTATGAATTAACTATTATCTTTACTTTTAAATGTCAGTAAAGTGTTTGCAGTAAAAGAGAAACCCAAAACTAACTTTTACGACCTATACCAAAATGACCCGTTTCAATCCAAAACCATTTTAACCAAATACCCAACCCGCTTAAACTACCCATCGTGCTAGATGGGCCAGATGACCTGTTTTGGGTGTAGTACTGTAGTGTACTTTACCTCGGAGAGACTAATGGATTGTAGACTTGGACAGAAGTTGAGCAATAGCATAAATGTAGCAAAAGTGTAATTCCCGATTCCCATTGTCAAGACTAGATGAGTCAAATTTGGAAAAAAAGGAAAAAGGTCCGACATCCTATCTGAATATATAAGAGACTTTGCATAGCAAAGAAAACAACTAGAAAAGTCAGCACATGCTAGTTCTGTTGTATTCATTAAAGTCGTAAACGAGATTGCTAATTACCTCCATAGTGCGATTAGATATTCTCAAAAAAACAACATTTTGTAGTTGTTTAAGTAGATCAACAACACGACATGCAGCTTCTTTTTGTCTCTGATATAGTAGTGGAATATGAAGGCATACATTGACTAGTGATGGTGTATTATTCAAGAAGATCTCATTTGACAAATATCCAATATACTCCAAATATGTGAGATTTTTTGCATCAATCTTGATCTTACAGCCATTAGGATCATAAGCTGGAAGATCATCTATGGTCAACCTCTTTAAGGTTAAACTGGAAATTGTAATACACTTCAAGTTCATGCAATCACAATCCAATAAAACCAACTCTTCTAGAACCGGACAGCTTGAAAAGAGCTTTTCTGTAGAATCATCATTTGGGAAAGTAACTAGAGAAAGATGCAAGGTTTTTAGGCATGGAAAGTAGATACGAGATGGGATTTCAATTGCACAATTCATTTCTATTTTCAAGATAACCAATCTTTTGCAGTCAAATATCGATTGAGGGATCACAGATGAGTCCTCTGCAAAGAGACAAAGATCAAGCTCCCGGACATTGTGCATAACTGCATTGGAAATCCATGAACTTATCCGTGATGGATTAAAGCAAACACGACATGATAAACGAAATTTTTCAATATTTGATGCATCTCGTGACTGGATGATTCTTTCTACAAAGTTCATGAAGGAAGTCATCTCAGGTGAATGTTGACAATCCACCTCACTTGCATACAATAAAGTATCATCAAAATCAAGGTTGGCAACTGAAGCCCACAAGTTCTTCCATCTTTTGGATAATACGGAGGTCTTTACAACTTCTTTCGTGGGCAAAAATGATAGCATGTGATGAAGAATACAATCCGGCAGATTACTGATACAATCAATCATATCATTTGTATGTTCAACTTCATATTGCTTGTGGTGTGTGCTCTCACTCATGGTTAGCCCCTTTGATTTCCTAAACACTCAAGAAATTACCATTCATAAATTAGTGCTACTTACTAAAACAATTCAAAGCATCATCAAAAGTTCCATCTGATGCTGCAAATTTATTCTTGCTATCTACATCTAAGTTATCACATATAATCATCATTCATTATAATGTATACATTACCCTAGATGGAACATTGGAACAGAGTTGTGTGTTTAAATGCAAGTGATTGGAGCACGACAGTGATGAGTTCGATTTCAGTAACTTTTCTATCTTAATGTCTATACAATATACCTCTTCTGTGTCCAAAATTAGGGATCTGTTTAATTCAAAAGGTCAATCTAATCTGTTAGGACCTAAAACTGGCTATCAACTGCCAAAAGAGCACACTAATCATGATGAACTTCAAATTCATGTACAAAATTAAAAATTCAAGATAACACTGAATCTAACAGATGATGAAGGTTAATAACGTTAACAATTAACCTAAATTGTTGATATCTCCACTAGATAACATAAACCCTAGAACAACTAAACAGGAAAAGGCCGATTGATTGTTCTTTGATTCGATTCCCCCAAAACTACTACGAGTGGGAAATTGATTCGATATAACAGCAACAGTAAAGGGCGATACGAACTCAGTGGATTAATGATATAAGTATGATGCACAACATTCAGCTTATAGAATACGTTGTTATTGTATAAGATCATAGCAATCGATATGAACATGTATAAGGAGAGAAATATGAAGAGAATACTGACTTGTGATCGGAGATTTGATGTTGTTGAGGCATCGTCAATTACATATCGAAGGCTCTTCGTTCTATTGATTTATCGCCGGTGTAAACGTACGAAGTTATAACTGAATAACGTAGAATTGGTACAGAAGTTTGTTAATAATAAACACGCTTAGATATATCATCACTTAACGATCGAATTATTACGCAAAAATATATTCATATGATTGTAATCAGTCTTGTATAATTATTACTTGTTCTTGCGTGATTATTAGTTGTTCTTTTGTGATAATTTCTTCCACAAACTTTGTATGCTTAGTACGTAAAAATATTTTGTATAGTAATCTTCCTCTATATTTATATTTTATTGATTTAAACTGATCTGTTAGACAAAAATAGTTTATTACATAGAATATTGTACAAATGGTTCATGTGGTTTGATCAAGTTATAAGTTTGGTCTTTACAATTTAGTTCAAACATTTATGGGATGGTTGCAATTTTTAGTTTACACTGTTAGTGCTCGTATTTGTCGTGTGTTTAAATCTTGTTTGTCTACCGCAAATGTTTAAACTAGCTTTATAATTATAAAATCTAAGGACCAAACTTACAATTTTAATAAACGAGGAAATCATTTGGTGGGAATAGTGATAACTTGTGACAGGTTTAATATCTTTTTTAATGTTTCCTTGTTTACTTATTTTTATTATATTAATATGATGTAATTATCTCATACCAGTTATTCAGTTATTAGTATTTAATTCTACTAGCTATTAGATTATATGTTGTGGGGGCGCTACCCACGTGTATTAGTGAGCAACTCTATCCATATTGTCCATCCCCTCACGCCACCCCATCATGCCCCATTGTTACGGTGTTCCCGATCAGAATAGACAACCACGTGAACTCTCCCACTCATTCACACCCATAACAGACAACCTTAAACCCTATTGGGTCAGTAAAGCAAAACATATAATTCCACTATTCACACTCGTGTTAATGTTTGTGTGAGCGTATTACATTAGTACATGTTTCATTTTAAACATTAAAGGCTATGCATACATTTTATATCTTATATTTTTTATGTACATATAAATCTTTTTGTTTTGTTATGTTTTTATAACTTTTAAAATACAATAATATATAAAACTTCAAAAATATAATGTTGCTACGTTTCGTTGTAAATTTCATAAAAACGGATTTGTGCAAAGTGTCTTCGTTTTTTACATAGGTTTCGAATATTGTCAAGAATCTCGACGCAACACACGGATTGTGACACTTTTATTTTTTTGTAAAGTTTCGAATATTATCAACATCCAGGTTTCGTTTTTCTTGTTTAAAGTTATGTATGTTATCAACACTCAGTTCAACTTACAGGTTCACGACAACGTTTTGAGGTCGCTTTTTCACGTTTTTACGCTTGTGACCCAACATGATGTTTCATTTTTCCATATAAGATTTCAAATATTAGCAACAACATCCGAGATTTGTTGTTCTTATAGAAAGTTACACATGTTATCAACGTGCCCTTCGACGAGCGGGTTAGCAGTAACATTTTGACATTACTTTTTGTTTTTTTACGGTTTTACGTCGCCGCCGCCGCATTGAGGGGTCTTGATACTAGTTATATTTATGACATTAAAGCAATAGTTATTATCTTCTAAATCTAATATGTATCAAACTAAACATCTTTTCATTTTGGTTTAGATATATCATTAGTGAGTTTTAATGGGATAGAATTTGAAATTTCATCATAAACTTTAGCATTAATAAGAAAGTGCACATTAAGGCTGTGTTTGATTGGTCTGAACCACGAGCTGACCACTGACTGGCTGACCCGGTCAGCCAGTCAGGGTGTTTGATTGGTCTGACTGGGTGGTCTGACCCGGTAAGTGTTGCTGACCCAGACCTTGATTTTTTAATCTCTGACCCGGTAAGTGTTGCAACCCCCGACCGCTCGACCGCTGGAGGTGGTGGCGGTGATGCTGCAGGTGGTGGCGGTGATGCTGCAGGTGGTGGCGGTGATGCTGCAGGTGGTGGCGGTGATGCTGCAGGTGGTGGCGGTGATGCTGGAGGTGGTGGCGGTGATGCTGCAGGTGGTGGCGGTGATGCTGCAGGTGGTGGCGGTGATGCTGGAGGTGGTGGCGGTGATGCTGCAGGTGGTGGCGGTGATGCTGGAGGTGGTGGCGGTGATGCTGCAGGTGGTGGCGGTGATGCTAGAGGTGGTGGCGGTGATGCTGCAGGTGGTGGCGGTGATGCTGGAGGTGGTGACGGTGATGCTGGAGGTGGTGGCGGTGATGGTGGTGGTGGTGGCGGTGATGCTGGTGGTGGTGGTGGTGATTTACAAAGACGGTTTTTGAGTCAGTCAGATACCGAATCAAACAACCAAGTTTCAGTCAGACGCATACCCAGTCAGAACATCTTACTGGGTCAGCTTCTGACTCAGTCAGATCTTACTGAGTCAGTATGATCAAACAGCCCCTAAATGTAATAACTTAGCTCACATATTTACTTATATAATTACTTAAAGAAACTAAGATCTACTCTTCTCTTTCTCATATCTTTGCTTGATTCGTAACTATGGACGCGATGCAAACTAAGATCCAAGTCATGATACCCTAGATATAACCAGAAAGAAAAAGTAAACAACAAGATATATACAATAGCGGACTCAGTCGATCAAGCGTAGAGATTTGGCAAAACGCCTACTTCATACAGATTTCAACTTTTGAAATAGAACAACCAAGGGAGTCGAAACATTTTGCATTCATGCAGAGATACATATTTACTAATTTACAAAAACATTACCAAACATCATATTTGAACTTCAAACCTCTACACATCATTTGTCTAAAAGGGTAAAATATCAACTAATCCTCCAAATGCTTGAAATTAGTCAATTATGATAACATCATTTATGCGATTCCCAAATTCACTCTTCAACCTTTTCTTTTTACTTTGTGGAACACCAACATATGATCTCCTAATTAAATCAATCTTTTTCTTAGTGGCATTACATATCCTCTTAAAACTGACCAAAATATCATCAAATTCATCTTCAAGACTCAAGTCAATGCACTCAAAACCACTGTTCTTATCACAATCTTCTTGTGCAATCTTTCTGCATTCCACTGATGCATTCATCCCCTCGCGTAACAATGAATCTTGATCGTTTTGGATATCCATATGATTCACACTCTTCCACCAGTCAGAATACCTCTTTGAAACCCCGGGTCGGAATGATCTTGAAGGAACCAAAAAGTTAACAAATTTACTTAATTTGTAACTACAAACATCACCAGGGATGTCTTGATCAAAACCAAACTGCATAGCCACTCGGTGAGGATTATACTTAGCTTTACAACCCAGTCCGTTAAGCTCACAAGGCGTTATAAAACAAACGAAAGACTGCAGATCATCATCTAAGCTCACTGAATAAGATAAAATCTGTTCAGAATCTTGGTAATACAAGGGCTGCTTCCAGTTTTGCAGATCAACAGCATAAGGTCTCCAAATGAAACACTCAGGGTTGATCATACGCGAATGCAAAAGGGGCGAACTAACATTCGAATTCAAAGTGTGCCAACGCGCTAACCTTGGTTCACCTGGTCTGAGCTCATTGGGGCTTTTTGGTCCTACAGTTGAAAACCTTTCATACCCCCAAATCTGAACTAACTGAAATGGCCCTAAAAGATTAACACAACGATTCGAACTTGAATCCACATAATGTTCTTTCGATTTCGTCAAATTATGATAAACATAAGCAAGAATTGCAGGTGCAAGAGCCAATTTGACACCTTGAGCTAACTTCACAGCAATTGGGATAACATGTTTTCCAACTGAATCATGATCCACAGAAGGAAAAACAAACCTTGATAACCACAATGACAGAAACCCAATGTGTTCGATTTCTTCGTTCTGATTCGAATTCTTCATGAACATTTGCATCCACTTCGAATGTGAAGCTTTCTTCGACTTACTCCTCACTAACTCCGATCTCAACTTCTTCATCACTTCAATTTCCCCACCAAAATCCGCCATTGAAGCAACCCCATCAACAGATTCCCCAATAACTGAATACCCACCAAGGATCATCACATCTTCTAACGTAATTGTAACTTCACCCCACGGGAACACGAATGTGTTGGTTTTCGGGGTCCAAAACTTCAATAACGATGAAATTAGATCTTGATTATAAGGGATTTCGTAAATGGAGCTCATGATGGAGTCTAAGATACCCGATTTGATCCACACGGCGCTGTGTTTTCCGGCCATTTGATCGACCCATTCAGCCCATTTTTCCGGTGGGGGTCTCCATCCTTTAAAGATTGGTGGTGATTGTTTGGTGGGATTGAAGATGGGGGCAGATTGATCGAGTGATTTAGAGCCATGGGTTAGGAATGTTGCGAGTCTTTGAGGGAAATAGTCGGTGTTTATCGAACCCATGGGTTCGATCTTTTGGTTGTAGATGGAGGATGGTGGTTCGTTAGCCATTGTTGTGTGGTGGTGCTTGTGATGGTGGTCCGGTGGGAGAAACGGTCGGAGGAAATGAAACGGCGCCACTTTGGTGGTGTTAACTTTTGAATTTTAAAAACTGTGTTTTACTATTTTTAAACTAAGTATTAGGTGCATGTTTGTCAAATCAACTTTTTAATTAACTTTTAACTTATTAATTTTTAAAAAATTAATAAATCAATAAGTATGTTTGAGTAAATAATTGAAAAGTTGGTTTTAAAGAGTTGAAAAGTTGATTTTGAGAAGTTAAATGGAGTTAGTTCTTAAAAGTTACTTTTCAAAAATAACTTCTAAAAAAAATAAACAATCCCAAACACTCCTAGGTATGTTTGTCATTTGAGTTTTTGGTTCTATATCGAGCAAGGGTTGTTTAGGAGTACCTGGAGTTGTTAAAAAAATATATTAAGTTTTTTTAAAGGGAATGATCCGGCTCCTTCTGGAACATGTGTAAAACGGGTCATTAGTTAAGTATCTGGTATGTTGTTTTTAAAACATGAAAATGTAATTAGGTACATTTAGTGATGACTAATTGTTAAAGGCCATTTACTTCACAATTTGTCATTTACATCACGTTTAGTGATGACGAATTATTAAGGGCCGTTTATTAGTCTGTTGAGTTTTTGAAAGTCTTTTAAATTGTTTGTGATATAACATTCAACTTATGAGATAGATAAGTGTATGACTTAACGTTTTAGAAATGCTTCGTAATTTTAAGAATGGAAATATAGTTTTTATGATAATTATATAAACACCCATATTACCATGTATTCTTTTATGGGGTATGTTATTGATACACCCAATTTATTTTATCATTTCTATATCTTTCTATACATACATATAGATACATGGATAGAGATAGAGACAATAGGGTGTTCCAATAAAATAAATGGATGTTTGTATAACCCAACCCTTCTTTTATATCTTTGTCTAGTTTTTTAAAGACTTTTAAATTGTTTGTGATATAACATTCAACTTATGGTCCTGTGAAAATAATGGCTAAATAAAGCTGACTTTACTGAATTAGCATGTTTTTTGAGTTTATTAAAGTTGAAGTGTCATTTTTACAAGGTTAAATAATTGACTTGTAAATGATATTATATCGTAAGAAATAATGATAGAATACTAGTATAAAGTTAAACTTAACTAGTATTATGAAATTGATATTTTTAGCTAAATTGTTGTGATTCTTGTTCTTTTTAAGGCACTTTATAGTAGTTTACTTTTGAAAAGCGAAAAAAAATATCTCATTAAAGGACCCAACGAGTAGCTAGGAAACAATACAACCCATAACAAGAACCAAAACACAAAAAAGAGACTTATTACTCATCAAAGAAGAGACTTGCACCACTTCAACCATTCTAGATCTCGATACTTAGATCTGTTCTTGATCCAATGAGAAACCGAGAGTCTTAATTTCTTTCATAACAACCTTTGGTGAGACCTGATGGTTTGAGAATATCATGTTATCCATGAATCTCCATAATCACCAACAGGAGATCAGAGCAATCGTGTTGATAAAATGTTTCTTGACCTCATTTGCCTTGACATGGGTATGGACTTGAAGAAAGTCTCTAATTAAGAAAGCGTGGATCTCAGGAATAAAACATCAACTTTATAGCAGCTTAATGACGCTTAAAGAACCAACTTTTATTAAACTTTTATTAATAAGTGCATTTATGATCCATCAAAAAAGGACCAAACGTAATGAGATTGTTTACGCCCTCATGTTTTGGATCATAGTCGTGCATTAAGTCAAACAATTTACTTTATTGCTTCATACATGTGTGAGAGATGACGTGGTTTCATATTTCTATAATTCTAGTCTCAAATGTAACATCATGATGAATAGGTATGTCTCATTATCAGTGAGTTTAAATTCCGTAAGATATAGGATGTGTTATATTTATATTATAAAATCTAGAAAATATGTTAAAGAATATTATGCTTTCAATAGGACCGTACAATAAGAGATTTGTCTTAATACGAGACTACATTGCAACATGGATTCCATGTAACCGCGAGGTCTAATTGTATGTTGACGGTAGGTTATCTCAAGCATGGCCGCCTAAAGAATGCAGAAGACATGCAACTTAAGAGTGTATTCAATCGCTTCGTCGCAGTCACATATGTTGATGCAATCCGAATTTGTTTATGTATTTATTGATGATGCAATTCTCAATTTCTTTATTGTTGTAAAAGACCATTAATTAACAAGGAGTTAAAAAAATACGTTAATAAATTGGAATTTTTGTAATATGGTGTGTACGGTTATAGCGGCTTGGGTTGAATTGCAATGCACAAATAGTTAATTTCTAAATTATAAATAACTTACATAAACTTACATGTATTTGGTTTAGTAAGCTTACAAGTATTGATGGTGATACTAATTATCTTGCTATATAATTACAAAGTTTTAGCTAAATAAATTTCATAGCATTTATGTTTTAGCGACATAAGTTATCTGGTTTTCATATTTGGTCTTACTTTTTTGCTATGCTTTTGGCATGTTTATGTTTATATAAAAAGTGATTAAAGTAATTTAAAATTATTTTAAATTACTTGGTTATTTAATTTGCATTATAAAAGGCAAGTTATCATGTGTAAATATTAGTTCGTATTGATGATATGTTATTACATCCACCAAGTTATTTAGAAATTTATTTGTAAAACAATTAATCAAATTATTAATTTATGACCTCTATCTATGGTATATGATTGTGATCTGTCAGAGTTTGCTGAGTATCAATTGAAGGATCTTGTGTGAAAGTCATTTGGTACTTTTTTCAATAAACCAGAATTAAATAGTGAATATGAGTATTTTTGTTGTAAATTGACAACAAAGAAGATGGCCAACCCAACAATTAATGTGCTACCCCTCCTACTATGGGTTCGGGTTCAGGTTCGAGTTCGATCACCGCTAGTTAAATTTTTTTCACCAAATGTTTCTATTTTTGCTTTTTTTTGTTTTGTAAATGATATGAACAAGTAGAAAAATAGAATAGTTACCTTAAAAAGTGTCTATGACAATAAATTTTGATGCGTATATAGAGGTTAGTTTTTCTTTCTCTTCATCGCACTTGAAGGGTTTTTTTTGGCAATTGTTGAACCTTGCATTAATTCAACTCGTTTGTTAAGTTATTATGTTATGTTGATGTTATTTCTTTCATTATGTTTGCTTGAAGTCTTCAAGTTTTAAGTAAGAGTGATAGTCGTTATAATACTTTTTGTATTCTGGCTTTTCATATTCAAGTCTACTTGTGCAATTAGCCGTGCAACACGCGAGAAGAATATTTCTAGTATGTAAATTGGAGTCTTTTTATCTTGATGATAGCATGTTTCAAGCCACTTTCTATTTAAGAAAGTTAACATGTTATTTTTACACAAAGTAAAAAAGAAAAGTACAAAAACAAAAATAGAAGTATGTTTTATTTTCTTTTATGAAGTCGTTATGCCAAGCCTTAATGGTAAAATTGAAATACCCAAAAACATTTTGAAACCTAAAAACTATAAACCAAAACAAAAAAACAATCGAACGATTTTTAAAAATCCAAAAACAAAAATTTAAAGTATTTAGTTCGTTTGAGGACCATACCGATCCAAACTGACCCATACACACCTTATGATGCGATCATGTTGCGAGTTTAGCACCCCTAGGTTTTTTAAAAACTAATGAACTTTAATGGCAGGAATTAAACTTGCAATGTTTAAATTATGTTTGTAATTTTTAAAATCACAAGACTAAACTATGGTTAAAAGTTAAAACTTAAAACTTAAACCAAAGGTACCATTTGTGCAATTTAGATTTTAGGATGACAGAAAGTTGATGAAAGTGGACCGGTCTTCCGGGTTGTATTCGACCCATTGTGACACCCACCGACGACCCGACACCTCTTACAAACCCGTGTGCTACAAAGCGTAAACTCACCGGAGCCATGGGAGCACAAATCAACAATGGTGAAGCTCTTCATCGTCTTCTTCATCTTAACCTTCATCACCAATTTCACCGTAAAAGCTTGGACCGGTGAAATCCATGGTAGAGTCGTCTGCGACGTTTGCGCCGACGGCTCCGTCGGCCCTGAAGATCATATCCTAGAAGGTCCACACCAATCTCATTTGATTCCAATTTCGTTTTCATATGATGTATGTGATTGCAATCGCTTGTAGTTGTTTGATTTGGTGTACATTTTGCTGCATCAGTTCAATTTTGACTAATTTTGTCTAATTTTGTCGGTGCTCGTTGATTTGCTAGTTCGTTCTTGAATTGCTTGAATCCATGGTGTTGTGAGTGTTATGAAGCTCAAAGTGTTTGTTTTTCTTCATGGGTTTTAGTCGATTTCATCTTCCATAGGGTTTTTGTAAAGGATGTTGTCGTTTTCATGAGGCTGCTCAAGTTGAAGTTTGATCATATGTAAAGAATTTTTAGGGCATAGAAAAGTGATGATAAGATCCTTAATCGAATTGCTATAGTGTTTTAGTTTTGATCCTTAGTTTGTTAATTGATGTTATGTTCATGTGACATCGATGATTGATTGATTGATGTACCTAATTTTGTGAATTGCTTCATGTTTCTTAGATTGTGTGTTAGGCTGAAATTATTGAACTCCATTTTTGTCACCTGATCTGTAACCTCCATTTTTGTCACCTCTCATGCATCCAAAGCATTGAATTTCAACACGACACGAACCCAATATGAAGATCATGGGTTAGGGTTTAGTCTAAATGGTGGTTCAGGTCATTTTCGGGTCGAACCAGTAAACATGCTTAGCTAAAATGTTTGTGTTTGTCCGAACTGGCGGGTTCACGAGTTGACATGCTTAACTCGTTTAAGGACCGTGTTATTTTATAATTTTGCGGTTTTATGTCATGAGTTATGAGATAAGGGAGAAATAAGCATCTAGGTTCATACATGATGCATCTCAAGAATCTTGTATTCTTGATGCAGTAAACAGTTTTCTCTATATGTGGTTCAAAATTAGCCAACAAGGTTAAGTCCTGCAATAAACAGGTGTATTATGTGATTACAGGCGCAGAGGTTGCGGTTCTTTGCATAACGAAATCCGGGGAAGTGTTAAACTACCAAGCTTTTACAAACTCAAGGGGAATATACACCGTCGCTGAAACAATGCCCGAGAGTGAAAGGTGGGATGCCTGTTTGGCGAGGCCGATCAGCAGTTTCCATGAGCACTGCACTCATCTTGGAGACGGGTTTTCAGGTGTCAAATTTAGTTACAATCATGAATCGGGCTACTCGCATGCTGTCAAACCGTTTGTGTATCGGCCTGCAAGTATTCCGATCTACTGTGGTTGAATCTTGAATGTATGTATGTATGTTTATAACTTTATGCTAATAAAATGACACAAGTTGTTTGTATCTACTTTGTAAAATGAAAGTGGATAGATTGGATTAGGGAGATAATCTTGTTTGGCTGTTGGTTGATGGTATCAACAGGCTGCTGATGTTGAAAGATGTTGTAGTATTTAACTTGGTAGTTCTTTTTATTAACTGTTTTTATATCTAAACGTTATGTTTCTCAGGGTAAGGTTGACATGACTCATGTTGGTGTAAATTGATGAGGTGCATATAAATGTATTGAAATTTTTTTTGTAATTTGGTATCTAAAAACCGATAGACGTGACCTAAAACACAATACAAAAATAAACAAGTTTTGAGTTGTTATTTTCGGTTTGTTTTAGTGCAAATGTTGCGTTTGGGCCGTCCTAATTGTTCATGACCTGTTTAACTCATTGATTACATGTATATGATTCTATTAACCCTTTTACAATTTGATTGAAACTCATTGACAACCTTTCAACCTATTTGCAACTTGTCACTCGTTTTATTTGTTTAAATGTATGAGTTATATGAGTCGTGTTCAGTTTATATGATTTTTAAATGTTTTCGAGTCCGAATTAACTTTCATATCACAGGTGCCAAATTTTGTGTCCTAAATATTTATTTCAAAAGAAAAGGAGAGTGCAATATTTTTTATAAATGAAAATGTTATATGTCAAAAGAAACAGGAAAAGGAAAATTTTTTGTAAACAGAAAATAAATTATCCTTACTCTTAAATCGACAAAACTATAAAAAGATATAATTAAAAAACACTATAAAAAGCTATTTATATATATATATATATATATATATATATATATATATATATATATATATATATATATATATATATATATATATATATATATATATATATATATATATATATATATTTCTAATTTATGTATGTTTTAATAAAAAACTAATTGAAATTAGTTTTTTTATTTTATTATAGAAAAAATATTCTTGTAATATCATATGAAAACGATTACAATGGTAAATATATATAGCAGTGACCTACGAGAATCATGAATATACATTTAGGGTTTAGATTTATGTATTAACGATCAAAACAATTGAAATTAAAGTCGTGTATATTATGTTTATAGCATATTAGACCCGTCCTGCTGCAATTCGGTTTTGAACGTGTACGAGAATGTCACACTTATAAGTTTTTGTGTTATTTTAGTTTTGGTGATTTTAATAACATAGACACGTCACAATGATAGATTGATACTTGACATTTACACATGTTTTCACGAT
The DNA here is from genome assembly GCA_025215565.1 of Flaveria ramosissima. Classification (NCBI taxonomy): domain Eukaryota; kingdom Viridiplantae; phylum Streptophyta; class Magnoliopsida; order Asterales; family Asteraceae; genus Flaveria; species Flaveria ramosissima. The sequence goes on along the minus strand of CM046039.1, from coordinate 77,487,948 downwards.
TCGTCATTATCTCGTTATAATACCATTACTAATATATGGTATTTGATAGCGTATGGATATCAACTAAAATAAATATGTAAAAAATAAAAACTTTTATCAAAGAAAACAAATATGGAAGAAATCTAGAGAGAGAAGTAAGAATACATTATGCATTTTCATATGATGTATTAAAATAAAAAAACTACTAATTTGTCCTAAGATTTTGTATTATATAGTAGTAAAAATAAAAATATTGCTCGTTCAACATAAATAAATTTAAATAGATAACCTTGAAAGTTGAATAAACGCTTTTATATGTAGAATGAATATTTAATCACATACGTATGACAGAGGCAGTCATTAGTTCATTTCTAAGACATTAGCGATTTGGCGTAGTGTCAGAATATTTTCAAAACTTAATAAAAGTGAGAACATTCTGATAGAAACCATAACACGGATAATTTAGGAATTTTCCTTAAAAATTAATATATCCTCGTATTCTTTTACACGAGCGTCTCCAAAATCAAATAATAATTTTCTGTGGATTGAAAAAACAAATTTTATATAAGATTTGGTATCTTCGCACGGAGGACACAAAGGTAACGGTTGAACAACGAACCAACAGAAAATGCGACGAGAAACGTATATCTTCTCCGTTTACGTCGATGATAACCCACAATCATCGATAGCAAAATGATAGGGTGGATCAAACAGCTTCGGGTCACATTTGGTGCTTCATTTCTCTGGCTCGTATGCTTGATTTACTTTACGCAGGTTCTAATTTCAACCTCATCCCCAATTTCGATTGCTATTCATGATTCCCTAGAGTTAACGGCTTTTTTATGATAGAAATTCACTGTCTGATCAATTTTTAGGCCTTTTGAATGTTGTTTTAGATTGTGCAATCTAGAAATTGCAACTTTGCAAGATACAGAGTCATGATCAGGTTAAGCTGATGGTTGATTGTTTAGTTTAGCCCTAGAAATGGATAGCTGAATTTTGGAATGAGTAACATTTGGAATTCTTAAGAAATATTTGTTCTTGAGTTATATGCTTATACAAACCCACTTGATTTCTTATACAACTCATCTAATGTTGTTATCTATGGTTTATTTGATCAGGGGTTTAGATCTTTTGTATGGACAGCAGTTTCCTACCAGCTTAAAGACGTATTAAAACTATCACCCTCTGCTTCCCAGTATGTAACATCCATATCATTTTTCCCATGGAGCATAAAACCAATATATGGGTATTGATCTAGTACTTACTCATTTTTTTAAGTGTTGATTGATTTTTGAATTTAATGAGATTAGTTATTAAGTTGAACCAAACCACTGCACATCTTGGGTGCAGAATGATATCAGATTGTATCCCAATCAATGGGAGAAAAAGGATTCCGTACTTGGTCATCGCGACACTGTTCTCCCTCATTTCATGGGTAATTCTTGGATTTCAGGAACCCATAAGAAATTCCAAACATCAACTTATGATTTTCTTATCATTGCAAAATCTGGGCTCGGCAATGGCAGATGTTGTAATTGATGCAATGATTGCAGAAGCTGCTAGGCATGAAAAGTATGTTCTCTTTACCTTTTTTTTTTCTCTTGTGATACTCGTTTTCCATTTACTCTCCCATTCCTGAGGTAAAGTTTGATTTTTTAAGACAAAGATCTAAATATAAATTCCAAAATTGGCATATTTATATTATAGTTTTAAAAGACGGCCATAGGAATGTTAAAGTTATAACATATGTTGAAAACTGAAACAATATCGATGTTTAAATTTAACAGAACCCATAGCATAGTAGTATATCAAAAGTAGAGGTGGAAAGATGAATGTCTGGTGGGTGGATAACAGGTCAAAATAGTTAATTTTGTTGACTCAAAACACTTTTCGTTCATGTCTTTTTTGAATAATTAGTGTGTACAATATTGAGTAAAATGATTTAGCAGGTTTCATGTGTTTAAGAAACATTACTGGCAACTTTCAACATGTTTGTTGACCCAGTTTGACGGGTTTCCTTTTTAGCTATTTCTTTATATTAGGCATTTGTTGTCCGTTAGGATAAAAGTAACCTGAATAAACCAATTGACAAGTATATTGCTTGAAATTGTCACCTCCAATTAAAAGTTACAGTTTTGACCTCAAAAGCCATATTGTACACATAGTTGTATCTGGAAGCTATTTTTTTTCCTTTGAAATTTTTTTCATCTGCAATTACTTCCATTCAGGGCTACATATGCTGGCGATCTGCAATCAGTATCATGGATGGCAATGGCTGTTGGTGGAATATGTGGGAGTTTGTTTGGAGGATATACTCTAAATAACGTTCAAATAAACAACATATTTCTACTTTTTTCTGTTCTGCCAACTATACAACTATTTTCATGTGGTTTTGTGGCGGATAGTTCTATAAGCATTTCACAATTGCCTGAATTTTCTACCTCTCATGACTCTGATATAGATATTTTCGGTGAAGATAGATTATCAACAGAATCACCTTCATCTCCTAAACCTGGTACTTTGATGAGAAAAAGAAGCCATAAAAGTAGCAAGAAAATAATGTCCAATATAAGTAAATATCAGGAGACTGAAAAAGATGATTCTTTGCTATCCCAGTGGTGCCAATCTCTTATAAGGGCTGGTTATACTCTGTTTAAAGCTTTTCAACGCCCAATTATTCTGAGGTACAAATTGATAAACTTTCTATTCTCTGTAGTCGAAGGCACAAAAAGAGCTCGCCTAGGCGCCCAGGCACAGCAATAACATCTTTGTGTCCATCAAGGCACACGGGCACAAATTCTAGCTAAATTCTGCCAAAAACCGGCCTTAAGTCTTGAACAGGTCTAAAACAGCTTAAACTGGTTCCAATCATCTTAAAATGGTCTGGAAAAACCAGCTAAAAATGGCTTGAAATTCACCTGCGTGCGTCAAGGCCTTGCTTTGAAGCTCCTTGAGCCTTTGACTACCTAGTTTCGAATACTTTTATTTCTTATGAAAAATTGTGTATGTAGGTGGCAAAATGGACGGGTTTGGTAATGGGTCAAAATGCTTTAGATAAGATTATAAAAATGTAGTGCTAAGATATATGCAGTTTAAAAGTAAAGTGTTTTAGGAGGCCTTAACTTTTAAGCATTTAAGAACACAAATCAACCTGTTTTAGCTAAGTTGAAAGTTTACCTGTTTGACTTGTTGGATATTTCCTAATCCAAATTACTAGCTTCCATTCATAACATATTATTTTCTCCATTCTTTATTTGGCGGATTCCATCCTTGTTTAAAGGGGTCCTATAAATAGTTCTTTGTTTATAGCTTATTCCTGATTCAGATTACTGGGAAACCAGACCAATGGCTTGGTTTTTCCTAGCACAGGCGATCATTCCAAATCTCTCGACTGTTATGTTCTGCTACCAGATGGAAGTTTTGAATCTAGAAGCTTCCTTCCTGCGGACAGCACGTGTTATTGGGTGGATGGGCCTCATGTTTGGAACTTTAACTTACAACCGTTTTTTCAAGAAGATAAAATTAAGAAAGATTCTCATGTAAGTTTAAAATAAACAACTCATATCTATTGAGGTGCCAACCTCGACCATTTACTTGTCATTGGGTTGATTTGGATTGTTTTTTAATCAACTTAATAAACCGGCTAAAAGGGAACATGTCAAATGGGTCAAATACGTCAAATGAGTTCAAAGTTGCGCAAAGTCTGTCCTGTATGCATACGACTTCGGAACTTCCTGAATTCTTTTTTAAAAGATTTAGATTATTATTGTAATAATATTGTATTTTGTATTGTAACAAACAATTTGCAAACAAAAGTAAAAATGACAAAAGAGAGAACTAGCCACGCTTAGTCTGGCCGGTTTCAACCCATACAAAAAAAATATCTTTTTCCACCTGATCTCGCTTGACTTGTTAGCCAACCTGCTAATTGATCCTAATTTGAAATGTGTTTGTAGGTTTTCTCATGTTACTCTGTCACAACTGACTCTTCTAGACGTAATATTGGTTTCTAGACTAAATGTTCCACTTGGCATATCAGATAAAACAATGGTGTTGTTTGGGTCTGCTCTCTCAGATGCAGTCAATCAATTCAAGTATGTGCTTGATTTTCATAACCTCTTTTTTATTTGAAAAGATGTTACTAGTGATCTATCCATTGAGGCAGTTTTTTGTGATGTGTGCCTATCTTGATCTTAGTGGGCAGGAATTGTACCACCTACAGTTCTGACCCATTTACTTATGAATATGTTGGCCCGGATTCAGTTTGATATCTAATCCATCAAACGACAAAAAAGAATCTAAAAAGGGAACAAGTTGAATAGGTTGACTCCCAAAGTGTGTTCATAATCTTAAAAATCTCCTAAAGCAGTTTATTCAAATAATATAAGAGTTGTCGTCATATTTGACACACCAGTTGTTTTTAAAATAATTTTATTTGACCTGATCGACCTTTTCGTGCTGAACCATTTTTGATCCATTATCTAACCCACCATCTTTTCCCATTTGTCGCCTCTAGTTTCTCCATTCCAAGAAAAAGTAACAGTCTGACTTTCTATCGTCAACTAGATGCCTATCAAATACATATTCGATATAAATTTTATTACCTTATTCCCATGAACAATCTCCTATTTATAATACTTTATATAAAAAAGGGCGTAACCAGTGCTTGACTTAGCTCTTGCTTTACGCATGGGCTAGAGAGGGGCTAGATCGCTTCGTGATCTGATGTACATGCCCTATACGTTGTGCAGGAGGATGTTTGCCACGAGTTGAAACCATGATCTCAAGATCACAAAACAAACCTTATTAGTTGCTCCAAGGCCGCCCTCATTTATAATACTATTTATGAACTCTAAATCTCTGATATGTTTATCACAACTTTATTGTAAAAAACCTATTTGACCACCCAAAGTCAAAGTGAGTAATAGCTTCATTTCTGATTGCAGGTTCATGCCTTTCCTGATCCTATCTGGACAGTTATGTCCACCTGGCATTGAAGGGACTCTATTTGCACTCTACATGTCAATTAACAACTTTGGGTCCACAATGAGTTCATTTGTTGGTGCGAGTTTGGCTTCTGTTTTGGACATTTCTTCGGGTTCTTTTGATAATCTTATTTTTGGGATCGCGATTCAAGTCGTGTGCACACTTATACCACTTCTTTTCCTGTTTTTGATACCAAAAGATGCTACAGGTATTTCAACATGATCCATATATATACAAACATACATACATTTATAAAATTAAGAACCACAGCAATCTCGGTTATCGATTAATACTGAGATATAACCGTGCTTTCATTTGGAGAGACAATGTTGTGTGCCACAGATCCAGAGTAGGACTTTTCTTTGTTAACAGATTCCAATTGGTAAAATACTAATCTTAATAGAAATGTATTATACCCTTTTATAAGTTGTCTGATTTCCATATACAACATCAAGTGTTTATTTGAAAATTTTGATTGTTGTACATATAACACACTTTTGAATTACAGTTGCTTGGTATTAGGTTCCGGAATAAAAAAAATGGTGGTACGGATGAGTTTTATAGCACCAATCATTCCAACCATCCTCCCTCACCTCAACTGGTGTGTTAATCATGTCGGGTGTTAATCATGTTGGGTTACCGAGTTAAAAGATTTTGATTTGACTGGATGAATAGGTGAACCTAAACACTCATATATATGACATAAACCATAAATAATGTTGTGCTTCGAGCCGGCTTGTTTTCTTTGGGTTGAATGATAATCAGTTTTTCGTTCTCTTTAAAATCTTCTTTCTTCAAACCCGATTGAATAATTGGGTTTACTTATTGATGTAAAAACCGTTCCAGTTTAATTCAAGTGAAACTGAAATGAGTTAGAATTTAATTGCCGTTTTATACAACTGACTAATTTATAAAAATAATTTATTATATTAATAATAGATACAATAATATTATGTATTAAAAAGATGGTATGAGAAAAACCCAATTACTTAACCCAAACAATTTTTGTCAACCACAAGTAACAATCATCCAGAAGACTTTTTACTAGTCACAAGACACGATCACGCATAACTAACTTGTAGTATACTTATTATTTAATAGTAAGTTTAATGGGTGTGTAAAAGACGAATCTTATCTTCTTTTCATCTTCAAACTGTCGAAAACACACACCCTCTCTTCAAAGCTTTAAAATAACTAAAAGTTGTAGATGAAGGTGGTAGCCGTACACGAAGCAGCGAACACTAAGATAAACGGTTAGTGGTGATGAGGGGCCTAAAGTTTTGATGATAGATGAATGTTACAACCATGATAGCGTAGAATTTTATTAATGCTAATCATTTAGAATACAAGCACCAATAATAAATGTTTGACAAGGTCAACACAGATTGAACAAGATGATAAATTAAATACTTATGGTGTTTGAGAACACAAAAACCATACAGTGGCTAACAAATACTTAGCCTCTCAACTACGGTTCAACTAAGTTATGAGACTAAGTTTTTATCTGTTATTGTAGTTAAAAAACTAAGTCTTTTCATGGTGTTGTATGTCTTTTGTGTTCTCAAACAACACAAGTATTTTATTTATCATATTGTTTAATCTGTGCTAACTTCATCCAACATTTATTGTTGGTGCTTGTATTCTAAATTATTAGCATTAATAAAAATTCTACACAGCCACTAAGACACATATTGTTGGTTCCAAATTTGAGATTGATGGACTTCAATTATTAGTAAAATGTAATTAATGTAAGCACGGAAACTTTGCTTCAAATTTTCTGCTTAATTAATTCAAAGACAACATCCTATTTAAATATTCTTACAATGGAAACACGAGATTAGCCGAGTAAGTGGAGAAAATAAAGGATCATAGGGATAAACATGGAGGATTAAAAAACTACAATATTATATCCTAACAACATGCATAATACGTAAGGTAAATAACTTGTAATGGAATTGAAAACGTGAAGTGATTTTGATCATGGGAACCTAGTAACACAGAACATTTATTTTCTTAATATACGCAAATATCAAATGTATAAGTTTATAGACGACTTATATTGTATAAAAAATAATAAAATATTATATATATAAAAGTTAGCAGAAGCCACTCTGTATATCAGAGCCAGGTTTCGATCCTGGGACCTGTGGGTTATGGGCCCACCACGCTTCCGCTGCGCCACTCTGATTTGTTGATATTCTTCTCCAGTTATATTTTAAATCTAATATATCTAAAGAACGAAGAACAACATAAACACAATATCTTTTGTTATACAAATTGCACTCATGAATTTCGTCAAACGTCTTCACCGATCACCAAAATTCGATTAAAACCACTTGAAATCATCATCGGAGATCGATCGGTGGTTACATATTTGATTATTAACTTATCAAACGATGAAACGAAGACCGGGAATCGGCGGTTTAAAGAACGCCGCCGCTGCTAGGGTTCGCATCAATCTCCCTTGTTTTTTTACTTGCATACATGAATTCATGTATCAATATATGAATCTGATGTACTAAAATCGATGTATCAGGATCAATATCGATTGTTAGGTGAAAATGTAGCCAAGTTGCGAACCGATCTTATGAAAGAACAGCTTTCCACCTTTCGATCTCAATTAGAAGACTTTGCTCGCAAACACAAGGTGCCCTAATTTCTCCACTGATTCTATGAGCTATAATTTCCATTAAAGCTTGTTTCTTTAGATTCAACTGTAAAACATTGTCTTAAAAGGGTTTCCAGTTAGTTTGATTTTTGATGGAATCTGTAGTATGAGTGGTGGATTGTTTATTTGTTTATAGTGGAAAGAAAAGATGATTGTAATTGTGATTTGTGAATTTTGTTGATTGTTTATACTGTGTTGTGGTAACTGCAGAATGACATCCGCAAGAACCCTGCTTTCAGATCACAGTTTCATGAGATGTGTGCGAAAGTAGGAGTGGATCCGCTTGCGTCGAATAAAGGTTTCTGGGCCGAGCTGTTAGGGATTGGTGATTTTTATTATGAGCTTGGTAGGTGATTGTTTCTGCTTCTGATGAACTGCTTTAAATGAAGATTATTGACATTAAGGTTTTGGGGATTCCTGTTATGAATGCTGTTCTTGATAGATGTAAATAAACTTATGTGGATTTTCAGGGGTGCAAATTGTTGATATTTGCTTGGCTACTAGACCCATTAATGGTGGTTTGATTAATTTGGAGGAACTCTGCAAGATGTTAAGTCAGAGAAGAAAAGGTGCTCGTGAGGCGGTGTCTGAAGATGATTGCTTGCGTGCTATTAGTAAATTAAAGGTAGTGTATTTGTGTTCTATTAAGTCATTGGGATGGTGTCAATTAACCTTGTTTTTCTCAAATTTTAATAACATGGACATGATTATTCAGGTGTTAGGGAGTGGTTTTGAAGTGATTACTGTTGGAAAAAGAAAGCTTGTTCGTTCTGTCCCAACTGAATTGAAGAAAGATCACAATGAAATTCTTGAGTTAGCCCAGGTTAACTTTATGACTTCTGAATGTCATCAATACTCCTTGTGTTACTATTATTCTGCATCATTAACGCAGTTTTATTTTTTCTCTAACTTTTGACTGTTAGTTATATATTCTAGTAAGAAAGCTCTTTGCTGACAACTATGCAACATCTTGTTTTTTAGGCTCAAGGTTATGTGACAGTTGAAGAAGTAGAGAGACGTCTCTCGTGGTCCACTGGCCGTGCTACTGATGCCCTTGAAACTTTATTAGACGTGAGTACTTATTTTCATTAATATTTTTATTTTCTAATTCTTTTTCATTTTGGTACCTAACCAATAGTGTAATTATGTCTATAGGAGGGTCTTGCAATGATTGATGATGGACACAGAGATGGCAAACGACGTTACTGGTTCCCTTGTGTGTCTTCTGTCTCTTCCTTTGTGGCATCCGAGACTCTTTAATTTTCAACCGGTCAACTGTGTAATATCATGTGTTTAATTATTTGAGAATGTTCAGTGTACAATAACAAATTAATGAACTTTATATTGTTACATATTTGCTATTCCTAAATGAAAAGAAAAATTAATAAGAAAAGAAAATAGAAAGGAAGTTAAATTTCTAAGTTTCAGCCTTCTGAAGTTTGCTATTTTCTAAATTTCTAGAGCAACGGTCCTAATTTTGACCCACATGTGCAAGAAGCACTACCCACAACCGTTTTGGTTGCCGCCTCCATCACCTAACTCCAGGCCTCCTGAGTTGTGCTTTTTAAAACCAAGATTCTAATGAATTTAACCTATTAGTAACACAGTTAGTGTGAAATACTATTGCAATAACTATATAATTTCAATACTATTTTAGTTTTTATGCATAAAGATACAACGTTTGATCTGTTTCCTCTTTATTCATTTTTACTTTGTTGTCTTCGTTTGACCCAAAACAACCCATTTATAAGTAAACATGTTGAAATTATCACCTGACAACCTCTAACAGATTGTCTCCCTGTTCATGTTTGTGTCTGAAACTTTGATATGGATGGTTTAGCATATAGTATTTGTAGTTTCAGACTTTCTGGTTTTATTACTCCAGTATACTCCTTGTTTTTTTGGGGAAAATCAATACTAAATTTATTTTAATACCCTGAGGATGCTTATACGCTTTGAAAAGTAAAGACGATCGAGGCTTTTTATTCTTATATTGCAAAATATACAGAGCTTTATGTTGTAGTGCAGAAATACAATTTCTAACCATCAGTATGCAGCATATCAATGAGCTTTTAAGGCCATGGATGGCTAGTATGCTGTGTGAGATTCTTTTTTTTTTCTGAGACAGCCTCCAGAGGTATGTTTTTGCTCAATTCTTTATCTATTATCTGAACATGAATCAGATGTTACAAAATAGTAATTAACTTTCACCAGTGTTCCACCTTGGTTACTCGAACTTATTTTTATTTTGTTTTAATTTTCCTTTTGAAAAACGACTTGCTGGTTACATGTTGTGAAGGAACTGCCAATGGTAAAACAATGGTTACTCGAACAGTTAATCATTATCTGCTCTGTTATTAACTAATATAAGTATCACTAACTGTTGATCATGATGAGTCTAGAGTCAGAAACTGTTGGTTATCCATACGTATTGTTAATAGAACGCATTTAGGATTATCAACACTTGTTCTGTTAAAATACTTTTATCCTCTTGGTGTCTTCTTGTCTCATATTGATCTCTAACAGTTAATCTTTTCAACCATAAGGTTCAAATGATTATACTACAAAACAGCACCAGCATATACAAAGCTTCCTCTTTTTGTGAGGCTGCCAGTTTTCCATTGGTGTATGCAATTGTTATGAAATGAAGGGTTTAACTGTGTCCCAAAAATCTCATTAGTGGTTCAAATCTCAGAGTGAAAGCAGATTTTGCCTCTTTTCATTTCATTTTTTTTAACGATTTTCAATATAAAACTATGTATTAGTTTAAGTGGATTATATTGCTCCTTTTAAAAGATGAGAAATCCTAGTATTAAGAATAGGAATTGAAGTAGGAAAATAGGGAAAGTTTATTCATTTCAAACCTATCTCACAAAGTACATGAGGCTAGGGGCATATCAACATAGCAGGGCCTATTGTCATGTGACTCTAGTAAACAAATTCTTATTGTTTTATTTATGTATCCAATGCTCAAGTTACACTGATTCATCGAGAATGAAAAAGATTTTGGATCAACCACTACAATACAGATTGGTTTAATACATCAAGCGACAAAAGATTTTTTAACTACTTTTTATGCCCAATAGTAACTGATATTGTCTGAGAGGATAAATTGGAGGTTGAATTATTAGCTCTGGGATGTGATATGTATATGGGGGGCTGCAAACGAATTGAACGTTCAGTGAACAGTTCGTGAACTTTTTGGCGGGAAGTTCGTTTAGTAAATGAACGAACACGAACAAAAAAAATTTGTTTGTTTAGTTAAACGAACGAACATGAACACAAGCCGTGTTCGTTCATTTATGTTCGTGAACGTTCGATAATGTGTTCGTTTATGTTCATTAATGTCCGTTTGATAATGTGTTCGTTAATGTGTTCGATTATGTTCTAAAATATTGTGTTAGTTATTTTTATGACAATTATGTCAACTGTTTTTGGATATTTATATTATGTGTTTATTTATTTTTGCTAAATTTTATGATAAAAATGCTGATTTTATTCTAAAATAAATATGTGATCATTTATATTCGTCTGTGTTTATAGACTTCTTCGTGTTCGTCATATTCATGAACATTTATTTGTTTTCGTTTGATCTTGTTTGTGTTCGTTTGTGTTTGGCAAGTGTTCTTGAACAGTTTATGAACATGTTTATTTCTTAATAAACGAACACGAACAAGGAAATCTGTTTGATAAGTGTTCGTGAATAAGTTTATATTTTAATGAACGCATATGAATAAGGTTTTGTTTGTGTTCGTTTGGTTCGTTTGTAGCGCTATGTATACCATATGGTATAACACATAGTACATGTTGTACCTTTGGTAGTAAAACATTTGTTTCATAAGTAGATCAATAATTGCAAGAAGATGCTACATGACAATGAGATATTCTAATATCCGTGTACACTTTGGTTACCAAGTTATAGGAGATATCTTTCTTTTTGACTTTTATGTATTTTGGTCACAAGTGTACAAAATGACACAAATTTATTACTAACTTCCCTCTTGCCCCTCGCTTAATGAACACTATTAATATAGCGGTCCAAAACTTCTACAAAAATAACTTATGAACATTTAATGGTACGTTGCAAAATCTTTCCATGATGTAAAACATACCAGATTATTATATGGAGAAAATTATTTTTATAAATGTGAAAACAAGACAGACTATAGAAAATTTTTTATTCAATCATCTTCTTATGTTCTAACTTCTATAAAGAGTAATTCTAAAGCTTTTGTAATACATGCATCTTTACAAGATAAACTTTAATCTTTATTTTTATCTTCTTTTGATCTTTATCTAGCAATGCTTCATTCTAGTAGTTTAATTATGTGGAAGATGAATTTTATTTTTGATATTATTTATATTTTATGTGCTCTAATAATTATAATTTTGGATTTTAAATCATCAACAAATTTATTTTAGATAATAAATATTGAGTGGTGATGATGATATTTATATCATTTTCATATTTTAATTTGTTATAGTTAGATGTTGCATAAAATCATATAAAAAAATAGAACGATAAGAAGAAAAAAAAACGTATTTGAAAATCTGAATGTAATATTTTTTAACAAATTAGTGGTTTTACTTAATACTTGATGCATATTCAGCCAGACACGAGACATGATTTATATCTGATATAAGTCTGTAATTACCAGTACTTATATCAACTCTCAAACTCGTCCTATTGTCATCTCTAGCTTTACAAGAGTCACTTTTCCCCATGAAAAACGTCATTGAACACTCCTTCAACTGTCTTGCTAGTACATGTTTGTTTTAATTTTTTTTAAACTCGAGTTACTCTTTTCTTTTAAAAGTATCATGATTCATGAAGCCAACGCCAACTGATATCGTCTTATTACTTTCAAGACTATTTTAAAAAAATACTAGATTTAAACTCCTAAAATCAAAGGTGATAAGCATTGTATTCTCTTCCAATAAAAGGAAAGTGCAAACCTAAAAGTTGAAATCTCTAAAGCAAACTTAAGCATTTGATAAAAACACAAACCTCATTTGTCATCAAACTTAACCATTTGATAAAAACAACAATACATCCAAACCTCAGGGGGCTTTCTAGTAACAATTCAAAACGTGAAGAAACAAAAAACACACATTGAGTTCTGATATAAACAAAGTTAAACCAAAATATGCTTCTTCAACCACAAACTGCATCTGCAATCGACGTCAATGGCACCCCCTTCATCATCATCATCCACCTTCATCTCCAAAACCCACTTCACAACAACCCTAATCATCATCACCCTCTTCACTTGTACCCTCACTCCCAACGTACAAGCCCTCAAAGCACCAATTCGCCCAGAAGACATACTCCCCCTTTTGCCCCGTCAAGTTTCATGGCCTCTGCTCAACAACCTCCGCGGTGCCGCCGATCTCCTCCCCAGCTTCGTCGGCGCCGCCGCGGTGGCCAATAACTCCGGTTTGCATTGGAAAGGCTCGTGCTTTTATGACAACACTGCGTGGTTAGAGCTGCATAATAAAAGTGGTAGTGAGTTTGGTGGGGGTACTCTTCATATTAAGGTTAGTTGTTTGTTACTTTAGGGTTTGTGATAATTGATGATTGGTGTTTGAATTTGGGTTAATTTGATTGATGATTTGATATGTGGGTTGTTGGTGTTTGAATCGTGTAACAGTTATGGTTAGTGAGTTTGTGTGCCTGTGTTATTGGATTTCTGGTGGTTTTAGTGTATGCATATTGTTTCAATTGGGTGTATGTTGTTCAATTTATGTTTTTGATGGAGGGTTTTTGGAAAAGTTTGTGAATTTGGAAGTTGTTAGAGAGTGATGAAGGAATTTGGTAGGGATGATTGTTTTCTTGATTTAGGGCTTGGTTTTAAGAAGCGTGAGGGGCACCGAGGCGATAGGGTCCCACGCTGAAGTGTGAAAAGCGCATTGCCTTTCGTACGCGAGATGCAATGTTGTCATATATGATTTTTTTTGTATTTCTCGTAGGTTTATAGCGCCTTGTACCCAACATTAGGTGTAAATAAGCTTTAAATATGATTTATTTAATATGTAAATAAGCTATTATTACAACTTAAAAAAGCTACATGTACGCCTTAGGTGCACTTTTTGTACACCATGCGCCTCGAGTAGTAAAAGCCTACACCTTTGCTTCTCAGACGCTCTTTTTAAAACCTAGATTTAGGGCTTTTAGATGTTTCTGGAGAATTTGTTCATAAACACTTCGATTAATCTAAGAGCTAACACAAGTTTAGCATAAAATTGGTTACATATCCATGAATTTGAATTTGATGTGATATAACTTTTAGGTTTCCTGTATGTGGCCCTAGATTTCTGTAAATGGTGTTAGCCAGGTATTTTTTTTATATTATTTAATTGATGTTTTTCTGCTATTGTTTTAGGTAAGCAATGCACACAGTTGGACTTGTATGGATATTTATGTCTTTGCGACTCCTTATCGTGTGACGTGGGACTACTATTTTTTGTCGCGTGAGCATACACTTGAGTTCGATGAATGGAGTGGGAAAGCTGAGTACGAATATGTAAGTTAACAAATTCAGTTTATGTTAATGAATTTACAGAGCAAGATTTGGGGGTAACTTGAATGAGCTGTTTCTAACCATTTACTTACCAGTGGTGGAGCTTGAATATTTATATATTATTTATGCATATTTTATGATGAAGCAAAAAAAGAAATTACAACTCATCAGGCAACCCGACAAACCACATAAATATGTTACAAACTTACAATAGAAAAAAACTAGATTCGGTATATCAAGCATATATCCAACCATTTTTTCAAGCATGGTTGTTAAGTATTTGTGTGGTGACTAGAAGTTAGATATCATCATCCCCTCCCCTCTTATATTCCCTTTGAACCTATGAATGGAAGAAATTAACTTATATCTTTTCCCTCTAATCGGTCATGTGTGAAAGAAAAAAATATCTAACAAGGCACCGGGTCGAGTGGGTTGACAGTTGTCCAAGGTGTTTTTAATGTATAAAAAGTCTAGTAAATTATTTCAAGGTTAAATTGTATAAATTTGCATCCACTAATTGCAACTAACTTAAAAAATTATCAAAAATTGCTATTACACATTACCTTTTTTTTTAATACCAATCATAGCAACATACCTTTATTTTTTTACCATCATTCCAACATACTTTTGTTTGTAAAAGAATACATGTACTTGCTGTTTTTTGCTAGTGAATAGAAGCTTGAAAGTATTTTGTTAGTGAATATTAGTATCCCATCATTTATCCTAAAAATATATTATTGATGAAACATGATCATTTTTTTAATCATATTTGACAGCTGACATGCTAATATATATAAAAAATTTAAAAGGAACTTTTTCTTATCTAAATCTTAAGAACAAGACCCTACCCTATTCTCAAACCCTTTGCTGAGCTACGCACCACCGAAATTTTTTCAGACAAAAAGTGTTATGGTCAACCTGGCCTGTAACAAAAAATACCTGTTTTGACTACATACCTGACCTGTGCTAATATAATCTCTTGTTTATGAAAGGTGAAACATAAAGGAGTTTCAATTTTTCTCATGGAAGCAGGAATGATAGGAACCCTAGAAGCATTATGGGAGGTCTTCCCTTTATTCACAAATACAGGGTGGGGGGAGAGTTCTAATCTTGCTTTTCTCAAGAAACATATGGGAGCTACATTTGAAGCACGGCCCGAACCATGGGTAACAAACATAACCCAAGATGATATCCATTCAGGGGACTTCCTTGCAATATCAAAAATTCGCGGTAGGTGGGGCGGGTTTGAGACCCTTGAAAAATGGGTATCCGGGGCATATGCAGGTCATTCTGCTGTCTGCTTGAGGGACCCAGAAGGAAAACTATGGGTTGGTGAATCTGGACATGAAGATGAAGAGGTAAAAATGTAAAATCTTAATATGTATGGCTAAAAGTTTTTAGCTTTTGACATTGACCATGGGTTGTTTGGATTTTGACCATAGGGCCAGGATGTTATTGCTTTGTTGCCATGGGATGAGTGGTGGGAATTTGAGTTGACTAAAGATGATGCTAATCCACATATTGCTTTGCTTCCTTTGCATCCCGATCTACGGTCTAGATTTAATGAAACTGCTGCTTGGGAGTATGCACAAAGTATGGTTGGGTTGCCATATGGTTATCATAACTTGATATTTAGTTGGATAGATACTGTCAGTGATAACTATCCACCACCTTTGGATGCTAATCTGGTACCGCTTTACCTAAATATATAACTTGTAGTTTCAAGTTTTCAGTCCATCATCGTAATTCTCATATTTTGAGTGTTAAATGATTCTTTTTGTTGCAGGTTGCATCTGTTATGACAGTGTGGGATCAAATGCAGCCTGCATATGCAGCTAATATGTGGAATGAAGCCTTGAATAAACGGCTTGGTACTGAGGTATGCTCTGATTTTAACATGCTCTTTGTAATGATAGTTAATTAATTAATTATGTTTCTAGAGGTGGCAAAATGGATGGGCCTAGTAACATGGGTTGAGATCATAATGTTAGCTTTGGTACGGGTTGGGTGGAATTAGTCGAGTGGCAAAAAAAGGCAGGTGAGGTGGGTTGGAAAACGAGTCAAAATGAGTATTTTTTCACGCAAAGAGTAAGCACAATACATAAAGCGAGAACACTCTTTGAGAGAGAATTGATATGTAGTATTGAATCGTTAAAACAATTCATCAAATCCACTTTTGTGGGGTAAATATATATTTAGCAGATAATTCCAAATATAGGGAAATTAAAACTGACAGGACAAATTGAAAATATAAAACTAATTAAGCGTGTGAATTAGTGAAATCCACAATTTACGTGTTTTTACAATTAAAACGGATCAAAACAAATGATAAAAGTTGGGGAAGACTGAAAAGTCAAAATTAGAGATCCAAATGAAGGAATTTGAACTTGAGAATCAGGCAAACTGGTGAGACGTTTTTTTTCCGTATTTGATGGGCCTTGTAACTCCAATAAAGCGAAAGTCATTCCCACTTTACATGGGGCCCTTTCCTAGCGCGCTTGTTTTTATCCCAGTGGTCTAAATACGAGTATGCCAATTCTTGAATTAGCTCCGTATCATTTTTTTCTTGTAGGTCGAATCATACTATGTTGGATTTACCATAAACACTTTGTCTACTTATTCGATACCTTTTGTTAATAAAAAGTATTTTAAATATGATTACCACATGTATATCATTGCAATAACGATCAAATGTATTGAAAAGCAATTTTGGAGGTTGTTAAATTGTAACTTTTCTGCTGATGTTCGATCCTTTGACCAATTTGGCCTGCTTCTTGTTTAGTTACTTCTGTTTGCCCATTTGACTATAATCCATCCATTCATAAATAAATGGGTAAAAATCATTATGATCTTAGTTTGACTCTTTTTGCAGGGCCTTGAACTTGCTGATATTTTAGTGGAAGTTGAAAGGCGTGGTTCATCTTTTGCTGAATTACTGACTATACCCGAACAAGATGATTGGGTATACGCTGATGGAAAGTCAACTTCTTGTGTTGCTTTCGTCCTTGAGATGTACAAAGAAGCAGGGCTTTTTGGAGATCTTGCAGACCAAATTCAAGTTACTGAATTTACGGTTAGTCAGCTATTATTCATGCAGAATTTTTATATTAACGTATAGAATCACAATAAAATAAAAGTTTTGATGTTGTTCACTACTGTAAGAACTAATCAAATTTTGGCTTTTGAATATGACTAAATTTACAATTTTATATCTCCACTGCGTGATAAAAATTTCTAAGCATTAAAGTCCACAAATTCATAATTTGACATGCTGCACACATATAAAAGTGTGTACTTGTTGACTTTCTTTAAAGGAGGATGCTTCAAACTATTATCAAACAATCCAATAAGATATACAACTGTGAATTTGTTGACCTATAAAATTTGTTTAAAAAATTTGATGAGTTACATTTCTTACTAAGATATGTCGACTGCTCTCAGTGAAGAGCGCTGCAAAATGTTTTCAAACGCTTCAATAAAGATATTCAACAGTAAACTTGCAGGCTTATATCTTCCAAATTCAAAATTTTGACTAGTTACAGTTCTTGCCAATTTCTGAGTTTGTATTTGTATGTGTATATATATCTTGACCTTTTCAAGTTATGCAGATAAAGGATGCTTACACGCTCAACTTCTATGAAAACAATTCGAGCCGCCTGCCAAAGTGGTGTAATGAAGGCGACACGGTTGACCTTCCATTTTGTCAAATCAAAGGAAAATATCGAATGGAATTACCTGGATACAATACCATTGACCCGTACCCACATATGACAGAGAAATGCCCATCACTACCCCCAGATTATTCAAGACCTCAGTACTGCTGAATCCATAAAATTATAGGCATCATAATCGTAGGATGTAAACCATTTCACCGTTTATACTTCTTATCTAGCGGTGAAGGATGTGTTTAGACAACATTAACACTGATCATTTGTATAGACCGATGTTGTCAAAATATGTAGTGGACCACTAGATCGTTTATTGTAATTTACTGCTCGAGAGAGGGTTACACGCTTGTAAATTGTAATGTCTTATGTTAAACAACATCAACGCTTATGTAGTTAAAAATTATGTGTAATTATTCAACTGTTATGGGCAGGTGATACTTCATTGTAATGAGATGTGTGTATGTTGATGATTTCACAGAGATAATAATTGGATGTTTTGCCAAAAGGCACTAAAATAATTAAGTTTTGGATTGACATGTTTAACTTGTTCAATAAACATCTTGTGTTAAGGTTGACTTGTTTAACTAAGCGGGTCACATTGGGATTGATTGAATCTCAAACAGTTTGACTAGTTAACTTGTTTGGTTTGTTTAGATAAATGAGTTAAACAAATCATGTTTGAGTTAGGGTTGATGTCTATGACAGGAAGTCCGGAACAAATATATATACCAATGGTGTTTGGTGTCAATGATTCAACTTGAAACCTGTATGCCCAACACAATTGACATCCCTGGTCTAGCCCCTACCTGGATAAACAACACAATCCACTTTTCACATAACATGAGTATAGTATTCAGTATACACACCAATCAATTCAGAATATAAGCACATTACAGATGCTAAGTTTAGAATCAAATTGAAGATCTTGGGTCATTCAGTTTTGACGGGGATGTGGTTGCCACCGGTGGCTATCTTGTACAGGTAAAATGCTGTCATCAGTCCACTGCAACAGAAACAAAACATAAGACATAGTTCACCAGAAACTTGATTTATTGGATGGAAACTTAAACAGCGATGGAATTGCTACATGTATAATAACTGTGATAACAAAGCAGTTGTAAGATGTTATAAACAACAAAAGCAGATTCTATATGATTATATCAACAAAATCATGATCAGCAAAACCAGATGCAAGAGAGAAATATAAATCATGTTACCTGATACCAGCAACAACACCTGCAGGCATTATCTTAGCAGTTTCAGCGTATCGTTGTCCCATTACCCATGTGAGTGCAGCAGCACAAACTGACATCAAGAATTGACCAAACATGATGATAACAGAGCATATTAATATGGTATCTTTTAAAACATACAAAAATTTAAATTAATGTCTTCTACTCTGTCAACATGATTATCAATTTTTTCACAATAAACATATGGCAAACTGCAATGAGAATATTAACAGAAGAAGCCTAATGATGCCTTACTTCATAAATCCATAACCATTTGTTAGTGCATTGATGAGAATAAATATATGAAGTTGTGATATAACGTTAATAGATAACTGTTCATAAGCTAGTATGCTACTTCTTAAATCATCACCAAGAATGTTCAAAAGAACAAACAAGTAAGGAAAAAAATCCAGATATACTGGACAGTGAAAGGGTGGTTGATGCATCATGCATGGTCCAACCATGAGGGTAAAGTAGGTTCAAACAAAGATCAAAAGTTGAAGAATGCCAGAAACAGAAGACCGGACCAAAGAGAGATTGTTTAACGGTAAGAGGAGATCCTATAAAGATTCGGGAGAATTTGTAAAAGTGATCGCTATCTATAACAGTCCCTACGAGAAGATCAGTGATCTTGACCATACTAGAGAGAAAATTGTATATGGTAACCTTAACTGGTTTTCTTTCAAGGTGAATTAGTTAACATCCACCAAACAACTATAAATCTTTAGTTCTTATATAATGGCATCTCTCAACCAGTAACTCTTAAAATTATTGTTGAACAAGATACAACTTTTCTTGCAAGATATTTAATATCAACAATCTAAAATTCTATTAAGAGTTGTCATAAATTCAAAACAACATATTCACCGCACTAATTCCTTACACCGTATACAAAAAACCTAGACCATACTCCATATAATGATTTATTTTTTCTAACAAACTTGACTATAAGGGAGATTGTGATCAAGTGATGAACCTCCTCAAATTAAACGACTTGTAACAAAGAGTAAACTTATAAACCCAATTTAATCAAAGGCTTTATCTACCTTATGCCCTAACAGCCAAACATCTAATGCACATATATTTTCATCAACAAATCTTAGTTCATACTAATGATTCCCTTTATGGCACAAGTTCTCTAACCCTTCAATCAAAATATCAAATACTTAAAACACCAACTACGAAATATCCAAATTACAGAGTAATCATCACCAAAATAGCAACAGGGTATGAATGATCTTTGTGTTACAAACATAACTCAATATTATTTTCTTGGATCTACCAAAAAACACCCAATTGAGACATTTCATCAAACACCTTACATGCACGCATTAAAAACACATACCCGTTTCAAGAATCAACCCGACCCATGAGTTCTTTCGCTTATGGAACGCACTGAGAGTGAGATACGAAGCGAGAAACAGCAACAATCCAGTGCCCACACCACCAGCCAACGACGTCGTACTCCCTTTTCTTGCAAACCCAATGATCCCACCACAAAACACTAACATCCCATACGGGATCGTAAAGCAAAAATCATGCATTTTTAACTGTATCAAGATTCAAGATTTAGGATGGTTATGAAGGAAATTAGGGTTTTTAGCGATCCGATCGAAAATCTTTAAAGGGTTTGATTTGAATAGATGGGAGTTGATGAAAAGTATGTGGGTCAACGAGGGTGGTTTGCATTTGTTGGATGACATGATATGGGATTTGGTGGAAACTCGAAAATACCCTTTGTCATGGTCAAATTAGGCAACCATCAACCGGTCAAACAACGCGATACGGTTCACTCGTTTTACTGGTCCGACCGGTAACATGTCGGTCAAGTGAAAAACGGTTTAAATTGGCAAACCGGAATGGTTCTAGAATTCGCGATCCAGTCGGTTCAAACTATGGTTCGGTCTGACTCTGAAAATATTACGTTATGAGACCATGAGGGGTAATATGGTAATTTTGAGTAGTGCGTGTGGCCACCAGAGTGCACAATGTGATTGGCTCTCTTGGAATAGAAAGTTCTTAATTAGGTGAAAATGCCACGTAAGATAGATGATCAAAAGTTTTTAGTTTGTAGATTGACATAATTGATCCCTAAATTATTCTCTAACTCACACTTTTGCAGCTAAAAAGTTTCACTTGTCCACTAGCAAGATACTAGAAAAAAAACACAATATAAAAAAAATCAGAAAATAAAATTACACCATCATGACCTAATTTCATAGAAAAATGGTTTGTGGTTTCGACTTAAAACGTGAAGAATATATGTTTTTATCACGTGGTTGATACATGAGGGTTTGTGACTTATGATAAATAAAAAATGTCGATTTAAAAGTTGAATTATAAAGTGTGTAAATTGATTGTTCTAACAAATCTGATTACACATTTTTATCACTAAAATCTTTTTAAGAAATTAAAATAATTATTTTTAGGTGTGTTATACATGTATGGATATATAGGTAAATAATCATTGCTCTTGTATCCTACTTTGTGTATGATCTTGTGTTTGTATGGCTGATTTTTTTTTTGTTTTAAGTAGATTATAATAGTATGTGTTTTATGTTTGTTAGAGTTTAATACGTTATTTCTTCTTTACACTACATGAAGTATTACAAAACTTATGTCGATGTGTACACTGCAATTTTAAGGCTTTCAATTTAGCCACAAAGGTTTTAGGATTGATATTCTCCACATCTTCTTTTGCTACAAAGGTTTCAATCATGAATTACCTCGGTGTTATTTTTACTTTTTATTCAACAACAATGAGTGACCTAAAGCTTAGTCTACTTAATGATTTTTTAGTCCTTTAAATCTATCTTATTTTTCACATAAAACAAACAAAAAATAGGTAACAGATCTAAGTTCTATTTAATTTGTTCTATAACACTTCTGTAAGGTTTGGAAGGATTTATATAACATACAAGGATATTGGAATAAATCCTATTTATTTTTTTAATAAAACTACTTATATATATATGAATAAAAACATTTAGCATGTTGGACTGTTTTAAAGTTGCTTCATTAGAATTTTGTTAGGTTAATAACGTCGATTTACTCGTATGTTTAAAACCATTATTATTTCTCGTTTGTGTTAATACATATGCTTTTTTACAGCCGTCGGTCGGTAAAGCACAACAAAACTGTTTTTTTTTTTTTTTTGTATATTCGTAGATCGATATACTCTTATGATTAATACTAACATAGTATTTCAACACTCAAAACATGTTGATGATTTATTGCTCTTTTATGTTAATATAGTTTTCATGATGTTGCAAAAAGACCTCCCAGCAACGCGCGGGGTTACATTCTTAGTTGTTATTAAAGTTTTCATAACTTATTGCTACGATAAAACCAACTAATTTTTTTAATGAATTTTATTCATTCTATATATTTATGTTGTTTATATGTTACACATTATTTGGGGATAACATAAATACTTTACAAAACATTTTGTTTTTGCCATAAGCTAGCTTTGTTGTAATCTTTAACTATATTTTCTAATTATATACTAACAACATTTTACATTGTAAATCTCAACAGTCAAACATTATTGTCTTATTTTAAATTAATAATAGCTTTAAAAGTTATTTTGACCTTATTGATTTATTGACTAATTTTAACAAAAATAATATGACATTGATAGTACATCATGATTCACGACTTACATTTGTTACACTTTAATCGAAAGAAATAGACGATTAGGGGATCGAAAACATGAAGTAAGCATTATCACGTTTGTATTAGTCTATTGTAATAAGGTGTGAACTTCTACTAAAGTAGTTGTTTTCTGTTGCTTCTCTATTAGGAACAAATGTATTACAAACAATATTATAGCCACCGTTGTTGCATTATATCGTTTATAATAACGGTTTAATTCAATAGAAAGAACACAATTCTAATGCTATCAACCTAGCAAAATCAAATGAAAAAATCGTTGAAAAAGTGTGTAACTTTTTTGATGATCCATTCCAAAATCCTTGAAAAGGACACAAAATTGGATACAGACCCTAGTTTTTTCTACAAAATGCCATGCAGACATATTGCTATTGTAGGAAACTTCAAATAAACAAATTGAATAATCTAATAGTCATGAATATCACTTTTCAGATCGAAATAATTCGATGGTTCACCCGAATATTTCAATCGGATACAACTCAGAATCAAGAACGTAGTATGTGTTTTGTACGTGTTTCGAGAGCCAAAGGAAAAACCGGATGACCAAAATATTTCAAAATCAACTTTTGCGAAAGAGTTGAAAAATGAAAACTATCAGAGGCGGTTTTCATATCCAAATAATACATTTTTTACCCCCCGAATTTCACATGTAAAATTTCGAGAAAATCAAATTTTGATGCATTTTTTATAAAACAATTTTTATCAAAATAAAAATTCCAGGGTTCGCCCCTAAAAGGATTTTCAATTTCAAAGATCACAATAAACTCAAACAATTGTGCACTTCACAGCTCCTGACTTGTTTGATGTATATTATGATCGAATTGGTCGTTAGTCAATCCAATTACACTAATATATCTAACAGCTATAAGCCTATGACACAACACTAGTCATGTTGTAGTCTTTACACAAGTTAATAACATTGATTAATATGTCGTTTCATGTCAAAAAAGTGCAATATGAGGGCAATGTTTTGCCAAAGATCTCTACAAAAGATGGGCTGAATTCAAACCACCTCAATTCAACCACAGAAGCAGTTGTACACCCGAGAAATTATGTTTAGTGTTATAATTAGTTGTTTAATAAGTTGATAACATTGATTAATATGCAGTTTCATGTCAACAAAATGCAGCATGACGACAACGTTTCGCCAACCATCTCTACAAGAGGTATGTAGATGTTCAAACCACCCCAAAAACCTCTCCATCATCATACACCATACACAGAACACTATAACAGTCATTACTTTCATAAAATAAAAAACTGTGTTGCCCTGTCTTTCAAAACCAGAGAAATATGACAAACAAAAATTGAAATAGAAGTCACTTAACTTAAAAAGGATAGTTGTTTATGAATTCATGAGCTCAAATTACCAACCAGAGGTCTAGAGTACATTGATAGGTGACCAGATTCTAAAGCCAGCATACAAATTCCAAACCAATTGCTAGTTTTGAAATCAAAGAAGCACAAGCCCAAGTTCACATGGTCTTAAGATCTGCTTAATCCTATAGTTATAAAGATAATAGTGAAGCTTACCGTCACCTGGCCCGTATTTCAACTCCTTCAGGAAAGTTTCATTATGCATTACATCTAATGCATTGAACACATCAAAATCCTTCTGTTTTGCTGCAATAAGAGCATCATTCATCAGCTGAACTAATGGAGTCTTGGTTGAAACATTATAGTAAGAATAAGCCGCCTTGAGAATTGAGTGAGTCGGGTGCCCGAGAATTGAAGATGGCAGAGTGTAGAAGCTGCAGAAATCTGTTATTTCGTGATCCTCGGGGCTTTCAACCACATAACTGTCAACAACGTCCTCTTTAGGAAGAATCCAATGTTCCACATCAAGTTCATCAAAATCAGGTGCAACCACAAACTGCATTAGGTAAGCCCTAAGCAATCGGGTCACAGCAGGAACATCACGGAGCTCCATTTTCCTGAACCCGGGTGTAACTGGTGAATCAGGTAATTTATATAGCTTCAATGTCCTGCTCATTGTCATCCTCGGCCAAGCCTTGAGAACCCGACATCAATAAGCTTTTTAGGGTTTAAAGATCGATGCCAATATTGGCAAGAAGTTATAGGGGTGGGAAGAACAACCCCAGCGGTATACGCAGCTTGCCAGATGTTTTCTAAGTGAACCCTTCTTGTGACCTCTTTGATCATGACAGGAGCCAATCGTTTTGACCTGAGTTTCTTATGAACACACAAGAAGTTAACCTCTGCCATGCTAACAATTTCACTACGAACCCGCATTCTCGCAGGGATCCCTGTTATGAAAGCCACAAGCTTTTTTGAACTTTTTACACGAACCCCAATGTGCCAGGTTTTATAGTAGCCCGGAGGATGAAGTGCCCAGCGGAGAAACTCTTTCGAGTAGTTAAACCTAAACATGTTCTCATCATCTTCCACATAATTGTTTGAAAGAAGGTTATAAACCTCAGCACATGTGTCTTCAGAGCTCATATCACAAGTGACCCATTCATACAGATTTGGGAGATTATAAGGTTCCTGCTTTACCTCAGAGATAGGCGTCGGTGGTTCAATCGGGCCTTCGGGCAAGCTAGCATCACGTAGATCCTTAAACTGCCCAACGGGCTGCGTTTCCCAAAACTTGTGTCTTTGTGACAAAGAAAGTGTTTCTTGAACATCCCTTGATAACTCATCAATCGATGACTCATTGTTAACAATCTCCAAATCTGAAGAGTTTTGACCTTTAGTATCGTCATTCACTGACCCATTCCCCGACATTGCAATTCTAACCCTAACATCATAATTAACCCAAAATCAATTAATCAATAATCATACACAGCACTTCCATTTCTGAAGTCAAACCTAATAATTCACCTTATTTATAACACATTTTGATACAATTAACATCAATTTACATTCAAAATTCAAAAAACAACACATCAATCCGAAAGTTCACATTCAATAGCACGATTTCATATGAAGAACTAAACGAGATCATCAATTCATCATTGGCAGCATAAATTTGACAATTAAGAGAGGCAAACGAGTGATCATCGGAAGTAAGAGCATACAACACGATCAAATTACAGAGGTGATGTAACATGAATTACGGAATACTGTTGATGAAGATGAACTTACAGTTGGCGTTGACTGAAGTTTGTGAGGTGATCGGAGATACGTTGACCTCCGGTGGATTGCTTTAACGGTGATCGGCACAAAGTCAGACGACCGCCGGCAGCTGAAATTAGCCCTAGAGGCAAATCTGAGGGGATGTATACACGATGGTGAATGTATGATACGTAGAGGGTATTTTGGTGATTTAAACATGCTTGAATGGTTAGTGGGCTATCCGGCCCAACTACTTTGGGCCGGTTTATATCATTTGGGTTGTTGCATAGGAGTACGGATCAAATCAGGTTGGAACCGGATCGGGGTGGATTAAAGAAGGTTGAATCAGTTATATTAAGAACCGGTACGGAGTGAAACCGATTTAGGGGAGAGGGTCAGGTTGAAACCGGTTAGGTTTGGGTTTTACTAGGTAGAAATCAGTTTCACTGGATAAGGTTAAGAGCTGATCTCAAACCTACTGGTTGTGTTGGAATCAGTTTAGAATAAAATAGGTTTGACAACCTGGTTGGCGTTTCACTAGATAGCGTTAAAAACCGATCTCAAACTTAAATTTTGTGTCTTTCTCTATTGATAGGAACTTTGCGTCTAGTATATGTAAGGCTGAATACGAGCAAGGATTTTAACCATATAAACGAATCATCATGAAAAAATAATCGAACAAAATTTTTTTTGTTTATTTTTGTTCATTAAGAAAACAAATATGTTACTTGATTATTTGTTAATGTTTATTCATTAATATTTTAATGTAAATGAATGAACATTAATGAACGAACATAAAAGATGAAAATGAATGTATTCCTTACGCTTGTTAATATATTACCCTATGGTCCTAAATTAAATTAGGAGATGTGTTAGAGGCATGATCTACCAACTAGTGTTACTAATAAGCACAAAATAAATTTAATGAATTATGAAAAGTTGTAAATGGATATAAATAGACGAACATAATGAACGAAGATAAAGAAATGTTCTCACGAATATAAATGAACAAACAAAACATATCAAATTCGTTTACTTTAACTAAACCGGCAAACATCTTCCTTAAAACCTCTTTTTTATATTTGTATGTTTATTGAACTAACCAACATCCCGCTATATAGTTCACTGGATGTTCATTCACGTAGAGACCTAAGTAGTTATCAATTTCGTTAGGTTGTAGTTTTTCATAAATTACCGATAGGTTTAGTTTACGGTTTGGCACACAAAACCGACGATAGAAAACCTGGCTGGAACATGACTTTATTTCTTTAAGTATAGTCTACTGTTGATGATCATACCATGATCACGACGAAGCAAGTATACTCTATCAGAACACATAAGCGAAAAACTACCAATAACAATCAAAACTGAAAAGAAAATTCAAGTAAAGCAAATATATACATACACGAGAGAAACATTAGTGAAAAGATATATAACACAAGCAGCAGTGGTACATAAGATACACACACAGTAAACTAATATGTCCCATTGATAGTTGTGTATTTACATAAGTATACGCACACGAGTTCGATTTATACTACCAACATTTGTCTTCTTTCTCCCTTAGCATCACAACCTGTAGTTCTGAACGAGGTTATCCACGCCTCATCAGACATCACAGGTTCATCATCATCATTCCTGTGCCAGCTCCAAAAGGCGTGAGTTGAGTTTACTATCTTCAGCTCACCATGACCAAAACTCGCTTCACGAAACACAGACCACTCTGGTGATGGGTCCTCGTACCTATCACGGTCAAACAAAGTCAACGGCTGCGTGTAAGCAGTGATAACATCTCCAGAATTTAAGTTTGAATGTAAATAACCAAAGTGGGATTAAAAAGAAAACTTCCATAAGCACCTTATTTGAAAGTTAGTTGCTTTGCAATTTTGACCCGTTTACTTGTTAAAAAACATCAAGTTTTCTTATTAAAAATTAAACACATATATATTAGTTTGGGTTTTACCATCTAAGTTTGGTTTTAACCTACATTTATGGGTTTTACTTGCAAAATCTTGAAAAAAACTCATACCAAGAAACTGAAATAGCAAACAAATTTGACCCGACCCGTTTTGACCGAAGTCTATTTTGATCCGTTCCCTAATCTGCCCATACTGGTTATACTTTTTACACTGGCTTTTATTTTATTTTTCGTTTGTTATTTTGTACCACTAGTGAAAAAGTTCCTGGATCCGTCACTACCCATTTTTACTTGTTACACAAACTGCATGACCCGCCCATTTTGCCACCTCCAAATTGATGGCAAATTAGCATATCTTATGAACCAGAACTTACTTGTTTGCTAAGCCTTCTCTGTTTCCTCCGTCTCCAATTGTAATGTGAACAGCACCACACGGGTCAGATTTGCCATTGTATACACGTTTCTGGAAAAGAAGAATAATAACATAATAGTTATGGTTGAAATAACTATTAAAAAGGAAACTAGCATGAAGTTACAACGATACCGAGCGTTCATAAGCATGCACATGGCCAGCAAACACAATATCAACACCAGCAGCATAAAGTAAAGGTTCCATTGCCTCCATCATCTCGTCGCCTTCACCTTGATGTGCTTCATTACTGTTATACCATGGCACATGAAATAATGCAAGTAACCATGGTGTTTGTTTGCGGTCTACTGTTGAAAGATCCGCCTGTAGTCACAAATTGAAGAAAATAAGTGAAAATCAGGACATAAAAATCCATCCAAATATTAAATTTAGTTAGAATGGAAACAAAATTGTGAGTTTTAGTGCGTCATATGACGATGAGGAGGTTAACTTTCACTAGAGGTGGTAATTTCGAACCATTAACTTATAAGTGGGTTATGTTTTATCTCTAGAGGATACAATAGGAAAACTTAGCTAATTAGAAAATAGACAGAACAGGTTAAAAATCATGCAATGTGTAACTTGAATGTATAAAACCACCTAGATCAATCATAAATAAAAATTATATTAATAAAAAAATAATTCATAATATAACTTATGTTGAGACTCTATATGTTTAATAAAACTTTAAAACTTTGGACAAAAAGTATTTCAGGTCAGCTTGACTCAACCTGTTTTGACCCGTATAAAAAAGGTACGGGTTCTGACCCAGACCCATGATGACCCGTTAACCAACTTGCACTACCCATCAGTTGACTTCTTAACTTTCACCCATATGACAACAAATAGGAGATTAGTAGCAGGATGTAAACTTTCTTAAAAGTTGGTGACAAAGAATTGAAACATTCAAAATTCAGGTTGCTCATAGGTCTCATTTTTAATCTAGCGTATAAAATTCGTTAGGTTTATTTCAATGTCATCCTGAAAAGGACATATAATGATAAATCCCTTTTTCTCTGGTGTTACTGCTAAACTCTATAACGATTAAATCTGAGATTTGCTATACAGAAACAAACTTACCTTCAACCAGTTATATTGGTCAGAATCCTCATCATAATCTGTATGCGACCCAAGCATCACAACATGAGCCCCTGCAACTTCAAATGAATAATAAAGATTCGAAGTAGATCCACTTTCTTCATAAGGCATTTTCCATCTAGCGTTATACGACTCAAAACCATCTTCAAAAAACAGTATACTTTCCTTCTCATGATTCCCTTGTGTAACCATCCACGGCCTTGCACTCGCAAGCGGCTGCACGAGTTCCCCAAACGTGTCCCACCTGCTCTGTATGTAATCAGCATAAGCAAGATCACCAGGGAGCAGGTGCACATCATATTCACATAGACCAATGTGGTCCAAAGTTGACTTTGACCAGCCCGTTTGACCTAAATCACCAACCACAGCAAATGTAACCGGGAACTCTGATGGTGGAGTTTTGAAATGGAGCTCGGGCCCTTGTCCTCCACATCTATAATAGTAAACCGTGTTATGTTCTAGTGGCCCGATAACAGTATGGTGTATGGTCCCTGAACTGTATAGTAAATAGTTATAAGATGTTGTATCTCCATGACCCGTAAAAGTGTACTTTCCTGGTGATGTACCGTATTCAACAAATGAAGGAGATGATGTGTCGCTTGTTATCCAAGTAACACGAATGTGTTTATCCCCTGCCAAGGAAATATGAACCTGCAAGAAGATAATTTGTGTTTGTTAAAAATATTATACTGCAAAAAGCCCAAGAAAAATGCATCAAAACTTACTACAGGAGCTGCAAGCAATCCTGCAGGCATTGCATATAAAGTTACATAACAAAGAAAAATTTGCCACAGGTTTAAGCATATATTTTAATTAAAAGGGTATATAGCAATATAGCATCACACAATTCATCCACGAAAATCATAGCAATCATCACTATTGTGATCTATGCTTAAAAAGGCGAGAGGCGCACCGACGCAATATGGTTCCTTGAGCGAGGTAAGAGACAAAGAACACATCATATACGCGAGGTGTGGATTTTCACAAAATTCTTATATATCACAGTTTATATACTGTAAATTGATTCTTCATATTTTCTACACTTTAAACACCTACATGACACCCCTCCATGGCTCTATGACTTTATCATTGAATTGAGATCAACAGTCAACAAGAACTATAATATGAACTTTGTAGGTTATAGTTTTCTGGACAATCTCTCTTAATTGTGTGTTTGCTAATTTGCTTACAGATTAAAGTATTCTGATGGGATATTCGAAATCTAAATCGGATAACTCAAAAAGCCCATAACTTGTATGTGTTTTTCTGTTAAGTCTCCAACCCCCAAATAGACCAACACTGTGAATTTTTATGCAACAGACCATTGTAAAGTTTGGCTGAAACAACAAGATGCTTTATGAAGAAACTAAAACCACCAATATAGTAAAACTAAACAAGCCCTTTGATTATTCAATTGTAGATCACAAATTTATACCTCGATCTACAATAACCACAAGTTCACGAATCACGAGCATGACGATAAATTGATAACCAAAAGTATAAAACTGAAGGCAAATTAAACCTGTTGAGGATGAGATGAAGGCTTCGGATCCCATGGGAAGTGTAGGTTTTTCCGAGGCGGTGGTCGGACGTAATCTGCGGTGGCGGTTACGGCGGCGACCACCATAACCACCGCCGATAACGGTAGCAGTATGTTGAGCTTATTTGGTACCATTTTTCTAAGAGTGTGGATTGAACAGGTATCATCTGGTACGAAGAAGACAACATATTTGATAGTTTACATTGTTTGATTAATCACCCTTATTGTTTATGTTGATTCACAATAAGGCCCTTTTAGCTTGAGTATATTGCAACTTTAGGCCTCCGGCAATGGTTGTACTAACAACTTTTATTCGTTTTCCTCTGCTTTTTATTGTGTTTTTATAAAAGCGGTGGTTACTCTAAAAGCATTCATAACTCGTTCTTTAAAATTATATTAGTGTATTCATTATATTATATGGTATAATTATAAGTGGTTGTGAGTGAAGATATGATAAATATATTGTTCAATCTGTATTTTTGGGAAATATTGTTCAAGACCCTATAATGTTTTTAATATATTTTAAGTGGTTGTGAGTGGAGGAAAGAGAAAAAATAATGATAAAGTTAAAAAGATGAGAGAAAAAATAGTGATTTTTAATGTAATTATATGGATAAAGATGATGAATGGGTTGTGAATGC
Organism: Flaveria ramosissima; assembly: GCA_025215565.1. Taxonomy (NCBI): domain Eukaryota; kingdom Viridiplantae; phylum Streptophyta; class Magnoliopsida; order Asterales; family Asteraceae; genus Flaveria; species Flaveria ramosissima. The sequence goes on along the minus strand of CM046039.1, from coordinate 77,456,535 downwards.
TCTTAGTGAAGTTTAAAACTTGAGTCTTTTAATAGATTCTTCACGCATCTTATGATTTTGATTTCTCATTTTAACTTTTGTATTTGCATTTTGCTATCTAAAACATTTTTAAAGCAAAATATTAAGGGTCTGTTTGGCAATTTCTGAATGATTAAGTGCTAAACCAATAAGAGATCTGAATCATTAAGTGTTGAATCATTAAATGGTCTGAACCATTAAGAGCTAATATATCATTTAACTTTTCAAATGCAAATGTCTGACCAATTCTAAGAGGTCTTAACCATTCAGCATTATACCTCTTAACCATTCAGCATTAGTATAATTTTTAATCATTCAGAGGCAAATGTCTGAACCATACAGACATTTGCTCGCGAAACAAACAGTCTGAACCATTAAGTACTGAACCATTTAACATTTGAACCATTAACAGGCCGCCAAACAACCCCTAACTTGAAGATACATAGTCACCTTCAAATCACACTTTAAGCTACAAATTGTGGGGCTGCTTTCACCACATGTAAATAGTAATCTTGTTATTATTTAATTTTATCAAATTGTATCTTAGTGTAAGTATATGATTTGTAAATATATATATTTATAGAGCGGTTGTCTGGAACTGATGCTACACCTTGGGGCTGCAGTCCCTTCTTCTGTGTGTGTGTGTGGGTTTTATAGATAGATATAGAGAGATATATAGAGATATATAGAGATATAGAGAGAGAGATAGAGAGAGAGAGAGAGAGAGAGAGAGAAGAGAGAGAGAGAGAGAAGAGAGAGGAGAAGAGAGAGAGAGAGAGAGAGAGACAGACAGAGATACATAAGAGAACAGATAGAGAGAGAGAGAGAGAGATAGAGAGAGAGAGAGAGATAGAGAGAGAGAGATATAGAGAGAAGAGGAGAGAGAGGGTAGATAGAGACAGACAGAGAACAGAGAGAGAGACGAGATAGAGGGAGAGAGAAGAAGAGAGAGAGAGAGGAGAGAGAGAGAGAGAGGACAGAGAGACAGAGAGAGAGAGAGACAGAGAGACAGAGATAGAGATAGACAGACACAGAGAGAGAGACAGATAGACAGATATACAGATAGAGATATAGAGAGATGAGATATATATATATATATATATATATATCTCTATATAGATATATATATATATATATATATATATATACTATATATATATATATATATATATATATATATATATATATATAGGGAGGGATCAAATGAAAACCATGTTTAAAAATTCAAAACCATAAAAACCAGAGGTTACATATATGTAAGTATGTTTAGAAAGTGAACAACTAAGAGTTTCATACATGTATGGGTTACGTATATGTAAATACGTGTTATCAAGTGTACAACTAAAAGTTACGTACATGTAGTTCATACAAGTTACGTATACGTAAGTTGTTTCGTCATCATCGACGTTACTTGGAGTTTATATGAAAAATATATAATGACATTGAAAAATATGGTTGAATTTTACTTAAATATATTTTAAACAATTATAAGTTATGTGATTTAGTAGTAGTGGTTTTCATGGTTTTTAATTATAAATATGGTTTTCATTTGATTCATATATATATATATATATATATATATATATATATATATAGATAGATAGTATATATATATATATGTATGTGTATATATATGTAGGTATATATACATAGAGATATATAGATATATATATATACATATATATATAAATACATACATATATATATATATATATATATATATATATATATACATACATATATATATATATATATATATATATATATATATATTTATATTTATTTATATGTATATATTCATCTTTTCGGATGTCAAAACACCAAATTAAGTTGTGAGTTGTGACTTCCGGTTTTAGATATAATGTTGTATGCGAAGGATGACATAGAGTAACGATAAACCAAGGAAAATAACATGTGTTTGATATAATACATTTACACCTATAGTAAACATATTTTAAAGAATTAGATCTCTAAACGTTCACATTATAATGATGCTATGTAGTATACATGGACATATGGTCCACGTCTTCTAAAGAAAAGAGAAGACGACTTGTGTGATAAAATTGTAATGAAGAAAGAAACAAAATACAACATACGTGACATGAGATTTAAACCTAATCCTCGTAAACAAATGTTTTTGTTAGTATGACTATGAAAAAGTTGTAATTAATAACTCACGTTTCTTTCTAAAAATAATACGCTCAACTACATCAATGTTACTTTTATAAAATAATGTGCGCTATAGAAACCCAAAAATCCTCACTAAACATGTCTTGTCATTCGACACATCAGGAACACCACAAACATCCTCACACTAAGAGTGTTCATTAAATCTATTCTCATGTTATTAGAATAATTCAAATCATGTTATTCAAATTAATAATTTCACAACTGAATTCAAATTCAATAATAAATCACAAAAATAAAAACTCTAATAAGATTGTTTCCCGTTTATTCGACTAAACTGAAAATATAACGAATTAATATCACAATCAAACTTGAATATAATATGCAAAAATAAACCTATTCGACTTCGGGTCTATATAAATATACTAAATTATCAAAATAATAATAATAAACAACTTCAATTATATTTAAAAAAGAATATAAAGATAAAAAGAAAACAAATAAATAAAAGGAGTTAGGTCCACCGTCCTTTGTTTTTTGTTTTCCCTGTCCATAAACATCGTAGTTGCGTAATGAGATATCCTTATACATCGTTGTCTTCACTACCACATTAGTGTATGTGGGTCTCTATTATGGATGGTCCGAGACTTTTAGATAAGTGTTACTAATATCTGATGATGACATGACTATATGTTTTTATGATAGTACGATGTTGTTTAATCTTATTTTTGTGTTTGTTGGTGACATAGATCTATATCACTTTTTTTTCATCTAGTTCGCCTCTTTTTATTTTGTTGGCCTTGTGTCATAATTTGAAACAAGTACCATAACTAAAAGAGCAAGGTCTTTGATCATGAAAATTATATTATATATACATGTATGTAATATAAATAAAGGGTTCGCAGAAGATAATCTTGTATTTAATTAAAAGAAAAAAAACCTTTTAAATTTTGATCTTGTGGATCTGTGATTGATACCAATTCATGATAGATGTACAAATTGCTAAAACTTTCAGATTTATTCATGGTGTTAAGAGGTAAAACAACAAGTAAGTAAAAAAATGACTAATCAAAACCCTCAAGCGTCTTAAAATCTATCTTTTGCTATCTTGTCTCACACATGTTCTCTCATATGTCAAAGTTCAACAAAATAGAGAATCAAAATTATACCATGAAGCAATCGCGAAGGAGATCCACGAGCAAGATAATAAAACAACATAACTGAAATTATATACAAAGTACTAAACTACATACAACGTGTGATTATTAACGTGTGATTATTTACATATATGTAACTCGTATAGGTTTACATATATTTAACTCCAATATGCTTGCTTTTGAAATGATTCTTATTGAGATACAAAATTTTAACTTAGTAATTTACATATACATGACTCTAAATATCCGATAAAATCAAAATGAAGTCTTTCACTAGAAGATTATAATCTACTTGAGAGCTAGGGAGAAGGGAAATGAATTGTTTTTAGATCAATTACCACACAAAGAAAATTACTACGTGATAATTCAACCATTCCATAATTATTTTACGCAAGTACTAATTTTTTTCTCCCTGTGTTAAACTTCTTAAACTTCATACGAAAAATAATTTTTTTTCCGCCTGTGTTAAACTTCGTAAACTTCATACGATAAAAGAACACTATAATTTAAACTTCTAATACATACAATGTAGTGTAAATTTATAATATATATAACCTCTTCCGGTTATAAAGTCAATACGAAAAATCTGACTAGCGAACCAATAACACGCCCCATCTAAAACCATAATCTATTTTTTCTATCTTATCACTCTTAATGGGCTTATGAAAATGGGCACGACCGCCCGACTTAATGGGCTTTTTACCGTAATCCTATCAGGCCATAATAGACGGCCCAAACATTATCACTTTTTTTACAATAATATAATACAACTCGCATCTGACAAATAAATATCATATGATTCATATCGCATGAATAAACCCTTTTGAGTGTGTGGAATTAAACCACCTTCAAATTTTCTTAGGGTTTCTATCAAATCATTGTTCACATACACACATTTCGATTTGTATTGAATCAATTAGGGTTTTTCTACAAGATGATGCAATCAGGAAACGGTATGGCTCCACCACAAATGCCTCCGATGCAACCGCAACAACACTACCAACAACCGCCACCGCAGCAGCAGTGGATGATGCCTCCACCGCCTCACCACCACCATCAACAACCACCTCTGCCGCCTCATATGTGGGCTCAACAACAACCACCGTTTCAACAGCAACAGACGCAACAGATGGTGCAAGGGTTGCAAGCAGCTCCGGCTAGTTCCGATGAGATTCGGTCGCTTTGGATCGGAGACTTGCAGTTTTGGATGGATGAAACGTATGTTACCAATTGTTTCTATAGTACCGGAGAGGTATCGTTAAATGTTGATCCTTTTGTGTTATGTGATTTATTGTCAATTTGTCATGTTTATTGTAAGTTTGTTCTAATTCTGTATTCAGGTGGTTTCGGTGAAAATTATTAGAAACAAGCAAACTGGACAACCTGAGGGATACGGTTTTATCGAGTTCAGGAGTCGTGCAGGTGCAGAAAATGCATTGCAGACTTACAATGGGACTCCAATGCCATCAACTGAGCAGAATTTCAGGCTCAATTGGGCTACGTTTGGTGCAGGGGAGAAACGTGGTGATGATACTCCTGATTATACAATATTTGTTGGTGATCTTGCTGCGGATGTTTCGGATTACTTACTTCAAGAAACGTTTAAAACTGTTTATTCGTCTGTTAAAGGAGCGAAAATTGTTACTGATAGAACAACTGGACGATCTAAGGGCTATGGTTTTGTTAGATTTGGAGATGAGAGTGAACAGGTTCGAGCCATGTCGGAAATGAATGGTGTTTATTGTTCTTCTAGGCCAATGAGAATTGGTCAGGCTGCTACCAAGACCGGTGCAGGAGGTGGAATGCAAAAGGGTATACTTTTAAGATTCTCTAATGTTGTGTTACTTTTGTGAAACTTCCGTGAAATGATTGCTTTTGTTGAAATGGAGTGCCGTATTGTTGTTAAATATTATCTTATTTAAATAGTTGTTTATATTTATTCTAGACCTAGATACTACATCACTCACGCCTTGATGATACCTGAACTTTAGTCATTTCATTCCTGTAGTTAGTTACATTTGTGGACAAGGTAGCGATTCTAATTATTTAAGTATTCAAGAAAACTTATAAAAGCTCATGTTGTCTCAAAAGCAGGACCCAGAGAGGCTCTCATTTTTGGGTGCCTGGAACCGATTTCAGCCGAAATGATTCCACTTAATTGCAGTGGCCTTGTTTAGGTCAGTGGTTTTGTTTATGTAATGAGCTTTTTTCCTTATTACTGTTCTTTCTCCGTTCCATTTTCCACATTCTCCTTATAGCTTTCAGTTCCATTTCTTTTAACTTTCTAGTTACTTTTGTGTTTATTTACCAGTATTAACTTATAAGTTAACTGCTTTTGCTCTTGCTTAGATGCATTCTTCTCTGGTTCTCTTTCTATTTGGTGTTTCTAAAGTTCGTAGAACCAAATATTTCCCCCCACATTATGTCATTCACTAGTTGGTAATGACAGATATATCTTCTCGTTCTGTATTTCTGTCATGTTTGTCTAAAAACATCTATTGAGCATCTTTGAGTACTGAGGGTTACTTTCTTTTTCTAGTTCATTATTTTTGCTGGCTTGAGAGAAATGTACTGCATAACCCATCAATTAGACTTTGGATGCTGATAAGCTGCTCTTTTTTTTTTTTCACTTATTAAATTATCGACGGTAGACCACAAGAATTGATAAAAGCAAGTTGGTTCTGTGTGAATGTTCTGTCTGTGGAAGTACTTGTTGTCCAAATGGTTTGTATGTTGATATTCATAATGTATAAGATTTTAGGCTGTGAAAGTACTTCTTTCTATAATGTCAGACATGATCACAGATTCTTTCAAATGGTGTGTTTTTGTAGATTGCTGATTCAGGACAGTTAAGCCTGCTCTCAAAGTTTTGTACTTTTTAAGTGTATGTCTTGCAGTTCTTTTACGTGGACTATCTTCCTCTCTTAAAGCTAACTTGCACATGCCCTTAGTAATTTAAGTTTCCATCTAAGACATGTTTGTATTGGTACATGCTTGTGTTATAGATTTTAGTGCGGACAATTGTATAGTTCCACCAGAAGCTGGTGTCCAAGTATTGCTTTCTACCCAAGTGTGTGCTATAAGGTTTATGTTGGTTTAATTGACTTGGTTTGATCATTAGTTTTTCTTGGGTATCTGGTCATGGCATTTGATTCTTTCCTTTCTGACATTTGAACATGTCCAGCTCCCTACCAGAGTGATCAAGGAAGTCAGGGAGAGAGTGATCCAAACAATACAACTGTGAGTATTATTGTGTTTATCTTTTGGTTGCTTGTGTTGTATCCCACATTGTTGACGATTCTTGATTCCAGATATTTGTTGGTGGGTTGGATCCAAGTGTTTCTGATGAAGCCTTGAGGCAGGTGTTTGGCCAATTTGGTGAACTCATTCATGTGAAGATACCCATGGGTAAACGCTGTGGGTTTGTGCAGTTTGCTAACAGGTAAGACGCTGTTATTCTTCACATTGTTTTGTTTGTTGTTCTTACTGTTTGTGCTGTCTTGTGTATTAGGGAATGTGCAGAGCAAGCCTTGTCACATCTAAATGGGACTGAATTGGGAGGCCAGAATGTTCGCCTTTCATGGGGCCGTAGTCCCTCGAGCAAACAGGTTTGAGTTAAAACCTTTCTATCTGTTACGATCGGTGTCAGAGGTGACAAATTGTTGTGGTGGATGCTGGGTCAAGACGAGTATATTTGGGTATGGGTTGAAACTGGCCTGGGTTTGGTTAGCCTGAGGTTTTCCTCAAAACTACTTTTTATGTTTCAAAATAATATCCGACTTTTGGAAGAAAATTATTGTAAAGATTTTATTCATTAAAATCACACATTGAGTGACTTTTGACTCTCTTGTTTTCTTGTATGGTTACTTTAGGCTTCCACCCATTTGATTTGTTAGGAGAGAAATCATGTTTTGAGCGATCTTCCATTTATAAGTAAATGGATTGAGGCTACCGCCTATAGTCGGTGGTGTGTTATATCTGTTACAACTTGCATTGTATCTGACATTTGGATTTTTTTTCAGGGGCAACCCGAACATGGACAGTATGGCGGTAATGGTGGTGGTGGTGGTTATGGTTATGGCCAAGGATATGAGGCAGCATATGGGTATGCTCCACCACCTCAAGATCCAAATGCTTATTATGGAGCCTACGCTGGAGCAGGCGGGTATGGTGGTTATCCACAACCACCACAGCAGGTAAACATGCTTTTGTTGTTTTTAGTTAGTAAATGCTGTTTTTCGGCCCTTATTCTCTCTAATATACATGCACCACGCCACCACATACATACATATACGTGTACGCATAATTATGCATACATATACATGAATGCATACACACATAGATTGTAGTACCTGAAAATTGATCTGGATTTGTACTTTTGCAGTAATATGTTGTGATGGTGAATCAGACAAAGTGGGTGTGTAGTTTAGAGTTTGAAGTTGGATGGTACGCCATGGCGCATGGGAACCATTGTTGGCGTTACTTAACATGACTATTATTATTATTATTATTGTTTTGAACTTTTGTTTGTTTATCTAACTGTTGAAGATGTTAAAAATCTTTGTTGAGATATATATGATGGTTGTAAGCCTGATTGTTCTTTTTATAATGCTTATTTCGCTTGTCGGTTCGAATATTGATATGTTAAGAGCTAGCACAATTTTTTTAGTCCAATTAGGTGACAACATTTGAATTGGATCTTGAACCTAATCCTATTATATTTTTAACATAATCTAGCTCCTAATCTAATTATAATATTACGTTTTTACTAATATTAAAAAGAAAAAATTCAAAATGTTCTTTAAACATAGTTTTACTCTAAAATGTCCATTTTGACTTTTTGATTTAATAAAATGATCTCTAAAACATTGGTGACTGGCCTTAAAATACGAGGGATCTAAACCCTAAACACTGGCCCCCAAAAGATTACTCGATCTAAACCCTAAACATTGGCGCCCAAAAGATTACTCTTCATAACTTGTATGCTGCAACAAAAACATTGGCCTTAAAATACCAGGGATCTAAACCCTAAACATTGGCCTTAGAACAAAATGTTTAATTTTTTGAAAAAAATTTATAAACAAAATTTAAAAATTTGATATTACTGTTTTATTATATGTTAGAAATTATTATATAATTAATAATTTTATTATATTAATATTTATTTATTCAACCTGTGTAATACACGGGTTTGCTAAAGCTAGTAATTTATATAAATGTATAGAGTTTATTACAACTTTAAAGTCATATTATAATGATAAGTTAACTATAAAAGAAAAGAATTTAGGGTTGTATACATTGAAAATGAATTTTAGAGGACTTTAACCCATTTGTTTCATCCCTCTTTAGCTTAACCATTTCATTTAACTTGTTTAAGATAGAACATAACTCATGCCTCTACAGTCTATATTGATACCGGCCCAATGTTTGCCTCAATCTTAATGTCTCAATTTCATCATCTAGAGCTTTAGTTTTGACCTCAACGGTTTTTTCAAGATTTAGCATTTTGAATTCTGCTATGTAAAAACAAGTAAATTCTTGAAGTAAAGTAATTTATGCTATTATTCAGTGTTAAACTTTACACATTAATTCACCATTAAATCAACTAATATGTAGTAAATTTATTTTTATAAAATTTAAACTCGACTAGTCAAATTTAAGTGTGTACCATAAAACAGGTCTCGAAAGTGACTCGTATCAATAAAACATTAAACATTAGACATTTGGACCACAATTTTTCATCGTATAATTAACCTAAAACCAACCTTTTCAAGTTCTACAAAATTTAGATTTCACCAAAACAGATGAAGATCAAAGCTCATGAGTGCATAGAACTCAACAACTTAAGGGCAAGTTCTTCTTGTTCTGCTAAAGAGATTTCATCAGTCTTCAGTGCAACCTTATCTTTCATTTCACCATCACTATCATCACTGTCAAAGTACACCTTTGATCTTTTGACTTTATTAAGGTCTTTATCGGACCCAGAAAAGTCATCATCATCTTCGTCGTCATCTTCTTCTTCGTTTCTTGCTCTCTTGAATTTCTCTTTCTCCTTTATTCTCTTTTCTTTACGTCTTTTACGGTCAAGGAGTTTGTCCTCTTGATCGCGTGTTTTCATTTCTTCTCTCAATTCTGCAAACCTCTCCATTACTGCAAAAGTAATTCAAGTAGAAACAAGTCACATACCATGTACATCACTGAAACTTTTAAAATTCACGCTAGATTTCAACATGGGCCGCGCAGGCCAAAACAGGTTGGGTTAGATTGGGTCAACCCACAAACACTTATTTAGGGGTTGTTTGGCAATCTTGTGTTTAGCCATTAAAAGGCCTGACCAAATAAAAGATAGCCTCTAAATCACTCAGTATGTTTCTGAAACTTACCCATTTAAAGGCTCTATGAACCAAGTGACTTTTAAGCAAAATAAACATACCTCTAACTGATTTAGAGGTAGCCTCTTAATGAAACCAATAAGAGACTACAAACAGTTCTTTGGTCAAATTGTTTTATAATTTCATCAACACTTAATGTGTTAAGTATACTATAAAAATTATGTTGGTACAATAATAATCTTAAGTTTTAATTAAGAGATTTAGGAGGTTATATGCATTTGAGTTTTGGCACACTTTGAACGACTTTGACCAGTTTGATCCGTTAATTTTTAAGTTAAGTCTTAACCCGAATCAACTCATGTGTAGTTGTATAGCTCAAAATTGCCACTCCACTATCTACAATTAATTACCTTTAGATTTATCAAGGAGAGAAGAGTTGGTAGCGCCGATGTCAGCTAATCTTGCAAGTGGTGGCAGGGTGTTGCCTTCTTCATCAAATACAACACGGGTACCCACGGGCCTATGAACATTAATTTTCAGCTTCTTTTTCTTAAGAATCCTAGTTGAAGGCCTAGACAAAAAGTTAAAACGTATCAGAATATTGCACCAATAAGCTTTAGAGAATGTAGAACCCAATCCAATTATCAATTTGAAGATTGTAACAATTGATAGAACATACAAAATATTGTCAGCTGCAATTGCTTTCCCATCATCACCATCTGTAGTTTCCTTGCTGTGAAGTAAATCGAGCGGCTCTTCATCTTCTGATTCCTCAAGTAAATCGTTACTTGACTTTGGTCTTATCAAATCTTTCTTTGCAGGAATTTGGGGAACCAAAATGGACTCTCCAGGGGTACTTTTGTCAGTACTTTTGCGGTTGAGGTAACGGAGTTGTGGGGTCATAGGCAGACCCAATGAAGCTGAATATTCATCAATGGGAAGCTTTGTCACATCAAAAATTTCTTTATCTTTTTGTTTGAAAATCGATTTCAAATATGTTTTAAACGCCCGTTGGGCCAAAGGCTGTAGGTCTGTGTACTTGGCCAGCAGAGCAGCTAATAAACCAGAAACAGATTGTAATCTTTTTGTGTTCGGCTGCAGCACATTAAAATGGCAACATTAAAGATACATCAAAACATTTAAATGACAACACAGAAAAAAAAAAAACAACAATAGAGATAAAAACTATTATTTTTGTTACCTTGTCAAACTGAATGGGTATCTTTTTCTCTTGTAATCTCTCAAGCATTTTCATCTCCGAAGGCAAGAGGAACAAGACAGACCGCCCCATTGAATCATAACGGGCTGTGCGGCCAACTCTATGTATGTAACTTGCCACATCATCAGGACAATCGACCTGAGAAAGGAACATAATCAGACTTATACCCCAAATAATGCATGGTAAGACTGAAAATTATAAATGGGGAAATTCAACCCATATAATGCAAGTTGCACAAAATACACTTTAGATTATTATTGTTATTTTTGTATCCAATCATAATGAACGGATAAATTTTTTAACCCTGACTTAGACAAAGAGAAAACATGTTATGACTATTACCCAACCAGTCCAACCCACTTATGCTAGAACTTTTAGTCACCTGAACAACCCAATCAACTCCCTTGTTGAAATCCAGCCCCCTTGAAGACACATCAGTTGAAAACAGAACAGATCTTTGTTCAACAAATTGTTGCAATATGAACATTCTTTTTACTTGTTTCATCCTTCCATGCAAGCACTTTAAAGGGATCCCAGGTCGCAGTTTCTTGAATGCTTCATATACAAACCTCACCTATCAAGACGGGATCCAAATTAAAATAACAACAGCTAAAACTGAGAAAATATAAACAAAAAGGATCAACAATAAATATAAAAGACGAACAAATAAAGCTATCTGCTTTCAACTGGAAAGAAAATCAAGAATTCTTGAACTTTAATGTCTACCCCTGGGTGATAAAATTTTGATACTGCCATTTCTATTAAATATTTAAAATGGTTCTTTGTTTTATCATAATTTTACTGCTTTCGATCTTGTAGATCGATTCTTTTAATGCTAAAATTTAAAAAAAAACAATCACACAGAGCTGGATGGTAGTCTGGATCTGCCTAAAGTATACTAATGGGCGAACGTGTAGATATGGGTTGTGTTTTAATTCAAACTGAACAAGTGCGCATATTTTAAAAGACTATCTAAAAGGGAAAAAGTCAGATGGGTCAAGAAGGTTGAACGGGACTACGATCGTCTAAATTCTTAACTCCTAGGCTCTTACATCATAATATTTAAGAATTCAGGGGATGTTCGTGACTGCTTATTTAAGCAATAATTATAAAAGATAAATAAATTACAAAACAAAAAAAGGTACCTGCTTGCAACTAGAAAGAAAAACAAGAATTCTTGAATTTAAATGTGCTTTTATGAAACTCCACAGCATGTCTAGCTTTTGGTCAAGGGGAACAAGTATGGCTTTTTGTTGCAGACGATTTGGCGTAGCAGCTATAGATTCTTCATCAACAGCAATATATTCAGGGTCTTTAAGGCTAAGTCTTGCAAGATCTTTGACTGATTTTGTTTGTGTTGCAGAGAAAAGTAAAGTCTGTCTATGTTTTGGAAGTTGTGAAATTATGGCATTTACTTCTTTTTTAAAACCAGCATCAAGAATTCGGTCAGCTTCATCAAGTACCAAAACCTGTTGACTGGCATGGAGTGTATACCCAAATCAGTGAACTGATAAGAATGTTGGGGTATGTAAATATTATCTCTGATAGTCTGATAGGTGCTAATTTTGACTCGTTTACCAAAAAGCGAGTCGATTTCAGGTACATTTAAATATAATAAAAGAAAAAAACACATCAAATGGGGTGATGTACTCTTATGCTTACAATCTCCTAGATTGTTTGTTCAAAAAATAAGTATTACCTTAATTAAAAAGTTCTTGTGATCATATTAAAATACGATGTTATCATTTCTTTAGATTGTTCGGTCACTTTATGTTTGTGGGATGTTCTAGGCTCTGAATATTAAATCCAAAAGTAATTATATACCATCCTTGCATTCTAGTGAACCATGTCTCATTAGAAAATTTACAAGAGAATATATTATTCTCTCAATCAAAAAGGCATTTAAGTGTCTTTGGAAGGATTAAACCCACAGCAGTGATGACCAGTGGAGCTGCCCAAATAAACCCAATCTTGTATGAAAGTTTCCCAACATGTATTCTTATGCTTTAGACAAACCCAAACCTCACGAAAAGCTGCCCAAATACACCCGATTTTGTAAGGGGGCCAAAATTGCGACTAAAAGACTGTCAGAAACCTGTTTGACTTACCCCCCCCCCCCCCCAACCCACACACACAAATAAATCTTCCACCTTTATTTCTGTCCTAACATATGATCCAACAAGTTTTACTGTAATTACCAATTATTTGTACGTCCAACTGTGCAAGAGGTGATATACTTACAAGTGCCCATCATAAAACCATAAAAAAGGACTAGGAGAGTAAAAGCATGGCGTGCGAAAAAAAACAAAGAAAAATAGATATGACCTGTAGTTGTGAACAATCAAAATTTGGAGTTGTGTCCATGTGCTTGAGAAGCCGTCCAGGTGTACAAATCAATATATTCATCCGATTTACATGATCCTTCTCTTCATCATATTCATGCCCACCAATTAAAAGACCAGCACTAAATCCATGGTGCTTTCCAACCGACTTCAGTACGCCAAAAAGCTGGTCTGCTAACTCCCTAGTTGGAGACATGATAATGCTACCCACTCCATCCTCTAGACCCCATCTAGCTTTGTATAATTTCTCCAACACCTAGAACACATCAAAATTTTCAACACCATAAAACATGATATTAATACTCCTTGTTCATAAAAAGCATTAAAATTACAATAACCATCTAAACACACAAAGTACCTAATTACCTATCTTACAGCCCATTGTCAGACATATATACACATATGACTTCATGTATATGATCATTGATCATTACATTATGTTTTAGAATACTCAATGACAAAAACAATCCACCAAGGTCTATTATGTTCTAAAGATTCGTCCCCATCACTTTCAATAAGAAGATATAAGCTAGAGCAATACCACGTAATTACATTTATTGCCATTATGATTTATGAACACAATAAAACAGCATAAGGTTTCTAACTAAAGGAACAGATAACAAAAACAGCAGATAATAAGAAACACCAGCTAACACTCATAAAATAATCTTATTAACAAGAACATGAACTTACTGGAATGATAAAAGCTAGGGTTTTTCCGGACCCTGTTTTCGCCGCACCGAGTATATCACGGCCACAAAGCGAATGAGGCAACGAAGCCCTCTGAATATTCGTCATGTTCTTATAACCCGATTGTCGCAATCCATCCTTCAAATTCTTCGAAATCGGAAGCTGCTGGAACTTCGTGCATCCAGCGTATTGCGAGTAAGTGTTCTCGTCGATACGGCCGACCGGAGATTTCGCCGGCAACGGCGGGAGAGACAACGGGTTGGATCCCGATTCGGGTTTCCCGAATTCGATCCATTTATCGAGTAATTCGATTTCTTGAAGCTCGGAATTGCGGCTCTGTAAGCGAAATTGCTTGGATTTTGGTTTCTTCATTGTTGTTAAGGGGGTTGTTTGCTAGGGTTTTGGGTAATTGTTGGAATCGTTAGGGTTTGTAGGTTGAATTTGTTGTTTTGAGTGCTGAAGTTAGGGTTTTAGGTATTAGGGGTTTGGGTGTAGATGAAGATATTGAAGATGACAGCTAGGGTTTATTGAAGATGTCAAAAAAACAGCTTAATATTTTTGTTTAAAGAAAAAGTAAATTTATAAAAAAATATATATAACTCTAATATAAAACACACAGCTCACCGAGTAATAATTGTTGTAACTACTGTATTTTGCTGAGTTTAATAGTATTTATATTAAAAAAAATATATAGAAATAAATACATTGTAAAGGTGTTGAATAGTATTTAAATTAAAATATCTATAAAAATAAATACGTTGTAAAGGTGTTGTAGAGGTATAATTAAATTTAGAAAACATTATGTCTTAAAACTTTTCAAAATTTAGAAAAATATTATGTTACTTTGGAACCATTAAAAATATATTATATTTCACCAAGTCTGTTTTCAATCAAAATTTAATATCAAAACATAGATAAAAATAAGCATATCATAACAGTGTATTTGTAACATTGTAAATATTATGTTTTAAAAGTTTTAATTATAATATAAAAATACAAAAATATTAACATAATATAATATAATTATGTTGTTCATGAGTTAGACAAGCGACTTAGAAACTTTCACATTAAAAATACCGTTCATGAAACAATAATTCGAACGTGCATGGTCGGTTTTGCAAATTGTTGTTTAGATAACCGTGTCAACCCATTAATAATTATACAAATCTAAGTAAATCAGTTTTATGAGGTCTAGAATGTTTAATTCATAAAATAGTTTTTAAGCTTGATTGATTTATAACTTAACATTGTTCCTGTAAATTAACTTGGTTGTATAAATTTTATAATTTTTTCCATAATGAACATGTAATCATGTGCATCTTTTAGAATCATACATAATTTTTATCAATTTAAATATTTTAGTACTAATAAATAGTTTTAAAAATTCATTTCAAACCATCAAACAATTAGAAACTGAAACATTAAACCACCAAACAGATAAAAATGTTACAATACTTATTTTTTATGTATGTTCTCCGTATTTCAACTAGAAGAAGTGTTTTTTGGCCGATGGTCTCTATGTATTTCCTTTAAACTCCTCTGTAATAAACTATTAACTATTAATAAAACAATAAACACAAAATTTTTACCCTAAATTCATATATTTACATATCAAATTCATTCAAAGTTTAACTCCCATGTATGAAAATGTAGCCGCCCTCATACAATAATAATATCATAATCGGCCCTTGTATAAATTGCGATTTCTAACATAAAAACAGGGCATCATATTTCACTCACTAGATCTCTCTGTTTTCTTCTTGCTGTTTCATCTCCAATTCATCAAATCACAACGATTCACTTTATGCCACCACCACCAATTCAATCAAGAACATCAATCACAACAAAAGAACAAATGGGTTGCAGAAATCGAGACGAAGAAGACGACAGAAGACCACCATCATCGTCAATTGTGAACGATGCGTTGCTGTTGACGACCATGTGTCTCATTGGGCTATCTGTCGATGTTCATATCAAAGATGGCTCTGTTTATTCTGGGATCTTTCATACTGCCTGTGTTGACGATCGTTATGGTCTGTAGGTTTTTCTTGATTTTGATTTGTGCCCCCTTTGTGATTTTGTTCGTTTGTGATCTGATTTTGTTCATGGGTTGTTGGCAATTGTTGATTGGTTGAATCTTGATCTGAAATTGATTGTTGGTGGTGGTGAATTGAATCATGATCTGAAACTGTTGTGTGGTTTGTTGGTGATTGCTATTGGAGTTGATTAATGCAGTCATAATTTTTAGTTTAAATTGCTTTTGAGGATACAAAATCTCAAATTTGTGATTATTGGCATGTTCTTGAACTTGACAGGGATATTGATTTCTTGAATTTAGAACTCAATTCATGACACCATTTTGGTAATAGGATGCAGAAAGTGAAACTTGATTCGTCGATGATAGAACCCGATTCTAGAATGGAGTATCATTAGATTAGATGGATTAATTACATGTGCAATGTTATAAGAACAAAATATTTTGAGAAGTGGAAACCTAATTGGTTTGAAAGTGATTGTATGATATTGAATAACAAGAAATTGTTGTACAAAAGATGGTGTTTGGAAGTGCTCCTGATCTTTGAAGCTGTAATGAATAGAACTTATTAAGATTTGAAAATATATGAACACACTTTTAGGGCGTGTTTAATTTAATACCAATTTTTAGTAGAGAACTATGAAAAGCACATAAGCACTTGTTATGCGTGAAAGATAATTACTTGTAGTAGGAGAGAGGAAATTAGGGTGTTAAAGACTGTCTTACGACTTACGTATCACATTTAAAGCAACATAATGAATGCATTTGTGCGTAAGCAGATTTCATAGATCTCTACATAAAATTAGCATGTATCGAATATATCCTCTATATATGTGTGTGTGCATGCGCTTGTGTGTATATATGTAATTTACTCTTCTCTGTTTTATATAATCTTGAATTTCCATTGGTGTAGCTATAGTGTTGAAACGCGCAAAGATGGTGAAGAAAGGGAGTTGTAATTCAAATGTGGCCAGTGAGGATGTAATAGGAACTCTTATAATCCAATCAGAGGATCTTGTTCAAGTAGTTGCAAAGGTTTTAATTTGTCACTCTACTTACTTTTCATTATTTTTATATTTTGAGATTATCTGATATACAAATATTGGTTTTTCTTGTAGAAAGTAAGAATTCGAGCAGATGGTTTTGCTGGACACGAAACTGAAGATGATACTGGGGCTGTTGCATGTTCCTTTCCTTCTAATGAAATTCCATTGACAGAATCAAATAAATCTACTAGCAAGTCAAATGTCGGTCAACCGCAGAGTAACCAAACAAGGTAGGCTTCCATAAAGCTTTTTTTTGATAATTGATGTTTGGATGTGCGTTTTAAAAGTGATTATGTGATTTTATTCTAAATAAATAAAATTAGCTTGGTATGACTTAATGTCAAATATCACTTAGTATTTAGATGTGATAGTTGTTTAAAGTTGTAATAATTAGATAATAAGTTGTTCAAGTGTATTGACTTTTGACAATTCCTGACCAAAGAAGGCATTCTTGTGGGAACATGAGATATCTTATGAGATGAGAATCAAAAGTCTCTTGAGTTAAAAGAATGTGCAATTTGGTAGTTCCATCTCACTATTTGATAATTAGTTACTTTTCAGTTAGTGAGAAGTTGATTATCCTAATCTGATTATTTGACCCCTAATAAGTGAATAATTAGAAACAAAATTTGTTTATCCAAACATCAGAAATCAAGTATAAAACCTTGAAGGGGTAGTGTGCTTGATCCTTTTCTAGCAAAGGTCTCAGGTTCGAGTCCAAATTTCATTGATTTCTTGTCTTAACCCATGTTGGGCCAGTCCACTAGTTAGCAGAATATTGGTAGTATTAAAACACAAAATCAGACGAATATTTACTCGATTGGCATGCATTGTAGCTCACTTACTTACATTTATCAATACAGATGCCCATCTACAACTGAAAACGGGTTTGCTAATGGATTCAAACCTGAGAACATTATTCACACAGCCAATGCTTCTGAAGTAAAGAACTCGGATACCAAAGGTTTAACAAAGGTAGCATTTTTAGAACTCTGATCACTTAATTCAACAATAAATAAAATGAACTCAAATTGTGAAGCACAGCAGAATAAGTGTTCTCTAATTTCTTTTTTCTTTTAATACAGAAGGAAGAAGGTCTGAATGACCCTAATGATAACAGGTAACCAATCACACTGGTCTTCTGCTATTAATTAGGTTGAATTTTTTCTGTGATCTAAACTTCTACTATGAATTGTTTAATGCAGAAAGAATGATACTCACACTAGTTCATCAGAACCATTAGTCACTTCATCAGCACCAAGTGCAACCGTCAATACAAAAATCCTGAAGTCTAATCGAACCGTTAAGGAGTCTAAACTTAACCCTGGAGCAAAAACATTTTCTCCATCGTTTCCAAATAAAAGATCACCAACCCCTCCGACAATGGCAACGGGTGCAAATCTTGCATACATTCCAGACAGTTATATTGGTGTACCTGTTGCAGGGCCACAGCCCGAGGTTGAAATCAGCCCATATGCTCCTCCTCCTCATCCTCCGCCCGTTAAGTTTGTTCCATATGGAGGCCATGATGTGCAACATCCTCCTCCTGTAAGTTTAATGGAATTTCCAACTCATAATTTATATTTACAGGTGGCAATCTTGATGCATTTTTTAGTTATGAATGGAAGTCAGGTTATGTCTTATTTCTAACGGGTCAAATTGGTATAATAAAATTATGTTGTTTAAGGGAACACATGCGGAGTGTAATTTTTAATGCTATGAATTTCTAGATCATTTATTAAAAAAAAATTAGATTATTTTTTGAAGTAGGGCAATTGTCAAACAAATTTGTGCAAAAGGGGACTTTTTGGTTAAATTTTGAAAAGTCTAGTAGTTTATTCATGCAAAGAACGCGCTAATTTATTCAAACATTGCCTGTTTTGACCCATTACCCAACTTATCTGACCCACTCATTTTGCCACCTCTGGTGGTATGAAATGTGCACTTAAGTTTCATGTTTTCACTTTTGGTGTGTAGGTTGTTGGGTACATGACAAACAGGAGTCAACCCGTCAGATATGCAGGCCCGTATCATCCAGTTCAAACAGCACCTACATATGTCCAACCAAACTCCCAGAATGTACTAAACATCTATTTTTCTTTAAATACTAAATATACGTATTCTGCATACAAAACCGATGATTTGAGGCTATCTTGCATCGATTGTTAATTTGTTACAGGTAATGGTTGGAAGATTGGGGCCTGTGGTCTATGTTCATCCTGTTTCTCAAGTAAGATTTTGTTATATAACCATTTAAAATTTTAAATATAAGCTTTCGTCGGCTTATATGTTTGTTTGTTTTTTTTCAAGTAAACTTAATGATCATCTTTTGTTAATGAAGGACATGGTCCCAAGCGCGAATAGCTTCTCCTCCATTCTAACTCCACATCAAATACATGTCCCTAAACACCAAGGTAACTTAACAAATGATCATTACAACTTAAGAAGCACGCGGTATGTTTTATTACAAATGATTATATGATTCTCATCATTGATACAGGAACAGCAGCGGGTCAAGCATTGCAGCTATGTGTGGCTCCACCGTTTATAGGTGGTGGCGGTCAACCGCCCTTTGTTTTACCGAGCCATATTCCAGTGTCACAACCGCCTTACCCCGTGATGCGCCCAATCACGGTCCCTGGGTCTAATGGTTTTTTAGTATCAAAGTTTTCTTGATTTGAGAAAATAGAGGTTTTTGTTACATTATTGGTTTAGATAGGTAAAGAAAAGGTGTTTATCAAGTTTTGACTTCCATTGACTTTAGGTTTTTATTTTTTCTTCACAGTTTGGGTTGCATTTCTTGTTCTACATTCTGTTTTGTTCTTTTTGTAATTCAAATACAGGATGGATTGGACATTTTTGGAGACAGATTTATGTGCTAAAGAATAGTCATTTTGATTTAAAATTCACATTACATTTGTTTTGTGCCAATTGGGTTATATTTGATCTCTAGCGGGTCAAAATAAAGATAATAAAAGCCTAAAAAAAGAGTTTGTAACCCGCATGTTAGTCTACCCTATGCAACACAACATTGTACTTTATAGCTTCACACACTTATACTCTACTGCTCATTATCATGAGCTTTAAATTGGAATACAATACTAATTATTACTAATTTAAGAGAACACTTTAATAAAAAATAGCCTAATAAAGGTGAAAAAAAACTGCTAGACTATTTGAAATTTACTAGTTAAATGTTCAAATCAAGGTGAGCTTGAGCTTGAAGCTAATTAAAAGAGCTTTAAGTTTTTATTGAAACTCATTTAAAAAACAAATCTGAGCTCGGGTTTCACATCTCGAGTTTGATTAAACTTTTGAGGCTATAAATATATATAATATTTATTTAAGAGATTAAATATAGATTTACATATAAATTATTACAGATAAAAGTAATATAAAGTAACTAAGTATTATATTTAATGTCATACATAAAAATAATTAATAGATAATAAATAAGTTATTAATAGGTAAATAATAATTAATATATAATAAATAAGTCAAGATCAACCTTAAAAATCAAACAAAGTTAAGCTGAGGTCACCCTTAGGCAAGGCTGGGAATGACTTGTTTAGGGAGAAATTTATTTATTAGATAATGCATTAGATAACACATATATCAAGCTCGACCTTAAAAAAACAAACAAATCATAATAAGCCTAGATCAAGCTTAGGCGGACTCAAGCACGACTCATTTTAGACTGAAATTATCAAGTCGTCTTTACACAACATGTTTTTGACTTGTCAGAAATCATGAGATGTTTAAACCCAACCTGTTTTGACCCTGCTTAAGCATACATAGTTAAGACCATGCTTAATGGTTTCGCCGATTCACACTTCAAACAAAGAATAAAATGTGTGGCGACACAAAGAAAGTGGCACGACTCCACCATTAAAGATAGTCCAACCGAAAACAAAACCGGATAGAAAAATATCTCATTGCATACATATACTTTTTTACCAAAGTTAAAACAACAAAGTTAGCAAGCCGATCTTTACTTTTTATAGAAATATAAACTAGGTAGTTTTTTTCTACTAAATCATGGTGAAACCTAACACTAGATGTTCTTTCGACTGTTGTTCTGTAACAAAAAAAGTAACAGTTTTCGCATGTAGGCCCAACACGGCCACATCCAAGAAACCTTGATCACATGATGCGACCAAACTTACATCCTTCCTCACTGACCACTTCCATTGTAACTTGCAGTTGGATGTTCATTTGGAAAACCTGGTCATCGCCCATTTTCTGCTGACAGGCAATATTGTCAAGAATTAACATTAAGTAATTGGTTTGTTGATAGATAAATCGTTTGATAGGTTAATTGGTTGAAGAACAACAGGGACCACGGTGCCTCTTGCACCAAACTGTGGGACTGAAGGAGGTAGCACATAGTCGGTCTTAGGTCATGAGTTTGTAACCACAGGGTCTGACCTGTTTCCAACACAAGTAACAAGCTGCATATTATTCACTTTTGATCTTCGTTTACGCCTACGTTTTGGCTGGAGATCTGTTGGAAACGGAATTTCTGCTCGTTTGATCATTTCAGCATGAGGTGCCACGTCATTTTCAGGTGTCATGGGTGCAGTATGACCCGACTTGAAAACATCACCTGTTAATGTTATAGTCTGCCCAACCATAACTTCAGTTGGATCGTTAATTGGGTCAACCCGAGGCAGTTGTTTAAAACCTGGCGGCATGTTAGCAGTCGCTTGAGAATGTGCTCTTTCGTCCCGTCTTTCACTTGGATCCTTTCGTGGGCGACCACGTTTTCGCTTTTCAGGACCAGTTAGTGTGTCATCGGCCATCGCTTCTTGCTTCACTTGATCCATTTTCAGCAGCTATGAAAATTAATGTGATTTTTCCTTTATAAAACTCTGAAGCTTTCTGTATATAAATGACCAAAATCATAACCATACGAATTTCAAATTTTAATATCCAATTTTCATAAATGAAATGCTAAAGCACGAGTTAATATGAATATCAAAGAAACAAATAATCTGACAATTGATCATAAATATAGATGCAAAATAAAAATATAAAACAGTTTGGACATGCTATAATTGCAAAACGAGTCAATATTAAAAATGATCAAAGTAATGCGTTATATCATTTAGAACCTTCAATATAATTAGTTAACAAATAACAATGATTCAGAACATATTTGTAAAGCATTTTACTTCCTATGATGAGAATAAACAGATACCTCCATAGATTTACATAAATGCAAATTAAGTTTAGTGATACTTGAACCGTTTTACATATGTGTATATTAGATATGAATAGTAAACTATGTAAAGCAGCTAAATATTATTAGCGTTAATTTACATTCATGTAACTCAATGGTTCGTAATTTACATTTATATGAATCAATGGTTCTTTTGAATTTGTAATTACAAGTGGTTCTGCAAAAATCCTAACCCTACCTCCATAAATAGGACTATAATATAGAATCTGTTAATGATCCGAATAAGATTTAAGGATCAACTTTGCACATCAGCTTCTACATGTATAGACCAAACTGCATGTATGGTGTGAACTATGATAAATTTATAAGAATTAGACTAATAGCTCTTAAGTCTTTACACGTCTGTTGCACCTTTGAGTCCTTTCACTGTCTCTGATCTCTGATCATTTTTTTTTGTATATGGATTGAATATACCACGGCAATTAACTGAATATCATTTGTTAATTATAAAAGCTAGTAGGATGACATTCATTTAAAAGCTAGTAGCTTGGAAAGATACCATACTTCTATTTAATAATCCATGTGTGAGATTTACTCTCACAGTAAATTAGACTTGTTTCTTTACACTGCTCAATGAATAAGATCAGTAATGATCATTATCTTGATTTGATTACACTTCTTATTTGCAACAAAATAGAAATATAATAGCGTAATTCTAATCATTACCTTACATTGGATAATTAATGAAAGAGATAAAGGGCTTGCGCACATAGAGGGAACCATAATAAACGGTTTTCGCTGATATTAGACAAGAGAACACTACACAGGTGTGTGGTCTATTAGGACGCTAACTCGTTAAGAGTAATTGGTAAGGTATGCTAATACAATGATCAACAAAAGATAGTTATACAACCTTATATATAAGCCCTTTTTAGTTAATTATCATAACCTAATATTTAAACTAGCTTATCCAACGGTCACAAGGCCACATAATTAAATGAATTCCAACAACAGTATTGAAAAATGTCTGGTTACAAGAATCACTGTTTTTTGTTCTATGTTGCAGCTTGCTCTTAAACTTAATTACCTTATCGTTTATTTATGATAAACTCCTATAAATTATTGAGATAAAAACAGAACAAAAACCCAAAGAACACAACAATGACAACATAATCTAGATGTCAACACACAATCACTTCAAACAGTGATGAATTATAAACAAACACACATTTTAAGGTATAATCATGGCGTAAGATGCAAAATATCACATATTGTAGCATAATCATCGACTGAAAACGAAATTTGCACTCACCTAACGTAAAATTATGGTCAATCGGCCCTCCATCCTTCTACACATCATGCATCTGTGCATCAATCTGAAAATGACACGGATAATCATGTAAGCAAACACATAAACTAGCGAAAATGATCATCTGAATACAGGATCGTGAGTTTTTTATATACATTGTACGTATATATGTTGAAATATATCGATATGAACTAGAATTACAAGCGTACCTTAAGGAATTTGTAGGATCGGAGGAGACATTTTTACGGTGATTTGAAACCCTAGATTTGTGTTGATAGTGAGGATCTTGAGAGGGTGAATCGGAGCTAAATACGGTGATTACGAAAAATATGTGCAATTGATGCTTCCAATTTTGGCATGACAATTCTGAAATTGCAGTTGTCTCCTAAAAAAAACTAATTACGCTACCCGTTACGCGTTGCGGCGGCATCGTAAGCGACTGATAGAGTATAGGCTATAAGCTGAATAAGTCAAATTTTATCGTGAAACAAAAATGTATTACATTTGACCTCATTCGTTTTTAAATAAAATTTAAGTCGAAACGTATGCCAATTTAAAACATACATAAGAGCAAGTTTTGTGGTGGCGGCATCTCTGGCGTGACAAAGTATAGACTATAATCACACCGACTCGTTTCTGAACTAAATTTACGTTAAAAGTAGAGTAGCTCGGACTATACTCGTCGAATAAAAACATATTATCTTTGAGCCGACTCGTTTTCAAACAAAATTTACATCAAAACGTTGACCGTCTCAATACGGGGTTCAAGAATCTCATTTATGTCATTTTCCTAATCACTCTATGGGCTATTTGAAAAACGCGAAAAAATAGATGAACAAAAAACACTGAGAAATACCTTATGGAGATTTTGAGTGTCATCAAATCTCTATCATTTCTTTGGCAAAAAACTAGGGAGAAAATTGAAAATTTAGATTTGAATTCTTCGTGTAAATTTTTTGTGTACTTGTTATTTTCTCTTGTATATTCTAGCTTCTTGTTGGTTTTTTTTTAATGAAATTTTGACTGTTAAAAAAAACAACCAATTTTCTTGTGTGTTTGAAATATAAATGTGTGGACTCATTTCATAGGGTTAGTCCTGTGGGTGAAGACCAGAGAATTCTTCGAGGTATGCTTGCTCTAAAGCAACAACTTGTTTTCTATGCTTATATCGAAAATCTAATGTGTTGTATACTCGTTGTAATTTGCAAGCCTGACCACACGTGTCTCGGTTGATCAACAGTTAAGATATTCACACGTCGGTTAGTCAATGATATAACCACGTAATTATACCTCAATATGCGGTATATCCATTTATGTTTCATGCGTTACTCGATATATTTGGATGCATGTTGATCGAACAAAGAGGTCTCTATATGTACATTAATCGTATTAAACAAAAAAAAAATGTAGCCCTGCTTGAGGTTTCCATGTATTATTTGATCATGGCATGCATTTTAGTTTTGGATATCAAGTTTTTATCGTTTATGATAGTGCATATACTGCAAAGCATTTGAGCAAACTTATCATATCAACTTTTATACTTGATGATGAGCCTGCACGTCTATTGAAAAAACGATGATTTCAAAACTAAATCTTTAGTTTGATGATAAAAATTAATAGCTTGAATTACATGATTGCTTAATGAAAGATAATCATATACCACATACAATTCACTAAACACTTGATTTTCACAAGACATCAAAATCAATATCGTATTCATCTCACAACAAGTAATGATACAAAGACCGATTACAAGCCCATCAATTACACGCAATATCATTCAAATCAGACTATGAAGCTCAAAAAGGTTAGAAATTTATGGTAAGATGATACGAGAATCAAGCCTTACTAGTATTGGTAAATTTTTGATAATCAAGTCATTTCTAGTAATACATTATACAATATTACATCTAGAGCACTTGATATTCTGGTCCAATGGTTTGGAGTGAAAGTTTGGGTTTGAGATTTTTAAGGTCACAAGTTCAAACCCGAATCAACAAGGTTTTCTCGTAGTTGTAGGTTTCCTCTATGATGGTGTTAACGGGTGAGTCAGGTCTGGAGCGTCCAAATTATTATGGACGGTTGGCATCGTCTAAAAAAACTAGAGGATTAATGTGTATTAATAGTAATCTATAGCAACTATATCTGGCAAGATGGGCGGGTCGGGTTGGGTCGGATGCCAGGTCAAAATGGGTTCGGGTTATGATGGGTTTGGGTCAAAATGTACTAATTTAAAAATGGGTTATAATGGATTCGGGTCAGTATGGGTTTGGGTCAGGATGGGTCGGGTCAAAATGGGTTTAGACTCAAAAAATCACATTGATTAACAATTTCATACATAGATCAATCCCAAGGCAATATAACTAAGTATTACTCTAATACCTTAAGGTAGGGTTGTTCAAACCGCTCGATGTTCGCTCGACGTTCGTTCGAAATTTGCTCGAAAAATGCTCGTTAGAATTTTTGCTCGAAAAATGCATGTTCGAATTTTTGCTCGGTTGTAAACGAGCCGATCGGCTCGGATCGGTTTGTAACCGAGCCAAGCACGAGCAAAGATCCGCTCGGTTAGGTTTGGTTCGGTTCGGATAGAATTAATATGTACATATAGTTTATACGTAAAACTCTAGTAGATTTGACCTATTTTATACAAATATATAATTATATTTATGCACAATTGATCAATCAACCTAATAATGAATTCTACATTAAACATAAAAGTGCAATCCTAAGTCGTTAAGAGATATTTTTTCGATCATCCCCTGCACTCATCGTCATCGTTATCTGCAATATGTTCTTCGCCTTATCAGACACAACCTTAACTTTATCGTCAACCACAACGTATTGTCATCCATGAGAATATTATGCAATGAAAAGTGGCTTGTTTTTAAGTCATTAAATCTTATTCGATGTTGTATAAGTCGTATGACACACAAAATAGTTTGGTTGTATAAATTGTTCGCCGCTCGTTCGAAAATTTCACTCAAAAAATGCTCGTTCGATTTTCAGCTCAGTTGTAAACGAGCAGATCGGCTCGATTCGGTTTGAAAACGAGCCAAGCACGAGTAAAGGTCCGTTCGGTTCGGCTCGGCTCGTGAACAATTCAACCTTAAGGTACAACTAGACAAACACATTTAAAATTAAACTTTAAGCAAATAGTTATAAAATAAAAATAAAAAAAGATAAACTGCATGGTGATGATAGACGTGAGTTGTGCAGTTATATTGTAGTCTTTAACCCCCATCATCCAGCTCCAGTTTATAACGCCGGGTTGCCGACTCGTTCATCTCATATGACCCGTAAACCGTTATTGACCCGTTCATAAATCCAACATGTTTATCGCTATCATGTAGTCGTGTGGATTTTAGAGAAAAGATGAGGTGGAGAAAGATGGGTTATGAGAAAATCTAATCAACCCATCCTGACCGGTTCCTTATATTTTTATGACCCATCTTGATCCGTTGATAACTTTTTCTAGTTTTAGAATTACCCAACTTGACCCTCTTAAAAATATAGCTAACACCCAATCTAACCCATTACTTCATTATTACTACCCAAATCAACCCAAATATACCCCACTTGGGTCCAAATTGCCAGGTCTAATAGCAACACATTCAGTTTACAACTTTATTATGTGTATGTCATTTACTAAGTATTAAAGAACACATGAATTTTTAGGTGGTTAGTCGTCTGGAAGACAATAATTCTCAAGCAAAGATGCATGGTGCATTGAATAACACGTGACATGATAAAATGCATGAATACAATTAGAAGTAGCACTTTTTTAAACCTAAAGTAAAGTCTACAAACCTAAAACACATGGGATTTTTACATAGCAAAAAATGAGTTAAAAGAAGTATATGTATTGGTGTAGGCTACAACTACACATGAAGTATATCGATAAAGTATAGTAATCAATGATTAAGGAGACTAAACAAACCGTAATAAAATTTAATAAAAAAAACAAAACACATGTTTAATAAAAAGTTTCACTATAATGGGTAATCATGTAAGGACACGTTGGAATGTCCAAAACTACTTTTAGAACATGGGGAAATAACAATTACGTAAGAGTCTTGACAAAGTGCAACATTCGAACATCTAACAAAAATCTATCCACTAGTTAGTATGGTCGATCCTACATCGATTGTGGGTCGATCATAAAAATTATGTTTGATTTGTGAGACTGATACAATTTTATATAAATACTTAGCATTATCTTGCATTCACATTTACCATTTCGCACATAAACACACAAAACTACTTTTGAATTATGCTAGTTTATGTAATTTGAACCTTTAGTTGTGACATGTTTGCTTTTATCAACGTTGTGATGTGATTTTTTTCAATAGCAATCTGTCAATATGAAATTTTATTTGAAATATTGTGATGAATACTAATATACACATCGTAGAAAACCAAACTTTACAAATTTCAATGTCATTGTCGTGCAACATGTACCTCCCATCTGGCCCTCTCCCAATGCGCGAGATTAAATCCGCTAGTTAATTTACTATAACCCAAACAACAAGGTCACCCGCGAATCAAAAGTTACCGACATAATTTTCAACATGACCTTTCAATTTTCTAAATTATAAATTTTGCACCATATAATACATATAATATACGTTTCTAAATCGTTATTTTTTACCGATAATAACGTTTGTTTGTTATTAAAAAAACCTAAATTGTGTTGTGCTATTTTGCTTCTAGATGTCTTGATAAAATTTTTGTTAACTATAGAGTTATATTTAAAACAATGTGTCTTTTGGATGTCGTAGTTTATATTTATAAACGTTAACGTAATGACACAGTGAAACTAAACTAATACCAACTGAAAACATCAATATTAGTATATAACTGATAATCATGTATCGATATTCGAAGCCGAGTCGCATCAACTTCATATGTTTCATAACTAACCACATTAATCTCAATACCGCAATGCGCACAACCAGCTTAGTAACGTCTAACACGTCATATCATGCATCTCACATACTTAATTTGTAGTCACCAATTGCATGCATGGCACATAGTTAATTTTTATTTTGTTAAAAATAAGAAAAAAATTTAAAAAGCTTATAATTTACCTTTTGTATTAATGCAAGATATGATGGACGATTACTTTTGGTGTACACCATTTGATGTTTTTCTACAACTGGGCAAGGGACCTATTGTAAGCATCTTGCATGAATTATTCTATATATTAAAAATTAGCCAATGTGTACTTTCTAAGCATAGAACCTTATAAATCATTATATTAAAAAAATTAGCATACTATTGTAATAATAGAATAATTCATGCAAGATGAAACAATAATAATAATTAAAATAATAATAATATTTGTTCATTAAATTATATTAATAATAATTAAATAATCTTAATATTTGTTTATTGAATTCAAAATTTTACAGGTCAACTTTTTACATGTTACTTTGTCCCTCTTAGTTTTTTTAAGTTTATGATTTACATAGTAAAATTTTATTAGAAAAAGAAACTAATTTTTTACATTTGTACTTTTAGGTATGTGTCGGTACGAGTCGGGTTAGATATAAAACGTTTTCCGTGCATGTTTTTATATACGCTTTTGAGGTGATTTGCATTTTGGCGTTCATTAAAAAAACGAATCATGTCAAATATAAAACATTTTCATTTGACGATATAAATCAAAATAACTATACGTTTCAACGTAAATTTAGATATTTGTTTACTGAATTATATTTGTTTTTGAATTTAAAATTTTACTGGTCAAGTTTGATATTTGAGATTGTAGTAAAATCCCTTAGCGCAACGCGTGGGTTAGAAGAAATAAGTTTATCTTAAAATATCATTAACTAAATTAATATATTTTTTTATTTATTCAATCGTATAACAGACATGTAAAAAAAACAAAAAGCAGTTTTACATAACACGATGGATTCGGGTTCCGGGTCATTTCAGACCCAAATACTGCTTTATTACAAAGGATTCCCACACTAAAAGCCTAAAACTACGTCGTTTAAGATAAAGCGTGAGGTTAATCAGGGGTTACACCACTAGTTATCCCGATCACCCTTAAAACCCTCAATCACTAACGCCGCCGTATCACATTCTCCACCACCGTAGCTTCAGTTTCATCGGAATCATCGTGTTGCAGATGTATGAAACTTCAATTCACTCGTAATCTAACCCTATCGTTAGAGTATTGCAGAATCATCGCTCGTTCATTTGCATCAATTCGGTCCCTTCCGGCTGATCATCCTCCGGTTAAACTTCGTCGGAAGACTCGTGTTTTAGGTCGGTGTGATCAATCGACTGTTGCTTCGGTGGTAGATTGTCCATACGTGAAGACCATGGGTTCGCAATCGGCGGTGGAGGTGGAGTGGCCGGCGAACAAAGTTAGGGATTCGTTTATAAAGTTTTTTGAAGAGAGGAATCATGTTTATTGGAAGTCGAGTCCCGTTGTTCCAGTCAATGATCCAACTCTTCTCTTTGCCAATGCTGGTTTGTTAATCGTTAACTGTTATTAACTGTTAATTGTTAACTGTTATTAACTGTTAATTGTTAATTAGTTGTTATTATATTCTCACTGAATTGCATGCAGTATGATTGAATTTGCGTATTTTGGGGTAATGTTATGGTATCTGTATTCATAGAATTATAGTTTACGAATTATTCAGTGGAGTTCATAAACTGGTATTGTTATTTGAAGGTATATGTATTAGGTATTCAGCGTGGAAGGAGATTATACACTGATAGTTTGATTTTTGGGATTACAAACTGGCAATGAGCTGTCGGTTTTTTTTGTTTATGGAGAAGTTGTATTATCAAACTGAAGTTTACACAAGAACACAAGGGTGTTCATGAACTGACAAAACCAAAACTAGTCGACTGGTTCGGCCGTTTTGAGATATATTTGGTTTTTGTCGGGTTTGCGGGTTTGGTTCAGTTTGAAACTTGGAACTGAGTGTGAAAACTGAACAATTAATCTTATTTATCTGTAATATATTTTCATTTTCAGAATAAGTAGTTATACATACGGGCTATAATCATGAATACTCTGTCTTTTTAAATTTCTAACACAAACTGATGATTTTTGAGAATAGGTAAAAAAACAAGCGTCCTTAGCAGTCCGGCATAGAAATTTCGTCGAAACCGGCTGAACCGTACCGCAAACAACCATCAGTACACTGACAACTAACTAGTGATATATAAGTTGTAGCAAACTAAGATTCCGTTTTGCTATTTGGAGAATCAGGATAGTATATATTTTTTTTCTTGCAATATAAGTTCAAGAAGCAATAGGCTTGACCTCAAAAATCATATAGCGAATTTTAGTTCTGGACATTTGAGTATCTTGCTAATTGGAGAATTAGAATAGTATAATTTTTTTTCTTGCTATAACTATGCTAAGCTTTCTGAAATTCTTACAAGGAATAGTGAATATTTGGGTTTGCTTTAAGAAAGTGATTCTTGCAAATTAGAGAATCAGAATCTTATATATTTTTTCTTACAGTAACCCGTTACGTAATTATCTAAATCAGATATTTTTGATCCAAAGTAATTAAGAAAATTAGAATCACAATTAGTTCACCCAAACACCAACTATCTTTTAGGCAAGTTGATCCATAATTTTTTTTTTTGATAAATAATTTACAGGAATGAATCAGTTCAAGCCTATTTTCTTGGGTACTGTTGATCCTAACACTTCCTTAAGCAAATTAACTCGTGCCTGCAACACCCAGAAATGCATCCGAGCTGGGGGGAAGCATAATGATCTTGATGATGTTGGCAAAGATACTTATCATCACACCTTCTTTGAAATGCTTGGTAATTGGTCATTTGGTGATTATTTTAAAGAGGAAGCCATTGGTTGGGCTTGGGAACTTTTGACAACGGTAATGCTATAAATCTTTTTTTTTTTCATTTGTAAGTTTTATTATAATTTCTTCCTTGTGTTTATTTGAGTTCTGTCTATTGATATACAGGTTTATAAGTTGCCTACTGATCGAATATATGCTACTTATTTCGGCGGTGATGAGAAATTGGGCCTCCCTGCCGATAATGAAGCTAGAGATATATGGCTCAAATATTTGCCATCTGCAAGAGTTTTGCCTTTTGGTTGTAAAGTAAGTTTTTCATAAGCTCTTATTATTTTAAACCGTGTTGTCTAATCAGCCGTCTTTCTTGATTCTCGAACACAATTAGAGTTCACAGCTTTGATCCATATACTAATGGGTGGGTCATGGTTATGTTTTTTTTTACCATTGGGCCAAATGAGTAAATAAAAATAATAGCTGAATAGGATTTGAATGCATACAACCTACTCAATTGCTTTTTTCAAAAAATTAAACTATTAGCTTCGTAATATATTTCTTTTATCGTATTTCACACTCAACTATAAAAAAGGATAGAGGTGTGTCTGGCCCCTTTCAACTGCTACCAAAAGTACCTGCTTTGACCGCAAGACCTGCCCATTTTGCCACATTTAAACACAATTATTTTGGAGACAAGAAGAGCTAACTAATTTTGTTTATTCATTTGTCTAATACTTTATTTTTGTGGTAGGACAATTTCTGGGAGATGGGTGACACTGGACCTTGTGGACCCTGTACTGAAATACACTTTGATAGAATTGGTGGTCGTGATGCTGCTGAGTTGGTTAATAATGACGACCCTACATTGATTGAAATATGGAATAATGTGTTTATTCAGGTACAAAGCTCTTATATAATGTCTCTTGTGTAAGCATATAGTTTTATGTTTCATTTATTATATATATGTTTTTCTAAAATTTCCATTCCACAGTTTAACAGGGAAGCTGATGGTTCCTTAAAACCTTTGCCTGCTAAACATGTGGATACTGGAATGGGTTTTGAAAGATTGACTTCAATACTTCAGAACAAAATGAGCAATTATGATACTGATGTTTTTCTTCCGATTTTTGATGCCATCCAAGAGGTAATATAAATATTATATAAGCACTCCTAGTTTACACATATCGATTGCAATATGCATTTCTTTGACTGTCAAGTAGGCAACTGGTGCTAGACCATATTCAGGAAAAGTGGGCCCAGATGATGTGGATGGAATTGACATGGCGTACAGAGTTGTTGCTGACCACATCAGAACTCTTTCATTTGCCATTGCAGATGGTTCTTGTCCAGGTTGGTGCTGCAGCCTACCATGTTGCTGTTTGTTATTTATGATTTTAGAAACCTATTTTTGGCATGATCGACTGTGCAAATAACTTGCTTCATTTTTGTTATAATATTCTTGTTTTTGCAGGAAATGAAGGGCGTGAATATGTTTTGAGGCGCATTCTTCGCCGAGCTGTACGTTATGGAACAGAAGTACTGAAAGCAAAACAAGGATTTTTTAATGGGTATGTGTCAAATTATGTCTTCAACATAATAATGTACTGTACGTTGCAATATTTGTAATTTCTGGTGACACCGTGACATTTTGTTATGACGAAATCAGATTGGTAAAAGTTGTGGTGGATGTAATGGGCCATGTTTTTCCTGAGCTAAAACAACAAGAGTCACGCATAAAAGAGATTATAGCCGAAGAGGAAGCAAGTTTTGGGAGGACTTTACTTCATGTAAGGCTTTATATATAGCTGCTAAATTTTTTTGTGTTGCACAAAAAGCTGAGAATAAAACTGAAAAGTTTAAAGGCCGTATTTTAGTCGACTTAAATCCTTGTTTATATACAGAATAATGTTTTTCTAGGTCCTCTCCTATTTTGACCCATTTTTAGTATAAAAATTGCTTTTTACCCAAATAAGAAAAAGCAATAGGATATAAAGGAGAAAGTGGAAGATGTATGTATGCCAGGACTAAAAAGTGCTCATGGTTGTTTACAGGGAATTGAGAAGTTTAAGAAGACTGCTCAAGATGTTCAGGGAAAGATATTTAGTGGACAGGTAAGTTTTTATTTTATTACCCGTTTCCATTTTCTGTTCCTATTATATATATATTTTTTATGATTTATAATTCAATTAGTATTCAGTTGATATTTTTGTTGGTACATGCTCCAAGTTATTAAACTATTTCAT
Organism: Flaveria ramosissima; assembly: GCA_025215565.1. Lineage (NCBI taxonomy): Eukaryota > Viridiplantae > Streptophyta > Magnoliopsida > Asterales > Asteraceae > Flaveria > Flaveria ramosissima. The sequence continues at coordinate 77,423,042 of CM046039.1, read as the reverse complement.
AACTTGAAATGTTTATGTTTAATTTGTTTATCAAAGCACATTCTTATTAGACATAAATAATTATGGGAATAATTTTTAGATTATTAGTTGTCCATATTTCTATCATTAATTTTAAAGAAATATCTTGGTGCAGGATGCATTTGTTTTGTGGGATACTTATGGATTCCCATTGGATTTGACACAGGTGTGTGGAGAGTTCTTTTGAATTCTTCTTTTTTTCCTGTAATTCTGTCGGAGTATTAACACATATTTTTCTTATTCCAGTTGATGGCAGAAGAAAGGGGGTTGGTGGTTGATGTTGAGGGCTTTAATAATGCTATGAATGAAGCTAGAGAAAGATCAAGAAGCGCCCAGAATAAGGTTTTTATTAATATGCTTTCTTTTATCTTTTCCGTTGTCTATAAAATGCAACTCCCAGAGAAACAGTTAAAAAATTTTAAAACAATTATTATCTGCTAGTTTACTAATGTTTCCCAATTTATTTACACAATATTATTGCAGCAAGCTGCTGTTACAATTGTTATGGATGCAGATGCCACCTCAGCACTGCATAAGAGAGGGGTGGCTACAACAGATGACAGTTTCAAGTTTACATGGTTTAAGGTATATTAGACAAGCTTGTTTACTTGTTATCTTAATAACTCACCATTAAGTATTTATTTGCCAACTCAGCACTGCGCTATTGCTTACATTTTGAGTAATTTCAGGACCACAAAAGTGTCATAAAAGCCATTTACACAGGCTCTGAGTACGTGGAACGTGCTGATGCTGGCGATGATGTTGGCATAATTCTTGAGAGCACAAGTTTTTATGCTGAGCAAGGTGGTCAGGTTTGTGCTGGATATGCTACAAAATTATTGTAGTATACGATCTGCATGCTTTTCTCTTCCATTTTTGTAGAAGTATATGCTTTAAAATTTGACATGGTTTTCTTGGATGTTAGATATTTGATACTGGACTACTTGGAGGCCCATCTGGATCATTTGAAGTCTGTAACGTTCAAATTTACGGTGGTTTTGTGCTTCATCTTGGTAAAATTAGTGGGGGGTCAGCCCGATTCTGTGTGGGTGATGAAGTAATCTGTAAGGTAACCTAAGATCTGATATTAGAGGTGGCAATTTTGCCTCATTTACTTATGAATGGTTATGTTTTTCTTCACTGGGTCCAACGGGTAAAATAAAACCATGGCAAAGCTACTAATAGGGTCGGGGGGTGGGGTGTTGGCAAACCTTACCTTTATCCCAAAGGATAGAGAGGCAATCGGTAAAATAAAAAAAAATAGTTACCAAAAATGTTATTTCAAGTCATTAAATCTCTCAAGTCATTTCATAAGAAGATTATCAAATTAACATAATTTTGGTAATCATATTAGACACTAACCTTTTTTAAAATATGCAACTTTTGGACAAAATTGAAATGGTCGGGAGGGGTGGGGTGTAAGCAAACATTACCTCTATCCCAAAGGATAGAGAGACATCATAAAATCTCGCAAGTCATTTCATAAGAATATTAGATTATTAAATTAACAAAATTTTGGTAATCATATTAGACACCAACTTTTTATAAATTATACAACCTTTGGACACAATTTGTTTTGTGTGAGAACAACCTGCCCAAAAATTTATTTGTTCTGACCCGTTAAAGGATCTGCCTGACTCATCGATTTTGCCATCTTCACTTATGGTGCCTTTGATTTCTTGTTTCACCCTTTTTGGAATCTCTTTTAGGTGGACTATGAAAGGCGTCAACGCATTGCTCCTAATCATACGTGTACACATATGTTAAATTTTGCTCTCAGGGTAATCCAAAAACTGACCCTAGTATATTTTTATCATCACCTTGATTGATCATCTACAATTTCCCAACATTACAATATTTTTTGCAGGAAGTGCTTGGGACTCATGTTGACCAAAAGGGATCCATTGTTCTCCCAGAAAAGTTGAGGTTTGACTTCTCCCATGGGAAGCCCGTAAAGCCCGATGACCTTCGTAGAATTGAATCAATTGTCAATGAACAAATAAAAGCTGAGCTGGAGGTTTCTGCAAAGGAGGCAAGCCTTGCTGATGCAAAAAGAGTTAATGGTTTGAGGGCTGTTTTTGGTGAAGTAAGCGATCTGAAATAAATGCTGGTTTTTGTATTTTCATATGCCATATACATGGATGCTAAAATTTCATTTTGGGTACAGGTGTATCCTGATCCTGTCAGGATTGTTGCTATTGGTCGACAAGTGGAAGATTTATTGGCTGATCCCGGAAATGAAGAGTGGTTGTCTATATCTGCAGAACTTTGTGGCGGTACAAACATTTCAAAATTTTCTGATTTTTATATATCTTCTTTATCTATGATATTAAATTTTATAAATAAAACTAGGGACCCATATTTCAAATACACGCGAGGCAAAAGCATTTGCTCTTTTGTCTGAGGAGGGAATTGCTAAGGGGATTAGGAGAGTTACTGCTGTAACAACAGACTATGCTTTTGAAGCTATTAAAAAGGCATCTGAGCTTGAGCAGGAAGTTGATCTGGCATCTAAGCTGGAAGGAAGCTTTCTTGAACAGGTTTTCATATTTAGATTTTAGAGCGGTCTACCCATAAATGTGTCGTGACTCGTGATCTAGGTTATGTTTTATCTTTTATGAACAGGCCCAACATGTCAATTGGGTCAAAGTCACCCAAACTGTATTCAAATGCATAGAGCCACTTAAGTTACTTTGCAAAAATAGAGTTCAATCAGTTCTGTATAATAACTTTTTGCAATCATGTCTGGTGCACTAATTATTTGTAAAATTACATTTCTTGTAAAAAGTGGCTGTAAGCCTGCTTGACTTTGTCCACACTAATGTTGCATGTTTTTGAACCTGATCCCTATTTTTATCTGTACCCAACCCACTTTTTTGCCACCTATGTTTCTATTTTCTTTTCTTTCTCGAACTTATTATGTTTTTGAAATGTTTTTCCAGAAAGTTACTTCTTTAAATGGTCAAGTAGAGTCCGCCTCGATTCCAACAGCTAAGAAGGCTGATCTTAAGGCAAAAATCTCCATCCTCCAGGTAAGATAATACTGTTCTTTATATTAACTATGTGTTCTTTCACACGCTAGTCACCGAACTCTATCAAATATGACATGATAACAGTTTTATTTTAATTTTTTTTTGTGTATTTTAGAATCAAGTAATAAAAGCAAAAAAGAAGATGGCTGAAGAGAACATACGAAAAGCTGTTGAAACTGTCACTAAGGCAGCAGAAGTTGCATCTTCCGAGGGGAAAGCCTTCTGCATTTCACATGTGGATGTAGGGTCAGATACTGCTGCTATTCGTGAAGCAGTTGTCAAAGTCATGGAGCAGAAGGTGGTTAAAAACTATATTGTTTAGTTTTTAAAATTTTCATTTTCTTAACATGTTTTGGTTTGTGGCAGGGAATGGCGGTGATGGTTTTCAGCACCGATGAACAATCAAAAAAGGCATTAGTTTGTGCAGGTGTGCCGGAGAAAAGTGATAAAAGCAACCATCTGAAGGTTTTAGAGTGGCTTAAGGCAGCACTGAAGCCGCTAGAAGGCAAAGGTGGTGGAGGGAAAGGCGGTCTTGCTCAAGGCCAGGTAACTTGTTGATTTTCATTAGAGGTGGGAAATTGGTGGGCGGGCCTGGATGTTTGGGTTATGGGTGGTCAATACAGGTTTGGGCAAATGATCATATCTTAGTACAGGTAGGGTCGGGTTGGGTTGTCCCCCGATCACTCTTCCCATATTAATATTTCCTATGAACAATTAATGTGTTAATATGATTATCTAAACTGTATGGTCTTATAAATAAAAATGTTTAGATATTCATTAAAAGTACACTTTGGAAAACTTTTGCTCCATTTGACCCGCTTTCTTTTTAGTTCACCTTTTTAGAGATTATACTCGTTTGACTTGATAGCAATAAAACAAAACCTATATGAACTAATGTTTAACTAATTGGGTTGGAATCGGGACTTTTACATTCCAATTTAACATATTTATAATCTCTATTGCCTGCTCATGATGACATCATGTTTTTTCCAGGGACCTGATATAAAACATGTGGATGAAGCAATTGATGTTGCCAAGTCATTTGCGGCTCTCAAACTTGGCTGAAAGACAGGAATTCGTTGTGTTTAGCACAAACATTGCGCACATGATAACCAGTGGAACGCGTAACAAACATACACACACTATGGTTGGTTCTTATGACACGCTTACTGTGAATTTGAAGAAAGTAAACATTAGGATGTTGATAGGCATTTTAAGTGGATGTGTTTTCTGGTGATCGTTATCTATTTGACTAAAACACATACGGATGGTTTGTATGGTTCTTCAAACCTCTATACGAGTGCTGTTATTTGACTTAAACACATTTGGATCCTGTTTGGGAGATGCTTAAGGAAAATAGGAGATCCCGCAACACAAGCAAACAGCTGGGTTTGGTGGGTGGTGGGACTGTGTGGTTTTATGGTTCAAATTTATTGTTTGATTGTTTTAACTGACATTTTCCTCAAAAATTTCTGTTTGTATTAAAATTTAAAAAATGATTAACGATGGTATGGTTACATAACTGGTTTCAATTCAAACCTGACCGAATTGTTAAACCGTAGGTCCATCATTTTATGGTTTAATTTTTCGTACTATCATCCATATGGATTTAAGGCCCGGATGATTTATATCATCGTAGGTCGTAATATCCCTTTCGAGATGCAAATGACAACAAAATCTTATTTATAGTAATTTTGGTGGGAGGGGGCTTACTGACCCTCATCCTTCATGTTAAGTTGTTCGGAAAATGCCTCACGAATTGTTTCTTTTTCTCCTCTTCTGTGTATCTTTCTTTTTCTTTTTCCTACCCTCTCATAGAGTGTATGGCTCATCTCTCTTTCACGAGGCGGAGGGAACGAGGGTGGAGGGGGTGTATGTGGCGTGAGGTCACGGCGAGCTTTGGCGCCGCCCAACACCACCACTTCCAAATTCCACGTTCATGACATGTACTCGCCGTGATTGTTCCCCCCCAATATGACCGTTGCTGGTGTATGTGGTATAGTGGTTTAGTGTGACGTGGTGTGACAACACCAATGCCTGCAAATTTAAGTGTGTGGTGTAGTGTGACGTGATAAAATTTGATTAGTGAGTTTATGGTGTAGTGAGATGAGTGTGGTGAAAGCATCTCTTCACACGGAAGTATCCATATCAGTCTAAGTCAACTTTAACATCAATTTTACTATCCAAATAGAAAAACTCATTTCAAATGATTATTCTGGATTTATGATTGATGAGAGAGTCATTTGACCAATAAGCTGCACATACAACCCATGTGTAACAGATCTTGTTATTCAGCTGAAAACACACCACCAAAAATCATCTTGCAAAGTATGAATGTCACCAGCTTTTCAAATTAACAGAGACATTTAATGCATGTTTGGATTGCTTATTTACATTTTCTTTTGACTTCACAAACGAACTTTTGAGAAAGAATTTTTAACTTTTCAAAAACTCAAATTTTCAATAATCAATCCCAAACACCCAACATTGTGATTCCCAAATCATGGCTGATTTCGAACCACCTTCATTCTCTCTAGGGCTTGATCTTGATTCTAACCTATTCGATTCGGAGCCCCAAATCACTCCTCCATCGAATCAGTCCTCTGTAGCTTTCACAACCTTCAATGACGAACTTCAAACCCTAGTTGTCGATGATTCTGAGCCTGAGTTAACAGATTCGCTTCCGAAGCTCAACCGTCTCCGCCGTCGGCTCACCGTCGGCGCCACCTCATCATCGTCGGTTTCAGCCAAGCCTAAGGCGGAGTTAACTTCTACGGCGGTTAATCATGATGAGGATACACGTACAGGTGGTGACTTTTTGTAGCAATTGTTCATATTTATTGAAGAGTTAAACGCAATTAAGTGAATTGATAGCTTTAACACTAATTAGGTTTTAATCTTGTAATGTTTATAGTTCTCATTGTTGATGACTTGATACCAGATCAACATCTTTATACACAACACCATGTGGTCTGTACCAGTTCAAATTCTCCACAAAATAGACCAGTAAAGAGAAAGCAACATCTTTTAAATGATCAAGAGTCAGATTCAACAAGCTGTAATGGATCAGATTCTTCGAATTCAAATCTTGGGAAGTATGATGATTATCTTCCTCAACATGTAAAGAGAAAGCAAAATGTATCATACGCATTGAATGATTTCCCCAAGGCTTGTCGTTATTTCTTTCATGATGATCTGAGGATCCAAGAGCTTGTTCGAAGTCGCCTACCGTATTTTTCCCCTTTGGGGAACATGATAAACAGAGATCTTGAGCAGCCCAGTACATCAAAGATTGATTATATGTAAACTCAGATTTACATTCTTTTCATATATCGTTGACTGTTTTCGTGTAGTTTTATAGCATGTTCTTGTCGGTGACATGATTGTTTTGGTTTTTAGGGGACAATTTAGCTTTGCTGAAAGCTCAAGACAAGCTGCTAGAACTAATAGAAACAAGAAAAGTTCAAGTAGCAGGAAGATTTCAAGCAAATCGGAAACTGAAGAGATGTCACAAGGTTGGGTGAATCCAAAGCTTGGTGTTGATAAAGGGACGACTACCAAACGAGCTGTGAAAAGAAAGGGTCACGCAGCCCGCCAAACTGCGGGTCATTGGTTAACAATGGATGGAAAGAAAGTAAGTTAGATGCCTTGTTAGGTTTGTTATAATAGTTATTTTGATATTGCTGATATTATCCAATTGGAAAGAATGTAAACTGAATGTCTTTTTTGAAGGCATATAAGTAGAGTTGGCAGTTTAGACCAATTTACTTATGAATGTGTTGATGATAGTTTTATCTCTGTCTCTAACGGGTTAAATGGGTAAAAATAAATGGGTAATAATATGATTCTTGATTTCTTATAATCATGTTTAATGCATGATCATTCATAAATTATTAGATTTACAGGGTAGCAAAAAGCCATCCAATTTGTGTTTCTATATGGATTTTGATATATAAAAACCTGTTTTGTTAATCTTTTATATGCAACTGATTACTGGGTCATCTGTAGTTCATATGCATGGATCTTCAGGAGCCTGATTTATTGTTGTTTGTGGGCTTCAAAGACTTTTTCCCTCTTTTGTTATTATGTTTTATTGCTATACCTTTATGGTTGATATTCATAAGAATCATACTTGTTTTCTATCACTTTCAGGTCTATGTTGGTAAAAGCGGTCAGGAGTTGACTGGCCGAGGTGCATACATGCAATACAAAAAGGTATACATGCTTTTATGTTTTCAATCTTCTATTTTAACTTTGTAAAATATATACTTCAAGATATACGATTCTTCGCAAATTTCACTTAATGCAATGTATGTTTGTGTTTAAACTTTTGACAGGAGAGTGGATTAGGGTTTAAAAAAGTAAAGAGGAAATCTGTTACCAAGAAGAAATGAATGATGTTGGGTATGCTACCAAATGGGCAAATGAGTTAAATCTGCAAATATACTTATATTAACAGTTTTGTTTGAATATATAGATATAGATTGTAGCAATGTCATTTTTGTAGTGATATTTTATGCATTAGTCATCTGCGACTATTGTGAATATGGACAAACAAGTATGTGAATTGATTTTTATATAAAGTTGATGTTTTCTTAACTATTTATATAGATTTGACATGTCTGGTCATGATACATGCACCCCATTTAGCTCTAGATATAGATGGTGACCATTTTTGAGTTATGACTTATGAGTTTGATAGAATATCAACTTTGGGAAAGCGAACCATGTGTTGGTTAGTTTTGAGACGGGTCATCGTCTATGTTGGTTAGCTTTATGCGTTTTCATGTAATACAACTTTTGGATGATCTTTCAAATATGACCTTGTGAAAGCACCGATGAAAATGTTTAGTTGACTCTTTGTAATGACGGAACAAACACTAATCAACTTTGCTAAACAAAAACTTACCAGCGGCTTAATCAATATGAAATTATGGTGAATTTTTACATTGGTTGTTCAAACCTGAGTCCCTCTAGTTTGGTTAGACCTAACTTGATCATGTAGATCAAACAAATCATGTTATATACCGCGTTCTTTATTAATCTACTTGCACTTACACGTCTATTATTATTAATAGTAATACGGTTCTTCAATAATATCCATTGTATTAGTTATATGGAACTTTTTGTGAGTGTGGACAAGTAGGTATTTGTCATGATCCAACATGATTGTTTCGAACCAAAATTCTTTTAAAACGTTACACGATTTTGTTTGTCCTACAAATCATGTCAAGTCTTATTATACCGAACACGGTAGCAAAGATTCAAACGACTCTAAGAGCTTGACAATAATCAAACGTGTGACTATATTAACATTACAATAATTTATATTGTATGACAACTTTATAAGAGAGCTTTACAATAAATGTTTCAAAGTTCACGGTTGACTTTTGAAGTCAATTTTTGCTTATACCATAACATCATATATTCCCCTTTTAGTCTCTATCCAAAAAAAGGTACAACTTTTATTGAACACACAATGTTACCCTTCCACTCCAAATATCTTTTTTCTTACCATAACTTATGGAGCAACACGGTGAACAAAAATATAAGATTATGGGCTTGACTCGTGTGGAATTTTAGGCCTGTGTTTAGATAGGTCGTGCAAATTTAAGGAAAAAGTTACTAACGCTAAGCATGATATTATTAAGAACTCTATGTAATTGTAACCTTGTGTTAAAAAGAATTAAAATCAATCAAATGTACCTCTTATTTGGCCTTTGATGTAACCATATCACATAGATCAACTGATTCACGTTATGTTCTGTTGTTCTTTAGTATTCTTACATGTATGCGTCTTGTAATTGTTTTCTAGTGTTTGTTTGGGACAGACTTACAAACAAATGACATTAGAGCCTTTAGGTTCTAGTGCATTTTTGAACGATGGAAAAATAAGGGACAATAAGATAAGTTTGACGACCACAATTTTGGTTTCTTGAAGATGCATGTCAAGGATTACTTATACCAAAAGGAAGTACATGAATAATTGTGAGAGACCAGACCTAAGAGATGAATCAAGAAGATTGAGAATTTTTCGACTGATATGCGCTTGGTGTGATGAGTTATCTTTGGCAAAAAACACAACTTACAATATCGTCAATTAAAAGGCTACTTATGGTTAATCATTTACCTCAACTTCTTATTCAAATCATACTTTAACGAGCAATTTAAGGGAATCCAAACTCCCCATTGCATTTGGTGATGATTAGTGTCTTTAATGTCTTTATTGTGAAGATCATAGTCTTCATGAAGCATACATGTGTGGATTAGTGACCTCAATGCCTTTTTGTGAAGATCACAATCTTCAAGTAACATGTATGAGGATCAATGTCCTTAATGTCTTCTTATGAAGATGATAGTCTTAAAGTAACATGTGCAAGGATCAATGTCTCATTGCTTTTTTATGAAGATCATAGTCCTCAAGGCCATCCACTACTTGCACATTTCTTAATTTTAGCATGCTATATCAATTGAAATAACATGTTACTCATGCTAAAATAGACACACTAAGCCTATGCACAAAGTTAACAATTAATATGGTCACTTGGCTCAAAAAATTAGAAAACAATAATTCTAGTCTATACTTAGTTTAGAAAGCTATGTACTCGCTTTAGTCATTAAGCTCTCAAAGGAATGACCCTTGCCTGATGGTTTAGCACCTAATGACCAACCTAAATTCAATCCGGAATGACCCATTCAGCATCTACAAGACCAATCCAACACTAGTTATCCAAGATTAACAATTGTAATCTATTTGCTCATGTTCGAACACCTAAGAGTGGATTTGAGCTTCATTTGCTCATTTTACAATCATACCCAATTCTCTCATTTTACAGTTTACCAAAACGAGTTTGATCATTTTATATATTAATCTTTTTGTTTGAAGCACTTATGAAAGTGTGATTGACCATTTAAAGCTATTACTGGTCAATTTAATTAATTAGTTCACCAAAGTTATGTTTTAGGTCAAATTTGATCAAAATCACTGCTTATGCCACAAATCACAATTTCGTAATTAATCTCTAGTTTTTCTTCTAAAGAATAATTATTAGGTAAACATCTTGAATTTTTACCTTCATCAAATAAATTTATTCTATTGGTGCTTATAATCAATTCCCATTAATAATTGATAGTTTTAACTTATTTTTTCATAAAGTTACAAATTTCCAATACAAGTACATTTACACCAATAAAAGATGTTTTATATATCTACATGCACAAAATATACTATCTTTAAAGACTTGATCCTCTTTGCCACAATAGCAATTTGAGTCCTCCAAGTGGCTTGATTTTACTTTAACCTCAAGAGCTAGGAACGTTTAAATTAAACCCTAATTTTGACTTTTGTATAGTTTTAATAAAACAAATCATAATAATGGAATGATAATTTCTCATCATGTTATTGAATAAAATATTTTCAGTAAAATATTTCAGATATTAGGTTGTTATTGGTGGTAGTGGTTGAATAAGGTGACGGGAGAAATGGTGGTCATGGTGTTGTTCAAAGTAGAATAGTGAGTACAAACAAAGAGTACGAGCGAGAGATAGGGGTTTGGGTGTTGAATTAGGCTTCAGAATGAGGCCCACCTTATGCATAAAAATCAAATACTCTTTTGTTTTTCTTCACGCCTTTATATTAATGGTTTGGATCTCATCTCTCAATTTGATGATCCAGATTCGCTCACCTGCTTAACTTAAAGTTAACATCTTAATTTTATTGGTCAATTACAAAAGCTTCATGATCTATACTAATAGATTTATATGGACTTGTGAGTCTCATCAGACGCACATTATGAACCTTACGTTCAAGCACAAATTGTTTAAGACTTTAAGATAAAGAGATGGGAGAGGTGGTGCTAATGTTGTTAACAATGAATAATGAGTAGATAGAGAAAGTATAGAAAGATCGAGAACAAACGAGAGATTGGGTGTTGAATTTGGTTTCATTATTAGCCCCACATTATGCTTCATAAATCAAACACTCTTCCGTTTTCTTTGTACCTGAAAATAAAGATCCAGATCTCCTAAATCCAATGTCCAAGATTCGTTTACTATTTATTTTAAAGTAAACATCTTAACTCTATTGGTCAGCCTAAGCGTTACATGTATATAATTTTACATACCTAATAGATTTGTTAGTATTTGTGAGTCTTATCAAACACACTATATGAAGCTTAAGTTTAAAGACGTATAAAAGTAAAGAAATTGTTTATAATTTACATATAGCCTTGCCTATCACGATAAGCAACCAAATTAAATTATAATCTACCATATATTTCTTTGCATTATTTGTCAAGGTGTTTATTTCATAAGGTCTAATAGTTATCTTTTAACATATGAATCAACTCATACATGTGTGCACAAGTGGTTTTATTTCAAATTTGTTACATTTACATGTTTATAAGTTACTTTACCCATTCAAAATTACAAAAACTTGTGAATGCCAATTAGCAAACAATATGTAACATCAAAAGGTTTTAGTAACCATCACATATAACCATTCAACCACCGAACCACATGACTATACAACTAGCTATCCCTTACGTTTTCGTTTATATTAATTAGGTTGTTAAACATCCCTTCTACACATTGGACAAGATCCTTGTCTAATTAGCCATTCGTCTATGCATTTTACGTGAAATACATGTCCACAACTCGGTAGTTCCCTTCCTTCTTCTTCCTTTCTGAAATCTTGCAAGCAAATTGCACAGTTTGTCTCGTCTCCTTGATCAGTTTTCGTTGATGAATTCTCAAATACGCGTTTTGGTAATCTCTTTATTGTATCTTCAGACAACCCTCTTGTCCCATTGCCCTCCACGTCAAACATGTCACTAAAACTTGTTTCCATGCCACTAGTCTGTAAAAAACAAGTTCATCAGTTCAACCAATCTGTTTGTCAAAAGAAAGTGTAAATTAACAGTTTCTCACATAATATTAACCGATATACTTAAAATCAAACTGGTTGTTAGTTTCTAGTTAAACTAGTAACACCAGTATGGTTTTAATAACATACCCAAAACACAACTTGCTCAAAAAATTTATGTTATCAAAGAGTATATTGAACTCATAAGCTTTTATGTACTCTTATTTAATCCTACTTTACTTAATATAGTATTAAGTCTAACAATAACCAATAACATTTAAAAGCCAACATTTATTCTTGAAAAAAAACATTATTATTAGTTTTTTAAGTTGTCTTTTCATACGTTTTCACGTTAATATCTCATCGACCAATTGTCACAAAAACAGACCCAAAATGGTCAAGGGCTCCACCGACTCACATCACCATAATTCATCATCACGTCGTCTTTTCACATAAAACAGACGACACAGACCCTAAAGTCCAGCCAGTATAAAAAAAAGAACTTTACGATAACCCTTCGATCAATAACTTCTGATTCCGTCACTAACCAACTATAAAAAAAACCCAACCCCACCATGTGTAGAAAATAGAAACCCTTTGTAAGTTTGATCATTTATCTTCAACTCACCTGCCATTGATAAGCTTTAAGCATTGCAGGACTAACCCATTCAACAAACACCTTCCCATTCAATAGACTATACAACAATCCCACCTGCAAACCCACAAATCATCAATCAACTTACTAACGCTATCGAACCACAACGATGCGATCCACCATTCGAGCCACTAACCTTCGAAAACGGTTCACCATTGACCATCATATCCATCACTTGCAGCGCAGTGATCGCACCAGTGACCGCACCCACACCCGCACCACGAACGAGCCCTGTTTCCGTCGTCTGACCCTTGATCGCACCCGTGATCGTCCCGATCACCGCTCCTCCTGCACCAATTCAATTTGTGAGATTTTTTCAGAAAAAAAAAACCCTAATCTTGAAATTGGGATGAAATGAGAAGCCCCAATTGAACCTGAAGCGAAGGCGAAAGTGACGAAGGCGGTGGAGATACGGTTGATGATGTTGAGAAGAACCCTAATTTTGGAATTGGCCATGTGGGTCGCCGGAGAAGCTGCCGGAGAAGATGGTGGCGGTGGCGGTGGTGGTGGTGGAGAAACAGAGTGGATTTTGGGGTTAAAAAGATGATGTATTTATAGGGGGAAATGGGTGCATTTAATATTATTGAGTTTTGAAATATGGTTAGGACTTTCTTAAGGTGGTATGTAAAAAAACTATGTACTAATTTGGTATTTGAAAAATGAAAATATCTTTTTATTTATTTTTGTAAGGTATATAAAAAGAATTGAAGTGGTATGGAGGAGGGAAAACAAGAATGTTAAATATTATTATTTAATGTCATTTGGGCTGGTAGCATAGTGATAACTGATAAGAGTTAATGATTTTTTGACAAATACATAAATGTAAAATTGATTAGAGTAGTTTAAGAGGTTTTAAAAATGATGTGTTGCTATAGAATAGAGATCCGATACATATATAACCGCTAAATATAAATAAGTGCTCTCAGAAATCTATACGGTATAACCCTATATAAGGTATATAACTCATCTGACAGTCATTTGAATTTTTCTTTGTATTTAGTGTTGAATTTTGTTATACGTGTTGTATAGACCTATTTGGGTTGTATAGGGTTATATGTGACGTATAACCATTTGACAGCCTCCTTTGAATTTTTCTCGTTTTTAATGTCGTCGACCCTATACGTCTCGTATAGGGCTATACTAAGTGAATATGAAGTGTCAATTTATAAAAAAAACGTGTCTTAATATTAGAACCCTAACAATATTATTAGTTTTTGGTTATAAAATTGTGTGTTTTCCAACTAGTGGTTGTGGTTTAATATGTGTAGAGATATTAAAGGTAGAGTAAACGCAAAGTAAATGCAAAATAGAAAGTTTATGTTCATCGTTAAAAAAAGAGATTAGGAATAGGAATTAAAATGATATATATGACAAGATGAAGATATATATCACTTTTATTTCTTTTTTAATTTATAAAATCATATGTAGTTCGCGTGCATTTTAAATTTTGTTTATTAGCTTCGGTGATGACATCATATTTTAAGATTTTTTAATATCATTAGTCTTTATTTTAAAGTAAAGTAATCAAAATATCTAATATAGTCTTCTTTATCTAGGGTGTTCCTCATATGGGGAAAGATTGTTAAGAAGGTAACAACTTCGTATGTATTGAACTTTGGCATGTATGAAAAAACAAGGAAATGTTAGTTAATTCAAGTCTTAATATACGATTTATGATTTTTAGTCAAATGATAGTTCTGTATTTGACGTTAGAATGTTAATTCAGAGTTTGGATCAAATGACGAAAATAATGATCAAATGTTTTCAGATGATATAGATTTATCCTAAATCCATCACATTCCAAGAAGACGAGTTATTCAAACGGAAGAGCAATTGACAAAGAGGAGCCAATCTAAGCTCCTAAGAACTTCTCAGACGAATCCTCAACATTATCGTCAAACGACCCATTCCTAGGTAAAGAAATTTCTATACTTTGTAGTGATAATGACTATGATAACTATTTGCATGTGTTAGTGTATTCATACATTAAGGGTGTTAGTCGTCTTATTTCGTGATATGAAACGTGTGATGACAAGCACGATACATACTTTAGAATAATAAACTACAACTTATACTAGAGTCAAGTTATTAAATATGTGCTCATTTGATATGACTGCATATAAAAAGGAAAAATAAAGAAGAATAAGGCAAAGATCTCACAATACACAAAGTCACAAACAATGAAGTGAAACTATGTCCGTTATAAAAAAACCTGAAAATAAGAAATTAAAATTTTTATTTTAAAAGCAATACATTGTTTTTTGCCAATAGCTACCTCACATGGTCTACATCCATTGCATGATGCATCAACTGAATTCATTTAAAGGTATAATAAAAACATGTATATTGTTTTTTATTTTAAATATTTGTTTTAGACTATCCAGCAAATTAATCAAGTCTTCGTGATTCTAGACCAAAAACAACAATTTTCCAATCTTCCTACTCTAATAAAAGCGTAAATGGGGTGCCACGTGTCAGCACCACAATCATTGGGATGACACGTGTCAGCACCACAATCTTCCTCATCAAAATTTTCCCGCATCTCTCTCCTATTAAATAATTACCTTAATTACTAATAATATTAATTTAATACTTTTAAATAATTAATAAATTAAGAAAGAAATCTTTTATTAAGGTTATATCTAAATAAATTACTATTTTAAAATTATCAAATTTGGGAGTTGTAATAAGAAAACTTTTAAAAATGACATTTTAATACGGTTTGTTTTAAAACAAAATATTTATTTTCAATAAAAGAAATTTACAAACAAAATTTCAAAAAGTTGATATTACCGTTTTTTTTAATTTCAGTCATATCATATCTTAGAATATCATTGTTTAATTAATAAATTTATTATTTAATATTTTATTTATTTAAACCGTGTAATACACGGTTTTACTAAAGCTAGTTTTCCATACGTAAATATAACAAGTTGAACTTTATGAATTTACACTTTCCTTTTATATCAATTGATTTTTATATTTTAAGATGTGATTAAGTCATTTCAACTTATACTAGAGGTAAGTTATTAATGTGTTCTCAACTTCAAGTTTTTTGTGTTGATAATATAATGTAGAAGGCTTTGACTTTAATAGAATGCACACATAATCAAATTTGTGTAGATAAGTATAAGAACTGTGAGATTAACTAATACATAATTTATGCAGGATCGTTCCCGAAAATCGTCGAAAATTTTCGAGCGTTGTGCGAGTTAAAAAAATAGAACTCTTATTATATAAGTGAATAACTCATATATAAAATTTTAAATATTGTGCAAGCAAAAAAAACGAGACGGTATTTCGATCGCATGTGATCCGATAATCATTTTACCGCCCTCACCCAAATCACAAGTTATGTTTTTGAGTTTTAAAAAAATTTAAATTCTAGTAATAGGTAAATGGTAGTGGAATAAATTAATTAAAATTTTAATGGGTTCTAATGTTTGTTTAGGTTAAAAAATAAAAAAATATTAATGAGTTTGTTAGTGACCTAATAAGTTTAAGTGTTAAACAATGTATATAGGAGCTTTTTTTTCTCTCTTTTTAATCAACAAAACATTACATAAGTGTATTAGATGGTTCTTATAATTTTCTATTGAAAATTTTTTTCTTTATCAAACATGCTATCATAAATTTATACTTTTGTACATTTCATATATACATATATATAGGGGAGGGATCAAATGAGAACTAGTTTTGTGAGAACTCTAGGAACTAATCTCAACCACTCATTTTTTATCACATGCAAATCACATGCCATTTCCCCCTTTTTTTTAAAAACGTTCATAACTTTTTTTCACGACATCATTTTTTTAAAAAAATTTCACCATAAAATTTAGTATTTTTTTATCTTTCCAGCGCCTACCATATTGATATACTTTTAAAAAAAAATTGTTCATACGTTGTTTAAACATGTGTAAATCTGGTTATACACATGTGTAATACTGGATTTACACATGTGTAAATCTGGTATTACACATATGTAAATAGAATTTCGTAAAAAAAACGAGAATTTTTTTTATTTTTTATAAATTTTTTTAAAATTTTTTTATGAAAGAGGAAAACTAGGGGAATATTTTTGTGTTTTTATTTTTTCTATTTTTATGTTATTTTTTATTTTATAATTTTTTTATTATGTATTTATTAATTACCATTTTGCCATTGAAAACTAGTGGTTGAGATTGGTTCCTAGAGTTCTCACAAAAAAAGTGAGTTCTCATTTGAACCCTCCCCTATATATATATATATATATATATATATATATATATATATATATATATATATATATATATATATATATATATATATATATATATATATATATATATATATATATGCATAAAATGAGGTTACAGGAACAGCAAAATCACGATTTCACTATATTTTCAAATAATATAGATAATGTAACGAACTCAAATATGTTCAATAAATGTTACGAACTCACTAGTTATACAACTGGATCTGACATATGATGTTCACTGCAAAACAATTGTCTCTTTCACACGCCCATATCGGGAAATCTTATTGTAGTTTTATAATATATTTTAATCTTAATATAATTTCTATGCTCCTTTTAATTCATATTACATATATCGTTTAACAATGCATCTAAGAGCATTCATAATCCGTTCCCTAAAATCACGTGAGTATAGTTCTTATACTATATGGAATGGTTGTAAGTGGTTGTGAGTGAAGCATAGAGAAAAATTTATCGTTTATCTGTAAATTTAAGGATATATTGTTCAAATTCTTATAACTTTTTAATATATTAAAAAGTGGTTATGAGTAGAGAAGAGAAAAAAAAGTAATGATATAGGTATAAAATATATTTTTTAATTGGAAAGATGAGAGAAAAAAGTAATGATTTTTTATGTAATTATATGAATAAGGATAAAGAATAAGATGTGAATGCTTTAAGTTATTTATAGTAATAAAAAACATCATATCATCTTTAATGTAGTATTCTCAAGGTTTTCATGAATAAATCACAACGAATTATACCAATGATCTGAACAATGATAACTTGTAGTTTACAAACTAAAATAACCACCTAAACTTTTTATGTAAATTGATGCTTCAAGTCTTCAACAATTTGGTATAAAGTACTCTCTTTAGTCGTAAAAACTTTCATATTTTCATAATGATACATAACAAATAATGATAATATTTAATTAGCACCGGTTTAGACAATTAACAATTGACAATGCCATGAAGATATCAATACATGTCACTAAGATCTCAACTCAGTGACCTGAGTTTTTGTCTACGATATCATGTTTTTGCATGTGAACTGTACCCAATATTATGGTGATCGTTCAAAAAAGTTATTTCAGCATCTTATATATGTTCATACAATTTTGTTTATCATGTCTTAGCTATTGATTAAAATGATTTACACTTTGATATTGTTTGATCAAACCCCATTATATATGCACCTACAAGTACTCTTGATCAGTAAATCTCATAACTCATGAGCATCATGCGATTTACTCTTTCATTCAAATGTTCAATCATAACTCCTAAGTATATATAGCCAATTATAAGTAATATATTATGTATAATTTTAACTATATACTTATCTAATAAAATCTAGATGCATTTAAATAAATATTAGAGTTTTTTAACGTAAACATTAACTTGCATTTAAAGTGTATGACTTAAACTGGTTTTTATAGACCGTCACACACACACATATCTATATATGTGTGAACGCCACACACACATACATCTATATACAGGTAGTTATAAGAATCTTAGATTCCTAAGAAATGTGATAAGCAATCATCTGTACGTGGTACCGAAGGTTGAGGGGTAGAAACGGTCCAACAAACTAAAAGGTAAAAATTTGGGTAGAGAAGTCATGTAACCCTAATACACTGTTATATGGGGGAAGTGGAACCCGGGCAACACGTGTGGGGAACAAGCGCACCAATCACTCCACCATTGTCACTCTTGTTTAGTATATCTACCAAAACTTACTTATGTAATACTAAACTCGTGAAAAAAAACAAAACGAAACAATGAACTACCATGTGATAGCGTGTCATAGTTTCATAAGACCAAATTTTACTATGCATCGCCTTTGCTAGATTAATAAGATATGTAATGGGTCATTTTCATTTTAGTCATCAATCAAATCTTTTAGGACTTTTAATAGTTTTACTTTATTTACTAATTAATATTCTTCATGTATATGTTTTGTACGAATATATAGACTATAGTTAACACCATATAGTCAAATCCATATCTAGTGGGTTCGAGATGGGTGTATGAACATTTACATTATTCAATAATTAAAAAACAATTTTTGTAACTAGTTGCATTAATTATTAGGGATGTGTTATAGGCATATCAATTGATTATCAGAAATTTTTGCTCTCTCCCACACACATATATAGAGAAAGAGAGTGGGAGAGGAGTGTTTTTTTCAATGGTAAAATTATCCTAATCTTAAACTATTACAAACAATTTTACATTATGTTTGGGTTTGAACTCAGAATATTCATTCTAAAAGGCAAAGCCTCTACTAAATAAACTAGTCTTACATTGACATAGTGTCTTAATAACCCAGATAAATGTACCAATAACCAAAGCCTTATTTTATTATTTTTATTAATTTTTTAACAATCTAAAAAATGTCAATCTTGTGAAACGTTGTTGTTGTTGTTTTATGTAACCACACCTAAATACAGATCGAGTGGCATAACTCAAAGGTCCTAAGCGAACCAAAAAGTCAGGGGTATTTCTAAAGTTTACATTATAGAATCTCTATGTTTATTCGGGCTAGACACCAGTAACAATAAGCTAAAAGGTTTAATTGTAGTTAACTTTTTTTTTATGTATAGTTTTAGATTAAATCCTATAATATATGAATCCAATTCACAGATTATAACTTCATTTTTGAGAAAATTTTAGGCCTTTGAAGGCTCAAAGCTAAAGCTTTAGTTGGTTTGAGCCTAAGCCACCCGACTCATAATACAAAATGTTGTAGAGTGAATTAGCCTTGAACTTTCTAGGCTCAAAGCTAAAGCTTTAGTTGCTTTGAGCCTAAGCCACCCGACTCATAATAGAAAATGTCGTAAAGTGAATCAGTTTTGAATTTTCATTTAGAAATAAATAAAATATACAGTCTAGTGTGTTAAGAAAACTAGTAATGATTATTAGAAGGATAAAAGTATAACATTTTAAAAATCTGGACCAAACATGGATCCAGTTCGCTTAGTCAACGGGTCCATATAAAAGTGGTTCAAGCGTACTCAACCAGACCTATTATGTAGCCGGTTCTTGGGTCGACATGCACATGTCGGTGCAGTTCATAACCGACCAGTCCAAATGAAACAAGTTCATATAATCATATTTATTCAAACTTTAAATCCTCATATCACCTTATTGAGGTTTATTATGGTATATGACTATATGAGATTTTGCTTGAAGCCTCTAGCCTCTAGGAATTGTTGAAAATATTGTGTTAGATACTGAGATCCATAATAAATTAATAATCAACAACTATTCTAATATATAAATAAATTATAAATGATAAATCTGATTCTAACTACTACTCTAATTTATATATAAATAATTCTGTAAGACAATCTATATATTTTTTATTATTTTCCTTTGAACTCTTGATTATAAAGCCATTTTAAAATATTAATAACGCATGGGAGACACCGATACACCCATCGATATCTTGGCTTTAGACAAGAAAATGTAGATGTAAATAGCAACAATCTACTGGAAATTTCCTATAAATAGTAAATGATGTCATCTTGACTTCTGGTTTATTTTTATAAAAAGTATTTAAATAATTTATAGTTTAAAGAAAGCGATGTATTCTTTTATTAAATCCTTATAGTTCACTCTCCAATCATAATCGTTTTCTCTATCTTCATCTATTTTCTTCTATTTTCTTGTATTCTTTAAAGAAAGCGACATATTTTCGATCTTTTAAATAAAAAATATAATTCTTCTATTAATATAAAATTTACTTTTCAGTAAAGATTTACTATTTCATAGGGTTCGTTAAAATAGTTAATTGAATGGTTAATTCTCGATTCAACAACCTCTAAGAGCATTCACAGGAAGGTAACCCTCATATAATTATTAGTGTGTTCTTCATATTATAAAGAATAGTTATAATTGGTTTTGAGTGGATGAGTCATATAAGATGTTACTGTTTATCTGTGTATTTAGGGAAAACATTGTTCACCCCTACATGTTTTTTTAATTATTTTAAAAAGTGGTTGTGAGTGGATAAGAAAAAAAATAATAATGATAAAGGTAAAAAATATTATTTAATTACAAAAAGAAAGAATTGAAAATTGATGATTTTTAGTGTAACTATGATGACGGTGATAAGAAACCTGAAATGAATGCTTGAAGTTTAAAAACATTTGGAGTTAGAATCGTTTTTAAAAAAAATTCTATTCAACAATTATAATGAAAACTTATTTAAGATTACTAATACAAACATTATTTCGGTAACATTTAAAATTTTACAAAATAATTACATATTTACACAGAAACAATTATGTGCGACATGTAGGAAGAAAAATACCGCTCAAGCTTTAGTATAATAAAAGCATTCACAATGGGTTCCTCATTTTCGATGTGAGTATGTGTCATATATTATAGGGGATGGTTGTTAGTGGTTGTAAGTGAATGAGAGAGAATAGTTATGGAGGTTTTACCATGATTCCTCATATTTGAGGAAATATGAAGAATCACGATACAACCCTCATAATTTTTTTAATATTTTAAAAGTGATTGTGAGTGTAGGAGAGAAAAATGTATGATGAAGATATAAAAAATATTATTTAATTGAAAAAGATAGTAAAAACTAGTGTTTTTAGTGTAAATATGAGAATGAAGATGAATAAGCTACTATGAATACTATAAAACAACGGTTGATATTTAATGATAAGTAAATAACTTGTCAAACGTACATATTATTATTAGTTTTTTCTAAAACATATATTTTAGGAATATTTCAAAAAACTATATCCAAATAATTGGTCTAGTCGGTTAAACTTTAGGCTATATATTATGGTTAGTAAGTGTGAGTAACAAATAATGTCATGAAAGTTATCAGTGAATGAGTGTAATGAGTTAATAAGTGTAAGGGGTTGTTTGATTTGATTCTAACCCGGTCAAAATGTCTGACCCACTAATCCGGTCAGAAATTTTGGCCGGTCAGCGTGTTTGATTCGCACTATTTATAAGATAAATTGAAATGGCTTGGATCTTATAATTTTAAGAATAACTTTTTAAAGAATATATATTAATAGAACTTTGTCTGAATGCGTATGTGCATATATACTATATGCATATGTTCATATTTATATATCTAAAAAAATCAGATAAAACTTAAAAAAGATCGAGCGAATAAAAATAAACCATTTTCTTTTTACTTTACTCTTTTTACTTAAACGTTATGTATAGAGACTATGTTGCTCAATCAACAGAAATCATATTTTTTAATTTAAACCTTTTAAAAATATATATAATATAAGCTCTAGTGACATCGAGACTAATAAGTTGCCGTCAACGTCATCAATTGAATATTTTAAGTGTATTTATTTCCACAAAATCTTTGTTGATTTCAAGATTCTTGTATAGCCAATGTGGCAATGTTAGACCCATCAACTATCATTTTTTAAAACGGTGCAACGTTATAATCCTTAACTCTTAAGAAAGTGTGCATGTATTTTCACAAGATAAAACATATATATATATATATATATATATATATATATATATATATATATATATATATATATATATATATATATATATATATATATATATATATATAGAGGGGCTTTCAAACGAGAACCAAAAAATTGGAAAAAACCAAAAGAACCATTTATAGCCACATATTCTTATTTTTATTTTTAAAAAGTTAACCAACTTTTGGTAAATAACCAAAAGAACCATTTCTAGCCACATATTTTATTTGATTTTTTTTTAATTTTACTCAAAACATATTTATTTATAATATTTCTTCAACCATAAAATTAATAATTATTTTAAATCAAAAGTCTTATACACCGTTTAGGTTTTGATTCCCCTTATTAAGTTGTCCATTTATGTTTTTGCTTTCCTATTAAAATTGTTTTGTATTTTAAAAATACACTTCAAAGCTTGTTTTGTATTGAATTATATGCATAGATGAACATACACATGTATGCATAGATGCATATATGTATTTTTTTCACTTACGAACACAAACAATAGTCAAATTATTAAAAAAATTATTTCCTTTGAATTTTCATGTAAAAAAGTAACTAAATTAACATCATAAAATTACCATAATACCACCCTTACAAATAAAAAATTTTGAAACTGGAAAGGAAAATAAGCGGCTAAAAATGGTTCTTTTGGTTCTTTACAAATTTTTGGTTCTCATTTGAATGCATCCCTATATATATATATATATATATATATATATATATATATATATATATATATATATATATATATATAGTATTATAATCTTATTTGCTTATAACATCAATATCTTTCTCGTTTTTACAGATAACAGAATGATATGCATACGAATTATATGATAATTTTAGCACTCATCAAAAGATTTCGATCCCGCACTTTAGGGCCACTAGTACTTGATTGAAGATATCTATACATAAATGCAAGAACTCTCTCATGGGGAAGTATAGCGTGGGGCGGGGGTTTGTTCTTTTTTACGTCAGTAGTATTAATTTTTGGTTTGATACCGTAAATTTTTGGTTCGGTAGTGTAAATTTTTTTAATATATAGAGTTAACCCCCAGTAAAATAGTTTACTTTCACCCTGCCACCATATGCTATGGCTCAAGCTCCACCACTGAACTCTCTCTCATTATGTTTTATCAATAAGGAGGTACGCTGACTCTTTGATCATCCGAATTCGTTACATATATATTACAAACTTAATATTTTTGGGAAAAAAGTATGAGTTTCACTATTTAATTGCATGTAGGAGTTTTATAAAGTTTAAAACGCAATCTTATTTGTATTAAAAAATATCCAATCACTGACACGTACATAGACTGCAGTTATATTTTCTCAAATGTATTTAGCCCCGAGATTGATGTTTGAGTATGAAAATATTTTTATTTAAACACCTTTAATCGTTATAACAAATTATGGAAACAAATGTCTAGTTCAATCTAATCCAATCATAATTTAACACATGACTTAGTTATATTCATAATTCTCGTATTTATCTTTAGTTTTTATATACATCGTCATCTTTTTTCAAGTTTTTTTTATTAACGTCTGAGTTAGGCATTTCTGCGTGCGAATCTTTTCTCTTTTTAATTCTAAGATTAGATTTAGTTTTAATAGTAAGGTGATTATACATTAATGTAAGATAATGAGCAAATTTGTAATCTTTATGTTTGAATTTCTAGCCACCCTCAATCTTTTGTCTGAGTTAGGTCACCTTTATGTTCTTTTAGTTCATTTGACCAACCTCCAACTAAAAGTTCATTAAAGATTTGTTTTACACTCGCTTTTTGTATAGAAATAAATGTGCTGATAACCCAAAATTCACTTGTTTTATCTGAATAGTAGCGTTATTAGTTGTTTTATGTGTTTTAAAGGTTGGAGTGAAGATATGTTTGAATGAACAATAAATGAAATAAAATAGGTAAAAAGATGAAGAAGAGTTGAGATATGTAGTACAAGGTTATATGTTGAATTTATAAACAAAAAGTTAATACTAAAACTAGTTTCAAGGGAAATGTATTTTTATTTTTATTTTGTTTTTACATGGCTTCAGTGACTTGTTTGTGAAAAAAACCAATACTAGAATACCGAAAACAGTACCACAATGACTTATAAGAGCATTTTCAACCATCTTCTGTTTATATTATTATTCTTAAATTTTGATTAAAAAATCATCAAAAGACATAATCTATTCTATTTTTCATTTCTATATCCTACTCATACATTTTTAGAGGAAAACAACATCATCCCCAAATATAGGGATCACTAGTCATATCTTTTCTTTTAATATTTTTATAAGTGTATGTGAGTGGGAAAAGATAAATAATATTATTTAATTAAGATAATGATATATATGAGAAATGAGATGTGAAGAGTTTAAAAGAAAGGTAAAAACAATTTACAAAGTGGTGTTTTATTTTATAAATTATAAGGATGAAAATGAGGAACGAGGTGCTCTAATAGTCTTTTTGGGGTATGAGTTGAACATTTGGCTGTATAAATCATCCTGATAAAAAATATATTATAAAATGTAATACATAAGAGTGTAAATATTAAGTATTATGCTATTAGTAAATATTTGAAGAGGTAAATAGGAGAACTCGTTGATTTAAGATACTACTGGGCGTGACCCGCGTTATACGGGTTTCGTCAAGGGTTGTAAAAGTTGAAAGACTTAATCTTTAATATTTTATGTGATTATCAACCACCTAAAAAATTCACATGCGAACGTTGATAAAAAAATATATATTATGAAAACACACTATAAACATGAATCCTAAAAGCATAAAAGAAAAATTATAAATGCGTAAGTGATAACTTTATTAATGTTAATGGGTTGTATTGTGAAGTGGTTAAAAGAAAAGAGAGTAAACTTTACTAGAATTCGAGATATATTTGGGTGTTAGTATTATTATAACTATAAAATATATAGTGATTATATATTTAAGTATTTAAATAAAATAGTACTTAAATATAATAGTAATTAGTTATAAACATATAAATAATAAATGTATATTTAAATACTAATTTATAAAAATATAAATAAGATAATACTTAAAATAATAATTTAATTAATAAGATAATACTAATTTAATGATAATTTAAAAAATATATTTCATGTGTATTTAAGAGAATATTATTAATTAAATAAGACCAAATTAGGAATTGCTACATAAAACACTTGTATTTTATGCTTAAAAAGTTGTATTAGATGTCTTAACCCTTTTAGCAAAATTACAATTATGTCATCTTTAAATGTTTATATAATAGTATAGATAAATATGCTACTAAATATTTAACATTCAACTATTAGATGTAAATTTGGAGAAAAATAACACACATGAGTGTTACTTAGGTGGCACCTTAAAAAGAATGTTAGTCTGCTAGATGACATACACTGGGATCTTATTGTATTTTATAGTGTGTCTACATATAAGGTGGTGTATATGGTGTGTATACGTTATATGTACTATTTATAATTTATAAATGATAAATATAGTTCTATTAGGATCTTGTCAAAATATATTAAACTCGATCGGTACATATTTAATTGTGTGCACCAAACTTTATAAATATTTATTTCTACCAAAATTATAAAACTAATGTGTTTTTCTGATTTATTAAAAATGTATTGACAATTTAACAGGATCTTAATAACAAATTTAAAGGTTTAGAAAATCAAAATTTATTTTAAAAAAATTACCCTATATGCTTTTAGATGATAAACTAACTTTTCATGATTGCATGTTATCTTACTTCATATCCATCTCCTACATCAGTTTTTGACATGAACACATGGTTCATGTTATGGAAGAAAGGACGTTACGTCACATTTGATGTTCGACATCCTAACAAACTCATCGATGAAATTTATGAGGCTCAAACCCCAAAACATGAAACTATATTCTCTTACGTCTTAAATAAAAAAATTATAAATTAAGATGCGTCGATGCCCGTGGAGTTTATCCTCATCAAATTAGTGCGGGTTCAAGTTCCACAAAATAAACAATAGGTAGGTATGTGTTTGCCGTTAAACATAATAAATAAATTAAAATGTAAGATAAGTGATAAATACACTGAATGTTGATAATCATATAACTTTTTTAATATTCCACTGTTTTATTTATATTTTGTTATGTCAAGTTAAAAGTATAAAGAACTGATAAAAGTAATAGTTATTATTATTTAATCGAAGCACTGATAACCAGTAATATTATGTTGGTAATCAGTGACGTATCCAGAAAATCTTTTCATGGGGGGCGGAAACTTTTTAAAGTTCGGTTGACTAACGCGGTAACGCTATATAATAAATTTTTTCGAACCATTTTGGGTCCATGACGGGTTGGATCGGGTCGGCTCATTTAAAAAAAAGACAATCAAACTATATTTCATAAAACCAACAAAATCACGTCAAATGGCATTACAAAAACAGAATAAAGGTACAATATACCTAAAGTTGTTCTCTACGATGTTTTATTTTTTGAAATATTTCCATAACATCTATGGAGACATTCCTAAGTAGATCTTTCTCCATAAAACAAATACAACTATCGCTTAATTTTTCATCATCCATCCTATTACGCAAATCGGACTTCACGTACTTCATTGTCGAAAAACATCTTTCAACTGTTGCGGTTGCAACGGGTAATACGAGAGCTAGCTTCAATAAACGATGTACCAATGTAAATGAAAGGTGTTTCTTTGTTTAAACCATCAACTGTACAAGACTTGATAAACCATCTAAGTTGGCAAATCGACTATCCGCTTTTAAATTGTCAATATAGATCTCTAGTTCAATCGAAAGTCTTCTTTTATCATTTTCATCAAAATCATTCGGGTACAACTCGGATAATCTTAGTATTTTTGAAATGTCAAACCTACCAAAATTATCACAAGGACTCAAACTACTCAAACAAACAAGTAAGTTGGATGTTACCTCGTTAAAACGACTCTCAAACTCTTGTATTTGCATATCTAAAAACACATTGAAGCAATCGTAGTCAAAATAGTGGCGATATGTGATATTTGTCTTTTGTCTTGGCTTCTTTGGGTTAATGTACTCATCATTCATGTTTATCACTTCAAGTTCATAGTTTTCACAAAAAGAGTTAACATTGTCAAAGAACTTACTGAAACCCTCCATTCTAAATTTCTCAAGTTGACGTTTAGTAGAAGAAACCAATGAAACCGCATTCAATAAATCTTGCTTTTTTTCTTTGAAGACTTTGAGATGTGTTTGTGATATCTAGAATATGCGACATCAAGTGTAAGTAGAAGACAAAGTTGTATTTTTTCTATTTCCGATTGAAGTCCATCCGCTTGTTTGACACTTGCAAGATTGACACCCGTTTTTCAACATATTCAAGGACTTCCATAACCGATGGATATAAAGTAATCAAACGAGAAAGAGTTTTATAGTGAGAATTCAAACGTGTATCCCCGGGCCTTGAAAGTGACATTTCTTGATTTAACCCACTTCCGGTAATAAGGTTATCTTCCAAGTTTTTTTTTTTTGACTTTCACGAAGCTTATCTTGTCGTTTGCAAGATGCACTAACGACATTTGTTAGACACCCTACCATTTCGAAAAGCTTCTAAACACTTGTATGTTTATGCGCAACCCCAACAACAACAAGTTGTAGTTGATGAACAAAACAATGTACATAGAATGCGGAAGCGTTTTCTTTTAAAATTAATGCTCTTAGTCCGTTAAACTCGCCCGACATATTACTTGCACCATCATAACCTTGGCCTCTAATATTAGCCAAACTTTATCCATGTCAAGCAAATAAATCATTAATAGCGGATTTAAGCGTCAATGCGGATGTCTCCATCACATGAACAAGTCCAATAAACCGTTCCTTAACTACCCCATACTTATTCACATATCGAATAACCATGGCCATTTGTTTCTTTTTGGAAACGTCACTTGATTCATCAACTAATAAAGAGAAAACATCACCATCAAGATCTTCAAAAATTTATTTTAGTACCTCTTGAGCAAAACAATGTTTGATATCTTGTTGAATTTTTGGACATGTCATTCGATTATTCCCGGATGCATTCCTTAAATTTTGGGCTTGAAAGATTGGTTTAAAGAGATTGGGTTTAAAAGAATTGGGTTTAAAGATTGGACTTATAGTAAAAAAAACTAGATTTCAAAGGGGGGCCATTGTAAAATTTTACAAGGGGCGGTCAAAAATTGAATGTGTATATAACATAATAATAAAAAAAATTAAGGTGGGCGCCCCTCCCCCCTCCTGGGGGTAGGTCCGCTAGTTGGTTGTTATTATCACTGATTATTTATCACCTTATAGTAATATAACTTAGTTGTTAATACATTAATTAGCAAGTTTTCTTTCATATTACTGTGATATAAAAGATAACTACAATTTCGTATCTACTTCATTGCATTTTCAGTTCAGTTACTAATACCACACACGAGGAAGAAAGAACCTGAACTTTTAAATATTTAGGATGAATAATTGGGTAAAGGATAATTCTATAACTTTTTGCCGGTTTAGGGTCAAACGTGTCTAGTTGGCGGGTTGATGGATTTCGGTTTGACGGCTTGAATTGTTAAACGTGACACGACTTATAAGTTTATTCTTGTCAAAAAACAATAATCTGGACACATTTAATATAGTGTAACGCACGACTCAACCTATATTTTAAATTACATGTCAATACAAATTGATGGGTAATAATCAAGTTGTAAACGTTTTAACCTTGGTGGTGGGTTGTAATAAACATTATGGTTGGTCGACATGTTTAATTAAATGGGATAAACATGTTAACCCCCAATAAATTATGTTTAATTAAACAAGTCAACTTGAGCTCCGATATATTTAATAAATGAATAAGATATGACGACTCAAAACCTAATTATTTTCATGTCATACTTAAGGTCGTGTCAAAAATTGCAACCCCTATATTAGGTGATGCCAAACCAGTTATCTGCATCTTAAATAACTATATTTATCATATGATTTGAAAAATATGATGGTTAGTTATTGAAGCATTGAAATTAAATAGTTGTCAGCAAGTGTTATTGAGTATTTATTATTTCAAATCAGCACCTTAAGGTAAATTTAATACTTAGCTTCTCATAATGAGCATTTTTAACATGTAATATGTAATTACACAAGACCACAAAAGGACGCCACATGCCTCATAGTCTCATACATATGGGTAATTAATTGAAACAGGCGTGTTTAGATGGTGAGAGAGTTCAAACAAAAAACAAACTATTGAGACAAATAACAAAACTCATAATATTGTAATTAACTGAAAATTTTGTTAGATATGTTTAGTTATTTATAATACAATAGATAATTTTCATTTTTAAATACTAGAAACTACCAGCTATTAATTTAATATTTCCTAAGATTATTCATTTCTCTCTACCATCTATTAGTTTTTTGTTTCTCAAACTCAAATATATTTCAAAAGATTGATTTCCACGATTATTTTTTGGAGAATTAAAATTAAATTAAGAAAAAAAGTTAAAAATAGAATTATATGTATGTAATAACAGAAATTAATAACATAACATGTATGTAATGATATAAATTATATATTGTTATAAGTTATAATAGAACTATCATTGTTTTTCTTTTTGTGTTCTATTATGATGAACAAACAGGATGAAAACCAAAGAACCATCATGATGAATGTAACAAACTTGAAAAAAAAGAGCATGACGAACAAACTCAATAAAAAATGAACCTGGTAAGCAAACTCAATGATACTTTTTATATACTACACCATTCTTATAAAAAAAATATAATCCTTTGTGTTATTGTTTTATCATTATAGTTATGTTGGTTTACCATATACTACGTTATTTTATTATTATAACCATATGCTTACACCATTACACCAATACAATTATATAACAGTGTTGTATTATGCATGCATAAATGGATACAAATATTACTTAATCATAGAACCAACAACATACATGTCGCGTACTCTCATTATTTCTGATGCGTTTTAGGGAAAAACTCAAAACGAGTCCTCCAATGTATATGAAAAAAATGACTTGTCTTTTTTCTTTTTAAACAACAATTTTTTACCATCAAATTTCACTTAATCTTGTACTTGTAAGGATTTAAACACATACTTTTTTAATTATGGATAAACACTATTGAGTGATCTAATTGAATGATCTCATTTATTGTTGTGATATTGTCATTCAAAGAAACAAAGATTTTTCATGGGTTGCTACTTCCTTCTGTCACTTGATAAAACAAATTTATTGTTGTCCACTTCTCATATTTTATTTAAAATTTATATATAAGGATAGTAAGTTTTATTTCATAAATGAAAATTCTTATTAAAAACTAGCAATACCCTATGTTATAACATACAATGAACATCACCTTAAACACGAGCCATACCTTGTCACCTATCCATATGACAACAAACACACTGAACCAGTTAAATCAAAATGAGTTTTAAATATTTTAATTACGATAAAGACACTTACATCTATAGATAGTAAATATATAAACAGTGGCACCACTTGTTAATTCCGTGAACTCTTATTATTTTTAGAGTTAATTTCAATTTTGCTCCCTAAGGTTTGACAAAATAATGATTTTCCTCCAAAAAATTAAAAACATCAATTTACCTCCAAAATTTTCATATTTTGTTTCAATTTCACTCCAAAAGTTTCATTATTTTGGATAAAGTTGAAACAACTAATGAAACTTCGGACTAAAATTGAAACAAATTATGAAACTTTTGGAGGTAAATTGATGTTTTTAATCTTTTGGAGAAAAATTGTTATTTTTAACAAACCTCAAGGAGTAAAATGGAACTTAACTCTTATTTTTATGTTTATTTTACTTGGATAAATAAGTTTCTTGTTTTCATTTCTTAATTCCTAAACTTTGTTACTATTATTTACCTTTCATGCTTATCTTTCTTTATATAATTAGTTTTGTTTCCTACTTTTTTCTCCATAATTACTAAATATTTATTACTAATTTTAGTATTTTTAACTTAATATTTTTATTTTATCTATATGATACACTGATTTCTAGCCTATTAGTTAAATATGCAACTATATAAATAGTCTATAAATCACTATGAAAATCAACAATATAGGTGGACGAAGCTAGAACAAACTTGATCTCAATGTGTGACTGAGAATTCTCAGAGCCTATGTAGAATCCCACGTAGAAAATCATTCTCACTTGTCCGTGATTATTCTCTTGTACCAATAACGAACTCAAATGATGGTTCTAAGGATGTGTTACGATCCCAAGCCTACAGGATATGTTACGAGTCAAGCTTGATTTTGAAACAGCGTGTTCGAACCAAGTCAAGTCCCAGCTCAAATTTTTTAATGAGTCAGGCTTAAGTATCATTGGGCTCGAGCTCAGCTAGCTTCGGTTACACCCAAAGATCATCAATTCTCAAACGCCTTTTACGACGGCTCGTAAGATTTGTTCAAGATTATTTGCAGATCATGGGCTCAGAAATGGGTTTATATGAAATACTGGGCTCAGGAGAGTTAGGCGTCATTGAATCCATAACCAAAGTGTAAGGTTGGTAATTGGTTTGTCATTTGGGTTAAAACTAGACCTGGCAAAATGGGCGGGTCGGGTCGGGTTAGGTGTCGGGTTAGGATGGGTTCGGGTCAGGACGGGTGCGGGTCAGGATGGGTTCAAGTAAGAAACGGGTCAGGATGGGTTCGGGTCAGAATGGGTTCGGGTCAGGATGGGTCGGGTCAGGACGGGTCAAATCCAAAAATATCAAAATTCTCAATTTTCTAACACAAACCATAAAAACATATAAACTACAAATAAAAGTTGTTTCAAATATTAATTCAACATTTAAAACCCCATGTAAACTAGTATCGTCTAAGAACAAACATGAGGCACAATCTTAACTCTTGATAACCACTTGTCCACTTCAAATATCTTCAAATCAAAGGTGAAAGTTGTTGATGCATTTATACCCATCTAAAGCTCCATGGACAATACTATAATCAAGAAAATTAATGAAACCTTAATACATGAATTAACAATTTTTGAAGTGTATGAAGAATGAATATGGAAATTACCTAAAAATTGAAAGAGTACGATACAATCTTCAAACCAAAAATTAAAATCCTAAATCAAAAAGAAAAAAGATTATTGATCAAAAGTTTCTAGTAGAATTCTAAAAATTAAAACAAACACAGATCCAAAATCAAGATAAATACATTGCATTGACAGACCCTTTTTGGCATTTGAGTTCAGCTCAATCGTTTTCTTTATGCAAATCTGAGTTTTGAAGCCATGATCGTTGAATTCATGCTACCAATATCAGTCGTTTTAGAATCAAATCAGAAACATTCATGCTACCAATATCAGTCGTTTCATTGAAGAAAACACCAGAAAGAAGAAGATTAAACCCATAAGAAGAAATCAAAATCGGATAGAAGTCTGCAATCACATACCTATAGGCCTGAAATTGAACTCGAACTTGAAGCTTTGGACAAAAATCTAATGACGTTGTTTGTAGATATTGAAATTGATGAAGAAGAAACAAAGAAAAAAGAAGAAGTGATTGGAATTAGCTTGCAAAAGAAGAAATACAGATATAGATATACCACCCATTTTGACCCGTGATATATTTTGTTGTGTCCATTTTGACCCGCTATTTTGTTCTCTTCACAATATTTAGCCCATCAAAACCCAGTAATAAATTATGTGTGGCCCAAAACAATCCATCATATTAAAAAAATCGCCCATACCGGCCCAAAATTAGGCTTGTGGGTTCGTTTTGCCACGTATAGTTAAAACCTTTGGGCCGTAATGACTGCACTTAAAGCCCAAATCAACGAAACTTTATCTCGCTATCAGCTAAAGTTTTAAGTGATTATGGTTTTTGTTTATATGGTTACAATTTTTTTATAAGCTCAAACCTTTACGTTTTTTTTCAGTCTTGAAGTATATATATTTTTGGTTATAAAAGAATGTTTAAATATATATGAGAAAAGCAATGAAAAACAATTTTCATAAAAAGATAAAAAGAAAATTTCAGGATGCATGTAACATTTGGTGATTGTAATAGGATTATAAAGTCAAAGAGTTAATATGGATGAAACTAACATTTTATTATGTTATTAACTCCACCTCAAAGAATTATAATTTTTTTATAACTGTTGAAACTTTTCAATCACAAAAAGTTATCATAACTTAGTCATTTATGTATACTTAGTGATTTCTGTATATTGATATAGATGTTACAAGAACATCTTTTGTTGATTTGACAAAAAGCATCAATTTTTACTTCATTTGATTTCCTAAAAGATTCGTATGAGCACGGCCAAACATACTTCTAAATATAAAAGAAATACTTTGTCGATCACCTTCATTATTTTCAACACACCCTCACAACCGGCAGACCACCATCACCATCTCCGATGACACTTGCTTCAATGAACCAAGATGATTTCACAGCCTGACCATGAAATCATTTATCAAGTTACTTATATGTGGTTCATTAGAGTTGACATTGTCGCTTAGTCAAAGATGGTAATGATGATCGACATATGGTTAGGCATTATAGAAAGACCACCTTATTGTACCCTGGCTCAATGCTATAAGCTTATTAGGGTTAATTCTACAGCCTTTCGTATAAATAAGAGGCGGTATTTTTCTTCACTCTTACTCATACACCCTTCTTCCCTCCCTCTATCTACTTTTACATCAAGTCATATTATGATCTCGCCTAGAATACTCAATTGACTTGATCGTCAAAGTGTTGTAGATAATAAATCCTTTTAGCCCTCTAACGTAGTTTTTCGTAGAGTTGTAGTTAAAAAGAATAATCTGAATTGAATTGTCTTTTCTTTATTCAGGAAGCATCTAATCGAAAACGCTTGAAAGTTTGGTTCTTGAGGTATGTTCGGCAGTTTTTTGTAGTGACATGATTGTGCATGTTCTTCTTCAAGAATAATATATATTAATTCCAAAAGAAACTATTGCTTTTATTCCAAATCAATAGAAAAATGTCTCATGGCATCTAATCAACATAAAAGTTAGGAGCATAAAGAATATTAAAATAAATAAATGATAAAATAACAACTAAAAATTCCTTTAGATTAAACAACTATGAACTACATAGGAATCTACTAATTTTTACAAGATTAATGTATAATCCAAATACAAAAGTTAGCCTAACAAACAGTGATGCAAAGCTCCTACTATTTGGCAGGCCTTCCAATGGCTACAAAACAAAGCACATTTGTTCATCCCCATATGAGGTGGACAACATGATGACTTTTAGAAAGTCAAAATACCTGAACTACAACTTCATTTTGACCAAACTTAACCAAATCAAACCGCGTTTCTTCAAGATTCTTTCTTTTAAACCCCTTTGAGCTCCCCACGTTCTCCCCATTGTCCCTTCCTTCAACCTCTTCTCAAGCCTGCAACTTTAACTATTTCTTCAATCTTGAAGCTTTGACTTTCATCTTTGACCTTTTTCATCAGCAGTTCAACAATCAAGTAACACCCTTTTGAGTTTTGATCCATTTGGGTGTCTTATGTTGTTTGGATCAAGAATCAAGAGATCTTGAAATGGGTTTGTGTAGCAGCAAAAGCAAGAGTGGAGGGATAAACGGGATAAATCCTAATGCACATAGAGCAAGATCTGATGAACCCAAGATAATTTACACCAAATCTCCGGCTCCGGCAGCCCAGTTTCCGCCGAGAAAACAGCCACCTCCGGCCACCCACAAAAGGATCTTCAAATCTGACACAATTCTTGGTAAACCATATGAAGATGTTAATCAACATTACACAATGGGGAGAGAATTGGGTAGAGGTCAATTTGGTGTAACATACCTCTGCACACAGAGATCAACTGGTCAAAAGTACGCGTGTAAATCGATTTCGAAGAAGAAACTTGTGACGAAAAGCGATAAAGATGATATGCGAAAAGAGATTCAGATCATGCAGCATTTAAGTGGGCATGCTAATATTGTTGAGTTTAAGGGTGCTTATGAAGATAAGCAGTCTGTGCATTTGGTTATGGAGGTTTGTGAAGGAGGTGAGCTTTTTGATAGGATTATTGCCAAAGGTCATTACAGTGAACGAGCTGCAGCGTCGATTTGTAGATCGATTGTTAATGTGGTTCATGTTTGTCATTTTATGGGTGTGATGCATCGCGATTTGAAGCCTGAGAATTTCTTGCTTTCTGATAAGAGTGAGAAGGCACTTCTAAAGACTACAGATTTCGGGTTGTCAGTGTTCATTCAAGAAGGTATTGCTGATCAAACTTTGTTTAAACTTTAAACACATGATGTTGTTGAATCTTTTCAAAGATTCAAATTATAGTTGTGATGATATTGTTTTCTTAATCATAATCTACTGCAAGTCTGCAACCAATAAGTTTTGGCAAGGCAACCCAACCTGGCCCAGACTGTTACGACCCATAAGATTGACCCGTTTCAACCCATACAGAATAGAGACGTTACCCAACTTGTCTGATAAATTCATTTTGACACTAGTAATCTTGTTTATGACAATGGGAACAAACACTTGCAGGAAAACTATACCGCGATGTTGTTGGAAGCGCATATTATGTTGCACCAGAAGTGTTGAAGCGAAGTTACGGGAAGGAAATAGACATATGGAGTGCGGGTGTGATTTTGTATATTTTGCTCAGTGGTGTACCTCCCTTTTGGGCAGGTAATCTGATGCTTTTTAACCAATTTGTTAGGCTTTTATGTAGTTTATATAATAAGTTGGAATGTTATATTACAAGTTATAACCTGAAAATGGATAATAAATTGCAGAGACAGAGAAAGGGATATTTGATGCTGTATTAGAAGGACATATTGATTTCGAAAGTGACCCGTGGCCATCAATTTCCCCGAGCGCCAAAGACCTTGTCCGCAGGATGCTAACACAGGACCCCAAGAGGCGTATAACTTCTGCTCAAGTTCTCGGTATGTAAAAATCAAGAAATATTCTGTTAATTAACAGATACAATATACTATTACTGTAATAATAATTAAAAAAAACTGACCATCGTGGTTTAGGAGGCTGTATGCAACTTGGTGACTTTTAACCCATTTGACTCGTTTCGTATTTGGTTAAACCCTGATTGAGATAAACACAACCAGTTGACCAATTTGATAAGCTCAAATGTTTTTAAATGGGCACAGAACATCCATGGATAAGAGAAGATGGTGAAGCATCAGACAAACCAATCGACAGTGCGGTTTTGTCTCGAATGAAGCAATTCCGAGCTATGAACAAGCTCAAGAAACTTGCTCTCAAGGTACCCAAAAAAGCTGATAACTTAGCTTCCATTTTTAACCATGACAGGAGCAATATTATAAACATATAACTTGTATGTTGTAGGTCATTGCAGAAAATTTATCAGCAGAAGAAATCCAAGGGCTGAAATCAATGTTTGCAAACATAGACACTGATAACAGCGGGACGATTACGTATGAAGAACTTAAAACAGGCTTGGCCCGATTGGGGTCAAAGCTCACAGAAGCTGAAGTGAAACAGCTCATGGAAGCTGTAAGATGTTTTAAATGTTGAAAGCTTCAAGATTGTTGTTTTCAGATACCCTCTTGCTTAAAGACTTCTTTTTATGTTTTTAGGCTGATGTTGATGGAAACGGGTCGATTGATTACATTGAGTTCATCACAGCAACAATGCATCGACACAAGCTGGAAAGGGAAGAACACTTGTACAAAGCATTTCAGCATTTTGATACTGATAATAGTGGGTATGTAAATTATTAGTACACAAGTTTAATGGTATTAATTAGGGGTGTCATTTATAAAAAAAAATTAACAATAAGGTTTTAGGTTGTTAAGGTTGATTTGTTTAACCCCTTTAATTAAAGGGTCATGATAGAGTTGACCTATTTAACCCGTATAGTTCATGTTCGGGTTGACTTGTTAAACCCATTTTGTTTAACATTGACCCCTTTAATAGACATGTTGACCTGCCAAACCATTAATGACACGTTACATCAACCTTTTGACTCGTTTAGATACATGGGTTGTGTTTGGGTAT
Source organism: Flaveria ramosissima (assembly GCA_025215565.1). Lineage (NCBI taxonomy): Eukaryota > Viridiplantae > Streptophyta > Magnoliopsida > Asterales > Asteraceae > Flaveria > Flaveria ramosissima. The sequence goes on along the minus strand of CM046039.1, from coordinate 77,385,703 downwards.
ACAATTTTAAGTGTGTTTGGGTTAAAGTTGATGTCTTTGACCTATTTACAACCCACCAGTCTGACATAACTAACACCTAGTTCTAATGAAAACTCTGAAAAGGATGAGTATGATTAAGATCTATTTTGTACATTAGGTTTATTACAACAGATGAACTAGAGACAGCAATGAAGAACTATGGAATGGGAGATGAAGCCACCATCAAAGACATAATAGCAGAAGTGGATACTGATAATGTAAGTTCTTCATTGTCATGGTGTCTTAAATGACACACGGCATTGTTAAAGAGTAAAACTCACAATAGTTGATTGTTTATTTGACAGGATGGGAAGATAAATTATGAAGAATTCTGCGCGATGATGAGAAGCGGGACCCAACCAGGGAAGCTGTTCTAATGTCGACGTCTTCTTATCAGCATAGCAAAGCTTCAAGAAACTTAAATGGCAACTAGATGGTAACAAAGCTAGAAGATCAGATCATATCCAGTGTCAAATAATCCATACTGAGCCTGATGCATCAGATTTTAAGTCTTGATGTCACGGGATAGCGTCCCCATACTTGATTACGAGTTACTATAATCATAAAGAAAGTTCGTATAATCTTCATTTAAAAATCGTTTGTATCATGATGTCACTCTTGTTGTTTCAACTCCATTCTATAAAGACTTCTGAAATCATTACTCACCGCCATAAAACTTCAAGCCCACAAAAAAAAATAAAAATAAAAAATAAAAAAATAAAAAAGAGCTGCAGTTATGTCAAGTTAGCAGATTGAAATTGATGAATCCGAACGCTTTTATTCATATCAAAACAGGCACACTTCAAACCATGTAACTCAAACACTACCCATGTAACCCCTTTGTCTATATGGGTTGTCAGGTCATAACATTGCAATTGTGTTGTTATCAAGTTATGGATAGGTTTAACAATTCGCAAACAGGTTAGAGGTTAAACGGTTTGCAAACAGGGTTCGCAAACGGGTTAAATGTTAAACTTATGTTAAATAGATTGTGATATTCAACGGGTTGATGGGTGGACCTGTTGATTTTAGTACAACTCAAAACCTGAACACAACCTGATAAGCAAACAAGTTAAGACTGTTCGACTCAAAACCCGATTATTTTTGTGTTAAATGGCCTAGTAGAAATCCAGTAGTATCCACTATAAAGAAAGACAAAATTGAAACATGTATATATCAAAAGGAAGACAAGGTTGACCCTAAAATTTAAGCAAGTTCAAAAGTAATAATATGGTCGTGAAACAAACTGTGAACCAGGGCCATAATCTTATAATCCCAGCATCTGATGACCCACAAAATACCCGATAAACTAAAAGTAATAGCAAGTTTCAGTATATCACCTGGCACAAGAAAAACCAGAAAACAAATGATGAGAACCTTTAGAAGTACAAATCTTGATCTGCAGGGAGCACCGCTCGTTCTTGCCTTGGTTATCTTGAACCCGATCACTTCTTCTTCCCAGGTTTCTTCACATTCTGTTGCTTCTGTGGCTTACGCGCTCGTGTAAGTGCAAATTCTCCCAATTTGTGTCCTACCATGGCATCTTTAATCTGAATCGGGCGATGTTTTTTCCCATTGTGAATAGCGATACGATGGCCAACCATTTCAGGAATAATCATAGACGCACGAGACCAGGACTTTATAAGGTGTTTTTCACCACTTGCATTAAGCTTGTTTATCATCTTCTTCAAATGATTAGCAACAAAAGGGAACCTGTTTATAAGTGGTGCCATTGAGAAACAAGCTTCTTGCTTTCCGTACCTGATATCAACTACCATAATAAACAACAAACAATCGTTTCAACAAACCAAAAAATAGGGGAAAACGAGCTTCTTATCAAACCCTAATCGAACCATGAGGAAAAGAAATCAATATAATCATAGCAGGTTAATGGTGAGCATACAAGCATCATATCAGTTAGCATCTTGAATGTTCGTAACTTAATATCAAACCCTAGCTTGAAAACACAAAATTCAAGAATCAAAACTGCAATCAGTGAGTTTCAAAGGGCAAAATCACCTTCAATAAATTTAAATCGACCCGCGTCACTGTAATGTATGTAAGCTGATGAATCAAATCAAGAAACAATGGAGTATGAATGCAAATAAGAATCATTTGCGAATTCTGAATTGAAACAAGTAATCAAGATCATTAGAAACAACTAGTACTCACCTGAAGGATCGGCCTAGGGTTTTAGAAATCACGATGTTGAGGAAGGCCTCTCGGGCTAGACAAGTTACTAAAGAGCTGACTATTTTTTAACAAGTGACACACCGACAACCTTTTAATCAGCTTTTTAATGGTTTTGATATCTGAATGGTTCAGACTCTTGTTTCGCAAGCAAATATATGAATGGTTCAGACATTTGTCTCTGAATAGTTAAACATTATACTAGTACTGAATGGTTAAGAGGTCTAATGATTAATGGTTAAGACCTCTTATCTGAATTGGTCAAACATTTGTATTTGAATAGTTAAAAGATATACTAGCTCTTAATGGTTCAGACCTCTTATTGATTCAGCACTTAATCATTCAGAAGTTGTTAAACATCCCTTAATTTAGGTAGCGTTTTGGAATTTGATAAGGGTTAATGATAGATACAATTAAATGAATCATTACGATTAATTAAAAAATATATGTTTGGTTGATTATGGATTGAAATTTTTGATTGCGGAATCTCGTTCTCTCTAAACAACCCAACGTCATTCCTCCCTCGTACATCATTTGTTTCTACCAACACCACCCTCACCGTCACACCACCACCACCAACTGCCACCACGTTCACCACCACCACTCGTCCCTACCCGCCACCAACCACCTCCACCAAACATCACCCATCACCACCAACACCCACCACGTTCACCATCAACCAACACCACGAATCTCAGCCACTGCCACTACCACTACCCACTTCCACCACCACCAACAACAACAACAAGATCAACCATCACCACCACTATGATTCGTTTATTCATCTTTTCCTACTTACCAAACAACATAAGGTTATGAATTATTAATTCTCATTCGGTAACAAAACAGAACGATGATGATATGCTAATATTTCATTTCATTCTTTTGCACATCCTATTCCGTCATTCATTCCTATTCACGCACTTATTCTACTTCTCCATGCCAAACAACTATTTGTCTTTTGAGAATGTATATCATTCTAGCATATATTGATAACATTAGACTATATGAATATTGGTTATATACTATCTGATAAATAACTAATAGCTCATATTTTGTTTGGATAATGTAATATAGTATGTATCCGGTAATCTTTTGTTAATAAGTATCACAACCTCTTATTCATCTTGTCCTTTATGTGGTTTTGTCGAAAAAGAGGCAGTTCCATCTTATTTAAGTGCATGTGTTTCAAAAAATGTTTTGATCTTGATTTGTAATTCTTCTTCAAAAAATATCAAGTTGATTATTTTCTTACATTTTTTATCTGACGTCTTGCTAGTTTATTTTTAGTATAAATCTGTCATTCTATGAAAACTTAAAACCATTTGATCATCAAGTTTTTTTTCTAGGTATCAGGTTCATCGATTTCTTTAATTTTAATTTACAGGGTTTTTCTTTTTCTTTAAACCCCCACTCATATTTATATACGGACAAAAAAGGGATTTAACCAGGGAATATGGCTTGGTGACCAAAAAGAAAAAAATGTGTCAGGGAAGCATACTTTTTAAAGACTTTTTTAAGGGTAATTTGATTTTAATGATCTCAATTTGTATTTATTAGCCGTGATTAATCACAACTTCTAAAGTATTTACAGACACAACCAACTTTTAGCTTATTTTCCCCCGACGATCCCAATCTAATTCAGAGTTAACTCCCGTTGGTTTTTTTAATCAAATTGTGCCAACTTTCAGCCATTTTTCAACTTCGTCGCCGCCCAACCTCCACTAGGTCTGGTTTTTAGTGTTTAACCTTTATCGTCACCTAAAATCTACCTCCAACGAGTCAAGTGATTCTGATCAGGGGATGAAAATTGACGGGTGTCAGGGTGCAGAAGTTCCTGACTCACAGACCTGATGAGTGATTTTAACGTTTTACTTAGGGGCTGTTTGGCAATTTCTGAATGATTAGGTGCTGACCCAATAAGTGGTCTGAATCATTAAGTGTTGAACCATTAAGATGTCTGAACCATCAAGAGCTAGTATATCGCTTAACTATTCAAAGGCAAACGTCTGACCAATTCAGATAAGAGTTTTTAACCATTCAGTATTAGACCTCTTAACCATTTAGCATTAGTATAATGCTTAACTATTCAGAGGCAAATGTCTGAACCATTCAGATATTTGTCGTGAAATAAACAGTCTGAACCATTAAATGCTGAACTATTCAGACATCTAAACCATTAAGAGGCTGATTCAGATGCTGTAAAACAACCCCCTAGTGTTTTGGTCATATAAGTAGTCCACGTCATATAAAACTAACGGTGTTAACTCTTGTTAATAAAGGATCATCGAAGGAAAATAAGATCAAAGTTGGAAGTGCGTGTAAACATATTTTGAGTTGGGATTAATACTGACCAATAAATGAATTTTAAGATTATTAAAATCTAATAATCCTTTTTTTGAATGACAAACTCACACACATTCTCAATCCACATAATTAATTTACATCAATTAGTCACAACAACTATGCTTAAACTGTTCACCTCAAAAAAAATATCACCACTTATTCTTAAAATTTTATTATTAGACCTAATCCCTCATCATATGCTTTCTTAGGTGGTTGAAGTTTCTAGTCTCATGACACTATGTGTTAGTTCTGTAGGATTAGAAAAAGGCCTAACTGTTGTTGAAGGAATAGAGGCTGTTTCGGCTCTTGGAATAAGGGGAGAAGGGCTGAGTGCCGGTGAAATGCTTTTTGAGACTTACCCCACTCAATGGAAATTTCTTTAGGCAAGATCCCACGTCCAAGAGTCTGATTCTGATTCTGCTTTCACTCTTCTCAAGGAAGGAGGCCACCAAACCAAAGGGGAGGTCTTTGCTTGCTTGCTTTTCCTGTTAGAGATGCTAGTCTTTTTGTAATAACTGCTCTGAAAATGTTGATAAAATTCAAGCTTAAGTTATCCTCTAATATTGCTTCATGTGACGTTGACTGAATACTGACTGGATACTGGATAGAGCATCTAATCAAATAGTTGATAGTATTGTGATTCATGTGATTAGAGGCTTTAACGAATTACTTAATTTATTTAGTTTATTAAAAATAATCTAAATACATGACTATTAAAAACAAAACATTACATTAAAATATAAATAGAAAACAATATATAATTTAAAGAAAAAACAATACAAATACCAGCAGTATATATAGGTAAAAAAGTAAAAATTCAAAAAGAAATTTTTTTTTATTTTATTTTCATGAGCCTAACGACTCTTTTATTGAAACCCAAGAATTCAAGAAACTCCAACGTCCATTTTAACCCGCGACCACACCCAAGTCCCTTAAGATCACCCCCAATCGCGCCACCATGTTGTTGTATACGGACCAGATTGGCAAGTCAGGTGGTTTGCGTTCTTCAAAACAAATAGTCCGATGGATAAACATGCAGAATTGCAGATTCAGTTGTTCAAAAAACAAACAGTTTAATATGAAAATATTGAAACCTGAGGGGAGTGATTCAGACTTCCCCAATTTATCGAAGGTCGGTTATGCACAACAGATAAAACCAAAAGGAAACGAAAAATATCACTCCCCCAATTTCCTCCGATCTCCGGCGATCTCACCGGAACTCCGATTCCGATCAGTCTCCGATCAGGCGATTGTTACACCGTTTGATGGATAGAGGCAAAGCTTTAGAGGCCGTACAGAAATCCGTTCAGAACATCGATTTGAATTACAATTCCCAAAACCCTAACAAGTTATCGAAGAGCTATTATCCTTCGCTGCAATCATCCTGTGAGTTTATATCTGAATATTATCGGTTTTTGATTGCGCTTACATTTAAGATTGTAATATATATGGATTTTATTAGGATTGTAGTTCTGCAACCTCGCTATTTGTTGATGAAATTGGTGCACTAGCTGGAAATTGTTGTTAGAATTTTCATTTTTAGGGCAGGATGAGTACGTATGAAATTTACTGTAAATGAAGTTGGATATATGAGTTGGATTGTTTAAGTAGCTGTTATTTCATGTTCCGGCGTCGGTTTTGTGTATGGATGTATGTACACCTTCACGTTCAGTAAGAGAATGCAGGTTGTTTTTTGACACTGGTACTTCTCAATGTTAAAGGGATGAGATTGTGATTTTGAGTTATTCTAAGATTAATATTCCATTTGCTATGGAATTACGAAGATAAATCAAGTTTGTGATGGGAACTGGAAAGTTAATGTTGGACTGTATTTTTGTAGAGGAAGGAGTATGTGTTTTGTTTGTTTGATTTTATCTTGCTTATAAGTTGTTTTGTGGTTGTGCAGGGTCGCCTTTAAAGACGAGAAGACCGCCTGCTCTGGTAAGCCTGTGTCTTGGAATAATAGGCAAGCATCTTGATGATATTATTGAGGATTTAGAGGTTTTAACCAGTTTCCCGTCAGAAATTAAGGTAGGTATTTATTACTGGTGTCTTAGTTGTGCATAGAGTTGCAGGTTTAGATTTTTTATTCTATTAGTTGGTATGTATATAGTTTGGCATTGTTAGTTTGTAACTTTGTGATTTTGTTTTTTGAATATATTTTCATTGCTTCAAAAAAACCAGCATGATATATGACTTGCTTGTCAGAGATACCTGAATATATCTCTTTAAAAGGATTTTTGTGGTGTAGTCTGAAATCTTTAATTGAATGATCAACTTATCAGATGGCAATTACAGCCATTGCAAGAAGAAGAAAGTTGCTAAATGATGACGTCATCATTGCATTGGCAGAGAGCTCATGGGAAGTTCTTGATTTATCAGATTCAGAAGTTACTGACATCGGCTTGCTGAAAGTGATAGAGATTTGCAATCATGTGAGAGCGATGGACATAAGGTGCATTCAGAATATTAGTCATACCTAGTTACCTTTGACTTTTTGTATGCTATGTGAACTCATATAATATTCTTATGCAGTCGCTGCAGTAACATCACTTCATTTGGTGTTTCAGAACTTGTGAAGCATTGTCATTGCCTTGAGATATTGAGATGGGGGTATGTTTCTACTTTTTCGCGTTTTCCCCTATAATGATTTTAGAAATGGTAAGTAACTTAATATGTTGGGTTTGATATACCTCATACCGGGATATGAACACAATTACTACTACAGAGGATGCCCAAGAAGCGAGCACACTGCACGAAGCTCTTTAAGCATCTTGAAACCAACAATAAACATTGTTGAAGAGGACTCATGGGAAGAACTTGATACCACAGAGATTGTACATGGAGCACAGTCTTTACGTTGGCTCATATGGGTACGCTTGGTATCTTCATCGCATTTCATTATATATGGGTCGCTTTGGGTTATGTTGTATCACTATGGGGTCCAAGGGGTAAAGTAAAAGACTTAGCTAACAAGATGACGAGCCAAATGAGCTGAACGGATTAAACTAAAAGTCACATGAAGTTTATCTTTAATGCCTAATTTTTTAAGTTTTTAAAAGAACGAAAAAGAATAGTTTTGTAGGTCAACCACTTGAGTGCTTGTTTTGCCACCTGTATTGACCTGAAAAAACTAACCAGACGAAAGGACAGTGGTTTCTTTTTTAAAATGTAAAAAATAGAAAAAGAATAGTTTGCGATTTGACATGTCCATTTTGCCACCTCTGTGTACAATGATAAAAGTAAACTAGATAAGAAACGTCTTGAGTTACAAAAAAAAAAAGAAAATACATAAGAAACGGCTTGAATGGGTTGAACATGTACCAAAATTTTGATGACTTTCTTTAAACAATGGAAAAAGGGTAGTTTTTGGGTCAAACACTTAAACTCAACCTGAAACGTCCATTTTGCCACCTTTGTATACAATGATAAGACCATATATTCAAAGGAGTCATGCAAGTCAAACTGATTGTTAGTCATTAAAAGTGTATTTTAATGCATATAACCTCCTAGGTCATAATAATTAAAAAGAAAAGATAAATATTGTAGCATATAGTTTTAATCATATTTAGTGCGACAATTATCTTTAAGAAGTTTTTAGAAATGGAAAAAAGAATGTGGTTTAAAGCGACCTTTACCTTTGATCGTCCGTTACTTATTCAATTCTTTTTTTATGATTGTTCTTTTCTTCCAAATGATTCAAGAGTTGTTCTTGTTGCAGCCAAAAATTGATAAAGATTCATTGGAGAGTCTATCAATGGAATGCCCTCGTATTATAGTAAATCCAAAACCATCACTGTTTGGTCACAAAGGGATTGATATTCCTAAACATGCATTACCTGGTGTACCATTGGATGACTTTATTGTAGAAGACATCGACCCAAAAACTTGGGTAGTTCCAGGATCTAGGGTTAGGACAACTCAACCTGTTTTGAGCGCAAGCGAGCTGCCGATTGCTGAAAGATTTAGACTTGCATTTGTTGAAAGAGATGCTAGAATGGCTCCAAAACGGGCAAAAAATGCTAGACAACGGCAGCGACGGGCTGCAAGAGAGTGGCTGACAACAAGCACTAGTGCAAAGTCAATTGTCCTTGCAACACAGATGAGCAAAAATTTACACACTTAGTAGGTATTAATAGTAAAAGGCTGCTATAGATTTATAAAATTTTGTGTGTATAACTTGCTGTATTCTACCCTATGGTCATGTTACGCTGTGTTATTTTTTGAGTCACGAGATCGAATATTGAATTCATGGGGTTATGTTTACCAAGAAAGTGTATGTATGATATAAACTGTGGAATCATTTGGGCTTATGCTTGTAGCTTTTTTTAAACTCATTTGAAGGGTGATCATATGGAAAACATATAATTCATCGTGATAAAGCAAGTTTGAAATGAATATTATTAATAGTTACTACATCTTTCATCTCTGTTCGATTGATGTTATATTATATTATTATAATGAAATTTGGTCATATTAGGCATGTGATGCTACAAAGCATATGGACTGCTGTTATTACAAACTCTATAAAAATATGTACATTAAGCATCATTCTTGAGTTCTTTAAGATTCATGTTTGAATCAACTTATGGCATCTGTTGAAACCAAGCTCATAAAGTTGTGGGGCTGCTTCGTGTTTGAAGGCACCTGCCAGCTGGACTTTGTGGCTTAACCAAAGTAAGTACCAAATTGCCCTTCTTTTTCCTAGATAGTCTTGAAAATTGTTTAAATTAACTAGCAAGAACTGATTGGCCTGTGAAAATTTTTTTCTCAGGTGCATCAAGTGAGGGCTTGAAGTGCATAATTGAACAGACTTGCTTCCAGAATGGGTACAGTTTTAATAAAAAGGTATTTCTGTTTATTTGGTTATATAAAGAATCTTTTTCATAAACCAGTACCAGTTTAGAACCTTAACAAACTATATTATATATGCTTTTGAATCTATCATGATCCCTTTGGCTTTATTTCCTAGGGAATGTTTCATACGTTGCTTAGCAGTTAGCATTTGCAGATTTGCATACTATTGGGGCTAAATATGAAAACATTATTTTAGGTGTAGATCATAGTAAAGCTAGAATTAAAAAGTACACTTTCATTGGACTATATGGAACAAGTGGCCTATTAAAAAGACTACTAGTCTCACCTAGATCGCTCAATCATATGTAATTAAAAGAAGAAAACATAAATAAATATTACACACGTGCAAATCTAGGAAATATTCGTCACTGCATGCCAAAACTTGATTCAAGCTGTACTTGCTGAAAAATGTGAACGACTTCAAAGCATCCTATTTGGCTTCATTTGTCATACTTTTCAATCGTAAGCATTTTTCTTAAAATTGAAAAGATAGATCTTTTTTTTTTTGTTTTAAACATTTGTGTTTTGTTCCTTTTGGGATTTTTTACAAGATTAAATGTATTTTTTGCAATAGAAAACCATGTACCACAGCTCAATAAGTTTCTTACATTTTGATACAGAAAATAGGTTTGGTGGCATTGCAAAAGTTTTTTTCAAAGAGCACCAAACTCACAAGGATGCTACTTTAGTAAATTAAACAAATAAATCGTATGTGCATATAGCATTGATGCTTTATGAACTATTATAATAATAGTGTTATTTACATAATATATATAAATATGGAGTGTCGAGGGACCCTTCTCATAGTAAGATCATCATTTGAATAAACTTAATACATGTGTTAGTGCTCACTTTATTAATATTTGGGCCCCCCTTGTAGTTTGCCGCCAACTGTATTTAGGAGCATGGACATGAAATAGTCTAAAACACCTCCATTTTTCTTTCTTTTTTATATTATCACTCTCATTTTTTCCAAAGTAATTTTCAACCGTTGAAACTTGTTTAAAAAGCGGCAAAGTGCTGATTGGTTTTAAAGATATTTGTTACTGTCTTTATCCACCAATTACATCGAATGGCGGCTGCAATGCATCAAATCAAGAAATGATATGATTTTAAAATCTTCTGCAACTGTTTGTTTGTGGACTAATACATTGAATAATGGCTGCAGTCCATTGAACGATTTTACATGAAATTTTGTTTTATAAAACAGGTTATTGGATGTTCTTCACATATATTTCACAGTTTTAGGTAAGCTTAGGGGAAAATTAAGACAACAGCCATTTGACCAAACCTGTTTACCTAAATACCGTTGACTTTCCTTTCAAAATTTTAGATTGACCTCTACATATGATTACATCCGTTCAAGATAAGCTATTGTGTATCAAGATTATGAAATTTTGTGCATATGGTGCAAATTCTAGAAGCACGGATCAAGATCCTTTTGAGTGCCTAGGCTGATCGATGTAAAACCTTTTTTCTGCACCTATAGGCGCGGATCTTGCCAATTTTTTCACCAAGTGCTATGTGGACAGTTTTAATTGGTTTTCCACACCATTGAAAGTTGTGTAACGGTCAAATTGATAATTTGTCATAAAAGGTCAGATGGCTATTTTAGTACACAAGTTTGGTTAAGCTGTTAAATCTTTTTAGAAGATATCACTGGCTACTTTAGTAATATATTTTGTCAAAGCGGCTATTCTGGTGATTTTCTCCCAAGTTTAACCGTATTTTGATCGTATAACTGATGAATGAAGGTTCCCTTTCATAAAACTTAAATTTTTCTGTCTTTCTTGACTATAGATCATGATATTATGCATGTTTATGCAACATATGTTTGGAAAAACTACATTCTATGCTTCAATTATTGGAATTTAGAGCATAATTTCATGTGTAGATATCTGCAGGTATTACTGCGGATTTCATTTATTTGTGAATTATAATAAAATATTCTTTTGGAAGTTTGTGAACTTAAAATTACGAAGGCAACATAAAAAATAAAGATGCGTTGGACTTATATGGAACAAGTGGACTATTATAAACCTAACAAAGATATTACCCTTTAAGTCCATTAATTGAATATTCAAATCCTATAAATAACTATGCAGGGGTATTGAAACTTTGTTCAACTTTGTACCCTTTATTATTTTGCTGATATAAATCTCTAATATGCACGAGGCGTCCAGCGAGGAAGCCAAACTGAAGTTTTCGACATCTGTTTGAAGAAAACAAGTTGATGCCTTATTTTATTCAAGATTTCACTTTTTTTATAAATAGTACAACAGTTTTTTTTTAACCTTTATTTTCATTTTAACAAGAAGTCTTTATCAAAGTTGGGTCATTTTATTTGAAATAGTTGATAGAACATGGGCACTTGTGATTTGTGAACAATAAATCAAGACTTCATAGATAGCTCAGTTTTCTTTTCTCTAAAAGCCTATAAAGTTACACATTTCAAGAACTCATCTACCAGTGAAACCCCTTTTTCAAAACTTTAAAGATTGTATTTTTAATGTGGAAGAAGTGTAAAAGATCATAATTTTCGTCCAAATCCCAGAAAACCCACCTGGATTTATAGTTTTTAGCGCTTTTCTGTGAAAAAAAGGTTTAAACTTCAGCGGTTTTAGCTCAAAAGTCTTGTTTTTTCCCCTTGAAAAGATTATTTTTTGGTGTAAGTTGGCTGAATATATTTTTGTGTTTTGAAATATGAAGGTTGTTGTGGGTAGAAGAAATATGTACAGAAAAGGTAGCAGTGTGTGGTCATCCATGTTTGGAGATGAAGAATTTCAAGAAACTGATGTTTGGTCAGTCATCAATGAAAGAAAAGATTATGATTCCAACTTTGTGAAGTCAAAAGGGTCAACCTCTGGATATTCTTCAAGAACAAATCATCATCCAACAGCAGCCAGAATGATTCCTAGACCTAATACCAACAACTCTGACATTGAACCTAGGATCCCTCAACAACAATCAGCACCTGTCAATATCCCTGATTGGCCTAAGATCTATGGTAAGTCAAAGAGATCATCACACAAATCTGCATTTCTTGATTATAGTTATGATGGTGGTGATGGTGTTCATCATAATGGAAATGATAACTGGAATAGTGATGATGATGATGATGATCATGGTGATGGGAACATGATGCCACCTCATGAATGGATTGCACAAAAGCTTGCAAGAAATCAAATTTCTTCATTTTCTGTATGTGAAGGTGCTGGAAGAACACTTAAAGGCAGAGATCTGAGTAGGGTAAGAAATGCTGTCTTGACAAGAACTGGATTTCTTGAATAATTTCTTGATCTATCTTCATAATTTCCCAGAAAAAAAAAACTACACAAAAAAAAAAAAATTCAAGAAAAGACATTATTATCATTATCATGATGATGTAAGATCATCAGTATGATTGATAATTGTGATAATTAATTGGGTCCCATTCACTTGTATGGTGGTATTGTCTGTGCATAAATTATTGCTTGTTTGTTTCTTTCTTGTTTCTGGGTTGTGTAATTAAATCTATTTTTGATTAGTTTAAGGGATTGGAATTGTTAATGATGGTTATAGTAATCAATGGTTTTGTGCCTTTATGATGCATGGTTTGTAGTACAACTTTATATGCATAAAGTACACTTAACATCATGTCTTGAGAAAGTGAAAGATGATTCAACTGTGTCTGTGGGTTCTATTATGCACACAGGGATATTTTGGTAAATTCCAATATCATAACAAATGGTGGTGGTCAAGTATATGCATAGTTGTCACCATCAGTCAAGTTTTCAAAACCTTTTGTGTATATTCTGAGTCATTCATAATTAAAGCATCAAATTATCTTCAAGATTTGTGGATATAATCCTCATTTTGAATTTGTGGTGATTTGTTACACTCAACATCTAAACATTTTTTATAACAATATTACCATCTATTCGCTTTTACTCATCTATAAATAATTGTTATGTCTTGCTCAGATTCAATTGAGTTAGCTTGGTTCGGTTATTCTAAGTTTGTGTTGAGTTGTATATCCTGACTAATTTATTGGACTTGTCAGGTAGATTCACGTCGGTTGGTTATCCGGTTAAAACTGTCTATATTTGATGTTTTTTTATTTTAAACTTTTATAATTGATTGGTTTTACTTTACTAGGTAGATGGTTTGATTTTCTTAGAGATGATTGTTTTGTTGGTTTAGGATCCAATTATTCAAACTTATTGCAGTTAATAAATTCAATTGGGTGGGTTTTGTGTCAAATGAGAAATAAGTATGTTAATTAACTTTGTAGATTAAAGGAAAAATTATTAGTACCAAAACTTCTGACATAATATTTTATTTATAAAAATAGCTAGGTTTATGACATAAATTATTCAGAACATTGCTATAGATATAACACTAACTAACTCATGAAAATAGATTAACGAGAACATATAAGAAAACTATAGAATTCTTAAATAGTTCGTGTATTTTGATTTGGTTTTTTCTATGTATGCAGACAACATTTCAAAATTTTAAGAGAGACAAGTCTCTACGCCGATTTGGTTTTAGTAATTTTGTCTTGTCTTTTAGCAATTGAATGTCATTTGTTTTACTTAAATAGCTACAAAGTCCCACACTCCAACCATCATGAATTAAACGTGAATCGTACAATGTTTAGTCACAAACAAATATGGATTTTGTTTTGGTTTCTCTACAATACATTGAACCTTCTTTGTATATTCTTTGTTATTCGATTCTTTTTTACTTGTTGAGTATTTAGAATTAAAGTTATCCGATGATGACACCAAATTATATAACATTTAGTAACAAACAACTTGAAGGATCGAGCAACAAATAAAAATAAATGAACAAATAAAAATGAATGAGTGGGATACGTTTAACACTACTCTTCTTTAACATTCATGATAGTACATGAACGTAAAGCATATGAAATATACTTGTGTTTTATGTCTATAAACATAGCTATAACCATGCCATAAACACTAAATAATAAATATTTGAAAATTGTTATTTCTATTGATATTTTCATGTATGTTAATTATTATTCCACTATGAGCTTGAATATATTTTTTATTTATTTTAGTACTGAATTTTGATTAGATGCAAAAGTATGACAAGTTGGTGGTGGTCAAGTTGCTATCTTTCTTTGTCAATTATATTAAATAAAGAAAAGAAAAAAAAAACACTGCTCATGTTCATGTGTCATCACACCACTTGAAATTTTATAAACTTTATTCATTAAATTTTAATGATTTTATAATATTTATTTCTTTTTAGGTGTTATAAATTGCAAGATTTCAAACCAAGTGACAAAATTATTTTTAAACTAACTATAATTCTCATGAACTCAAATATGCTGTTAGGGTGTTTGTAAACCAATATTCAAAATCAGTTAAATATCGAGACTAAAGATTGGTAAATGGTCGTGCGGTTCTTGTTTTGACCGGTTCAGTCGACAAATTATGAGTTTAAACCGTTATAGACCAGTTGATCTTGGTGGTCCGTTTTATTTATATACTTCTTTGATGTTTAATCAATTGGATCTATTGATATGTTCATTATAATAATTATTTTATATTGTTTTAACATAATTGATCATTTTACCCTTAATATTTTAACAAACCTCATGAAAAATAATCGTGTTCTTTGACATGTTTCATTTTTACATTGTTTTCTAAAGGACATGACTCCTTTATCTTTTAACCAACCCATTAACACGTAAACAATATTCTACTTTTTTGTCCCTAATGTTATAGATAGCTAATTTTTATGTTTAAATGGTAATTCTTCATTAATCGTAATGACATCAAATCATGATGTTTCATACTATCAAAACACATCTTTTACAAGTTTAAAGTTGACACGTTTAACATTAAGAAGTGAGTGCTGAGATAGATATAAACTTATAAAATATAATCATCTCTCTTGGTTATGTTGGTTTTTTTTTGTGAACTTTAACCGGTGTGGACCGAGAAATTCTCCAAAATATGTTAAGCGGTTACAATACCATTAATTATGTTATCTGTGACATCCTACATAATCGGTCGTGTACAGTAGAGATTTCTGATTCATAAGGAGTACCCTGCTTTTAATATCACCAACGTGTTTTGGACGTATTGGTTGTGGATGAGAGGAGAACTCCACGATTAAGCGTGCTCAGGTGGCAACAATCCAGGGATGGGTGACCCCCTAGGAAGTTTTCACCCGGGCAATCAAAAGCAAATCCGTGTGCTACTCGTAGGTAAAGCGGACAATATTTGTGGTACGAGAGGCCGGTTGTTACATTATCAGGCCGTTTCGCCTTTTCATGTTCAGCCGCGTTGAATCGAGTTTTGCTAATTATAAGTCTTGAGCACTATTTACAAGACACCCATAAACTCGATAATCAATAAATATCATGCGAGGTATACTGATACTCATTTATAATATTATGTGGTAAAAATTACTTTTTAAGATAGTCATTACTCATTACCCAATCTTAACTCACCTAATTAGAAATATAAAATATCCAACAATGCATTTAACAATTCTTCAATTTTAAGACGTTTTTGTTTCTAATAATGTAGACAACTATTTATTATATTTTTAAGGATATACATATAACATCAATATACTTGATTTTAATATGGTTAACGGGTTCAGGTAAACGGGCACGTATCGCCTAATACATGCTAGTCTCAGACCCATTGAGTTTTTGACACAACTTCTCAAATACCCATTTCATTACCCGTTCTAGATCATTGGGTTTTGATCTTTCCTATCAAGTTTAGGTTTTTGTCATCTCTACCCGTTAGTGTCGGCTTTGAGGTGGTGAATATGTTAGAAAGCAGAGATAGTACAAATCGGTTTTCCCTCAAAATAAATTATTGGTGGAATCCAACTTGGTTAGGAACCGGTTCTTGAAAAAGAAGTGGTCAGTTCAATTTGTCGAATTCTTGTTTTTTGTCTTGTTTTAACCAGTTAGATTCATGTTAAACCTGTTTGAACGAGGTAGGTTACAAACCAACAGTTCAAATTCATTCCTAATCAGTTATTGCCAAATCGGTTTCAATAAAGGTTCGGTTTATGTCGGTTCGGTTCATGACCGGTTTTTTCACCTCTTCTTGACCATGTAATTGGGCTTTCGGATCAAAATGGGTCATCTATATAGCATGGCATTGAGACCAAACCACAAAAGCCCAATCTGATGTATTGAGCCCAACTGGTAAAGCCCAAATAACATGCTATAGTTTTTACCCTTTTATTATTCTTTTAAGCTTGATTCTTTGGTATTAGCATTTTATCATGTTCATCACCATTTTCTGTTGCACGTGCGACCCACATGCACGGCTCATAATGCTATGTTCTTTTTTTGTTTCTTAGATCTAGGAACATATAAAATATAATGATGACAATAAATTTTAGGTGTCGATAACGTACGTTCTTGGACCAATTTTTTAAACTTAAAGTATAAACTATAAAGTGTGGTCCCATTTAACAAATACTAAAATAATAATATTATTTAAAATTAGATTAAAATTATTAATTTGTACTTGGACATTAGAACTATGTTCGCCATTGTAATCAGTTTGGTCAAGTTTTCAAATTGTATGTCGTAGTGGTAATTAAGAGGATTCATCTGTATATTTATGTGAGTGTGTTTATTATGTTTTATGATATTTACTTCTATATAAGTGTGTTTTTTCATATTTTGGTAAATAGTTGTAAGTGGTTATGAAAGAATGATAGAAAAAATATTATTGTTTATTTGTAATTTGGGGAATCCTGCTCAATCCTTATAAATTTTTGATATTTTGAAAAGTAGTTGCGAGTAGATGAGAGACAATGTAATGATAAAAGTTTTACAAAATATTATTTAGTTGAGAAAAAAAAAGATAAAATAATGATTTTTAGTGTAGTTATAAAGATAAATGTAGAAAACCTGATGTGAATGCTGAACATTCACAATCCATCCTCCATCTCCATCATTATAATTACACTAAACATCACTACTTATTCTCTATTCTTTTCAATGAAACAATATTTTTTCATACTTTTATTTTTATATTTTCTCCTTCATCCACTCACAACCCAAATATGGGAAAACACGGTACAATCCCCAAAAACTTTTTTCCTCTTTCACTCACAGCCACTTACAACCATCCCTTATAATACATGACAACCACTCACATAAAAATAAAAAACGAACTGTGAATGCTCTAAGTTACGTGTAACATCTATTAAAGGATTTGTAGTCTGATGATATTCAGATGTGTGGTAGATGTGTTCTTCTTTAAATGGTTAAGGTTGTAGTTTCATAGTGGACATTAATATAGGTTTAAGTATTAATTTAAAAGGTACGTGAGTTGGTTGTTATTAAATAAATAAAAAGACTTTTTTACCATTTTAAATATTTGTTAGTGTGTTAATTTAATATTCTTGATTATCATATTATATTTTATATAAAACGTTATAAAACTATAAATATAAAATGACTTTTCCTTATTGACTTTTATTCTGCTTTAATTTTATTGTTGTTATTAATTTTTTAAGTCAATACTGGAATAATAAGATTATAAAACATTTACATAACCGATACAACAATCTGTAAGACGAGAAACATAAGACTTAATCAAGAAAGCAAATCTAACCGTTAAGGATATATTGACTAGTCATAGGAATATGATGGTAAGATCGGTTTTAGAATCATTCTGTTGCGATTGGTTTTTTATTATAAATGACATCGCCTATAAAAGAAACTTTATTGGTGTAGGTTATTAAGATCATGATCCAATTTTATAAATATAGAAAACAATGATAGGTAAAGTCTCAATCTCATCAAGATTGCTTGTAAACACTCTTCAATCATGATGTGCATGAATGGTAGGTTTTAACGAGGATTTGATCGATCATAAAGTAAGATATACGCCAAGAGTTAATTATATAAATGACCCCTTATGTTGTTACCTATAGTGGATGAAATCTTATAGATGTCGGATTTGATAAGTGGGACCGACTCACAAACCCAACAATGTTGTTGAGGCTACACATCGTCGGTCGAAGTTGATTCAAAGTGACGATTAGAGATTTCTTTCGACTCCCTAACTGAGGGACTCCATTTACATAGTGAAAAATAAATGAAATATGAATCGTAATACCCATCCATTTGTAGGTTTTGTCTTATCAAATCGCTTAGTAAATCCGCAACTCTATCTCTATTCGAGAACTTACAAGTGTTTTTATCAAAATGCTTTTATTTTAGGAGACAATTTATAACGTAACTTGCGAGGGCACTAAAGACATGGATCAAGGATGCTTGACAAAAAGGGAATGGGAGGAATGATGAACACATAGAAAAAAAAAGAAAATGTGAAACAATGATAATTTTACATAAGATTTAATAGATATTTTTAACGTCAGTCAGTTACCGAAAAAATATATGAGTCATATATAACTTCTTTTAAAGAGAGAAAGGAAACAAGACTCCTTTGTGTAAGCAACTCCTTTTAATAGGTGATTAAAGTCTTATTTATCTATTTTTCAAATAGAAACCTTAAGTTAAATTATAAATTTTAAATCCAAAAATTTTTGAGCACTAGATATATTGATATTTGAATTGTTCTTTAGTAGTAAAATGGAAAAGAAAATTTGTTAGGTAAAACAAAAGCCATTAATAATAATTCTATTGACCAAGTAGTAATTAAAAAGATAAAATACTTTTATTTTCATCGCCAAAAAACAATATATATATGTAGAATCATTTATGATCTTACACGCAATTTGAGCCGGTAGTCCAGTAATAAAAGTTAAAATGTAAAGAAAAAAAACGAAATTTCCAATTCTAATATAAGATAAATTAAGAATTAATTAAAAGTGATAATAAATGTGTGCATGAATAGTTTTCTTAAAAAAGTTATGATTTTACACTTGTTAAGAAAAGACATACTTGGTAAGAAATTGTTTATTTTATGATTAGCCGACTAGCCACTATGAATACTAAAACTAAAACTTAAGAAAGAACTAAAACTAATTGTTGTTTAATTTACAAATATTATAATGTTAATTACAAGTTAGAAGCACTTTCACTTTCACTTTCATTTTCTGATAATATTCCACCGCGCCATCACCTGATATCAACCATCCACCATCTTTCCCCAAATTTCAACACACACATCCCCATCTACACTCTCATAAACCAACAAATTATATGAACAATTACAGCTTACAAGCACAAATCTCACATTTTTAACAATCTTTTGACCTCAATCTTCATCTTCTTGATTCAAGAAACCACAAACTCCAGTTCCCAGAATCTTGATCTAGGGTTTCATACCACGAATCAAGCTGCTGATTGAAGATTGATGCCAAAAACACACTTCTTGATCTGATTACCAAATTGGGTATTGAGTTGACTCGATTTTTGACATGGGTTTGACCTTAAAGCATTGATCTTTTAGTGGTGTTACAAGAAAGAAGATTATCGATAATGTCTTGGAAGAACAGAGGAGGGTTGGAATCGAACTCAAGACGTGTGTTGTCGAAGAAATTGACGTTGTTCTTGTGTGCTGGTTGTTTCTTGGCTGGAATGCTCTTCACCGACAGGTTTTCTTGTGTTTTTTAACTTTATTTTATTAACCCTACCCACTATTAAAAAGAAACTGAGGGTTTATTTGGGAATCATTAGGTGCTAATGTGTTGCTTTTTGATGATCTTTGTGATGCGTGTTAGATTGTTATGGGTGTATTTGATTGAAGTTGTTGAATCTTAAAAAAGTATTGATCTTGACATTGGGTTGGAGGATTTGGTTATTGTGGATCATGAATCTTGTGAATCTTACTGATCTTGATAAGGGTGTGGAGGAAATTTAGGATTTTTAAAGAGTTGATATTGATTGTGTTTTGGAGGATTTAGTGGTTTTGGTGTTGATTTGAATATTTGGAATTCTTGAATCTAGTAGATATTACTGATGTTAATATGGGTTTGGAGGAATTAGTGCTCTTAGGGTTGTTATGTTTTATAGAGATTCTTGAATCTTGAGAAGTTTACTGATCTTGATATGGGACTAGTGGAAGAAAGATTCAAACCTCTAGTTTTAGTACTCTTAAGAGTTGCCTGTCTCGATTTTAATACAAATTTGAGATTATGAGTGAAAATTTGAGGAGATTTAGCCATTTAAAACGAATAAATCTTACATTTGGTCCGTTATCCTCTTGGAAGATAAATTGAATGGTCAATTTCATGCTGATACTGAATGCAAACCCATGCTAGTTCATCACTTTAATCTTCAAAATTGATTGATAATCATATGGCAATAGTCATATAATTCTATACTGTATGTCCATCAAAATTTGTAGATTTACAACTTCAAAACACTAATTTTGGTGTTCAGCGGTTGATTGAATCGGGTCTAAAAAGTTACATTTTTTTGCATAGTGATGGTCTTTTAGTTAATCTTGGAGCATAATAGCATATAGATAAAAGAATTTCCTAAAGTACCCTTCATTACCTCTATGAAGGATGATTAAAGAGGAATTAAGTTGTATAATACTTAAAAATTGGTGTTAAATTACATCTTCAAATTGTTTTTTAAAAATCTTAATGACTAATATTTGATTCTTTTATCTTTATTGTGCTAGAATGTGGACAGATCCTGAAGCTAAAGGCCCAACGATACCAACCGGAACTGAAGATGAACGAATTCAATTAGTTTCAGATGGTTGTGACACGAAATCAGTAAGTAACCAAGTTCATAAGCACATTAATTCTATTTTATTTCAATCTTTCTAATCCTGATAATAATCACTTTTTGGGATTTTATGTTCTCATCAGAAGGATGTAAGGAGGGATTCCAAAGATATAATCCGTGAAGTTTCAGAAACACGTAATGCCGTCCAGTAAGCTCCGTTTTCCATATATCATCCATGATTAATATGTTTGGCTTTTGAAAGTTGAGATTTTTCTTGATGATGTCATGGATGTAGAACATTAGATAAAACAATTTCAAACTTGGAGATGGAGTTGGCTGCAGCAAGAGCGTTGCAAGATTCTATACTTACGGGTTCCCCTATATCTGATGATTTAACACTACCGGAGCCTGTTAAGAAAAGAAAATATTTGATGGTTGTGGGGATTAATACGGCTTTTAGCAGCCGGAAGAGAAGAGACTCTGTACGGGCTACTTGGATGCCTCAAGGTGTTCTTATTTCTGCATATGTAGCTAATGCACATGATTAGAGTTGTATTTAACTCACTTTCTGTCCAAAATTTGTTTACTTATAAATAGTTTGAATAGGATAAGAGATGATAACAAAAATTATACCATTTAATAATTATCTAATTTATGAAGAAAATGATTAATGAGGGTTATATGCGTTAGTGCATTAAGAATGAACTTTGCGTGACATTCGACCAAATTTTAACATGTTTCCTTTTAAGATGATCTTTTTAGTTTTACCTATTAGGGATATAACATGCTTGGATCAAAACATGTAACTTTGATTCGAGTCAGAGGTACCTAGGGTGAGGGGGGTTGACCCAAAACACTTTTTAGTTCATTTTTTTTTTAAATATTTGCATATATAATCAGTGTTAATTGTGATGAAAAACTATGTTGTTTTAGTTAAATCTAGTTTTTTGAATATAATGATTTATAAGGTTCTATGCATTGAGGATTCATGTTGGTCAACATTCGACCTATTTATCCCAATTCATTGCATGCCTCTTATCTTTTCTGTTTTCTTCTTTCGACTTGTTAGAGAAATAACATAAGCTGAATTGACCCATTATTGGTAAATGGGTTGGAGATTCCACCTCTAATCGACTAAAAGTGAAATGATCTTCACTCCATTCGAATACTAAATCCTCTTTATGTTTTTCAAATTCCAGGTGATAACCTAAGGAAATTAGAGGAAGAAAAGGGTATTGTCATGCGATTTGTCATCGGTCATGGGTAGGCGTTGCCTATTTCACCATTTCCTGTCATGCATTAAACTAAATTCTATAATATAAACTCTACAGGGGCTTATCATGTTGATCTTTGAATTTATTATTGCAGTGCCACATCTGGTGGTATACTTGATAGAGCAATTGAAGCAGAGGACAGAAAGCATGGAGATTTCTTGAGATTGGTAAAAAAATACAACCTTTTTGTTATCGTTTTTGAATCTTGATCTAAGCAGACTTGTTGACAGAAATGGTATGTGTGCAGGAGCATATCGAAGGGTACCTTGAATTATCAGCTAAAACAAAAACATATTTTACTACCGCTGTTGCTTTATGGGATGCAGATTTCTATGTCAAGGTTGATGATGATGTACATGTCAACATAGGTATATTTATACAAGCCTGTTTTAGTTTTTTGTTTTCTTGATAAATTAAAAGTTGCAATTATGACCTGTTTACCTAAAAATGGGTGGGATCAAATGAAAACCATGTTTATAATTGAAACCGTGAAAACCACCACTACCCAATCACATAATTTGTAATTGATTTAACTTTTTAATTGTTTAAAGTATATTTGAGTGAAATTCAATCTTATTTTTGGGGGTCATTATATATCATTTAGTTTAAACTCCAAGGAACGACAATGATGACGAAACGACTTACGTATACGTAACTTGTATGAGTTATGTACGTAACTCTTAGTTGTACACTTGGTAACACGTACGTACATATACATAACCCCTATATACGTAACTCTTATGTTGGAAAGATAGTCAGATCAGAGAACAAGAACAGCAGTCAAGCAACTTAGTCGGCCCGCTTCTTTGATTAATCTTAAGAAAGAAAAGACAGAACAGAATTTTTTGAATGCCTAACACTAGAAGACTCTAACTTATTTAAAGGCTAAACACAGCCTACTTACAGCCAAAGCACAGCTGTAGAAAATACCAAAAACAAAAACTTTCTAAACTGAAAAACGCGTTATTCCAAAAATAAGAAATCTTCTAGCCATAATTGATTCTATCCGGAATTAAAACAATAATCACCCCCTTAATTCCGGTCTTCACTTCAGCACGTCTTCTAATCTTTTACTTTATGATTGTCATTCCCATGAGCTTTCTCATTTCTTCAAATTTGATCCTCGGCAGCGCCTTGGTAAGTATGTCAGCCTTTTGTTGGTTCCCGCTAATATGCTCGACTTTAATTTGGCCTCGTTCAACACACTCTCTGATAAAGTGATAGCGTGTGTTGATATGCTTGCTTCTTCCGTGAAAAACTGGATTTTTCATAAGGGCAATGGCAGACACATTATCCACAAAGATAGTCACTTGTTCTTCCTTTCGACCAGTTAATTCAGCTATCAAACTTCTCATCCACAGGGCTTGACACGCTGCTGATGTGGCTGCCATAAATTCAGCCTCACACGAACTCAAAGCCACCGTACCTTGTTTTTGTGAGTTCCATGCCACCGGTCCATTGTCAAAGTAGAACACCAGGCCTGTTGTACCTCTCCCATCTTCAGCATCCACAGCATGGCTGCTATCACTGAAACCATGTAGTGTTTTGCTTCCATTCCTTCGATAGCTTATGCCTAGATCAGTAGTTCCTTTGACATAGCGAAGAATCTGTTTAACAGCCTGGAGATGGGCTGATTTTGGTGCCTGCATAAACCTGCTAGCATATCCAACAGAGTAAGATAAGTCTGGTCGAGTGTGGGTTAAGTACCTTAGGCACCCGATTGCTTGTCGGTATTGCATTGCATCAATTGGGTCTCCTCCTTCGCTTTTTGACAGCTTCAAACCAGGTTCCATTGGGAACTTGGTTGGGTTACAATCCCACAACCCAGCCTGTTGGAGTATTTTCTTAGCATACCCAGCTTGCTTTAGTGAAATTCCTTCACTGTTTTGAACAACTTCAATGCCAAGGTAATAAGATAGAAGACCGAGATCACTCATCTCAAACATAGCTTCCATTTGCTTCTTGAACTCAGTTATGCCATCATTATTTCCCCCGGTGACGATTAAGTCATCAACATACACCCCCACAATCAAGGAATCCTTGCTCCTTGTGTATACCGCTTGCTCTTGCTTGCATCTTTGGAACCCAAACTGCTTTAGAACACCATCAAGACGTGTGTTCCATGCCCTTGGAGCCTGTCGAAGGCCATAGAGCGCCTTTGACAGTTTGTATACTTTATGCTCACATCCCTTTTTTATAAACCCCTCCGGCTGGGAAACATACACTTCTTCTTTAAGTTCCCCGTGTAGGAAAGCCGACTTCACGTCTAGATGGTGGACTTGCCATCCTTGTTGAGCTGTGATCGCCAAGATCAACCGAACAGTTTCGAGTCTCGCTACCGGGGCGAAAGCTTCATCATAATCCACCCCTGGTTGTTGTACATAGCCTTTCGCTACAAGTCTAGCCTTGTACTTCGTGATCTTCCCATTTGCATCCTTCTTTACCTTATATAACCACTTCAGCCCTATGGTTTTGTGATTGGATGGTAACTCGGTGAGTTTCCATGTCTTGTTTTTCTCTATTGAAGCAATCTCATTTTCCATTGCTTCAACCCATTCCTTTTTACCTGCTGCATCAGAATAGGAATATGGTGCTTCCTCCATTAACATTAATTAATGTTACCTGTTTGCATGTGCGGAGCTCTTGCATAAACATCACCCAAGGGTCGGAGTCCCTTTGGAGGGGTATCATCATAGTCATCAGAATCAATCTGATACGGGTTGTTAAGTTCATCAAATTCTCCTTGAATTGGCCCACGTTTGTGAACAAAAGCTGAACTGCTAGGAGTCTCATTATCAGATGATGTTTGGGCAGCAGATATCGGGCTATGTTGATGCGACAGGCCTTGTGTCACAGGCTGAGTCGCACTTGTTTCGAGGAACGGGCTGCCTGGTTCATCTGGGTCTGCTGTAATTGGGCTGCAAATCCCGGGCTCTGTGTTTCCAGTACTAGCAGTGTTCTCTGGGTTAGTTAGTGTACCCGGGCCACCTGCAGTTGGGCTGAATGATTCTGCAGTTGAGCTGAATGATCCACCAGGTCCACTTGATGGGCCCAACTCGACAAAAAATTCAGTCCATTCTGGACCATTTTCTGTCACATAATCGCTCCAATCCCACCTGCGGTTTTCATCGAATTTGACATCCCGGCTCACAACTAGTTTCCTTTTTTCGACATCATACATACGGTATGCTTTCGAACCAGGTTCTATGCCCAAATGCACCATGGGTACACTTCTGTTATCCAACTTCTTTAACAGGTTTGAAGGTGTTTTGACATAGCCCACACACCCAAAAACTCGCAGATGATCGAGTCTTGGTTTGCACCCTTTCAAAGCTTCGTATGGAGTTTGATCTTTTAATGCCTTAGTGGGCAATCTGTTTAGGATATAAACAGAATGCCTAACCCCTTCTGCCCAAAAATTTTGTGGTACACCCATTGCATTCAAGATACTCCTTGTTGTGCTTAGAACAGTGCGATTTCTCCGCTCCACTACTCCATTTTGCTGTGGAGAATATGGTGCGGTTAGCTGTCTTGTTATCCCTTCCTGTTCACAGAAAGAGTTAAAACTTTGGGAGGTGAATTCTCCCCCCCGATCAGTTCTAAGTACCTTAATCTTCCTGCCAATTTCATTCTCCACTACAGTTTTGAACCTTTTAAAATGATCCAATGCTTCATTCTTTGTTTTAAGCATATAAGCCCACATGTATCGGCTGAAATCATCAACAATAAGGAGCACGTACCTGTTCCCTGCTTGTGTAGTAGGTGTAATGGGCCCGCACAGATCTGCATATACTTGTTCAAGAGGCTTTGAGGCCCTATAAGCTGTTTGATCCTGGAAAGATTGTCGGGCATGCTTACCAGCCAAACACGCCTCACACATTTGTGTGGGGTGGTTTATGTGTGGGACCCCATGAACCAATTCCTTTGTTGTCATCTGTTTGATGGCATCAAAGTTTACATGGCCTAGCCGAGAGTGCCAAGTCCAGGCCAAATCATTTATCTTGGCATGTAAACACACCGGTAATCCAATCCGAAGGTGGATCTTGTACAGCCGGTTTGATGATCTCTTCACCTTCATTAACAGCCTGCCATCAGCCTCATACATCCACAAGTATTCTTCTTTCATCTTCACTTCACAACCTCCTTCGGTAGCTTGACCAAGACTAATAATGTTACTTTGCAAAAATGGGATGTAATAGACGTCCGTTAGTAGGCGTTGCTCTCCATTCTTGCATTCCAAGAGAATTGAACCCCTGCCCTCTATCTCCACACATGATCCATCACCAAACCTTACTTTTCCCCCTACCTTTTCATCAAGTTTTGAGAATAGGTTTCGGTTCCCTGTCATATGGTTAGATGCTCCATTATCTAAATACCACATGAACTCTTCATTTGGACTTGAGACATACTTGGCAGGTATGACTCTTTCTTCATTCAAGTAAACCATCTCCTGTTGGTTTTGCTCACCAACTGTCATTAAAAGAGCAGGTTCTTCAGCATTGGCTTGGGTCAAATTGACTTCTTCTTGCTTCTTTTTGGTTGGACAATCAGATGCAAAGTGCCCCATTCCTTCACATCTGAAACATTGGATGTTGGACCGGTCTTTCTTTTGGTTTCCTCGTCCAGTACTTCTGCCCCGGCCGTTTGATCGACCACGGCCCCGTCCTCGGCCGCGGTTTTCACAGCCATTCCCTCGGCCTCGACCACCTTGCTGATCCTTCCTTCTAGCTTGCCCTTCTTCGCAAGAAAACAGCAGTTGATTCCCTTTGGATCCTTGCCCTTTATCACTTGTCTTGATCCTTTCTTCGAATGCTCTAAGTCTGCCAATTGCCTCTTGAAAGGACATGGCCTTCAAATCTGCAAATTGTTCAATAGAAGCAACTATAGGTAAGAAACGATCGGGAAGAGAACCAAGAAACTTCCTGACCAGCTTTATATCTTCAAGCGTGGCTCCTAGGCTGTTCGCTTTCGAGACTATGCTGCTGATGCGTCCTGCAAAGTCTTCAATCGCCTCTCCATCTTTCATTTTTAATGCTTCAAATTCAGTCATTAAGGATCCAAGTCGGGCCTCTTTAACCCGATCAACCCCTACATAGCGAGCCTTCAAAGCATCCCAGATCTTTTTTGCTGTTTCGAACTGGGAAACTTGGAGGACAAGCTCTTCGGGTATTGCCTGGTACAGGTAGGCTATTGCTATATTGTTCTTCTTTGGGTCAACGTTCTCCCCTGGCTCGATTGCTTCCCAAACGCCATGAACATTAAAAATTGCCTTGATTTTGACAGCCCAAATTGTGTAGTTTGTGGCTGTCAAAACAGGGCATTGCAGCGACAGATTGGTAGTCTCCTTCACCCCTACAATCTGGTTTGCTGCTGGAGTCTCTGCCATCTTTTCTTGTTGCTTCTCTGATTGATCGCACAGTCCTTCGGCTCTTGATCACACCCTTCTGACCAATGTTTGAGCGCTGGTTGTCCCTTTGAACCAGGCTCTGATACCAATTGTTGGAAAGATAGTCAGATCAGAGAACAAGAACAGCAGTCAAGCAACTTAGTCGGCCCGCTTCTTTGATTAATCTTAAGAAAGAAAAGACAGAACAGAATTTTTTGAATGCCTAACACTAGAAGACTCTAACTTATTTAAAGGCTAAACACAGCCTACTTACAGCCAAAGCACAGCTGTAGAAAATACCAAAAACAAAAACTTTCTAAACTGAAAAACGCGTTATTCCAAAAATAAGAAATCTTCTAGCCATAATTGATTCTATCCGGAATTAAAACAATATCTTAGTTGTATACTTTGTAACATGTACTTACATATGCGTAACCCTTGGTTTTCATGGTTTTCATTTATAACATGGTTTTCAAGGGGTCCCTGCCCTTCGTTATAATCTATATTATATCTCTCCAGCAGGACAAATGAGTTGAACGGGTCAAAAGTCATTTTATTGAAATTGCATACAACCTCATAAATCACTTCACTCGTAACTATTTTCCTTTACTGTAATTGTATAGCTTCTGTAATCATTTTTAGCGGATTTATTTATGAAATTAGAAAAAGATCGACGAAAGTTTCTTCGCTGACCCGACCTGTTTTGACACGTACTAACATGTTTTCATCTGTGGCCATACCTGCCTGCCACAGTTTTATCATCTCACCTCTCATGATTATAATTTTATTTTGTTCGAGAAATATACAAAAAATCTAATGGTCATGGTTGCAGGTACACTTGGAGCAACCTTAGCCAAGCATCGGTCGAACCCTCGTGTGTACATCGGATGCATGAAATCTGGACCCGTACTTGCTCACAAGTAAGCCGTAGCTCTTCTTCTTGCTTAAATGTTAATTTTTTTTATCTGTCTAGTGTTTGACTTTTGACCATTGACTTTCTTTGCTAATAGAGGAGTGAGATATCACGAGCCCGAGTACTGGAAGTTTGGTGAGGAAGGAAACAAGTATTTCCGACACGCCACAGGACAACTATACGCCATCTCAAAAGACTTGGCCACATACATATCAATAAACCAGTAAGTATTATTTAACTACAACTTGTGTAAAAAACTAAAAATGACCCGTTACTTTTTTAAACATCTAAAACTATGAATCTTTATAGAAACGTGTTACACAAGTACGTAAACGAAGACGTATCGTTAGGATCATGGTTCATTGGACTCGATGTAGAGCACATCGACGATAGAAGGCTATGTTGTGGGACCCCACCTGGTATGTTCCCGACCATTTTGTTTCATTTATATTATTGAAAACAAAATGTAATGTTGCTGGTTTATGACCTTATAAGTCAAGTATTTGGTACGCCCTTTTTATATATGAAAAAACTAACGTTCTGCGTGGGTGCAGACTGTGAGTGGAAGGCTCAAGCCGGCAACATATGTGTGGCCTCGTTTGACTGGAGCTGTAGTGGCATCTGTCGGTCGGCTGAGCGGATCAAGGAGGTGCACAGGCGGTGTGGGGAAGGTGAGGATGCTCTCTGGTCTGCATCTTTCTGATCAATGGTGTTGATCAATGCAGCAAATCTATAGCATCCATCAAGATTCTTTTAGTTACACCTAATAATTGTTGTACACAAAGATGGTAAGTTTGATGATCAGATGAATGAGGGTTCTGCTTGTTTTAGGTGAAGATGAAGTGCCCATTGGTTTCTTTTTGGCTTCATGAGTAGATGGTAAATAATATTATTTTGTTGTATACCATAATAATATGTGGTAGTCTAAAGGAGATGTATGTGTAATTTGAGGTTATGATGTTTAGGTTTCTTTTAATGGAATGATATTTTTGGTTGAGATCAAATGATATTGAGATGGAATGAAATTGATTCAATAAGATACGCGAGTCTGCTACATTCGCGTATCTTCTTTTGCGTATCCAAATGTTTTCATTGACGATGACTCAAACTCACCACGTGACAGTGTTTCATGTATGGTTTTTTCCGTAACCTAACATCACCAATACGGTGCCTATTCATGACTCGAATGCCTCATATTCACATATCAAGGCATCAAAGACCAAGCTTTTCTGTTGTTATAACATTTGAGTTCTAAAACCCATGCACCCATGGGTGCAACTGTTCACATGGAGACATAAGACACCCAAGAAAATGACTACAATCTTCGATTTATCTATTCTCAAATATGAAGTTGATTTAATTTGAGAACAACTCAAAAGATCATTAACATTTGAATGTGTTATAGTTCTCATGTGTGGACATATCCGATGTTTGACTTAGCTCTGTTTTACGCGGGGTCCAGAGAAAGGGTGAATCGCTTCACGATTTGATGCACATTGTCTTACCGTAGACTTTGTGCAGAAGATTGTTTCAAACCCATAACTTTAATATTACAGAACAACAAAGTTACCGGTTGTTTTAAAACTCAACTTAGACAATATAATTCTCATGTGATTATACCAAATGCATATATATTTACATTTTAATTAATTAATTAGTTTTTTAAATTTTAAGTCCCTTTATTATCAATGATGACGATAGTGATTGACTGATTGCTAGTGCAAAATTTATGTAAATTATGATAAAAATATAAATATATGGTACAAGTGCAAATAAAATAATCTAGGTTCATAAAAGATTGTGTTATTTAATTTATGATTGGATGGATTCTTCCAAACATGGACAGTCCCAATATGATCTAGTGTTATTAAAATCACTTAACTTAATAGACGAAAAAACTTTGACATATGAGGAAATCATCTTGTTTTACACACTTATCTAACATTCCTAATTGTTTGTAAATTCAAACATAATTGTTAGAGATAAATTATATCCTTTTGAAATGTTTAATCTCACTAGTAAATTTAAACAAACAAGATGTTCTGAGTGATTTCGATAAAGATGCGACCACTCTATTCTTGAAAGACGATAAAGGCTTGCATAAGGACGATCTATCTATTTGATGATTCATGGTGCAACGAGTTTTCCCCTCATTTACAATATTAACTTATTCACGTATTTTGCTTTAAATACATACGACGTTTAACTTTATAACTCAGCTTCTCAATCACCCTCAAAGTTACCTCCTCTACCGTACACACAATCATCATCGCTCACAAGTCACACCATACTTCAAGATCACATTCACACCACCTTCCTCACCCTCAACCACCAAACATTACACTATATTACAATTTACTTGCACATTGTTCCTTTTGTCCCCTCTCCTATGCACACATCTTTTTATATTTCTTTTTTCTTTTGCCTAGTTGGCACTTTCAACCCCTTATTTCTTTAGTTCAGGTTTTAATTAAAAACATAAAAGCTTTAAACTTTAATTTAAAAATCAAACTTTTATTAAATGAAAGTAATTTTGGTTCCTAAAGAAGAATTAATACTTATATTTTACAACTATTTCTTCCTAAGTATAGGCAAAATCAATTTAGGAATTCAAACCGAAGGTAATTCAAAGTTTTGACAACAAAAGTCAAAACTAGTTCGGTTTGGAACTGGTTATCGACGGAGGTTTGAACGGTTTGAAAACTGGATTTTCACCGGCTCCTTATACTTTTACAACCCTGTTTCAACCTTATTGACACTTTTAAGTGGTTCTTGCCAAATCAATTTCAAAATCAGTTCGGGTTTCGGAATCGACTTTTTACGCACCTCTATCCCTAAGTAATGCGTGCCTAACGTAAAACTAGTTTGGTCTGGTTCAAAACTGGTTGTAGCCCGAGCTCTCTTAAAACATAACGAACCAAAAAAAACATTGTAATATATTGTTTTTTCAATTTGTTTTGGATAAGGAGAGTTTGTGGGCCAACCCTAATCAAGAAACGTAGAAAACCAGAAATCAATCAATAAAGATACAACTACAATTCCCAATTGATTTCACAAATACTTCTTTCCCATTCTCAAAACCCTAATCTCATCTTCTCATCGGTGTTCATATCTCAGATCATCACCATGGCCAAAAGCTCATTCAAACAAGAACACCCCCTTGGTAATCTTTATTACCTCTGATTACTTGTGATCTTGTTATGATCAATCGTATTTCCTGTAGAACATCTGTTCGTCGTCGTTTTTCACCGGTTAATCGCATCAATTACGATCTTTTATGCTATTCTGTTGTTTGTTAGTTAACTATGTGTTCTTCGTTGGCGCAATTTTGAAGCATACTGAATTAGGGTTTGCGTGATGAAAAAGTAACTGCTTGATTTGATAATTGTAATCCGTAAGCAATGTGAATTGTGTAGATTCTTTAACTCATCTGGGTAGGACGATCTATTGATTTTTCAGTTTCATTAATCTTTTATGTTTGTGTTACAACTTACAATTCCATTGGTACTTGTGATCAAGATAGTTATAAGTTTTTATTAGGAATTAGGGTTCTATGGTGAAAACAAGTTGTAACTAGTTGCTTATAATACTATCTGTATGGTTCTGTGAAGGTTTTATTTTTATTTTTCTAAATCCTAATGCTGTTAAGTTTTACAGAGAGGCGTCAAGCTGAGGCTGCTCGTATCAGGGAAAAGTATCCTGACAGAATTCCGGTTCGAGTGTTTTCGGTTTTGGTTAAAATGCATTGCTGTTAGCTTCGTGTTTTGTTGTTTATGTTTTGTTTTTACAGGTTATTGTGGAGAAGGCTGAAAGGACCGACATACCTGACATAGACAAGAAGAAGTTAGTTGGATTCTGTTTATCATGTTTAAGTTCAATTTTATATAAATGTGTTGCAAGTTCATGTGTTAGACAAAATTGGTCGTTTAGATGGGTTGGGTGATAAATATACGGGTTGGTTTGAAGAGAAAAAGGTTAATACACGTGTCGGGTTGGGTTGGGTTGGGTTGAGCTTTTGTTTCCCTTTTAGCTAAACTCTCATAACTTGATCCACCAGAGATAAACAGCCAAAATCGAATCTTTTAATAGCTAAATCAGGTTGAAATTGCTAATTGTGAAGAAAAAGGTGTTTAACAAATAGTGTTATTAGGGGAATGCTTAATGTTGTTGTATGATGGATGCAGATATTTGGTGCCAGCTGATCTGACTGTTGGACAGTTTGTTTATGTTGTGAGGAAGAGGATTAAACTGAGTGCTGAAAAAGCCATCTTTATCTTTGTGAAGAACATTCTGCCACCTACTGGTATGTGTATATAGGGGCATTGGTTGTGTATTGAACATCCCTCAGTGTTTGTGGCGCATTCAATACATAAACACTTTATAAGTAGAGAACTACGAGAACCACATAAACAGTTTGTACATAGTGTTTATGAGATAAAGGGGGATAGAGAAAGTGGCGTGTTTATAGAATTAATAGCCGCTTTATGTATCATAGTTAAAGCAAATACAAGTAGTTCTTACTATGCATTATCATACTTTAGCAAATGCAAGTTTTATGCAGTTCTCCTATTTCTCTGCCTAAAACTGGTTTTGTGCATGCATGTGTGTGTATATCATGTCTGTTAGTATTAAAGTTTACATATGCTTGTTCTAATACATATTTACATGTTATTGTTGATGGTTATTAACTTATTATATAGCTGCCATGATGTCTGCTATATACGAAGAAAACAAAGACGAGGATGGTTTCCTCTACATGACTTACAGTGGGGAGAACACTTTTGGAGCTTGTTGAAGGGGTGCTATGGAAGCTGAAGACTTGATGTAAATATGCTTCTTGAAGAAGACATGAAAATGTACATTCTTTTGACTATGGTGTTCTGTTATTAAGGTCAAACCCGCTACCCGCTTTTCTATTTTGCCTCGCCTTGGCAGTTTACTGTTGGACTTGTGAACAATTGATATTTGCTTCGTGACAATTCATGTGTTCTGTTGTCGTCTTTTGTGTTTGTGTTATACGTTTTAGTGTTATGTTCATCGGTCTCTTGTTTCACTGGATTAAAGTGATGTTACTTGCTTTCTTGCATTGATGGGTATGGATTACAGAGGCGTTGCCATTTTAACATGATGCGAAGATGACGATGAATAGATAAAACATAATATCATCTTTGGCCATGGTGTTGGCGTGATGGCGGTTGTTTTAGGATGTATATCTTAAGCGATTGAGAGCTTAAGTCTAATCGTAAACACATGAGTAGATTCAAGAGTATGTTTAACGGGTGTATGAATTCATTTAAGAAATAATAATATTAATAAGATAAATGTTTTCTTGTTACCTTTATACTCTAAAAGATATTCTTTATATATTGATTTAATTTTTAATGTACCAATATTATGTTGATACCTTAAGAACCCATCTTTAATGAGTTTTTACTTTCTAGAGACGTATATGTTGTGGGTCAAAAAGCACTATAAACATTCCGGATATGTTGGAGATGTGATATATAATAATGTAAAATTATATTTCTTAAAATATAATAATATGTATATAATAATGAAATTAAAATATTGTAATTTTTCAATCGTACCTATTAGGAAAAGGTTTTTATGATTGGCAGATAGTTGTTATCTTTATGTATTTAGAATTAAGCTTTTGTATTTTAGGCTCTACGTGTAGAACAATAAAGTAATATACATTAGAGGATGATATCTTTAATAAATAGAAAATTGTGAAAATAGTGATCCTATACATAATACATCTTTTTCTTGCATAACCTCCTGTTTTTGTACGATTTTGTCGATAACCTTTAGTCTTTTGGCATACTGGCATCTAATGTTTATCTCATCAAATTGATGTGGTTCTAGGTGTTATAAACCTTAAAGGATGTGGATTCCGTGTTCTAAATTTAAAACTAGTATTGTGCTGAATGCATCTAATATGATACTAGAAATATTATAAAAACCGTTTTTATTAATCGAAATTGATCGGAACTTACATTTTAGAAAATTAGTTAGAATTGACAAGATTGATTGGAAAGACACAATCAGTTGAATACAATATAAAAAAGCATATGTCATACGATTGAATACATTAAAAAATTTAATATTTTATAATAAGTAAATTAAAAACTTCCAAGTCATTGCCATATAACTGCCATGTCACAACCACATCATTAGAAATAAACGAAGTTACGATTTTTAGACTGTAATTGTTATTGCTAATAAAATTTAAAAGTTGAGATTGTCATTGGTCAAATTATTAATTGTGATTAATATTTGACCAATAGTTTAATAGTTTGGATTGCTAAAATTTAATTTTTTTTTATAAAAAGAAACTTAACTTTTTCTTTAATATATTCACTAGAAACAAACTTTTATGCTAACTATCATATTTATAAACTACTATATGATCATTCTAATAAACTTTTAGACTCTTCCTCTTAAACCAATAAAGTGTTATATACATACATATATATTGTAACACCCTGCCTCTCATACATCGATATTGTCCGCTTTGCTCACGAGAAGCTTACGGATTTGCTTTTGATTGCCCCACCCATCTCTGAATTGCTGCCACATGAACATGTTTAACTGTGGATTTCTTCTCTCATCCATAGCCAATACGTCCAAAACCCGTTGGTGACATTAGAGACCAAACATTACTTATGAACACAACATCTCTACTGTCCACGGCCGATGTGAGATTTACGTAGGGCGTCACACGTATATTCACATAGAAATGTTCGCTTAGACTCTTCTTCAAACATGACAACCATATAATACACTTGCACACAATTCATAAAAGATAATCAGAACCAATGTAACACAATCTCCACGACAGTTAAATTGTATCTTCTGTATCACATTCAAAACAATATTTAAATCCGGATACGATTGATTGGGATCTTCAAAATATATCCCTGATTTCGTAACAAACATAACAAACACAACTAGACCATGTTCACCAACTGACCATCATATACTTAAAATACACCAAAAAAAATAATAATAATAATTCCAAATTAAGTAAACCGTTGACACCGTTGCAAACCCCATACCACAAACGTAACAAACATCCCCTTTATAACCCCATATAACACCACCACTTTCCGACCAACACACACACCATGACCGTCACAACTCCGATCACGGGCGGTGGGGCTACGGCGGCGTTGTGGGTGTCGGTTTTGATGCTCACCGGATTACGAATAAGTGTGTGTAAAGCTCAGGCTGCAGCTGCACCGGCTGTTTACATATTGGGTGACTCGTTGGTGGACGTTGGGAATAATAACTATCTCCCGCTTTCGATCTCGAAGGCGAATTTTCCGCACAATGGTGTCGATTTTCCCTACCGGAGACCCACCGGACGATTCTCGAACGGCCAGAATGCTGCTGATTTTCTTGGTATTTGACATTCTTTAGTCGTTTGTTTGTTTGTTTGTTTTGGTTATGTGGGGTGGATGTAATGTTGTTGTTGTGGTTGTTTTGGTAGCGAAATCGATGGGGTTGCCATCACCGCCAGCGTATTTGTCGTTGATCGGTGGTGCAACGCCCCCGATCACCGGAGTTAGCATGGCGTCGGGTGGAGCTGGCATACTTAACGAAACCGGAGAGTTTCTCTTTGTAAGTATGAGTGTGAATTTCTAACATGATATGAACTTAATATGAAATTGACAGGGTTTATTAGTTAACATGATTTAGTACTTTTTATGTCAAAATTTAAACATTCATGTATGTAACAAATACTTTAAACCTAATTGCTTACAAGTTATATGTAATTTTTTTAGTGTTGATACACCGGAAAAAAGTTAAATAAATAGCTTTCGAGCTTAAATGAGTTATATTTACGTCAGTAAATACACATCTCGTGTTTGAGTTCATGCTTATAACATGATTCTCGAGTTTTGTCGACGCACATACACAATTTGTTTATCATTGAGCGTATTTGTAAAACCCACAAACTTAAAAAAAAAAGAACAAAAAGTTTTACTCACGAAAAAAATGTTTACTGGATCTATTTTAAGAACTCACAAAACGTAAATCTAAAACATATTATGCGGTGAACGTGGATCGAACACGTGACCTTCAGATCTTCAGTCTGACGCTCTCCCAACTGAGCTATCCCCGCAAATTATTATATTCTTTAACTTCAAGCTCTATTAATTTTCTTAAAGCGGCAATCAATTGCATTAGCACGTCAACTGGATTACTTCACCATGGTCCGTGACAAACTGGTCCGTCAACTAGGACCATCTGGTGCACAGGTTCACCTATCAAAGTCCCTATTCACCGTTGTTATCGGGAGCAACGATCTATTCGCGTATTATACTGCTGGTTCAACCGCCCCTAAACAATACACCCCACAACAATATGTTGATCGTATGGTGTCCACCCTCAAAGGGTTACTCAAGGTACAACTTTTAATAACAATAACCCTTTTGAATGGTTTAAAAGAATGAGTTTTGTAACAAATGCAGATGTTGTACGTGTTGGGCGCGCGTAAATTGGTTGTGACCGGGGTTGGGGCGATCGGTTGTTGCCCGATTCAACGAAAGGCGAACCGAACCGGTGAATGCAATGCTGAGATAAATTATTGGTCTACAAAGTATAATGATGGTCTAAAGGTGATGCTTCAAAAATTAAAGTTGGAATCATTGGGCTTGAACTATGCATACTTTGATACTTATGGTGCTATGGTCAACCTCTTCCAAAATCATGTGACTTATGGTATTTACTATAAACTGATTAAAATACTTTTATTTGCATACTTTGCATAAACCATAAAGATAAAAAAAAATATGTTATGATCGAATCGGACATTGAACCGACTGTCTTACTAGTTTATTGGCCGGATCGGTTTTTATAACTAGTTATAATAAAAAGTAATTTAAAAGTAAGTGTGTCAGTAAGTTATCAAGTTTACATCTTTACCAAAATATGAAGATCAAAATAAAGAAAATACATAGTTGTGACTAGTGAATGATGTCTTGAAAAGGATAATTAAAAAAAATAATAAAAAAATGGATATACGGTCCAATCACTGATCCATTTCAAACAGTTAGCGTTATAATTGACCGGCTCAAATGAAGGCAGTTTAAGAGTTATCGTTGAGATTATTTGTGTAGGTGGTTCTTGGTCCGGTTATAGAAGGCTAAGAACCAATAATAAAAACTAATGTGATATATGTTTGTTTGATTTTAGGGTTTTCTGAGATAAAAACGGCTTGTTGTGGGCGTGGAAACCTCAATGCTGACGTGGCATGCATCCCGCTAGCGACATACTGTCCGAACAGGAAAAACCATGTTTTTTGGGATCTTTACCATCCGACGGAAGCAGTTGCTAGCATATTCGCGGACCTCTTATATAGCGGATCGCAACAGTTCATGGTTCCCATGAACGTGAAGCAACTTCTTGCAGTTTGAATCAAGATTGGATCAACAAATCATTGGACACATTATAATACAACAATTAAAACTTGTAACAAAATGATTGCTTTTGTAAGAACGTGACAAGCACCAAGTCATGTTATAAAGTTTTATGGTTTTGTCTTTGAAAGATAATATATACTATAAATTACAATGCATGATTATAATTGATATTTATTATATGGAATCTTTAATCCATTTCAAATATCTCTTATATATTGTAAACGTGGGAAAATTAAAGATCAAAATCTTTATAGAATTTCTAGTAGAGTAAACGTGCTATAAAGCATGTATGTGTATTGTATATAACTTTAAAATTTCCAACAATTCACTTTCTTCTATGTGATATTATTCTCGTCAAAACTTACATGACTGAAGATTGTTGTAAAATTGTACATTAGATATAGAGCTATCACAATTCAGTACACACGAGTCAACTTACAGACTCAAGTTTAACACGTGTTAAGTTGAAACCAGATTAACTATCATGAGTTAATTCAGCTCAACTGTATCGTTAAACTATAAAATTGAATATATATTAATTACCAAGTTAGTTATCCACCATGTGTTATTATGTTTAGTTGGGTTGTATCAACTTTTTGTCTTCTTTTTTTCTTTTTTTAATCTTTAACTTTTTTATTTTAACAAAATACTTTTACATATTTTATAATTTAATCTTACTATTTATTTACTTTCAACTTTGGTGTCCCATACTTTTTATATTTTTACAAATTTTCCCTTTTACGTTTCCGTATAAAATTTGCGAGTTAACACATCGCAGCGTGCGTTTGTGGTTCAACGCCTTTAAGCTCATTTTTTTCCCGTTCAACGGCACCGTCGCAACACACTGGTTATTGTTTTATATGTGTTATGTTTTGCCCACGTGGGTCAACGTTTTTATGTCTACTTTTTGTTTGGTTATATTTTTTTGTTTTTTATTTCTTTTTTAATACGAGCTTTTTTGATGTAGCCGGTCACTGACGTTGGTGTATCAATGGTGCTACTTGACACAGATTTACGTCCCCCACTGCAACGCGGGGAGCTTAATACTAGTTATTACAATTTAGTACACACGAGTCTACTTAGAGACTCAAGTTAAATACTTGAGTTGAACTCAGATTAATTACTAAGAGTCAATCCAGTTTGACTCCATCGTAAAATGTATCCACGAGTCAACTCACTAACTCAAGTTGAATATGCGTTGAGTTGAACTCGGATTAATTATTATGAGTCAATCCAGCTTGATTCATCGTCAAACAACCCTACCATTAACTAATGATTAATAATTAGAAAGACGAATTTATTTTACATGGGAAATCAAAACAAACAAAGGAAAAGTAACCTATTCTAGTTGGACAACTAGTTGTATAATGTTTTCACAATCACATCAGTTATAAATTCGAAGGTTTTATTTGCTGCTCGTCATACTGATTTGGTAGGTTCTAAAATCCGAGTGATATCATATATAATTTAAAACTTAAAACAATGTAGTATAGCTATTAAAAAGAACACTAGAGTTATTTTATCTTTTGGGGTCATTTTACTAATTAGAAAAAGACGAAAGTATGTCTTATTGGTATTGGTCATACAGATTTGATAGCTTCTAATTCACTTTTAAGTTAGGACTAAAACACTTGATATCTAAGAAATGGGACATCTATTACATACCGGGATACCATCGAACAAAATACTAATTCATGTATCAAAACGCCGGCATACCATTGAACCAAATACTCTATGTTACATACCGGCATACTATTGAACCAAATATTCATTTGTGTATAAGAATAAATAAATGCGTTGCCTAAAGTAATAAACGAGTTCATAAATTAAACTTTAAAAGTAAATTCGATAAAAAATAAAATAAGTACTAAGCACCACAAGAAAAGGTTAAAAAAAACAATAATGCGGTGAACGTGGATCGAACACGTGACCTTCAGATCTTCAGTCTGACGCTCTCCCAACTGAGCTATCCCCGCTGTGCTTTACACAAATCAATCCTATGATATATATTATTACTCATGGAGGCGAATCGAACCCGATTTCCCGCCAAAACGCGCTCATCATCGTCAACATCAATCGTTTAATCACCAACCAGAAAATCACGGATGTTAAAAATCAGATTCTCTCCATCAATTTAGGTTTCTATCCACTAATTTTCATAATCAATCTATATTTAGAAGTTTGAAGTTTGTTTTACTAATTTTGAAATCGATTTATACATACGAATCTCAACTGAAAAATCTTCATTGCCTGAAACCGAATACAATTCCCGGACGGAATCGCCGATATCCGGGAATAGTGATCCTCCGATCGTCGTCGTAAAGGAGGTAAACTTGTTTCTTCATGTTCTCATCACAAATCTGTTGGTTCAATTCATTTTGCCCTAATTTAGATCCAAACTTTACTATTGTGATTAGTTTTTATCCCCCTTTTGTTTGCATATCGTTATTCAAAGGTTTGAATGTTGAACCTGTGAATCTGTGGGCAGGAAAGGTTAAAATCAGAAGATTTACCAAAAAAAGGGAGTCCAAGAAGCTACAGAAGATAATAATCAGAATATATATAAAAATGGCGTTTCCAATTTTTGATGGAAGTGTATACCTATCAATCTGGACTCCTAATTCTAAGGTAACTTGTTCTTCATTGGCAATTGTATGCATATGTTATTATATCCTGTAATCCGGATAGCCGATAGCTTGCTAAATATGGAATAGAAGTGGTTTCTCGACGCCGTGAGATTTGTCTGGGGTGGCACAAATATAGAATTAGCTAACTTTAGTTATTTGGTTCGTTAAGTCATGCGAGTATTAATCACTTCCAAAACACAAATCTAGATATCCCTCCAATCTTATATTGAGATTGAAGTGTGATATCTTGATAAAGTTTAAGATGCACCATAGACAATAGGAGAATTCTATCAATTTCTTGTAGTACTTTATATTGCTTACTTTGGAAAGCTAGAGATGAACAACGATCTGTAAAAGAAATAACTTGTTTTTGTTTGTATCGGGGACTGACTTCTATTTAACCGAGTACATAAGGCCATTGGTTTTAGTTCTTTGTTGTTTATTTTTCATATCATACAACTCAAGGTGATGTTTCATTTTTTGATGAAACAACATATATATTTTAGGATAAAGACAGCAGTTCACCAACATTGGATGATGTGAACAGCGATATCATACCATCAGCATCCATGCTAAAGCAATTGGCCATAGGTGTTGAGTAAGTTAATTTTGCTCAACTTCCTAGTTGATGTGCTGATATTGTGAATTCTATACAAATATCACCAAACATATATTAAAAACATTTTAGTCTCATATTTATAATGATCATATTTGAAGGTAAATAATCTTGTTTATTAAACTACACTTAGATTCTGTTCTGCTATTATCAACAACAGGACCACAAAAGTCGTAAAGTCAATGAAGGATTTGATGATATCATCAAGAGATTCTTCACCAGTGAAAGAGAGATCTGGTTTGAGCTTATCTGCCGTGAAGTCATTTGTAGTTGGGGAGAAAGAAGATAAGTTTGCTGCTGAGTTTGGTCGTGATGATAAAGTGATGTCCTTTATCCATTCGCTCATGGATCCAGGTAGTATATTATCTGTTAACTTAATGGTTGTCTTAATTGCATACAACTTAAAATCAACTTTGCTCTATAAATACCTTCAAATGTTCAAACTTTTTTATTCGAGGTTATCCTTCAACCTTGACAGTGAGTAACATGTTTCTCAACTTCATGTCATTTGACGTTGTAACATGTATGCGTTATAGTAAATAGTAACATTTGAAAGTTTGAGGATCTGTTAAGAATTCGTGGAAGTTTAAGGCTTTTTGGTGGGTTCAGTTAAAAACAAGTATATTGGTTTAGATTTTGGCATACACCCTTGATAATATTTCACTTCCATTGTAATCCTTGCAAGATATTCGCAGAAGGACATCTTTCTAGAAGAAAAGCTAGATCTCATTTGGATATGACTACAATCATTACTAATTTTTCCAAAGAACTTCATGGTGCTCCTCCAGAAAGCTTTGTTCCAGAGCTTGCTGAAGCCATTGGAAGCTTAAAAACTTTGAAGAAAATGGCAATGTTTTGGTCTAGGGTTGTTGTTGAAGTAAGTCACTCTAGTTTATCTTGTACTTAAACCTAAACTCTAAACCATAAACTCGTATCCTTTTTTAATAAAAAAGGTAATTAACTCTTGTCCATTTTCTATTGGGTTTACCTAAATGCAAGACTTATCTTTTTATGGATAATACGACTATTACACTTTTGAATTTTGTTCTAATGTGCATATTGAAACAGAAGTCAAAGTGTAATGGTCATATTAACAATAGCAAAGTAAGTCAGTCATGTAATCATATTGGTATATTAAAGAATTTAAGTTCTATTCTATAGCTTAAGCCTATTTCTATTTTAGGTAACCAATGCTTTTTATACTATAGAAAACCATCAAAATATTATAGTTTCGATTTAAGGTAACCAACTGTAGAGAATAAAGTTTAAATGTGATGACACCATGGGTGACATGTTGGCAAGTTTTAGTGTTATGTTTAATGGTAATTTAAGGAGTGACCTTTTACCATTTTATAACTTAAAGTTAGTTAACCAAAAGAGAAATCAGACCAAAATGCACATTTTACATAGTTAACCCAGGTTAATGTACCTTAATGTAATTCGAATATGTTCTTGTTCCCTTTCTTATGAGCAGTTGAGAAGGCTATGGAGTGAAGGAAAACATATTCCTGGCATCCCACCAGATGAAATTCCAAATTTAAATTCCTGTCTATTACATCAGCAGTTGCAGGTTATCAACTGCTGTCTTTCTAGGAAACAGCGCCGCGCGATTGCCACTGAATCATTAAATTCTGTATTAAAACAAGCCAATCGTAATTAGGGCTGGCAATTTTAGACACGAACACGAATACACGACACGAACCTACACGATCTTAACAGGTATTGGGTATGACCTTAACAGGTTTCGTGTACGAAACAGGTAGACACGAATATACCTGTTAAATTTCGTGTCTAAACAGGTATTTTACCTGTTTACCTGTTATGTACCCGTTAGTACCTGATAAATATTTTTTTTAAAAAATATAATAATATAACATTAAAATACATAAGTGATAACCCTAACCCTAACTTCACATCTTCACATTCTGATTTTTGTATTATTAGTGTTGATTGCTAAAAACTTCCTAAGGTACTCCCACTCCAAAATTTTCGGATGATTTTTGTATCACTAAAATGGTTCCTAAATATGTGTTAATAATGGTTCTTATCGTGTCTTATCGTGTATATCTGGTATTAACAGGTTCGTGTTCAGGTTTGGAAACAGGTACACGATAAGTTATCGTGTCGTGTACAGGTATACACGTTTCGTGTTCGTGTCTTATCGTGTTCGTGTCTTAACAGGTACAGGTATATCTGATATGCCAGCCCTAATCGTAATGCAGACATGCCACCTTCTTCTGGAGATATTTGTTCAGAAAGCCCTCTTCTGTATGCTCGAGTTAGCTCTGGCGAACTTGTACTGCGATTAGGAGTTGACAAACGAATTGAAAACACAACACTGTTGGATACCAGTGAACCTGTATATATCCCGATTATGCAGGTTTTATAACATTTGTGTTTAATTTGTTATTGTCATGTTATAAAGAAACTTATTCTTTTGGGGTTAAAGTATCTTCATTTTTTGGTTTATAGGAATGGCCTTTGCTCACAGAAGATGTTATCAAAGAAACAGAAGAATTTGTATTACGTACAGGGAGGTTGGATTTTTTTATTATTTATGCTGTAAAGTTCTATTTTCAGTAACTTTATGGTTAATAGGATGAATTATGACTTTTTAATAAAACTTGATTCTTGTATGTGCTCAGTGTTGGTGCAGGGTGCTCTCAACTTCTCTCCGATATGCAGGCTTTCAAGGTGAGCTTTTGACGAAGAAAAGGGTTCATAACTAAAGCAAGTTGACCGGTTCAGCCATTATACAGTTTAGTTTTGACGGTTTAGTGGCTTAATGGTCTGGCCAATGGTTTGGAACCTTCAACCAGCTGTGTAAAAGCCATTTGATTCTTCTTCTTCTTCTTCTTAATTATTATTTTTCCATTTTTAGAATATCCAGTCATGACAACTCACTCAACCCAGCTGGTTTGATTTGTTGTCTCTTTTTTCAAAACGACAACTCACACACCCATCTACTCCCAACTTCTAA
This sequence comes from Flaveria ramosissima, assembly GCA_025215565.1. Taxonomy (NCBI): domain Eukaryota; kingdom Viridiplantae; phylum Streptophyta; class Magnoliopsida; order Asterales; family Asteraceae; genus Flaveria; species Flaveria ramosissima. Next base: position 77,341,418 of record CM046039.1, on the reverse strand, counting down.
TCTACCTCATGTTAGGATTTGAAGCCTGGTCTTCTTCGCAGAGTCTTTTGACTCTTATCAATGATTTTTGTCTCTTAAAACCTTAGTTGGCGGTTCGGCCCATAATTTGTCTAAACCAGTTGAACTGGACCGGAAACTTAACTCCAGTACATGCTAGATAACTTTTTTGTTGTTTTGTTTGTCATGCTTTAGGCAGCAAATCCAGGGTGCATATTAGAAGATTTTGTAAGATGGCACTCACCCCCTGATTGGACAGATGATGAAAGTAAAGAAATTAGCGATGGTGATATATCGCCTTCTAGAGGACACCTGAGTATTCGTATGCAGAAAGAAGGTACACCCTCTTATGACTAAATAATGTTTGCTATGATTTCTGAAAAAAAAGCCGATTCGCTGATGTAGAGTTCGTGATTCTTAGGTAATTTATGGCGGGAACTATGGCAAACCGCAAAACCAATACCTGCTGTTAGACAGTCTCCATTATATTATGAGGATTTATCTGTGTAAGTTGCACAATTTCATTCCTGTCATCCTGATTATACAATGATCTCAACATTTAAAATAAAAAATTATTAAAGAAGCTTATGGTTCTTTGCAGTGAAGGGATTCTGCATGGGCTGGAGAATATATCACCTTCTGGTTTGTTTGAACAGTTGTTTCTTTCTCTTGTAAGCACTGCTGATATATCTGAACCACCTTCATCTCTTTGACAATTTTTTATACAAATAATTGAATTCTCTAAAGTTTGACGACGTAAATCAAAAATGATTTCAGCTCAGTTCAGGATGTGCAATTGCTGAGGCCAGAATCTCGAGTAATGAATTTCTATACAAGATGTTTAAAGAGTGCAAAGACTATATTGTTCTTATTTGTCAAAGCAAAAGTTGGCTCCAGAAAGCACAAGATATATGCCAGGTATCTTATATAGTTTAATGCGTTTGATAAGATTATAAAAAAATACTAATCAGTTTAGGAGGTATTTAAAACACTGGACTGCTTATATAACCGGCTGTGTTACCATTCCACGGGTTGGGTCGGTCTGATCGGTTTTGGATGGATAATTAACAATTTAAATTTAAGAAAGAATATATAACTAATTTAAAACAATATAGGAACTACTTCACCTTTTGGTGTGGATTTGTAAGATTAATGAAATATGAAGCCTAGAATAAACGAAATATGGAGGTTGAATGAGTAAATTAGATTTTGAAAGGAAAAAAGAAACATAACCTTTTTATTCCCGGTCCAACCAGTCTGTCTGTCAGTTCCAACGCTCCAACCAGTTTGAAGGACTTAACTTAACCAATTATGTTGCTTGTTTGCGGTCTGACCAAATTGTTGGGAAAACAATTCCTTTAGTTGAGTTTTAGAATTTTACAAATTAACCATACATCTTTCTAACTGATCTCCAATGGTGGCAGGTGTATGCGACGATGGCAATGATGGCATTGGAACCCGACAAGTTTATAAGGCTACTTAGCAATTCACAGCCTGATCAAACTCCTACAAAGAAAGAACCAACTAATCTTTGGAAAACACCATCAAAGAACCAAAAAGACAACATAACTGCGCAATCCTCAACAATGTTTTCAAGGAAGCCACCAAAATCGATACTTTGCTAACAAGGTTCTATGGATAGTGATCCATCGTCGTTATGGAGCTACCAGGCTAGACATCATGTGTACAAATATTATTTGTTATTATGTATCATTTAACTGTAAAGTGTCTGAAAGCTGACCATGTAAAATTTTTGTTGTTTTTAAGTCACTTTACTCTTTTCTAGTACATATTAGTTAAACATACAAAAAGATATAAAAACATGCATATTCAATATAGGATATAAAGCCATACCATGCATCATTACTTACAGGTAAAACTTTAAACCATAAATTTTAAAACTTCTGATAATTTTATGTTTCTATTGATATGATATTGCAATTACTTAGCTAATTAATAAATCAAATATATCAGTCCTAAAAGACCAAATACATTTGATAACCTATATAAGTTGCTATTTAATATTAAACATTCTTTTAAAAAAAAATATATTAAATGATTAGAGAAGGGGTAACACCCCAAGGTAGTATTGACCGAAGTAGTCAAAGGACATGGTTTGACACAAGTACAAAGACACACATGAGTAAATCTCATAGAAACAGAATAACATATCCACTCTCAGCTGGTGGGGACCATTATATGACCAATTACGAACAAACTAACAAAAGTAGACAGATTGAAGCACCACATGCCTCGTGAAATAACCACCCAATAACGTATGAGTATAAATACAAGAGCTTTTAAGAGTTAATCATAAAAATCCCATATCTCACTACACTTTATCATCTCCTCAACAAGCACTTATTCTCACACCGAATCGATTCATAAAGAGAACCCCTCTTTGTCACAAGACTAACCGACGTTACCATATGATTTTTCGGTCTTCTAGGTCATTCTAAGTAGTTCACATTTCAAAACTAATGTATTTCTCTCATGACCTTAGGGGGGATTTCTTGAAGCTACAATTAGTATATCATATTAAGAATGCTCCAATTTTCTTTCTCTCTTTACAATAATTCCTCAAGTTTGTGCAACTTTATTATTTCTTAGGTTCTATGTTTCGTGAATCTGTTTGGAAAACTCGCAGTTTATGGAAGAAATCGAAGGACACTTATAAAATGCTAGACTCAGAAAATATCAAGACACGTCCCCTAGGACTTTCTTTTCAATGTATCGTTCTAGTGACATCAATAGGGTGTACTCCGTATTTATTGTTGGCCCTTACTATTTGGAGTTGACTTTGGTAAAACAATGAGTGGTATAACTTGTAAGTTATAACAACCACTCTAGCTAGACATCAAACAACAAAGGGGTTGTTTGTTATGGGCTGACCCGGCTGACTCGGTCAGCGGGTCAGCCCGTTTGATTTCGGGAAAGTGCTTAGCTGACCAGGTCTCATTGCTGACCCGTATATAAAAAAGAAATATGTTGACCGGGTAGGAGCAGTGACCCCCAACCCTCGGTCGCCCCCCACATCGTTGTCGTCCAGATTTGGTGAATCGATTTGGTGGTGGTTCGGTTGATTGCGATGGTGGTGGTGTGAATCGATTTGGTGGTGTGAATCGATTTGGTTAGTCAGATACTGAATCAAACAGCCAAGTTTCAGTCAGACACATACCCAGTCAAAACTTCTAACTGGATCAGCTTCTGACTCAGTCAGATTTTACTGAGTCAGTGTAATCAAACAGCCCCAAAGTCTGAAATTTAGATTTTTTTATATTAAAAATGAATGGAAATTTATGTTATTTAAACATAAATAAATAAATAAACTTACTCTTTTAAACATATGGCTTATAACCGGCGTGTCAATACTAAATACACAAGTCGGCATATCTTTATTATCTGGAGTCTTGTTGACTTTTGGCTTTTTGACTCTTTGAGGTTCAAATTTGAACTATATGCCCTTTCACATAAAACCCAAAAAGCAAGAATTCAAAACCTTTCTACTTTTGCCTTTTGTGTTATTTATTTGGGAATCCTTTTGCAAGTATGAACGGTTGGTAACTATATTATTAATATATTGTCACAAATACTTACACATGTCTTTTAATATAGGTTAATATAATTAAAATAACAATTTATTTACTACTTGGGAAAAAAAGTAACATGACCTAGTTTTGTTATATTATCATTAACTTGTTTAAAATGCATGTGTTTATCAAGTTTTTAAAATAACAACTTTGTTCTACTTTAAACGGTACAATGTGATGAAATAACGTTCCAACGTTAATAATATTAACGAGTAATATAATCCTTTAACTAATGTAAGATTAAATGGTTTTGTTTTTTAAGCAATCAATTTATCAAGTAGTATTTCAAGTCTCCGGTAAACATATATCTGTTAATTACATAAACGCGTAAATTTTAGAGATTATAAACAAGTTATGTTAGTTCTTCTCGGCTACAAATGCACAACTAAATTGTACAAATTCGCTAACCGAAGAAATATATGACCAAATAATGCAAAGTTAAAATTTGAATCAATTTCCAAACAACTATTATTATTCATGTTCTTAAAATCAAGAAACTGTGAAACAATCACACTTGCACCACTACTTACATCTACATCAGATCCTAACATCATTCTAACAGACCATGAATCCTCTTCTAACAAGAACAAATCTGCAAGTGTTGACTCACCACCACCATCTTCATCATCATCATCATCATCATCATCATCATCATCATCATCATCATCATCATCATCATCATCATCATCATCATCATCTACACCTGAATCCAAATTCTGTTGGGATATCTTTGAAGCTTCATCAATATGATTAATTCTGACTGTAATCCAATCGTCTTCATCAACCCAATTCTGCAAACATGAAGGAGTTGCTTCCACCAATTCTCTTATTCTATCAACCGGAGATTCACCAGAAACATTCAAACACTTGATTGCTACCAGTGAAGGCTCCGATTGTTCGAAACAATCCCAAAACCCTTGATCCATAACACTAATCGGAGAATTCTTTGCGAAATTTTCAATCTTTTTCGAACCCGAATCCAAATTAACAAAAGGGTGTTGAAGAAGTTCTTTCACCGTCCATCTTTCTTCACCATTTCGCTGCAAACATCTGTTCAAGAAATCTTTAGCTTCCTCCGATAACCCCACCGGAAACAATGGCACATCGCCGGAGTACCCAATTCGATACAAAACCGACACCGGATTCTCCATCTCCGGCCACGGGTTACCACCAGTTGCCATCTCGATCACCACACACCCAAGGGCCCACACGTCAGCTGCAAACCCCTGTTCCTCACCTCTCGCAACCTCCGGCGCCATGAACACCGGTGTACCGGAAAACACAGAGGACTTCATATCTCCCTCATTATAACCCACCATTTTAGCACAACCCAAATCACCAATCTTCACACCATCTTCACACACCAACATATTCGCACATTTCACATCGCAATGCACCAGATTATTGGAGTGAAGATAATCCAACCCCTGTAGAATCTCACGAGTGTAGGATCTGATCAAACACTCATCAAGAAACCCCCCTTGTTTCTTGATCACATCTGCAATCGTCCCACCGGGTGCATACTCCATCAACAGATTATACTCGTGATTATCATAATCAACATCAAATCCGATGTACTTGATTACATGAGGGGATGTTAATTTGGATAGAAACTGTTGCTCTTTCTGTAAGAACAATGAATTGGAAAGCTCCGACGACTTGACGGCGAAGGTGTCTCCGGCGACGGTGGTGGCGACGGAGACGGTGGCGGTGGAACCACGGCCGATGATCGGACCTTTTGTCCACTTCATTAGAGGTATAAAGTGATGGAATAATATTATTTGGTGTGTGGTATGTGAATGTAGGTCTGTTATGGGGTGGTTTTATATATAGAATATGAAGGGTAGTGGTGATTGGTCCACGTGGCGAGTGGAGATGTGTGGCCGGCGTTGAAAGCCGCATGAGAACATGTGAGCATGTGAAGTGAGTGCCACGTCAACACGGCTTCTTAGTTTTCACGGTCGTACGTTGTTTGACAAATCTTATTTACATTGCGGCGCCGGCTGATTTTAGTGTTTTTACCGCCTGTTGTAATATTATTACTCTTGCGACACTGTTTATTTTACCCGAGTAGCGGTAAAACCGTAAAAGGTAAGTCGAAAACAGTTTAACTTGGACCGAATTGGTAAAAAACTAGAAACGAACAAATTTTTCTCCTCTCGAAAAACTAGTTCTTAACGTGAACTATTTCCACCAATAATCAATTTTGACTGTTGTGTTGGCTTGAACTATTTCAATATAAGCTTTGGTTTACGGTTAATTTAACTTTTGCATTACTTAATTTTGTTAGGTAGTAGCGTATTACTGGTGCTTTATGACTATACTGATAACAAGTTGTCACGCTCAAGGAAAAACCTAGACGTTTGCGTTTAAGTTCTTTATGTATATTTTTTCTAGGCTACAAGAAAATTTTATCAACGGGATAGAGCTACCTAGCTTTCTGGCCCGGTCAAAATTTATATAAGCATAAATAGAAAGTCGTTATTTTCATATAGATTTAGTGATCATGATATTTTTAAAGTTCAAATAGTAGCTCTTATAATCCAAATTGAAATTTATTTGTTATTAATTTCCTACTAATTATTTATGCTTTTACTTTACGAGAATTTGTTTTTAAGAGCTCCAAACTTTTTTCATTTAGAAGAGAAAACATTTTACAAGTTATTTATTTAATTATTTAAAATGAATACACAAATCAAGCATCTCATGATTACACGATTAAACAAAAACAAGAATGCAACCATAGGGTGTTAAGTCTTCTGCCTTGATGATCAAAACCAAATCTTTATACTTCGAAAGCAACAACGATTTTGCTGTATGACCGGATTCACGAAAAGAAACAATTCTAATGAAAATTTGAACTGTTTTCTTGCATTCTTAATTTATTACAGTAAAAGTACTATTTTTATATAAATTTTAAAAATTTTAGCAATTATTTATTGTTCCTTTAACAATTTGAAGTGATATTGCACCTTTCTATATCTTGAAAAGATGGCAAACACACTAACCCAAACCAAAATTTGACTTTTATAAATCGGTCAACCAAGTTGTCTTTTTATAATTTTATAATTCCATAGGCTTTGACTTTTATAATTCCATAGGTTTCAGATTCGTTTAATCTTCTTTTATCATTTAAAGCAAATTATATTAAAATCTAACCCATCCAAGAAAAGAGTGGAGATAAAAAAAAGTGTTCATATTGCACCTTCCAATACAATGCATTTCACGTTGTTAGTGTTGTACAATTTTTCGTATGTATCTGCTTTGTTTATATTCATTTTAGCATATTAGCATATAAGTGAATAAACATAGAATAAATCCATATTTTACAAGTTACTTTATAAGAGATGAACAAAACGACAAAAAAAATCTATTTGTGTTCATATTCGATCGTTCGTTTGACTAAATTAAAGGAAATGACACAAACAAAATCGTGTTCATGAATCATGCTCGTTTATAGCTCTTTATCAACAGATGAGAAATTGGTCTGTTTGAGAAAATGTTACTACTTCAAGTTTAACGCTTATCTTTACAACAATGTAATTTTGCAACTCGTAATTTTATGTTAACATTTACACAACTTTTATGTAATTTTTTTAATACTATTGCATATTTTGTCGCTGGAGGAAGTAACTATTTTGTTATTAATAAGCATCAAATTTTTATTTCGCACTAAGATGGTTGACTTTATATTAACAAAGATATTTTTGCATGTGGAATATGTTTATTGGTATTTGAGAGGCCAAATCTTCCATGTGAAAAGGGCAAGAGCAATAAATACCAATGATCTGCCTCCAAACGCCTCATGATTTCATTTCACACTACAAGTTTTTTAAATATTCTGTTTTTTTTTAAAAGGAAAATCAATCGTACTCTATGATTACTTTAAACTAAACTATACATACGTCATGTTACTTTAAGTGTTTTAAAATGAAATAATATACTAATATGAAAGTATTAAAAAATTGAACTAAAAAGAAAACATACCATGGATGTTGTTTAAGACTAGAAACATTCATTTATTACAAGATAATAGTAGTTAGACCTACTGTAGTAATAAACGTTACATTTAAAAAAAATACAATGATACGGTGATAAAAATAAAAGCTTATTTGACAATCTTATAGTAAGACATTAACATGTTTTGACCGCATAAGATGTGACCTCTGAATCAATCATTGTTTTCTAAAACTTACACATTAAAGGGTCCATGAACCATTAATATGTGTTTTTTCTATGAACAAACAAATGTTTTCTTTGATTTATTTAGATGTAACCTATTAATGAAATCATTGAAGTCTAACAAACAAACCTTGAAGTATATAAATTCCCCATGAGTTATGATGATAGTCTTGATAATACTCACGACTTAAGATAAATAAACGAAAATGTGACGTTAACCCTTGTGTTGCAGCTGTATATTGTTACAAATAAGCACTTTGAATCATTAATAAAAATAAACTCGCATCAATTGAAAATTCTAGAAAAATTCCTAAAGAACTGAATTAAAAATCAAAATAAAATAAGCATCAATCATATAGAGTACTTAAAATAAAGAAAAGATTGGAAAAAACATAAAAATGCGATAACTAAAAAAAGACATAGGATTATGGTAAAAAGAGTTTTTAATCTAAAAAGCCTAAAAAATATTGTCGGCCTGACACATATCCGTTTATTGTTTTAAATAGGAGGACATTTTAATCATTGTGTCAAATACGTCAGCTCATTGTAATTATACGTTCATTGTGCCAAATATCATTTCATTCTGTCATATATATTATAACATTTGTATATGTATTATTCATTGTATTTTACGTTTTAATTTATTTTATATTATTTTTGTCATTGTTTCTATATATTATATAAACTTGTTGACCAACATTGTGTTTTACAATTAGTTTTACACAATGATATATTTTTACCAATGCATTTTTTAAAACTCATAGTTTTTAAGATAACATGGTGAGTTATTTTGTCATTGTTTTTTATAGATTTAATCAACTTGTTGTTATCTATCATTCTGTTTTACAATTAGAAATACACAATAATATTATTTCACCAATCTATTTTTAAAACTCATAGTGTTTAAAATAACACAATGACAATCAAAAAGCACAATGAGACATTGATGTTATTTTTTTTTGTTTTTTAATGTATTAGATTATTATTTATTAATATATTATTATGTTTTACATACAAGAGATACACAAAAATGTTCTTCTACTATTATATTTTTTTAAGAATTCATTATTTTAGAAAAACATAATAGTATTTAGAAAAACACAAAATTAACAAAAATAGACAATGAACTATAATAAACCACAATGGCGAGATATGAGTTTAAAAATATAAAAAAATATATTACACTTTTATAACAATATGTACTCGTTTAAATATAAAAAAATACTTGTTTTTATGGTGTTACTTTTTTTAAAAAAATATCGTACATAAAAGTTATGAACATTTAAAAATTTGAGAAATTTAAAAAAAAGGTTAACAAAAGTGGTTATTTCTAAAATACATCTCTAACAAAATTTTTAATATAATTTGATCTCAACATCATTAAAAAATAAAGATCTATGTAAAATTTAACTAACTTGTATTTTATTTTAAATAAAATTCAAGGGAGATAAATTATGTTTTTCTAAATGGTTAGAAGATAGATAAATTTCTTCTTTATAAATAGTTAAAAAGTATACGACATTTTTATTATATAAGTATTTAAAATTTTGGTTAAAAAATTGAAAAAAGATAATTTAATTACTTGCACTTCTTAGGATTACTAATTACATATTTTCTCAACCAGAAAATATATTACGCATTTCCGTTTTTAAATCATATCTATTACAAAATTTATATTTTACTTGTTGGATGATAATTTTACCCTTTTTTTTACTTAAGAGATTTTACATATATTTTATTTTTAAAACCATTAGTTACATATTTATTCAAGTTCAAGTCTTTTATGTAAACAAAATCAATAAAATGTACAGAACTTAATTTCAAAACAATTACTAATGGTTTAGGTAATAATTCTATATTTACAAATCCTAGGTAGAGCCTAGGTAAACATCCTAAAAAAATATCATGTGTCTTATGTAGATTTTGACTTATTAGTATAGTGTAGTTTAGAAACCAGTGTATTATACGGATTGAATAAAAATATTATGCTAACAGTTGATAATTAATATTTAGAAATTATAAAATAAATTTTACGATAATAAATGACTGAAAATATGTATAACTAGTTTTAATAAATCGTGTATTACACGATTTAAATAAATAAAATATTAAATATAATGAATATTTATTAATTATAAGATAATATTTTAAGATAAGATATTATTAAAATTAAGAATGAGTAATAATTATAAGTAATAATATATTGATATCAATTTTTTAACTTTTTTTATTTTTTTCTAAAAAAAACATTTTGTTTCAAAATAAACTGTTTTAATTAAAACTATCATTTTTAGAGTTAAATAAAAAAACTATTTTTAATTTCAATGAAAGAAACGGCTAAGTATTGGCCATGCGCCTAAACAGTGCCCATGCGCCCAAGTGCATGAAACGGATGTGATTGGTGATGCGCATCGCTAAGAGGGCACAAAGGCATAAGTTTCAAATCTGGTTAAATTCAAACATGCATAAATCGGGTTGTGTAGCATGTTCTGAGAATAACAATTGATGGATTTCACATCCAATCACTATGCCAACACGCTTGTGGGTGGACATAGGTTCCAAACCTTTTGTCTTTTGAATTGAAGCAGCTCCTCTTGCATTGATTCAAAAGAGTTAAATAATATTTTTAATAGTTAATGTAATTATTTAATAAGAGAGAAACGGGAAAATTTAGATGATGATGAATGTGGTGGTGCCAAATATTATCTTTAGTTACTCTTTTATTAGAGTATGAGATGAGATTAACTACTTTAGATAACAAAACGACTTCGTTTTTATAAAACTTTTGCTTTAGAAAAAATATTTGTTCTAAACACACCAATTTTTTTAGATACTGTGTTAAAAAACTTCATATTTTATAAATCTTTATATTTAAAACATTACGTTATCTAATAAAAAGAAACATGTTTTTTATGTTATTAAATATATTTTATAATTTTGGAAGTATATAAAAAAATTATTAGAATTTAATGTTATCATTAAATAATTGACTTGTTTAGATAGTAATATATGGCAAAACGAATGTGAGAAAACTACATGTGACTAAAATCATTTTGTTTTATTGAAGAAGATTCTCTTGGCTATTTGAATGTACTATATGTTTGTATTTAGTTGTCAAATAAAAATTAAATAAATAAAAGAATCAAAGTTAATAGGAGTAGATATATTCCCTTGTACAAGTGCTATGGTGGTAAGAGAATTAAAGGAAAAGTTGGATTGATGGATAGATGAATTCAACGATTGAAATTATGCATGTCAACCGACTTGCAATTTTGCACCTATTTGTTTAAACATCATTGATTTCAAAGTTCAAAAGCACATCACATATCATGCTTGTCTCATGGTTGACTTTTTTATGTCTTCTATTTGTGTTATTTCTACTTTATGACATTTCAAAATCAAACATCATTTTACAAATAGACATCTAGCGATAAAAACCGTACATGCCTCAAAATGTTATTTTTTAAAGAACTTATCTATTACAAAGAAGGTGGAATAGGTATAAGATCTGTTAGGTTGAAAGAGAGAAAAAGAGAGGTCAATGGTTTGAGACTTTGAGTTCTTCCTCTTGGCATTTAGTCTATTATGAGTTCCTAAAGACTCGTTGAAAATTTTAGAGCAACAAATAATAATCAATATATATATGCCCACTTTAGTTGGTTTTGTGGTTTTAAAAGCATTGATTTTGACTTTTAGTCTTTTAATTATTCTTGTTCCTAGAAGTACAAATAATCTTTGAATAGGTTACATCATTTTGGATTTTGGACTCTTGTGTTTGGTGTTAGGTGTTTGTTTGAGAGAGTCATTCCTCTTCAAGAACTCTAATTTTTGAGGTTACTTGCATGGGCGGCCTATTTGTATATAACTATAATTCGTTATGGACACAACAAATGATTAATTTTCGACAAATTTGCCCTCACTTGTTTTTTATATGTTTTTTTATGCTAAAGCTCTTAAGAATTTATTAAGTTATAGTTTTAGTTATGTAGGAAGTTGAATCATCCAAATGAATCTATATTTACGGTCTAAATCTTAAGAGTTTGATTGTTATGTCATTTCAGGTCAAATTTAAATATCAATAATATATTTGAACAAACAAATGAGGACATTTGTTCATATATTTGCACAACATGTGACATATTTTATCCAGACAGACGGTAGCTAATTAAAATATAAAAGTAAAAAAATCAATACTTAATGTTCCTTCTATAATTTATATATTTTATTTTAATTATTTTAAAATGTTTAAAGTGGTTTTATTTAGTAACAAGATGACGTGGTATTTAAAGATATTTTGGTGTCATCGTTTATTTGGATTAAACATAGAAGAAAAGTCATTTCTCTAGATTGAAATCATTGGCGTGCTTTTAATTTTTCATCTTTTCAGTTGTAATGTACTCCTACTTGCTAGCTTCCCGCTAGTCTTTTTTTCTATATAATTTTTGCATTTAAAAAAAATAAATAAATGCAAGAATAAAATCAAGTGGGAGTAGATATCTTTGTTGTGCAAGTATTAGGTTGAAACTTTTAAATTGAAACTTGAAAGGGTATGGGTTAAAGAACGTGTTGACTTTGTACAAATCAACCACTTTGTACATCTGACCCTCTTTGTGTGTGAACACCAATGACTTCAAACACCTAAAGTACACCAAATACCATGATTCCTTTTCGTTGACTTTTTAATACATGTTAGATTTCATAACTCTTCACGTCACTTAACTAACACACAAACATCAAAGTCAACATTGCAACATAGATGCCACAATTCATATCTTCAAATAATACTATTACTTCATATCGTTTATTAAGTTTTTAGAATCAGTGGAGAAAGAAAGCGATGTTTGTCATAAAGATCGGTCACCTTCGGTAACGAACCTAAAAGAGGGAACTAGAATTAGGTTGAAAGGGAAGGAAGTGGAGATTTGATTTGAGTTCTTCCTCTTGGCGTGTAGTTTAGTTTAAAATTCTAAAGTCAACATGTCTTTTGTTGCATTTGGTCTTAACTCGAACAATTTTTTATAATCATAACATACTTTATGTAGTTCCTTTTGTAATTTAAAAGCATCTACCAAAGATTTGAATATGTATGCTCTATCTTTCTGGATTTCGGACTTTAGTGTTTGGTGTTTAGTGTTTGGTAGGAAGGTTAAGGTTATAATCTAGAAATGAAAAAATTAGCAACTCAATTGCTCAATCAAGCTACAAAAACTACATATATTTATAATTTAAGTTCTCACGTAATGTGAACATTTTTTTCTAGTTAAAAGTGAGTCTTAATTAAACTACAAGATAGAGGAACAGTAATATGACTAAATGCATCCTAAAAGTTTGTTCAAATGAAATAATGGTGTTTAAAAAGTGATGTATCAATGTTATGAATAATATATTATTTGTAATTTACAGATAATCTTAAAAATTTACTTCTAATCTAAGGATGCATGAATGTGGCTGTTTTCAAAATCACTTATGACTAAACTTGAAGCACATGGTCATTTTTACATATGTGGGAAGAAAGATATGACTTTTTTCATTTACATGATATAGGAAAAAGAATTATAAGTGTAATCATGTAAGTTTTGATCTTTCATATTCTTTATTCATTATTCAGTATTCGTTATTTTTTAATATGTAAGTTAACATAACTAGAAAACAGAGTCATCGATACTAGAAAATCTGCAAGTTACATACATTTTGTGGAATATGATTACAAACTCTAGAATTTCGAATTACATTACAAAACTATAAAAAGAGCTAAAATAATATCTCGTGACGAACATGTGACGGGACGAGCTTGTTTAACATAAGATTCCGTTCGTTCGATATGAGTTTCAATCCTAAATTTTAACGAAAAATAGTATTAGCTGGTTTATAGAAATTTCAACAACATAACAACTATAAATTAAAAGTTTCCGATATATACCTGTTTAAACAAGAACATCTTTTATATATATAACTCTTATGCACATGATAAAGTCGTAATCCATACAGAGAAACATTACAATTAGCGTAAGGATGTCAACAAGATAACTAGAGAAACTTATGGGTCTACTAGAACCAACACGATATTACATATAATACCAATCCTAAGATGTGGATCTACTCACATCACACTATTCCACACATGTTACAAAACAACACCTTAAATCAATAACAAAAATAAAACTACAATATGTATTATAGTAAAAGGCTTAAAACTATAAAATGACAAAAAAATACATTATGATAATTTTTTTATTCATCAATGTTATTCACTTACGTTAGCCTGACGTTATGTGAAATCAGCCGGCGGCACAATATTCATATGACTTCTACACAAATGTAAACAGTAATATTAAGGAATCAAAATCATCCCATGTGCTAACGTGTTGTCATGTGATTGGCTTTTATTTTAAGCCAATCAAACGCCGCCCACCCACTCTAACTCACCTCCTTCCGCCACGTGGCTCAATCACAGCTCACCATTTCCCCCTTTATATATCCCCCACACTACCTTAATCACTTTCATAATTTCATTCACATATTCTCAAATGAACTGGACTAAAGGCCCCGTCATCGGCCGCGGCTCCACCGCCACCGTCTCCACCGCCACCACCGTCGCCGGAGACACCTTCGCCGTCAAGTCGTCGGAGCTTTCCAACTCATCGTTCTTACAAAAAGAGCAACAGCTTCTATCCAAATTAACATCCCCTCATGTAATCAAGTACATCGGATTTGATGTTGATTATGATCATCACGAGTATAATCTGTTGATGGAGTATGCACCCGGTGGGACGATTGCAGATGTGATAAAGAAACAAGGGGGGTTTCTTGAAGAGTGTTTGATCAGATCCTACACTCGTGAGATTCTACAGGGGTTGGATTATCTTCACTCCAATAATCTGGTGCATTGCGATGTGAAATGTGCGAATATGTTGGTGTGTGAAGATGGTGTGAAGATTGGTGATTTGGGTTGTGCTAAAATGGTGGGTTATAATGAGGGAGATATGACGTCCTCTGTGTTTTCCGGTACACCGGTTTTCATGGCGCCGGAGGTTGCGAGAGGTGAAGAACAGGGGTTTGCAGCTGACGTGTGGGCCCTTGGGTGTGTGGTGATCGAGATGGCAACTGGTGGTAACCCGTGGCCGGAGATGGAGGATCCGGTGTCGGTTTTGTATCGAATTGGGTACTCCGGCGATGTGCCATTGTTTCCGGTGGGGTTATCGGAGGAAGCTAAAGATTTCTTGAACAGATGTTTACAGAGAAATGGTGAAGAAAGATGGACGGTGAAAGAACTTCTTCAACACCCTTTTGTTAATTTGGATTCGGGTTCGAAAAAGGTTGAAAATTTCGCAAAGAATTCTCCGATTAGTGTTATGGATCAAGGGTTTTGGGATTCTTTTGAGGTGAATGATTCACCGGCTCCGGCGAAGTTCGTGGGTTTCTCCGGTGAGTCACCGGTGGACAGAATAAAACAGTTGGTTGATGCAAGTGTTTCTGTAAACTCGTGTTTGTGGGTTGATGATGAAGAAGATTGGATCACTGTGAGAAGTAATCATGTGGATGAAAGATCAAATGTTAGACATGTGAGTTTATATGCAGATGCAGAGATTGAAGATGATAACAGTGAGTCGACTCGGTCGGACTCCGAATCGGTGTCGGAGTTGTATGTTGAAGAAGGGGTTGGTATCTCAGTTATGATCATAACAGAATGTAATGTAGTTGAAAGTAGTGGTTCAAGTGTTGTTAATTCAAGATTTCTTGATTTCAAGAACATTAATAATAAGAAAAGTTGTTTGCTTGTTGATTCAAATCTTAACTTTGCATTATTGGCTCCTGCATATATTATTCTTTTAAAGTAAGAAACCACATACTCCACTCATATGTAATGCTCGAAAGATATAACAAAGTTAAAAAAAAGGTTAAGTAGTTATTATGTATCGTAAATTTAGTAAAAGACGAATGTTTTATTATGTGATTCTCATAGTTTTTACTTAAATATCAGTTATATACCCCTAAAAAGTATTATGACCGTAAACAAGTCACTTTAGACGGTTGTTGCTAAAGCAATAAAGATGGCCAAACAATTATTCCAAATGCTCATCTTCAATCATTGAAATATATACCTTATATTCTTTTGGCTTTTTGAATGTTCTATATCATTCTATATGGTTGTTTAATAATACTAAATGAAAGAATAAAAGCTAGTTGTAGATATTTTCCCTTGTGCAAGTGTTATGGTTGTAAAAGGATTGAAGGAAAAGTTGCATTTGATGGATGATATATGGTGCTAGTCAACCAATTTGCATTTTTTGCACCTCTTTTTTTAAACATCAATGATTTCAACAACCAAAAATACACCACATACCATCCATTTTTCATGGTTGACTTTCTTTTATATATAATTTTGTTATAGGTACTTGATATTTTTCAACTATCATTCTACAAATAGACATCTAGCAATAAAAGTCATTGTAATATAACAAATATTCCATTTTATGAACTCATCTCATACAAAGAAAGTGGAATTAGGTTGAAAGAGAGGATAGGAGAGGTTAAACACCTCCTATCATGCTTGTTTCATGGTTGACTTTTATTTGTTTTTGTTATAGCTACTTTATACGTTTTCAAACATCGTCTTACAATTAGACGTCTAGATACAAAACCACTACTTTATGATGTTATTATCTTTATAAACTTGTCTCATACGAAGAAAGTGGAATCAAGTATAACTTTTGTCACATTTTGTAACGAAACCAGAACGAGGAAAGTTAGATTAGGCTGAATGAGAGGAGAGAGGAGGTTAGTGGTTTGAGTTTTTCCTCTTGGCATGTAGTTCAATTTTGAGTTCCAAAAGACTGGTTGAAATTTTTATTGCCCCCTTTAGTTGGTTTTATAAATTTAAAAGCATTGATTTTGACTTTTATAAAAAAGTACATAATCTTGGAATATGTAATACCATTTTGGATTTAGACTCTTGTGTTTGTTGTTTAGTGTTTGTTTGAGAGGCTAAAACCTAGAAAAGAGTCCTTCCTCTTTCAATTACAAGAACTCGTATATTTAAACAATACTGGTATACAATTAAAACTAATTTTATACACAACAAATGTTAATTGTTTTGACAAATTTGCCCTCACTTGTTCTTTTATTTGTTCTTTTTGTGCAAGGTTAGAGCTATTAAGAATCTATATATATCTTATTGTTTTTACAAAACAGCTTTTGTTATGTAGCAAGTTCAATCATACAATGAGCCTATAATTGCAGTCTATACCTGATTTTATAAATATATATTAATAATTTATTTGAACAAACATATGTGGTCATTTCTTCATTTCACACAAGAGGTGGTTAATTAGAGATAAAATTTATTACAAATAACATTACTGTTCATCTTATAAATTTTGCATATCTTATTTTGATTTTTTAATGTTCAGTGTGGTTTTGCTTAGTTGCAAGATGAAAATAATGGAAGAATAAAAAACAAGTTGGACTAGCTAGTTTTTGTTGCTAAACTGTTGGTTGAAACGTGATGTTTTCTGAACTAGACCGGACAGTGAAGCGGACGTTTTATTGGTTCATTGGCTGGACATGATATAAGAACCAGATTAATTTTTAATTATTTTAGTGAATATATGTAAAAAATGTTGTAAAACCCGGTTAGACCGGTCCTATTTTCGGTTCGACCAGTCCGGTTACATGTCAGACCCCCAATTCAATTGGTCTGGTTCCAAGTCTGACCACTAGTTTAACGTGAAAATGATATAAGCATCAAACCAGATCGGGGGTTGCAGTTCGGTTCCCGGTTGAGCCTAGTGTTCGAAACAATGCTTGAAATAGTTAAAAGAGAACATTTACTTTAAAGTGTGGGCATAAGAAAGTGTTGACTTTATAAAATTCAACCACTTTGTACATCTGAACCTCTTTGTGTGTACACCAATGAATTTAACCTCCCAAAGTACACCAAATACCATGTTTATGTTTCCTTCCCATTGACTTTTTGAGTAAATACATTTTATGTCTTCAAACGTCACTTCACACACAAGCATTCAAAGTCAAAGTTTGCAATGTAGAGACCATAAACCATATATCTTCAAATAATAATACTTCATGTGTTTTTCGGTTTTTGGCTTCGAACCAATGGGATAAGAAAGCGATGTTCGCATAAGAATCGGTCACCTTCCGTCACGAACCCGAAAGAGGGAAGTAGAATTAGGTAGAAAGGCAGGGAAGTGAAGATTTGGTTTGAGTTTTTCCCTTTGGCATGTAGTTCAATTTTGAATTCTAAAGTCAGACTGTTTTTCATTGCATTTGGTATTAAAAGACTTAAAACAATTTTTTAATGATATAAAATATAATAAAGATATGCCCACTTGGGTTTACTCAACATACTTTATGCAGTTTATGGCAACTTAAAAGCATCTACCAAACATTGGAATATGCTCTATCCTTCTGGATTTTGTACTTTAGTGTTTGCTACAGGAGGTTACTATCCGTAAAATGTTAGAGCATTCACAGTTGAGTCCTTAAAAATATGTGAGTGTGTTTGGTATATTATATGGAATGATTTTAAATGATTGTGAGTGAAAGAGAGAGAAAATGTTATTGTGGATTGGTATATTTAAAGAATCACTGTTCAATACTTATAAATTTTTTAATATTTTTTAAAGTGCTTGTAAGTGGAGGAGAGAGAAAAAAGTAAGGATAAGAGTATAAAAAGTATTATTTAATTGAAAAGGAGAGAGAAAATGTAGTGATTTTTAATGTAATTATATGGATAAAGATAAAAAACTCATTATGAATACTCTTAGTTATAGTGATGAAAAAATAATATCACACAAGTGACACGTAAATAGTGGATGTGATTACTATAAATGTGTTTAAGAGGCATAATGATGTTTGTGTAAATATGAGTTATGATTTAAAAAATAATAATAATGTGCAGAATTATGGTTACACAAGTATGTAATGGTTTTGGGCTTTGTCATGGGTTGAGATGGCATATCACACCATCACTATCAGACTCGTTACATATACAGTCTAATTACTACTAGAAAACTCTTTTTTGCAACTGTTTTTTATGACTATAACATTATTGTCACAAATTTATAACAAATTTGTGACAAAATGCAAAACGCAAAACCTAAAATCCAGCGACAAGATTGCACAAAAATATGACAAGTACATATTTTGTCAGAAGGTCATTGGACAAAAACAGACAAATTTTACAACAATGTTGTAACAAAATATTAGAAGACTATTGTAGAAATGTATATGAAAGATGAGAGTTATTATTATTATTGTTATATATTTTTTGTATTAACTTTGACTATATTAATAATCATACTGTTTTAACATATTATAAGAAACATACTGTAGAAAGATGATTGAGAAACATGGTACCGAAAAAAATCAACACCCATTGGGGTGCTGTTGATTGTTGGCGTAATATAGGAGAGGGGCGAGAGTTGTATGGGATAGGATCTTCGAATCCTTATTTCGTTGTGACCCGGGACATCGTCTACATCTTCTACTTCAAGACTAACACAAACAACATTTCAACAATCACAGGATGAGGTATTTTATTTAAATAACCTTTTGTTGTTATACATAGTCATGAATATGTGCTACGTTCTCATATATTACTAATTTGTTAGGATTATATCTAGTTATAGATGTTAAATTTAGATTTATTCATTATTATTGTAACAAAATTTCTTTTGATTCTAGCCTGTTTGGATCATTGGTCACCACTATTTTAACCCAATTTTAAAGCTAGTTGGACTTTATTTTATATTTTTATCAAGAATATTAATTTAAAATTTTGTTTATATGTTGTTCGTGTATGCATATTATGTTTGTGTTGGGGACTTGACTTATGTTTGTGTGTCATCAAATACGGGATGAAATGCAACAACAAGTTAATAATATGAGACGAAGAATGCGGAAGGGATGTAACAACAAATGTCGAAGGAAATGCAACAACAAATGTGAGAGGATATGCAACGATAAATACGGGAAGATATGTATTTGCATTGTAGAGTTCTAATAGGTAAATAATCTGGATTATTTCAAAAGGTAAATTATTTTATATTAAAAATCATTCTTCTCACAAAATACGTTAAACGACGTTGTCGAAATAAATTTATTCACTCTATCATAATGTTGTCGTAAAAAATAAAAATTAATAATTATACTAATTATATTTTGACACAAGGTTGTCGGTACGGTGTCACAAAATAGTGTGGCAAAGTGGTTTTACTGCTTTGTCAGAAAGTTGTCGTAAATCTTTTACAACAAAGCTTTTCGCAACAAAATCTGTTTTGTATTAAAATATTTAATCATGTGCTTTTAAGTGTTTACTAATGTGAAATACCATTACTTTGATACTAAATGGAATTTCATGTTTGTGGAGCTAAATGGATACAAATTAGGGTGTTTTCCGGGAGTTAAAATGGAAGTTGGAAGCTCACAAATGAAGCAAGACTTATAAAATAGAAGATATGAAGACAAAGTGATGGGAGACATAACTTACGGCCCTATGGATGTAATTTACTTCTTATGCCAAATAAAACACGAAAACTAGGACGTAGAAGGGGAAGAAAAAATGCAGTTTTAGGGGGTAGTAAATTACGTCCCTATGTTGACTTGTGCGAATTTGAAGGATTTTGTGACATAATTAAAGGGTAAGAAGAGGGCTATGAAATATCTTCTTCACCAAGTCCTTTTTGGCCATACAAGAGGAGATTGTGATAGTGAAGAACACCTACGGATCCATCGTTTCATACAATTAATTTCTACCACAATCGATTTTGATTCCTTGAAGAACATGAGCGGCTAAACCACATGTGATCTTTTTCGGGTGTGGATGTGTATGACATTTCTATAACATTAGTTGTTCTTAGATTGGTTTGGAGTTTTGATTGGCATGTTAAGCCATAAACTTCATTTATTGGTTGATTTTTTAAACGGTTTTGGTTTATTTTGAATCTTAATCTAATTCTTATTAGATTTTGATGTTTTTACATTATGAATATTATGAGTGTTAGGTTTTAGTTAGCAAATTAAACTTGGTAGTTGTAATTATGTTTGCTTACAACCCTGTCTATCTCTATCATTAAAATCAATTAAGCTAATATAATTATATCTATGTGATTGTTTGCTAAGTATAAACTAGTTTACAACTTATGTTTTACAAACTTAAAACGCATAGTAGATCATTCTTTTTATTATTATTTTCAAAATCAATCAAGTTTATCACTTTACAATATGGTTTTCTAATTAATCGAGAATTCAAACTTTTTTTAGAATCAAGTTAAAATCCTTGAACTACAATTACACTTTTCACAAATTACTATTCCGATATGGAAGTGATGGGTTTCAATGATAAAGCTACAATCAATGAGAAACCATGATAGAACAAAACATTAACTCGACTCTACATTCCATAACATAAAGCCATTTTTCTTTGTTTCTAATTAATATACAAAAATTAACATTGTACAATATACACTTTTTATATAATGTTCTATAAACAAACAAGAGTTTATAACTTTATATATCATTCTTTTTGCACGTAACTTCGGTTCATATTATCATCACCACCATTGCCACCGTTGTCACTGCCGATAACAGCCCCGATCGCCGCCACTAAAGCCGCCATAAACTGCGGATCCGACGTGACAGCAGCCGTAGCAGCATTCATCAGCTCCCTCTCAGACCTCTGGCTATCAGAATATACTGTTGCATTGTCTGTTGCAAAGGGGAAGTGAAATGGCGGTTGCCGGAGGTGGTGGTCGGAGGTAGGGGTGGCGGTGAGGTCTAGGGTGACGGTGGGAAACGGGGCGGTGGCGGATAGGGTGGTGGTGAGGTATGGATGGTGGGAGGGTGGTATGGATATTGGTGGCGTAAGGTGGCGGTGGAGGTGGTCGGAGGATGATTTGGGACCCGAGAGGAGCGTCGAGGCGGCGGCCGAGGTGGTGGCCGCCATCGCCACGGCGGATTGCGGTAGCGGGTGGTTGTGGGTGCCTTCATATGTTGTTATTAGAACGGTTTGATCTTGTGCACATCTTTGTACCTGTTGAAAAGTTATGTTTAAAAGAAATTGTATAAATTTTTGTTAAACCTAATGTTTTAATCCTGATTATTATACTTTATTATATGAAGTCTTTATATATGTTAAATTTGGTAATCCAGCTTATGATTATACATGCATATAGTCTAATGGGCTTAAGAGGGTTTCATGATTGGTCCATTAGGGTTTATTCCATCTATCCCGCTATAATATTGCGACTTGGGCGTGACGGAGGGAGGAAATCGGCGGGTGGAGGGCGGAGAATGGGGCGCGACGGAGGGATGAAGCCGACGGTGGGAGGGCGCGGATGGGAGGCGGCAGCCGGCGGGGGGGGGGGGGGGGGGGGGGGATGGGAGGCGGCCGATGGGCTGGAAAGTGTGGAGAAGAAGGGGAAAGGTTTTGGTCAGCTATGTCAAAGGGAAGGACTCGGTCAGATGGTATTTCCGGGTCAAACGACGGGTCAGCAACATCAAACGAACTGACTGGCTGACCGGGTCGACCGGGTCAACCAGTCAGTGGTCAGACGCGTGGTCAGACGAATCAAACAGGGCCTTAATCCTCACTTATATCTCTCTAAACTAAGTATATAAACTATAACTAGCCTTAAAAACCCGTGTATCACGGGTTGAATATTAAAAATTATAAATCATAAATTTATATATATTTATTGTTATTAAAATGAGCAGTGAATTAGGAAACATTGAATTGTTTAATAAACACAAATTGAATTTTTTTTTAAATAAATTATTGTTTTAATTATTAATTATCATAAAACAGGTGGAAATAATTTGGGCGGAATAAAATTCTGATAATCTGAAATTGTGCCAAGTGTTATCATGAGATACTCTTTTATTAGATTAGCAAGTTTTATCTTTTATTAGATTAGTAAGGTTTTTCGTTCGTTGAATGACAATAACAAAGGCAATCAACGCATGACACGTGATATTACTTTGTTTTTATAATGTTATTTCTGGCATCCGGATTGTTTTAAACTTTAAATACATTATATGCTTTGAACGTTAACAATTAAAATGACTTTTTCTTAGTGATTTTTTCAAAACTTATTTTCTTCTTTTTAGTTACAAGGTTTTTTTCGGTTCTTTGATTGTTACATTTTTATTTTAAGCTTTTTTATTTAAACTTATTATTATTTTCTTTATTCTAATTTTAATTCTTATATTTGAGAATTTATTATTGTGATCATTTGTTTTAATTTTCTTAACTTCCGAACATATCTTTACAAAGAAAATATCTTCGTTTATAGATTGTTTTTAACTGTTTTTACATTATTGTAATTTTCTATTAGATTTCAAACATACCCAATGACATGTTTTGTCATCCATGTTTCTATGTAAATGTTATGCAAAATTGACCTAGGTATATGATCACAATAGAAGCCGTGAAAGCTTATTCAAGGCAGAGACAAAATTACCCTTCGGGGAACGAGGTCACGACTCCATTGATCATTGAACAAGCAATGATCGTGTAATATCAAACTTTTGAATGAACTTTTAGTTTTTTGGAAGTGACCCTTGTAGTATTATAAATTTCAGAATACAAGCAATAATGGAATTTTGCTCACTAGTATCCTCCCTTATTGCAAGCGTCAAACTTGTTATAAGGTCTTGAGTTCAAGTCCTTTTTTTCACACTTATTTCATATAGCTAAATTATTAGTTTATCATCAATTCCATTTTACCCTAACCCAGCCCAAAAACCTCCCCACACCGCTAATCTTCTTGTTTCATGTTTCTATCTTTCTTGACTGCTGGAACTAGGACCGTTCAAGAAGCTTGTTGCTTGTAACTCGCTCGAATATCGCTTGAATATAGCTCACTCGAAATCAGCTTGGTTTATAAATGAGCTGAGCCGACTCGGCTCAGTTTGTAAACGGAGCCGATTTCGAGCAAGTTACGAACCCCGAGCTTTCTGAACAGTCCTAGTTCTAGTAGTCCTCGGTTTGTAAACGAGCCGAGCCCGGGACAAGGTTAGCTCAGCTCGTGGCTTGCTCGTGGCTTGCTCGTTAGCTCACTCGTTGGCTCGTTTAAATTCAAGGCTAAATTATAATTTTATGTATTATAAACCAAAATTATGTTATATTATTTAAATAGATTATAAACATATGGTCAATTTGATGTTTTTAATAAGAAACCTAAGTATAAAGACATATAAAGAATGATCATAGTTCATGAAATATCAATCCCGTACCATTGTTAAATTGAGTTAAGGTCAAAGAATACAAAATTTATTATATTCTGTTTTTTTATATATGAATATTTGTAAAGAATAACAAAATTATTTTTTTAAGATTCGCGCGTGCGCATACGAGCCGAGCCTAAGCTCACATTTTAGGCTCTTAAAAATAAACGAGCCAAGCCCGGGCCCACCCTGACTCGGTTCCGCTCAACTCATTAACAACCCTAATTGAAACTCATTAACAACCCGATTTCTGTCTTTGTTTGAAGGTCATGATTCGGAAAATTCTTCTTTCTCAACTCGTGATTCTGTGATTTCTATCTCGATTTGAAGGTCACGAACTCAATTGAAGGTAATTTTCGTTTCTTCTAAATTTCTATTATGATTCACAAAATTTGTGATATATGTTTTTGATTTTGGTTTCTTATCTGGTTAATTTGTTTATTATATTGAATAAATCCTTATGTCACATAAGTTATGTGTTTATTTGAGTGAATTCCTTATGAGTTATGTATTTATTTGTTTATCACAAAATGTTTATGCTAAATTTAGTGATTTAGTTATTGTTTATACTTAAAGTTTAATAATACATTATACATGGATAGTTTTATTGTGATAATAAAGCCCTAAAGCTTTGCTTCGTCATCTAGTAATAGTAATTCAACAAGAATTGAATTGGATAATTTTCATAAGAGCTTTCAGAAGAAAAAGCAATTTCATCTTATCACGCTAATTAAAAAAATTGAAATTAGAAAAACATATTTGATTAGAGGTTAATATCAACCTATTAGACATGAGTTTTCACAACAAGATAAAATTGGAAGAGCATATTTGCTTAGAGGCTCATGTGAACCTATTCGTATATTGAAGTATCAGTTATCACTGGTCTTACCGGTTGTAACGACAAGTTTTAAGATGTGTTTTTCTTTAATTAAGCATGTGAAGAGAGAATTATGCTATCGTATAAGTGATGAATGTGTAAATGACTCTTCTATTTGTTACAAAATAAGTTTTTCTGTAAAGGTTTTAATCGAAAATGTAATGGAATAGTTTCAAAAGATAAAGACGCATAACGAACAATTATAAAATGTAAGGTTTCTTTAATTTTTTGTGACATTTTATTTTTGTTAACATTTTAATGCAATCTAATGATGTTTATCCTGACTGACCCCACACGAAATATTTGATGTTGTTTCTTCATAAATCCGATCATCAAAAAATAGTGACGCCTAAGGAAAAATACCTAGTTCTGCTACTAGTTCAAGGTGTCGTTTTAGTTATTTTTTCCTAATACCTAGTTCTGCTACTAGTTCAAGGTGTCGTTTTAGTTATTTTTTCCTATTATAAGTTTTAAAATATTATGTTTTATATAACTCTAAATATTACTTTGTGACATGCTTATTTGTATCATCATTTTAATGTTAATTTTTTACGGTTTTGATTTTTTATATTATGTTCCGAACATCATCAATGCCCTTGTCATAAGTGCGGGTTTATGTTTACTTATGATATATTTTTGATGCATATGATGTCTGTTTATCATCTACATGCATATACTAACGTGATCGTCGAAGTGCCATGTGGGGTAAAAACCCTAGGATTTATAAACAGGTTGAACATTCATGGTGTTTACGGGCTTGTCCTTGCTCGAGAAGACTAGAAAAGATATAATCATCACCACCAACACAACTCCAAACTAGAAATAGTTCACCCTTAATGCTTAAGAGATCTAGGTCTAGCTGTGTGAACTTTTATAACAAGAACATGAAATATATGTAGCGCGCTTACATGGAATAAATTTGTTTAATAATTAGTGACAAGGATGTTATGGATAGCTAATTAAGTGCTTCAAGGTTGAGAAGAATTAAAAAGCTCTGCATATGGTGAGATTGATTGTTGGTAAGAGTGCTTTTTTGAATGTCATTCTTCAAGAGTAGGTTTACATAAAGAAACCCAAATGATTTGAAAACCTAACTTTATTAGGCATGTTTACAAGTTAATTAACTACGTGTTATGGATTAATAAGTGTGAGTAAAAAGTGAAGCCACGTAACAATCACACTCACACTCTAGTGATTTTAATCAAATTCTAAGTATGAAAAAATAATATAATACCCGGGTAAATGTAACTAGTATAAAGAATTTGATTATATATGTTATCAATACATATGTTGGCATTGTTATTTTTAAACAAATTAAAAATTTGAATTTCTTTTACTCTCCTAC
Organism: Flaveria ramosissima; assembly: GCA_025215565.1. NCBI lineage: Eukaryota > Viridiplantae > Streptophyta > Magnoliopsida > Asterales > Asteraceae > Flaveria > Flaveria ramosissima. Next base: position 77,315,182 of record CM046039.1, on the reverse strand, counting down.
AAGTATAGCAAATTTTTATTTCATACATGTATAAAGATGGAGTATGTTAGAGAAAATTTCTATGAATTTACATAATTCTCATAAAAGAAAATGTATCGAACTATTATATACTTTTATCGTGAAGTTGTGACATTTTGTACTTGTTGTTTTTTTCCGTCTTTACATCAATTTGTTTTTTCTTGTTTAATGTTTACACTTTAAATGTATATGTTATATTCGTTTATTTGAAAGAACATGAGTTAAAGTATTTTAAAACGAGACTAAAATAAGATGAAAGAAAAGAAGAAAGTGAACATACTTGTTTTCGGACCGGACAACCAACAGCCATTGTGCATCGATAATAAGCTCGAGGACATGGGTTTCCTTTCGCCATTTTTTGCCCGTATTTTCTCCATTGACAACCATCTGAAATCTATAAATTAATTCATGTTTATTACTAGGGTTTCTTAATTTGTTTCTTTCCTTTTCTTATTTTGCATCTATTGTAACATTATTTCTTTATAAAATCAACACAAGGGACATAAAAATGATAGACTAAAAAAGTTATTACAATTTAAAGATTTTAAGTCATTATATCACATGTTTATCGGCCTCCAAAGTTTATATAATGAGGTATATTAATGACAAATTGAAGTATTGGCAATGAGCAATATCTTCTTTTATTTAAATTATTTTAAAAAATATTTGAGAAAAATCAAAACAATCGGTTTACATGCGGACCACTCAAGTACACGACTCTAAGTTTAACAATTTGTTGGTATGTTTGGTCAAACTTAATTGGTAGACTTATATATAGCCATCTTGCATATTTCAACGTTCTTTCTTTCTAGCATTCACATCTCGTTTTGTATATATTTTATGAGTGTATTCCTATGTTACATACAATATATGTAAGTAGAACAGAAATAAAATATTATTGTTTACTTTTTAACCCTTGTAAATTTTATAATATTTTTAAAAATGATTATAAATAAAAGATAAAGAATGTAATCATAAATGTATAATAAATATTATTTAATTAAATGTAAATTAAAAAAGTTATTAATTTTAAAGTAGTTATAAAAATAAAGATAATAAATGAGATATGATGCTCTTCTTGAAATTAGTAACTTAATTTTGATTTTTACATAGGAGATATCGTTCACACACATTAAAGTCTTTGAGAGAAAAATATCAACAATTATCTTATATCATAATCAATGACTACAAATTGGATTGATTATCCACGGCATGATCCGTCACTAATCGACAATAATTACAAAATTACTTATTTTTTTCTGTTTGGGATTTTGTAGGATTCGAAGATAATCACCAACAAAGTTTTCTGTTTGGTTTTTATCGGTAAAAATGTATTTCAAGTATATATATGAATGGATGTACTACTAACCATGGATGATTCGGACCGAGCTCGAACAGCCACACGAGCCCTTCTCATAGATGCATCAACCGCCCCTCGATCACCATCTTTGGTCGAATCATACTTAACATCAATATTGTTATCCGGGCTATCGACTCTTGAATCATTCTTGAATTTATCTAATAAGCTTTGTTTTGTGTCTTCTTTGACCGCGTTAATCATCTGGAATTGAGATAAATTAACCAAATGTCCAAATTTGAATTGATTATACTCTAACTAAGACAAACTATAATCAAGAAATGACATACATCTAATTAACATTCACCTTAATATTATTTGTATTCTCATGAAGTATGATATGTTCTTCAATATGCCTTTGTAAATAAATGTATTTTTGCTTAACTTGAGAAACCATTGATCGTAAACCTTCGTTTTCTCTCTTCATGTTTTCCAATTCAGCCTGTAAAATAGCCAGCTTCGACAACAAATAAGGGTTAATGAGTTTTGTAGCTAATTCTATTAAATTTAGTGATAGATTAATATCATTAATTATATCTGTAACAAATATGAAAAAACTAAAAAGATGAAGTTGTTAAAAGTTACATAACCCATACAAAATCGTCTAAAGTCACTTATTAATTTAACACAATTGACACCTTCTGTCTTTTATATATATATCTATACATAACACTTTTAGTATATAGCCAATTTTAAGTAAAGAAAAGTAATACAAAATATTTGCATGAACAACTGATGTAGTGTGAGAGATATAGATTTTTATGTTGTTATAAAAGCATCATATATATCATTTCTAAAGTCATAAATACATGTATATATATACCTTGTGAGTAGATTGGCTATTTGTATTCGAAGATCCACCATTGCAACTTGTTCTTTCTGTTGCAGTAAGATTCAAACCTACCTGTATAAACACATAAAATTATAGTTACAACCCGTTAACAAAATTACGTTAATTTGTTCATCACATGAGCAAATCATCTCATCGGTCGAGGTTGCTTGACCACCTGTAATCCGAACAAACCCATGTAGTTTTCATATTTCTATAGCACTTGATTTCTCTGAGAATCATGATTCACTTTCAGATTGAAATAATTCGATAATCACTTGAATGTTCAATCAGATAATAACTTAGGGGCTTCACCCCTAGAAACCAATAAGATTTCTTATTTGTTTGTTTGATGTATATTATGATTCATTTTAATCAACAAGTCAATCTAAATAAACTTAAAATAATATTAATAACACTAAAATCACCAACAAACAAATAAAAGATAATTAGAAAACACAAGATTTGTTTAAATCAGCTTACATTTAAGTTGAGTTGAAGTTCTTGATGAACCCTATCTTGTTGTTGTTCTTCTTTGACATGAATACTTAATGGATTCATGGATGCATCAGTACTGTTTCTTGAGAAGAAATCCATTTCATTGATCAATGAAGATCCATTTTCATGGTGATCGGTGACTGTAAACTTGTGACCATCGAGTGAATTAAGAATCATATTCTCACATCTTGCTTCCATTAATGACTGTAGATTGAAGATATAAATAACTCTAATCTGTGATCATACATACATACATATACATATAGGTACATACACACACACACATATATATATATATATATATAGAGAGAGAGAGAGAGAGAGAGAGAGAGAGAGAGAGAGAGAGAGAGAGAGAGAGAGAGAGAAGAATTATGACCAAATGGGAAATGAAGTGAGGTTTGGAATAAATACATTAAAAAAGAGGCTAAAGTGAGGTAAGATGGTGCGTCAAGGAAAAACCTTAACCCTAGGCTCAATTTGTATATATTATCACCATGCATGACTTTAGAATATAAAATATAGATAACACTCACACCGCATTTTTTTCTAAATATGTCTCGCTAGCTGTCATATCAGTTTTTTACTTATTTTTTTCACAAATTCATTTTACTTCCAATACTACAAACAACCACAAAAATCCATAGGTTACACATCCGCAACGCCTAAACGTACAACATACAAATTATTAATGCATGGTACAAATAATTAATGCTAGATTTAAAAAGAATGAAAAATGATTTGGTTTCTGGGACGTGTAGCGCACGTGGGAATGGTTCCTCCATAACGACCAAGAGGTGCATGTCGCTAGTACAAGAGTTACATCATATGCCAACGACGACTATAGCGACAACATGCATCGTCATGACAGTTACAACATGTTATTATTATAGATTTTTCGTATCTTTTACTATCAAATAAGTTTTTCTCTATTGATAAAGATCTAATAAATTATTTAAAATCAAATAGGATTAACAGAGAGTATAACTATGTATGAAAATTATTAATTTTACATTGATTGTTTACTTAATATATATACAGGATTTCGAAATGCAAAATTTTGATGGACGAATTTTAGTTAATGACTAATGGGTAATCATGTGCCTATACAACATTAAAACGTGTGATTAGTTGGTGTTTCTAAATTTTATTTATACCATAAATTGTAACAATTAGCTAGTATTATTGATCTTTTAACTACAAAGATATTACAATTTGCAATTTCGTCCAGTGAAATTATCCTTCTATCTACAACATCATCTTTGAACATCCATCATTATCGTTCAATCTCCATCTCACACCCGTTGCCAGTTGAGACAAATCCAATGTAGTTTGTCGCTAGAAACAATTTAGTGCTTGAGTTGGAACTCCATATAGGTGTTTTAACACTACTAGAAACTTTATGACTGAAATCTAACAACATTCCGGTAGTAGGTCTCGTTGAGCCTTTAATTTAAGACAAAGAGCACCTTAGCCTTTCCACGAAGTTATTCCTATATCCTCATGACCAAGTTCCGGCTTGAAAGTAAGTCGAGGTTATAAGATTGGTTGAAGCTTCTCGCAATCATCAACATCAACAACTTAATAGTTTATTTGTTGCAAAAGACTGGTCACTTGATTTAACGAGTGCGTACATAAAAAAAATATAAATGTCACACTAATTTTTTCGGTTTTTGTTGCTAATTTTACAACCTTTCAGATTTAATCACAACACAATCGTAAAGCTTACATCTATATATTATTATTTGTGGTAGATTTCAGTTACAAATACCCAGTTTTCTAGTGTCTTAATTGTTTCACTTTTAATTAAACATGTGATAATATACTATTTTGTTCACACTTATTAAAGTTTATGAAAAAAATATGTTTTTCTCTCTATCACAATGTGTGTTAGTGTGAACCCTGATTATCGGTATTCTTTGTGAATCAACGATAGTTAAAGAATTGTTCAACAGGTTCAATTATCTATCTTTTTGTTTCCGACTGCATCACATGTGTAAAGTTTTAACTTAATCTTGACAATTTCAAATATAGAAGTTTACAAGCATCATATCATTTTCTCATATAAGTTCAAATTTTTCCTATATTTTTATGTGTATAAATATGTCTGCAAAAATATAAAGAAATAATTTATTTTTGGTATATTTCTTTAGTAAACAATTTAAATAAATGTAGAATTTAAAGCCACGCCCTCAAATTTTTTATCAAGAAATGACCAGTGACTTCTCATTCAACTTATACCAATAAATAATGTTGTATAAATTAAAATTTTAAATAAAACGATGTTTAAGTCATTATTTATATTTATATTAATATTTATACACTAAAGTCTTTAGTCAATGGTAATTAAGTTTGCGTATTGTTTGCTTGCTCTTGTATTAAAAAAATCAATTTACAACCTTTTAAAACTCACAGTCGTACATATCATATTTCACATTCCATCTATAATTATACATTAACGTTACAGCATTCTTCACTCCTTCGTTAAAACTTTTTTCACATCAATCTAACATTCACGTCAGCACTTATTATTTAAACACAAGTATAAGAGAGAAAAGGAGAGAGTTGAAGGGGTAGAGACGTAGAGTCCCCGTGGTTGTGCTTAATGCCCACCAGCCTAATATAGCATTTAAGTTATGATGATTAAGAAAATACAAATTATACCATACTTGTGGGTGTTACTTTCTTAATGAAATTGACAAACACATTAAAAGTTATGTATGCTAGCCCCGTGTGTAGCACGTAGACAGAGACCATAATAAATTGACAAACACATTAAAAGTTATGTATGCTAGCCCCGTGTGTAGCACGTAGACAGAGACCATAAGGTTAGGATATGCATAGACAATGACCATAAGGTTATGAATTGATACATGATTTTCTTCTTCATGATTTTAGTTAATTACATGCGGTTGTTAGTAGCATGTTCATATTGCACCTACGATTCATAGACTCGAACTCAGCCTCTAGTATGAAAATCCGGTGGGACCCACTTGATTATTTAATGTATAGTTTTTTTTGTTATCATAAATGAAATCGACCATTAATACTTGTTATTTACCAATTTAAAGAGATGAGTAGCATGATCATTTCAATCCCACTTAACTAAAAAACTTAACGCACATACTACTAGTGTTACGTTCGTGTAAATATTAAACCACACATATAATTTTTACAAGTCGATAACTATAGGTGTGATATGACATACCACATAGACCGTCCGTATAATTATCTCAAACTTTTTTTAAAGAGAAGATAAGGCAGAGGGGCTTGACCGGTTCCTGATGAAGCCGGTCTAATCTTAGACCGGAGTTAAAGCGTAGTTGACCGGCCACCGGAATCCACGTGAGATATGAAAATTACAAAGAGTCAACGACTTTGACTTGCTACTCACCGGGCCCACACACACCACAATTGACAATTTTGTCCATGGTGGATAAGAGGTGACAATTAATAATTTAACTTTTTTTTTGTTTTGGTCTACGAATATGATAAAAGAAAAATTTTTAAAGAATACATCCTTCTACTGAATATCAGTAAAATACTAAAGTTTAATAACACGTAAAATGTTTAAAAGAAGCTTCCTAGAAACTCGAAAAATATCAAACGTAAACAAGTTTGAGCTTTAGTTCGAGCTCACGTCTAAACAAAATTCTAAGGTTCAATTCAAATGGTTTCATTATTTTTTAAATTAAAATTTTATTAAGCTTGTGAAACCCAACCCCACAAACACCTTTAGACTCAAATGTCTTGAATCCTGCTAAAAGAAAACATTACACAAGTTATGTTTCAAATACGTTCGAAAAAAAAAAGAGTTTCAAGTGGGGCTTTGTGATGGGTTAATTGACTAATATATTTTTACCATCTCCATTCTTTATAATTACAATCAAATATATACTTGTCAAATTGGAATATAGAAAACATTATGTTGTTGTAAAAAAGAAATTATAAAAACATTATGTTTGATGTGTGGGTATGGCTGAGTATTGCAAGGACTCGGTTTTGAAAAAATTTATATAGACAAGCGGGTGGAAATAACCGCTTCGCGACCATATATTCAGAATTTAAAAAAATGTTATTTTTTGAAAAAAAAAGTAAAAATATATTTTATTTGATCCAATTGGGTTTCAAATAATTCTTTCTACCAAAACACAGTAAAAATTAAACACATCACAACCATGCATTTAAAATTTTTATAACACATTATATTGTAAAAGTAATAAAAAACCAAATTATTTTAATAAATAATTATAATATTAAATAATAGTAGTTCTGAAAATTTATACCTTACAAAGTTACACTTGTACCTTCTTTTACTCATCATGCGACTTTTTGTAAAGTAATATAATTTAGTAACCATACCGTATAAAATTAGTACACTAGTTTCTCTTATATTTCCTATAAACATGATATATCTCGACTCAAAACAATTTATAAAATACAAAAATCACCTTTAACCCGCTTAGACCCTAGACCGAAATCATCGATCTGCGATAGATGCCCTAAGATGTAATACAACCCGTCACGAGTGAAGTGATAAGAGTCTCACCAACTTGGATGTAGTTTGTTGAATGCAATTATAAGAAATTATTATTGAATGTTGTCAAGTCCTTTTCTTTGACGATCATGAAGGCATAAGTGCATAACATCCAGTCAAATATCACCAAATTAAGCATAAGATACTTCTAACACACAATAATTAAGGGTTGTTTGAGATTTTTATATCAAAAGCAGTTGCTTGCATATTGTTTTTTAATAAGAAGTAACTTAAAACCACTCATTCAAAGTGGTTTTATAGAGAATTTAGATAAACTAGTTGGAATAATCAGTTTCAAACACCTTGAAAAGAGTGAGGTGTACAGGATGTAACAAGTCGAGCACGGACTCGCGTAAGCTCGAGCTTGGATGCTTTGATTGATGAGAGATGATTTATTTTTTAAGCTCAAACTCGGCTCATTAATAGTTATTCAAACCTATTTATTAAATTATTTTGTTAAATTACATTTTTTTGAAAAACATATATACAACTCTACTTCGGATGATATGTATTACCTTAAGCAGACACATCTATCCGTTTTCCGACCTTCTCATAAGGAAACCCATAACTGGAAAAAAAAAAAAACCCTATGGTGAGAGTGAGATTTAAACCCCAAACCTCCCTATATTTATGTCATGAGTATTTCACTTTAACCATTTAGGCTAATTTATAAATATCATACTTTATGGATCTATTCGTGTAATGTACTATAGATACCAATACATATATTATTATAATTAATGTAATAATACTTCACAAATATTTTTTATAGCTTCACAAACATAAACTCATCTAGGCCTGCGCTCCTAGTAAAACTCCGGTTCGTGCTCTAACTCGTCTTAAACTCGGCTCATATCAAACTATTATCTCATTTAAGAGACACTATTACACCACTAATGGACGTATTGACAGACTCGTTAATACATTGGCCTCTAACCCACTTCAAGATTAGGATTTTACTAATCATTTTCACACGACTCTTGTCTTACCCAACCTGGTTTCAACGATTCATGACTCGTTATTTATCTAATCCGTTTTCAACAGTTCCCGGACTCTTTTTTACGCAACCCGTTTTCAACTATTCCTGACCCTACTGGTTTATACACCCAAATGTGATGGGAATCTTAGTTAGTACCACTTGACTATTCGGATAGACAAGGTATTTACATAATCAAACTAATCCGAAAGGGCAAAAATTATTAAAAAGAAAAAGAGTTGACCGTTGACTGAGATTCTCTAACACGATTCTTACACGTACTTAATGTGGTTAGGTCTACATGCTTTGAAGATGAAGTGCAAGACAATAATGTGGCTACGAAGACTTTGACCTATATTCCCCCATCCAAACGCATTAATATTTATATAATACTAATTACCAACTTAGTTATTTATTATAGTTTGTATCATATGTTTTATAGATTGTATCTTATGTTTTTTCTTGATTATTTATTTTTAACCCTATGGTTTTCAACATTTACATTTAGCATTAATTTTTTTTTACTTTCTACTTTAGTCACATTTACTTTTATTTTTTTATAAAATTTTCATTTTATGTCTCGGTCTAAACTTTTCGAGTTAACATATGGCAACATGCATATGTGGTTCAACATTTTTACATCTATTTTTTTCCGTTAACAATCACGTTGTGTTTTAGGTTTCGTTCTAATTTATACACGTTAACACGTTGTAACCCACATGCATAGTTTAACGTTTTTATATCTATTTTTCCTTCGCTTTATTTCTTTTGTTTTACGAGCTTTTCTGGTGGTGGTAGTCGCTAGCAACGGTTTGACATTGATACTACTTAGAACGGTTGTACGTCCCCACCGCAACGCGTGGGGCTTTAGTACTAGTTTAGTCTAATTATTGTTTTCTAATTATATTTGTACTAAATCAATATGACTGGATCCGAACACAATATATTAACCTAACTAAAATACACTTAAAATCATGTAACTTGAGCACAACAGTTGTAACTCATTTATCTAAACAAGCCAATTGGGTTTGCAACGAGTTGTAAATGGATTGTAATCAAGTTGTAAACGTAATGAACGGGTTGATGTGTTGTGATAAGTGGGTTAGAGGTCGATCAACCAATTTAATCAAATAGGTTAAACAAATCAACATGCACATCACATGTTTATCAAATAGGTTAGATATGAGAACTCAAAACCTAAACATGTTCAGGTCATGCAAAGAATTACCACCCTAAATACCATATGGACACGCTAACAAGCATATGATACATGATGAAAGTAGTATAACGACTAACTAGTCCTTAACCACGTCATGGAAACCAATTGTTCTAGGTTGAGAACTCGGTGCGAACATTACGTGTGTAGTTATAAACAGCAAGAAAATGTAGTGTAATGTTCATTACTACATATGTAACACGCTTCTTTTTACCTACTTAATGTGATATATTCGCTACCAAAATATGCAATATATCACGTTAAATGGTAAATGGTGAAAATGAATGCACATGTTGCATATACCAGTAAAAAGCATTCTGGCAACTTATAATTACTAAGAGATTATCTAAAAGAAGACAAATTTAGTAATTCATATGTCAAAATGAGTAGTTTAAATGGAGTTTTCAGATCATAATCAGGTCATTGACTCTCAACAAAACATCATTTTCTTTCACTTATCGACGTGGGTCAAGCAACAAGAATTGGAAGTAGTCGACCAGTTCAAAGGAGTTTATAGCGACAGTTTTGTTATAGTTTCTCTAGTTATGACGTTTTGTTGACTTTCACCATCATCGGGTTGCCAGTTTCTCATGCTAATGTCATTTTCTAACCTGATTCAATAACGGGTTGCGTTTCAATTTGACGGAAAGACTATCATGCCAACTGGATTGGTATAAAGACAATTTACTGCTATTGTTGACACAATAGAGAGAAGTTTATAATGAAAACAAAAACAAAAACAAATGCCTACAATTGTAGCAGCTTTTATTGACACAGAAGGGTTAGAAAATGATAGAATGACGACTTAGAGAAACGCATACACACTAGTCTGACTGAATCTAAGCTCAAGCCAGTTCACGTTTGGAAGACCAGTAGAACTCACGATAAACATTGGAAAATCAAATGAACGTATATGTGTATACACGTATACATAATGTCTGCAGCAGCGCATCAACAAGAGCAAGGATGGAAGAACGAAAAAACTACAAGAGTATCAATTTTAGTAGAAACCAAAAGTTTTCTGGGGTCTAAGACAGTGTTACAAAGCTATGTAGCCCTCAGACGAGGTGAGGTTGCTGCGCCCGAGGTAGATACACTGTGTGGATCTTCATAAAGCGCAAGTGAGGCGCGGTGATCACCTAGTTCAGTTCTGGTTTTTTTCTTCCATTCTGCTAACTACTCGTAGACTGTCCTTTTTTTACATTGCAACGGCCGCCAATATGCACTGTAAAGTTCAGTTCGGGCTTAATTTTATTTTTCTGTTTTGGGCCCTTTTGTGTTGGGTTTTTTTTTCTGTTTTAGACTTTTTTTCTGCTTTTGAGTTTGAACTGTTTTTCTCTTGTTTAGACTACTTTTCTTGTTTGGGCCTCGCAACTAGTTATATATTAGATTTTTGAATGACATGATTTTAGAACTTTTTTTAGAAGTTTGATATTAGCTTCAATGATTTCATTTGCTAATTGTATTAGGTTTCAATTTTAATTATATTTGAGCGGTATTAATCTTCTATTACATATCATATTTTTATTATTGTTCTTCTTTGTCTTAGTACAAGAAGGAATAGTTGGCAGGATCTAAAAACTAATCTTGAGACTTTTTTAATTTTGAAATATTCAAATTAAGACTTGGATAGCTCTAGTTCTTTAGAGGTAAGTTTCAAATATATTGTTATTACAATCTAGAGCAACAGTCAATTTAATATACATAAAATAATTTGTCAATAATTTCAAAGCAACTAACAACCAAAGTTTAGGACTTACAATGTCGACATCAACATAGCTCTGATTTTGGCCCGAAGATCATCAGAAACCTCAGTTGTTCCGGATGGCTGAGTCAGCGACCTCGGATCTTGAACCGAACTTGATACATCAACCGAAGGTTCTCTACTAGCCCCACCATCAATCAATGCTCCCGCTTTTGCTGGACCCGCTATCTCCCCGTCTTCAAGTTCTCTTTCCGAGTTTGGTCCCTTGACATTCTTATCAGCCTTATTTTGGTCCATCGACTCCTCTTCTGAAGTTACATCAACCTTTTGTTTATGTCTAGAAGAGTGACTTTTCCTATGCTTGTGCCTATGAGAAGATTTGTGAGATCTATGTTTTCGTTTTTTCCTAGAATAATTATCATCACTGTCAGCTTCATCGTGTGATGAATGATGAGATTGATGTTTCTTTCTAGAATATTCATGTTCACTGTCTTGTTCATCATCTTCATAAGAACTAGAAGATCTATGTTTCTTCTTCTTTGAATACTTATGATCCTTTTCTTCTATGGTTTTGTCCATGTCATCACGTTTATGGGAAGAATGATGAGATCGGTGTCTTCTTTTTGCATGTTTATGATCTCTCTCATCTACGTATTTTTCTTCTCTCTCATCTTCAACTGACTGATTATGAGATCGATGTTTCTTCTTATGGTGTCTATGTGACCTTTTTCTTTCTCTCTCATCATCATCGTCGTGGTCATCATCATCATTGTCATCATCATCTTTTTTTTCTCCAACAGAACGAGCACGATAATTTCTCATTGCTCGTTTCTCCTCATTCAAATGTTCTTTTTCTGGTTTTAGTTTTTTATCTGAAGTATCAAAATCTGAAGGAGATGTGCTCTTCTTGGTTTCTTTGGCTGCAGGGCGGTTGTCAGCTTGAGGCTCAGCTGATGAGCAACGTGAGGGCTCAGCTTTTGATGGAACTGCCCCGCTTTTCAACTGAGCCACAAACATCTTGGCCCGTTTCAGCCTCTCAGCTTTTAATTTCTGCTCGTGTGTCAAGTGTGATTCAGACGAACCGGCTTCATTAGATGGTTGTCCATACAAAATTCCCAAATTTGAAGGTTTAATGCCTCTAGTAGCAGCTTGAAGAATGGCTGCTGCTTGATCAGCATCCACCTGGACTCTAGGTGGTGATTGTGTGGATTTAGCTGGCAAATCTGATCCTTCTTTTTTAGACTTGTTAATTACCATCTTAAACTTCTCTTTTCTTTCAGAATCAAGTGGTATATCATCAGATTCCATCATATTATTCTCATTCTCCCTCGAGGTAGACTTTTTCTTGTTTGAGATATGTCCTCGGAAATCTTCTTTCTCGTCATAAAGACTTTTGACAGTTAATTTCGACTATAAGACGGAATAAGCAAACAATCAGCCATAAATCAAATAAGAAATTGACACGGTGGGAATAATAATAATAATAACCATGAAAACGAGTAACAATCAATTACAAACCAAATGTTAAGAATAAGGACACGCTGTTGCCTAGAGATATACCACAGAATCAGAGTGAATGTTATAGCAGGTAATCATATAGTCTTGTCTTCTTTTGTTGATAATAAGCGGAATGAACTATTTATTCATTTTTAATTAAATATACATATAAGCTTTTGGTACAGCTTTACTCTAAATTTTAGTTTCACTGGAAAGGATTTAACAAGGTAATCAACTTTTGCTAGGAAAATATATAAGAATGAACAAACCAACTAAACCTTTCAGCTTAAGGCTGACAAAGAAGAGTGAGATTATATCTTAACAAGACTATTATAAATAATATGAAAGTTGGTAAAAAGTACCTCTTGGGCTTTCTGGAGAACTTTCAGATAGTATGGATGGAATATATTAGATGGGATTAAAAACGGGAACCTTCCATGACCACGATCTTGTTCCATAAGTACAGCCTCAAACTGCCTCCCATTCTTGAGGATAAATTCCACTATCTTTTCAACCAACCGTTTCATGTCAGATGGTGGGTCCACAAGCATGAGCTCAGTTTTGGGAATTGGAGGTAGAGAGGAAGCTCGCGACTTATCTGGAACAGACGCTAGTGAAGCTGAAACCTCGCCTTTCTTAAGACTACTAGTTCTTCCAGCTTTCAATGCATTTGACAGAGAATTTCTTTTTAGAATAGGCTCGTCTTTGCCAGATGGCAACATGGTTTTCCCTTCTACAAGAGGAGCAGTAGCTTCTACACTAACATTATTCACAGATACACATTCTTTAGATGATGATGGATCCTCAGTTCCACCATCATCATCCTCACCAGTACCATATACAGAACCAAGTAAAGACAATGCTCCAGCATTTGATATTTTCTCCTCATTTTCAGGCTGCCCGTTGTCTTTTGATTGTAAGAGATCCTGGTTGTCAACCAGAAACCTGAAGTACGGATGGAGATGATGATCTGGCATTAAGAACCCAAATGTTGGGTTGTCTCCTTGCTTCACCCTCAAAATGATCTCTGATTGACCACCATTTTTACTGACAAAAAGAGCAGTCCTTGCAATAATCTGATGTACTTTCTCCGTAGGAGGCTAGAAAAACACAAAAACGAATACAAAACAAGGAATGCTGCCTTTTAGCAAATGGGAAACGATAAGTTTGCATAATCAATATATAAATAATTTACTGTAATGGCGAAATGTTGAATAAGCACAAAAAGACAACAAAAATAAGAAAAAACATAATGATGATGATACTAATAATAATCATATACATAACTTAGAATGTATAATGTATCAGTGTCATTCTCAAGTTGTGTGATGATTTTTCCTTATTACAGTAATAAAACATTTTATAATCCTAACCCCACCTGCACGGACCCTTGCACATGATATCAAAAGAGAACATGGTGCCTGTGAATGGCAACCTTAGATCACAACTCGATCCCTGCTCCAAGCATCTGTAAACTTAGACATAGTAAGCTTTTAAAAAACATATGTACCTTAGAGAATTATCCTTTGGTCACCTTCATACAAGTAGCAGTTACAAATAAACAATAATATCAAGACCACAAAGTTCATAAAGCTGATGTAATTTAACTTACCAAGTTTTGAACAAGGCTGTCAGGTACAGGGAAAGGGGGATGAAATTTAGGGACTTCTTGTTCAGCCTCGGCAGTCTTTTGATCATTAGCATCCTCATCATTTCCATAAGAAAAAGGAACGGCATTAAATCCACCTACGGCATCTGGTTTTGCATCTTCTTCTGAATACCACAGGAACTGTTGTGTCAGATTTAAGAACACTAGCAAAACAGTACTGGTAACAAATGTATATGAGCAACATACAAAAAAAATGTGAAGGCCTAACATGTTATCACAACCACACAACAACATATATAAACAAATAAATAAAAACAATCAATTCATAGAAATCCTTTTAGATGCTTTTACATATTCACACTATATCCAAACAGCTTCCAAGTTCCAAATCCCAATGCTTTTCAGAGCACATATAGACATATAGTTACTATATCATCTCCAGTGTCATTTCTCTAGTTCTTCATATCTAAACTCTGCTCACCAACTCTTTTGAACGGCATAATTACTATCACTAAGCCCTTCACCTCAGAATACCTCATAAGAAGCCTATTATCATATCAAGAAGCAACACATCTAAACATTTACTACATGAAATATAACATGAGTTCATAAAATCATATTCCAAACTTGATTCAAATTCAAATACCACATGACAAAAACCTAAGCATCATTTACATTTCAAGTACTGATGGAATCTCAATCTTACATTTCCAGTACAATATACAGTAGTTCAACAACACAAAACAATCAAATAGTTAAAATTAACTTTCGAAAATGAAATACAACCGTTTATGTAAAATTCAACTGCTGTTACCTTCTTCCTCCGACGGTGGGGGGAGATCCAGATACCGTTCATAATCGAGGTCCGCATCGGCGGAGGACGAGTGCGACGTTTGTGGATTCCGCCGCCGCCGAGACGGCGGAGGACTGGAGAGGAGATGCCGGACGTCGTAACGATCGATTAAGAGCGAATTCCATTCAACAAGTGCGTCGTCGGAGTTTACGAAGGCTGCAGATGTATCATCGTCGAAGAGAAGAGCATGCCTACCGTAGATTTCAATGTTCATTATCTCTGTAATCAGAGGTTGATTTGAAACCCTAAAGAGCTCGATTATTTGTGCGATCGGATGATGATAATGAAACCCTAGGTATCGAGGGTACGACCGACTTGACGTGAGACTAGCGATCCGAAGAATACACTTGTTTAATTGTTTAAAAGATAATTATTATTCTTAAATATTTTAGAAAAGAAAATAGATAATTTATAGCATAGCCTTGAAAAATTAAAGTTTTTCTTAGAAGTGTTTAAAATATTCGAATCCGAAATACTTGAAAATTTGAAATTTGGGATTGGGATTCAGATAGTGATTTTGAGAATTTTTGGATATTTCAGATATCCGAAATATTCAAAATATTTTGAGTAAATTACAAATTTTGTCCTTTAAGTATGATTAAAATTACGGATCTTGTCCTTAAATTTTAATAATTACACTGAGTATCCTTTATTTGAAATTTTTAACGCTTTTTGTCCTTTTCACTAACAGCAGTTAACTTTTTCTGTTATATTTTTGTAAATGCCCATTTTGCCCATGACTCTCAAAAGGATAAAATGTGTAACTATTATATATCTTTTATTTTCTTTATTTGTGTGTTTATTTTATTAACTTTACTTTTTATTATTTCTTTATTTTAACCATTTTTTATCTAAATACTTATTTTAAATATTATTAACTAGTTATTTTTAAATTTAATCATCCAAATATGATTTATGATTAGTTTTTATTATATTAAAATATATAATAAATTACTATTTTATTTTAAAACATTTATCAAATGGCTAATATTTATTTTATAATAAAATATATTTAAAAATCCATTTTCAATAAGATTTATATAAAAATGTTTAGGAAAAATGAAAAGATTATGTATTAATTTTTTCTATAAAAGAAGCAAACAAACCGGGAAAAAATTCAAGCATTAAGTATGCTAATTAAATATTATGATGTGTTAAAGTATTATTGGTCCAATCAATTTTTAGAAAAATAGAAAATAGGGTGGCAACATGGGTCAGTGGGTTGTTCTATATGTCGGATCGTGGCTTCGGTTTGACTTTTAACATTTCTGTCTCTCTTTTTTTATAAAATAATGACCAACCCATCTAAAAGTTCACCATAGATACAAGTCTAAGCAACTACTCTGAAGTTTTAATTAAACAAAAACGGTTACTAACGGGTTTTAAATCAAACATAAACCACTAAAAATTAATGTGAAAATGAACTTTACAATAAGAACAATTAAAAACTTTATATATTAAGTAAAGCCTGATCATATATAAGACTTAACATATAATATTTATAACTAAGTAAAATAAAAAAGCCATGGCCCAATTACATACGATATTCGATAGGTTTTTAATATAATACGTAAAATTAATGATTTGTTGAAATTTTTATACCAAATGTGTCACACCCCCGCTAAAAGCGGAAACACGGGGATGTAACGAGATCGGGATCGTCATAACACATGGTAAGCGATAGAGATGCAATATAATAAATGATGACAAGCGTGTCATGACAACACCCAACAACAAGGGGACTTGTGTCGTGTTTAGTCAATATTCACGACAACATAGCCATAAGCATAAACATGTTAAATAATTCACGTAACATAGAAGATAACATTGTAATGTAAATTCCCACAACCCGGGAACAAGTATCAAAAGAATAAGCTTGTTAAATCAGTCTACAATAATTGTATTAAAATAATTGTTTGTCAAGTATGATTAGTCACAAAAATGCATCATAGGGTCTCCACTAAGGCATCACACTTAGATTCCTCAATTTGCATGATCACCTAAAAAGATATGCTCAAAATGGTCAACAAAATTGTTGGTGAGCTCGCATGTTTAAGTAATAAATAAGTAAGTGATGTTGTATATAGTAAGCGATGTGGAATACCGTGAATACAGTTATATAAGCAAGTAAAATCACATGACAATGAGCTTTGCAACAAAACCTAGCGACGTACACAAAGATATTGTCGGAATATATTCACCCAAGGGCCCGTTCCTGGCCACTGATGGTACTAACTAGTATACCAACGAACAAGGGTGGGGGTGTCAACCCAGTAGTACTACCAATACCTATCCGTCGGTTCTCACACTGGAATTAAATAGTTGCAAAGAAAGAACCACACAGCAGACCCAAGCATGTATCATATAAGTACTTGCAAAACAGTATCACGTTGATTCCAAGTATGTAAATTGTATGTAAATTGTACAGCATTGAAAATAGGTGAGCATACTTTCCCCCAAGTTGTAAATGATTGAAATATTGTAAGCGTAAAAAGGGGCCACGAAACTCACTTGTTAAGTGGTAAGTATGTATGATCAAGTATCCAAATGTTGTATGCAAATGAACGGTCAAACACCTATTGACATTTATTGTTAAGCATTAATGATATGTATAAAGCGCGTAATAATGTTCGGTCGGTTCGGGTTGTATCGGCTGGGTCGCGTGTAACACACACAAACAGACACACGTATTAGATCTTATGTAGATCCAAGTACTAGACATTGTCGCCATTGCTGATGATATCTGTGTAAAAGTTTCATTGTCATTAAAGATGTATTTGGTAAACATTAATAGTTATAAGTCGGTTGTTGATACTTGTAAAATATTAAGTTGATGTGGCTTGGAATAACATTAGTAAGTTTGATTATGTTGATTTTCAGTTGTCATTAGTAATGGCAACCGTGTCGATGTCACCTTAACATCACACGACATACACACACCACACACAAGAAGGAAATCATACACAGCAACTTCAGTCGCACGACAGGACCAGACGCACGACTCAACACTCCATTCGCACGAATCAACCCTCAATCGTGCGAATCAGCTTCATTCGTACGATTGAACCTTCATTCGTTTGACTGGCATTCAGTCGTACCACACAACACTCAATCGCACGACTCAACCTCCATACGCACGAATCAACCTTCATTCGTACGAATCAGCTACATTCGTACGATTGAACCTTCATTCGTGCGATTGGACTCCAGTCGTGCGATACACGCACAATCGCATACATTCATTCGGTCGCATGACTCAATCGCACACATTCACACAGTCGCACGACTTAGTCGCACGACACACAGAGTCGCACAACTCAGTCGCACGATTGAATCAGACGCATGATTCAGTCACGCGACTCACCCAGTCGCACGGCTCAATCGCATGACAGACCCAGTCACCTGAACAGCAGAATCGTGACTGTTGAAGGTGCTGAGCAGCATTCGGCTGCTCCGAGCACGAGTTTTACACAACAAGGACTTCCAGAAACACACTACAAACATACACAAACAAGAAGCACACGCAGAAAGACATCACACGCACCCACACGACCTCATGTGTTCGGGTTGAACCCGAACACCCGAAACCCTAGTTTGGACAGCCCTGAATAAGCAAGAAAAGGGACAACCAAAGTCGTCTACCTGCTAGAATGGAGTAGACTCGGTTGTAGATGAAGTCTAGACGGCGAAAACGAGACCAAATGGGTCGGTTTTGGTGCAAGAATGAAGATGAGAGGTGAAGAAGAAGATGAAGAAGATGAAGAAGAAGATAATGAATATTTAGGGCTGGAAATGGGTTTATATACCCAGCCCAAGTTTGCAAAATATCAATTTTAGTCCCTGCACTTAACCCCCGAGTTTCCCCAAATTTGTTTCGATTGAAAACGACTTTATTAGGTTAATTATATTAATTATAAAAATGCATTTAATGATGTTTATAACTTAAAATGGTTTTTATAAATGTCAATAATATTATGTAAAAACGGTATATTTAGCGGTTACGATGATGAAAGTTTTAAAAGTTTTTAAGGATAGCATATGTTAACGATACGAACACAAGAATAAAAATGATAAGCAAGCATAGTATCCACACAAGGAGTTAATAAAGATGAGGAATGATTGATCAAAGAAAATTAACGGAAAGCCACGTTAATTGACAGACCTTAAGGTGACGGATGTCACAAAAAGGGTTAAAAAGCGAAGGTGTAACAAACCGTTACTAATTTAATTTTTATCTAATGTGAAATAACTAAAGTAAAGAAATGAAAACATTAGAATTTAATAATCTATAAATAAAATTTGAATTTAATAAAATATTTAAATTAATTAATTAATAATATTTAAGATAAGTTTATAAAACAAAAATGTTTATAAGAGAGAAAGAAAGAAAAGTTAAGTATATAAAACATAACGAAACAAAATAATATATTAGTGAAAAACTATTAGGTGTTTTTAAAATTTGTCATTAATCGGGGTTATTTAAACCCATATATGTTTTAGTTTATGTTTTAATCATTTATGTTTCATTAATTTCTGTAAATTATATTTTTAATTTATGTAATTTTTATATTTAGAAAAACTATTAGGTGTTTTTTAAATTTTATTTGTTCTAGCAGAAAAGTATTTAATAAAATTTAACATATAATAAAACTGTAATATATTAAAATCAATTATGAAATTAATTTTTTTACAATTAAAATTAATTTACTAATTATATTTAAGATAAGGTGTAAAATAAAAGTGGTGAGAAAACAAATAAGAAAAGAAAGCAAATAAATAAAAGAAAGAAAGAAAATATATGATTAGGAATTTACATATTTTGTCCTTTAAAAAAGAAGGGCAAAAATGTCATTTACCATAAACTTAACAGAAGTATTTAACTTCAGTTAGTGAAAAGGACGGAAAGTGTGACAATTTTTCAAATAAAGGATATCCAGTGTAATTATCAAAGTTTAAGGATAAGATTCGTAATTTTAGTAATACTTAAAGGACAATATTTGTAATTTACTCAAATATTTTTAAAAAATTTAAAAATATTAAATATTAATTAAATTCGGATATTTTTAGATATTTCGGATATTTAATAAAACTTCATATATATGAAATAAATTTCAATAAAATTTATTATATTTTTTCTTGGCACAAAGTTATTTTCAAATATTAAATTATGCTCACATGTTATTGTAAATTTTACATTAGATTTTCAAAAGTGAAAGAAGGATATGACGTAGTTTCGTGTGATTAAAGTGATAGTAAAGGGATATTTGATTTCTTTTACTCTGTTAGAAGGTGGTGCCCGAGTAAGGGGTTGTTCCAAAACTGACCGGATAAGGGGGAAAATATGCATGGGTTATTGGTGTCAGATCAGGTCAGACGCGAAAGAGTTAGAATCAAACACACTAAACGGCCAAAATGTCTAACTGGGTCAGTGCGTCAGATATTTTGACTGTGTTAGAAGTAAAGCAAACAACCCTAAGGTGGTAAAGTAGTACCGAAGGAAATACCACCCCTATGGCCCCACCATTAGTTATCGCAAATAACAAAAAAAGGAGATGCGAGATTTAGAAGCAGAAGAGACTAGAACACCATCATCGAAATCTCTTTTGAGTCTTATTTTTCTTATGTATAACGCCGTTTCCTTCTCATACTATTTTTCTTAACAATAAGACTTTATTAACTTAAAGACACAAAATTTATAATTAAAATTTTGAACTTTGAATGAATTAATGAGCAAACATGCAGAAAGCAAATAACTTTGAAATGAATTTACTTAAATAATGAAAAACAATTACTTTCGGGTTTCCAATTCTGCAACATCAACAGTTGGTGTGTTTAACCTAGGGTTTGTAAGAAACAATATTTTAAGATCTTAGCTTTTGAATAAAGTGATAACAAAGGAACAAGCTTTTAATATTCGTTCGTTCACAATGTTACTAATTTACCTATATCAAATTGTTTACTTTTCTTTATGAGCTTACGATGCAAGAAAACCGAAAACTTATAATCAAGCAAACAATTTTATTTATAAGAAAACCTTTTAAATCAACCAAAACATAATGTTTCATTCAATAATTTAATGTTCAATACAAAAACATAATCAAAGCATACCAATTGTCTCAATTGACAAGAATCGTACTCCCGAAAACAATAAGCCTAGCCACGCATCATCTTCACTATGCCTTCTATCTTGAATTAGAGAATGTTTGTGAATGATTTGGGGAGCCTTGGAACACCAAAAATCACCTAAAGTTCGTACTTTTCGTCTCCAAGAAGTTCTAGATCGAATTAGGGTTGATTTTGCTAAAATAAACTTGAAAATCCAAAAAATCCCGATGCTGTTAGGCTACCGGCGTATCATACGCCCACCGCCCAACTTTTTGTTCCTTTTGTCAAATACGCCCACAAATATACCGCCTCATACACCGTTGGGCGTATGATACGCCCAAACCCAGAGTATCATACGCCGGGTCTCTTTTTTGACCTCTTTTTTTTCATTTTTTGGTATTTACATCTTAAGTTCTTCAACTTTCATGTTTTGCTTATTTTGCTTTCAATTAAGCTACTTTAAGCTCCAAACACCTATTAATCAAAACATATACAAAGTCAACTTGTTCTACACTTATCATGATGTAAAATCGCTCATTTAGGTTAATTAAACACTAAATTATTGCCACACGATCAGTCACATGGCTTGGTTTGCGACGACGACAATGATCGGCGGCGATGGTGGTAGACAATAGTGGCGGTTGATGGCGGCAGGCAACGATGGTTCCAAGGTGCGGCTATCGGGGCACAACACAAGGAGGAATGGGAGAGAGAGTCCAGCAGTTTTTTTCTCCAGGTAATAATAATTGTCTCTCTAAGGTTTAACCTTAACACTATATTTATAATAATAATTGTTATACTCCAGTGCTTAACTTATTGGACTCAGATTTCTTTTTTAATAATAAATATTTTTATTATTAGGAAAGAGTTCAAATATAAAATCAC
Source organism: Flaveria ramosissima (assembly GCA_025215565.1). Classification (NCBI taxonomy): domain Eukaryota; kingdom Viridiplantae; phylum Streptophyta; class Magnoliopsida; order Asterales; family Asteraceae; genus Flaveria; species Flaveria ramosissima. The sequence continues at coordinate 77,293,100 of CM046039.1, read as the reverse complement.
ATAAAACTAAAAAGTGTAAGAAATAATCTCAACTATCCATATTATTAATCAATGGTTGAGATCAAAATTATAGGAAAAGGTTTGTTAGATGGGTATTTTAGCAATAGTCACTTTTGTTGACTTTTTGCAAGTTCCCCCATTTTCTTAAAACGTTCATACAACATTATTTTTTTTATAAAAATTACACCAAAACGAGCGTTTTTTTATCTTTAAACGAGTACATTATTGTTATATAAAAAGATAAAAAAAAATTACGTTATTAAGCTTATATTTCGTCATTGTGTTTTAGTGCAGTTCATTATGCATTTTTGTTAGTTATTGTGTTTTTCTTAATACTATTGTATATTTTCTAGATTGATGAGTTTTAAAAAATATAATGATGAAATAACATTAATATGTATCTTTAATATGTAAAATACAATAATAAATTAACAACATATTAATCTAATACATTAAAAACAATGACCAAATAACACAATGTATCATTGTGTCTTTTGATTATCATTTTGTTATCTTGAACACCATGAATTTTGATAAATACATAGGTGAAATAACATCATTATGTACTTCTAATGGTAAAACACAATTATAGATAACAAGTTTATATAATCTATTAAAAATAAATAACAAAAATAAGACATTGTGTTATCTTCAACATTATGAGTTTTGAAAAATATACATTGGTGAAAGTATGTCATCGTGTATTTTTAATTGTAAAACACAATGGTAGATAACAAGTTTATAATCTATAAAAACAATGACAAAAATAACACAAAATGATCTAAAACGTAAAACACAAATGATTAATACACATAACAAATGATGTAAAATATATGATACAATGAACGTATAAGACACAATGAGTTTGTGTATTTGACACAATGACCAAAATACTCTCGTATTTAAAACAATAAAAGAACACTTATCAAGCCTACAATCCCTCTTAAACTTTTTAGATTCTACATCTTTTTTAGTATAACCACACCCTTATTATTAACCATCAAGTTCAATTAACTTTTAATTAAAACTTTAGTTATTAACAATAACTATTATTATTAATATTATAACAAATTCCCTTTTATTATTATTTCACAAATAATAATCCACCTATTAAATAATAATCAACAATTAATTATTAAACAATTATCTTCGCATAAACATGAACTGAAACGTTTAACATTGACTTTGACTTTAATTAATAGTTAGACATCCTATATCCAATATATTCATCATGCATAGTGATCATAACCCAAATGACGACACACAATCGTTTCATAAGTTTTCACCAAAAATAATGTTTTCTCAAAAGTTTCAAAACAATTCAATAACACACAACAGTTTAGTCAAGAGGGGAAGCAGATCATAAGAATGAGTCATAAATCATGCAGAGTAATTTTTTGAAAATAGCAAAATTTTAGAGGGTAAACAAAAACACATAACATCCGAACTTGAATAAGTGTTTAAGCCCCTAATGTCTCAAAGTTCTACCGATATGTTCAACGAACCTACAACGAGTTATTCAGCCTCTAAATCAGAATTACGTCATGTTGATCCTACTCTTAGTTCCTTAAACCCCAACTTTCGTTAAGAACTATTATTTGCTATTGTTGTTGGTATCATTGTAACTTGCTAAATTGATTTCATGAACAATTTATATACATGTTTAAAAAATCTACAGGTCATGTGATCCTACTGCAGCCTATGCAACAGTAGGAACAAACAGTAGCATACAAACATGATTTAGAGGAAACAAAACTTGATTAATCTGGTTTGGTAACAATTTTGTGCAGGTGGTTCAATACTTCCTACATGTGCTTTAAAAATATCAATTGACCCAATAGTGGATGTTTATTTGGCAACATATCCTAGCCCGTTTAAACATAATTAAAATCATATGACCCATGAGTTTATCTTTATATAAAAAAAACTAACTTTAGTAAATGTATTACACGGATTAAATAAATAAAATATTAATATAATAAAATTTAATGATATTTTAATATATAATAAAACAGTAATATCAACTTTTTAAAATTTTGGTTTTAAACTTTAGAAAAAAAACCTTTTGTTCTAAAACAAACCGTATAAAAATGTCATTTTTAAATTTTTTCCTATTATAACTCTCAAATTTGATTATTTTTGTTTTTTAAATGACTTTTTAAAAATACCAATTTTAAAAAATTTCGTATTTTTTAAAAAAGTTTTATGCTGTAGAAAAATTTATTATTTTATAAAAAAATTATTTATTTAAAAATAACACTAATAGATAGATTCCTTTCTTAATTTATTAAATCTAAAAAGATGTTAAAGAATATTATTAGTAATTAAGGTAATTATTTAATATGAAAGAGAGGCGGAAAAATTTTGGTGATAATAATTGTGGTGTTGCCATTTGTCGTCTCAATATACTTTTTTATTAGAGTTGGTTGATAAACAACCAACTTTTGATAGCTAAATTTATAGTTAATTATGATATGAATTTTGGTGGCTAATTGGGTGTCAAAAGGGTTGGTTCTGGAGTGGTGAAACTAAGGCATCAAAAGGGAAGAAGAATATTAATTCATGTGTTTTCTAAAAATTCTTTGATGTGGTGGCTACTTAAGCGATTGCTTCATGGTGTTTCTAAAGATATTATTAAATACTAATTGACCAAACTTAAGGATCTTATATGATATAAGATTATACTAGTTGTCATTAATTTATTTTGATTTTTTCAGACATAAAGAATTTAAATTATATAAAAAATAATAAAAAGATTTGATATAAATATTAAAATAATTTATTTGATATGAATCAATTAATACTGGTTGCTTGTCTAGTAATTGATCAATAATGATTGAAGTGTGGTTGGTGAAAGAAAACTCTTTGTATAAATAAAACTACTCTATCTAATTAGCTTTCAAGATCAATTTCGTTATTGTAGTTATCAAGAATACAAGATGAAGATTGAACACACATTTTACATATCTCATGGACCCCCTAGTTTAATGATAGACAAAAATTGCATCCTCCTGAAGTATTTCCTTCAATCTTTTCAACAAAATGTGTATTCATCTCGCCCCTCATCTATCCTTATCATATCCGCTCACTGGGAGACTTCATATCCCACAGTAAATGTCATATCTGATGGGCCTTCTGATACCATCTACGATTTCAATGGTTTCCCCGAATGCTTATATGAGGTAATCACTTAACGAAAGTATATATCTTAATATCAAGTAATTGTTTTTAAGTAATATGATGATTAATATGGTTTCAAAACCAGCTGAAGTATCCAGCACCAGGAGCTCCACAATTGGCAAAGAGAGTCAAGGAACTCCTCATGTCTTCCGGGTTTGAGAGGGTTGATGAGGATATGAAACGAGGGCTCGACCATGGTGCATGGGCCCCACTAATGCTAATGTATCCAGAGGCTGATATTCCTGTTTGTCAGCTTTCTATCCAGACAGACAAAGACGCCACTTATCATTACAATATGGGTAAGGCGTTGGCGCCCCTTAAAGATGAAGGGGTGCTCATTGTTGGTTCAGGTGGCACCACCCACAACTTGAAATTAGTGGTGCCCAACACCACTCATTTAGAACCTTGGGCTCAAGAGTTTGATACATGGCTCAAAGATGCGCTAATTGATGGAAGGTATGAAGATGTAAACGACTACAAGGAGAAGGCTCCACATGCAACCCTAGCGCACCCATCGCCTGACCATTTCTACCCGTTGCATGTTGCAATGGGTGCCGCGGGTGTGAGCTTTAAAGCACATCTTATCCATCATAGTTGGGCTTGGTCTTCCCTTTCATACGCTTCCTATAAATTCACGGTCTCAACATAAGAATCTTGTCAAGTTTGTTTCGTAAATTAATTAATTTTTTACTACAATTGTTTTCATATCCAGACTAGTTATAAACTGGTCACCTTATATTTAAGTCCACTGTTCGTATTGATTTAAGAAACTGGTTGATGTCTTATGTATTTTAAAATTGATGCATGTACCCGACACTTTGTTAAAAACTACATGTTGGGTCTAATAAGTTAAATTCCTACTAATCTGATTGTAATGTGGTAGCCTCGCATATTATGTTTTTCAGCTTCACTTGTTGGTTTCTTATTATTTGTTATCCTATATCACATATAGATTTTTTTACACATATTAGCATATAAAAAAACAAGTTTCTATAGCCATAGAGAAATGAACCCACTACTTGGGTTATAAAGTGGTACTATCCACTTTGCGTTTTCTCATGTAACATCTTCTTGCTTGTTATTTTTCAAGAATCCACTCAAGACCCAAAACCGTTAAAGGGATTATGATGAAATCTAAATCCTATTTTTTATATTTAGATGTGTTTATTTTCATGATATATTTTGTGTTGCAAGATTTAGTGTATACCCCAAAAGTTCAAATAGGTTACTTGCTAACACTAATATAATTAAAACAAAGTAACATATATTTAATTGGTAGCAAACCTTTGTCTTTCTCAAACATATGGTTTTGCCATGGGCGGCCCTGAGGGGGCAGGATGGGCGACCGCCCAGGGTCTGATCTCCTCAAGGGCCCAATATTTTATAAAAAATTATATTATATATGTATGTATATATATTTTCTAAAAACAACTACCATATACCAAGTAATAAACAAACCCAATAGCAAGTTAATTATTTTGACCTATTAAAACTTAGAGTCCATTAACATTTTAATTAGTTTAGTCCACTACCATATACCAAGTTTAAACTCATTTTACACACTAGGAGAGTATGACGATTCGTTTAAGTGAGTAAGTTAGATTATTTTGCTATAATACTTTTGTTTATTAGTATAACAATTACTATAGAATTATAGATTTTCTAGGTATGGATTACTGATTTTATATTATAGGGGCTCATTTATTTCTACTCGCCCAGGGTCCAAAATTTTTTGAGAACTCTCGGGACCGGCCCTGGGTTTTGCCAATCGTTTCCTCCAAATCGCTCCACTCAATCGCTTATGCCTTCGATCGGTTCTGTTAAGTTCACTCGATTTCGTCATAGGCTTATGGAGTCAATCGACTCGACTTGATGATCTAAAAGGGTGGATGGAGAATTGTTATAGAACAGACTTGTTCAATAGTACTCGCGGTCAGTTCTCAAGCTTCCCGTACACGAGATCAATCACCATCGTCTCAAGTTTCTCACGACCTTTCGAGGGTTCGGGTATGAATCGAGGGTTTGAAGGAACCACTCATTTGAATTATTAAGATTATCAATCACCACCGTGAATCGTCAAAGGGTTTTTTAAGGAGAATTCCATATATACCCATATAAACTTTTAAAATATCATATATACCCAAAGAAAATTTATATCATATATACTCATAGAAATCTTCGTAAATATCATATATATATATAAATTGTTTTCATAATAAAGATGAGAGGTGCGACAAAATATAGAAGTACAGTTACATTGACAAAAACAAATTGTTTTCATAATAGAGATGAGAGTAGGAGATTTCACTATTATTTGTAATTTTCTAATTCAAAATTTGTATATTCTCTCTTTTTGAATTTCTGTTAAATCTTTATCTACACAATAAAACTGTCACTCTTTATTAGTTTAATATAACTACGGTTTTTCTTTAAGAAAGTATTTAAATATGTATAGTTACATGTAAAATCAATACATGCCCATTCATATCTATCAAAATTAAACTTTTATTAAAATCTTCATTTGAATTGAAACGTCGTTTTTAAAATTTTCTAGCAAAAAAAAATTCATTGTTCTTCTAAACTAAGCATCCGAATTTTATTAATAGTAAAGTTTTAACTAAAATAAGCATGCTATCTAAAATTCTAAATCGAAATCTCTTTCTACACCTCCCATGAAGGAAATTTGTTTGTGTGACACTCATACTGTGTAGTAGTCGAAAGCAATCTCTGAATAGTTAAGTGTTGAACCAATAAGATGTCCGAACCATTAAGTGTTGAACCATTAAGAAGTCTGAACCATTGAGAGCTAGTATATCATTTAACAATTCAAAGACAAATGTCTAACCAATTCAGATATGAAGTCTTAACCATTCAACATTAGACATCTTAACCATTCAGCATTAGACCTCTTAACCATTCAGCATTAGACCTCTTAACCATTCAGCATTAGACCTCTTAACCATTCAGCATTAGTATAATGTTTAACCATTCAGACATTTGCTCGCGAAACAAACAGTCTGAACCATTAAGTGCTGAATCATTCAGAGACATCTGAACCATTAAGAGACTGATTAAGAGGCTGATTAAAGGCTGCCAAACAGCCCCTAAGTTAATTTGACCATGTGTAACGGGGGCGTTTACCATCCCAAGACGCCAGCCACTTGAACCAACCCTAGGCGTGAAACAAGTGTGAAAAGGGGGAGACGTTAGAAACAAAACGCTGTATAAAACTAAGTATTTTTTATTAAATAAAAACTAAGACATTTCTTCATTAAATAAAAACTAAGTATTTTGATTAAAATTATACTTTTTTCAAAATCAACATTATATAAAACTAAGAGTTTTCTCTAAAACAACTAAACTTTTTTATGTTATGAAATATTTTAAAATCAATCTTTTTAAGAAAGAAAAGTTTTATATATAAAAAATATTTTTTACAAAACAAACCCAGAGTTTTTAAACAATGAGATATTAATAAACAAAACGAATTTTTTTCAAAACAATATTGATAGTAAAAATGTTTTATAAGCTAATCAAAGTATTTTTATATTTTACATTTTACAATTTCTAACTCTTCATTTATATATATATAGTATTTTTCTTATTTTAACTTGTGTAATACACGGGGTTATAACCTAGTTGTTCATAAAAATGTAAATATTTTTTTGTGTAATGGTATTGAAGGTTATAAAGGATGGATATAAGTTATATCAACAGAAGATTGTTAAAAAGTAAACATTATAAAAAATATGAATAATATCATGAATTTTAATAATAATTAAAAAGAACATGTTATTTCGAAAGAAAATATGACAGACACTTTTATTTTTATAAAACAAAAAACTGTTAATGGTAATATTAAAACTAGGTCATGACCCGTGTATAGGGTTGTTCACTAGCCGAGCCGAACCCAACGGATCTTTGCTCATGCTTGGCTCGTTTCTAAACCGAACCGAGCCGACGACTCGTTTACAACCGAGCGAAAAATCGAACGATCATTTTTCGAGCATTAATTTTTCGATCGAGCGTCGAGCGAGCGCAAACGAGGAGCGAACAATTGTACAACTCAACTATCTAGTGTGTCATCCGATTTATATTGCAATGAGAGACGGTGAAAATATTTAGTTTTAGGTTTTAATAACTTAAAAAACAGACACATTTCATAACACAACATTTAATGAATTACAATACGTTGTGGTGGACGATAAGAATAAGGTTGTAGACAATGTGGCAGTGAGCATGCTGCAGAGAACGATATATGAGAGCGAGAGAAGATTGACTGACAGTAAGAGCGGGGTCAGAATTTTCTCATAGTGACTTAGAATTTTGTTTTAATGCTTAGTATTAAGTTTTTTATTAGGTTGATTGATCTAAATATGTATAAATAAAATTGTATAATTGTATATAATATGCCAAATCTACTAGAGTGTTATGTAAAAATTATATATGTAAAAATAAAAAATTATTCGAGCCGAACCAAGCCGATCGGATCTTTGCTTGTTCTTGGCTCATTTACAAACCAATCCGAGCCGATCAGCTTGTTTTCAACCGATCAGATGTTCGAACGGGCAATTTTCGAGTAAAATTCGAACGAGATTTGAGCGAGCGTCAAGCGACGAACGCTTTGAACAGCCCAACCTGTGTATTAGGCTGATATATAAACTATATTCCAAGATTGCATATTTAAATCCAGATTGACTTTTTGTCTTCACATGATAACATATAAGTATATAGTGACTCTATAAATTACATATAATATAAATATTGTAATTAGTTTAAGATTAGAAACAAACAAATTCTAAATTTTTGAGAGATGGAACGATATAAAATAGATCGAAAGTTAGTGAAGTCAAAACCATATTTGAAGCATAGAAAGTTAGTACGTTTTGTAATCGTTGTATCAAAATTTAAACATAGTATATGTTCATCATCAAATTGCTTAAATTTGAAACAATTTTTATCAAGCAATAGTTTATGAATGAAAGAACATTTATTTTTCACGTAGATGGTTTTCGAACATTATAAATTATTATGTTCTAACGTAGAGTTGTACTTTGATACCTTGGAATAAGAATATAATATTATAATTACAAAGTTAAGTATTAAAATTGTTAAGAATAGATATAATAAATAATTTAATTAATCTAAAATGTACGTACTCATCCACTAATATCATCTTAATAGAATACGTTTCACATCACTTGTGAACATTCGGTGTTTTTTTAATGTCTAATTATTTAACTATGATTGTATAGCCATATTTTTTTATGTCAAGTTCATTAGAAAAAGTAAAAAGATTTAGTTTTATTTTTTGGTGAAGTAGTTTCAAAAAAATATGAGTATACCAAAAATAATAATTTTATATTTAAGTTCCTAACTCACTATTTAAATTTTAATTATGGTAACTATTGATTATTATTTTAAATAATTAATAAATGCATAATTTAAATAAAAAAAATTATAGAATTCAAAATAAATTAATGCAATCACAATCTAATAAATTTAGGAGGAAAAACTCAATTGTGGAGGCTAATAGGCTCATAGCTATCATTGATTGCCAAATGTCTCTAAAAAAACATTGTTTTATTAGAGGTAATAGATTAATGCGGATGGTTCCGGTACAAACCTTATGTTATCTAAAACTTGTGAGAACAGATTTGATACGTTGATTAAATAAATTGATGGTTAAGATTCATGACAAGTCATCAATCTTCAATTAGTTTAATATGTAATCGGAGAAAGGGTATATTAGTAATTTATGATATTAAAAGAAAATAAAATAATGTCCAGCTATAACTAATTCAATTAGTTTAAATGTTGACTTTTCTCTAGAAAATAACTACCTCCACCAATTTTTAAAACTAAAATAACTTTTATGTAAATAAATTTTATTATACCATAAAATCAAGAATTTTTTTATCACTATGTGCATAATATTGCTATATTTTATTTTAAAAAAATAATAACATGTCTTTAAAAAGTTCAAAAAATAGCACATAAGAAACATAAATGGTGCTACTTTCGTAAAATTAGCAATTAATAATAGCACTTCACAGTTTTAAAATGATACTTTATAACAAATTATGTTAATTATGTTTTTTAAAAAATAGCACTTAGATTTTAAAAATGAAACTAATGCTATGATGTTAGCACTTTTGGTATGATAATAAAACTGATATTACGAAAATAGCACTAAACTATGATAATAGCACATTCATAATAAAAATAGAAATGATACTATGAAAATAACAATAATAATATGAGAGTAGTATATTCATTAAATTTCACAAGGTTTAAATGAAATTATGAATTTTAAACTGGTAGAATCATCGTAGTTTTATTATGTTGAATTTTGTTAGAGATAAATTAGGAAAATAATTTATTTCTTATATGCTTATCAAGGGATTGCTAAAACAAACTTTTATATAATTCTTAATATACCCCTCATTTCTAGTCATCTGGTAATACATATGGCATAAATGTATTGGTTCTAATGGTTTTTACAAAAAAAATATTTGTGTTAGATCCTACTCCATAGATTAATAACCTTAATTATTATCTTTTCTCATCTTATCTTACTACTTAATAAAAAAGTAACTAAAGATGACACGTGCCATAATTTTATACTATCAATTTTTTTGTTTTCCCGCCCAAATTACTTTCATTTTTATGGTAATTAATAATTAAAAGCATTTCATTTTTTTTAAAGAAACAATTTAATGTTTCCTAATTTTTTTCTCATTTACAAATGAAAATATATATCATATATATCATACATTTTAAAACTATTTTATATATAATAAGTTATTTCAATACTTCAAAGTATATACAGACTTTTGACTCTTAACATTTTTATTTGTACAATCATTAAAAAGCTCCATTAAACCTTGACATGTGCAAAGCAAATGAGAGCGACTAAACACAAGAATTCTATAAGAATTCAGCAACTTACATTTATAATTATTATAGTTTGTGTGAGAAAAAGCATATTTATGTTGTAAATATTTTGTTTCTACAAAAACATAAAAGCTTTCCAACAAAAGACATTACAAAAAAATGCTCTATTTTGTGCATGATCCCTATGATATGAATAATCATTCTCCCCCAACAGATGTTGGGGACTGTCTATGCAAAAAATTAATAGTTGACTGCAAATATTTATCATTACCTCCAAGACATGATGCAGCAGTTTCCACCAACTTAGAGCATATGGATGATATCTCTTCATTCACCTAGATAAATATGCACAACAGAAATCCATGTAAATATTTCTTACAACGAATAAGTAGTTGTTTAATTGTTCCTTTTTGAACCAAATTGATTGGGGTGTAAACGAGCCAAAGCTTAGCTACTTGAGATCGGATAGCTAAGAGTTTGAATCAAGATGAACTTAAACGAGCCAAGCCCAAACGTAAATTGGAGCTCTTTTAAATAAACGAGCTTGAGTCTGTGCTTCATATACCAAGCTTGAATAGGCTTAAGCCTAAACAAGCCTAGTGTTTTATAAAATATACTAGTTTTTATTTTAGATAACCACTTGATTAATATTATTATATATAAAAACTAAGATAAAAAAAACTAAATAATACATACTATTGTTATATACATATAATTATAACTATATATAAATAAGTATAAATGTATATTGATAAAACATTAAATATATCAAAAAATGAACAAGTCGAGCCAGAGCCAAACTTGAGCTTGAATGATTGTTGACATTTCGAGCTCGAGCCAAAGCTCTCTTAAATTAAACTAGCCGAGCTTGAGCTTAGCTAGGCTTGTTTGCACTCCTACAACTGGTTAAAATATTATAATAGAAACAACCAAGAGAAAGTTATAATAACTTACTTTGAAAAACGCGGCGATACAGTTGCAAGCTTCAAGTGCTAGTTTTCCTCGTGTAACCTGAGCAAGATTATTAGTTATCATGATAAACATGCTAAATCTTTCAGTAATTGCAGGTTAATGTTTACTTAATCACCTGTGAAGATTCTTGTGGAATAGTATCAACCATGTTATGAAGAATAACCCTAGATAACGACCTTAGTTCTTGAGGATACGTTGTATCACCGAGAAATAAACGATCGTTGCCAATAACCTGGAAAAAATTAAGTCATCTCATTTTATTTCAACAATATAATTTCGGTCATACTTGACACGTTAGTTGAAATTTGGACAATATATGTTTCAGGTTCTACCCAATCCTATCCAAACATGAACCAAAATTTTCATGTTTTGACCCGCTATTATTGGCTGTACAGTTATTTATAAAAGCTGTAAATCGGATTGCAGAAGTACCTCTTCATGAATTGCATGATATGGGAGCTCATTTTGAGCAAATGTTGCAGATAATGAAAGAAGTGAACAACAGACCCTTATCCTTAGTTTCGGTGTGATCCTACAAAATTGTGATAAATTAAGAGACAAGTAGAAATGTGTATCATTTTATAATCAAACGGAGATGGAAGCCTTACCATGATTGTGAATCAAGCAAGGATAATATGCTCTTTGGAATGTACATAGCTCCTTGTTCCAAAGTACCTTCAGCAATAAATGCAGCATGAGTTAACTAGAAAGGATTCAAACTATTTACTATTTTATAGTGTTGAAACATAAAGGTAATCGTATATTGATTGTGTATAGGATGGTTACAGGGCCGGTCCCGAGAGTCTTCGAATAATTTAGGCCCTGGGCGAGTAGAAAAAATGGGCCCTATAATATAGCGTCAATAACTAGTATGTTAAAAATCTATAATATGACAATAATTGTTTTACCAATAAATAAAATATTGTAGCAAAATAATCTATTTACTTACTTAACCGAACCATAAGACTCTCCTAGCGTTTTTTACTTGAGTTTAGATTGGATCGACTAAACTAATTAAAATGTTAACGGATCCTAAGTTTTACTTGATCAAAATAATTAAATTGCTATTGGGTTTATACATATATAGTATTTTTTTTTTAAATTTCGAACCCCTAATGAGATTGGCCCTGAGCGGTCGCCCACCCTGCCCACCCTCAGGGCCTCCCATGGATGGTTACAATAGGACTATGTATATAGAGACATATATTACACTTGAGTACCCTCTAGGCTATGTTAGATACAACTGAGTACGTCTAGTCTAATACCCTCCCTCCCAATCTAAGGACGAAGAACGACGTGTAGGTTGGATCGTGAAATGGAGCTGGGCAGCTGGCGACAACTTTATGATGACATCATGGTCATCTGAAAGGGCGTACCCGATGCTTGAGTTAGCTCCCGCTTTGCGCACGGTTCGGGGAGGGGCTATGCGATCTGTTGTACGTAGCCTTACCCTACACTTTGTGCAATAGGTTGGTTCCACGGCTTGAACCCATGATCTCAAGGTCACAAAGCCCACCCTCATCATGGTCATTTGTAGATACAAATTGTACCCAAATATCTCCTAAGAAACCTTCAATCTAACAAAATGAAAATCAATCCCCACATGCTCTATACGAGCATGGAAAATAAGATTAGCCCATCGCACCTAGATTGTCACACAATAGGATAGGAGTTGAAGGTGCATGAATGCTTGAAGCGTTGAACCACTAAACCACATGCCTCGGGAATAAGCATAGTATAGTCGATATGTCCATTAAGATAGTGTAAGATCTGTTTAACCACAGATCAACACAAAATGGCACGCTTTGTTCATATTGGAAAGCACCAACAACTTTATATTTAGCTAGATCAAAGAAGATGTAGACAACATTGTCAGCTAGAAATAGTGGGTTAGACATGGTCATGGACTAGTGCATAGGCTTCGAGTTTGAAAGACCGGCGTGTTTTATCAAACAAACAAACACACATACTCAATATCACACATAGACTAGGGTCTGGGGAGAGGGTGAGATGAGGGCAAACTTTATCTCTATCTAAGAGACACAGAGACTACTTCCAATGAGACCATCAACTAAAGACCAAACGTGTTCTAAAAGCTCTAAATATACTTCTTTTAAAAAAGCATGGTGATGGAACCTTACGGAACAATTTCAACGCCTAAAAGGTAATTAAAAGGGTTAAGGCCTTTTACTGCAAAAGTGTAGCTAAGTCCTTGAACAACCATGTCAATAGTGGCAGCGTTCCCAGTCACAATAATGTATTCTTGATAATCTCATCGAGATAAATCAAAGTATATAACATGTGTGTTCACTTGACTAAATGAAGAGTGAAAATCCATGAAACCAAGTTTATGAAAATCCATGGTCGAAACCAAGCTCTGTGTCCTGCTTAAGGTTATAAATTGATTTGTTATGCAAAGAAATCGTACTTCTTCACGGGTTTCCCCGTTCTATTGTTTCAGATCGGGATGTCATTTTTCTTAGTAATTTTTGGCAGGAGATGTTCCGGTTGAGCAATACTACCTTGAAGATGAGTACCGGGTATCACCCACAAACAGATGGCCAAACCGAGGTGGTCAACCGCTGTTTGGAGGCTTACTTACGTTGTTTTGCACATGAGCAACCCGCTCGTTGGAGTTCATTTTTATCTTGGAAGTCCAGTTGGTCAACCGTGATGATATGTTACGGGTCTTGAAGGATAATCTTCAACGTGCACAAGACCGTATGAAAAATCAAGCTGATAACAAAAGGCGGGATGTCTCATTTGAAGTGGGAGATGTCGTGTTCCTAAAAATTCAGCCCTATCATCAGCGCAGCTTAGCAAAAAGAAAGTTTGAGAAGTTGTCTCCCTAATTTTTTGGGCCCTATCGGGTCATCCGTAAAGTTGGGGTTGTCCCTTATGAGTTAGAACTGCCACCAGACTCAAGGGTACATCCAGTCTTTCATGTTTCCATGCTGAAACCAACCCGTGGTCAAATACCAGCCACGCCTATTGCTCCTCTCCGGGTCACTAAAGATTGGGAAATCGACCTTCAACCATAATCTATTGAGGCTCATCGATTGAAGCAGGCCAGCCGACACTTGAGTTGCTCATCTCCTGGTATCACCGCCCTAAGGAAGAAGCCACCTGGGAAAATTATGACTTATTGGCAGAGCAATTTCCTTCGTTCCGACTTGAGGACAAGTCGTTTTACCAGGACGGAAGTATTGATAAACCACTAAAAGTGTACTCAAGAAAACAGAAGTATCCAATTAAGGCAAATGGGTCAATGGACCAATTCCAATGGGTTTTTGACTCGTACATTAAGATGGCTAAATTATAGAAAGTCATTGTCTAGGGCTGAATTAGTGGGAGTCAAAAGTAAAGAGCTAATTTCTTGGGAAAGCAAAGGCATATGCAAGATTAGTGGAGGAAATCCCTGGTGATATTTTAGTATAAAAAAAGCTAGGATCTTGTTTATTTTCTATTGTCAAAATTATCTATTTCCATTGTAACTTGGAGAGTAGCCCCTCTCGAATTGGGCCAACCATTATCCTTTTTCTAATAAGATCTTAGCCTATTCAAGTTTATAATTCTAGTTCCTATCAGTAACCCTCTAGACTATGATAAACACAAATGAGTACATTTAATTTAATTAATACTTATTAGGGCTTTACAATTGAGTACACAATAAAGTATATAATTAGTAAGCCAAGTATGAATAACCTGGAACCAAGAGCAAGAAGCTGCACAACTTTCTAGTTAAGGAAACGATATCGTCAGCATCTTCATTGGATTTCCGCAAGCCTACGTGCCCAAAAAGTGTAAAAATATAATGCTTATATAATATCAGTAAATAACATTTATTCCCCAACTAAAAGGCTCCTAAAAGATTCCTTAAAGTGATTGTGGTGTACTGATGACATACAATGAGTTTAAAGAAAATAAAATGTTAGATGGATTTAACTAGAGGTGCCAAGATGTGTGAGTTGGGTAATTAACACGTTTATAATATGTTTTGACCCGAAAGCACCTGAGTGTCCCTTGTTTTTAAAAGAACATTAATAACAAATGAGTTAAATGTGATTAAAAACAATATTAAAATAATACTTTATATATTGAATAAAGTAATTTAGGTGATTATATGCATCAAAAATACACTTCAGACAATTTTAACTTGTTTAACATATTTGACATGTTCCCTTTTAAGCTATTTTCCTCTATGACCCGCAAGAATATTACATAACCCAAAACAAGTCATCCTAAAGTATATGGATCAAAACTGTTGTCTCTAATATTAATGCATAAATAACATTTCTGGCAAAACTAACCATCTACCAAATAAACATTTTGTAGGCAGCAGACTGCAGAATCCAGAAGTCCATCTGAATGAGAAATCAAGCCTCCAAACAAAGAAACCTGGCATTTAAATGAAAAAAAAAACAATAATCCTAGGAGTGCGTGCGATTCATTGTGGTTAGCAGGCTAAACTCTAAAGATCACAGATTTTACCTCTGCGGTTTCAAGATATAAGATTAACTGCCTGGCATAAGATGGGATACATGGTATTGTAACTTCATTAAAAGTGATGCAAGATTTGATAAAATTAAGATTATTCTTTTTCTCTCTTAAAGCTCTGGTTGCTAAAAGATTGCTCGAATGTACAAGGATCTCCTGCAAGTTGATTCAAATTGTCGGTAATATCATGCAGCCATCATATAAACCATGATAACAATTTTACCTATAGGTGGCAAACTAAAAAAAAATAGCTAAACAAGAAATGGGTCAAAATGGATTGACAGGGTGCAAAAAAGTCATTTTAATGCAAACAGCTTCCTCAATCGTTTATTCAAGATTTAGATTACTATTGTTATCATAATGTTTTAGTAATAGAGATAATGCATTTGTTAGTTATATATATATATATATATATATATATATATATATATATATATATATATATATATATATATATATATATATATATATATATATATATATATATATATGTATATGTATATGTATATATATAATGGAAAAGTACAGGCAAACCTGACCTGTTTCAATCTGCACTAAAACTCTAAAAGGCATGTTTTAACCCAAAACTGTTTTGATCCATCACCAACCCATCAGACCCACCCATGTTGCTACTTTTAGCATTCCCTACATCTGGATAGCCACTCTTTATCATGATCCATAGCAAAATATGCAACTATACACGATGCATACCTTCAAATCATTCATGCTACTGAAAGCTCCACGACACTCAACCAAGAATGTCAAATGGCGATCGAACTCCATGCCATGGTCAACCTAACAACAATGGACAGCAAGCATTACAAATCATACACATAGGATGTTTTCATGAAGCAAAGATCATGAGATAAAAAGAAACATACATGAAGTACTTCACATCGCACCATAAGCCTTAACTAAACCAGAAGAAAAAATACCTTATCAACAAAACGAGCAACCAAACGCTCTGCCTGTTGATTATCATCCTGTCTCGTGTTTGAAAAGTCAACATTATCATGAAGAGACTGAGCAACATCAAATAGCAGTTTTACAGTGGTAGGATCGTCAATGCGATCATTCCTGCTCAATCACAAAGGACAAAAGAAACACATTTAAATTATACGGTATAAACTATTTCATGTATTACTAGATGTAATTATTTCGGAGAGAAAGAAAATTGCAATACATGTAACCAGAAAAGTTTCCTACAAATTCAAACTGAACTCAAAAGAAAGCAATTCCTAAATAAGTTAACTTAAAGTGTACCTTGTGGCGTTACTGAGGATGTGCATACATACAATGCTTCTTGAGCTCCCATGCATGGCATCTAATATGTCAACAAAATAATTCTGTAGTAAGAAGAAAAGATTTTCAGGTCAATAGTTTACACAGAAACGCCTCTGAAGAGAATAAACAACCACCATACCCAGTAAAAAGCATGTTAGAGTAAAAGACTGCTAATAAAAAAAAAAGAGAAAATACCATTTTCAGGTGAATTCTAACCATTTTATGTTTCTTTTTCTTGTATAAATTTTCACAAAATAGATAAAATAACAAGCTTACCAGGTCAAAAACATATTTCATATCATCAAAATGTGTGACCAGCTTCACAACAATTGATTGCAGGCTAGCCAGTTCATCTTCAGTAACCACTTCATTGCACAATCTTTCAAATACTTCACTTAGAATGGAACTTAGAGATTGATCCTGAAAATATGGACGAAGTGCAAAAAAATGTGGGCAAACAATACAGCGTGCAAATGCCAACTGAAAACAAAGCTTATATTTTAGTGCCAAATAACTCGGATCAAATTATCAATTTTTCAGTTGTATGTTGATGAGCTCAGCCAGATTTCACATACTATGCATGGTAAATTGCCAGCTCTAGGTTCATTGGAAATAAATAAAGTCAATGCACACCGGAATAAATTCTGCAATTATAGGCCATAAAACTTACCATATTATAATGAAGAATAATATCCATATAAGCATCCAAGATCTTCAAGTACTCATCAAGAATCTTCCTTTTGGTAGCAGCCTGAAATGAAACTTTAGAAAACTATTAAGTGGAAGAGTTTATATTATTTGATTGTTAATCTAGCCATTCTGAAACATATAATTGACACAAGTTCACAACTCACAAGTTCCCAAAATAAAATATTGATTAATAAAGCAAAATGACATTCATTGACTTTTAAAAGAGCACCTGAATTACTTCATCAATTACTGCATCAACTGTGTTCAATTGATCTATCCCCTCGCAAAACTTCAACCCAAGCATCTTGTAATTTAAACACTGCACAGAGAACAGTTTTAGTAGCTTGATTGTGCATAAGTAGATTTTAAAGGTAATTTCTTCTAAAAATTACCTGGTCAAATGAAAAATCACTACTACAGTCAACAAGGTGAAGAACTTCTAAAGCATTGGAACAAACGACTTCAGTTGGGAGCTCCTTGAGTAAATAATGGAGGATTACTGATATCCAAGGAACTTTCCCATGCAACTCTGATGAGCTTTTCCCTAGTTCAAGTCTCACAATCATATCAGCAACCTGTGTATACAGCAAATATTGTTATCAGTCAGTTAAATTGACCGGCAATTAATGTGTAGTCATAAAGTCAACATATCTAACCTGGTTTGGATCCTTAAAAATGCATCTCATAGTATACTCGATTGTTGGTTCCATCAAGCTAATAAGCAACTTGTAATCTCCCAAAAAGTTCCCATACTTGGTTTCTTTCATGGATACAATTTGCCTAAGTATAATTTTTTGATCACTGATGCAGGTTACTAGATGCCCTACATAACAGTCAAAACGTGCATGTTACTAATTTCCAGCTTAGATTATGCTTACATCATATTTGTTTCAGCTCAAATGTATGCACCATAATTTTATATTGATTTCTTGCACTAAACAACTTAGATTTACATAATAATTAGTTTCGCATAAGTTATTTTGTTTTTAAGAATAAAAACAGATAGTTTAGTTTCTATCTTTTCTTTGCTTAATTATTCTAAGACTTAATATTTAATCAGCTTACTCAAGAAAATTATATATGAATAATGGAAAATTTAAAAGTCAAATTCAATATCATACTCTTTTGAAAGGTCTCCATGAGATTGTTTTAAAAATATATTTTGTAAATAACATATGACATTTTACAAAAATTATTTAATAAATATGTGATTAAGAAAACTTGGTGTGATGGGTAGTGTTACACCAAATTGGTGTCAAATGGGGTGATGAGTAGTTTTACACCATTTTGGTGTCTTGTTTACAGAGGTTTACACCATTTTGGGGTGGTGCCTTAGTGCATATATTGGAGATGGTTATAGAATCAATGATTGTCTTACCAAAAATATTCCAGTTTTCTGCACTATACCTACAGATATATGTTGCACGTCAAAACATCAAAAAGCATGTGCAATACCTGCATCGCGTTGGGGAAGTTTTTGGGCACAGTGAATCAAAAAGAAGCGGCAGTAGGCTGATGCCAATGGATCTGCAATTCCTCTTATCATCATAACCATACGCGTGAGGTTATCCATGACATCATTTCGCAGGAACCGCCAGCATGGAAATATAGCAAGCTCAAGATAGCTAAAGAAAAAAGTCAAATTAGCAGCTAGTGTTACATGAAGCATGCGGTATGTATACAAACAACACACTATCCATCAAACAATCAGGATACAAATCATAACAAAATACCAGTAGATTAAACAAGAAACTAACAAACTCAGAAATGTTTGGGAAAACACTGGTACATGAACAAAGAAAAGATCAAGATCTAAATACATATTTCACTAAGTTCAATTGTTACAAATATATAATGCACTGAATGAGAGATAAGAATAAGGGACTCACATGCGTGGAAGAAGCTCATGGATAGAAGCAATTTTTCTGAACCAGTTATTGCATGTCTCTTTGGCTTCAAGGCATATACTATTTGCTTCAAAGTCATCTACAACAGGTCATGTATATTTTGTCAAATTCGATAACTACATGTCCATGTAATTTGTTAACCCTCATAAACATTGGTAGTGTAATAATTTCATAATTATGATGTGTATTAAGGTGTGCTTGTAGACTGTAGAGGAAAAGACCTGATAAAGTGCAAATTTTGGTCCCATCATCTGCAAACTCAGCTTTCTCCCTAATTCGCTCCCATACCATGTCACCTAACATGTCCATTATATCAGTAGCTAGAACAAATAAAGTTGGATAAAATTGTGCCACATGGGTGTCCATCAGAAGTCTAGCAACCTGCAGGATGACCAAATTTTGATTCCAAAATTGCAAAATTATATTCAGGAAAAAGTAACACTGAGGAACTACCTTCAGTGACAACTTTAAAGATGTTACACGATCATCAGAATGCCAAGACCGCATGATCTCATCTTTAAGTTCATGCAATCGTTTTATATACTCCTGTTGGCTTACAGTCTTAAATCCTTTTTCAGTGGACTTTTCAGAATCATTCAGTTCATCTGACTGCATATTTGCTGGTAGTTCTCCAATTGCTGATTAGAAAAAAATATTAAAAAATGTATTCAAGTTAGTCAACTAAAATTTCATGATAATCATCTCCCCATACCCCAGGTCATGCCACACATAGGAATATAGAAGCAGAAATATGAGGATTACTAATACACCATACCCTTCTTGCCTTTTATAGTTTTGCTTGACAACTGTAGTGGAAAAAAAAATCCAGGTTATGAACTGATAGTAAAAGTAAAAGTGCAAGCATCTTTATAGTGTTCTACACACGTCATTCAATTATGAGGCCTTGTGTGTTTTGTTTGTACCATGATGTTTAAAAGACTTACAGCAGAAACTGAGATCATTTTTGGCACAGGAAATCTCTGCATTAATAACTTATTAAAAGATGCCCATTCCTTTGTTGATAGATGAGAGGTTGGTTGACTAGCAGGATGTCTTTCTGCAACAGCCATATCTTCAATAGGCTCTGGTATTTCTGCTGGTAGACCCCTTAAGGGATCAAAGAATTCAACGCTTACATTATCCTGTCATGCGTATGATTAAACTTAGCACTGTAAACCATCAATATGGTACATTGGTATGCATTGTAATAACAAGTTTTATGAACTTCAAATCTTCAATTTAGAAACATCAAACAACCACAAGAAAAATAGATTTCAGCCTTAGGAGCTTAGCTATTCCATATGTTAGGATCCAGGTGTAGATCGACACACAAACACAATCAAACTGCGAGAGAAAATAATAACAAAGATGAACACGCGAGATTTACGTGGTTCGGTCGATGTGACCTACGTCCACGGGCTGCAACCAGGATAATACTTTTATTGCTTTCTGCCTCACTCGTGAGGAATTACAAGTACAATGATACAATATAAATAGAGAAAATTAGGGTTTACAACTTAATCCCCAAGAAAACCCTAATGGGCTCAAATTAAATAAAAACGGGCCAGGTCTTTAATTTAATTAATCTGCCGCTAAGTTGTCTTTTAAACCGAGCCCAAATCAAGACTCCACAAACCCAACAATCTCCCACTTGGAGGCTTGATCATCTTCAAATTGCCTTCCGCTGTGAACACTTGTACCTCTTGTAATCTTCCTCGTCTTCCTGGTTGCAACGGCCTTATTATCAGTTAACCTGAAGGCCCGTTGAAGCTCCCCCGAGCTTTAACACATCAGTCACGGCTGTATCTGCCCCTGACCTGTTCTTCGTCCCTACCTGCTCCCACTGAAACAAACTACAAGATCCTGGAACACCCTGAGAACAAACACTCTCCATATTTAGCAAGTAATCCTCTAGAGAGATTTTATCAGATGGAATATAAGTTCTTTTCACCCACTGTCGTCTAGGAACTGTAACTGAAGCACAACCTGTGCTCCCACTGTCACGAAATTCGTTAACTGGTTTTCCTGAACTCTTCCATGCACTTTCACTTTGAATCTTTTCTGTGACTCTAGGTTTCTTACTTGCAAAGCAAACCTTCTTTTGCCCACAAGATTCTATGAACTGGATTTTAGTCTTCTTCTGAACTGGAACGTCACTTCCTTCAGATGATAAACTGACCATATACAATGAACCCATTTTCTTTCCACGAGCAATGCCAAGATTCCCTTTAACAACTTTCCACTGCTTATTCACGAACTTAACCTCATGTCCCTGGTCATCTAACTGACCGACAGAAATCAACTGTTTCTTCAAATCAGGAATCACTCTTACATCTTTTGAAGTCCATGAACCAGCTAAAGTAACTAAATCCATGTCACCCATGCCCGTAACGTCAAGAATATCATTGTTCACCAATCTTACCTTACCAAAATCACCTTTTTTAAAATTATGCAATGCTTCGTTGTTGTGGGTAGCATGAAACGAAGCTCCAGAATCCATGAACCAGGAATTCACACAGCTTTCCACGCTACAGATTAAAGCAGCGTCGTCAGAGTAGTCTGCTGCAGTGTTAACTTCTTTTGGATCATTCGGACACTGATTCCTGAAGTGTCCTACATGTTTACAGTTCCAACAAGTCATATCATTTTGAGCCCTAGACTGACTTATTTTCCTGTTCTTGCTCCCACTACCTCTGTTATTCTTTCTTCCTTTGCCAACATTCAGTAATTCACTTGATGATTCACCTGAATTTATTTGTCTGACGTCTTCACCCATAATGATATCCCGAATCCCTTTTAAAGTGAACGCGCTGGTGGAACTAGTAATCGCTGTAACAGTACCAGCCCAGCTATCAGGCAATGATGATAACAGTAGTAGAGTCTGAACCTTATCCTCAAATTTGATGCCAACTGACCCAAGTCTTGACAAAATAGAGTTCAAGTTGTTGATGTGTATTAAAACTGAACTTCCCTCTTTCATCTTTGTATTAACCAGCTCTCGAATCAAGAAAACTTTATTTGCTGCCGAAGGCTTCTCGTACATATTAGATAACGCATCCATGATACCTTTCGCTGTAGTTTCCTTTAGAATGTTGAACGCAACATCCTTTGTCAGCGACAACCTAATAACCGCCTTGGCCTTTTTTCTAAAGTTTCCCACTCAGTTGCTTCCATCTTTTCTGGTTTATCACCCAAAACAACATCCAAGTCTTTCTGAACAAGCAAATCCTCCATTTGCATTTTCCACCAACCAAAGTTGTTTCCATTAAACTTCTCAATCTGAAGTTTTCCGCTCTCAGCCATTATCTCAAACTACAAACTGTTTACTAATCGAGTCAAGACTGAGAGTAGTTTCAAACACAACTATGGCCGCTTGCGTGAACTTGAGTGTTGTTCTATTGAATACTACCCTTTTTTCCACAGTCTCAAAAAAATAGTAAATAAACGAGTTTAACAATGCACCTGAGATTTCACGACTTTGGATCTTGGTAACTTTTATGACTTTTGGTCGATCGCTGGATTATGACGACTACCTGCCGACACCAAAAAACCTAGATCGACAACCTCTTTCTCTCACGTTGTGTTTCTCCCGTGTGTGACGAGCCTTAGCTCTGATACCACTTGTTATGGATCCTGGTGTAGATCGACACACAAACACAATCAAACTGCGAGAGAAAATAATAACAAAGATGAACACGCGAGATTTACGTGGTTCGGTCGATGTGACCTACGTCCACGGGATGCAACCAGGATAATACTTTTATTGCTTTCTGTCTCACTCGTGAGGAATTACAAGTACAATGATACAATATAAATAGAGAAAATTAGGGTTTACAACTTAATCCCAAAAAAACCCTAATGGGCTCAAATTAAATAAAAACGGGTCAGGTCTTAATTTAATTAATCTGCCACTAAATTGTCTTTTAAACCGAGCCCAAATCAAGTCTCCACAAACCCAACACCATAGTCGCCTCTGCATGTCACCATTCTCTATGTGCCTATATGATTTGTTATTGTTTATATAATACCTATAGTTTACTATGATTATTTATGCTCATATACGTTACTAATACACGTGCATCCTATATTTTTTATGCTTTTTGTGCAAGTATTCTTAGAGTCCAGGGTCTTACTGAAATCAGCCTCACTATCCCTTAGGATAGAGGAGGTAGAGGTACGGTCTGCCTACATCCCACCCTCCCCATACTTGACCAATAGCTTTGCTATGGTTGGATTCACTAGGTATGGTTGTTGTTGTTGTGAGCAACCACAATAAATAAGCAGAAGTTTGACATTCATGCATTGGTTAAAAAGGATTACAAAAATAATGCTTTAATGAAACATCAAAGAAATACAATATCAAGTTTATAAATGGGAATATAAGAAGGATGACAATGAAATCATCACATAACCACATGAAATGCAGTACAAAACTACAAATATAACATCCCACACGTTGTAGAGAACAAAACAACAAGAAACCGGGCTTTAACTTAAAACCCAAAAGAAATAACATATTGAGTTCATAGATATTGATTTAGGAATAAGAATGACCATAAGTTAGCCAGATTTTATCATCTAAACTTTAATAACAATGAATTACCATCCATAACAGACAACTATATCTCTAAGTTCAAAAACTATAAACATAAATGAAAGCCTAAGTCAATTATCAATTTATCATCCACATTTAAACAGATTTCATTTGAAGTAGCTTTCATCATAGATCATATATAGCAAGGTGATCATAATTCAAATCTCTCAAAAACAAATAAACTAATAACTGCATAGTCTACAGGCCAATTACAATCGAACCTACCAACCGTTTAAAAAAGGGCGACGATCAAACCTGCGTATGTGATAGAGGCGAAGATGAAGACGAACATAGAGGATGTGAAGATACTGAAACTCGGGTGAGTGAATAGACTTCTTCTTCAGCTCTGTAATCACGCGCTTTGAACTCCATCTGTTCGATCAAAAGTTCAAAACCCCTCACAGCACTCGTCACGCTTCGTGAATGTATGAGTAATTGAGTATACTTCAGTCGTTAACGAGTAGCTGTGAGTCTGTGACCCATGAAACACATGGATTTGCTGTCTTGAATTGGCTGAAAGCGATAAAACCAATGCGAACGATGATGGTGTTAATCTTCTGATGATTTACCTTGATCGGATCGCTTCTTCCGTTCTTCGATTTAGGGTTTAATGGCGCTGCTGATTATTTGATCCTGCTACAGATTGAATTTAGATGTTACTGCGAATCTAGTGTATGCAAACCTGAATCGAGAGAGTATCAATTGTAGCTAATATAGGTTTCGTTGTAGGAAACTGTGTTAAACGCCATGGATTGATTTTGACTTTCAATTGAAACAACTCGAGTCGAATTATAAAGTTCAAAAATGTTAAAACTATTAAGTGGAATATACAAGATAGTTAGCTGGTGTTTTGGATTGCTTTTCAAAAATATTTACGATTTTTTTATGATTTTTAAAGGAGTAGTTTTGTCTTTTTACCCCATTCAAAAAATCAATAAGTTGTCTTTAAAAGCAATCCCAAACATGTCGTTAAAGTATACTTCAAAGTTCAAACCAACTTATGTCAATAAAAGCTTCAAATATCAATTAACCATCATACTTGATCTAAATGAAGCTTTAGTAATATAGGTTTTGTCTACATGGTGTCTATATGACATATTAATTTTATTACACGTAGGTAGTGTTTAGTATGCAGGAATAAGGGGTGGAATAGAATAAATCATTGAGGGTGAATGAACAAAAACATGTTTGGTTGGTGAAAATAATGGAATGAACCATTACATAATTTATATTCAATTTCTTCAAATTCATTTCATTCACCCTCTTTTTTTATTCATTTCATTCATTCTTCCATTATTAGTCACCACACCACTCACTCACCCACCACAACAACCATCACCGCCGTCGGTCACCACCGCCCCGTGAACACCACCGTCGGAGCCTACTGCCTCTGGAAACCACCGAAGGCCACTGCCACCACCTAGAACCACCACCGGCCACTTCTGTTGCCGGAAACCACAACCACCGAAAACTACCGCTAGCTGTCGCCGCCGCCGAAAAACACCCTTGGGCCACCACCACCGTCGGAAACCACCCTTGGGCCACCGCCGCCAAAAAACACCCTCGGACCACCACCACCGTTTGCCATCACCATTATAACTACTTTTACATTTCATTGATTCGTTTTTTCATACCTAACAAACAACATAAAGTAATAATTAATTTATTCTTAAAGGGTAACTAAACAAGACAATGGAGTGTAATGATTCATTTAATTCTTTGATCCATTCCATTCATTCATCTATTGCATTACCCTATACCAAACAGACCCGTAGTCTAGATTACATTATGGTATGCATAGCGGTTGTTAAAATGTCACTTAAATGTTAAATTATTTCATTAAAGTTCATTTTAAATCAAACTGTAAGTGTTAACTAATGTTTAGATGCCCTGTTAATGCAATAATATATGAAGAGTTGTGTTTGACTTCGTTAAAGACTTTAAACACTTTCTAATTATTCTGTAATGGTGTTAAGAGTTTCACTTGTGTCTAAGTCTTTAAGTCTGTCATGAAAAAATGTCCACTACGTCTAATCTTAGTCCTTTAAGTAAAATTATTTGTAATAGTTTTTTGTTATTTTCACTAATGACCATCTAATTTAGCATTAAAAGTATGAGTGTGCTTATTATACGAGGGTATAATGGTTTTTATATAACTAAATGACTCCTTGCGTAGATACAAAGACCACTCAAAGCATCATTAGGCCAGATAATTTGGTAGCAACCCTAACATGCAACTTGTTGTTTTGGTTCAAATTTTCACATTATTTGTTATATACACACACACTAATTAATAATTTGATTACTCGTCATCGATTGTATAACGTGTTTAATGGTTTGTACCCACCTTCTGTATTTTTTAATCTTTGTTTGTTTATCATGATACTTTTAAATATTTTATAATTGAGCTCCAACGTTTTTCTACTTTCAACTCTAGTCTGCTATACTTTTCATATTTTATAAAAATTTTATTCTTCGTCTTGGTACAAAATTTTGTTAGTTAACACGTCGCAAATTGCACGTGTGGTTCATCGTTTTTACGTTTATTTTTTTTGTTTAATAGTCTCGTCGCTATGCGTTGGTCCTAGATAATCTTATTGTTTTATATATTTTACGTTTCGCCCGTGTGTTCACGTTTTTACGTTTACTTTTCGTTCAGCTGTATTTTTTGTATTTGTTTTTTTAATAAGAGTTTTTCGGTGTTAGTGGTTACTGACGGTGGTATGCCAATGGTGTTTATTTGCACGGTTTTACGCCCCCTTGCAACGCATGGGGCTTACTAGTAGTTGTACGAGACATATGCCATTGTTCATTACGTTTATGCCATAAAAAGATAAGTAATTCATTATATATACCTTAAAATGTATGGATCAAATCATACATGTCTGCTTAGTGGTACTATGCATAGTTGTTATGATCTCGGTCTCTAAATCTTGATAACATACATTTTGACATTTTCAAGTTTAGCTACACGTACACTTATATCATATACTTACTTATATGTGTTTTTTGTCTCATAATCAAATTTTTTTGATCTTTATCGTATGACTTTTAGAATTTAACGGTATAAAAAATTTCAAATACACTTAATAGACAAAAAAGAGCTTTATCTATGTTCCTACTTAAATTTTATTAAAAGCCGAGTTATGCATCATGATGTAAAAGTCATCGAAACACAAAACATAAACATTGTTTAAGCTGATTCAACGTTTTTATTTTTTGTAGTTTACTCTTTTTGTACCCTTGTAGCTTCTAAAAACTACACACACTTGTTTTTGCAAATGTTTTTTCATAATCTTTATTTTTATCAACGCTTCAACGTGAATCTTTTCCTACGCATGCGTTTTTTTACATAAAGATCCAAATATCTTACAGGACCTCACCATAACGTTTAAGTTTGTGACATATTTAATTTTCACATAAAGTTTTGAACATCAATGAAGTACATGTTTTGCTTTCCTTATATAACATTATGTATTTATTATCCATCAAATTACCATGAACATATAAAAAAGAGAAAAATAATAAAATAAATATTTATGATTAAGATAAAAACAAAAATAGAGAATGAAATATTTATCTATACTATATATAAAACATATGAGAAGACATTTTAAGATACCATTAAATTAAGAACACTTACTCAACTCAAAAGGTACACCATTTTTTAAGGGTAAAATAGTATTTTTAACATTATTTATACCCCTTACAATTAGTTACACAATAACCTTATAATTACTATAAATTACATAAAATTTTACATTATCTACTCATAAATAAAAAAACTTAATTTGTTTTGAGATTTTGTTATATCAATCAATCATGTCTAAAAACTTTTTGATACTACAATCATAAATGTGTATTTTTTAAGGTTTTGGTGTAGATTTTTGCTGAACCGATATGTATCTGTAAGGTACAATAAGTTAATGCATAAATGTACAAGTCGTCATGCAAAATCTATTTATTTTGGTGAATTAAATTTTAACTTAGAAAAAATATAATAAACTTTTATAAAATTGCTATAAGAATAACAAAAATTAGAAACTCGTATCATAGTGTAAAATGTTGTCCCGCCGTATTGCGCGAACACCCTTATAGTATTTTTAAAATATAAAATATAAATTTAATAACATTAATTTTTAGTTAAATTATAAAGATAAAAACGACAATCAAACACGAACAGTTTGATTAACCAACTTTATCCCCTCCATCCAATCCCTTAAAACAAGGTTTAACTTTTAAGACCATAACGTCAACTCAAGCTTTCATAAGGGCCAGTTTGCAATTTCCACATCACCGTCAAAGGAGTGAAGTGATAATCTCACTACCACCAGACAACTCAAAACTTTCTAGGGTTCGTTTCTTCGTTCATTCGTTCACTCAATCACCTACAATGGCGAATCAGCTGTACGGATCAAGTTCCTACGGCCACATCGGAGGATCCAACCCCTCAAGCATCTTCACCTCCAGATCCGTCGTCGATCAGTACGTTCCGGCGGACCCCTCGCACCACAGTTCCTCTAGGTATCTGGCTTCAGACGCTATCTCACCGTCATCTAATCTGTTCAGCCATACTTCTATCAGCGACAGAGGTCCGTCGATGCTGTACGGTCACAAGGACGCCGTCGCTAGAGCCGCCGGAGGAGCGGCATTGTGGCCCGGACCGCCGGGGGTTGATGTGGACGCTACCGCTGCGGCGATGGAATCTATATATGCTGGTTATAAGCGTTCGTCTTCTGAAGGTTTGTATTTCGATTTTCATAGTTGTTTATATCCAATTATCCAGTGCTTCCGGTATGGAAAACTTATTGATATGAATACATGATGAAGTTCGGTAATGCGTCGTGTTTTATGTCGGATGGTACTCAGGAATAGGGGATTTAGTGTTTAACACTTTACCTATGTGTAACTTGTAGTTAATTATTACTGTTGTTTCAAATTTCAGTTGAAGGATGTCAACTAGGCAGATGTAAGATGAGAGTAATTTTTTCATATCTACATCTGCATCTTCTTTTTTCTATTCCATGATTTTTTGTCCGTTAATTGTTTTTTAGTGCAACTTTTAAGTTCTAAAACTCATTCACCATGATTCATGAAAAAACACAAGGAGCTACATATGTATATTATTTTTTGGTGTGTAATAACTAATAATATATATGTATGTTTACAAACGGTTAGACCGGATGATGTGTTTCTTTCTTCTGTCCTCATTTTCTTGATACCCATTACCCAATATTTTCCCATGTAAGTAGAGAGACGGTACTCTGCAAAGTCTGTGCATTGCTAATTTTATTTCAATTATAACTTGAATTGGATTAATATCAGATTTGGATAAATTGTAGCCCTTTGTCTCGAATAGATTAGGTTTGCGATGGTGAAATGGAAGGGTACTTTCCTTTTATATTTAGATCAAGGTAGGGTATATCTACTTCGTGAATTGAGTGATTTAACAAACAGTGCCTTACTTTTTGGGAAAGAAACCATGCAAGGATTCACTTGGTTAGCACTAATATGAGGTTTTTAGAATCTAGGATGGCAATGTTCACAACGTTGACTCTACTAACCCATAGGCTACCCGCTTTGACGTTTGCAATATTAATCTTTACTAGCATTAGGAAGGTCCTATTTCTTAAGAGCAAACTCATAGTTTTTGGAAGCATAAGTTTGATCAAAGTTGTGACAATTGGTTATATCCTTTATAAGATTGTTTCAGCTTTTACACTTGACATAACTATATTACCTTCACATGGTAGTATGTGCTATTTGTCTGTTTAGCATGAAGATATGTCCTTTTATAGCTCCGCATAGATTTTCAAACTTTGTTACATAATATTGTGACTCTTTTAATAGTTAACATACACATAGTTTGCTGTCATTTTTTTAAGACACCGAGCACATCGATGTCTAATTATATGTGCATAAGTTATCACTAATATCATAATGGTCCATAGATCTATAAGTACATTCATTTTTAATTTACTCCAGAGGCTTGTTGGTGTCTTTTTTATTGGATGCATGAAAGTGTGGGTGAATTATTTCACATATTATGATATAAATAAATTATTCTATAATAATAAAGTTACAGATCTATTGATCTAATTATATTATCTATGGTTTTGTATATGTAAAAAAGTCAGATGAGAGATGGGTTTGGGATTAATACAGTTGGATCTTCATCTAGGCATTTTTCTTTGATATCCAATTGCATAATTGAGTTCTAGAGTTGATGTAACAACGCTCTTGCTGTTGCAGGGGTCTGGAGTGAACATTTTTATGAATATAAATTAGTAGCATATTTTCTAAGATTAGTTGCATTGAAAATTATCATACTTTTGTTCCCTTTCCGCTTGGTTCCCTCCTTCCATTCTGCTGCCTATGTTTTTCAGTAATATGGACATATCGAGTAAGCTGATAAGTCTTTGGTTTCTAATGGGTATTTATCGTACACTTGTAAGCTCAAACATATGCACTTTTTATAAAAGCACCGTTACATCCTTTTCTTTTTGAATATTGGATCAAGGGCATTCATTCAATACACTATGAAATTGTAAAAGTTTCTTGTATTCCTACTTTCACAATTAAACGCTATGTTATGTTGGCTAAGATCGGATTCATGATGTCTAAATATGTAAAATTGATTTTAAGCATATTTCTCTTTATACACACACACACACATATATATATATATATATATGCGTATATCAAATCTATTTCGCCGTGTTCTCAAGTTTGGTGAGAGTAGAAAAGAAAGGGAATGTTAGTTTATTTTTATTAAAATCTTGCATGCTCTTCAGTTGAGAAGAAAAGAGAAGAAACTGTAGTTCGCTAAACTTTTTTCGTGTTTTCGGTTTGAAATGAAATAATAGAAAAAAGAAAAGAAATGTTAGTATTTTTTTATAACTTTTTTTAATCTTGAGTTGGTTAGGTAGATTGGTCCTTTAAAGAAATTATAAGGATTTCCCTTTCCTTTCTCTTCAAATCACACCATATCTGGTAGGAATGTTTATGAGAGAAAGGCTCTCGTATTTCCATCCTAATCTTCTTTTTTTCCTAGACACAAAGCTTTTTTTGTACTTTTCGTTTCTTTCATTTGATTCTCTTGCTCTTCAAGTAAAACTGAGATACACCCTTTATCTTTGTTTGTAAATAAATATACGCACATACATCTATATATGCAAACACAGTTATCACAAAAATTTTTAAATTGTCTAGAAGGAAACACACACATATTGTGAGTGTAGGTATGTGTATATAAAGTATATATTTGTCATGTGTGTAAAGTTACTTTATGGAAAAGATTTTTTTTATGACAATTGTAATTGTTTTTAGTTGTGAAGCATGACCAGTTTTATGCGATTAATGATAGAGGTAAGCTATCGTATTTGATAAAAATGGATCAAATCAATACTTTTTTAGTCTCAGCATTTTCATGTTTGAGATTTCATGTATTTTCACTTTTGATTAAAACTAAAAGTCTAAAACATACAACAATGTTGGTATGGGTCAATTTTAAATACAAATAGTAGATGACATGTGTTAATTTCACTACATTAACTTGTTTTGAACCAAAATGTTCAGCAGGCTACACATAGTAGAGTCTGTAGGTTTGCATTTCAACTTTTAACCGAAATGATGATTTTGAAAATTGAATGCTTGTTATATGCACCTTTTAACTTCATCTACTAAAATAGAAATGGAACAATGGTGAGATGGATTTTCATACAATCTGCTCTATATATTATAACAACAAATCACAAAGTATAAATTTTGTTTTTTCCATATAAATGACTTAATACTGCTCTAAACTTTGTTTACTTTTATTCCACTGCTTCGGTTTATTTAGCATGTTAATAAATAAAGGTTACAAAATATTTTGTGTGAGATGACATGCTGATTCTTTCATAATATAAATCATATGTAATAATAATATGTTAATTTCTATGTATATGAAGATTTAATTTACTAATAGCATATGTATTTTTACTTAATAACCGTTTTATATACCATCTATCGTAGCATTATATCATCAGTCTCTTCTTGGTACACATAATACAATTGGGCAAAGTGAAGCTTGGTATTCTACCAATCCTTTAGTGAAGCGCCCTAGATTTCAGAGCAGTTTGCCTGTTTACCCACAGAGGCCTGGAGAAAAGGACTGCGCCCATTATATGCTTACAAGAACTTGTAAGTTTGGAGATACCTGCAAGTTTGACCATCCTTTGTGGGTCCCTGAGGGTGGAATCTCAGATTGGAAAGAGGTGACTTTTTATTTTTGTTTTCAGCATATAATGTTGCTATATTTTATCACTATAATCACCAATACTACTTTCCAGTTACAACTTATTTTTATTTCAAGCAATTACTGTATATTGCTCTTATACATAGTTCTATTTCTATTTTGGCACATATATGTAGTTATACTTTTATGATTATTACAGACATTATTTTGCATTACAACTTATTTTTATTTTAGTCAACTACTTTATGTTGCTCTGATACTTAAACCTGTTTACATTGTACTATATTACATTTATGCACTTATAGCACTGATGTTTTGCTGATATATTCTAGAGTGCTAACTTTACTTAGAAACTAAGGATTTTATACCTAGAAGTTCTTCAAGAGATGTATTCATCAGGTTTATTTTATTGGGTTCTACTCGTAAAATACTGGTTTACTTGCAGTTTTTAATATCAATACTAATGTACTATTGTTGTTGTTATTGCTAATTTCATGATAGTAATAGTTATATTAGTAAATAAAGGGCAATTTGGACAATTGAGTGTTCTACATTCCATTTTAATAGAATCATTCTAAAAGACACATGACATCACAAAGGAATCAAATAGCAGCCCCCCTAACCATTCTATGTCAACCAAACACATGGGATTTATTTGGAACGAATCTCCTTTGATCAATCCATTCCTTTGAAAAAGTTATTTTGAATCAAATGTCACCTTAGTTGTAATTATCTTGGTGTTGCTGTTTTGTATACTCACACTAATGACAATATATATTTTATTTTTACTTGGGCATTGCTTTTTCAACGGTTAGTTATGGACATTTTTGCATGTTATTGTCTCCGCTTGAGCATATTGAATATCTACTAATAGTTCATTATTTTCATCCTCTTATTGTCTCTCTTATCAGCTGGCCACAAACTTCTCATATTCACACTACTACAACTTGCAATCTTTTCATATTCACTCTATGTCTTAAATCATTAAGAGGATGAAATATAACATCTTCCTATATTTTGCTCTTCCTCAACATCAATTCTGTGTGCTTTTCTTCTTTTCTTGTCATGCTCATGCACTCGGTAAGTGCTCGTATGACAGGGAAGTTGTGCATGTGGTAAAGCAAATGTGCATGTAAGGGAGTGTTTAACTACTTAAATAACCGTTTGCTTTTGACTTTTAACTATACAATTGTGACATGACAGTTTAGCTCAAATATCAAATTGAATTCTATCTTTTGCGAAAAAAGGGAATAAGAAAACAGATGAATAGAAGTGGTAAACTAAAATTTTGAACTTTAGAGAACCCTACACTTATGCTGGAGAGAATGCTCAATCTGGTATATTTGGTGCATGTTCAATGGACATGTCAGTTGGAGGGGTGACAAAAAGTATTTAAGAAGTATTACAAAGCTAAGAAATAGTAGTTATGTATAAAAAGAACAACTCTGAGTAGCCTTGCTTTTTAGTTCTCTGTTCTGCGTGAGGTTAGACTGGCACTTAATTTTAACCATGTTCTTTTTGGTTGAATTTTTAGAGCTATTGCTAGTTTCTTTTTCTGTGAATGTAGCTACTGTTGTTAATTGAAACACTATCTTTTTGCTTGTATTTGGCACTGTGCTGTTTGTAGTCTGTTTATCTCATGTTCATAGCAGTTTACCCATGTAATATAATTATGTTTTTCTTATTTGTACGTTAATGTATATATTTTAATGGCAGGTTCCAGTAGGTGTTTCAAGTGAAGATCTTCCAGAGAGACCTGAAGCCCCAGATTGCCCGGTATGCTTCACTTATGAAACTTAGGAGTATTTAGATCTACCTACACACATAATCCACTGTTTACTGTATGTAGCGCAAACACTGCTAGAAAACTGGAATGACCAATCAAATTTCACGTAAGTGGGTTAGGTGCTGAATGGTAAACTAACATAATATACGGTGCTCTATAAAAAAATAGTATTCAAGGTTGTAGAACACCAGTAAATGTGTTTACTATATTTAATTTGGAAATAAGATCCTCTTAAGTTTTTTTGTTAACAATTCCTGTTAATACTTTATATCGCTCTAAATAATGGTGTAAATTTTGTTGGTATTTTGATAAGCTTAATAGCTAAGTAAATGCTGGATATAACGTAATATGCTAAAAGTAGTCAGTTATGATTCTTGTTTAATTATTATTATTCCTCCATAGGCCTTGTTACTATTCTCTTTATGGTATTGGCTTTTTTTGGTGAAATGTGAACAAATGTCTTAGTCAGTTGGTGCCTGATGCAGTATTTCCTGAAGACTCTAACATGCAAGTTTGGTCCTAAGTGCAAATTTAACCACCCTAAAGATAAAGTTGCCTCTCTGGTATGCTTAACTGTTTTATGATATCAATTTGATTTTCATTCGTGTTCTAATTAATAACTGGTTTGTTGATACATTATACATCTGCAGTCTGCCTCAGAAAACAATGTGGGTTCTGAATTGCCAGAAAGACCATCCGAGCCCGAATGTGCGGTATGAGTGCTGCATGTTAATTAACATATGCCTTGTGTTTCTACCTGCATGTAATGTGTTTATAATGTCGATATGTAAGCAGTTTTATATGAAGACTGGAAAATGTAAATTTGGTTTAACCTGCAAATTTCATCACCCAAAAGGCATCTCAATACCAACTGCTGAGGCAGAAAATGGTAATGGTGTACAGAGGGAAGCAATTACAAGTGGAATAAATGGAAGCTTGACAACTTCAGTGCCCCCTTTTACCCCCTCTTTGTTGAATAACTCCAAAGGCCTTCCTATTAGACCTGTAATGCACTAGCAGATATTTTATGATTAATTTTTTTTTCTTTTGTCTCAATCACAACTAATTTGTTTGTCTTTTGTCATCTTTATTTGTTAAATGCTAAAACAGGGAGAAGTGGATTGTCCGTTTTATCTGAAAACTGGCAGGTTTGTACATCGAGTTGTTTATTTAAGTTACTTGCTTAGGAAAACAGAAACAATAATGATAAACTTAATTCCTATTAACATTTTACATTTTTTTTAATTCAGCTGTAAGTATGGTGCCACATGTCGCTATAATCATCCAGAGAGATATGGTAGGTCTTATGGAAATATTATTTTCATGCTTTTTGTTGTGATCAGTTTACTGAATTATCATGAAATTTTTCCACATAATGCATGCTTCATGGTTGGTTTGTAATATTCTATGCAGGAATGGATCCAACTGGTGCCATTGTAGCTCCTCCTGGCATTCATATGAACATGGGTCTGGTTAACCCAGCTCCTGCTGTAATGCCAACTGTGGACCCACGACTTGGTCACACAATGGTAAAGTGGAAATTGTTCTAAGTGTATATTAGATTGAATCTTGCTGTACACATCACGTCAGATCTTACTTTCATACTATCTTTCTAAACATTGGTTTGTAATGCACCTGATGATCAAAGTCAATTTACAATATCCTGAAACTAAAATTAATACAAATATATTTAGCTTCTACTTACAATTCAAACGCAATACACAAACCATGCCCCTAAAATTTCAATGTATGATTAAGGATTTACCATATGATTGGTTTTGTGCTTTCCAATCATATTTGTTATGTGTTGGGTGAAGTGAGATCTTGAGGTGTTTTACTGTTATTATTGTTGTTGTCATCATTATTTACTTTTGTCTCTTTTTTGTTAGCTGATTGATGGTTTGTATTGTGTGTTGCAGCTTGGTTTGGCCCCAACTATCTACCCTCAACGACCTGGTCAGATGGAATGTGATGTGCGTATTTATATGATTTCATGCTCTATTTCAAATATATATAGATGTCTGTGTACACAAACACACACATACATATATGATTTCTATACATGTCTGTGTATTCAAATGCATACCCTTCTCTTCGTCTTCTTTCTAAATAGATGATATTCACTATTAGGAGTTGTCTACCACTAGTTGCAGGAATTTTTTATAAATAAAATCACTGGTTTTAAGTCCATGTAAGTGGGTTTGAGTGCAAGGAGAATGAGAAGGGTATGCTGGTCATATATTGAACCATATTTAACGAAATCAGTATATTTGATATTAGTTCTCGTAGGGTAATTATTACATTATTCAAGATTATTTTTGTACATGTTTTTTAAATTTGCTTCTTTTTTCCTTTTTCTTCTTTGATGTCATAGTATTATATGAAGACTGGGGTGTGCTTGTTTGGAGAGAGGTGCAAATTTCACCATCCCCTTGACAGGACAGCACATGCCCTGTCAGCAAAAGAAGGTCAACAACAAAATGTCAAGCTTACTCTTGCTGGTCTTCCAAGGAGAGAGGTATACTTTTTTTTCCTCATAGGAAACATTCTTTTCATAGTTTGCACAATAATAATAAAAAATAGAAGTAAACCTTGCAAAATAAGCGGATCAGATCGGGTCAGGTAACATGTTTTATTTAAAAACACCATCACTTTGGTTTGGGTCAAAATGGTTTTTGGACTGAGGTTGAAACGTGTCATTTAAATAGAGAGTTGTCGAATGGGTTCACCCGCTAGTGGTGACGGCGGAGCAGAGGTGTTGGACTGGAGATGAAGGTGATGGCTGTGCAGGTGGTGTTGGCGTTGGTGACGGTAGGTGGCAATTGGTGGTGTTGGCCCCATTTGGCCCTTCTAAGATAGCAAATGTCATAACAATGACCCACTTTGACACACAGTATAGTTTACATAGTATAGTTAAAGTAGATTCAAATGAACCCATCAAGAAAAAAATACAGAACTCAACCTATATATATATTATGTTTGACAGGGTGCTGTGCACTGTCCATACTACATGAAGACCGGGGCTTGCAAGTATGGTGCCACATGCAAGTTTGACCACCCGCCGCCTGGAGAGGTGATGGCGGCCACCACATCACAAGGACCATCCGTGGCTGCCGGTGAAGAAGTCAAAGATGGTCAAAACGAGAACGAAACCGGTCAAAAGTAGCTGTATTTTGGTTAGGAAGTTTCTGGAAGTAATTCGATATCTGTTGTGCTTGGATGTTTTAAAATGTAGTCTCGTTTTCTAAGCATAATCATTTAGTTACTGTATTCGTCTACAAAGGTTATATTGCTTTGTTGGTTACATTACCAAAACCCTTAGATTTATTTTGGTAAAACTGGTTTGTATTTAGTGGTGCGCACGTGCTAAAAACTGGGACGGACCTGTGTGAAATCGGATCGAATCAGAAAAAAATATGATAGTTGTGGTTCGACCATGGGTTCCGTGGGTCTAAACTTGTATATGCACACTGCTAGTCATATGCTCTACTTCAAGAGTGCACTTTTTTTTAATTTCTTTTGTATCTAGTCGGTCGTCTACTCTTTTAAAATAAACAAGTATTCATTTATTTGAATCTTGAAAAAGAACACAAATTTATAGAATTTAAACAGATTGATACGACACACAATTGTTAAATAAACCGAATTAAGTTTATTAGGTTATTTGGGGTTCAAGATTTATTTCAAGGCTATTGATTTGTTCGTTAGGCTATTGAAAATACTATTAAGTCTATATATTTAACTATTTTTGTGTGTTGTATCTATATATTTTACAGGGGTGTAAGCTACTGTATGAACTATTTTTGTGTTGAAACTGTAAATCAAACGGGATCTTATTATAGTATTTTCACACTGAAGTGAAAACTGAATTCA
Source organism: Flaveria ramosissima (assembly GCA_025215565.1). Classification (NCBI taxonomy): domain Eukaryota; kingdom Viridiplantae; phylum Streptophyta; class Magnoliopsida; order Asterales; family Asteraceae; genus Flaveria; species Flaveria ramosissima. Next base: position 77,255,181 of record CM046039.1, on the reverse strand, counting down.
GATTTGGTTTGAGTTTTTTTACCAAATAAACCGAATTAAGTTTATTAGGTTATTTGGTTTGTATGCACTATGGTTTATTGGATAATCTGAATTTATAATTTTCATTGAACTAAAACCAGAACTATAAACAAACTTATAACTCAGATTAGTAATAACTAGTTTTGGTTTGGTTCTGCTTTTTGTTTAATTAGTTTCAGTACAAATAATGAACGCCTCCAAAACCAACAGAGCCTAGATAATCATGCTCGACTCGTATACAAACGGATCATGCGTATGAAATATCTTACGCCTTGAAGCAATACTTAACCTCATAAGGAGCAATGCACAAGTCGAAGAAAGTTAAATCATACCTCCTTGAAGCAATAATTAACCCCATAAGGAGCAGTACACAAGTTAAAAAAAAGTAGAACCATACTGGTTATTATCAAAGTCATAGCATTGTGCTTGGACCGGACATTACATGTATAGACCATCATGTTTTTATTTTTTTATTTTAAACGACAAACATACGCACTCCTTTAATCCTAAACTATACCACAAACAACTTTGATGGGGATCGAACCTAAATCTACACCAAAGACGCATATTACCTCTATCACTAGGCCAAGGTCTTAGTGGCGTCAAGGTTTTGCGTGGGCTCAACATCACAATGTTTTATGACGACAATTGATTTGATAAAAAACACATACTTCTCACCCTTTATTTATAAAGCACAGATAGACTTTTTTATCTACAAGAATATTGATACAACACATAATCTATAAAAAGAAACGGTTTTTGTCTTGAAAAAAGATAGTTAAAAATTCTATACTCTAATACCAGAATCAATTACTCAAAATTTTTGATATCCATCTTCTTTAATAAAATATAGAGTTAAGTTCGATTTCGCTGTCACTTCCTAAGATATGATAAAAATAACCATTTTTCTCCAAAAGATTAAAAACATCAATTTATTATAAAAAAATTCATAAATTATTTCAATTTCAATCCAAATTTTTTATCAGTTATTTCAACTTAAATCCAAAATAGTAAAATTTTTCGACCGAATAATTTAAAATATACAAACCAGAATATAATAATAATAATAATATAATATCTTAAGACGACCATGCTGTTGCGATTTTGTTGAGATTCGTTGTGGATAATTTATTTCCAAAAACACAGAAACCGCAAACCCCTGCAAATCTTCACCAACGATGACACCATTCAACACCCTCGTTAATGGCAGCAATGTAACACCAATCACACATCAAAACCCTAACACTTTCACCACCAACAACTTCATCTCCTTCACTCACCTCACAATCCACAGATCCACTCCCCTTCGATCACACAAATTCCTCCACTTGAAACGAAGGAAGCACTTCACACCTCTTTCATCCTCCTCAACGGCTCCGGCCGAAGATTCTCCCGTCACTCCGCCACCACCACCGCCACCACCGCCACCGTCACAACAACCGGCGAAATCGGAGGAGGTATGGTTTGATTAGTGATTACTTCCTTTTGTTTTGTGAATCTGTGAATCTGTGAATCTGTGAACAGTTTGTTTGATTTGATTTGATGTGGAATTAGAGTGTTCAGAGGAAGGGGACTGATTTGCCTACGCTGTTTAGGAGGTTTTATAAAGTCGCTGCTCCGTACTGGTTTTCCGATGATAAGGTTCAGGCGAGGATACAGTTGGCTTCTGTGTTTGCATTGACTTTGGGAACCACTGGAATTAGTGTTGGATTCAATTTTCTAGGGCGAGATTTCTATAATGCGCTTGCTAGTAAGAATTCGAAACTGTTATTTTGTTTGTTATGTTTGTTGATGAGTGCCAGACATGTTGTTGTAAGAATCGCTACGCGCTAGTCGTGTGACGGGGTACCGACTAGTGATTATCAGGATTAACTGGACTGAAATTTTTATAAGTAATTTGAAGTTTTAAGTTTTATATATACACACTTTTTATATGTAATTTTAATAAAAATGTTTAGTTTTAATTTTTAAACACACACACATTTGCCCGGAATTTCCAAGGTCTTGATGGAATTGTTTGATTTTTGGCCGATTAGGACCGTCTAGGCCCGATTTTTTGGCCAATTTGGTTGACTAGCGATTATCACATCCGATTAGGTGAATTTGTCAAGGTTACTCGCCGACTACCGATTAATAACCGTTTAGTCGGCGCCTAGAAGCGATTTTTGCAACAATGGTAATAGGGATGTGATCATTTAACTCATACATATCAAGAGAACTATGAAAAATAATATCATGATTTCATTTTTTTTTAAATTTTATACTTTTTAGTTTTCATACACAGTTATGTATTTATGTGTACATTTAAATCATCTAAGTAATATAGATAGCCATCAAAAGTAATGTACCATGTGTTTTAAGGTTCTTTTATTTGTTTAACTATAGATGTATAGATAGTATAACGTACATATGACTTACAGATGTGTGGGCTATATGCATAAACAGAATTTGATCATTAATTTTTTTTTTGAATTTTAAAATAAACGAATAAACATTGTATATCGATCACTTTTTGTATAAAACATAGATAGAAGTTTTTGTAGTTCTGTATGTATTTATGAGTTATTTGATAAGGCACTATATATGTGTATGCTAATCCACCATCTTGTTAAATTATGCTAGATAAAGACCAAGCACAGTTCACCACACAACTATCGTACTACCTTGCTGCTTTTGCTGGTGGAATTCCGGTGAGCACATTGCTGCATTCTTTTAGGTATTGCTCAACTGTCTGCTTGAATTTTTCCACATTGTTGCTACCAATTAGGCGAAACAAAAAATCGTGGTGGAATTTTCACATTAGCAGTTTAAACGAATTATGTTAGTATTAACTATCTTATATTGATTAGCTTTTAGGCTTACTGGTCCAATGGTGTTTTTTCAGATTTTTGTGATTAGAGATTATGCAAGAGAAACTCTTGCCTTGAGGTGGAGATCTTGGATGACAAACTATTACATGGAACGCTATCTCAAGAACCAGACATTTTACCAAATACAATCTCAATCGATTATTGATAATCCAGATCAACGAATTGTTGATGATCTGAGTTCTTTTACTGGAACATCCCTTTCGTTTTCTTTAACGCTCTTCAATGCAATGGTAGATTTGATATCTTTCAGCAACATATTGTTTGGCATATATCCACCTCTTTTTGTTGTTCTTTTAGTATATTCACTTGGTGGAACAGCCATCAGTGTTTTCCTTGGGAAGGTGAGATTTTCATTTTTGGAAAATGGGGTTCCAAACTTATGAGGTTTTACCCTCTTTTTTGTACTTATGGTACCGCTGTATTCTATTTTAGGGGCTGGTTAACTTAAATTTCATGCAAGAGAAAATGGAAGCAGATTTCCGTTATGGGCTTGTTCGTATTCGTGAAAATGCCGAGTCAATTGCATTTTATGGCGGTGAGGAGAATGAAATCAAACTTCTTTTGCAGCGGTTCAGAAATGCTTTTGAGAATTTAACTGTATGAAATCCCAGTTTATGTCTTTTATTGTTCCCTTACGGCTTGTGCTTACATTTAGATATAAAGCATCACTTCTTTGTTTAAAATATTTCTGGATGTAGCTATTCTATGTACCTTTTCTAATTGTATCGGCAATTTGATTTTGTAAAAGCAAACTTGCAGCATTACGTGTAAATATTTATATTTTCTTTAAGCTTTTTAATTGTTCACTTTTATGTTGAATTTGCAGCAATTGTTGATATCTTCAAGAAATCTGGAATTTTTCACCAATGGTTATCGCTACCTGATTCAGATTCTTCCTGCTGCAGTTGTTGCACCCATGTATTTCTCTGGGAAGATTGAATTTGGTGTCATAAATCAGTCTGTATCCGCCTTTAATCATATTCTTGGAGATTTTTCTCTCATTGTGTACCAATTTCAGGCTATAAGCGCCTTTTCAGCTGTCATTGATCGACTAGGTACACCTTTCATCTCTACTTCTAGTCATATATCCAACGTTGAATTTGAGCACTAATTTTCAAATGATCATGCAGGGGAATTTGATGATATTTTGGACAACACGAGTTCTAATGATCCTGTGGAACTCTTGGATGAGATTCAATTGACGTATATCAATGTGAATGATTCAACCGCATTTCAGCCCAAGAATTCCTTAGATACACAAAAGTTGCTGGAGATTGACAATTTGACTGTTTTGACCCCCACAACTAAAGCCCTGCTTATCAGGGATTTGTCACTGACAGTCTGCAACAATGATAATTTGCTGGTTAGGAAACTCCTTGAATCATAGCTCACATTTTTTTTCCAGTTTTTTTAATAATCGTGTTTAAACTATGTCAGATTACTGGACCGAGTGGAAGTGGGAAAACTTCTTTGTTAAGAGCTATTGCTGGTCTTTGGCGTACGGGTAGGGGAAAGATCACTTTTTATGCTAAATCTACACCAGAGATGTCTTCTAATGGAGTAAATATGGCGGATGAAACTAATAATATTGATAAAAAGTCAAAATACCGAGATTTTAAAGGCGTGTTTTTCCTTCCTCAAAGGCCGTATATGGTATTAGGAACCCTTCGGCAACAGTTGCTTTATCCCACATGGCCTGATGTTTCAGATTCCACATCACATAAATCAAAATCAACTGGTATGCAATCTTGGTTAAAAAGCATCCATAATTGAATCTGTTATAACATTGAAATATATTTTTGCAGGCTCAATTCCTTTTCTTGACAATCTATCGGGGTCTGAAGTTAGTGCACGACCATTGCAGCCTAATACAGATGAGTTAGTAAAAGCTTTAGAAGATGTGCAGCTTGGCTACTTGTCGTCACGCTTCGGTGGTCTCGATACGACCAATGAATGGTCCAGTGTTCTTTCTCTTGGGGAGCAGCAACGGCTTGCGTTTGCACGCTTGTTGCTTTCTAAACCAGACCTGGTTCTTTTGGATGAATCCACCAGTGCTTTAGATGAAGCAAACGAGGTACTTTTTTACCAATAATATTACAGTTGCAAAATGTTCACGCCACCTAACGGGCCAAAGGCAAAGACTGATCCAAAACTGTAAATTACACACGATTGTGATTCTTGAACTTATTAGTTGTATGAATGCTTATATATGCAGGCGCGCTTGTATGAAAAAGTTAATGCAGCAGGAATCACATATATAAGTATTGGCCACCGAACAAGCCTTCGTAAGTTCCATAAAACAGCCTTGCGGATCTCACCTATGGATCTGGACTCTAACAAGCTGAACTGGTGCATCGAACCCTTGTAAGACGACTTGATCCTTGATTCTTGAATGGATTATTTACAACTCAAACAGTTTGGATTATTTGTAGCTTGTAATGGGTTGGGTTCCATGGTTATCTAGAAAATTGATGACCATGCCATTGCTTCCTGTGAAATTACTGTTGAAGATGGTGTTATGTAGTTGAATTTATCACAGGAGTGTAAGAATCAAGAAAGTCTTGACTTGGTTTGATTTTCTTTATAGTTTATACCAAAAGATTGAAAGTGAATCCCATATACTAATGATTCTCTGAAAGAAAGCTTTGTCGGTTTTGTGATTCGTGAAAGTTTGGATATCTCTAAACATCGTGTAAACACTTTTAGACTAAATTATTTTATTGGTACTCACGAATATTCAATTGGATAATTCTCAAAGAAAGATAAAAAGTGAGTATGAAATCTGTTAGGGATTTTCGTATCAAATTCGACCTTTATACATGGGTTAAAACGGTGCAATGAATAATCGTACGGTTAATAAAAAGAATGACAGTTAGCAGTTATAACTACCATAACTTCTGGCAGTTACATCAATACAAACAATATCAGTAGCAACTTTATGGCTACCGAAGACTTGTCCATCATTTTGCTATCAAACAATTTTGTCACCAAAGACCAAGTTGCAACCGATGATCAAATTAATACCAAACATCAAATTCAAGCAACATTTATCAACCATTTGCGCGAAACAACTTCCTATGCATAATGAACATGTTAATTTCAAGTAATTTTTATTCAAGCAAATTTCAAGCTCAAACATCAAGGGTTGTTGCCCTTTGAACCTTAGGTGCTGCCTCCTGACCTGGTTGTTAAGTGGGCTTGCTTTGCCTCCTTGAACCACTGAGATGTCTAAGCATAAAAAAAAGCCACTCACACTCACTAACCATACTTCATGCCATGATGGTTTGATGGCACTTTTGTGTTCGATAGTGTTAGTTTATGTTCTTTTGTGTTTGATTATGTTTGTTTAATGTATTATGGGAATGTTTGGCAACTTTTGAATGATTAAGTGCTGAACCAATAAGAGGTCTGAACTATTAAGAGTTAGTATATCATTGAGCTATTCAAATGCAAATGTCTGACCAATTCAGATAATAGGTCTTAATCATTCAGCATTAGACCTCTTAACCATTCAACACTAGTATAATGCTTAACCATTCAGAGGCAAATGTCTAAACCATTCAGACCACTGCTTGCGAAACAAACAGTCTGAACCATTAAGTGCTGAACCATTCAGATATCTGAATCATTAAGAGGCTGATTAAGAGGCTGCCAAACAGCCCCTAAGAAATGTAAACATGAATGTTCATTCTCTTAACAAATGAAAACAAATAAGAAGATCCATTCATTTAAGTGTTCATATATTAGCCATTGTTGGTGTTCGTTCGGTCAATTTACAAGCTTACTTACAGAAGAAGCTTCTACGATTGCTTTCGGATATCCTAAGGAGGAGTCTTTTAGTTGATTCCCATACCAAACTCATCGATACACTCATTGCCAATCGTGAAAGTGAATTGACCGAAATGACACAATTCAAACCGGATGCTGAATATAACTTGAATTAAGCCCTTTATAAAACATCATTAATAACATTAACTACAAATTTAGTAAATTAATGAACCTGAAATACTCACAAAGTATCATAAAGAGTAGAGTGCTAAGCTTACAAGTACTCCCAACAAAGCACCTGCTGCAACTTCAATTTCAGTGTGACCAATTGACTCTTTTAGTTGACCAGAAATTTGACCATTAATTTCTGCTCCCGTTTCAATATCATCAGTTAGTAGAGATGAGTTCACTCTCTTTTCCAGCATGAGAGAATTGTCTGATTCTGAATTTGATAAAAGTTTTTTGGATGAAGATTCAATCAAACGGTTACGATCAGATGATGCATATGTGCTCGGTTGGTTTTTGGTAAATACTTTGTTTAATGTTCTTGCATGAACTCCCACTTCTCTTCTAACACCCTGCAAAACCATAAATTTTTATGTAAGATAGTTTTCCTTGTGTTTAAACGTATTTGCTAGATGAATTGTGCCGAACTACCATAATCATAACCATAACTATAACTAAACCCAATAAATGTCATGTATAGCAAAACTATTGATGAGGTCTGGGGAGTATATCACACCGGATAGGGAGGTTCCTTTCAAGGAGATCCCTAGCTCTAGAGTAGTTAACACAATCAAAATGCAACTAACACATAGCACACTCACCATATAGTAGATCATAAACAACGCATCACATATCAAAACACAGACACAACACACACAATGACTATCAACAAAGAAGCGGCACATAGTATAAGATCACTAATACCGTAGGCGACATAAAACCTACAAAGGGCATGAAATATGCACTACATCATATGTCATCCATACCCAATACACATGAATTATATAACTACATAATCATATGTCTATCCATACACACTACATAATAGTCAAGAGGCAGCACATAGTAGCAGTAAACGATGAATTGTGCTGAATTAGATGTGGCAAAATGGACAAGTTAGGCGAGATGAGCTACACTTCAAATTTGACTTGGGTTAGGTGAGTTGGGCCGCCCGCCACCACCACCACCATCATCATCAAGTTATTAATGTAGTTATTTTAAATAAAGAGATTTAAAATGTTGTGAGCATTTAAATATACTGTGGACCACTTGTCCACTTCCAACCCGTTTTGACCCATTTCACCTTTACTAAATTTTAAAGTTACCCGTTTGACCTGTTAGATATAATTAATTAACAATAACACATATCAATCCATTTCTAAGTAACAGGTCAAAACTCTTACCTGTATCTTAAGTTTACTGCATAATTCAAGGATTAGGGTAAATAGTGAACTGCTCCTTCTACCTTGAGGAATCAGACAAATATTTACCAATTTTGACCAGGGTTTTAAGCTGGACAGCACATTTCAGATGAATTGATCCCCAAATCCAAAATAAATCATATCTTACTTATAGAAGAGGCAATTAGAAGGAATAAGCCACACTCTGTTAAAAAATGTTTCATGATTATAATAACAGTCGTCAAAATGTGGATCGATTTATTGTCATTGAATATGGTTACACGAGTCCCATATTTAGTGTTGGTCCTGTTGGAGACATGATAGTATCAAGCAAAATGAGAAGCTGAATACCTGTGCATCATACATGGTAAGAGCAGCATAGACAACTGCTAATCCAAAAATTGAATCCGAGAAACCCCTGCAACATCAAGAAACCGATAGTTTTGCATCAAATATCAGATACTTGTTTCCACCTTATTCAAACCAACACCAGGTATAACATAACTGAAATGATATATTTGGTTTCTTCACATGAAATAAAACCTTTCCAGACCAATAGACATTGCAGCCGCAACAGTTGCCTGCCATTAGAGCATGTCGAAGTTTAGATAATAAGTCACTGAACACCAAAAACCATATAAATAATAAAAACAAAATGCGTGTTTTGGAAAGAAATGTTACAGAAGAATGGCTTGAAGGAAACCCTCCAGCTGAAATTGCAGCTTTTGGATCGAAATCTCGTCGATACAAAATGGATGCAGTAAAAGGTTTTGCCAATTGTCCGACTGCTGCACATACTGTTGCTGCTATCAGCACCTATAAAAAGAGAATTACAAACAAATATAAATCATGAGCAGCATCCAAGAAATGATTGACCAGCTAGTAATGGAAACGAAAAATCTAATTATCTCTTTTTTTTTCTCACTACTTGTAATTACAAAGTTAATCCAAGAGTTGACAGATTCTTACTTGGAGCTATCACATAAAAGAAGATGGACTAGAAAACGGTTCAACTTAAAACGAAAATAAGAGGTCCAGAAAATGGTATAAAGGGCCAGACGTTGTGACAAATGTCATATTCTGTTTGCACGACTCTCAGACCCAGCCCCCCTTCCACCCCCAAATCAGCCATTTTGATTGATTCATTTGCTTTGTATAAATGTCTAAATTGTGGATGTTATTATTCACACATTTATTTCGTCATCAATTTCAAGTAAATTTTAATTTCCCATAGAAAAAGGCATATCATGTGCTTGTTAAATCATTGATGAATTTATCAATTGTCCAACAGTCTCTTCAATCATTTGTTCAACTTGCTATTAAGCCTCCATCACTCATCAGTGCCAATTATCCTCGAATGTAACAAGTACTAACTACCCAAAATATCAATCATATGCACAGGAAACATGTAATTGTTCTACCAATCACTAGATCAGCATACTGTGTATAACTCAAAACTAACAGTTAGCATTGTGAAACCCTAGATAACCAGTCGAATATCAACAACGATCTAAACGAAAATCAATTACGAACTAGAAACATGATAATAATCGAAACAAATAACAACCTTATTATGAGCTATTTCAACGATTACATCAGTTCCATCTCTGAGCGATGCAACCGTCGAACAACCTTTGAGATGTCGTCTTCTCGAGTAGATTCGAGTATCGATTCCGATGGTTTGACTTGTGGAGTGTAGTAATCGAGAAGAAAAGGTGCAATTGTGAAGCAACATGATGTCACCGGCTCCGGTGGTCCGGTGAGCTGATGGTGGCTTTTGCGGTGGTTGATCTACGGTGGCACGGTGGCTCCGGCCGGCGAGTTTAACATTTGTAGCCAATAGCAGAGGAGGAAGAGGATATAGTTTATTGGGCTATAATTGGTTACATCTAGTTCGTTGGGCTACAATTATAAAATTAAGAAAATTGATGATTGAAGATTTTGTTAATATTATAATAATAGTTCCAATTCAAGTTGATTGATTTTTTTATATAAACATATTAACGGTTCTGATAAACAATATAAACTAGTTTTTTTACCTGTTGTGTGTTGCGACGGCGGCGTACATGGGGTGATAAAATATAGACTATAAGTTTATAATCGACCCGACTCGTTTTTAAATTAAATTAACATTAATTCAACGTATTTGCATCGACACGTAGACAAACTCAATACGTACATAAAAATAATCACGTGTGACGGCATTGTATATTGACGTGATATAGTATAGACTATAATATCTCTGACTCATTTCCAGACTATAGATATTTTGAAACGTAGAGTAACTCGAATGTATATCGTCGAATGAAAACATATTATATTTTGAGTGACTTGTTTCCAAACGTATTATAATAGGTTTTATAAAATTATATTAGATGTTTTTTCTACATAGTAAAAGTAGATTTAAATTAAGATGAATGTTAGATGTTTAAAAAGTTCTAAATAAAAGTTAAATAGAAATAGCTATAAGGAAGAGATAACATCAAAAGAATCAACTGCCAAGGCTTGAGCCTACGCATAGTTAGTGTTAACACATGGCACAAACCACCGGGCAAAGAGCCCAAGTGTTGTTTTCTTTTGCTTCAATGCATTAATACATATACAATTAAGAAGAAGAGAGAAAAATCACCGAACTTTGTTTTTAAGTATAAATATAGTGGTTGTGCTGAACATATAACTATCAATTTATTCTCATGTCGACAATTGGGAAGATGGTCATGAATATCGATAATTCATGGTTCTGTACCGTAATTCAAGTCTAGCCACACAGTATTTGACCCATACCGTGTCGTTAGGCTTGTTATCCTAACAACATATCCCTTAGTGGAGTTGGTAAGGCAATGAAGTTTTGAATCTCACTTCGTGAGTTCAAATCCAAGCCAACTCAGGTTTTAGTCCCGGAGCGCGTTACGCTAGCGGGTTTCGGCTCGGGTAGCAGTACAACTATTGTCAAGTGGCAGTAGGCTCCATGGTTTCGAAGGAACGCCAAGCCCCTCCTCTAAACTCGCGGGCCCGATTCAAACAACGTAATTGTTAAGCATTAAAGAGATGATGGGTCTTTGACTTGTCAGAGATGACCTGCACTCAAAATAAAAGTCACCGTTAAAAAAAAGGATATACAAAATAGTCAAACAGATACTTTAAATTTATTCTTAAATTCATCATAAACTTGAATTAATCAAAAAGATTGTTTCTAGTAAACATCGGGCAAATTGGCTCAAGTGTCTAAACACAAAGGACGATCGATTGAGCGGTGAAGACGATGGTGCATCCGGCGATTGAACCTCTGTCGTACCTCATCGGAACTTGGAGAGGTGAAGGTGAAGGTGGTTTCCCCACAATATCATCTTTCAGTTACGGTGAAGAGCTCAATTTCACTCATACAGGAAACAAGGTAGATCTTGCTTGAAGTCTTATTATATCTTATGATTTCTGTACATAATAGCATCAATACATACTGATTTCATTATAAAGAAGAAAACTAGGCTTAAAGTTGCAACCTTTTACCTTTTTAAAGATGGAGATATGAACATGTTGGCCATAGTCTGATTTACAGTCCATATATATCAAGCTTCATGTCCATTACTGATTACTCCTTTTATGTTCATTCACTATGGATTGTAATGGTAATGCATACTTCTTGGCATGTAGTACTAGATGTCTAGATGCTTTGTATAGTCTAAACTCTTAATCATCTTGCAATATTGAAAGTATTGGCGTGTTCTAACCTTGGTTTTAAAAACTGCGCCTGAGGCATGAGGGGCATAGGGCGATTGGGAAAACGCCTCGGGGCCTTGTGGCGCGCTTTATGTACATGTGAGTCAAAAGGATTAAGAGATATTGAATGGTTACTTGATGAGGAAGGCTGATATGTAAAAGAAATGAGAGATATGCAGCTTTTGGTTGTACATAGAGCAACCTTCTGTACGTAAAGCTCTCGCCTCATGCCCTGTGCCTTGGCTTTCAGGATCTAAACGCCTTGGAGCGCCTCGTGCTTTTGAAATTAAGGTTTTGACAGATGAAAAAAATGTCAATTGATTGCATATTCAACTGCCCACTGGTTGATATTCATACTAGGAAAGCTTGATGAAAGTAATCACCGATGATTGCTAGATTTATTTATGGTGTGGGTAGTGTATTTACTTGCATATGGTATAAAGTTCTAAACTTAGTCTTAAGTTTCCATTAATTTCCCTACTTATGAAATGAGTTTACGTTTGCGAGAGAGAAGCCCGTAATAGCTTATTCTCAGAAGACTTGGAAACTGAATTCTGGAGAGCCCATGCATGCTGAGAGCGGCTACTGGAGGCCGAAACCTGATGGAACTATTGAGGTTGTCATTGCACAGAGCACTGGTCTTGTTGAAGTGCAGGTTACTGAGTTCACCTTTTCAGATTCATAAATAATTATATCATCTTCTGTTATTCCTCATTGTTTTTTAAGGTTTCTGCTGAACTTAACCAACCAACTTCACCATTTTATCATTCAAGTCCGTAAACTCTTTTTTTGTCTTATTCAAGCATATATAAAAAAGGTGTATTTTTTTGTTTGATTTATCGATTAAGACCCTAAAGTTTGTTTTATCTTATTGAAAAATGAAAATTTCATTCATTTTCTATAGGTTTGAACAAAACAAAGAAAGTTTTGGACTTAAATCAAATCTAACATGAACCCTATGCTTCCTTCAACATAGGTATGGCGTATGCTTGATTAATGTCGTCATCCTTTGCAGAAAGGAACATATGATGCAGAAAAGAAAGTGGTGAAGCTTCAAAGTGAGCTTGTTGGAAATGCTTCAAAGGTAATGCATTGCATTTTCTACAAGTCTTAATTAGGGGTTGTTTCATTGATAGACTATTTTTACAATTAATTGAAGTTTTCAATATGATTAACAGAACAAAGTTAATTTGTTACACTGATGAACTAGTTTTCGAAGTAAAACACATTTAGAGTTTTCATGCATTTTTAAGTACATATAGGGTGACTTTCAACCTGTTTGTGCTGTGTCAATTAGTTATTATTTGACACGTTAGAGGCAAAGTATATCCAAAATCGACCCGTATGCATTAATGGGTTGAAATTGTCACTTAAAGATGGATCATGGAGGTTTTATAGTTTGCTCTCTTTGTTGAACAGGTTAAAGAGATAACTCGAGTTTTTACTCTGGTTAATGAAGAATTATCTTATGTGGTCGAGATGGCTACTAGTCTCACCAATCTTCAACCACATCTGAAAGCTTCTCTTAAAAAGCTCTAATGTTCTTGGTTATGATCAGGTATGCTTATATATACAAGACATTTACATGTTTAAACCTACAAAATTATCAATACAGGAACTGGTGACCTTTTTAATGATGTTGTACATGAAAATTTGACATTCTTCATGTCAGAGTGAAAATAATCTTCTTTGCTAGCCAAATATGATCTGCATAGTTCATTCTGAATGGGTTTATTTCTATAACTTGAAATATTGTTTTTCCTGAGTTTAGCAACCAACTCTGAATTAGACGTAAAACTAAGACCAGCTTACAATTTACTACAAATTTTAGCAACTTAGTTTACTTTAGCTGATTTTATTGTACATTGCTGATGCGGCACTGTGTTTAAAATTGTTATAAGGTTGCTTGATCAAGTTGTTCCCTTTTGCCAATTATCTGATTGATGTTACAACTTAATATAAATTCCACATTTTTTAACCGTAAAGATTTAATTTAATGAATGGCTAGCTAGAAACTAGAAATTATAATACACCTTGAAACACCAGAACTCCAACCCAACTTAAACAGTGAGTACCTATATTGCATAACTAGATTTCATAACTTTTGAAACTACCTTTTCATGCCAATTAACGTTTGTATCTGCTTTCATTTATACCAGATCTGACTAAAAGCATGTTGTATGACAAATTTTTTCCGTTCTTTTTTTTTGCCATATGATAATGTTATATTTGTCATCCAACCTGTTTTTTGTCAGTTTTGGTATACATGAAATTAAATACATGTTTTGGTGACCTATAAAACAGTTTAAATTACTATGTTCATAAAAAGTTGAACAATTATGTGATCTATTTATACATTATCACTAAAAAGATATCACATCCTTGACATATAGAAGACACCAAAACTACCACAACGCCTCAACGACCTCACCTATCAAGTGCGAACCGTTAACGTCCCTTTAAACGGGCGCAATAACATTTGCTTCAAAGAGGATTTCATATAACCCAATACATTTTATAGGGTGTAAATACTCTACGGAAAGTGTGTTTGGTCATTATCCAAGTTATTATCGATGATTCTTATTGACCATCTAAATCTTAAACCAATGTATTCTCAACAAATGGTTCTGAAGTATGCAATTAACCTGTCTTTAACTGACCTGCACACTGTATATATCATATTTCATGAACACACACTTTGCATAATTAACAAACATGTTTTAATCATTGAACTAATAACAACATTATGGATAACATCTACTAATATCAAAGGAAACAGGGCTCCATTTATTTAAGATTATGGAGACTCTAAATTCTTATCCACACATTAAAATAACAAAATAAAATAAACCCCAATAAGTTCAACTATCAACATGAGTTCCCAGGTCAAACCATGTTGACCCTCCAGACCTCTATCAGCCCATGTTTCCCATACAAATGTACTTGATCTGCAAAACATTGATCATATTTTAGCATAACTTATAGGGTTTTGTGTTTAGGGGTGTTCACGGTTAAGTTTGGCTGGTTTTGATGAAAATTGTCGGCCAAACTGCCAACTACAGTTTTGGGAAACGACAAACCAAACTGACCTGGTTGGCTGGTTGGGTGGGTTGATTGGACCAGCTGGTTTGGCGGTTTAAACTGGTTTTTTCTATTTTTCCTTTTCAAAATCGTAGTTTGTATTATCAAAACTTTTAAAATGATACATACAAATAACTGCATATTCCAAAAGTAAAAAGTAGATAAACAGAAAATGTTAAAGTCGGTTCCAAGCTCCAAATGCCAAAACCGAATTGCGTAAATCTCAAACCGGCCAACTTTCTTTGGTGTGGGCTGTTCGGTTGGTTTCAACTGTTTATAAAAAACCCCTAATTCTATCTGGGAAATTCAGCATAATTCATGTATATAAAATTCCCCAATCATATTGCATAAAGAATAATCTTTATGTGCAGATGAAAGAATTTATATCTGTGAAAACTTTTCTTTCCTAAGTAGCAAAATATCGCATGTTTAGAACTTACTTCAAGGTACTCATCTAATCCGTATTTAGAACCTTCCCGTCCTAAACCAGACTGCTTAAAACCTCCAAATGGTGTCACCTATATATGATCAACATTCCAAACAAGCAATGAAACTGAATTATAACTCCCGTAACTAAAATAAGGAATAATTACACATATGGTTCCTGTGGTATGTCCGGATTGTGGTTTTGGTCTAAGCGTGGGACTAAACACGTAATTTCCAAAAAGTGAGGACCAAAACTGTAATCCAGCCTTACCAGACCACGAATGCAATTTTCTTAAAATAATAATCAATTTAAGATTTTATCAGAAACCACTTAATATCAAAACACTCTCTTCTACCTCTGAAGAAAAGAATTCCTCATTTACTCCAACAAAGCCATATTCGAGAGCTTCAGACATGCGCCATGAACGTTGAGTATTGTTTGTGAATAAATAAGCAGCTAATCCTGCACATTTATCAAATATGTATTAATTATAACTAATCAATAAAAAATTGTAAATAATTTGTGCTTATGTGGGTCTCATGGTTCTCTACTTAAATTGGTTTTGTATTGAACGCCCATATATATGGATCATAAATAAAAACCTGAATCAGTGTCGTTCGCAATCTGTATAGCCTCTTCTTCTGTTTTAAAACGTATAACAGGTGTAACAGGCCCAAATATTTCCTGCCTGTAATAACAAAGATTCAAGTACTAGTCAAATACACAAAACTAGAAATTCCAGTAACTTGAAACCTAAAAACTATATTGTTACAATTTTTTTGTTAACGGGTCAAATGTTGCATAAAGTGTATTCTATTACTTACAACAGGTTTACTGTAAAAATTTGCTAGATTATTATATTGGACAAATAGTTTTTTTGTAATCATATCTATAACATCAAATGTGAGCCTTGCAAACGGGTGGGTCGCTTGAGAACAAAAACATCAAGATCGGTTCACCTGCTATATTGTGTTTTAGCGTCTGTTTTTCATAGTTGTTAGGTTAAATTAAATATTAATGAAAATAAATAAATATGCTCAAAGAAAGTGTTGACGGGTCAATCCAGCCGACCTCACTTGTTTTGACCTCGCATAATAAGTACTCATTTTCACCCAACCAACAGCGAAAGCTACTATAACAGTTTTGATACCTTGCTATGAGCATCTCATTCTTGACATCACTTATAATTGTAGGCTCATAAAAAGTAAACCCTAGTTCATGCCTCTTACCACCCACAACTACTTTTGCTCCCTGTATCAAACAATATTATTACAATTTTCATAAAAAATTATAAAAATTTCTACTGTAAGATATTTACAAATAAAAATCAAACCTTTGAGATAGCATCTTGCACTAATGATTCAACCTTTTGCACAGCAGCTTCATTGATCAGTGGGCCCTGCAAATGGTGGTTGTAATAACTGAACTTTTAGAAGTTGACTTTTTTTAGTAACAATATGCATGTGTAAACTTGTTACCTGGGCTACACCTTCACTAAAACCATTGCCAACTTTAAGGTTTTGAACAGCATTTATGAAGGCACTCATAAATTTGTCATAGATGCCTACAAAGATGGTAGTTTTCTTGTCATGCAAGTAAGATAAAAGTAGATGAAGGGATTTAGTATCTTATTATACATTTATACCTTCTTGTACAAGTAATCTATTTGTGGATACACATGTTTGTCCGCTGTTACGGAATTTATTTGCCAGCTGAAATGATCACAGAGTATTATGCAAGCTTTTAGATATATGACCCATGATTACTGTTTTCATATAGTAAAGCACTTTTTTTTATCATCGGTACGAAAATGTAACTCGCTTACGCTTCCTTTTAGTGCGACTTCCAGGTCTGCATCATCAAAGATTATGAAAGGTGCATTGCCACCAAGTTCAAGAGACACCTGCAACAATCAAAGTTATTTTTAAAGAGATATTATGAACATTAAGGATTGCAATAAAGTTTACAGGTACGATTAACGGTGGAACCAGAACCTCTAGGTCGCAAGTTCTATCATAAGTTCTCTTTTCTACTAAAACCTTAGATTTTACAACATAAATCCGATGAGTTTGGTGACGAGGGGTCAACAGACCCCCTTGACCTCTTGTTCCATACACTTACCTTTTTAACAGTCTCGGCTGCACCAGCCATTAATTTCTTTCCAACAGCGGTTGAACCGGTAAATGTGATCTTTCGTACTAGTGGGTTCTCAAGTAGAGAACTTCCAATTTTCGGAGCATCTCCCATGACCACATTTAACACACCCTGTGATTTGGGAGTTCATAAATGAAATCAGAGGTTATGCGATATATGATTAAATGTAATGGAACAAAATCATTCGTGGATGCGTATACGACATACGGCTGGGATTCCAGATCGAAGGGCCAGCTCAGCTGCTGCTAAGGCGGTCAACGGAGTGAGCTCAGAGGGCTTTACGACCACAGTGCACCCACAGGCAAGAGCAGTGCCAACCTGATATTATTACAGTAATCATCTAAATATTGAAACAAAACGATTTAGGAGGATGCATACATTAATAGTATGTTTTGAGACTTGCAACCCGTTTGACCCATCTTGTTTTAGCTAAAAAACTATTATTTGACCCGTTTGAGATATGTACAGATCAAATAAACCAAACCATAAGTAAACGAGTCAATATTCTACCTTTCTGGTGATCATTGCCAACGGAAAGTTCCATGGAGTGATCGCGCCAACCACACCAACCGGCTGCAAATTAAAAGAATCACTCAGTAATGTTGAATCTCAAAAAGATATATGCAACAACCAATTTGAAATCATATAAAAGTTTTGATATTCATATTTTAAATTGGATTACGCACGCAACAAGTTTTGTTGGCTTAAATAAACACCTGCTTTATAACAAACATGCGACGGTCAGGCAGTGGTGATGGAAGTATATCACCATATACGCGTTTTGCCTCTTCTGCAAAGAACTCGATGAAATTAGCCCCATATACAACCTGCAAAAACTTGAGAATCTCAAATGTGCATTTGTTGCAAAACATGAATGATTATGTTCAATCTGTTTGATTTCTGTACCTCTCCAATGGCTTCTTTTAGAGGTTTTCCTTGTTCTAGAGTTATAAGTTGCCCAAGCTCTTCTTTGTGTTCAATCAATAAGTTATACCTTATATTTTAAATTAGGCAAAATTAGCGAAATAAAACATGAGTAATCGAGCATTACACGATATCAAGAAACAAAATAACATGAGTATCGAGTCATCGATATTTGATACCATTTACGAAGGCGGTTACTCCTGTCAGTAGCAGTAAGCTTGCTCCAATCTACGCAGTGGATTTGACAATTTAACATGTTAAGAGATGGCATGAATATATGGAAACTAATATACGATTACAACATGATGACATAAATATTGGTTAGCAAGGTATTAGTGTGGTCCCAAGAGTTTTTTACAACGCTTTCTCAAAATTACAAAAAAACATGATGAAAACCAAATTCTAATGCTGGTCATAGTTTTGTTTTTTGTTGCTAAATAGAAACCTTAAAAGAGGTCACTTATTATGCATCTTTAGGGTTTTCTCATCCAGAATCAATGCACTCAAAACGTGTTGATGGTATTTAAGGTCAGACATTCTTTGTGAACCCAACATCTGTTTTTTTCATTACTGATTTAAGATTTGCTGATTGCCTAAGACGTTACATCCCAAGTTAAACCCTAAATGTTCATATCTTACTTGAAGGCTTTACGAGTGCTTCGAAGATGGATTTTATAGGTATCACATATGAATATGAGCATATGACCACATTACCTATATATCTCACACTCAAACACATAATAGCAGAAAGTATATGTCATCAAACAAATGTAATAGATTATATTGCAAGAACTTGAAGATTCATACAGCTAAAAGCTTCATAGGCCGAAGAAATCGCATCTTTCGTTTCCTTATCGCCCATGCACGCAATCGATGCTATAACTTCCCCAGTAGCAGGATTGTTAACCTACAACAACCAACAACTAATGTCATTCTCAACTACATCTTGAAATCAAATTAGTTAGACAATCACCATCAATTCCCAAATGAATACGCGATCAATATCATCGCTAACAAGCACATGATGACTATATCAACTACGAATCTAATATAGATTCTAAATTGATCTTCGTAAATGATAGTTTTTCAGTTTAAGAGTTCAATATATACCTCGATGGTCTTCCCATCATATGCATCAACCCATTTTCCTCCGATAAGACCTTTGGTTTGAAATAATCCAGAACTTTTTAGGCGAGCGATAACATTTTCTGCTTCCATGCTCATCTGAAACAGACAAACCTCGTTTCTTTTAAATAATTTTCACGAAAACGATGAATAAGTTGACAGAAACAAAGAACAATTCAAAGTCTAACAAGTTAAAGATTGAAGGTGCAAACATGATGATTATAATGATGTTCGCGTGCAACATATTATTAGAATTGAATATTGGTTAGTAAGTTGTGTTTCCACTTGTTTGTCTGATGAACCGTTGACTTCCACATGATTAGATTCGATTTTTAATATATTTTAACAGAAAGAAAATGACTGTAATTTTAAAAGAATAGTAGGTAAACACAATAACATAAAGTAATTATAAATATATTATTATTATTGTTGCTACACAAATCCTAATCAAGGGATTAAGACTTGAGAGCAGTGCGAGAATGGGGTTGCTACCGAGGATTAGGCGGGAACTTGGCCTTGACTGCTGAGAAGCAGGATGCAGCTGAGAATCAGGATGCAGCTAGGCTGGGATTCGGCTGGGCCTGACTTCGGCTGAGCTTGGCTTCGGCTGAGGCCTGGCTTCGGCTGAGCTTGGCTTTGGCTGAGCGGAGTATCAAAGATCTGGTTGGGACTTGGTGTGAACTTCAGCTGACTGGAATATCTGTGAGACAAAAACAACACCGTGAGCCTCGCCTCGGGCAGAAAGGGTTTTCTCCCCGAGACCACACTCCGGCGTGAGAATAAATATTTGTATTGAGAGAACTTTGAAAGGAAGAATTAATAAGCAAATAGTTTGTAGTAAGAGTGTTCCAAGAATGTGAGAAATGTGTCCCTGTGAATCTGAATAAGGGAAGTATTTATAGTGTTGGTGCATGGGCACCAAATACAACATGGTTCTATTCTTGGAAGTCTGTGGTCAATGATATGGGACTGCAATTCCCAAGTCAGAGGTTTTATACCCTTCTAATGCAAAGGGTTTCTGACTAGCATTAATGTAGTTTGTCTTTATAGTTGACTTGGAGATTTGGGGGCTGCTCTGACCTTCTGCCAATGTTTTGGCCTTATTCGTTTTGTCGTTTCGTGTTTCCTTTTTATTCTCTTGTAACAATGGGTGGCTTTCTTGGTTATCAAATCTTTGGAAAGGTTTTACAAGTGTTGGTTGCGATGATATCAACTCGGTGGTACAATGCCCAGCCGCGGCTCCGGGCTTACTCCCCAGCTGCGGCTTGGGCTCAGCTATAGTTTGGATCCGTTCTTCCAGCTGTGACTTGGGTTCTTTTCGCTGTATAAAGGCAACTTAGGTTCGTTATACGACTTGGGTGAGGCGAATCATGGCTTGGGTCCTCAACCCGTACGGGACGCTGCTTGGGCCGCGGCTAGGCCCCAGCCTTAGTGAGCCGCGGCTGGGCTTGTAGCCCGAGCGGGCCGCGACTGGTCCCCAGCCTGAGTGGGCCGCGGATGGGTCATTCCGTGGCTGGGTTGTTTGGGCCGCGACTGTCGTGATCTGCGGCTGAACCATACAGTTCAACCTTACGTTTTATCGGCTCGAGTTTTAACACCTTTTTGGGGTGATACCCCTTCATGTCCCCCCAGTCCAATGTCATGGTATCAACCATGTCATTGGAATAATAATTATGACGACTGTTCTTACCAATGCTCATGTTATATTTGCCTCGAGCCCCGACCCTAGTCTCCATCAATCACATCATTGTCTACCCTTTCTCGAGTTACGGGTTTGTCTACATCAATCGCCCCCTTGGTGACTTTGATAAAGGGAAAACGACCGCTTCTTCTGAGGATACTAACCTGAATGTGGAGGAGAAATTTGTTCCTGACTGGGATTTGACTAATGGAACTACCTTTGAAAATCCGGAGTCGTGTAGGGACTTTATGTTCACGTCTTGCGCACCTGTTGAGTTTTACCGTGGGGAAGGTCTGAAAAACAGAGAATTATCGAATGCTAGTTGTTTGGCCGTGGTGAACAGTTTATTCTCTTTTGTTGAGATTCATGGTCGTTGGGTTGATGGTGTCAATGAGATTCGTGATCTCAAGAAGCAAGTGTCAAAATTGGAGGATGAGAACGCGTCCCTCAAGTCTCGTTGTGATGTGTCTGAGCTTGCTAAAAAACTTACTCGAGATCTCAGTGGTGCCCAGGAGTAGCTTTGTATTCAACATGTTGCAGTGAAAAACTTTCTTTGGATTTGAAGGATAATAAAATGGCTTCTGAAAGTCGCATTGCTAGCCTTGAAGAGCGAGTAGCTCGTCTGAGAGGAAATGGATCATCTCAGATGGTGTCGGTTTGGCTTTTAATAAGATACGCGATAGTGACGAGTTTCTTGATGCTTTGGCCAAGATCAACAGTCTTTCAGACAAGGTGGGGTACAATGCGGGTCTGTTGGATGGAGCTCACCTTGCTGCAGAGGGCAAGAAACCCGATGAAGCCAAGAATTTTGACAAAAATGCATTGAAGAAACTATGAGCTGAATCTGATTGCTTTGATAAAGCCATTTTTCCCATGGTTGAGACTATTGCTGCTATGTGCGATTCGAGCATTGAGGAGATCAAGTCGTACATGGACCCTCCAGTTTAAGACCCTACTCCTGTTTAGCTAGTTTATCTTTGGGTGTTGTTTTTGTATTTGTATCAATCTTGTACTGGACTTTATGTTGTCTCTTTTTGTAATGGTGTTTAAACTTTGGCACCCTATATGTATGCTTTTAAATCGTGCTTGGTCATTGGGTTTGCTCGACTTTCTTTACTGCAACTTGGTTCTTGACTTAATATCTTCTGCACATAAGTACGCATGGGTTCGGTCGCGGCTCGAGACTTCGGCCGCGACTCTGACTTTGGCCATGACTCGTAACCTCGGCCGCGACACTGACTTCACGTTATCGTTTGTTAATGCCAACTCTTCGTTCCATTGCTTTTCTTCGGCTATCACCCAACCGAATTTTTAATACCATACGTCCATTTTTGACATTGTTAACCCCGACTGGACTGGACTAATGGTACTATTCTTGAGAACACCTGATTTATGCAGGGAGTTCATTTTCCGTCTCTCGCTCTAGCCAATATTAACTATGACAAAAGTTTGAGAAATAAACAAATGTTGAACGTTGGGTGCTAAGTAGTTATGAATAGTTTTCTTTTCTTTCATAGAGATTCATGGTTGTTAGATAAATACGTTAAAGAAACGAGAGAGCTTAGAAAATAGTGGCCTGAGTTGAAAGATAAGAATACATCTCTTCGATCTCATTGTGACTAAGCCAAGAAAGAACAAGAGAAACTCACCTGGGACCTGAGTGAGGTACCAGAAGATCACTCGATTAAGTAACATGTTTGCTAGAGACATTATTTGCCCAAATATTAGTAAGTATTTTAATTGATTTCAAACTGTTTACTCAAACATGGTTGAGCAAATTTTGATCTTGTAATACTAACTATCCAAACATGATCGGGTGTTTGGACTAACTCATATATCAAAACTAGTTGCCTTCGATATTTTTAGCTCAAGCATGGTTGATTCAAATGATTTCAAGTTATCAGCTCTAACGCGGTTGAGTGATTCAAATGACTTCAACCTTATCTACCCAAGAATAGTTGGGTGATCCAATCATTTTCATGGTCATTGACTTAGACCTGGCTGAGTTTTTTGAATGCATTATTTGCCCAAGCATCGTTAGGCGATTCAACTTATATCATGATTGCAACTCAAGCATGGTTTATTCATTTGGTTGCTTTTAACATCATCTACCCAAGCTTGGTAACTTGCTTGATTACATATAGTTACTAACTCAAAATGAGTGTGCTTGCTTTTAACATCATGTACCCAAGCCTGGTTACTTGCTTGGTCTATGATTGCAAACTCAAACATGAGTGTGATTGTTTTTATCATCATCTACCCAAGCTTGGTTATTTTCTTGGTCTCATGGTTACAGAACTTGAACATGATTGAGTTACTTGGTTGCTTGTAATATCATATACTCAAGCTTGGTTACTTGCTTGATTTTATGGTTATTAACACAGATATGATTGAGTTACTTGGTTGCTTGTAACATCATCTTCCCAAGCTTGGTTACTTGCTTGATTTCATGGTTACTAGAGTCGTACATGAATGACTGTTACTTGGTTGCTTGTAACATCATCTACCCAAGCTTGGTCGAGTGATGTAAGTGCTTTGAAAGTTGTCCACCAGACGTGGCTGGATGACTTAGGTGCTTTCAATGATTTTCACCTAGACTTGGCTAGGTAACTTAATTGTTTTCAAAGTTATCCACCCAGACATGGTTAGGTGACTTAATTTCTTTCAAAGTTGTCCACCCAGACATGGATATTTGGGGTGGTACCCCATCATGCCCCCCCAGTCCAATGTTATGGTTTTCACCATAACATTGGAATAAAAATAATATGTTCCTTTTTATGGTTGTTCTTCTTTTTTTCATACTTTATTCACACTAGTTTCATCATTTATTATCGTTGGACAAACCAACATTTAACCCTTTTTTGATGAGTTTGATACATCTGTCTTTCCTGTGATGAACACCATTGTTGCTATGTCTAATTGGAGTCTTCAAGATCCCCATGTCAGCATCAGCTGAAGCTTACACCAGCCGAATCTCAGCACTAGTTGCAGCTCACACCAGCCGCGTCTCAGTACCAGCTGAAGCTTACACCAGCCGAATCTCAGCACCAGCTGAAGCTAACACTAGTTTGTTATTAGCTGTAGTTGATGGTAGTTTTCTTTCTCAATTACTAACATTTTTTTCATTGATATCTCATGTAACCAATTACGAGTTTGTCATTATTCAATTGTTCATAAT
This sequence comes from Flaveria ramosissima, assembly GCA_025215565.1. Classification (NCBI taxonomy): domain Eukaryota; kingdom Viridiplantae; phylum Streptophyta; class Magnoliopsida; order Asterales; family Asteraceae; genus Flaveria; species Flaveria ramosissima. Next base: position 77,230,832 of record CM046039.1, on the reverse strand, counting down.
TCGTTCAAAATTATACATAGTTGTATGACAAGTTTGTGTTCTTCGTTTTACATATGTGTTTCGAGTTAGTCTTGATTTAGCATTTGCACTATACACCTTTTACAAACTTAAAAAGTCTATGTTGTACATTTTGCAATACATTAATGAATACTAGGTAAAAGATAAAACTAAGAAAAAAAAGGAGGAAATGTATAGCGGACAATCTTATAGATTGTAGTATTGTCTTCACATTCATTACTTTTATCACATATAAATAATCTTCTTTTTATAACTTGGTGCACAAATCTTCTCTCATACGAGACATTTATTTGCAAAGTATGAGTTATAAATCTTGCTTGGTTATAGATCTTACGTGGTAAGCATTATATGTGAATGTTGTTCTTTTATATTTACATCAGATAAAATTTATATTATATTAAAGGATTGGTTATATTTATAGCTAGTATGATGTAGAAAATTAATATTTACCTATTTATCTTCCTGTTTAACCCGTAGTAAAAGTAAGTATCTTTCCAACTCATTTGATATAAGAAACAGTAAAAATAAGTAAAACATAACCTAAAGAATCAAAAATTCGGTGTGACGGTGTCGTAACTCTAACCTTCACGGATTTAATAAGTGAAGGATATATAGTTTGACATAAATCCAACAACTATATTGCATATTGCATACTCAATCTTATTGACAATACTTTAATCGCTATGTATAAGAGACATCAGACCACTTATTTTGGGTCAATGGTTACTAAAACATTCAGTAGTATAAGGATCAGGATGAGTTAGGTTAGCATTAGTCATGAGATAAAAGGCTCCAGATGGCGCATGATCCGGAAATAGGATGTACGGCATTGAGGCCTTATTTCAAACTCAGCTCCGTTTGCAATAGGGATTGGCCCATATGAACGGGATTTGACCAAAGGTGAACCAAACTGTAACGAGACCAAATGAGCATGAAGGTTCACAGACCCAAACAAAATGAGGGCAAGCTGCGGCTCAGGGGTAGGATGTAATCCACTGCCGCGGCTCAAGGGTGGGATATAATCCCAGGCCGCGGCTATAGTCATATGATGAAAAAGCATATCACAGAAGGAACAAGGATGTGATTCTAACCATAGTATCCATCCCATGCCGCGACTGGATACATTATGTAGGTGTTAAAAGAAAGAGTAGCAAAACCGACACATAAACACATAAAATGATCCTTCGTTAGTAGCCATGCGTCTGAAGGCTGCAACAAGCCGCGGCTGATGTTAGGCTATAATCGAGCCGCGGTTAGTCTTCTCAAATAGACTCTTGGCCTGACAAAGTTCGTAGGTTTCGATTATGGAGTAGGGATGTGATTCGGATCACACTAAGCTGGAGGTGAAAAACTTAGAAACATGTGTAGCTCTAAAAACCCATCCTAAGAAAGATGAAGTGTTTCTAAAGACATGTAGTGCTTTCAAAATAAATTGAAGTCTTAAAAACAAAAGTCATGGAAAGTTGTACAACTCTCCTGACATAAAGCTACTTATGAAAATGACCCCACTATGCATCTTCACGTGCCTCCTAGATGCATGTTTTGTCTTTTTCTGACCAAGAGATGATACACTTCTGTACATAATTTTAACATTTACTTTAACTCTAGTTACCATTTAAAAAGTTCAAAAATCTTGGTCAACCTCTTAATTAGGAGTGCGAAAGTAATTTATGGCTTCTATTAAGTTGTCAATCCAAATGTGTTAATTAATATATAAGTTTTGACATGTATGGTGCGAAAATGTTTGTAAATACCAAGGGTATGACAAAATCATGTGAAATAGTATGGTACCATATGGATTGGGTTATTTGTTTATAAACAACTTCTTATTTTATATCTAATCTTTGTTTTACACGGACCCTTTTCTTAAGGTTTGTCTCTTTTTAAATCGTTCCTTTGGTGCATGAGATAGACTAAAAACAAAAGGACTTTAGTTCTATGAGATACTACAGATCATGTTATTACAACAAAGTGAATTATAGACCGTGAAACGATCTAACGAAGATAATTTTGTATATATACGTAGATCCATGCATACTAATTTTTTTTTTCTAACAAAAATATGGTGGAAGGTATGAACATTAGAACCTGGTAACCGGAGTTGCAAGTATTGACCTGGACATCACGTATGGAACATGAAAATGCACAGATCCAACCGTTGTGTAGAGAATACGAAGCACGTTTTGTTCGTGTGGTCCCACGGATGGCGCCAAATGTTGCTACACAAATCCTAATCAAGGGATTAAGACTTGAGAGCAGTGCGAGAATGGGGTTGCTACCGAGGATTAGGCGGGAACTTGGCCTTGACTGCTGAGAAGCAGGATGCAGCTGAGAATCAGGATGCAGCTAGGCTGGGATTCGGCTGGGCCTGACTTCGGCTGAGCTTGGCTTCGGCTGAGGCCTGGCTTCGGCTGAGCTTGGCTTTGGCTGAGCGGAGTATCAAAGATCTGGTTGGGACTTGGTGTGAACTTCAGCTGACTAGAATATCTGTGAGACAAAAACAACACCGTGAGCCTCGCCTCGGGCAGAAAGGGTTTTCTCCCCGAGACCACACTCCGGCGTGAGAATAAATATTTGTATTGAGAGAACTTTGAAAGGAAGAATTAATAAGCAAATAGTTTGTAGTAAGAGTGTTCCGAGAATGTGAGAAATGTGTCCCTGTGAATCTGAATAAGGGAAGTATTTATAGTGTTGGTGCATGGGCACCAGATACAACATGGTTCTATTCTTGGAAGTCTGTGGTCAATGATATGGGACTGCAATTCCCAAGTCAGAGGTTTTATACCCTTCTAATGCAAAGGGTTTCTGACTAGCATTAATGTAGTTTGTCTTTATAGTTGACTTGGAGATTTGGGGGCTGCTCTGACCTTCTGCCAATGTTTTGGCCTTATTCGTTTTGTCGTTTCGTGTTTCCTTTTTATTCTCTTGTAACCAATGGGTGGCTTTCTTGGTTATCAAATCTTTGGGAAGGTTTTACAAGTGTTGGTTGCGATGATATCAACTCGGTGGTACAATGCCCAGCCGCGGCTCCGGGCTTACTCCCCAGCTGCGGCTTGGGCTCAGCTATAGTTTGGATCCGTTCTTCCAGCTATGACTTGGGTTCTTTTCGCTGTATAAAGGCAACTTAGGTTCGTTATACGACTTGGGTGAGGCGAATCATGGCTTGGGTCCTCAACCCGTACGGGACGCTGCTTGGGCCGCGGCTAGGCCCCAGCCTTAGTGAGCCGCGGCTGGGCTTGTAGCCCGAGCGGGCCGCGACTGGTCCCCAGCCTGAGTGGGCCGCGGATGGGTCATTCCGTGGCTGGGTTGTTTGGGCCGCGACTGTCGTGATCTGCGGCTGAACCATACAGTTCAACCTTACGTTTTATCGGCTCGAGTTTTAACACCTTTTTGGGGTGATACCGCTTCAATTATTATATAGTGAATATAAAAATATTGTTTTTTATTACTTCTTCTAGTCTGTTCTAATCAACATAAAAAAGTGTTATATGTCTGGATATTGTTTTTAACTTTTTGGAAAAACAAACGTTATCATAACTATGATATATTTTAACAATCCTATGATATATAATTTGGAGGAAAATGTAATTTTCGTCCCTCTCATTTGATAGATATTGCCATTTCAATCTAAAATCATTTTTTTCTCGCGGAGCTTGTGCTTTGCAATATATTACCATATCAATCCAAATTGCTAACTCTGGTAATATTTTGTTAAAATTTTTGTAACTTGACTAAAATAACTCAGGTACTAAATTAACAAAAACATAAAATAAAAGCAAAAACAAAAGAAATTGGTTTTTCATTAAAACTAAATCACAGTTCATCATTAGTGATCTTCACCAACAAAAAAAAAAAGAAATTCAAATCATAGTGCATGTTTGGGATTGTTTATTTTCTACATACTTTTAACATATTAACTTTTGAGAAGTTAACAAGTCAAAAAAGTTGTTTGGCGATCTCAAAAGTACTTTTTATATAGCCAATTAGTCCTAGATAACTGGTTTAGGAGGAGGCACCCTATGACTTTCCAAAGTGAAAGTCACGGGTTGGAGTCTCATTTTGTGCAATATGCTTAAAGTGGGTCAAACGTTTTACTACAGTGGGCCTTTGGGTGTTGGGTTTTCTTTGGAATAGTGGGCGAGCCGGGTCATCAGCATTGTCTGCGTTCACGGGCGTGGGTGACCTTTCGCCAATGGGTTTACCCGGGTGACCGGGCTTAAAAGTTATTCGTTGGCCGTTCAAAAAAAAACTTTTGGGAGGATTACATATACCCCCCTATAAATTTCATCAATTATATATATATACCCAACTTAAAATTTTAGTTACATATATCCCTTTGCAAAACTTTATCAATTACGTATATACCCAAATTAGAAGTTTTAATTACACATATACCCAAATTAAAAGTTTAATTACATATATCATCTTTTAAAAACTTAGCTAATTATATATACCTAAACTAAAAGTTTAATTACATATATTCACTTTATTAATCATAAATATTATATATTTATCCATTTGAGTATATTTATTAAAAATAACATATATAATTAGTGTTTACTCTTATTTTTATTAAACTATAAGATTGTGTTTTTCCTTTTTACTAGTTTTTCGAGTTTTGATTATTTTACTAAATATTTATATACTATAAATTTTCATGTTCCTTTTGTTTTTTACCTTTGATGCTAAAAATTTTCGGTTCCTATACGAGACACTTACAATCACGTTATACAATATGATCCAAACACATAATTTTATGTTACATAATGAGACTGGAAGTGTGTCGTACAGGTACCTTAAAAAGTAGTATAAAAAGGTAAAAAACAAAAAGAACATAAAAAACTTTAGTATAAAAATATTAATAAATAATCAAAACTTGAAAAGAAAGTAAAAAAGGAAAAATATAATTTTATAGTTTAATAAAAAGTAAGAGTAAAATACTAATTATATAAGTTAGTTTTTAATAAAAGAAATAAAATCATATTTATTTTTAAAAAGTTGATATATTTATTCAAACTTTTAGTTTGAGTATATATGTAATTAACTAAGTTTTAGAATGGGATATATGTAATTAAACTTTTAATTTGGGTATATATGTAATTAACTAAGGTTTTAAAGAGGATATAAGTAATTACAAATTTAAGTTGAGTATATATGTAATTAATGAAGTTTATAGGGAGATATATATAATTCTCCCAAAACATTTTATGTGGGTGTTTGGCAAAGTGAAATAAGTAACTTTTCAACTTTTTAGAGGGGTAAAAAGACCAAAATACCCCTCCAAAAAAGTTAAAAAGTCAAAACTTTTTAACTTTTTAACTTTTCTGGAGGGGTATTTTGGTCTTTTTACCCCTCCAAAAGTCAAAAAGTTACTTTTCTAAAATTTGCCAAACATGGCCTATATAGGATAAAAAAAAGGTTTTAAAAAGTAAAAAGTAGGTTACTTATTAATTTTTGAAACTCATTTAGTCCAATTTTCTATCATACCCCTCTACTACCTCCTATTAACTTCTTTTATTTTTAAAAATATGCATTTTTAATCATTTTATAACATTTTAGTTTATAACTTAATCCAAACATTTTTCCTCCTCCCATAGCCTCTCGTGCTCCGTCCCCTGTTTCCTCTCTACCACAACGGGACACTTCATCTCCGCCAACCACCTCTTTACAACATTTTACTTCACATCTTATGTACGCTTTCATTTGCTTCCATTCTTCCTTCGATGACTAATGTATTCAATGATTTTCGATTGAAGTACCCACATACGCAACCCCACAATTGAGGACCTGAAGTATGTACTTCAGTACTTGATCAATTTGGCAGAGAGATGGTAGTTGCTTAAGGATTGTTGAGAAGCGAAGGTGCTCGATTAGGGTTTCGATGAGGACATATGACCTCCAGTCATGGCGATTTTCATTGATTTGTCTCTTTGAAAACTATGATCATTAAGGGTAGCTCTTTTAAAACCAAAATAGTTATTGCTAAACTTTTCCATCAGTGAACTAATTAGTAGCTTAAATAAATATCATTATGTTAATGACACCAGACACATCTTATACTACTAATGTGATCCTAAACTTAGCAGAAAATAAAAGATATGGACTTTTAATTATTTATACATTGAATTCTGCTTGAAATAATGATCACGTGCCTTATTTTAGCAACACACTTTTCGAAGAATGATTGTTTGATAAATGATGGGATTATTTGATTATTGACAAGGGAGAGTATTCACATCTCATCTTCTTTAAACATCAATCAACATCCAAAGATTTTAGTATTGAAGAAGCAAACACAATAAAGATTTGGATTACACTAACGGTAGAAATAAAGATTCACATGATCTTAGACCCTAAATAAAGCAACTTGAAATAAATGATGCTAAAGTGTTTCGTATTTCATTTTGAAGATCAATGTTCTTTTTTTTCAAGAGTTATCATAGATTGTTTCAAAATAGGTGAAATGTTCATTAAACGAAGGTAAGCGTACGGAAATCCCGCCGCATTGCACGGGTGTCTTTACTAGTTAATTATAAATATCAATCACAATACATAACGAAGATTAAACTCAACGATATTTATCCTTGTTTTCAAGTCCTCAATCCAATTCCGCCATCAAATAAAACATTTAGTTGTTGTTTTGATTCACATAATGTTCTGTAAAGGAATTAGAAATTGAAATTGGAATTAAAATCTTGTTAAATTCGATAACGTGTTTGCTTAGTCAATCTTGAGTAGAATTGAAATGTTAATTTTATTGTATTGTCAAACATTCCATAGGTAAGTGGAGGAAATATGAATTTCAATTAACGCAGGATGATTTTTCAATTTTAATTCTATCAGTTGACCAACTAAATAAGATCTTGGATGGAAAATTTTCAAATTTCAATTACTGAAAATTCTGTTAATCAAACGGGACCTCAATATTCATGAAACAAATATGATGCTACTCCTTTACCTTAGGACAGTGATACACAAAAGTTATTTGTTAGAGGTTATCATGAGTTTTGTTATATATTGATAACAACTTAGGAGTCGAATTTAATTCATATATACTTACTTGAAGAAAAACTTTAGACTTTGTATAAAAAGACCAGAACTTTGTGTTATTAAAAACATAATAGCAACTATTTTCTTTAGCAGAAGCAACAATTATATTTTTATACTTAATTGTACAACAGTACAAGTGGTAGTGAAGGCATTAGGCATGCCATAATACACAATATATCTCGTTGATATAAATCACCAACTCATGTTACATTTAAACGATACTAATGATAAATCAAAAAGTATGTTTTGAGCACGATTTAAACTCATAACCAAAGATTAATAAAAATACATACACTATCAACCTTCTGCTTATTTTTTATTAATACTTCCAATTTTAGGTGGAATATATAAAACAAGACAATCACTTTATCTACATATTGTCTTTCATATTTTAGTATGTTTATTTTCCTGTCATGAAATATGAGTTTCTATGTTTTTTCAGGCACAAACGAATAAATTATACGCATATTTTATTTTTCTGTCATGAAATACGAGTTTCTATGTTTTCTCATACACAAACAAATAAATCATACTTATAACAAAAATCATACTAAGCTTATGTGTTATGAGGCTTAGTTAGGGTTTAGTTGAGAAAAAAATTATTGTCACGTGGCTAACATATAAACATAATTTTTCTCATCAAAAAATGCCTAAAAAGTGTGTAATTGAAGAACTTGATTGGGACATTTGGTTGATGATTAAATAATCAGTAGTTTATTCAAAATACAACAAATTTCTTCCTCTCAACCGTCCTTAACGCCGTGACCAGGCCCAAGAAGGCCGTCCAACGGCCCAAATTAATTATAGATGTAACGGAGGGCGCAAGCTGGCTGAGGTGGCAGCGAACACCGCCCAATGATGCCACCATAACTCATAGTCTAATAACAAAATTATTAGACACATGCTAACATATATCCAACTGTGTTGGGAAATACAAAGCTAAAAAGCATGTAATCGCATTGGCTTTTGGCACGACATTATTGTTTTATATGGATAAATCTATGCATCAAATTTGTTCAGTTGTGTCTCATCTTTTACACCAACATTTAATTCCTTTTTACATTTAGGGTGAGTCATTTTCCCATTATTGTTGATTCATACACAAAGATTAAAAGAAAATTTTGTCACGAATGACCAACAACCACCGGTTGCTTTGTCACGTCCATCCTTGAAACCTCCATTTAGAGTTAACTAGAACTTTAGCCCGCTGAGCGTTGCATCGGAATCGTACGCGTCATGATAAACTGTAAACTACAATTGACCTGACTCGTTATTGAATTAAGTTAACGGCGAAACGTGGAGTAAGTTGAATTTTACCCTCGAATGAAAATATATTATATGTGACAAACTCGTTTTCAAACAAAATTTAAGTCGAAACGTAGACCTACATTGACTTGACCTGTTTCCGAACTGAAAACCACCGACTAAGGTTCTTCACATAGATAGAAAATAATATTATGACTCACATGTTACCGCCTAACAACTTATATAAAGTTGTTTAAACAAAAATAAAAAAAGTAATACAGAAAAATACAGTGTATGTCGTAAGGTTTGAAAACGTGACCTCTTAATCAAAACCCAAAGGGCTTACCATCATGACAAAGCAAGTTTCCTTTATAGACTCGAAACAAAATTATATAAATACAATTATGCCGAGCAGATATAGCGAAAAAAAAAAAGAAAAATTGTTTTGACAGCCAATGAGATGCTGACACGTGGCGGCCGGTGGGTAGCCCACCAACCTTGCTTTTTAAGTAGTAGTATAATTACATGCTTACATAATACATACTCTACGAGTATGTTTCATGCGACACTCCAAACATTGTCTATTTAGGGAACGACACCTTAAATAGTAACCTAATCATTAAGCCTTGGTGCATGCAAGAATGTTTGACGGATTTTGTAAATAGTAACACCGCATGGATGCTCAGCCAATTACAATTTGGTCCGCCCACGCCACCATTTCGGTCTCTGCACCCCTCTTACCACCCGCCCTGTTTCTAGTCCTAGACAACAACAACACCATTACACCCGTCACACCCATATTAAAAAAATAAAAAAAACCCAGTGGTAGACATTCAAACATCAAAATATCCGACACGTATTGAAATATGATTAGTCTATCACCGGATGTTTATTTTTATTTTCATATTTCAATTTAACTGATTTTCCTCAGATAATAAATAAAATTGAAGTTTAATAATTCAAACTGTTGACTATTGGTCAATATTAATTTCAACTAATAATTTGACCGATATTAATCCCAACTTTCGATTTCGTTACTAATAACAGTCTCACTCTAATTGTTCGTTAAATCCGTTAGTTTTTATGACCTATCATGTGACGTGGCTTGTGACGTGACATATGACATAGTTATAATTAAAAACAAAAACATTTTACTCAAGTTCTTTTATTATAAAATATCACTTTCTAAAATTATTCAACATAACGTTTTTGTCGCTAGTTGAGTAGCTTGGAGACAAAACTACACAAAAAATAAGTGAAACATTTATAATTGTATTTTAATTATGTAATACGTCATGTCACATGCCACATCATATAAAACGTCGCGTGTCATGTTATAAAAAAACGAAAAAAGTTAATAAACAATTACACTGAAGCTTCTATTATAAATAAAATCAAAATTATTAGTTAATTTTAGTAACGAACAATAATAGATAGTTTTGAATTATTAAGATTAATATTTCTAAATTGAAAATGCCATGATGGTTAATTTTGTTTCTAGAAGTACGCAAACGTGGCGGACATATGCTATTTTAGCTATTCGGCGTGGCTTGTGAAATTCACCACCTAATATATTTGCAATTAGATCCTTCAAATATGAAATATTACACAAAACGTCATGGACTTTATGAAAGATAATTATATCCATAAATTTGTGATTTCATACTTATACTCCTTAGAGAAAAGATATATTTGCGATTGTTTGCTTATCTTCGGTTTATTTATTTAACTTAATTTGTCTTGATGTGTAACCTTCCCGTTGATATTGTCACCTTTAGTGATAAAACATATGGGTGAGTCAAGAGGTCATTACAATATAATTAACTTATTAAAGTTGATTAAACAATATATTAAACAAACTACTTTATATATAACTAGAACTTTTTAAACATTCTATAATTAATTAACCGATCATTACATATAAGTGACATATATAAATGAAAATGCCATCTAGTTCATGTTGTTTGATTACAAACATTATTTGATTTTGAGTGTTAACGGTCATAAAACCACCGTAAATAATTACGGCATATAAACACCGAGTTACAACGTTGAAAACAAATTTTTTTAATTCTCCAATCATAAATATCTTCTTTTACATTTAATTCAACTATAATAATAACAATTTAGAAAGTTAGTAAATTTTGTCGGCTGAAGGGTTAAAGTCCCTATAGCTCTGTCCATTCGCGCCATCCACTTAAGTTATTATTATACAATAATCTGAACCTAATTAAAGATAACGTCGATTTAATTTGAATCAAATAACCTAAAAACCAATTATACAAATTTATATGGTTCGATATTGGGTTTAGTATTTAGCGACTAAAAAGCAAGGAACCCAACCTAAAGAACCCTAAATCCAAATTGAAAAACAATGGTTATGAAGTTATGATTTATGAACCTTCTATGTAACTTAAGTTCGTTGTCTCACACGCATTTGAGTGATCATACATCTTACAATTTGAATATTCAACAGTTTGACACACAAAAAATAAGTTAATCAACAAAAACAAGCTACAGTTTGTTTATCTTGTTAAAAATCTATGTTTATTTAAGATTTCGTCATTTTACACAGTCTAACTAAACCCGAACCCAACTAAGTATAAACTTGATTAAACCCGAACCAAATAATCCAAAAACTAGTATACATTTCTATACGGATCGATATTTGGTTATAATTTTCAACAACCAGAACCCGAAGAACCCGAAACCTAATAACACAACCCGATCGTCACTCCTAATTACATGGACTAATCATGTAAAACCAAAAACAAAAGGACTTAATCACATGTATTTAATTACTCAAAGGATCATTTGACTAAACTGACTTCTTCCTACAAGAAATTTCAAAGTCAAAGCAGTGTTAGAGAACGGTCAGAGATTCACAACTCATCATCCCCTTCAAATTCTTCAATTTTCGTATGTAATTTCGAAACATTAATCAATCTTCTTCTCTTTGGATCTGTTTATTAATCATCAATCTGATCTTCATTTTCATCGTGTTGTTTTGATTATTAGTTATATTATGAATAGTAATCCCGCTACGCCGATGAACGCACACGCTCCGTCGTCAAGCGCCGGTGGCGCCGGATCGCCGGATTCAAATGCTCCGAGGAGGAATTCGAAGCGACCGAAATGTATATCCTCTTTGATCCTTGATGATTTTAGTGTTTTACTGTTATTTTGATGGATACTCGAGTGATAGATCATAGATCAGATGCTGTTGAGTACTTTTCGCTAGTTGATTTGATACTTACTTTTATGTGTTGTTTTCTGATTTTTATAATCTCGAAGTTTGCGATTGGCGTGATTTATTGTGGCTATAGGGTTTGTTTAGTTGATCCGGCGCATATATGTGATTTTTGATGGTGTTTGAGCTTTTAAGAACCTTATAAACCCTAGGTTATTGAAAAAGTAGATAGTGGAGAAGTTTTACCATCTTGATCCAGCTAGGAGATACTAGAGGGCTTAATGTCATGGGCTCATGTGTATTGAGGCTCGCGGCGGCGCTTTAGTTGCTCCAGGACTTGTTTTTTCGTTCCGTTTGTTGATATGAGTTGATAGTTTCGTCGTAACATGAACTCAACAGGGGAGTGATTCTAACTCCTGACGTAAGGGAAGTGCAAAAGGTTCTGATGTACACCTTTGATTATTCGTTGTGGCACTCATGAAAGCACAATTTTGAGTAGACGTGATTTTTAAAATTAGCATGTCACATTAGGGTAATAGTTTAGGCTAGGTATTCTTTACCTTTAACCTTTTTAATACATGTAGATTGATGACCTGTTTTGGGTTGTTATTCTGATTATGCCTTGTTGCCCAGTGCCCTATGTTGCTTGAGGAACATTCATTGAGTCCCGCTTATTGATATGTGTCCCTGGTTTTGTTCTGTCATGGATTCGTTAGGGGAGTGACCCCAACTCCCAGCCTGCGTAACAAGGGAAATGCAAACAATTCTGATGTACACTTTAAATTATTGTTGAGACACTTATGAAGGATATCAGGTTTAGTTTGCGCACAATTTGAGTAGATGCAATCTTCAAATATTTGGCATCTTACGTTAGGGTATTAGTTTAGGCTGGGTATACTTCGAATTTTTTAACATGCATAGATTGTTGTAACTGTTTAGGGTTTGTTATTCTGATTATGCACTGCTGGCATTGCTGTATGTACAAGTGTGATGTTTTTGTTTGTGATTTATGGATTGTTTGGGTGCATATGATAATTATGATTAATCTCTTATGTATTATTAGATTCTAGGTTTACACAACAAGAACTTCCAGCTTGCAAGCCAATTCTTACACCAAAATGGGTATGCATATTTGTTTCATCATGCTTAGTCATTGACTTCTTACGAAGCAACAAACTTAATTTTTTCTATGTAATCTGCTGCAGGTGATTTCAGCATTCATGCTAGTGACAATTGTCTTCATACCTATAGGACTTGCTTCCCTCTTTGCTTCTCGTGATGTATGATCAAAACCGTCTTAATTAACTAACTTCATGAACTTTATTTTTCTTGCTTGTAATAGTTTATAATTTTGGATTTGTTTTTGTTCAAGTAGGTAGTTGAAATTATTGACCGGTACGATAATGCCTGCGTACAAGGCTCAAAAAGCCAAAAGGTCCAACATATACAATCTGAGACGACAAATAAAACCTGCGTCAGAAGCTTAACAGTACGTTTTAAATCAGCTACTTTCCAATAATTTCTTCATGTATTGATTAGAAACAGATGCGATTAAATTTCAACATTTTAACCTTTAATTACTTTGCAATAATTTCTTCAATGGGTTTTTGTGGTCACTCCAAAGAACAGAAAAAAAATTCTACATTTAATGTTTTCACAATTGGATGAATTTTTAGGTCAAAAAGAAAATGAAGCAGCCTATATATGTCTATTATCAGCTTGACAATTACTATCAGAATCACCGAAGGTAATAACATTTTCATTTTCATTTTCATTTCCATCTTATATTTTCGTTAAGTTAAAACACAAATTCTCTTCATTTAAAACTAAGCACACAAAACCTACTTTTGCAGGTATGTCAAGAGCCGAAGTGATCAGCAATTGAGAAACCGTGGTGATGAGAATGACACAAGTACATGTAAGCCTGAACATGAAGCAAATGGGATGGCAATAGTGCCATGTGGGCTTGTAGCCTGGAGTTTGTTCAATGACACCTATAGCTTCACCACCAGTAACAACAGCCAATTGACCATAAACAAGCGGCACATTTCATGGAAGAGTGACAGGGATGAAAAGTTTGGGAGTAATGTCTTCCCAAAAAATTTCCAAAACGGTAGTCTTATTGGTGGTGGGCGTCTCAACGAGTCTATCCCAGTAAGTCACTTAAGTCTTAACGCGATAGAATTTACATTCACTTCTTTTCTATTAAATAAGTGAAATTATCTAATCATAAGGTTTGTTTTGTGGGATTGGTTTGTTTTGATAGTTAAGTGAGCAAGAAGACCTTATTGTTTGGATGCGAACTGCAGCTCTCCCAACGTTTAGAAAACTATATGGGAAAATTGAGGTGGACATTGAGGCAGGCGAGACAATAAATGTGGTATTGGAGAACCGTTACAACACTTACAGTTTCAGTGGCAAGAAGAAACTTGTGCTTTCAACTACCAGCTGGCTTGGGGGAAAAAATAACTTTATTGGCATCGCTTATTTGGCAGTTGGTGGGTTGTGCTTTTTACTAGCTACCACATTCACTATCATATATTTAGTTAAGCCAAGGTAAATTTACTTTTCAGTGTGTTTAGTGATTCTTATTCACGTAGAATCATAAAACTAGGTGGTACTAAATGGTCCGAGTCCGCAGGCCAAACCCGACACAAACCTGCATGGACCCGAACATGACACGAACCCAAAAACTGTGTCAGACACGTGAACCTGAGCATGATACGAGTCTTTGTGGGTTGACACGAACATGACCTCTTTAAGCTGAAATCTTATTTTATTTTTCTTGCATATTGATACTCTAAAATATACAACAAAAATAACAAATGCATATTTCTTATGATGCTAATTTCTCTTCAATATTAAAATTTTTGGTATAAAATACACAATCAGTTTAACTTCTGGCAAAAACATATCTTAAAAAATATAATAAATAAACAGGTTAAACCCAACACAACTTGTTTAGCTAAATATAAACAGCAGGTTCAAAGTGAACTTGGCTTGAACTCGTTTAGATTCAACCCAAACTCGCAAAGTTTGTGTTTGTTCGTTTCGTGGCAGCGATCACATCCATACATAAAATAACATACTTTTTCTCTTATATGATAAAGTAATTTTGCTGTCACTTTTATTCTAGGCATCTTGGAGATCCAACTTATTTGTCATGGAACCGGAACCCAGGTGGTCACTGATGTGTGATTGTGCAAATATGAAACAAGTTGAAAGGGGTCCTTTTGATCGTGTATGTATTTGATCTCCTTACATGTTGTGTAGATTTAGTAAAATTATTTATTCGTTGCTTGATAGTTTATGTATCGACTCGAGAGAAGACTTCTTTTTGTATGTTTGACCACATAATGACTGTTACGGTTACACGTTTAATGAATATGTTATGCACTTATACCCTTGAAAAACATGTATTGCTATTATTGAGTAGACAATAATATTTACTGCTCATAACATCCATTGCATTTATTTGAAATACATAGTAACAGATATATGCATACACAAAATCCCAAATCATTTTATGAGATACGAACGTAATCTGTTTCTATTTCAGTTAGTTACTTACAAAAACTTGTCATTAGCCATGTAAAAGAATTTCCCAGTTAGAAGTAGATGAAATGGCACCCATCATAACCTGTTAGCAGAAATCATAATATTTAGTAAAAAAAAGTCAAAATTTGGATGTGGTGGTGTGTGTGGTTTTTTTTGAAGAGGGGGGAGGGGAGGTTTTGGTTTTTGTTTTATAGGCTTACTTGGATCAACAGTGACCAGCATGGCAGAACCGCCAAATTCACAGGTGCCGCCAGCCACTTTGGTTCTTTGCCAGTAGCTATTGAACGCATAAGAAGCATGCGCAAACAATGTGTCAGGCTGAAAACAGTCCCCGTTTGGCTGCAGTGGTTCACAGTCGGCTCCAGAACCACACGCGTAGTTCATGGCTTCTTGAATGATTGGGTCCGGAACAGATGGTTTAGCCACACACCATAGTGCAGACCCTGGCTCATGATGAGGTGGTGGCGGTCCGTTTGGTGGAGGGTACACAATTGGTGGCTCGAATAGAGGTGGTGCAGGTATGAACCCTGTAGGTGAAGGAAACGAGGAAGTTGGTGGGCTTGGTCCAGAACTATAAGGTGGGCTCAGACCAGGGCTGGGTTCATAACTATAAGGCGGGCTTAGACCAGTGCCGGGTTGATACGTGGCAGGTGAACCGGGGTTTGCACTAACGGGTGGTGTGTAAGGTGTACCATAAGAAGAAGGTGGTGTGGGGTAGGTGGGGTAGGAGGAAGACGATGCAGGTGGTGTGGGATAAGAGGAAGACGATGCAGGTGGTGTGGGATAAGATGAAGACGATGCAGGTGGTGTGGGATAAGAGTAAGACGATGCAGGTGGTGTGGGATAAGAGTAAGACGATGCAGGTGGTGTGGGATAAGAGTAAGACGATGCAGGTGGGGTGGGATAAGAGTAAGACGATGCAGGTGGTGTGGGATAAGAGGAAGATGCAGGCGGTGATGGGTAACTAGACCCGTAAGGGTTTGATCCTGACACCAGTGAAGGTGGTGGCAGAGTGGTGGTGGAAGGCGGAGAACCACCAGGTGGATTGTCGCAATAAGCTTCAGGTAAAGCAGGAGGCAGCGGCATGTAATCTTCAAGACGATTCACAACATGATATCTCTGTAACGAAGTCAACTTCAAAGTCAACGCTCCAGGTAATCTTACATCTGCACATACACATGCATTATCAATCAACATTATAGATTACAACCATTCGCATATAGCATATAGCATATTAGTAACCATAATACGAACTTGATGGTGAGGCGAAGACATGATAAGAAGAAATGATGAATGCATAGAGAAATCCTAGTAACCGATAGTTCATCTTCATTAGTGTCATCTTCATACACATGCATATCATACAACTCGTGTGTGTATATATACGTGTGTGTGTGTTTAAGGTAGAAACAAGGTCGGGTGTGTGCGGTTCCCGGGGGAAGGAGGTAGGATACTTAGGAGATGGTGGTGGAGATTGGTATATCAGAGATTCTTGGCTTAAGAAAGGATAAAAGCACCCTGAATATATAAATTTGGAAAGTATGTTGTTTTGCTTTCTTTCTACTCAAAGCTGAGTAGCATGTAGTATATGTCACCACCACCTTCACACATGTTTGATGAAATGGTTTTGGAATCTTTGATCACTGGTTCAAAGTGATCTAATGTTATGATCACACTTGCTCTTATTTTAACTGAAATTAAGGCGAACCGGGTTATATTTGATTTTTACCCTACTAAATGAGTTAAAAAGTTGTCTACAGTCTATATTCAAATTAGGGGTTTGTTTTTTACTTGAACCCGAACTAAATCAACCCGAATCCGATTAAGGACGAATCCGAGCAATCCAACCTGATTATTTTATAAACTTAACCCGAGTATTATGAGTGGTTTGATATTTGGGTTGTTTTTGTGATAATCAGGTCAACCTGTTTACCCTGAATTTTAGTTTTTTATTTTTTAATTTCCAAGATTTAAAAGATTTGAAAATTATGGTTTTATAAGCTTTATGTTTTATTGTTGTGGTTCAATTTTATACTATGAATTTAAGAATTATCTATAATATAATGTCAGTGAACATTTGATTATGTTTAATAAAATGAACGTAAGTATGCACAAGTTATTAAGATAATAAACAAAATGCTATATTGATTACTCATGTTAATCCTCGTATATGTATTTTGATTACATACTGCTTATACAAACATTTGAGATAACAAAAACATTTTAAGCTTAATGATTTAGTTGAAACCCAATTATCGATTAACCCGACCCGAATAAACCCGAAAACCGATTAAATATTTCTAATTTGGTTTGGTCTTCGGGTAGATTTCCTAGACCTAAAAACCCGAGGAATCCGACCCGATTAACCCGAAACCTGACTAAAAACCGAATAACACCCCTAATTCAAATGCTTTAAACCCTTTAAATCACTTGATTCAAAGATTTAGATTATTTAGTTTGTAACTTTAGTTTGAGGAGAGGATCTCTACGTATGCAGTCTCGTTATCTTTTGAGATAGATGTTTGCCCTCATTTTGTCCTTTAGAGACCTTATTAGTTGAGTGTTACTTGTTGGGTATGTATGTTTGTTTGGTTTGTAACTTTTGTAATCTGATACGTTCTTTATTTATTAAATTGAAAAATAAATGAAAAATGTTCAATGTTTTAACTTGATCTTTTAACCGATTGCGTCAACCTGTTCTGCTCTATTATAAATCTTCAAATATGGTATTCGAATTGGATATTTTAACATATTGTTATAAAACAAATAGTAGCATGTGAAGAGAAATAAATCTTTATTATGAAACACTCATGTTTACTTAAACTAATGTATGCCATTTATATATTTATAAAGATTCATTTAAAAAAAGTTAACTACTTTCTTTGATTTTAAAAAATGTATAGCTAAAGCGTTTATACAAAAGCATTGAGTTCATGACATAATTATATTACACAAGTGGGGACACTGGACACATACATATAAGTACGTGATTTGTATAAAGTTGTTTTTCAAAATGTTTGCTTCACTTAATACTTAGGCAACGACATATGTAACCATCGACCCGTATACTTTTTTCCTGAAAATGTTTTCAACTAAAAAATGTTAGTGTTAATGCTAAGTGAATTCATCATCGTAACATAATACGTTTAACCTAAATCCAAACAGTATTTTAAAAAGATCTGTATTAACTTAAATGGATGTATGGTGCGTTGGATATACAGGACATTTCACTTATCCAACTCTATAAAAGTGTTTGCACAAACATATAGAATTTTTATAAGACCGTTTACTCTCACATTGGCATGTCTCTTTTTGGCGTATAATTTTTTCTGAATCAGCGTACGGAACACAAATGTGCGTACCATTCGCTAGATGTAGCTTTGTAAATGAGTCATTTTCTGCAACTATGACACTAAATTAATTAATATTATTGTAAATCAAACTCTTGATTCCAACATGTTTCAATGGTTATTTTTTATAATTATTCAACCATACTTGGTGATTATAACACTCTTTTGCTAGAAACTCCATTATTAGTAAAACGTAGTCACAGTCAGTAAAAACATTTCATACCTTAACTCGATTTAAACCCAATATACAAACCTTATGAATTCTAATAGTTTATATACTTCACTAGTGATGTTCTTATGTCTCTAGATAACCATTATACAAATAAGAATTTGGGTTTTAGGGTTAATATTCATTAAACTCAATCTATCTATTCTAATAAAATAAGGTTTTTAGAGGTCACATAATACAATTCTAGTGCTCTTAAATTTTATTTTTCACTTATCTCTCCTAATAAATAACATATTAACTACAAATGATATTATTTAATTTTTTGTATATTAAAAATATATTTTATTAAATTTAAAAAGAGATCTTTCTACAAATGCAATTTGTAAGGAAATGATTTTTTATAAAAAAAGTTTTCAAAAAAAAAATCAAACTTTTACAAAATACAATATATATTAAAATTTGTGAGTATAAAAAAACAAAATTTTTATGAAACAAAAGTAATTAAATTTCAAAGTTATAATAAAAAAATTATTAAAAATGACACTTTTTAAAAAACTGTTTGAAACAATTTGTTTACAAAACAATTTTTTTTGAAAAAGACAAAAAAAATTAAACAAAAGTTTAAAAAATGATATCATTTTTTTATCACTCGTACATAATATCAATCATATTTTATATCAAAAGATCGTCTTAATTTTTATTAATAACTATTTTATATTTTATTTATTCAATCCGTATAATAGACGAGGTATTAACCTAGTTACCTATATGACTATATCTTGATTTCATCATAGAATTGATATCATTGAGTTCTATTAAAGTCTGTCCATCAAATATGATAGTGCTAAGTTAGTAATTACCATATTAAACAAAAAATTCTGAAACTTCAACCTTAACACATGAGGTGATATTTTTGCAACAAGTTAATGGAATTAGCGCTAAGAAAGCTCAACAAAGTACACTTGGAGATTTCTAATACTTTGGATGACTAGTAAGCACTTAATGATCAGAATTTTAACTACAATTTGATGTTTTCATCATATTATTATTTTGACGATCATGCTCTTCATTGACTACGTTCCTCCAATTTTCATACAAGAATCTCGCTTTCCTTTAAATGTTCCACTTAAAATGAGACTAATTAGAATTATAATTAATCAAATTAGTTCATTAATTGACAAACCATGTTTAAATTAGAATCAACAAAACCGTTTTTAAGTTACAATCAACAATTTTATCCATTTTCACATGTTTTAAATATCCTTTCCAATACATATATTCAATGTTTCTAAACACTCTTAATATTGTTATTTCCCAATATTGTGATGTCACACTCATATACATAAATTTTTAAAACTCTATTTTGAGTTTTTATAGATCCATTCTGTTAACAAGCACGCCCATGCCTTGTTAATTTTTCAAATTGAACACATGCAACAAGTTCTAAAACAAAATTTGTTAGATATCTAAATTATTAAAGGTGATAAGACTAGTTTAGTGGTAAGTACATAGTGACCAAAACGGAAAATATACATTTCTTGTAAGTAAAATCGAGTTCAATTTTAAGTATAAGT
Organism: Flaveria ramosissima; assembly: GCA_025215565.1. Taxonomy (NCBI): domain Eukaryota; kingdom Viridiplantae; phylum Streptophyta; class Magnoliopsida; order Asterales; family Asteraceae; genus Flaveria; species Flaveria ramosissima. The sequence goes on along the minus strand of CM046039.1, from coordinate 77,210,678 downwards.
ATATGATAATTATGTGATCAGAAATATGGTTAGCAACAAAAATTATAATTGAAAGTGACTTCAATAAAATTGTCAATAATAAATAATAAAGTAGTATCGGCTAGTGAAATTGTGTATTAACTCATTGTAAAGTGTCGGTGGGTTTTCCCACTGACATATCACGTGACACTACGTAATTGGTTGAGAAACTTTGTTCCCCCCCCCCCCCCTTTTTTTTTTCTTTTTCTTTTTCTACGTTCTTATTACATGTCATGTTAATTTGTTTAAGGCCTTTATAACAAATAGAGACTTTGGTCTGATAGTTGATTTCTGCCTGCACAACTCTATTTGGACTAACTGTACCTGGAATGCTACATTAATTTTTGTTTTTTTCTAAAAACATATTTGTCTTCGCTTTAGTTACATACTATATTAATTGAACACGACTTTGACATAACACACAATTTCTTTATAGATTTTGTGTTATTTATAAAAGTGTTGTTTTTCTACATTTCTATCGTATAAATTACTAAGGGGTTGTTTGTTTTTGGTCTGACCCGGCTGACTCGGTCAGCGGGTCATCCCGTTTGATATGCAAGTCGTTTCAGCTGACCGGGTCCAAGGTAGCTAACCCAGACCTAATTTCAAAAAAGGCTGACCCATCCATTTCAGCTGACAGCGACCACCGACGGCCACCCCACCCCTCGGCAGCTGGCGCTTCCACCTCGACGACCCCCCCTGCGCGACGATCCTCCCCTTCGCGACCAAATACCCTGTGCGACCGAATCCCCTGCGCGATTCCTCCTCTGCTGGTGGTGGTGGAGGCCGGTGGTGGTCGGGAGGGGATGTAGAGAAGGGGTTTTGGTTTTTGATGGTGATGGTAGTGGGTGAGAGAGATAGAGATGGTGATGGTAGTGGATTTTGTTTCTTTGATGATATTTTGTGTGTTAAAATAATTTATAAAATGAGTTATTACATAACACCAGTTAAAATACAAGGGTAATATGATTTATTTTATCATTCAGCAGAACCAGTCAGATATTGAATCAAACAGCCAAGTTTCAATCAAATATAGACTCAATCAGAACTTCTGACTGGATCAGCTTCTAACTCAGTCAGATCTTACGGAATCAGTTTTATAAAACAGACCCTAAATCCAATTTCTCAAAATATAACCAAATTTTCACTATTATGTCTCATTTTAAATTCAAACTACGGTCAAAATATAGGGGTCCATTACATAAAATTTCAAGCTAAAGTGTAAAAACAACGCAATTCAAATCTTCAGATGCAACGGTACTGAAGAAACCCCCAATCGTTCAAATTTCTCACAGATCAATACAACAGATCCTACAGTCAGAAGAATCACGTTGATTTCTTCGATTTCGTTGAGTCACTTTACTTAAATATATGTTTTGTTTAATTAATCGATTTACAGAACGCATAAGTTTCTTCAAATTTTGAATTCTAACTCTAATTCGTTTGTTTTCCGATGATTAATCTTCTGATGTTGTTTTTCTCTTATCGATTACAGATGTGGAAGAGGTGAAACGCAATGGTGGTTGTTAAGGTACGTTTGAAAGTTGAAACCCTAATGAACTTTGTCGATTGTGTGTATAACTGATGTTTTCGTTGTTGAATCTAGGGTTTAAGCACGTTCAAGAGTAGGGTTTCGGGAGAACGAGACACGAGGAAGAGTGGTATTTCAGTTTTTTTAATGGTGAAATCTTTCTGTTTAGTGTAGGCAGATTGTGTGGTACTTATTAGTTGTGAAATTGGTTTGGGAAACAGGTGGATATAGAAGTTTGAAGGTGTATACAGAAGATGCTAAGGTGAAGGTTGATGCTCGGGATCATGTTGTGGCTGAAACTAAGTAAGTTTTTAATCTGGTATTGGTATTGCTTGGCACTCATAGAGTTTTTGATTGACTGTTTGGATGTGCACTTCTTTGGTTGTTGTACTTTGTAATTTGAAGTCAGATGATACAACACAGTTTATGGTTTCTTTGAAGGCAAGATCACACGTAAAGACTCGTAAATTCTTGTTGAAAACCTCTTGTTGTGTTTGTGAATACGATGCTGCTAGCTTGGGCTGAGTGTCATTAAGCCAAGCAAAACTGATGGGTATTTTGGGTTGGATAATATTAAGGGGTAAATACAGGTTTAGGGGTACAGGTCAAACGTGTGACCAACAAAATAGTTTTGGGTCAAAATATGTCGCTTTAGAAAGCATCACTTTGGTTTGGTTCAAAACAGGTTACGACCAAAATGGACTTGTGTTGAAATGAATCATTTTAGAAAGAAAAGTATCAAAATGGGTTCGCCTGCAAATTTTTTTAGTGGCGGCTAGTGTCGATGAGGTGGCGGCAGAGGCGTGATGGTGGTGGTGTCGACGGTGGCACACTGTTGAACATTGTGTAATGAGAATATACTGATAAGTTGTTCAAAATTGGGACTAACTAGGGGATATTAGAAAATATTGTGATTGTTTCAATGACGTACTGAAGTTTTATGTGTAGCTGGAGGTTGTTTTCTCTTTTATAGTTGTCTTTCTTGTATACAGTAACACTTTGGTTATAGTGTTTTTGAGGATGCATGGTGATTAACCTTTACCTTTATGTAGAAGGAAATCTATTCCAGTCAAAGCTGAATCTAGTCATATCCAGGCCAATTGTCAAAAGGTTAATACCAGTTTCCTAATTCTTACCAACCTTGTAAACGCAGTGGTAAATGAGGAATGTAGTCTTTTAACGCGTATATCATTTTAAATGTATTAATTCTGTGTTTTTTGGTAATGATCATGAAGGAGGCCCTCAACAAGTTGGATAAGATTAATGGGAAAAACATCAACTCTGGTATGCATCATGCAGCCTAATTTTCAACATACTAAAATTTTCTTGTTCATACAAGTCTTACAAATTTATGCTTCACAGCTCAAACAAAAGTAGGAAGAAAAGTATTGGCGGATATCAGCAATTCCAAGGGTGTTTTTCAGAAGAATGCAACTGTTGATGGCTTTAAAGCTGGGTGAGTGACATTGAGCTTTTTCCCATTTAATAACTGGTTATATGATTTTTTGTCGTTTGAGAAGTTATTTGGTTTTTGTCATGTTAACTTAAACAATTCTAAAATATTACAGGAAAGGTAAAATGGAAAGGATGACATATTCACAACGGTATGCACACAACTATGCCTCGTTACTAATTTATTTTCTTGTAAATTTCGAGATAGCACACATTAATCCAGTGATAAACGCATAAAATTTACTTCCAGTATAATATGAATTTGCAGGACCTCAGTGTCATCAGCCAAGGATCTGAAGGTCTTCAATGGTAATTCAAAGACAAAAGGTCAAGAAACTGTTGGTTATGTAACAAGGTAATACAGTTGATGTTTTTCTTTTTCCTGTTTTGGTTCATTTCTTTGCCCAATTTTGTTGTTGTGATTGTTATGAATTTTGATCATTATCTTATGTTTATTTAGGAAATCTACAAGGAGTTATTGCCCACCACAAAGGTTTCTATTCTCTCAGTGTCTGCTTATGTTTTACATTAATATGCCAATGTATTTGAACTAATGGTTCCAATTGCTTATTTTAAAGGAAATCTTTACCAGTTCTAAAGAATGTTGACAAGAAGGAGATATCTGATATCAAGAAAGTATGATTAGATTATGTTATAGCTGCATCTTATTTTCATATTTTTATATAAATTCTCATTATCATTTACTTGTAGGGAAATAAGGATAATAACTTGAACAAGGGAACACATGGCTTCTTTGGTGAGTAACTTACAAGTCTGAAAAAGTGTATCATTTCGATAATATTAAGTATTAACATATTAAACTAAACTTTACTATTTTATATTTTCAGTTAAACCTAAAGTTGGCACGACAATTGTACCACAAGTAAGCAATACTAGGGACTACCGTTGGAAGAATAGAGCTAGTGATGGATGCATAAAAATGTGAGTACAAACGTATCAAAATCTTGTGCTATTATACGCCATTTTCAGCAACTATTATGAACTTATGTATTATTAAGTTTATATTTTAACTGTTGGTAGGGCATCAGATGGTCAACAAGCAGGGGACAAACAGAGACGACTGTCTAGGATATCAATGAAGGTATTTTGAGATAATAATTTAACTGTAACTGGTTATCTTGAATCACTATTATGTTCTGATAATTACAAAAATGCCCTACCAGCCAACCGTGAAAACGACAGTTGGCATTCCCAAAGCTCAAAGGCCATCAAGAACCACTTCTGTTTTTACCAAAGCTCAAAGGCCATCAAGAAGCACTTCTGTTTTTACCAAAGCTCAAATGCCTTCAAGAACCACTTCTGTTTTTACCAAATCGACATCTACAGCTTCAGTTTTATCCAAAAAAACTGAAGAAACATCAAAGTCTGAATCTATTTCTTGTAAGCAAATTGCACAAGGAGTCACATTAGATACAAGTACATCGAAACTCACTGCCAAGGGGAAATCTGGTCGCCGAAAATCCTACACATCTTTACTAATGGAAAGAACAAAGGTTGGTAAATTATAATTTTATTTTTTTATTTCCTTAATAGATGTTTGTTTTATAATTTTGATGATATGTTGCAATGCAGCTTTTAACGGATCGGGGTATTGTCACCAAGGAGGAAATTCTGCCCGACATTTATGATGATGGCAATGAACTTGAAGTTGCTGAATATGTTGATGAGATCTATCAGCACTATTGGGTCACCGAGGTGAGTTTATCATGCTTTCTTGCCATGTTTATCTTATTTTGCTGCAATTGAAATGATTGCAGTGCCGTCAGCAACTGCCTATGTCATATGCACAATTGCATTTGCATATGCACACGTTCAATAATTAATAGATTTTTTTTGTAACTGATCTAGACAGATTCATATTTGCAATATGCTATTGATTAGAGGTGGCAAAATAGACGGGTTGGATGGTTTGGGTAGTGGATCAGGTTGACCTGACATACATTTTTCCTCCCAAGAATATGAATTTTTATATGAAAGGTTATTGTGTCATATATGAATGCAAAACTTATTTTGTTTCAATAAATTAAATTCAGATTTTGAAGAATATGATTTAGAAGGTTTTATGTATTTAAATAACACTTGTGGCGACTTTTGACACTTTTGACCCTTTTCTTTTTTGCCTATTATTTGATTTTTATCGGTTCGACCCGTTATACACACAACATGATTTGAATCAACATTCATAAGTGTTCCATGTTGTTGCTGTGATTTGGTTTACTAGTATTAATTCAAGTATCCACGCTTGATGAGCTATAATCTAAATGGGTTATGAGTGCAGGCACATAATCAACCACTGAAAAACTATATGGAGATCCAAACAGATATTACTCCTCAAATGCGGGGCATACTGATCAATTGGCTGATAGAAGTACGTTATGTTTATTCATTTTTCAACCATTTTGATACAGAGGATTAAAGGTTCTTTGGGTTTTATAATCTGACATGTTTGTTACAGGTACATCTGAAGTTTGATTTAATGCAAGAGACGCTTTATCTGATGGTCACACTCTTAGACTTTTACTTGTCTGCTGTGACAATTAAGAAAACTGAAATGCAACTAGTTGGTCTCACATCACTGTTACTAGCATCAAAGTATGAGGATTTTTGGCATCCACAGGTAAATGTTTTTGTTTTAAGCAACATGTAATTTTTATTGAGGGTCAGAACAGGTTGACCTATAAACACTCTTTTGACCACATCTTAAACGTTCCAAAAATTAATTAGTCTGTTAATATGATTAACAAAAACTAGACACTTTGGGTCACTTTTCAAATTTCAACCCATTTTGTTTAGATGTTTTTCCATTAAGCCTACTTGGGAAAAAAATAACCCAATGCGACTCATTAATAAGTAAACGGGTAGGCATTGCTGCATTTTATAAAACTTTGTTTCTTATTCATCTTTATAATGTTTTATCTTTAACAGGTTATGGAATTAATTAGTATCTCCGCAGAGACATACACAAAAGAGCAAATGCTTGGAATGGTATGTCTATTGTCTCTCTGTTTTACATTGCATTATTTTTGTTTTTGGTGCTCTTATATTATGATTTAGAATTAGATTTGGTGAGATGCCATATGTGCCTACAAGTGTATTACCAAGTAACTAACACCTTAATTATAGATAAACCTTATTGATGTAAGGTTTGCCACCATAGTCTGTGTTTATCGCGTTGTATTTTCACTAAAACTCTTGTACCTTTTTCCAATATATCAGGAGACAACAATTTTAAAGAAGATAGACTTCCGTCTTAATTTGCCTACACCTTATGTTTTCATGCTGAGATTTCTTAGAGCTGCACAGGGAGGCAAAAAGGTAATCGCAGTTTCTGTTACTAATTAGGTTTGAAATAAAAACCCTAAAATCTCGTTTAGCGAATCCTATAATCTTTTAATCAATGTTTTTCAGTTTGAAAACCTAGCATACTTCCTCATTGAGCTGTGCTTGGTGGAATATGATGCCTTACACTACAAACCATCATTACTATGTGCATCAGCTATATATGTTGCTAGATGTACCCTGCATTTGGCCCCAGCATGGACCCCACTTCTATGCAAACATTCTAAGTACCAAGAATTTCAGATCAGGTAAATGTTCTAAAATATAGTTACTCATTTGTTGTCTCTCTACGAAACATATATTTACCTTACAATGTTATAACATTATGAATGTAGGGACTGTGCTGAGATGATCTTGGGATTTCACCAAGCTGCAAGGAAATCAGTTTTAAAAGTGACATATGACAAATACACGCGCGATAAAAACTGCAAAGTCGCACTGATCAAACCTCTCGACAGGCTTCCACCTCCGTAGTCTTTCCAAACTGGTAACATCTAGTTGATCTTGGGTACCAATACTTAGTTGGACTCTTTGAGTGAATGTGAGATCATACTCTTTTACACATATGATCTCAACTTATTATCATAAAACAAAACTTTGATGAAGTTATATCATCTTTGAATCTTATCAACCATGTGGTAAATAGAACCGAAAAATTGATGCATATTGTTGGTGATAGCGCATACATTATACATACAATAGATTCTTGCTAGCTGCAAACATCTATTCTCTTTCTTTCAAGCTTTTCCCATAAAATGTTGTTACATTGTATATATATCATAGAGTATGTGCATGTAGCAGTATGCAAAACAGTTGTATTAGCTAGATAAACACTCACTATACACAAGTAGCAACTAGTTGACACTCTTGCAAACCCGATAAATCTTGGCAAGGATCCAACGTGTTCCTGACCGCACGATAGAAGTCTAGCCACGACGACGAGTAGGTCGTATCCAGCGCACCCCACGAGAACGTAGGGTTAGGCGTTGCAGGACTAGCAACCACCAAATCAAGTACAGACATAGCCGGTTTAAGCTGCTGAGGGAAATTGAAAGCCAAATTATCCACCTTATGCTCGTAAATCTTCCCATTTCGATCCAGTTTGTATCGCGATGTCCCTTGAAACTCCCCTTTCGCTTCCCACGGGACTCGAGGGACGCCCTTGAGGTTCCATCGGATCAAAATTAGATTCTCTGAAGGCTGCCAAACCCTAAAAATCTCCAACGAGATGTCTTTGAACAGAATTCTACCATGGAAACGTAATGCTCTGAAGATCAGCTTGTAGTTGTCGATGCCGGTGAACTTGTTGAGAGGATCAATGAAGGTGATATCGTCTCTGTAATCGAAACTCAACAATCATCGATTCAATTCACTGAACTGTTGGAATTATAGAGCGAATTTCGTAAAAGGATTCAGATACGTACCTGTAAATCTCGTAATTGAGATCTGTGGTGAAGATGAGAGGGAGATCATGGCGGAGGGTCCGTACAGCTAACCCGAGGTTAACGTAGAAGTCCTGACGGGGATCCGAGGGCGGAGAAACCCTAACGCGAACCGGCGGCGACTCGACGGAGGACGGCGGTAGAGCTTGAAGGGCGTGGTGGCTATGGTGAGTTGCAGAATGAGATGGTGATGGAGATGGAGATGAAGATGGAGGTTTTTGTGAGGGTTGATGATGGAGATGAAGGCGAGTGAAAGTGGGAGAAAGATTGGGGATTACTGTAAAAGCCATAAGAATTGATTGATTGATTGATTGGAGGAGAAGAAGAAGAAGAGATTAGGGATTTTGTTTTGTTTAACCTAATCCAGTAAAAGGAACATAGGGTAGAAGATTGTTGTTGTTCAGGGAGTCTGGGTGTGGGTGTTCATCGTCATCATCATCACGTAATTGAAGACGCGTGTGTCTGTCTGGTGGTGATTCTTTGAGGGGTTTTGTTTTGTTTTTCTCGGCCTGTGGACGCACACGCGCTACTTTATATCTACGAAGTAGTTGTTTGACGGCATCTAAATCAGCCTATTAATAGTTTAGATTTTTGAGTGGTTCTACGTTTAATGGTTCAGTCTGTTTGTTTCGCAAGCAAATATCTGAATGATTCAAATATTTGTCTCTGAATGGTTAACCATTATACTAATGCTGAATGGTTAAAATATCTATTGTTGAATGGTTAAAGACCTCTTATCTGAATTGGTTAGACATTTGCTTTTGAATAGTTAAACGATATACTAGCTCTTAAGGTTCGGACCTCTTAATGGTTCAGACCTCTTATTGGTTCTGACCTTTTATTGGTTCGGCACTTAATCATTTAGAAATTGTCAAACAGCCACTCAGTGTTGTAAAAATCGGTCGTAGTTGAGGAATAATCAGAAGATTAATCGGTAATCGGTACTGGTCGCAAAAAATCGGACCTAGTCGGACCTAATTGGTCAAATTTCGTTCAAAATCAGTCAAAATTACTCATATTTGGTTAAAGTCAGTTACATTTTGGTTAAATTGGTCAAAATATGTTAATGTTTGAATTTTTTTGAATTTAATTATATATATGTATACATATACACGGATATACATGTATAATTCCAATCTAATTAATTCTGATTAATTCCTAAGCGATACCCTACCGTCTAGCTAGCGTCTAATGATTTTGACAACCATTCATCTACTCTACCTTTAAAATTATCATAAGATTGAATTGATAATCTTTTGGTTGGAAAACAAATAACTTTTTTTTCCTAAAACGATGACGCCTCGAATTTTTCTTCGATAACTTCTCTATTTTTGCATGAAAAACTATAACCTACATCCCTAGAACCTTTTTAAAGAAACATATTTACCATATCATCAGAACGTCTCATTGAGAACTTTTAGTGGAAATTATGATTTATATTTTTGGCATCGTAGCTATAACAAAATATGCTTTTTAAAAGTTTTGCTTATAACGTATCGTATAGAAAATAAATCAAGAATAAGATGATAAATATTACTTCTGTTGTATGAGATTGGAAGTTTATTTTTTTAGAGAGTTGATGAAGTAAATTATGAGTTCACGGTACCGCTATATATGATTAACACATGGTCAAAGACTCATAAAGAATGTATGGTCATTAATTGGGAAACGTCGTCGTGCTAAATCTTTGATAGCAGCCTTTTATTATTAGATTTTTATTTTATGAGGCTATGTTAATTCAAAATTTTAGCACTAACATTTGATTCACAGAGTTTTAAATTTAATTTTGAGATATATATTATGGTTTTGGTTCATGAACTTTCTCTAGATTTCTTGTTAGTAAATGGTTCTACAACTAGGCATTTCATGATGAATATGGGTTTTTTCAAGATGATCATCTTGTGGAATTAAGGTTAAACCTTTTGAATGAAGGATGAAACACATTCATGAGAAAGGGGATAGATATGTAACTGTTTGAGGGGTTGCTATTGGCGGGGAAGGCTCGTAGTTGTGTCTTGTCTACACGATTGACAAATCTAAGGAACTTGAAAAGTATTTCGAAAAATTTTCCAACTCTAAGCAAGTTTACGAACTACATAAAAAAATATTGTTATGTGTTAATATAGAAAAATGCGGTTGAGAGTGGGGAAATGCAATTGTGTATTTACATGGGTTGACATCATTTTGTCACTTTTATTGGCAAAACCTTTATTTTTTTAACGTTATGTTCCCGAGTCTCATTAAAAATAAGGAATAGAAGGAAATAAATAAAAAGTGAAAAATAATTGGATAGGAAGTGAAATGAAGTGAAAAACTTTTCAATAAATTTTCGTGAAAGAAAGTGGAAAAAACTGAATGGAAAATTTTCAATAAATTTCTCTTTTAATTTTCCTTCAGAAATGGAAGAAAAAGGAAAAATAAAATGAAACTCATAAAATTCTTACTTTCTTTTCATTTCATTCGAACTTTAGAACACGAAAATTCGAAATGTCTTTTTTTTTTCTTTTCATTTCTTTTGTCTCCTTAATTTTTTTTCTCTTCATTTTTTTTCTCTCCTTAATTTTCATTCTCTTCATTTCTTTTATCTCGCTAATTTCCTTTCACTTCTTTTTTTTTCTTTCGTTTATTAAACTTAGGAACACAACGTAAGGTTTGAGGTTCTATAATTCTCTAGTTATAGAAGAATAACTCTTAGATGACGAAGATAGTTTTTCTCTTAGATGACGAAGATAGTTTTTTGAGTTGAGATAGATGTCGGTACAAGATGTGATTGTTTAGGAAGTCTAAAGAGTTCATGAGCGGCTCTAATGTGTACGAAATAAGTTCTCACTTAAGGGCATCAAACTTTTATAGGTCACCATTTAAAGATAATGATATATAAATAAGAGTTATTTTCAATTTTAATTTTTAAGGTTTGACAAAAATAATTATTTTTCTTCAAAAAAATAAAAAAATATTAATTTACCTTTAAAAGTTTCATATATTGTTTTATTTTCAATTTAAATTTTTATTATTTTAAATAATAGTTGAACCAACTAATAATATTTTTGGACTGAAATTGAAATAGCTTATTAAACTTTCTGGATTAAATTTGAAATAATTTATTAAACTTTTTAAGATAAATTGATGTTTTTTAATGTTTTAGAAGAAAATTTTATTTTTGTCACCAAACTTTACGAGTAATACTTATAAGTTGTTATTTGATCATTTTCTACAAAACATTCCTTTGGTTTAGTGGTAACTTGTATATATTTTTACATAAGAGCCACAAGTTTGATCCTTGTGTCTTCGTCTTTTATTTTATACACACTTTTACGAATGTTTTTAATTCATACATGTTTTATATTTACTTTATATTGTCTACATGTTTTTTATTTATATTTATTCTTTGTTGTATTTCTACATGACATAATATGATGATTCAACTGAGCGAACTCTGTAGGCATAAAAAAATCCAATTTTCTTCAGTGGTTACTATTATAAATTAAAATGAATCTAACACCAAGTTTTAACAAAACAATTATTTATTCATAACAGCTAGATAGTTTTTGCAACTTTTACAATGACTTCGTCTAACGCCTTTCCCAACCTTATTTCTTGCCACATTCGTATGTATATATTCAAATGTTTAATTTAGTTCATTGATACTTTATTATAATACATGGGTTTTTTTACTCGACTTGTATTAAACTTATCTCTTTTAAAAATGCTTTTAGATTTTTATCTCGCTTAAGACCCTTCAAAATTATTAAGCTGCTTGCAAAAATAATAATTATATATATTACTAATTACCAACTTTAATATGCTTAGGAGGTTGCATATTATGTTTAGTGGGTTGTACCCACCTTTGTCTTTTTCTTAATCCTTAACTTTTTTTTTAATTTAATAATTTTACATATTTTGCAATTTAACCCCAATATTACTTTTACTTCAACTTTGACCCTTATAATTTTCAGATCATCTAAATTTTTTGTTTTATGTCTCGGTCTAAATTTTACGAGTTAACTCACGGCAGCGTGCGTGTGTAGTTTAATGTTTTTACCCTTATTTTTTTCCATTTAAAGACCATTTGCAACGCACTGGTTCTATATCAACGTAGTTATTATTTTATATGTTTTACGTTTTGCCTACGTTGTTCAACGTCTTTACGTATACTTTTCGTTCGTTTTATTTTTTTTTTGTTTTTATTTCTCACTTCTAATACGAGTTTTTTTGTTTAAGCGGTCACTAACGATGGTGTGTCATTAGTGCTACTTGACAGGGTGTTACGCCCCCGTTGCAACGTGGATGGCTTAATACTAGTTATAATAATAAGGACAAACTTCGGTTGATCTCAAGCTTCACTCGCTCGTGTTTTTTTCAATGCTATTATGTGGATGTTGGTGTTGATGCTTAAGAAAAATAAACTTTCAACCAAGAATATGCTATTTACAAGGAATATTTTGAGAGGAATGATTCCATGTGCCAACCACGTATAGAATTCGATATAGTAAAAAACATGAAGGAGATCAACAATCACAATATCACAACTCAAATATATAAAAGAAAATACAATATTAAAACAAGAATTATAAAATAAAAATATATATACTATATTGAAATTTAAATAGTAAAACAAATCAAATCGTTTAAGATACTTTAATGAAACCAATTAATTTTTTCACAATTTTGTTGATTTCCTGCATTAGAAACTTTTGCATCATATGCTATTTCTTTTATTTTCTTACTGTCTTATTTTTCACAAGTACGAGAAGGTAATAAAACTTTATATAGTCGTGTTACACATACCCATTTATTTGATTTTAAAATTCAAAAATCCAAACATATGTTTTCACTTAATGGAAACCTCCTTTTTTTTAAAGAAAAAATTAGTCTTGAGTTAATTTTAATTTGGCTACCTAAGCTTTGAGAAAAATAACTATTTTCCTTTAAAATATTAAAAACATCAATTTATCTTCAGATGTTTCATATGTTGTTTCAATTTTACTACAAAAGTTTTATTATTTTGGATAAAGTTGAAACAACTAATGAAACTTTGGACTGAAACTGAAACAAATTATAAAACTTTTGAAGGTAAATTAATGTTTTTAATCTTTAGAGAAAGTTTATTATTTTTAACAAACCTCAAGGAGTAAAATGAAACTTAACTCATTAGTCTTTTACTCGTAAATATCACCCATTAAATTGTATAAACGGAATCAACAACCCGTTATTGTTAACATCTATATAAACAAATTAAAGTCTTACAAACGCAATTGCTATTCAAATTTCAAACCTTTCCCTTATGTTCAGGGGTGTGAGTGAACTCGAAATCGATATGAACAAATGCTCGTTCAACTTCACCCAATTGTTCAAGTTTCACTTGCAACATTTCTCCGATATTATGTGCCTCGCAAAGCACCATATCCTTCGGTAACACGATGTCTACCTCGACGAAGTAGTGACTCCCGAATGTGTACGCTCTGATTGTATCAATGTGTTTTATTTCTTCGTGATGGTTCCAAACCAAATATGTCAATTTTGACAAGAATTCTGGTGGGGCTGTTCTCCCAATTAACGCCCATACATTCTCTATAACGGTCTTTGCCCATGTATGTATCGTATATAATGCTATCTACAAGTGACACATATAACCATTGATAATTGATTTTGTCAATTTTACGATTGTCTATATGACATGTAAGTTTATATGTAACAACATTTAATTATTTTTAATAACCTCGTATAAATGAAATCATATTGATTGTGTTGACAATTGATATCTAAGATGTGTGGTTTTAGTGAAAACTGCTAAAAATATGTATATAAAAGATATGCTATGTTAGAGCAACCAGTGAATACACACATAAAAGTAAATATATGTGATTTATGATATTGAATAAATAAGTTATAATTGGGTGGGCCAGTGGTCTGTTAGTGATATTATTAGTACTTAAAAGAAAGATAAACAAATTATGAGATATGATTATGAACTCACAAGTATTGCTCCAACGGGGTCAATCCACCCTTCGTATTGTACAGCCAAGATAGTTGCTGCTAAGCCAACTGAATTGGTAATGACATCGAAAAAATGATCTTGAGCATAGGCTCGCACTATTTTATTTTTGAATCTTCGACAATAAACCATTAATACAAACTTCACTACTGTCACAAACACCATAATACCAACCACCCATATTTCGTTATCTGGATTCGTATTAGGTTTAGCCTGCAATCAACATTCAACACAAGTTGAAGAATAACGAAAGGAAAAAAAAACAACAAACAATACTCCATAAATATATGAGTAGGGGCACATACCCCCGCAATGAGTTCTCTAGCAGACTCTAGTAGTATCTGGAACCCGAGAGTTGCCATGACTGAAGCAAAAACAGTAATACCCTACCAAAAACAATTTAAAGGTCAAACTATAAGAAAATGATGATGTTGTATACTTTATTAATAGAACTTTTAGGGTTGCTTAACGAGCGAGCATGTCGAGCTAAGCTGAGCCATCTTTAACTTAGGCTCGAACTTTAAACCAAACGATCCAACTTAGCTCGTCTCTTAAACTTTCAACTAACTATAATTTGAGTTTAAGCTTGTTTAGTATAGATTTAAAGCCACCTCCATATTTCTTGTATGTATAGATAGAGGTTAGAGGTATCAAGAAAAAAGTAAATACTGTTCATTGCATTTAAAGATAGATATAGCAACAACAAAAGGGGATGGTGAGTTTTATTTACTTATAGAAGTTAATGCTTCTCAAATTAGCTAGTTAAACTGAGCGAGTTAAACGAGCGAGTTCACATCGGTTTGGAATGTCAGAATGATTTGACTCGAAAATTATACGAGCCAATTTTGCTCGAACTTTTTCAAAGGAATTTTGAGCCGTGAGCTATTTAAACAGACCTATCATTAATGGCCTTAGTTTAAAGATATGTCAGGCTTACAACAGGTTGCATTCGATTCTTCCCGATAGGATACCGATACTGATTAGGGTTTCTCATGGCGTTTGAAGTAAACCACAAAATAAATCCCGACAACAAGTCCAAAAACGAATCGAAAGTTGACGCGATAACCGCTAGCGATCTACTCTCGATAGAGGCAAAGACTTTAGCAGCAAAGAGAAACAAATTGGCTATATTGGACACATGAATAGCCAATCTTTCACTCCGAGCAAGATTCTTCATTTCATCCTGTAAATAACAATATATATGGTTATGTACAACCTTTAGTATGTTATTATTGTTAATAAATCACATTAACTAATAACTAATACGCTGCCAAATTAAACTGAACCGATCTATATTTGTGAGATACTATAATTTAATTCGTAAATGTATAAGTCGTCATAAAACTCATTTATTTGGTATTTTAAATTTAGCTTAGAAAAAATATAATAAACTTTTATAAAATTACTACAAGAATAATAAAAATTAAAAACACATGTCGGATGTAAAATGTCATCCCACCATATTGCGCGGGCACCCTTCTAGTACTATATATTGGTATTATATTTTATCTAGACTCTAGTTTATTCTGCCAAAATTTAATAAAGATGTAGTGAAATCGAACCACTTGCATGTATTAAGATGAACTTAGTTGGATATATATTGTATCATAAATTATTTTTTGAATCAATTTCAATTAATATTTATGGAGAGATTATAAGATCATTCACGTTATATATTTTAACTACAACTTAGTTGTGTATTTGGTTGTTGTCCATTGTGTTTTTGGGTAATTTTATGCTCCTTGTTGTACGTTAAGTTTACACGTCTCTCATATATGCTTTTGACACAACCGCATCTCCGCTCCATCGTTCTTCGATGTAGTTAAGCACATGTAAGTTATACACATAAAAAAAAGTTTATAATTTTCTAATCTCAGAAGAGAAGAGTGAGAAACGATAAACTTTGCGTTTATATCATCTTTATGTTTTTAAGTATTTTAAGATTAGGAAAAATGAAATAAATAGTGTTTTATTTAAATTGCATCTATCTTATCTAGCTATGTAATATAGAAGATAAATTAAGTTTTATTTCAACATGTTTAAATCGATCTATTTTTGTATTTAAAGTACTTTAGAGTCAAAAGTATGCGACATTTCTTATATTAGTTTATTCCAACAAATAAATATAAATTTAAATCAAATTTTCCTTAGTTGATTTAGTTAGGTTAATTTAACATTAAAAACTTTTATGTCTATTTTATCTATGCTTATCAAAACAAAACAAACTAAATCAATTACACTTAATATGGACCAACCTCAGTGAGGGTCTCAGGTAAAAAACCTGATTTGCTCATTGTTTCCATTTCATTGAACCCTTCAAAGAGTCTTTCTTGTTTCTTGTAATATTCTTCAACCTTTCCTTGTTTTTCTGAGAATATAAATAAATATATTAATTAATACAAACAAACACTTAATACTTTTTTAACTATAAATTGTTAAACACAGGAATATATTGTTTAAATATACGACACACAAACAATTTGTTGTTTCTTAAGTACAAAAATTGGGTATCAACGGTTAACTAAAGCAGTCATGAATGGTCTTTATTTTACTGATTTACAATTTGGTTTTGATTGTTGTTGATCGATTACATCATTGCTAATTTAACGTCTGGGTTTACAATTGTTTTTCTTGTTATGTTTAGAAAGCAAAAGTCTTGAAAGGGAAATTAGCAACCGACTAAGCGACGGGAACATAACGACTACTATTGATCGATAGTAACTATATATGTTTAAGTGGTTGTTTGACAACATCTGAATCAGTCTCTTAATGATTTAGATGTCTGAATGATTCAGCACTTATGGTTCAGAGTGTTTGTTTTGCAAACAAATGTTTTAATGGTTCAGACATTTGCCTTTGAATGGTTAAGCATTATACTAATGTTGAATGGTTAAGAGGTCTTATGTTAAATGGTTAAGACTTTTTATCTGAATTGGTCAGACATTTGTCTTTTGAATAGTTAAACGATATACTAACTCTTAATGGTTCAGACTTATTAATGGTTCCGCACTTAATGATTCAGACTTCTTATTGGTTTAACACTTAATCATTCATGAATTGTCAAACAGCTCCTAACTAAGAATGATAATGACATATCGTGATTAGCTCTCTCTCACCATGTTTAATATAAAGAGCTAATTTGACATGTTAATCTATACATGTGTTGTTGGGTTTTTAACTTTTTTTAAAAAACTAGACTATTTTTCATCGAATTATTATTTATTTTTAACTTTCTTGAGAAAACTTGAAACCACTTTACAATTTTTTTTAGGTTCTTTACAAATTATCTTTTATTTTAATTTGACTGCATTTTTCACATTCTTAAATTTTTAAAACATGTTGAAACTTGAAAGCCCTTCGTCGAATGACTAATTTTAATTTATTTTTAACTTTGCGATTGCGATCAAGTCTATACGGTGCTTCACATCATCATCACCTTCTTTTTATAGCATCCTCATTTTTTTTTCTAACAATAAAAATTTATCACTTTATGCTATCAATAAAAATCACTCAAATTACAATAATGTTTCAATCTGTTAATCTTTTTAATAGCTGTTAAAATTCTCATAAATCAAGTAACTTAGATCATTCACTTTAAAAAAAATTATCATTATTATCTTTAAAATATAAGGAAACCTTAAAAAAATCACCCCATCTCATTTACCAACTCATTATTCATCTTCATAAGGTTAAAAAAACTTACTTTTATTTTTTAAACTATTTTTAAGTTTTAGGAATATTTGTTTTACTCAAATAGCTTCTAAATATTCGAATATACTATTGCAATATTCTGACTTTTATATAACTTTTGATAATAAATTTTATTCAAAACGAAGCCTGGTTAGATATAGTATATTTTAACTTTTCATTTTTGAACTATTAAATTTATATTTTCATTTTGAATATATAGTTGTGATAGCCTTATTTTTATATACGTTATGATATAAATTTTATTTAAAATTGAGTAGGGTTAAATATAATATATGTCTACCTTTTATATTTTTAAACATTCTAGTTATATTGTTTTATTTAATTCTGAAAACATTGTGCATGAGTATTTGTATCTACATTTCTATATAAATTTTGATTAAAACTCACTCAAATCGAATAATGCTCATTCCACAACAACTTAATTTTTAGCTAGCACTTTTATGGTTGTGCTTTCACATATTCGAAATTCAAATAATTGTCCCTTCCTTTTTTTTAATTTTAAAATTTTAATTCTCGTTGCAGCGCACTGGGAGTTCCTCGGGTTTAACTGAATAACACTTATCATGATGCAATGATAGCGTTCAAGGAAGCTAAAAATATTATTTGTAAAATAATAAATTTATTTTTTTAACGACAGGTTAGTAGTTAGTTGTTAGTATTATCAAGTTAGTAATATTCGTCAATGTTGAACCTTGGACCTCCAAGATAATAAAATTATCTAACAATAAAAATCACCGAACTCTCAAAATTATTCCAATATAGTTGTATGAAATTCTTAATTAGATAATAAAACTAAAAAAATACCTAATATAAATGGAAAATATATGAAACTTTATTAGTAGCATGGATTGATGCATTTACTTGGAGTAGGTCGAAGTAGGCGGCGTAGAGTGAAAGATTCATGTCTGTCACCAGACGATTGCGGTAACCGAAAGTGATTGATGTCGAGTCTCCATGAAGGACAATCATATTGTTTAACGGTGGAAGGAGAGTCGTGACCTCTATAAACATCACATGTACATGTCTGATCAGTTGCATCACCAGCGACATGCTCCTCCATTGATAAGCTAAAAGTACAATCACACTCTAGCTTGCTACCGATCGATTTTTGTTTAGACACACGCACACGTATATAATATATAGAGGGAGTGTGTCCTTGTTGCAATATTATGAATAAAAACAAGAAGAACAAAAACAGGCGATATGATTAAGGAATTAGAGGGACAATGATACTCCATGAAGCGTCCAATGTTGTTATTTGTCTAAGACAAGACAAGATAACAAGTCTAGGGAATGGTGAGCATACATCATAGAATTTGCTTCTATGTTCTTTCCTACTATTTGTAATTGTTTTTGGGGTAAAGTGCTTGTAACTTGTGAATGTTTTGAATCTTTTTTCTTGTAACATAATAATATTAGTAGAATGAGTCAAAATGAATACTAGAACAAAAGTTAGGGATGAAAAGGCAAATTGAATAGTTGAATCATAATAGATCATTGAGAAATCACTAGCTCGTTGATAGATTTTTTTCTGTGCGAGTTTTACGGTTTGACTATGATTACTCATGTTAAATTGACTGAATTGATACTCAAATAGGCTTTAATAAACCTATGATTGACGCAGGGCCGGCCCCAAGAATTCTCAAGTGATCACGGACCGGGGATGAGAATAGCATATGAGCCCTTATAATACTACATATAGAAAAAAGTATAAACCAAATAACTTGTATTATGCAATCGAAGTACCAAAGTCGATCGCCGATCAATATTCTCACTTCTGCCCTTGAAATCTTGAATGGGGTTTTTTTTTAATTTATGTAATATTATATTAAATTGGGTTTAGATTGAGTAAATAGTATTGGGTTAAACTATTTAAAATATTAATATCGATCGAAAAACTAAAAATATTCCTCAAAGGAGATTTTCCTTTGCAATTAAGATGGACTGGACGTTTGTAGTCTAACTTAAGGTATAACGGGCTAAAATAATTATAAAGATATTGGGTTTATTAATGAGTTTAGTAATAGTTTATAGTTTTTTTAATACATATATGTAATATATAAAATATATTAAAAATATCAGGCCCCTGAGGTGATCGAACCTTGAGCGGTCGTCCATCCCGCCCACCCTCAGGGCCGCCCGTAGCTTGACGTTTAACATAATTAATTGAACTATCTTTTCTAATAACTTAACTAATTTGTTACCAAAACTGATGGTTACAAAAAGTTTAAACTAAACATAGTTCGGTTTTGGATTGAAATCGGGTGACGAAATATATACATTTGATGTATATAAATTTGTAAGTTATTGTATTTAGAGGTTATATTATTATTAGTGTAAATTATACGTATGGTTCCTATGATTAGAACAAATTTTACCTTTGATATTTAAGAATTACGTAGATTGTCTGGAATCTTTGCCCAACCTTAAAATATTTGGTTATTTTCACTAATTTGACGTCAAAAGAGTATATATATCATGTGAAAAGACCATATTTGTCTTTAACTAAAAATACTAAATATAAACAAGAAGAAAGTATAAAATTTCACAGCCCCCTATGTCTTCCTTAATTATTTGTTCGTCTTCAAATTCGATAACCCTCACCCCACAATTAGTTTTGATTTTCATTCATTTACTTCAATTGTGCATAAGTAGATATTCTGATGGTTAAGTGGTGTGTCTCACAACCAAAAGATTAAATACTAAAATCCGATATTGATAGAAATTGTTGTTATAAACTTTAGACCCAATCATGTATGAAGGGCATATAATCTCTCGATTCCCCACAAGGAACTCTTGAGTTTCAATGACAGACGCGAAATACCACATTATAGTCGTCACCTTTGAAATGTTCAGCATTCTTGAAAATAGGTTATTATTACGCTATGACAATATGTAGAGAGGTGAATGATTAATTTTTAATTTATATATTAATTCTAAAAACTACTTGCTTGTTTATAAAGTGTGTATTGTGAAAAACTTGCAAGTGAAAACAATATGTAAACAAGTTAAAAATAACGAAAAATCAACATACGAAATATTTAACTTCACTAGAAGTTCTCTTTTTTTATATGGAGATCACCTTTAGAGCACTTTTCTCGCTTCTCTTTAATACGTTACAAATCATCATTTTTTTCATAATTTTTTCTTTAGTAGTGATCTTCAAATAAGTCTCACCCATCAAAGTATTAATCATTTTAAGTTTCTCTTTATGTATGATAGAGATTATCAATCTAAATCACACGCTACTTGTTGGAGGTGATCAGGTGAACGCTCATAAACACCGCTAAAGTGTTGAGAAGAATGATTCATGAAAAGGCATATAACACTTCATCTCTTTGCAAGTTCATGATCTTTGATTTTTGATGTTGTTGGTGTTGTTGTTGGTGGTGGTGATGCTACTGCTGTTGTACGTAGATTATATAAAATAATATATTTAAAATTTGGTTCCAAAAATGTACTTTTATGTTAGATTGTAACGAAACAATAATTTTTTTGACAAAACTATATATGACTGAAATATATTGTTTATTGACCTTTTTTCTATTTTGAACACATGTTATAATATGTATTGCAGACTAGTTTAGTGAGAAACACTCAAGAGCAAAATATGCAAATACATATCTGAAAACAGATTGTTTGTTTTAAAAACTTTTTTTCTTCACATTCTATATGTTGACTAATTTACTCAAAAAAAACAACGTTTTATCAATCGTTATAGTTTGTAGTTTCATATTAAGACGAAGGCTCTATGACAAGAAATCATGAGAGTGATTTTGGAGATGTGCGTCGTCACGAGAAATATTGTTCTCCGTGGATGGTTTATAGTGACTAAGTCAACGCTTGTGATTTTGGTTGTCGGTTAGTATTATCAACTGTTGCATCATAAGCATAACGTTGATTGATTGTTGCTAAATAACAACGCTTGGAACATATTCAATAGAATTGAAATTACCTATTATGTGTACTCTATTATAGAAAGAGATCTTTAATACTCTCATATGATATTATCTTTGCTAGAAAGACTATTAGTTTATTACTATATACATAAAAAGACATTTCTCGTTCATTTTTAAAATACTCTATGAAGGTTATATTAGCTAGGACTATCATATGAGTATGTAAACTTATTGACGTATTAGATGATAAGAGTGTCCAAACTAGCATTGGTGTTTAATATTGATGTTAGGTAAGAATACTATTCATCAGAGATCTCTTTTCTTATCAACTTAAGTTTGCAAATTACTGGTTTTAGCTTATAATTTGTTGTTACTACAATATGTACACATTCACGAAAATTCAATTTTATATAAGAGACAATATGCCGTGTACGGTGTATAGTTAAAATATAAGAAGGTACATCAAAGAAAACAAACCATACTTGACAAACAATTTCCGGAACATGATTTGTGTAAGGATAACTTGCTATGTGTTCATCAAATTAGCTCAGCCCATAGTTGACAGACTTATAGTTAAAAACAAAAATTATATACATGATCGTGTTTAATGCTTGAAAATATACTAAAAGGTTTTCTTACTTAAACTTTTAATTCAATAATCCATACACTATATAAGTTGTTAAAAATCTAACACATTTTAACAAACAAACATATTCAGTAAAACTTAATATTAAAATTAAAATTAAATAAAAGAGTATCATAAAATTATTACGCTATAAATTATTGAAAGGCAAATAAATAGTGTAGTTTTGAATATTAAAATTTTAATCATATTAATTTTATGTATTTTCACTTTTATCCTTAACTTTTGTTTATTGAATTTTAATCAGTATAGTTTAGGATAAAAAAGTTAGGCAAATAAACTATTTATATTAAAGTTTTATATTTTTTTAATTTTTTTAGCTTGGCTATTAAATACTTTTGAGTTTTGCCACCAAACTTCGATTTTATGGTTGTAGACGAGCTGGACAAATAGCAACCAAATTATCATAGCATTCATGTGGGAAAATTGACGGACTCCGCCGTATAGCACGTTGTTTTGGCCACTAAAGTTTAAGATCTTAGAGTTCGACCATTGATTTGTTTTTTGACTTTCAGGACTAAAGTTTAGAATCTTGGAATTTGATCACTAAACTATTTATAATAAAGCTTTATTTTTTTGAGTTTGAATACTAAAGTTTAATATTTTTTAGTTTCGTCACCAAGCTTCGATTTTATGATTTCCCACAAGCCATACAAAACGCTCAAAGCAACACAGCATTGCGTAAAGGAAAATTAACCGAACTCCAGTCACGTATCGCGAGGAGAAAAGAACCAAAGTTACTATAAAGAGTTACATTATACAAACACTCATTTATGTTATTGAGACATCCTATTGTCTTTATCTCTCTCCATGTATCTATATGTATGTATAAAAAGATATAAAAATGATAAAATAAATTGGGTGTATAACGTCGAAGAAATCAATCATCCAAAACCTATTATATTGAAGCAAGTGGAAGCTTGCTTCTACTGTAGGAGAACCCATTCATATCTGACAATCGGTGAAGATAAGTGCATACAAAGCAAAATTGATTGAATTTCTGCAGCATCGACAAGAAATTAGAATACCAAAACCCTAATTTCGGTAGCATATTCATCACACCATCTGAAATCTTGATTAGGGTTTTTACCACCAATCTCAACATGGTCAGTAAGCGTGTTAGCAGATATCATCTTCACTTCATTTCTTGCAATTCTGCAGCTATATTGTATATCTTTTGTTGGTTTTAGTTGATTTCTTGATAGATTGCTTCTGTTTACTTTGAATTTGTAAATCAGTTCGTCAGAATTGATAGATCGTTAACGCTTTGATCATAATTGGAGCTCATGGATGTGGTTTTAACTTGAATGATTTTGAATCTAATTCTTTATCTTAATCACTTTTTTCAATCTTTCTGTAAGAAGAACAAAAGGTTTTAGTTTCTTGGTGATGCCCCTTTTACTGGACACTAATGTGGCCATCTATATTTTGGCTTTTAAAAGTAGATTTTACTGATTCTAAAGGTAAGAATTTGATTTGCTGTTTATTAGAAATCATATGTTATATATGAGAATTATGATTTCAAGAAAGCAATTCAACTCAATGAATCATAGATCACTTAAGAAGTAATGTATAGGATCACATAGATTCAGTTTTGCCCTCTATTAGTAGACGTTTTAATCACTCGGTGTACGTCAATCCTAGCTGTTAATAAATACACCTATTTTGTAAAAAATGGTCTCATTACCCATACAAAAAGTTAGCCTAATTTATGTTGGTTTTGAAGTTTAGAACTGGTGTTTTGCTGTTCCTGATTATTTTCGTTATCACTGACAGAACAAATTGGGCAGAGGGCATCGGGACAAAGTCCACCAATTCATGACGATTACTGGAGCAGGGTGACTGACTCTTCTTTTTAACTTTTTTTAACTATTCTTTATCGATATTAGTATGAGTTCTACACTGCCAGGAAGCCCTGGACCTTTTAATTTGTTCTATAAAAAGTTAAAAACTACTAATGCTTCTTGCCTTTTAGAGCTAATCGGAAAGTAGTAGATTTGTACTGTTTGTGGAGATCATCGGATAATGATACTTTATTTAAGAAGTGTATTACTCAAGTATTATCTGTTAACTGTTTCCCTTTACTCCTGAATACAGTGAAAAAGTTGCTCTAACGGCCTTGAAGGCCAGTGATTGGCATCTTGATGGTGCATTTGATTTCTTCTACAGACAACCTTATACCAAATCTTTCATAGATGTTCGACATTTAGAGGAATTGTACAACAGATACAAAGGTAAATTTTCCATTTGCTGTCGATTTTGATTTTGACAATAATGCAAATTGCATTCATTACTTTGCCTTTTAGAGTAATCATAATATCATATTGTCTGCATTCTAACTTCTTGAAGAAAATATGATTTCTTAGTCTGAGTTTGTTATCTCTCTTTATAGATCCTTATGCTGATATGATTATGGCTGATGGTATTAGTAACCTCTGCAACGACCTTCAGGTATTTCGCACATACATATACAAATTGTTTTTAATTGTGGTCGTCTGGTTTCTAATTAAATGTTAAGCTACTTAGAAGCTAGGTTGATGAAGATTGCTAGTTCTACTGATATTCATTATTTAATTTACTACGCTATCTTCGGAATGTTATTCTGATACTTGTTTCTGTTTAATAGGTGGATCCTCAAGATATTGTTATGGTACGTCAAGATGTATATTATATAAAAATATCAGGTTGTATCTTTCTGTACATTGTTTTCCCAAGCACCAATTTGCTAGAAGTGTATTCCCCTGATGTCGGGAAAGGAAAAAGAATTTTATATGCATATAAGCTTTCACTAATCTAATTTTTTTCTTTGTAAAATAAAATCTCTAATAACGAATACTCTAATAAAATCCTGTTAGATAAATCCATAATGATGCACTATTGAGGCTTGTCTGACACATTTTGCTGATGCTGCTACTTCAGTTGGTTGTTTCATGGCACATGAAGGCTGCTACCATGTGTGAATTCTCAAAGCAGGAATTTGTTGGTGGCTTGCAGTCTTTAGGGTAATTACATTTCGATTCACTTCATTATCGGATAGCTTGAGTGTAGTATGCTTTCTGATATCAAGTTCATAATAAGTTAATCAAGCATCTTTTGATAACAGGATAGATTCATTAGAGAAATTCCGTGAACGAATTCCATCTATGCGCTCTGAGCTGAAAGATGAGCGTATGTGTCATATCTTATGGTTTTAATCTTCATTTTCTACTTGCTTAATGATAATCGTTCTAAAGATTGACCTAGTTTGATGTAATTTTCTTTTAAATCTTTTTCTTGTTACAGAAAAATTTAAGGAGATCTATAACTTTGCATTCAGCTGGGCAAAGGAGAAGGTGCTTATCTAACATATTCCAATTATCTCTTTTTGTCAAATTACGTTACATACGTCATTAATCATCACCTGGTTTTCCTGTGAGATTTTACGTACTCGTTTTTCTTTTACCTAAGGCTATGAAAGCTCAGGATTAAACCATCACAATGAAATGGCTTGAATATATGCTGATTTACTGTTTACGTACACACTAATACATAAATACATGTATATAAAGAACATGCAAATTTCATGTTTATATGTGTCCATGTGTACATGGTGTTATATATGCTATATACTGCAATGCTGTTAAATAGCATTAAATGATATTCTTTTATGATTTCAGGGTCAGAAGTCTCTGGCATTGGATACAGCAATAGGGATGTGGCAATTGCTGTTTGAAGAAAAACAGTGGCCATTGGTTGATCATTGGTGTCAGTTTTTACAGGTAACCTTAGGTTTGTAGCATGCGCATTCATTTATTTGTCGTTTGTTCGTTATCACTTATTGGGATGAATTAAAAGATTATAATTTGCATTATTTTTTTCTTCAGGCACGGCATAATAAAGCTATTTCTCGAGATACTTGGTCTCAATTACTGGAATTTGCAAGAGTAAGATCCAAGGCCTCAATCATAGGGGTGTTCATGGTCCGGTTCGGCCGGTTTGACGAAGATTCCGGCCTTCCGGACCAAACCGTTAACTGCGGTTTTGGGGACCAAAAACCCAAACGGCCAGGTTGGCTGGACCGGCCACCAGTTTGGTGGTTTAACAGTTTGGTTTTGGCTTTTATAAGTTTTGAAAAAATAATTTCAAAGTCATTATTAGTGTATTTAAATTTCTAAAATGATAAAAATGGTTCATATAATACATATACATAATTACATAATATAAATATAAATAATAAGGTTAAACCTCTGGTTTGGTTTACCTGGCCAGTTCTAAGGTACAAACCGAACCAAATTATTTGGATCTCAAACTGTCCGACTTCCTTCGGTTGGGTGGTTCAGTCGGTTTAAACGGTTTATAACCACCCTTACTCAATCCTGTGCCTGGATCTTAATCAAGATTTTGCTAAACTATTTGTTGTATTAAACTTATGCAGAGTGTAGACCCTACACTATCAAATTATGATGCTGATGGTGCTTGGCCATATCTAATTGATGAATTTGTGGAGTACCTAACCGAAAACGGAATGATTCAAAAGGACAGGATGAAGGAGTGGCTGTAGAAATCCTAAAGGACAGGTTTGTATGATTTATAAAAATTTGGTCTGATGCATAATTTGTTGTGACCAAGTTAGTCTTGTATTGATTTATTATTCAAGGACCGAAATACATGTGTATAAAATGCACAGAAAATTGGCTCAGTGGTTTGTACAAGTGGTTATAGACATTACGTATGACTCGTTGGTTGTAATTCGATTTGCTTGGATTTTCTGTTGCGCCTTCCTTGGTTATTGTTCAGTCGTTTCTTGAATTTTCGTACATTATGCTGAAGAGCAAGGGGGCTGTTTTATTGGCTTTGATTTGAATGTCTTTATTCTGAATTGATTGTTTCAGAAAACAGTAAGAATGTTAAGGAGTTATGATGAATGATCTTAAACACCCTCTTTGATTAGCAAACACGCTCGCCCCATAAGATGATCAAGTGACTTAAACTAAAAAACAAATTTGATACTTATGGTATGATTTATAGTTGTTGGGAGTTATGGATTCTTTTCTTTACTTTTTTCCACATTTCCTTTGATCTAGATATGAGCTAGTCCCTCGAGTTATTCTTCGTTTATCGTTGGAATGAAGATCCACTGAAACCGCCATTGCAATCAAATAAAAGAGGACTACTGCTGCAGTCAAGTTGGAATGAAGATCCACTTAGGGGAAACATCAGTGGAGCAATCGAGTGTCGCTTCATCACCGATTGTTGCTTCATCAGATCTTCGACTGAAGTTTGATTTAAGCTACTTGTGTTAAGGTTGAAAGTGGTTATTGTGATTAGGGGTGTAAATGAATCAAGTTGGCTCGAGAACTAGAGATCGACTCGGTAAAAAGGTCGAATGACCCGAGCCTAGACGAGCTCGAGCCCAATCTCGAGCCTGAAGTATGACTCGAGTAGTTTTCGAGCCTGAGCTCGAGCCTTGCATACAAGGATCTCGCAATCCTTAACGAGCCCACTAATATTTAGTGAAAAAGACTACCATAATCGACCTTGAGCTTGATGCAGTCCTTAATGAAACACAAGATACGAAAAAGTGCAGCCAAATCGAGCTCAAGGTTGAGCCGAGCTTTAGCTTAATTATATCAATTATCCTATAAACGAGCTCGAGCCGAGCTTTGGCTCGTCATTTGTATCATACGCAGATTAAACCGAGCTTATTTGAGCCGATCTCGAGCTTTAGTTTCTCTATTCGAGCCGAGCTCGATCAAAGAACAATAGGCTCAAGCTATTGAAAAATTTAACGAGCCGAGCTCAAGTAGGGCAAGGCTTGATCTCGGCTCAGCTGGTTTACACCCTTAATTGTGATGAATTTATGTAATGCTTCCCTCAAGAATCAATGGTTTCCAACTTGTTTCTGTAATGTTTATGTGAAGACTAAAGAATCATCGATTGAGGATCAAATTTAGAATCATCTACGGTTTCTAGAATGGTTTTCAACTTGTGATCAGCGGTTTTTGGCTTCTTCGGAACGAATTTCGATTCCAATTCATTCCTCGACCAACCAAACACGTATTTAAATGGAACTACTTACAATTTCTAAGTATTACAGAGACCAAACAGGACTGTAGTTTTACTTCAAGCAGACATGCAGTTGATCCATTCCAAACACACATTTAAACTCATCTCCAACTAATCACTTATACCAGACAAAAATGTCAACTTTTTGAAGTACCACATCCATCATGATATCAAAACCTAAAAACCATGTCAAAATAATAATCCAGTGACAAAATAGCAACCATATATCTTTTATTTCCTACACTTTGACGGTTCATAAGATCGAAACAAGATTTATGCCGTCCTTTTTCATTAGAATGGCAACGACAAAAATTCCGAACATGTCTCCCTTCACTGGGAAGCTGCCACAAGGGCCATATGCTCGATCAAATCCAACACACGGTTGCTGCACGCATAATCACATGAAGCCACATAAGCCTGAATTGCATACTTACCATAGGATTAACATTGACAAAAAGAGTGATGGATTCATTATGTTACCTGTAACCCCACTCATTGTCATACCACGACACCAACTTCACGAATGATGCACTTAGCCCTATTCCCGCTTTTGCATCAAAAATACTTGACCTGTAAAAACCATATAAACCACCATGATATATTACTTGTTATCAGTTTCATATATGAAAAAGTCAAAGTCAAAATGAACACTAGACTGACCTGGAATCACCAACAAAGTCATTGGAGACAACATCCTCGTCGGTATACCCAAGAATTCCTTGCAGTGGACCCTCAGAGGCATACCTTCAAATAAAAAGAATCACCGATTTTATAAGACTACTGGTGCATTAGTCCTAGAGGTGAAATACAGTGGGTTGGTATCGGGTCAAAAGATTTATATTGAAGTAGGTTATTTTGAGTACGGATCAGGTTGAATCGGCCCATCAGTTTTCTTTGTCAGTTTTTATAAATAATTAATAAGTTACTACAAAGAGTCACCATCAGTTTTCTGACTATTTACATAAAATGATTTAGGAGTCTGTTAGCATGAGAAATATTTCTTTTGCAACATTCAACCCATATAAAATTTATTTGACCCGTTAGAGATAACCAAAACCCAAATCAAACCCATTTTGTAAGTAAATATATGGGTCCGAAACACCACCTCTACTAATTAAAATCAACTTAAAGAGGGTAATATTAGATAGTTAGATGGCATACTTTACTGCAGCTTTAACATCTTCATAAGAAGCACTCTTCTCAAGTCGACAAGTTAAATCCACAACAGAGACATTTGGTGTTGGGACTCTAAAGGCCATACCCGTCAGCTTTCCATTTAGTTCTGGTAGAACCTTCCCTACAGCCTGAAATTTTAACAAATGGATTAGAAGCGGTAAATCGTGCGGGTTAGGTAATGAATCAAAACAGGCAATTTTGAAAGAAATGGGTCTGCGTTGGTTTGGTTGACCAGTTAATTATTTATGTTTCCTAAATATAAACAAGATACCAAGTAGCTCATTTGAGCCCTTTTAAACCATTTTCTTATGGCCTAAATTGACCAACTTAAAACACAAAAGGGGGATATTTGGTATTTCCAGGCTAATTTTAATGTGTGTTGGACAGTTAGCATTTTGCAAGGTCTAAACCTTCAAAATGGAAGATTCTTTAGCCAGTCCTAAATTAACACAAAACTCAGAAAATAAAGCACCTTCCAGCAATTTAGTTTAGAAGTTTTCACCAATCATATAATAAACGATTTCATGTCTAAGTTCAGAGTTCTCGTACCTTGGCAGCGCCAGTCGAACTAGGAATGATATTTTGTGCAGCACCACGACCTCCACGCCAATCCTTCATTGAAGGTCCATCAACGGTTTTTTGTGTAGCTGAACAAATATTTACAAAAACAATATAATCATGATTATTCTAAAAAAATGTAACGAATGAAAAGCAGGTGTTTGTACACATTTATATGCACAGACATAAAGAGGCAGACAGACCTGTGGTTGCATGCACAGTTGTCATCAAACCTTCAACAATACCAAACTCCTCATGAACCACCTGTAGAATAGCAATATTTCAAAAAGAGTTGGAAATACTAATTAGATATGCAAAACTTGTTCTATTTTACAAATGAAAATAAAGAAAATGATGTTAAACGTTGCAGGAAATGAAAAAAAAATGAGTACCTTGGCCAAAGGAGCCAAGCAATTAGTGGTGCAGCTTGCATTGGATACAATATCCATGTTTGGCTTGTAGGTGGTCTCGTTGACTCCTACAACAAACATAGGTGCGTCGGCTGAAGGAGCTGAGATCACCACCTTCTTGGCACCACCCTGCACATCGACACGAAGAAAAGTCAACCTTCAAGTGCATATGTTTCCTAGAAGTTCAAATGTAGGTGACAAATATAGGCTGGTTGAGTAACATGTCACTCATGTAAAAAACTAGAACTTTGTTTGCAAGTTAAATCTGGTCCCCTCAACCCATGAACACTTTCTTTTACCATTTGAAGAACATTGACAAATAGTATTAAATATGGTTTAAAGCTGTATTTATAGACCTATGAACACTTTATTTCGATACTTACGGATATTTTATACATAATAGTTTATTAAACATAATTAAAAACTATACTATTGACCTGTTTTCATACAAATGGGTTGACATTGTTACTTCTAACTTTAAGTGAACAAACGACCAGCTTTAGGGTTTACCTTTTTGTGTGCTGAGGCCTTATCAAGTGTTGTAAAAACTCCAGAAGATTCTACAACATAGTCAGCTCCAAAATCACCCCAAGGAATCGCTGCTGGGTCTCTGCGTACAGATAAGATGTTTAAGATCAATTTAATAAAAGCTTATTTCACAAATAACAATGGATAAGTGCTTTTTAACAACATAATACAATCTCAACACCTTTGGCTAGTCACTTTTATTTGCTTCCCATTGATTTCCAAAGTTGACTCGTCAACAACCTTGATGGTTCCTTTAAACAGGCCATGAGTAGAATCATACTTCAACATGTAAGCCTGAAAAACATATTCATCTCATAGTCAATAAGATAAATGTAAAATTACCCCCAACTGTCCATAACTTTAAGCTATGATTATCTAATTTTATTCGTCACAGCAACTTCACTTTGAAATTTCCACGTTTTCAAACACCTCTTTCAATTTTGTTGTCCACTTGTCTCGATATATATAAGTTTATTACTTCTAAAAAACAAGAAACCGATTTTGATTTTGCTACCTTACATTAAATAGGGAGTATTGAAAGGTAGAATGTGATTTAGTCAAAACAATGCATGCTTTATTGATTTAATCACATATAGTCATTAAACAAAACCAAGAAACCATGACATAAATGTTTATCTTTACCATGTACTTGGCGTCAATAAAAGGGTCATTGACTGCGACAACCTCGATATCATCTCTAAATGTTGCTATTCTCAATACCAACCTTCCAATCCTCCCAAAACCTACAAGGATCAAGTTAATACAAAGATGCTTTGCATATCATACCACATAAATAAACATAATGACATATATCAAGATAAACAAGATTTAACCATTATATTCCCATTTCATCAAATGATGTAATTATTTGAAAGTAAATCTACAGAATTTACTAAAACACAACTTTGAATTCTAAACATAACCCAATGATATAAAAAACAACAACAACAAATCTTGAGAAAGCATACCATTGATTCCAACTCTGGTCTTCCCACCGGTGCTAGACTCTACAAAAAAATCCAAATAAATAGAATTTGTTACCAAAATAATCCTCAAACAGTGACTTAAGCATTTCATCAAACAGATAGAAGACATATTATAAACACTAATAAATCTTCTCACTTGAAACACTAGGGGGCGTCTGTGTGGCAGTAGCTTTAATAGGCTCAATGCAGTATGCACGAGCCTTCCTGCGTAAATCATCAAAACAAGAAAATCATTTCCACAATAACAAAAGAAAAAATCATCAATCATCAATCATCAATCATCTTCAACAATCAAAACCCTAAACCCACAAACAAACCTCAACTGCAAAGACGAAGATTCCCCAGAAACAGCAGCCCCAAACAACCCCGATTGCAGCTTCAACGACGACACCTACCAAAACCACCAAAATCTTTAAAAAAAAACGAAACTTTACACAACCCATGAACCCATTTACAGAATCCTCATAATAAGGTGGCGAAACACAAGATTTCAAGATTTGGGCAACAAATTCAACCTGCAATCGCGTAGGGTTAGAGGGTGATTGGTGTGATGCTTGAAGAACAGATGGTGGGTTGGTGGATCTGAGAAGAGAGGAGAAAGAAGCCATGAATGTTGTGGGTTGGTGGAGATCTGTGTGTTGTTGTTGCTGTTGATTTGTGGGTCAAAACCCTAGGAGATAAAGAATGAAAAAGAATGGCTTTTGGCGTTGATGAGAAGCAATTTGTGGAGTATTATAATGGTGTGAAGGTCGATGAGAAGGGCCGGCGGGTGGCAATGAGAGACCTTGAATCTTGATACTGTTTATTACTAACACTCACATGTTCAAGAAGAAAGGGGTGGTTTTAATATTGTTTTTTTTTTCAATGGCAAGTTGCTATTTTTAAATAGTTTTCAGTCAAATTGTAAAAAGTGTATATAATTTTGCACATTAATGTATACTATATTATTTAATTATATAATATATATAATGAGGATAAAATTTTAGTTTTGTTTGATTTTAAGAGTTTAAGATGTTATTTGTTTTTTCTGCAAGAAAACGTATGCAGTCTGCGGGCCACATCTGCAGATATCTGCAGCAGAATAGGTGGACCAAACATCTGCAATCTGCAAAAAAAAACTGTTTGTTTTTTTAACATCTGCAGACCCATAAACGAAAAGGGTTTCAACCAAACTCATCAAACCATCAAAATTCAAAGAAAATTTGAGGTTCCGACATCGTAAAGCCATCAAACAACACAACAACTAGAGGAATCATCGATAAAGTGATTCAAAAAGGACCTAAATTTATCATCAAGCAATACAAAAAATAGAAGCTATTCACATGAAATAAGCAAACCATTTTCATCCAAATAAGGGTTTTAACAATACTCCATAACCAAATGTATCACAAACAACTACCATAACAAATGCAAACATCAAGAGCAAAACCTAACGAACTCAAAATCAAATCAGTAAAAACAACACCTCAGGAGACAATAGATCCACTGATTTTGGGGGCTGGAGGCCGGCGTTTCCTCTTCAACCTCCTCATTCTCTTCTTCTTCGATGAGCTGTAAGGGGCTGGAGGGGTTTTGGGGGGAAGCAGATGGGGGAGTTAAATGGTTTTAGGGAAGGAGAAGAAGAGGTCAGAAAAGGTTAGAAGTGGATGGGCAATGGCTTTACTCGTAGATCTCAGTAAGCTCTTTTTTAATTAAATGTCTTCCAAAAAACAAACAATCTACAGAGCTCAACGTCTCTGTGTGGTTTGCGCCGCGCAAACAAAAGAGCTCAGGAAGTGCTTCTAAGAAAAAACAAGCGAGTGATTACAAACCTTTTAAACACTGTAAATCTTTAAAAACTACGTTATGATTATAAAATAAGAAATTAAATATTTGTCAACCGAATTTTAAACAAATTTATCACTCGATTTTTAAATGCCAATAAGTTTTTCGTACGTTTTTAATTTGAAAAAAATAGCATTAGTTTCTTTTTAATTTGAATCGTATAGGATTTAACGGTTAAGGAGACATGAATTAAACCAGCATAGAAATGATATAAATACTACATGTTTATAAAAACAACTAATCAAATGTATACATGTAAATGCCAGGTAAATTTTGGCCGCTAGCTTAACCCCATTTGTATACATGCTATGTATGTCTGCATTATATTAGTATTATGAACCATCATTATTATTTTTAAATTTTATAATTAAATTATTTAATATTTAATAAATAATAGACATTTATTATTCAAACTATCAAAACATTAAAGCCAAAACTGTAAATCGATAACTGACCCACCCAACACAATCGATTTAATTTGTCTTTTCCTGAAAACGTAATTAATGTTTCTTCCCAAAGTTTCGTCAATATCAATCAAACTGAACATAAACGCATCAAAAAAGTAATTAAACTATATTCACATGTAGTTTATATATGTCAATTAAGTCAATTATATTTATAAATCTAAACTACTTATTTATACAATGAAATTAACTATCTTTGTGTATTTTGATTTTGTATTTACGTAATAATTTAATTATAAAGTCACTAATAACAACTATTAAATCATAATGGAGTATTAGATTCCACATTTGATGTTAGACTAAATTTGAAATTCCAATAAGATTATTTTAACAAAGTGTTTCGTCACCGTGATCATGTAACCTAATGATATTTATATCCATCCTAATAAAAAAAATACGTGAATTTAAATCCTAATAGCACTTATATAAGTTAGTCAATATATAATAAATATATATAATAATAATAAGGTTAAAGTAGAGCATATGAAAATACAATGTGGTAATATTATAACAATAAATTGTGTGTAAGATAGGAAGGTAAATAGTTTTGTATAATCAATAATGGATGATATTATGATGACAATATATGTCAATTACTTATTTATATAGCCTGTTATATTATTTTTTATTTTAAGGCTTAAAAGTAGCGATTAAAGTTGATAATCTGGCACCAAATTTGTCTTAAAATGATGATCGGGTCAACCCGAATAATATTGTGTTAATCCGGGTTTAATTTGTGTCGCGTGATTCACGTTTTAGCCGTGGTTTTCATGTCAAACTACTTTCCATGTTATTTGTTGGTTTGGGTTTAGTTAGTCAAACCGAACCAACTACCAAAATGAATCAGGTTTACAACCTCACATCATCGGATCGGATTTTATTATCTACTCCGATAAAATGGTAAATATGAAGTACACGTGATAACATCTCATCCCTACTAATCAAAATTTTATCGTTTATTTCTCATATTTAAAAATTACATTAATTACTGATAATATTATTTTATTCTTCTTTTGATTACAAATAGTTTTTAATAAATTAAAAATATATTTTTTATTGTCATTTCTAAAAAACTATTTTTTATTAAAATAATAATGTTTTTCAAAACATCAAACTTTATTAAAAATACAAGATATTTTAAAATCAGTGTTTTAAAAAAGTATTATTTTACAAACCAAAAATAATTAAAATTGGGAGTTATAATAAAAATATTTTTAAAAACAATATGTTTAATATTTTTTCAAAAAAAACAAAAAATAAAAGTTTAGAAACAAAAGTTTTAAAAGTTGATATTATCTTTTTATTACTTATAGTCCTTACTAATACGTAATTTTAATCATATATTATCTTAAGTATTGTTTTATAATTATAAAATTTCAATCTATTAAATATTTTATTTATTTAATTTTTATAATATATGGATTACTAAAGCTAGTTTATATAATTTTATAAACATATAAAGTTTCTTAAAGCCTATATTCCATGGGGGTGTAGAATTATGTATGACTGAAAAAATCAAAGTTGTATCGTATTCTTAGCTAGAAAAAACCAAACAGAATTGCTTTTTCGGTTATTCGCATTGGTTCGTAAGTGTATCTGAATTTTGTATTAAGTTTTTTGTTTCATTTATTCTTGTCTATTCAGATAACCGAACTGAGTTTAGCGGAATAATAACTGGTTTAATTGGATAACCAAACCGATGTGCTTATTAATTATTTGGTTTGGTTTCTAGTTGTATCTAAGTTGCTTATTCGGTATTCAATTTCATAAGTTCTTGGTTATTCGGATAACCGAACTGAATAATAACTGATTTAATCGGATAATTAGACCAAATAAAACGGTTTAGTATGGTTTAATCTATTGAATTTGGTTAGATTAGACACATTTCTAATTTAGAGTGGTTTTGGATTTTGGTTAGCCCCAAAAATTTAAAACCAAATAAATCGATATCCGAGCACATAAACACCCCTATTGTATTCAATGGAGTTTATGAGGCCTATGCAAATTATAAAAAAATAATATGCATATATTCAATCTCTTATAAGAGGCAAATGTCATACCACTAGATCACTTTTCAGAACGTGTTTGATTTTTATTAACAATAAATCATCATACTATATCAACATTAGTGTAATAAGCATATGATAACCATGAAATACAACTAGACACTGTTTTATGTGTACCTAAGCTCTACATTTCAACTCATGTTAACTAGATTTGTAAATCTAGCAATTGTTTACCCTTGAACCCTAACATAGTGGATTCATATGGAAAGAAGCAGAGGTAAACAAGTAACTAAAATTAATGTAAATTTTTTAATAGATGTAACTATTCAAAATTTTTACCTTGGAGGGTTTGTATTTGAGTTTTATAAAAGATCCTTTTAAGTTTTTATTACTAGACCATCTTATGTGGTTCAAATTAATATGAAATATTTTGTGATTGTCAAATGTGTATTGGTATTTGTTAGGCACTCGACATCCTTATATCTTATTTAATAGTCACTATTGTATATAGTATCCTAATATAATATACGTCGCATGTGTCCACTCATTATACATCACAAGGTGTGTTTCCTCGCCACATAAAACTTGTAAGACTCACCTCCACATGTTATGACATGAACCTTTTTAATCTTTCTTCTTACGATTTACAGTAGTTTTAAACTCATATTTAAATTTAAAGGTTGGAAATTAAAATTTTCCCAGCTGTTTATTATTGTCAAAATCAATCCTCGCACGTTTAAACATTTGTTGATTCCTATAACAAAGATTAAACAATAATAACGGTAACAACCCCGATTCATCAACTTGATTACGCTTTGAATATCATTCTAATGTTTCGTACATTCGAGTATGATGGTCCCCTCTCGCACCTAATGGATTTGATGTTGAAATCATGTGATGGTCCCCTCTCATACTTTTTTTTTTAAATGTTGAAATCTTGCTATTGTCCCCTATCACTCCTAAAGTATTTGATGTTGAAATCTTGTGACAAATCGCAACCTAAAAACTACTTTAAATAAGTACCCCATCCACTATATTATTCTCTATAATAACAAGATGCTAGGGTACTCAACCCCTTAAAATGCTTCCAATATTTGCTCCAATGCCCACAACATATATTTCACACTTTTAACTTCCTTATTATTATTTAACTCAACAAAGCAACAATGAGTAAACAACACACATAACCATTCATTAAAATCAACTGCTTATAGGGTTTATAATAAGTATTTTACATACATTAAATATATATTATAAAAGATTAGTAGATGTCGAGTATGCTTCTAGCAAGAACACAGACGTGTTAGTTACTCGTCAATTGGTGACGAAAAATTGTCCTTAGTTGGGCGTTCAAGTATTATCGTAGACGAATATATAGATCTAGGAGCATGACTAGATGGTGTTTTAATAGTTGTTCTAATAAAAAACGCTAACTCAACAAAAGTTGCTTACATTTTTCACATGATATGAGTTTTGACCGATATAAATAAAATTATATACATACATCAATGGTCTATGAAGTAGCTTTATACAATGGTCTACAAAGCATCAATGCATATATCACATAAGATGTTAATACTTAACTAATCTACACGTATATTATCCCTCAGAAGTCAGGAAAACAAGCTGTTACGGGTCAACCAAACCCGACATACTTTGACAGACCATCGTTGCCCTCGTAGAGTATTTTAGTGGCATATTTTGTTTTTCTTTCTTATACTTCGAAAAAACAAGTTTAACTGTTTAATACAAGAAACATCATTGCACAAGAGTATGAGGGTGAGGCACAGTTTTAGAGTTAAAAATCAAATGCACCATGTCAAGATGGTTTTTAGATGGCAAATGCCAACCAAAATTGCTTTATTTCCCATGTTCGTATCAAATACATGGCGATGGCGATATTAACTATCATCGAGTCTGGTTCATATATCAAACCACCTGTTCAGTTCTACACTTATCGTTTAAAAAAAAAAGACTTAAACATGTTGAGTATCTCAGTTGGAAGCTGCCACCAATGCCATATGCTCTATCAGGTCCAACACCCGATTGCTGCACATAATCAGTTTTAACTTTTAAACACTCGTTTAATAACCCACATTTATGCAAGCAGCAACCCAGATGGGCCCGAATGAAAAAAAGAAAGTTGTGTTTTGTTACCTGTAACCCCACTCATTGTCGTACCACGACACCAGCTTCACAAATGATGCACTTAGCCCTATGCCGGCCTTTGCATCAAAAATACTTGACCTGCAAAGGTCAAAGTCAACATCTTTATGGTGTACACAAATATGAGAAAGTCAAAGTCAAATGAACACTAGAATGACCTGGAATCACCAACAAAATCATTGGAGACAACGTCTTCGTCGGTGTACCCAAGGATTCCTTGCATGGGACCCTCAGAAGCATACCTTTAATATAAAGAGAGACCGTTTATGAGACAACTTGCTAATTGCACAGTAATTACAATAAACGTAATAAGGTAATCTTAGATGGCATACTTTATTACAGCTTTAACGTCTTCATAAGAAGCACTCTTCTCAAGTCGACAAGTTAAATCCACAACAGAAACATTCGCTGTTGGGACTCTGAAGGCCATACCCGTCAGTTTTCCATTGAGTTCTGGTAACACCTTTCCTACAGCCTGTAATTTAACATAAAACAATAAATTTTCTATGCTCACAATCTCTTCTTATCTTCAAACAACACAATATTATTGCAAATTTCAGAAATTAAGCAGATTAAAAGAAAGAAGCTCAAAAGTTTTCACTTTTAACTGATAAAAAAATTTAAGATTTCATGTTGTTATGTAAAAATCGCTATGGATGAGATGTACTGAGTATGATTATGATTATGTGTTATGTAAAGATCCTTGTACCTTGGCAGCACCAGTTGAACTAGGGATGATATTCTGTGCAGCACCACGACCACCACGCCAATCCTTCATTGAAGGCCCATCAACGGTCTTTTGTGTAGCTAAACAAATGTAGAAAATAATATAATCATAATTTTCTTTTTAATGCAAAGTATAAAAAAGGAGGGTATATACACAATGTATATGCACAAACATACACACACAAACAGACCTGTGGTTGCATGCACAGTTGTCATCAGACCTTCAACAATACCAAACTCCTCATGAACCACCTGCACAAGAGTAGCGAGTCGCAATTCAACAGGAGTTGGAAAAATTATTTGATATGGAAATGCTTTTCTATTTAATATTAGACCAATATATTAAGAAAACGAGGCCCACAAATCACAATTGCAGGAACTCAAATCGATTGTACCTTGGCCAAAGGAGCCAAGCAATTAGTGGTGCAGCTAGCATTGGATACAATATCCATGTTTGGCTTGTAGGTGGTCTCGTTTACTCCTACAACAAACATAGGTGCATCGGCTGAAGGAGCTGAGATCACCACCTTTTTGGCACCACCCTGTACACCGACACAAAGAAACCTCAACCTAGGAGTACAGATGCCATTTAGAGATCAAGTAAACCAAACTCAATCTTTTACCTTCATGTGTGCTGAAGCCTTATCAAGAGTAGTAAAAACTCCAGAAGATTCTACAACATAGTCAGCTCCAAAAACACCCCAAGGAATAGTTGCAGGGTCTCTGAACATGTATGAATTTAATGTTTAGGAAAAGACATAAAAGTTCATTTCACAAGTAACAAATGTGTAAATACTATTTACTAAAAGACCATTTATATACCTTTGGCTAGTAACTATTACATGCTTCCCATTAATTTGCAAAGTGGATTCGTCAACAACCTCAATAGTTCCTTTAAATGGGCCATGTGTAGAATCATACTTCAACATGTAAGCCTGAAAAGACAATTCATTTCATGGCTACCTTTCAAATACATTTGCATTATATTCATATATAATATTATGTTCGCTTAAAATACATTTTATGTGTTCTATTGCATGGCATTTAGAAGGCTAAAGTCAGTGCACCAGTGAGCAATATTTTGACTTAAATAGGCTAAAACTTTGGACTAATAACTGATCAAAAGGAGTCATTGTTACCATAAAGACATATTATTGTGAGATTCATTCTTACCATGTACTTAGAATCAATAAAAGGATCATTGACCGCAACAACCTCAATATCATCTCTAGAAGTTGCTATTCTCAATACCAACCTCCCGATTCTTCCAAAACCTGCAAGGTTAACGCGATAACGCTCTTCAATCTCTAGTCTAGTACGCCACAATACACAAAATGATATATGATCATCAAATAAACAAAATCACAAGTTCACTTTTATAAGATAAAGTAACTTTTCAAAACCAATTCCAAAACTGAAGCCCCAATTTGACTTTCATATACACCTTAAATAAGTACAATTAGAACATAAATTGCCTAAAGATCACCAAACAACTACCTTAAAAAGAACAATTAAAAACACTAATAAGCTATCAACTATTCTACCATCATTGGTTACTCATACAACAAGAAAACATGCTAATACTCAGAAACCATACCATTGATTCCGACCCTGATCTTCCCTCCGGTTCCGGCCTCTACGAAAAATTCAAATACATACAGTTTGTTCAGAGAGAAAATGATAA
Source organism: Flaveria ramosissima (assembly GCA_025215565.1). Classification (NCBI taxonomy): domain Eukaryota; kingdom Viridiplantae; phylum Streptophyta; class Magnoliopsida; order Asterales; family Asteraceae; genus Flaveria; species Flaveria ramosissima. The sequence goes on along the minus strand of CM046039.1, from coordinate 77,170,054 downwards.
ACAGTAACATTGAAGCATAAACGCATGCTGTAAATGTTCTTACTTTCAACAATTGGGGGTATCTGCGTAGCAGTGGCTTTAATTACATTGATTCTGCGTGAATTAGACGTCCTGCGTTATCAAATCACCAACAAAATCGAACAGATTATCATACAACTATCGTAACACTACAAACACATAAAAAACAACGTACGATCAATTCAACAAAACTCAACTGTAAAGACGACGATCCTACGGAAACAGCAGCAGCAAAGGTTGAAGATTGAAGCTTTAACGACGATCGATTGGCGAATGAGGGTGCAGAGGGCGATTGACGGTGTGATTCAAGAACCAAGGGTGTGTTAACCGATCGGAGAAGAGATGAAAAGGCCATTGTGAATGTGGGTTGGTGGGTGGATGTTGAATCAAAAACCAAACCCTAGAAAGAAGAAAGAAAGAGGGGTTTTGGGGTTTGTTAGAGGGGTGAAAAGGGTGAGTATTTAAATGGTGGAAGGTGGCGGAGATCGTTAGAAGAAAGCAGGTGATGTAAGACTATTGGTAGTTACAGCTGTTGAACAAAGACAAAACTAACGTCGAGACGGAATACGTGTGTAACGGTGGTGGTGGTGGTGGTGGCGGTGGCGGTGGTGATGGTGGTGGTGGTGGTGGTGGTGGTGGTGGTGGTGGTGACGGTGGTGGTGACGGTGGTGGTGGTGGTCGCCGGAGTGAGGTGGGCTTAGTTTCTGATGTTGAAAGTGTCGTGTAGTGGAGTGTCACCTAACACCCTTGTAAAATTCGCCCATACTATATAGCCTTGTAAAATCAGTAATGGGAAAAAAAGAAATTATTGTTATTTTTCTAAATTTCAAATAAATCGTATTTTTTTTCTTTTTGACTTATATGCATTCTGTGTATCACATCTAAAAGAAGAGGTGGATCATACATTTGTAGTTTGTAACAAAAAGAATGTCTGTTTTTTAACATTTGTTGTATGCTTAAATCAACTGGTGGCGGTATACGGCGGTGTTGGACGGTGGTGGTGATGGTAGATGGTGGGTGGCGGTGGACGGTGGGGTGGTGGTGGTGGCGAACGATGGGTGGAGGCGGACAGTGGTGGTGAACATGGGTGGTGGTGGGTGATGGTGTTTAATCCTTTGCAGACATTAGAAGTATAAGTGGTTGTGCCCAGACTGCACCATGCAGACCTTGCAGTCTCGTGCAGACATATTTTAATGAAAAGTCTTCCAGAAAACAAACACTCTATAGACTTAAACGTCTGCGCGACACAGACAAAAGAGGTCAGGAAGAGTTTTTCTGCAAAAACAAATACCCCCTAAGTTTATACAAGTTTTCAAAATCCTAAAATTTGCTTTAATGTTTTAGTTATGGTTATTTTTTCTAGAGTTAATTTTTATATTGCTCCTTGAATTTTGATAAAAATAATTATTTTTCTCCAAAAAATTAGAAACATTAATTTATCTCCAAAAGTTTTATAAATTGTTTCGATTTCGGTTCAAAAGCTTTGTAAGTTTGAATTTTAGTTGAAACAACTAATGAAACTTTTAAACTGAAACTGAAACAAGTTAGAAAACTTTTGAAGACAATTTGATGTTTATAATCTTTTGAAAAAAGATAGTTACTTTTATCAAACAATTTATTATTTTAATTTCGAATAAATCATATTTTTTTCATATTTTTTTTCTTTTTCTATACAACTTTTCAACACATAAACGTACAAATCCTAAAATTTGTTTTAATGTTTTAACTATGGTTATTTTTTCTAGAGTTAATTTTTATTTTGCTCTTTGAGTTTTGACAAAAGTAACCATTTTCCTCCAAAATATTATAAACATTAATTTACCTCCAAAAGTTTCATAAATTGTTTCGATTTCGGTCCAAAAGCTTTATAAGTTTGGATTTAATCAGGTTATCCTCTTAAACTTCTTACTATCTCTCATGTGTTTTAACGCTTCTATCCACAAAGGGATCACAATGAATGCGGTGATGATGCTAATTCTAAGTCGGAGACGTCTCCTCCATTATACCACTACGTCACACTTTATCCTACATCTTAGCAGGGAACATTTCTTACAGCACCAAAGGAGGCCCTTAAGGTGGTTACATTCCATCGACAACAACGGTGAGCATAACATGGGACGACCCGAAAAACCAAACCGGCTCAATTCATTATATATGCACATGGTCCAGTCTGCGATCCTAAATTTTGAGCCCTTAAGGTGGTTACATTCCATCGTCATCATGGCTAAGCATAATTTTGAACGCTTACGGGTTTTCACTTGAATACATCTCGTTTCTCACTCATGCACGTTTTAAGTGAATTTTAATTCTGATGAAAATAATATGATTTCAATTAATAGTCCACTTCATATTTCTCATATTGGAAACTAAAAATATAGTTTCTTGTTCATAAATATTCAGCCTTTAAGATTAGGAGACAAGCAAGCAATATTGATTAAAAAAAGAACTTGGAGTGTGGCCACTTTATCTAATCCGATTGAACCAATATCATACTTAAGCAAAATCCTATTTTTACTCACCTGTAACTTTATTTGTTGTAGAAGAATTTAAAAATTTGCATATTTTCGTATTTGTAAGCTTTGTTGTACTTGTTTAGTGCCTTCAAGTATCATGACATTGTATTTTAGTGTGTTTAGTTCTAGCCAATTAAAACAACAAACTTTTTTTTTCGGACCGACCCGACCCAATTAGTAGAACCGGCCCGGACCGGCCCATCTTTATTAGGTATGGTCCTTGGTCCTTAAATCTCATACGCTTCAGTCATTTGTTTGGGCCAGTTCTTGTCGGTTTGGTTCGGTCCGGGTTTGACCCGTGGCACACCCCTAATCATCATAATAGATCACGTAACATGATTATTGATAGGATCATGTTCATATTTGAAACAAAAGACATGATCAGTCTATCGTATCGTGTAGTGTTGTTTCGTGTCACGTTTAACATGTTTTGTCCGCTCTAGCCAAAACCAAACCTTACAAAATCTAACACCCTGCCTGTAATGCTCGTGTCGCATCCACCCTTGAAGCCCCACCATAAGCAGGCACCATGTCATCGACCTGTCATCCTCTACCACTCACCACTTTGTTAGTATGTTACTTTATTCCATTCATAATTACTATTGTGAGTGAAATTAAATACAAATTAGGCTAAAATCTTTGATTATTATATTACTGAGACTGTTATTGGTAACATAAGTAAAAGTTTGGATATTACTAGCCAGATTAATAGTATAAATTATTATCAGCCAATGCGTAATAGTTTGGATTATTAAAATTCAATTTGTCAATCTTAATAACATAATTATATCTCAAGATGAATAAGAAAATAAGTAATGTGTATATTTTAACTATTTAATACTGTTATCAACATACTATCACTATTTTATATTTTCCACTTATATTTGTTTATTTTGTTCATTTATTTATCAAACAAAAAAGCATGAAAAAAAGTTTTCTTATCGACAAAAGGTTAATTCGTTTAGTTAAACTTAGGTGAATAAATATGAACGAGCCCTCATTCATATTCGTTTCATTGTATTACAAAAGGCCGGTAGAAAATAAAAGTATTAAACATATGATGTTCTCTACCACATAGAATGAAGTTTAAATTCATAGGCAAATTGAATTTTAATGATTCAAACTACAACTTTGACCAGTAATACTTCGTACTATTAATCTGACAAATAATAATCATAATTTTTAATTTGAATTACTAATGACAATCCTGCCAAGATTATCATTCATTGATTTACATTTACTTTTCACTCAATTTGTTAACGATGATGTTTGTGAATGAAATAGGGGAACATGCAACGAAATTGAGTGAAAAGAATATAAATCAAGTGTAAATCAATGATAATTATGCTATTAGAACTACTATTGACTGTAAAAATAAAAGCTAAGATTATTATTAACCAAATTAATAGTATGAATTATTATCGGTTAACATGTCATAATTTGAATTATTAAGATCTATTATGAAATTCATAGGTGTAAGTATAGATTATTAAGGTGATGTATACATGATATGTAAATAGAAGGAGATTATGAGTTTAAATATTACTGTGAGTAAAATGCTAAGAGTTGATCCGGAGGTTTTCTCAGTAATAAGTTTACTCCTGAAAGGGTTGAGGGTGCGGTTATAAATAGGTGGACCCGATTAATATAACAATCATAATACGAAGTAGGGTCGTACAATTGATGTTAAAAAAAACATAGATTATTAATGGTTGTATATAACGAGTTAGTTAAAATAAAAGATAAATTGCAAGTGAAGTTTTAATTCTTTTTAGAATATTAGATGCGATTTCCAATCGATTTAATATTTGTTTTGATAAAATCCATCAACGAACGAGAACGATAATGTAGCATCAGGGAGGCCTTGATCATTTGACTTTTGGAATCGTGTATGAACAGCAAAAACCTCAAAAATCCCACCAAAAACAACCACTCTAAATCAACCCAAATCATCAACAAATCACACTCAGATGTTGCTTCGTTGAATTTGGAGTCTTTCTCATTACGTTCTTAAGGTATATGATATGATCTACCCTTTGATTTTCTAGTGTTTTCTTATCGATTAATTCGATTTACGGCAGTTTGGGATCTGGGATTGTTGTAATCGATGGGATTGTTAATTCGATACTGTTAATCTCGATTGCATTATCGTATCCTCTTTGTTAATCAAGCTAACTGTTTTGATTTTCAATTTTATGGCATTTGTCGCACGATTTGACCTTTGAAAGTATGAAGATTAGGGTATTGATTAAGTTATTTATCTGTGGTGTTCTAATCATGTTTATGGGAGGAAGTCAGCTCGATTCAAACTAGTTGTGGAAGTTGATAATTTAGTAATTTTAAGGCTGCTGCGTATTTCTTATGTGAAACTATGGGATTACATGTTGTTACTCTGAACTTTATGTTTGTGTTGCCTGTAGACACCAATACGTCGTAACCTGTGTTTAGTTTTACTTTGGAAGCAATAAACCGAATTCGTCTTGAAAAGTCTGGTCAAGTTTGCATCTGCTGAAGTTATGTCAATGCTATTGATGGGTGATAAAGTTATGCAAGTCAAAATCTTAAGTTGTTTAACTTGTTTCGTTTGCTGTTTATGTTACCTAAAGTTATAATGAACATGTGTAAGTATGCTGAAGTTAAAGCACCATTACTACATACAAGTTGTACGTTGTGTGATATACTGATATTGGAGCAATTAGCAAGCACGCACAATTTAATTTAAGTTTAGTCGAATGTACTTACTAAATCATGTTTCTGCTTCTGTGCTTAGATAAATGTTCATTCGTAATTGAATTATTCTCCTTTTGAAGGTTCCAAGCTCATTAATGATCCATGAGGTTCTTCATCAAATTCGTACAGTCAGATTTATTCTATAGTAAACAGTATAGTTAGCACTATGGTTATTGATAGCAGACCTGTCCTACTATGATCTAAAGGTTCAAGAATGAGTAATCCTCCTACAGGTTCTAGTCAGTTTCCATGCTATTTGAAATCAAGATATATTGCAAAGTGCAATAAATTTTGACATTTGAGAGAGGTCTAAATAGATAATTTCTACAATGGAACACTCAAAATCTGACAACCATATTCAATACAATCCAATTCAAGCTGAGAGTCTTGACTCTATATATTCATCTCAAAGCTTTCAAAATGCAAACCCTAGACCTCCTGTAGTCAACCCCGTGTTGAATTATTCCATTGGAACTGGTGAAGAATTTGTCCTGGAATTTATGCGTGATCGGGCCAACCCTAGGATGCCATTTGTTCCACTTCCTGCAGGTGATCCTAGTCGTACACCTGGCTACTTGGAACTAAAAGGCATTTTAGGCATCAGTCATACTGGATCCGAAAGTGGGTCGGATATTTCCATGGTTAATATTGTAGAAAGAGGTTTGAATCGTCTTGAAAATAATCACCAAACTTCATCAGAGTTTAACAGTGCACGTGGATCAGATAGTTCACCAAAGATTAAAATCTTATGCAGTTTTGGTGGGAAAATATTACCACGCCCAAGTGACGGAAAGCTTAGATATGTTGGAGGAAGTACACGGATTATTCGCATAAGAAAAGATATATTTTGGCAAGAATTACGCCAAAAAGCATTGGAAATTTATATTGAAACTTATGCAATTAAATATCAGCTTCCTGGGGAGGATCTAGATGCTTTAGTTTCAGTTTCTTGTGATGAAGATTTACAGAATATGATGGAGGAATGTAATGTATTAGGTGTAGGAGAAGGGTCACAAAAACTTAGATTATTTCTATTTTCTTTAAGTGATTTGGATGAAACTAATTTCAATCATGGTAGTTCTGGTGGTGATAATGAATTTCAATTCGTGGTTGCTGTAAATGGGATGGATATGGGTTCAAGACGGGAATCAGGTATGCGCGGTTTGATGACATCATCAGCTAATAATCTAAGTGATCTTGACAGCCAAAATGTCGAGAGGAACACATCACCTTTGACTTCTGTTGACGTCAATCTTTCTTCATCAAATGCTTATGGAAACCATAACCAGATGCATCATGGAGAATGCAATCTAGAAACTTATGTTCCACAAAAGGAGGAAAATATGAAGAATGATAGTTATGTTAAGCAAGAAGTTAAACAAGCTAATGTTAGATCCCCGAGGGATGATGTGGCATCACCAGGTGTCCTACCTGCCGAAGGAAAGCTTCCTCCAAAACCTAAAATGAATGAGGACAGGCATCAAGACCAGATACACGCGAAAGCTGCTGCAACTAAAGAAAATGATTTTGGTACAACTGGCAATGTTGTAGGTCCAAATAACTCGGGGACTGATCTTATTGATTTGAATTACCTCGAATCACCTTCACGGGTTTATCATTCTGAGAGAATTCCTCGTGGACAGTTGGAGAAAAATAGGTTGACCAAGTCAGATGATACACTCGGGTCACAATTGCTTGCTACCCATTTACAATCTGATGTTGACCCAATCTCAGAATCGGTTGGAAGTTTGCATAGCGAAGATCTAACATCTCAAATAACCCATGGTGGACTAGTCAACTATGAAAAGTCAAGCGACGCAGCAAAAGTAAATAATGATTTGGTTCAGGATGCCAGCAATGTACCAGAAACTAGTCAAACTGTCATGGTCAATGAGAAGAAATTTAAGCATGATAAACCATCAGAAACTGGCTCACAACTGAATCATCATGCTCATCCTGCATATAACAGTCAGGCTGGAAGTGAGAGTGCTACTGGTGGCGATCAATCTTCTACGTCTAATGTGGTTTCCCAGCCAGAACGAGGAGACATTTTGACTGATATTAATGAACGGTTTCCTAGTGATTTTCTTTCTGATGTATTTGCAAAAGCAATATCCGAAGATTCACATGGAGTCGGTGTTCTACCACAAGATGGTGTCGGATATAGTATGAACATAGCAAATTATGAACCTAAAAACTGGTCATTTTTTCAGAAATTAGCACAAAATGAGCTTCAAAATAAGGATGTGTCTCTTATGGACCAAGACCATCTTGTGTTTCTATCTAAATTTCAAAACGCTCAAGACGAAGCCTCTGTGGGATATAACTTGTCGCAGTTTCCTGATGACATGGATTCCCATACCACTCTTATTGAAGATGAAGAAAAAGAAATTCATGTTTCAGAATCCACATCTATGCAACCACCTTATAATCCATCACAGATGGAAAATAGTGAGGGAATACAGCCTGATGATCTGGCAGAAAATGTGAAAATGCCATACTCAGAGTACGAGGTACTTCTTTATCACTGCTAGTAGAGGTGGCAAGATGGGTGGGTCGGGCAGGTTGGGTTAAATAACGAGTAATTTTTAGTACAGGCAGGGTGGTTCGGGTTGAATTGAAACTGGTTTTTTTCACCTTTCTAACAAGAATTTGTACTATAACCAGGATTATGTATGCATAGGTCAGACAAGTCGCCATGGCCGCCGAAATTTCCGAACAGCAATTTAGGCCACCCAAACCCAAGTATCAGTTTTGTTTCTGTTTTGTCAATTCCAGCTAAAAACCAACCGGGAAACTTTAAAAAGACCAAGTTGCCCCTAACTGTAAAAAAATTAAACTAACACAAAAACCAATATAAATATGTAATACCTATGTTAACCCTAATGTGGCAAGTTTAAGTTATAATTGGAGGGCATTTTTGTCATCCAGCAAGTTTGTCGCTGGAATTGGCATAGACGAAACCAAAATTGATACTTGGGTGGCCTTGCTGTAACTTTTGAATACTTGGGTGACCTATTCATACGTTATCTCTGCCTCTCTGGATAATTAACGCATTATGTGTGATTACAAAAGTACTGTTACCATAATAATTGATGTCTTTAAGTAAAGTTATTTAGGAGGTTGTATACATTAGAGATACACTTCATGCCACTTTCAACCTGTCTGACCAGTTCCCTTTTTGTCATAACTTTTATTTGACCAGTTATATATTTAAGGGAAGTAACCCAAATCAACCATACATAAGTAAACAGGTCAAATTGGTCATTTGCTCAGTTAGATTCGTGTATATTAAACCTACTGAACTAAAAGGGTCCTTTGCTCTATATGATGCATGTAGGTTGAATCAAGGAATGATGGGCTACCTTCTATTGATCTCTCTCTAGGTGATGTTGATATCAGTTCCTTACAGGTATAACCCATATCAAACAAACAAACAAACATACCCAGTATATCCCACGTATAGTAAACTATTTGTAGGTACAACCCACATCACAATTGTTAAAATGATATCAGTTGTAATATAAAAAAAGACAGAATTAAGTTTTATGTGGTTGTTGCTGCAGATTATAAGATACGAAGATCTTGAAGAATTAAGGGAACTTGGTTCTGGTACTTTTGGTACTGTGTACCATGGAAAATGGAGGGGAACAGATGTTGCAATTAAACGCATAAAAAAAAGCTGCTTTGCTGGCAGGTCATCTGAGCAAGAGAGATTAGTAAGCATCATTTACATCTTGTAACAACTCAACCTCACTATGGGGGTGTTTAATTTGGTTTTAAAACTAATTATCTAGTATTGCAACTACAGGTTGCTATGATTGCATTCTGATGTTACAATAAAACAAATTACATAGTTATCCATATTTCGAAACCAAACTGAGAGACTTTTACTCGCATCTCACAAGACTTGTCCCCTTTTTCGTAAGAATGTTGTTTTTAGTTATCTACCATTAATTTTGTGGGAGACCAACTGGCCTTTGGTCTAGCAGTATTCTGGGTTTATAAGTACTTAGTAGGTAGGTAGGTGGGTTAGAGGGTACATGAGTTTGTTATTTAAAAAGAGAAATTGTTGGAGTTTATGTTTCTTGATTCTCTAATTATTGATAACCATTAATCAATTATTTAGTTTCTAGATAAGTCTTAGTACGTAGTGTCGAATTCAAATGAGGACCACTAAATGGTTAGGAACTAAAGGAACCACTTTTTAGCCTTTGATCCTGGAACGAACAAAATGAGAGAATGGTCGTGATTCATGGAGCAAAAGACACATAAGAGACAAGATATTTTAAACCACTTAAAAATACAATCCAAGGGTTAGGAAGTTGTTCCTTTAGCTCCTAATTATTTAATGGTTTTCATTTGAACATCTCTCTAGCTAACCATTAGTTGCCTTTCTAGTGATTCAATCATTATCCTAAATAAATTTGGATTACAATTGAATAAGATATAGACAACAATTGGGATTGCTTTCCTATGTCTTTAAATTTACTTGTTTAGATCATTAATCAATAACAAAACACAACTTTTTAGTTTTTCATGTTTCTACAAGGTTCTTACATAATCAGAACTTTTCAAAAACTCAACACAACTGATCCTATGATTGTTACAAATTCAGAGAACAAAAGCACATCCTACAATCCGTTTTATTATAACTTATTGTTAGAGTCTGATTTTTCAAAAGGACATAATAACTTTTATAGCGCACATTCAAACACCCCCTAACTAGTTACAGTTTGCTTTAAAGGAAGTTGGGTATAATATCTTTTTATAATGGTCTTAGTTTACAAGCCAACTGCTGGCCATTCTTTCATTCTTCAATACACTTTTTACCTAATTAACCTTAAACTTTATTCGTCCTATAATCACATGATTCCACTTTTCATCTTAAATTTGTTTTTATTTTTTTAAATTCTAGACAGTAGAGTTCTGGCGGGAAGCTGTAATTCTCTCAAAGCTCCATCATCCAAATGTAATGGCATTTTATGGTGTGGTACATGATGGGCCAGATGGAACATTAGCTACTGTCACAGAGTTCATGGTTGATGGCTCACTAAGGCATGTCTTACTTCGCAAAGATAGGTAATACTTGCCAAATTATAGTTGCATTTATTAGTGCTATAAGTTATATATATTTTCATCTAACAAATATATAATTTTTAGACATCTTGATCACCGCAAGAGGCTTATAATTGCAATGGATGCAGCCTTTGGAATGGAGTACTTACACTCCAAGAACATTGTGCATTTTGATTTAAAATGTGACAATCTTCTTGTGAACATGAAGGATTCTTCACGCCCTATATGCAAGGTTATCACATGGGATGTATTTAGTTGGGTCTTTCTTAGATATTAATGCTATGGATGGGAATTACTGGGTTTGGTTATGGTTTTTTAGAGATTTTTGAATGACACTTTAACTCTATGCTTATGCAGGTAGGTGATTTTGGGCTGTCAAAAATCAAGAGGAACACTTTGGTCTCAGGTGGAGTTCGGGGAACCCTGCCATGGATGGCTCCAGAGCTGCTGAACGGTGGCAGCAACAAAGTATCTGAAAAGGCAAGAATACCCTTCTGCAGCCCCAATTATATATTTTATCTAAACACCTAATTTTCTTCCTTTTAATGTTGTCTATTTTTGCTATGTGACAGGTTGATGTTTTCTCCTTTGGGATCGTGTTATGGGAAATTCTGACTCGTGAGGAACCATATGCTAACATGCACTATGGTGCAATCATAGGTGGGCATTGCATAATTTATTGTGATTTTTTTTTTGTTGTTTTTTGAGCTTTAGTCGCTTATTTTATATCTTTTGATAATACCTAAACATGGCAATCTCGACCTGGTTACTTATAAATAGATTCTTTTAATCTCAGCAAGTCTAATAAAAAATGTTAGCTACGAGGGTGACAAAGATGCCGCTGCCTATTTTTACATCATGCTACCTCCAAATTCTTTCAATCCAAAAGATTTAGATTATTATCTTTTATACTGCTTCATAACCATTATTAACGCCTTAGTTATTTATAAAAATGGACAAATTAGTATCAGCGAGTCAGCCCAATCTGACCCATCCTTTTTTGACCTGCTCCATAATGACCCATTTCCAGATTACCCATATAGCCACCCCTAAAATATATATTAACTTAGTTGACTTGATAAATCTAGCATCATATAATAATACTAATAATCATAACAGATAATTATGAAGATCTGAAATTAAATAATAAAATTCCATGTCAACAAAAGATTAATTGAAACTGCCACATCAACAACTTGATACGTGCGACACCCCTTCTGCTCCACCACCCACGTTTCATGCCCCTTGCGAACCAACCATCATCTACGTGACTTTCTCTATGCTAGAGTAGTGGGTTAGTGGTTTACATCATGCTCCAGCTAGTTTTCCCTTTGTTAATTCCTTGATTGTAAGCCTACGAAAAGGCCTTGCTAGTTTATGAATGTGTTGTTCAATTGATCCAAAATACCTTCTGTTATCTTCTGTTTCTCTTGTTTCCCAAATTCATACATATCACAACTCCTTTTATAAAAAATGCCACATCTGCAACTTCCAAGCATTTTACCTGGGTTTGCCCTCCTCTTTTTAACGGCCAAAACGTAACAAACTGGAACACCTTTTTACAAGTACAATGACTTGGTGTGTATCAAAATTAAGTAATTGCATAAAAGTGATTTAGGATGTTGAGTGCAATAAGTCTGGTTAGCGACGAAACATAACTCAAAGAGCAGATTGAGGTAGCCACTTTTAGTATTTATACATCTTTAATTATAGGTATTGATTTATTGTATAACACTAATGCTTTGTTGTTGAATATTCTAATTACTGCAGGTGGCATTGTGAATAACACACTTAGACCCACGATTCCAAGTGATTGTGATCCTGATTGGAGAAGGCTGATGGAGCAGTGCTGGGCCCCAGATCCTGCGGTGAGGCCTTCCTTCACTGAAATAACAAATCAATTACGCGTAATGTCTGCACCCTACCAAAATAAAGCGCATGCTCACAAGCCATCTTAGAATGCTTGTTTACCTGCTAATATACAAACATGGTATACTTTATCAGACTTCAACCCAAATAATTATTGTATGTTGTTGTTGTTATCATTATTATTATTATTTTTATTTGTTTCCCATTAGGAAAATATTTGAGTATCTGACAACTGTTATAAGATAAAAAAAATTCATTTCGTATATCATAAACAAGAATGTACATGTGAATATATAGAAGAGGTAACACATACTAAGCTAAACCCTAGGTAGAGCAATGATCTTGATCACAAGGAGTTGTGATTGTCCCATCATATTTCAAGCTTTTCTCGAGTGAATAACAGTTGTCTTTAAGTATCTAGTTATTTCATAAAATGCATGACTGTTTGTAATGCGAATAGTTGCATCGCATAATAATAAGTTTATAGGTGTAGTGGAGGGAACACAATTACAGCGAGTAGATTACACAGTCAAGTGAGTTCACAAGTAGTTTGAGTCGTGACTTTGTATTTGGATTAGGCCTGATTCGATACTAGAGCATGACACAAAAAATTATTTCTTAGTTCTCCAAGAAACAAAATTACCCTGACAAGGACGCAATACCGAGTAGTGGAATACTTGCTTGTCGGATCTTCGTTGTAGTCAACATTTATCAACCCTTCTAGATGTGGTGACCATGATTTTGTTACAAAATTTCACGACATGTTTGGAGAGAAACAATGTACCTCAAACGGGGATGACGAGGTAAATTAGTCTGGGGTTCAAATATATAGCCATTAGATCACAATCCTTCACCAATGACTCTCTAATCTTTACAAACACAAGAATCAGGAAGGAATAAGGCGCTACAATTTAAATCACGAGTAACTTTACTGACAAACATTAAATTGAAAGGAAAATAAGGTAAACTCAAAACAGAAGATAATGGGACACAATGAATGTATCAATAGTGCAAGAACCAAATACTTGGGCAACCCATTAGGAATTGTGACATGGGTGGAGATATGCATAAATAAGAAGGTTCGAGAGAAAAATGACGATTACCCATCATATAATCTGAGACACCAGATTTAATGACCCATTTAGACTCGAGAGATAAAGACACTGAGCAGAGTTATGTCTGGAGTGTGACCATTTACAGATCTTGTAAAACGAGCAAATTCCTATACAATGACAGTTTAATCCAAAACCATACTCGATCAAACTTTCAAAACTTGCATCGATACTCAAAACCAAAATCAGAACCAGTTATTAGAACCCAAATAAACAGAATTCACACAAGTCTCGATCTCAATATGGACAAAAAACAGCGATAACAGAATAATTAGGGAACAATCCAAATATGTCTGAATCTGAATGTATAACAACAGCATTCGAAATGCAGAACTGACAAAATGGGGATCAGATAGCAATAACCAGAAGACAGCAGCTGAAGAAGGATGATAGCAGAAGCGGGTCACACGCTCTCACACGCATGCGCGTCACTGGAGTGTGGCAATGGGTAGTTAAATATGCAGAGGACTTGCAGGAGTATACAGGAGAAGCACAAACTTTATTAAACCCTAGGGCTCATTAGATATTTCTGGGTCATTTAAATCAACAATCCTACTTAAAATCTAACAGTAACATACATGTCTAGTGGACAAAGTTATCTGTAAAGAACAGGAGAAATGATAGAACAGTTTGATCAAGTGCTGAATGAATCAAAGGCCTGAATGATAAATGAGTAAATGACTTTCATTTAGTGACAAGAACTTATCATTTTAAGGGATTTAACCCTTAGAACCATCAACTTATTAGATTACAGATTCTCCTGTCTTTATTAAGAATTAATTAATCTTTAATACATATCAATGTGAAGATAAAGAAAACGATGTGGTGGGCTGGTGGTGGTCCGTGGGACTAGGAGGAGGAGGGCGGAGAGCTCGGTTGCCAAGCGGCAGCAAGCATTATCGGTCTCCCTTTCCAGCCAAGCAACACATACCCTTTCTGATCGTTCCCGACTGTATATCCATCAACACTCGTTAAACTCTTCATCATAGTTGCTTGGCGGTCCTTCATTCCGGCCACCACTTGAAACCCCGCCCTCCCTAGCTGCCTCCGCCATTGATCCGCCCTCTCATGCCGCTCCACCCTCTCTATTCCCTCATATGCCACTATGTTCCTTATCTCCTCTGCAAAGTGGTTCCTCTCTATCTTCATCCTTTCAATGTTGTTTCTTCCCATACTGGCCTCCAATGAATCAAATATAGCCGAGTAGTAATGTAACGATTCTAGAAACCGCCCCAAAAAGAACGGGCCGTTGTGGTTTGCATCCTGTTCCACAACCGTTAACAATGTGGGGCCTAACTTCCTGATAGACTGAAGTATCGTTTTTAATGATCCTCTGCTTTCCTTCACATATGTATGCAGGTGAAGCATGCTGTTTACAAACAATGATTCGCCTTCTTTTAATCTTAAATTCTCCTTCGTTAACATTTCCAGGGTGGCTGGTCCATTGATCAAGCGGAATGCTAATTCAATCCCGAGAGAATTTGCTTCCACCGCCAATGCCTCCATGTTGTTTTCCATCTCAACCACATCACCCCGATCTCCTAAAATACCAGTGATCCGAATGAGTTTTGGTAGGACTTCTTGACATGGGGTTGAACTTGAAGCTAGGAGTTTTATTAGGGACCGCCATTGCAACACGTGATCCATTCCCAGATCGATAATGTGCAAATGGAGCTTCCCGTGGGCTGCTTGCATTATGGCCTCATTTGCAGCCATGAATCCGAACTCAATGTATGGTGTGGTTTGGTGAAGCAAGTGAAGAGCTTCGATTCTTTCTTCGCGAGTAACCTCAGGAGGAAGGGTCACTCCTGTAATAACGGTACTGTTGGGATTGATGTTGGTTTGCAAAAGGGATAATCTTGATTTCAAACCAATGGCGAAATAATACGATACCCGTTGCAAAGAATCACCAAAAGGGTTTGCCGAATGCCAAATTTGGGAAAGAATTGAATCGGCTAATCGAGTATCCCTGCAACCCACAGCCTCTGCACATGCCAATAACAAGTGCACCAGTTGCAGCCCATCATCTACACCATTCACCCTCGTTTGGTCTTGACCTTGATCATGATCATGATCCGATCCTTGGATCATCATAGGAACATCTGTGTTGTCATCAGGCATCAAGAAAGTGGTTTGGTCAAGATCAAGATCAAGGTCAAAGTCAAAGTCAACATCATGGTGATGATCGATGTTAAAGAAGCTATCCACAAATTGGTGCTCTATGGCATCTGCAGAAGGGGTTATCTCAGAAGGATAAACATGATCATCATCAAGATGATGATGCAGCATGTCCCACGATGAATGATCATCTGACAACAACTGTTGTTGTTCAACACGCGCTGCCTGTGAAAACTTGCGAATTGGTAAGCGTTGATGATTGTTGTCGTAAGAGAAGCCAAAATGGTTAACTGGGTCCATAAAGATTTGTTCTTTTTCGGGTTTGGTTGTGAAATAACACAACTTAAAGCTTGAATTCAAGACTTTTAAGGATGGTTATGCAGGTTAAACCAAAAGATTTGGAAATTTATGCAATGGAACAAGAAAATGAGACAAAGTATTAGAGTTATATATTGATCAATCTGCAGGCAGTTGGCTTGCAGACATGCAGGCAGGTATCAGGTATCAAGTATCAGGTATCTGGCATCTTATAATCTTGAATTCTTGATAATTGTCAAACCCGGGGCCCGCGTACAAGGTAAGCTAGCTAAGGTTAAGGTTAAAGTTAAGATTAACACTTTTATGTGGCTGGATATGGTATTCAGGACTAAAAGTTCAATCTTTATGTTTTAAAAAGATTATTTTAATGTACATCGTCACGTCATGTTTGTCTGATTGTTAAATTAGAAACTCACGCGTATAGTTTTGATATAGCCTGTTTGATATATATATTCATTTTTGCGGTTTAGTTGTTAACTGGGACAGTGAGTCGAAGAACGATAAACGACCTTTCAAACCGGAATCGTATAAATTTGTTGGCAAATTTATAACAGTTTGAGGTGAGTGGTAACTAGTAAAATAATGTGCAGAAGATACTGTTAACTGTGTATTTGAAAGAGATGTGTGGTGTTTGTAATAAAGTCGTATAATTTGTTGAGTCGGCCAACAAACAATGAGACATTATTAGGTGGCCTATGCTTACTCTAAAAATCATTTAACAAAGAATAATAATTATAATAATAATAATAATATATTTAATAATAATAAGAATAATAATAATATGAACTTTTTCTGATGTGCCCTAGTTTCCAGCATCATCAGCTGGTAACACAACAATGAAATGTGTTGGATTTATCGACTTTGAAAAGAAATTGTATCTTTGAAAAAGCCATATCTATTTTTTATTATTTATATGAAGAAACAATTAAGAATTGGTTCACCATTTGAAGTTCTTTATTTATCTATTTAAAAGTGTGTGTTTTGCTTCGATTAGTTTGTTAATTATTAAGGAACTAAAACACTTGTAAAGTTAAATAAATTCAATGGCCTATTACTTATAAAACAAAAGGGCGTACTTTTTTCAATAATAAAAAGAAAAACATGTCACATATTTGCACATAATTGGTTATATATATTGATACAGAGGATCGTCAAATGCTATATATATTTTAAAATAGAGAATTTTAAGAAACGTATAATCAAAACTATGTAAAAATGATTGTACGGTCATGATAAATATTTTCTTAAAAATGTTTTTTTAATTACATATGTATATTTTCTTTTTAACAGGAAAAAGAAAAGGCTTGTAAAACTAAATCAATCAACAAATAAAGTAGGTAAGTGGCTTAATCAGGATTATATTATCGATATCCATATAAGTAAATTAAACTATAAAAATAATGCAATGCATTAACACATTCTATCCTGTATATCTAGTTTTTCCTTGATACATCAACGATTTCTTTTTTTTTTTTTAATCTTCTATTTTACTAGTAACAGCTTCTTTTTTTCCTTTTTTTTCTCTTAATTATGTACAAATATTTTTTTTCATACGTACATATATTGATCGTATGTAGTATATTAATGGTACAGATACAAATGGATGGAACATTTTATCTTTCCCATTATCGATATCGATAACTATTCCCAGTTTTTTCCCTCAAAAATGTTCCCTAAAATTAAAAAACGGGTCTACATTCACCTGTTTGAGATCCCTCTTTTGTCGAGTCAACTACAAATGTTCATGTTGACGTTTTCTGTTATTACTTAACAAACGATGTACATTAACGCAACATACATACCCTTTTATTTTACATTTGACGCAACAAAATTATATTGCGTCAAATATGATGAAAAACAAGTACATAATATATATCTATATAAGATATTACATATAGGGTCAACTCCAAATAGTTATTAAAATCTGTGTTTATAATAAAGTCAGAATTGCAACACCTACCATAGCAAAATATAAGTTGAAAAAATTGACAGGACTCTACCAACACAGTTGTTGCAGCAACCATTCCACATGTTAAATAAAAACAGCCCTACACTCATACATCTGGTACAACCAACCACCAACCAACCTGACTACAGAATTTGCAACTCAATTTTTTAAGTGAAAAACTTATGTAAAAACGACAAAAAGAATAGCTTGAATCATTGATCGACGTGCAGGCGTAAACCAGAATAAACTGCTTTTCTAAACAGAGGATGAACACTTTCTGTTAATACTTCCTCCTCTAACCTATCCATGTGTGGCCATATCTGTTCAATACAAGAAGACCTTCATTACTCGGATGACAATTTAAAGATTAATTTCTTTGTTGAAAATTTTATCATATTAAGTTTTTTAACTCATTGTGCTTTCCAACTTAAATATATTTAATCCCCAAAATATCTATTTTTGAATATAAGAAAATATTTATTTGACTTAAGGATGCAAAACTATTAAATGGTTAAAAAAATAATTAAATAAAAAAAATCATGGAACAAACCTCGGAGGCATATTGCCTTGAAAAAGCCTTGACATAACCCAGAGTTGACAAACACCATTGTTCTTTCTCCCCAATGCTATATCCGACATTGCTACAAAATTTACAGTAAAAAGACGGGATTATTAACATAATTGACACGCGGCAATAAGTGGGAGTAAAGCTAGTGAAACATACCTCTTGGAATTTCCATTTTCTTTATCTGTCTCCATTGCAGGAGTTTCTTCTTCATCAACAGCCATTGCTTCTGAATCACCACCCGGCTGGTCCAAGCTTTTCTCTCCAAATGTTTCGTGGAGGCGTTCCATCAAAACAGCAGAGAAATGTTTGTATAAAGACAGAAACAAGGCCTACACATGCAACGTTTACTTAAATTATGATGGCTATATACAGCAACTTATAGTCCAGATTGTTGGTGGTTGTAATTATATCTCATTTACTTTTATATGGGCTTGGCTCGGATTAGGTTGTATCTCTAATGAGTAAATTGCTTAAACTAAAAAATCTTGCAAGGAATAGGTCAAATGGGTCAAACAAGCCAAAATTTGTCCCATGGGTATTTTTAATGCATAGGTATATCATCTTAATCAAAAACTAGATTACTATTGAAATAATCTGACACCAACTGTTTATATATAAAGAAATTAAAATGTTGGACAAAAAGTGTCACATGCAACATAAAGTTAAATTATATTTATGATGATATGCATTAACTCGTAGTCAAAGGTGATTTCAAACTATTTACCAATGAATGGGTCGTTTCAAGTTACGCATTATACTGTTAATTTTCCAAATAGCTTAAAAGAGCGGTCAAACAAGTCGAAACTTAAAAATTGTAAAACATGAATTTAGATGCATAAAGCCTCCTAAATCATTCTAACTAAATAATAAGATTTTTTTAAAAGCAAATAATTAGATTATTAATGAAATCATTTACTTTTTCCGATCATGTCGACACTAATTACATTAGAAATTTGGACAAAAAGTCTTTTCAGGTCAACCAGAACCAACACATACCAAAATTGCTGGTAAGATTTTTTTTAAAAGCAAATAATTAGATTATTAATGAAATCATTTACTTTTTCCGATCATGTCGACACTAATTACATAAGAAATTTGGACAAAAAGTCTTTTCAGGTCAACCTGAACCAACACATACCAAAGTTGCTGGTTTCCAAACCGTCCTTTTGCAACCTATATTTTTAGTCTAAGGTGAGTTTAAAATTCGGTAGGTCATACCATTGACTTGTTATGCATGTAAAAATCATTCCCTTACAAAAATCAAAATTACATAACAGCATATGAAATTAGTACCTCATTTTCTTCAAGGGCTCGTCCCAAAAGAGCCTCCTTTGACTGTAAAGATTCACGAGTAGACATCTCATCCTCTTTTGTCCTTTCAGCATTTGATTTCAAACGTTTCATCCTAGCTGGATTTTCACCAACAACAGGCTCACCATCCACAAGCATAAGCTTACTTTCAGCACCATCCAGCTCAGCTTTAGCCTTGGCTGCAAGTTGCTCGGCTTTTACAACGCTCTTTTTCAAATGATTAATCTCTTTCCTTAAATCAGAAATACGATTATACGTCTTATTAAGAGCATTCCTGAGAATCTGTTTAAACAATGAACAAGCATAACGGTAAGCAGCATATATAGGATATAACATGTAAAAAACTAAAATGGCTAGTAAGTTATGAGCATACCTCCCACAAACGATCAGTGGTGTGAAATAGGTCAATATTTGATGAAGAAAAAACCCACTTCACAATAGCTAAA
The DNA here is from genome assembly GCA_025215565.1 of Flaveria ramosissima. Taxonomy (NCBI): domain Eukaryota; kingdom Viridiplantae; phylum Streptophyta; class Magnoliopsida; order Asterales; family Asteraceae; genus Flaveria; species Flaveria ramosissima. The sequence continues at coordinate 77,150,024 of CM046039.1, read as the reverse complement.
TTAGAAATAAGCCGATAACCCATCATTCTGTCAATGGTTATGGCAGTTGTTTGAGCACTATTTTTCCAAAATGAACTGACTTCTGATATTAGCATAATTTGTGTTTCTTCATTTGGACAAATTTTGGCAATAACTTGTCCATATCTTTCTAACACAGTAATCAAATGAGTAAAGCTTTTTGATCCAATCTCCAAGAGGGTTTGAACAACTATTCTTAGGCAAACATCTAGTCCATTGATTGGGATTACGCTTTCTTCAAGCCAAATAATGATCTCGCGTGCGGTTTTTCTTCCTTTTACCATACTGTTAAGCTCCTTTGAAAGTGTATATTCAATTTTATCACCATCACCATCACCATCATCTGAACTGTATCTGAAGTCAGGGCCACCTTTTGGAGGAAGCAACTCCTCTAAAGCTGGAGTACTTTCAATGCTCTGAACAATAAATAAATAAAATTTCAAAAACAAATAAGAGGGGCTATGATGTCATCCATAAGCGGTAAAATGAGTAAGATAAAATAGCTTAAAGAGAAGTAGTCCATAGGTCAAATGACCTCAAAATTATTTAAACTGTATTAAATGTATAAAACCTCCGGCTTTTCGTTCAAAAGACTCAGAATACTACTCTAAGAGTGTAACTTTATAGAAAGTTCAATAAATATGGACATATAGTTTTTTATTCGACCTAACAAGACATGTACAAAAGTTGCCCGTTTTGACCCCAACATGTTTGGACCTGTTACTCAGCCACCCATTTTACCCCATCTAGAAAAAGATCTATCTTTTTAGCCACTAGCTAAAAGATACAAAAAATGGAATAGAACAAAAACAATCAAAGGTAAATTTATAAATGCTTAAAATTACCTGCTTCACTTTATCCCAGTATGATAAACGGACTTCTCTATCAAGAACCTCCTGAACAAAGACACGTTGTGGGGCCCATTTTGGAAGCTCCAAGACATAGGCCCATTCTTCCCATGGCCAGATGAACTGAAAGTTTGATCTGCAACATCATTATGTAAGAAAAAATTATTAAATGGTATTAAATACAAAGTAAATGCTAAATAAATAAGCAAAAACTTACAAGTGGTGTGAAAACCAAAGAATGAGACGTGTCCTACACTCCATATCTAACTCACTTATCCTATCAAATAGAGCACGCACGGCCCCTGCTACAACTGCAGGGAAGGCACCTGGAAGAGACTACAGAAAAATATAATATTCAGTAAAAGATTATCAAAACCCCGCAAAAAAAAATAACAAGTAAAAAATAGCTATTGTACCTTACAAAGGTCTATTATGACTAGCGTGTAATATATGGGTTTGAATGGTGGCTGAGGCAATAAGAGAAGCTGACAAAAGAACATTCATTGTTATTCAATAGTTGAGAAAGTTTCATTTGTATGCATCAAAACACAGGTTTTTACCTGAGAAAAAATAGTTTCGGCCATGAGATATTCATATCTAAAAGGGACAGGTAGACCAACCATGCATGCAGCACATTCCTTTCGACTAGCTTTGCACAAACAAACAAACATAAGAATAAGCCAAAGCAAAAACAAAAATCTATTGTTTATAAGTTACAACTTAAATAAGTTACAAACCATCCGTTTAAATAGAAAAGCACATCCAATAGATACTCTTCCACAACAAAACGATCTATAGGTTGTAAATCCTGTCACCAAAAAAGTTAATGAGAAAAAATCAGCACAATTATCTCTTAACTGACTTGTAACAGAGTATAAAAATCTTATATTTGGTTTAGTACCTCAGTTTTGCTAGCAGAAAATATATTGAGCCTTCTTATTCTCTGAGGGTATTTCAATTCTGCCTCGTGTTTTTGTCTACCAAAATTGAGTCTAGAAAGTTCAACAGGGGTCTCTGGTTGCTCCTGACAAACGATTGGTCCAAAATCATGAGACTTCCCAGCTACTAGTTGTGCTTCATATAAAAGATGTGGCCTTGGAACTGAAATCAGATAATTAACAAAAAAATCAATGGAAAATTAATTATAATGAAAACAGAAAAGAGGCAGCCAGCTTAATGAATATATGTATTACGGAAAATGGAAAATACCACTCTCAAGTTTCCAGCTGTTCTTAGATAGATCTTGAATTCGACTCCATAAGTCTTCCACAAAGTCCTATAGAACATAAACAAAGTGAGTGGAACACCGAAGCAAGTAAAGTTATTACAAAACATAACATGCATGTATAGAAGTCACATAAGAACTTAATAGAACACCTGCTCATCATGAAGTTTGTTACTTTTGTTGATATCCTCAAACACAGATAGACCAACATCAGAAATTTTTCTTCTAATGCTTAAATAGGCTTCTATCCCAACCATAACTCTTTCAATTTCTTCAGGAATTTGCTGCAAATATCAAAGTGTTCGGCCATCAAACAGAGTGACCAAAAGAAATTGTCTTTGCTCAGATTTAAAAAAAAAACACAAAAGTAGACAATATACCTCAACAAGTTCAGATCCGCCCCAAGGAAGACAGGAAAGAACACAAGTTATGTAGAAATCAGCACGGGCTTGCCATGAAGGGTTCCCTTTTTCATCATCCACTATGGTTGCAGCAGAAGATAATAATGCTTCAAAGATTACCACTAATGAGCTTGGTTGGATCACTTTGCTACACATCTACAAGACATAAGTGCAAAAAAAAACTCAATACACATCAGCAAATGACAAAGATGTGATAAGGCAATATTGTACCTGTCGCACCACTAACTAATATGCAAACATAAAGTGTGATTAACCCAAATTGTATTTTCAATTGCAACTCAAATACATTAAACCCACTAACAAACCCCTCATCAGGTTAAAACAACATATTGTTTATGTTTTCCCTCTCAAGATAAAAGAATAACATACCAAAACAGTTAGAAACCGCAATAATACACGAATCTTGTTGCAATCCCCGGAGTCCAGCGCATCCTGCAATTAGTCAAGACGATTTATCACAACAATCCCAGCTACTGCACAATAACTTAAATGTTGATATATTATCTGATATAAACAATCATATAATACATTTGCTTACTCACCTGCAAACTCTTTTGAGTACTCTCCAATATTTTCTTCACAAAATCTTCATTTTCCAAGTTCAACAGCCCAATCTAATAACCAAAAAAAGACAATAAATCTTACAGAAACCCTCAATAGTTCATAACCAATAAAGTAAAAAATATAAAGTAAACATAACCTACCAACGTCCCATACAAAGGAATCTTGTGAGGCAATTGCTCCGAGCATTGAAGCAGAAACTGTCAACACACATACAAACGTATCATTAACCGCTAACCACCACAACAACCCCACACACCCATTCAAAACCAACAATCACAAAACAGTAAATAGCAAATCACATTCAAGATTTCATCTTCAGAATGATCTAGCTCTCTCCGAACAGCACCAAAGCAGGCATCCTGAAACAAAGACCGAAATTAGGGTTTTTATCATATGGGTTCTTCGTAAAAGGGGAAAAAAGATTAGGGTTTTAGAAATTGAATCGATTGAGAAAGAAAGAACTTACAATGTGGTCCTTAAAATCGATTACTCCACCGTATTCAGGGGATTTTTCACCGATTCTCAAGATTAGGGTCCTCCAACTACTCATATTGGAAGATTGATAACAGATTGAAGGAATACAGAGAGCGTAAGAACACTTTGTGTTGTGTAGTAAGGGTTTATTCGAGTCGACTACAAGCCCTACGTATGACTACTCGCTCCGGTTGTGGGGTGTGCTCTGGACCGGGTTTGTTTGGTAAACCGGGTTTCGAGTTGCATTAATATGTATGGTATTTTGTTTTAACCGGCATGTTTTTACCGGTGTTCTACGGTGAATCGGTTTCGGAAGCTGTTATATAAAATGTAGATAGAAATAAACATATTGTAAAAATGTTTAGGACTAATGTTATGTGTTGAGAAAAAATAATTGTAAAGTATGATAAGTAAGATTTAAAATAAACCAAAGAAAAAAGACGGATTAAAAAGACACGTGTTAGCTCCTGATTAGTCATTATGTTACTGAACACTCACAAACCGACTTTAGTTTTTAATAGTTATTATAATGTGAATGAAAACACAAGTGTTGATCGTGTTAAAGATAAATTTGTTAAATTATTAGAAATGTTTTTTAATAATTGAATTACAACTGATCGATCGATACCAATACATGTCAACAATATGACAAATGTCACTTCTAATTTATATATTTCTTGTTGAAATGCATAATCATTAAGTATACTTAATTTGCACTTGATTTCACTTACAATGGATACATGTTTTCTCACTTCGCTCATAATCGTTATTGGGAAGGAATTGAGTCGAGTAAATAATAACTATCCAATTTAGATTGTTACTGGCAGTGAAAATGAAAATCAAAAGTGTTGGCTATACTATATGTTAGAACCCGTTAACATGTTATATATAGATGTAACACAAATATAATATAATATTTATTTTCCATAAAATTACATGGACAAATGAGTAGAATAGATACATAGATATGGACAGAATGATTAGAACAGTATGTAAAGAATCATGAGGTGATCAAAATAACATCAAGAAAGATTGTTCAATCATCAAAGTTAATCTGAAAACGAACAAAACACAACCCAAAGTTAAAGGTGTGGCTGAGGCTTGCTGTTCGACAGCGGTCCCTTAAAACAGATTTCAGGCCACCCAGGTGAACCCGTCTGTCTCCCAGGGTACAACAGCCGGAGCAGTGTGTACTGCCGGGACTAGCCTAGCACCTGAAGAAATACCTGAAACAACAACGTGGAGTTCTTCTAAGGATGGGAAAGATTGCGATGAAACAGGCGGATTGCTGCAACTCATGCAGCTGATTAGAACAGATGAAAGAAAGGATTCTCCTTCAATCTTGACTCAGGTTTTTTCTTTTTATAACCCCTTTTCATGGATTCTCAAGAGTCTCCTTAACTAGCATTCAAGATTCATTAATCATCCATGAATACTAGTTAACTGAAGGAATACGAACAGTTGTAGCCCGTAGAGTTCAAAAATACTAAACCGGCTCTCAAGCGGCTCGCGGCGATGCGAGCGTGCGAAGTGCCAAGTGCCGCCATCAAAACCGCCACAATGCGACCAAGCGCCCACGCCCACGCCCCCGCCCCGGCCCCGGGCGCGGGTGCGCGTGCGCGTCGGGCCCTTACAGGCCCTCCTGTCAGTCACTGGTTGTGCCCACTTGTACAGAAGATACTCTTCCCATTACACTCCCTCTTATAAACTACTCTTCATTCTTTCATCCCACCAATGTGGGACAACATGAAATTTCGCTTCAATGTTCTAATCAATTTCCATTCATTTTTCCAACAATCCCCCACATGAATGGGAATTACTCCTCATCATGGTTTCTCGATATAGCTTCAACAGTCAAGTATTGCCGGATAAGTAGGTGTTCCCTTTGAACTTTCCGTTGTGAAGTGCACTTAGCCTCCTAGCGACTGGTAGACGCGATGTCTTTGAACCAGTCCCTCTGTGTGTAGACGTTATTACACCTTCACACAATTCTCTCCTTAGTCTGGCTAGACCCTCATTGGTGTGTCCGTTATGGTCATAGACACTTGCCTGGTTCAGTGAGAGCTCTAGGAATTACGCACCCCATAATTCCATTTGAAGCGACCCCACTTCTCTCTTCACATAGGTGATTTTGCCATAAAATCATTAAAAGCCATTGGCTTAACCTTCTTTGTCACTATTTAGACATAGGAATGGTCTCGGAAGCATGCAACTCCCTTTGTGTTTTGGGCTTTCCCCCACAGTGACCATAATTTGTTCAGTTAGGTTGTCCTATTGAACCTAGGTCATGGGATCTCCAGTCTTCTAGGTTAGGTTTCCTTCGAACAAATTACCCCAAGGGCTTTAGACCCATTCCTCTTGACGACTTATGCACTGCCTCTTTATTTAACCCTTTTGTTAACGGATCCGCAATGTTATCCTTTGACTTCACATAGTCAATTGTGATAACCCCAGTCGAGAGCAGTTGTCGTATCGTGTTATGTATGCGTCGTATATGCCTTGACTTGCCATTGTACATCACACTTTTAGCTCTTCCAATTGCCGATTGGCAATCACAGTGTATGCACACAGCCGTTACCGGCTTCGGCCATCCCGGAATATATTCTAGGAACTGACGCAGCCATTCGGCCTCTTCTCCAGCTTTGTCTAACGCAATAAACTCTGATTCCATGGTGGACCTAGCTATGACAGTCTGTTTGGATGATTTCCAAGATATAGCGGCTCCACCGAGAGTGAATACATATCCACTTGTGGACTTGGAATCTTTGATGTCAGATATCCAGTTGGCATCACTGTATCCTTCCATGACAGCTGGATCACGGCCATAATGTAGACCATAATTTTTCGTGTATCTCAAGTACCTTAGTAATCTTGTCATGCTTTTCCAATGTTCAGAATTAGGATTACTTGTGTATCTGCTTAGTCTGCTCACAGCATAAGCTAAGTCTGGTCTTGTACATGTCATGAGATACATCAAACTTCCAATTACTCTTGAGTATTCCAACTGATTAACCCCTTCACCTCTATTCTTAGATAGACGGTGACTGGTATCGATCGGAGTTAAAGAGATACCTGTGTCTTCTGCACAGAACTTTTCAAGGATCTTATCAACATAGTGAGATTGACTTAGGACCAAACCATTTTGGGTCCTTATGATCTTAACTCCAAGGATCACATCTGCTATACCCATGTCTTTCATATCAAATCTTGTTTTCAACATATCCTTCGTTGACTTTACCATGTTATCATCACTGCCGATAATAAGCATGTCATCCACATATAGACACAAAATAACATAGCCTTGGGATGTGTCTTTAACATAGACACATTTATCACACTCATTGATCCTGAACCCATGTTCAAGCATCACCTGATCAAACTTTTGGTGCCACTGCTTTGGAGCTTGTTTCAACCCATAAAGAGATTTCACGAGTTTGCAAACTTTTCCCTCCTGGCCAGGAGCAGAGAACCCTTCTGGTTGCTCCATATAAATCTCTTCTTCTAAATCACCATTTAGAAATGCGGTTTTTACATCCATCTGATGCACCTTTAAATTTCTCAACGCAGCAATCGCAATCACCAACCTTATTGAGGTTATACGTGTTACGAGCGAGTAGGTGTCAAAATAATCTAGACCCTCCTTTTGTCTATATCCTTTGATCACCAACCTTGCCTTATACTTGTCAATGGAGCCATCTGATTTTAACTTCCTTTTGAATATCCAACGATATCCAAGTGGTTTGCACCCAGGAGGAAGATTTACTAACTCCCAGGTATGATTCTGTAAGATAGATTCAATTTCACTTTTGATGGCTTCTTTCCATTGAGGTCCTTCCGAAGAAGTGATCGCAGCTTGGTAGGTTTGAGGCTCACTCTCAACCATATAAGTAAGAAAATCAGGTCCAAAGGATTTCTCAGTCCTTTGTCTTTTACTTCTTCTTATTTCAACCTCCTCAATTCCAGATTGTTCTTGAGGTTCATCTATTTCAATGTCATTGTGGGGGGCAGTCTGGTTCTCTTGAATGAACTCATCACCTAGTTTTGAGGGACCAGCTTGTTCTTTTCGCAAGCAAGGAAACACATGTTCAAACCAAGAAGCATTCTTTGCCTCTATGATAGTATCCTTGCATACTCCAGGATTCTTTGAATCGTGCACCAGAAAACGAAGTGCGCCACCAGAGCGGGTATAACCTATGAATACACAATCCACAGTTTTAGGTCCTATTTGTAAGCGCTTTGGTGGTGTCACAACCACTTTTGCTAGACACCCCCACACTCGTATGTATTTATATGAAGGTTTCATCTTTGTCCATAATTCATATGGTGTTACATCTTTGTTCTTTAAAGGTATCATGTTCAGGACATAATTAGCCGACAATATGGCTTCCCCCCACATGTCCTGACTCACCCCAGAGCTTATTAACATTGCGTTCATCATTTCTTTTAATGTGCGGTTCTTTCGTTCCGCCACACCGTTTGATTGTGGGGAATAAGGAGCCGTGAGTTCATGGATTATTCCATTTTTTCCACAAATATCTACAAATGGTGACACAAATTCACCACCTCTATCGCTCCTTACGACTTTGATTTTCCGATTGAGCTGATTCTCAACCTCGGCTTTGTACAAGATAAACTTGTCAATTGCTTCATCCTTACTTTTAAGTAAGTAAACATAACAATATCTTGTACTATCATCAATGAAAGTGATGAAATATTTGTTACCACCTCGAGTGGGAATTGCTTTTAAGTCACACACATCAGTGTGAATCATATCAAGGGGTTCAGTTGTTCTTACAACCGTCTTGAATGACGATCTTGTCTGTTTGGCCTCAACGCATGTTTCACATTTAGAGTTTGAATCAATTGAAAATTTTGGTATGTAATCTAAATTAATTAAACGACGCATCGAGTTATAATTTACATGACCCAAACGACCATGCCACACATCAAAAGACTCAATCATGTAAGCAGAAGTAGATGCATTCTCATTACCATTCTTATTAATAGCCATTACATTGAGTTTGAACATACCATTTTGGGCATAACCCTTACCAACAAACATACCACGTTTACTTAAAATAAACTTATCACTCTCAAACACTAAACGAAAACCAAATTTGTTGAGAAGCCATCCCGACACAAGACTCTTGCGCAGATCAGGAACATATAACACATTCTTCAAGGTGAGCTCCTTGCCCGAGGTCCACTTGAGGACCACTTCACCTTCCCCCTTGATGTCTGCTGTAGCAGCGTTTCCCATATACAACTTTTCATCACCCGGCAACTCTTTAAAATTTCTAAAGATATGCTTCACCGGGCTAACATGTCGGGTCGCGCCAGTGTCAACCCACCAAGCTTGTGGCTTGTTTGCCACAATATTAACCTCTGAAGCCACGTCTTCAGACATAGCCGCGAGGTCAGTGATCATAGCTACCATAGGAGTATCATCCTCCATCATGTGTGCTTTAGCCTTTTTAGGGCTTTTGCACTGATCAGCACGATGTCCATTTTCACCACAATTATAGCATTTACCTTTAAAAATGCTAAACTTTTTCTTCACACCACCCTTTTTAGGCCCAAGATCCACTTTGCCTTTACCTTTGAAACCTTTGTTACCTTTATTGAACTTGTTTCCTTTAGATGAAGATTGCCCATGTTCCACCAAATTGGCTTTGGCACCCACATCCATTTGACTTCCTTTTTGAGCCAGTCTATTGTCTTCCTCAATTCGAAGACGAACCACCAAATCCTCCATGGTCATTTCCTTTCGCTTATGCTTAAGGTAATTTTTAAAGTCGGTCCAACTTGGAGGCAACTTTTCGATCATCGCAGCCACTTGGAATGTCTCACCAAGAGTCATTCCTTCAGAAAGGAGGTCACTGATGATAATCTGCAGCTCTTGGACTTGAGACATCAAAGTCTTCGAATCAACCATTTTGTAATCCAAGAACTTTCCCACCACAAACTTTTTTGTACCAGCATCCTCTGTTTTATACTTGCGTTCTAAAGATTCCCAAAGCTCTTTTGCTGTTGTTATCTTGCAGTAGACGTTATACAGCGAATCCGCCAGTCCGTTTAACACATAGTTACGGCACAAGTATTCTGAATGCTGCCAAGCTTGGACAGCAATCAATGTCTGAGCATCGGGTGCTCCCTCAGGAGTAGGTGGGGACTCAGTCAAGAACCTCGCAAGACTCAAAGTAGTGAGATAGAACAACATTTTTTGTTGCCATCTCTTGAAGTTCAAGCCAGAGAACTTCTCAGGCCTCTCAGCATGATTAGCCACAGCATGCGTTACTTGGGAACCAACCAATGATCCCATAACAGAGGAGGTCATAGGTCCTGTGGTGGAGTTTGTTTGTGCAGCTTCAGTAGACATTTCTGAAACAACAAATAACAGGGGTCAGTTATTGATTAACAAATAATCAATTTATAAGACTTTACACGAAATTCCAAGTTAGTGACATTGATCAAACATGATCAATTTCCTAACACTTGATCACAAGGTATACGAAAAGTTTTAAAACACGATTTATGACACAATATTAAGACAGATTAAATTTAATAGAACACAAAACGGGTTGTTAAAAAAGTCTGTTTTAAGTTTGTTAGAACCCGTTAACATGTTATATATAGATGTAACACAAATATAATATAATATTTATTTTCCATAAAATTACATGGACAAATGAGTAGAATAGATACATAGATATGGACAGAATGATTAGAACAGTATGTAAAGAATCATGAGGTGATCAAAATAACATCAAGAAAGATTGTTCAATCATCAAAGTTAATCTGAAAACGAACAAAACACAACCCAAAGTTAAAGGTGTGGCTGAGGCTTGCTGTTCGACAGCGGTCCCTTAAAACAGATTTCAGGCCACCCAGGTGAACCCGTCTGTCTCCCAGGGTACAACAGCCGGAGCAGTGTGTACTGCCGGGACTAGCCTAGCACCTGAAGAAATACCTGAAACAACAACGTGGAGTTCTTCTAAGGATGGGAAAGATTGCGATGAAACAGGCGGATTGCTGCAACTCATGCAGCTGATTAGAACAGATGAAAGAAAGGATTCTCCTTCAATCTTGACTCAGGTTTTTTCTTTTTATAACCCCTTTTCATGGATTCTCAAGAGTCTCCTTAACTAGCATTCAAGATTCATTAATCATCCATGAATACTAGTTAACTGAAGGAATACGAACAGTTGTAGCCCGTAGAGTTCAAAAATACTAAACCGGCTCTCAAGCGGCTCGCGGCGATGCGAGCGTGCGAAGTGCCAAGTGCCGCCATCAAAACCGCCACAATGCGACCAAGCGCCCACGCCCACGCCCCCGCCCCGGCCCCGGGCGCGGGTGCGCGTGCGCGTCGGGCCCTTACAGGCCCTCCTGTCAGTCACTGGTTGTGCCCACTTGTACAGAAGATACTCTTCCCATTACACTCCCTCTTATAAACTACTCTTCATTCTTTCATCCCACCAATGTGGGACAACATGAAATTTCGCTTCAATGTTCTAATCAATTTCCATTCATTTTTCCAACACTATATGTTGAAATATTAATTTATTATCAATTAACGGGTAATACTTTGAAATATTAAATTCCAAAACACCGTTTAAAATATATAGAAATATATAGAAATAGTAAAGTAGCAACATCTGATTTTGTTATTCAACATTACTATTAAGCTGCAAATTTTACTATATTAGTTGTCTAGTGTGAATAATGTCATTTCAAATATTTAGAAGTTTATAGAAATTTATGTGTATTTGGCCGAAAAATTTTATACGTATTGAGTAACAAATTTTTTATCATATGTTTACATGGTTAAACACTCAATATAGATGAATATCACTAAACACACACACCTGATGTAACACTCCTTGATGTAGATTTTAAATGACACGTACACATGTCCTCGTATAAAATGTTAAACATTTTCATCGTTCGAGGTCCGATGTCATAAATGATACATGTGTCTCGAACACAAAGTAGTGATGGACATGTGACTTCATAGTGTGAAACGAAACACATTATTTACATCAATTTCAATTGCATGTGTTCCTTGCCCATTTGTGTTTATCTATAATTTTGGCAATCCTTTTCACATCCATCAACTTAACTTACGTATTCTATTAGTGTATCTTTGTCGTCATATCTTAAATATTTTTATTATATCCTCGTCGTTCTTCTTATTCGAACAAAGCAATGATTTGATTACCAATGTAAGTGGTTGCATTTTTTATAGTCTATGTAGCTGTGACACCCGCCCGAAACCTGGGCGGACGTGCACAATTGATACAACTTAAAACGGAAACAAAATTGAGCTTTCATTTGAAAATTACATACATCTATGAGTAAAGTCCATTATTTATTTACAATTGTGAAACAACTAAGAACTTTTAGGGCTTCGGGTTCCACTGTCTCCATATTATTCTTAAAGTTTTCTTACTAATCACATGCGACATGTATACTTAAAACGACGTCAATCATATGCTCGTAAGTTCGTATTAAACAATTTACAAACAACATAACACAATTGACATGTATGCAGACGTGATCTATGATATATTAAGTCAGGGACAACAGGTGCCAACCATGACCTTTCACAACTACTTGCAGTGGGCTTATCAAACATTCCCCTCTTTTCAGCCATTTTGACATATCCCATTAAGCATATAAAAATCCAAACATACCCTATCGATATTTTACGTTAAAGGCATTCTTGTATGTTACCGGTTCAGACAATACGAGTATACAATCATAATTCTATAAATAAACATGATAATTCACCCGCGTAACAGTTGCTCAATAGTTTCTAGTATGATTTGGTAATATCTCAAGGTCTTGATACAATTTAAGTAATCATGATTAGGTAATGATAGAACTAACTAGTTATTGTCACAGTTGAATATTGACTAGCGTTGTCTTGTGTAAGCATGTGTGATCAGTCTTTGCCTAACTAAGGTTAGGCTACCCAAAACCAAACCCTAATAATTATAGTAATGCCCAAAATATTACTACACTGATACTACTTCTGATAATAATATGAATATAAATAATAATTAACTTGACATAACTTAAACGAGATTATACCTTAAAACCATCTACGACAAGTTGATGTAAAGTCTTTTTGCTCGTGCTCCTACTCGAACTTCAAAAACGACTATTCACAACACCCAGTGGGGTGTTGAGTACTCGATATTATCTTTAAAATGGAGTGTTCTAAAAAATGTATTTTAAAAGAAACATGTAAGCTTTTTTTTATACCAAGTAGGTAGGCAACTGAATTCTCATATTTTTTTGATGCGAGATGAAAGTGCAACCTAGCTAGCTTACTACTTATTGATCAGTTTGTTTTGCTTATAATTAATTCAACTACTTTATTCGTTTTTATCTCATAACTTTTAAAATATAATATTTTATAAAATTTTGAATACGTTGTTGGGACGAGTTCAGTTTTTTTTCTACGAGTAGACCTAAGTTTTGTCAAAACAAAGTAAGGTCCAATATAATATTTTTTATTATTATTAGACCATCTCTTAAAACAAATAATAGCTCGTCAATGTATCTCGTATTTCAAATAGCCATCTTACTTCTTACTTGTTCGATAATATATGAAATGCAAGTTCATGATTTATACATTTATAACTATTGCATTAAAACTTGGAGTGTTACGTTAGCTAAACCACATTTTTGAAACATCATTTTATGGAACTTGGATACTTAGGTAGGTTGGAGCGTCCTGGTGGTAAGAATGTGAAAGAAACAGGGAGATGAGTTACAAGTTGGCGAATGGGAATGGTGGTGACTGGTGATGAAGTGTGGTAGTGATCATCGAACTCTGGTGAATATCTACCAGGGCGAGAGAAAATCAAAGAAGAAAAGAGAGGGTGAGTTGGGGAACTCAGTCTTAGCAAAGCCGAAAACAACACCCCCCTTCCATCTGATCCTGAGGAAAATACGAAATCTTAGAAAATTTAAACAACTTTGTGTGCCCTGATGTAGTAAAACAAAAAGCCTAGACCATAGGAAATGAAAAACCTAGGATTCCCATGGGTGATATTAGAGCATTCTAACCGGAGAATTCACAAATGGTAAAAAATATAGAAAGAAAATAAAAAAAACTGTCAACATCACAGTATCTCTTTAATGTATACGTGGCTCTTCATCATTGCTCTCTCACTGACCCTAACTATAGTCGCTCGTGGCCATGATTTTTTTTCTTTGATGAACATGTTCTCTCTCCTCATGTGGATAGCTTGATGAAAAAAGATGTACCATCTAATCAAATGTTAATGAGTTTAAATTACGTAGTTTACATGTTTGGAGATTATTTATCTGATAATAAAAATTATTATAAAAATATAACTCTCTCATCTATCCAAGAGGTTGAAGATTCAACATGCAAGATACATAACAGGCATACATTTCTAGCGTTTCATTGTGGTTCACAAAAGTATATTATAAAATGTTCTAAAAAACTCCTAAAATAATTTCAAAAATAAAGAATTTAGTTTCGTATTTGTAACATTATTTTATATTTGAAATCTTCAACCAAATGTTAATTTAAGCCACATGCTGTGAAACCAAAAAGCATCGGCCCATTCGATTCCATTATCTTCTAAACGAAAAACCTATGGTTCCCATGGGTGCTATTAGAACATCCTAAATTCCTAACAAGAGAACTACAAATGATTAAAAAAAAAAATCATCGGCGCAATATCTTTTTAATGCATATGCGTCTCTCCATCTTTCCTCTCTCCCTAACTCTAACTATGGTCGCTCGTGGTTTTTTATCCTAAATGAACATTTTCTCTCTTCTCATGTGGATAGCTTGATGAAAAACGATATACCATCTGATCAAATGGTTATGAGTTAAATTACGTAGTTTGCATGTAATAAAAGTTGTCATAAATTTATAATTTTCTTATTTATCGAAGAGGTCAAAGGTTCAATATAGAAGCTACATCATAGACACACGTTTCTAGCGATTCATAGTGGTTCATAAAAATATATTATAAAATGTTCTAAAAAAATCTTTTAAAATAATATTCCTACTCTAATAAAATGGTATTTTAGGATGACACGTGACAACACCACAACCATCCTCATCAAAATTTTCTCGCCTCTCTCTTCTATTAAATAACTAGCTTTAGTAAACTCGTGTGTTACACGGGTTGAATAAAAAATATTAATATAATAAAATTTATTAATTATAAAATAATATTTTAAGATATAATATAACTGAAATTATGTATGAGAAATGATTATAAGCAATAAAACAGTTATGTCAACTTTTTAAAAATTTATTTTTAATTTTTTTTCCAAAAAATAAACATTTTGTTATAAATCAAACCGTATAAAAATGTCATTTTTCAAATTTTTTTTATTTTAACTCTCAAATTTAATTATTTTTATTTTAAAAATTGACTTTTTAAAAATACCAATTTTTAAAAAATTTCGTTTTAAAAAAAAGTTAAGCTTTAGAAACGAAAAAATGTTAAATAATAGTATTAGTAATTAAGGTAATTGTTTAATAGGAGAGAAATGCGGAAAAATTTTGGTGAGGATGATTGTGGTGTTGACAGGTTAAATCCAAAATACCCTTTTATTAAAGTATGAAGATTACCTTAATTACTAATAATATTTTTAACAAGTTTTAAAATTTAATAAATTAAGAAAAGATCTATTTATTAATGTTATTTCTACATAATAATAAAATTTTTAAAAATAATATTTTTATACGTTTTGTTTTAAAACAAAATATTTATATTTTTGAAAAAAATTAAAGATAAATTTTAAAAAGGTTAATATCACTGTTTTATTATTTATAATCATTTCTCATACGTAATTTCAGTTTTTATATCATATGTTAAAATTTAATTTTGTAATTAATAAATTTTATTATTTTAATATTTTATTTTATTAAATCCGTGTAACACACGATTTTACTAAATTTAGTTCAATAATAATAAGAGTTAATTACGCAAATGGTCCCTGTGGTTTATACAAAATAACAGGTTTGGGTACTAAGGGTTTTTTGTAACATGTTGAGGTATTGTGTTTTAATTTTGTAACGAGTTAAAGTATTAAGACTAACTGACGT
Organism: Flaveria ramosissima; assembly: GCA_025215565.1. Taxonomy (NCBI): domain Eukaryota; kingdom Viridiplantae; phylum Streptophyta; class Magnoliopsida; order Asterales; family Asteraceae; genus Flaveria; species Flaveria ramosissima. The sequence continues at coordinate 77,134,367 of CM046039.1, read as the reverse complement.
TAGTTTCTCTGTTAAATACAAGTGCATATTTGTCTTTTTAATTTACAAGGACTACTAGTGTAATTAAAGGAATTGTTGGAGCCATTTATTATAAATGAAGGTGTGTTTTTGTAATTTCATACACACACATATATATACTATACATATACACATATATATATAACCACCAGCGGTACCACCACTGCCGGCAGCCCCCCCCACCAACGGCCACCACCACCAACAACCCCCACCACCAGCGGCCACCACCACCGGCAACCCCCACGACTAGCGGCCACCACCACCGGTCACTACCATTGCGCTGAGCAACAACCATCAGTGACTACTAACCCCCACATCATTCCCGCCATCGTAACATCATCATCACCGTCGATGCATCATCACCACCGCACCATCAGCATCAACACATCATCACCACCATCGCACCACCATCCTCAACTTCATCTCTACGATTGCACCATCATCATTTAGGGTTCAGATCTCAATTGACGGCGACGATGGTGAGTGGGTGTTCGGAAGGTTGGCGATTGAGGGTGAACGAAGGGTTATTGACGGTGACGATGGTGAGTGGCAGGCGGCGGTGATGGTGAGGGTCTAAAGATGGGAGGGAACTCAGAGAAGTGATGGAGAAGACGGTGGGGTGGTTGGGGTTGGTTTTTTTTCCTAATATTTGATAGTTAATTACACAATGGTCCCTGAACTAAAAGAAAGAAACAAAATTACAAAAGTGGTCCCTGAATGGGTATTTTGTCAATTCATTAAAATTTAACAGAAAAACTAACGTCTGTTAGTCTTAATACCTTAACTCGTTATAAATTTTAAAACACAATACCCCAACATGTTACAAAAAACCTTTAGTATCCAAACTTGTTATTTTGAATAAAACATATGGAATATTTATGTAATTAACTCTAATAATAATAATAATCAATCTGGCTTCATATTTGTAACATTATTTTATATTTGAAATCTTCAACCAAGTGTTAGTGTTGATTTAAGCCACATACTGTGAAACCAAAAAACATCGTTCCATTCGATTCCATTATCTTCTCTTCGATCTCATCTCACCATCTTAACATCACCGTAAGTTTGATCCTTCAACATCTTCTTCTACATTTTCATCAAATGATTTGATTTCTTATTATTGCATCTGATCGTGAATCATATCGTAATTTCGTTTTTCACAGGCATTTGATTTGAATTCAAACAATCGTGACAAATGGCGACGAAGAAGAGCGTAAGCAGCTTGAAGGAAGCAGATCTGAAGGGGAAGAAGGTGTTCGTGAGGGCTGATCTCAACGTACCGTTGGACGACAGCTTTAAGATCACCGATGACACGCGCATACGCGCCGCCGTCCCTACGATCAAATACCTGATGTCTAACGGTGCTAGAGTCATCCTCTCGTCTCATCTGGTATACATATTATTCTAATTTGTTCTTCTTCTAATCCGGATCATAAGATCATATATTTACCTTAATTCAGATCGAAATCTTCATTCATATCAGTGAATTGACTGAATTCTGTGATGTTTGATTGTTTAACTATGATGTGGATTTGAAATTTGTTATGTTCATTCGTATCAATTGGATGTTGAGTGAAACTACTTGTATTGTTTGTGTTTGAGTTGAGCTTTGTGGATTAGAATGGGAGTTTTTATGTTTTTGTGTTTATAGGGACGACCAAAGGGTGTTACACCGAAATACAGCTTGAAGCCACTTGTGCCTAGACTATCTGAGCTCCTTGGAGTTGAGGTTTGTTTGTCAATTCATCTTCTCTTCTGTAACCATCAAGATGCTTTCTTATTTTGCTTGAAAAAGACTCTCAGCATAATTTTGATATACTAATGTCTCTAAGCATTACAGAAATACATGAAAAGATCCGCAATACTATTGTTGGTGTATTAAGTTCCTAAACTTGTCTAGAATGCATGGATTTTGAAAAATAAGTACACTTTGTATTTTAAAATTTGATACCAAATTAGGAGGTAACAAATCATTATTTCTATTGTATTTTTTTTCACAAATATGTGCATTTTTTATGTTTAGGTACTTGAATATACCAGTGACTTTCTGGGTAATTTTGACATGTTATAGGGGACTTTAGTATACTAAAATTATGTTAACAGAAATTTTTGAGCAAAATAAGGAAGTATGCTGTTTCGTTTATGATATTTACTCTATTTTAACTGTTCTTGATGTATTTTCTCACATATAACAACAGGTCAAGATGGCAAATGATTGCGTAGGTCCAGAGGTTGAGAAACTGGTTGCTGAGCTCCCAGAAGGGGGTGTTTTGCTTCTTGAAAATGTCAGATTTTATAAAGAAGAGGAGAAAAACGATCCGGAATTTGCAAAGAAGCTTGCTTCATTAGCAGACTTATATGTCAATGATGCATTTGGTACTGCGCACAGGGCACATGCATCTACTGAGGGTGTTGCTAAGTACTTGAAGCCTTCTGTTGCCGGATACCTTATGCAAAAGGTATATTATCGTAATGAGTTAATAATTGGCAATTTATTTACCTATGTATTTTTTTGATAAGCGTTTGGAGATGTTGTAAACAAGAAAAAGAATACAGACGAGGACACCCAACCCCATGGACATATCCCATGGGGTGACAAAGAAGCCAAAACAAGAATAAACAAAGACAACATGACCATCTAACATGAATCAAACTAGAATAGCATGAAAACATTGACTACAAACTAAATCAAAAAATCACCTGATCATTTAAGACCTCTAACCATAAATCGTGTTGTACAAGTATTATCTGGAACACCAGTTATTTACCTATGCTATGTTTTCAGGAGCTTGATTACCTTGTTGGAGCTGTATCTAATCCCACTAAGCCATTTGCTGCAATTGTTGGTGGGTCAAAGGTTTCAAGTAAAATTGGTGTGATTGAGTCATTATTAGAAAAGGTCAACATCCTTGTGCTCGGTGGAGGTATGATATTTACCTTCTATAAAGCCCAAGGATACAAAGTTGGGTCATCACTTGTGGAAGAAGATAAACTTGATCTTGCCACTTCACTTCTTGAAAAGGCCAAGTCTAAAGGGGTGTCTCTTTTACTCCCTTCTGATGTTGTGATTGCTGACAAGTTTGCCGCTGATGCTAACAGCAAGGTTTTTATTTCCATCCTCTCTTTCATATTGTTCTTGCTTCAGTATGGTGAATGGGTCAAGTTGGGCCATGTGAAAATGATTAGCTAGAAGGAAATGGTTGAAAGTCTCCCTGCAAGAAAACCACCTAAATGCTTTTCCAAAAATTACACTCTTTATAAAAAAATGTAACTTTAGTAATCATATCTGACACATTAACATAAAGTGTTTTGGGCCATCCCAACTGAATCGTTTTGATCCATACCAAAGAGTTGCCCCGTTTCTCCCAAACAGAACGTGTTTTGTGTCTCATATTGCTAAAACATGTGGTTACTGTTGAAATTCAGGTTGTTCCAGCAAGTGAAATACCAGATGGCTGGATGGGTTTGGACATTGGACCAGATTCCATTAAGTCCTTCAGTGAAACTTTAGATACCACCAAAACTATTATCTGGAATGGACCTATGGGGGTGTTTGAGTTTGAGAAGTTTGCTGCAGGAACAGAGGTACGTAACTACATTTACGGGTCTCTAAAGTTGTTTGGGGTCTTTATTCTTTTGTTCATATGCGATGTTTGACGTAGATCTAAAAGGAAGTCCTCAACTATTACTCAAATGTCCAAATGCCCTTTAGTAATATAAAATGTGGAATATCATGTGTAAAATTAGCCTTACACTGCATGATGTAGTTATTGGCTTTCAATTTAGAGGTGGCAATTTTGACCCATATACTTATAACTAGGCCAATTCCGGTTATGTTCTATCTCAAATGGGTCAAATGAACAAAAAATAGCTTAACAGACAACGGGCCAAATGGGAATCTAGTCGTGCAACCCTAAGCATTTACATAACATCCTAAGTTGTTTTAGTTAAAGATTTATATTATTATCACAATAACATTGTTATTGTAATCATAAGTACCACATTAGTTGTATATATTTTTGAAAAAAGTGTTCAAAAAGTCTTTGCATTCCATATGTCCTGTTTTGACCCGTACTAAAAGATGACCTTTACCAAACCACCCGACTCACTCACTTAACCACCTCTAATTTTGGTTCTTGACGACTGACCTTGAATACCATGTTCCTAGGCTATTGCTAAGAAACTCGCAGAACTTAGCGGGAAGGGTGTTACAACCATCATTGGAGGTGGTGATTCGGTTGCAGCCGTGGAGAAGGTTGGGTTAGCCGACAAAATGAGCCACATCTCGACAGGTGGTGGCGCTAGCTTGGAGCTTCTAGAAGGAAAGACACTGCCTGGAGTGCTTGCATTGGATGATGCATGAGCCAATCTCCTTAATATTGTTTTTGCCATTGATGTTTTCTTCACACCATAGTAGAATTATGTCATAAATTGAACCGAACTTTTGGTCTGACGGTTTTAGTTCAGACTAGAAGCTAATAAAAAGGTCCTGTGAATCTGTGACCATGAGCATTGGTGGTTTTTGAATTGGAATCAACAGTTCTTGTATAAATGATCTTCATATTTCATTTCGCGTTTGGCAGTGTTCTGTTGCTCCCTTTTTAGTATGTATGACTCTAGAAACAGAAATCAAAGTAATGTGAATGTGAAGTATGAACTTAAAATGTATCATTTGACATGTGACAATATTGGCTGCTTGGTTCACAAATAACTTTTAAGCAAAGCAAATAGTGAAATTTGTGGAAAAAGCTGAAACTTTGAAGGAATTGAGTTGATCTTTTTAACAAAATAATCATGTTCGGTTTGTAAGCTAGTTAAAAGTTGGGATGTGGCGGTGGTGATAAGAGTGGCTGTGCGGTTAGCGATGTCATGGTCAGAGCTAGGTTGCTTTTAAAGTCCCGCGCGCGATGCGCAAGCGTGGGGCCTTTTGACTACTCGAGGCATGTGGTGTACCAAAGCACATCTGAGGTGCAAGAGAAAAGAAAACGCCTCACGCACGTGAAAAGATTTTGTGAATCAAAAAGTTGTGCATATAGCTTTTTAATTATATTAATAGGTTATTTATATCTAAATTTTAAATATGATATGCTATAAGCCTATAAGAAATATTTAAAAACTATATATAACTACGGTGTGCTATAAGCTTATAAGAAACATAAAATATTTAACTGCATTGAGCCTTACATACGAAAGTGATGCACTTTTACATATTACGCCTCGATGCATGACCCTATCATCTAGGTGCGCCTCATGCTTCTTAAAAGCCAAATTCCGGTCACATTGAATTCCAACAAACTAAACATTTAAGATTAATTCTGAACTTTACACTTGCTTTTGGGTTTAATCAGGCTTTTTTAAAACATCCTTGAAGTTATTAGGTTTTCTTTTATAACATAGTTTCCAAACCAAATCTTTTGGGGAAATCAATGAACTGATATAATAATATTAATCAGATATTTGACAGAACACACATAAGTATAAATAATTGCCTGCTTTATTATCATCAACATAAGTATGCAATTCAAACCTTAGTATGGCCAGAGTCTGCTCATCTAACCATCTTTCCAACATCAACAATGTGAACATAACCTTAGCCGTAATAGGTTAATCGATACTTGATTCATAGTTCAACAGGAAACAAGGTTTCTCTTTTGCCTAAAGTTCACCATATAGGCAAAATCATGTTTAACAAAAACAGAAAATTTGAAGTTGAATAAAATCGGAAAAGACCACCAAATTAAAACGCTCGTTAATGTCAAGAAGTTGAACTTGAAGTTGCGACAGGAACTTCTTCTTGTGCTCCCCATTCTGTCCAAGATCCATCATAAACCGGAACATCTGTCTTCCCAAGTCGATGGAGTCCCTAAAAACAATAAAATATTTTACTTTAATAAATAATAATTCTTGTAGAAATTATCAAACACCAATGTTTTTTAGATCAAAAGGAAAAAAAAAAAAAGAATTTCACCAATGCAAGAATGCATGCAGTAACTCCAGTCCCACATGAAGTCATGACAGGTTTGTCCAATGCGATCCCTGCAGAAAAATTTCGATTCATATCAATTGCAGTGATTATAAGTTAATAATATGCTTATTGTCACTAAATTTATGACTTATCAATTCTAGATTAAAAAAAAAGTAGTCGGTGTGGTTACCCTCTTGTTCAAACTTTTTCTTGAGCTGGTCTGCAGATAGCAGTGTCTGTGAACTGTCTAACATCTGTAAAAATCATGAAACATGTCATGAAGTCATGCATGATATGAACAATTATAGGAATACAGTTTGATTTATTAATTTGGTATCTCACCACAATAAGTAGTTCTCATTGTTTAAACTTTAAATACTACATAATTTTGCAATTACGACCCGTTTACTTATCAACAGGTGTTGTGTTTTATTTCACACGGGTCTACCCAAAAATCTAATTTTAGGGCATACAATCTCCTAAATCATTCTATGAAAAGATTCGAATCATTGATGCATATTGCTTTACAATCACAACTAATTCATCTATTATTGAAAGAAATGGACATATGTTAGGTTAATCTTGATTTAATTTGTTAGTTTATTTTTGGTGGGTTGAAATTTAGGAGTAAGGTAGGTTATTATTTTAGTAGTTTGATTTGATTAATTGATTGAGTTTGTTTTGGTTTGATAGAGTTTCCTAATAAGTGATTAGGGTTTACTTGTTTTCTTGGTGAAGGTTTTAGTATAAATAGAAGGGTCTAGGGTTCATTGTAAGGTGTGAGTTTTGGTTTAATAATAATACAAGAAAAGAGTCGTGGAGTTCCACAAAGGTCACTGGTGTTTCTGCGTTTTTGTGGTTGTTTCTGTGTTTTTGTGATTGTTTTATTAAGTTCTGGACCAACAATTGGTATCAGAGCTTGGTGAAGCTCATACCAGGGATCAAGAACAGCAGCAGCAGCAAGTCGACGCCAAAGAATAACAGCAGCAGCAAGTTTGACATCAAAGGAAGCAGCAGCTGTAGCAGATCTAACATCAAAGAACAGCAACAAAAGCCGGTCGAAGTCAAAGAACAAACCAACCAATACTCACCCAATCGTGGCCTGTGTGGAACGATTGCTAAGAAGGAAGAAGCTTCGAACCTGTGTGGATTGCAAGCAGAGGAGTTAGAGAACACCTGTGTGGTTCAAAGGAAACCTGTGTGGAGCAAGAGAACCTGTGTGGTGCAGCAAGAGAAAGAAACCTGTGTGGTGCAGCAAGAGAAAGAAACCTGTGTGGTGCAGCAAGACAACATCCTGTGTGGATCACGGCACCTGTGTGGTAACAACTGAAGAAGATCGAGACTACCTGTGTGGTACAAGAAAAAAAAAAAAACAAAGAACCTATGTGGTAGAGGCTAAAAGGCAGTGAAGAAATTGATCAGCCTGTGGGACTGATCTGGTTAGAAGAGACGCGAAAAAAAGAGAGCAGCAACTTGTTTTTTATCTGAATTGTCAAAGAAGAATGGCTGAAGGAGCAATTACTGTTAGAGAGCAGCAGCAAAACGTGCCACTGCAGTGCCCAAAATTGACAGAAACAAACTATTCGAGTTGGTCCGTTATGGTAGAAGCAATCCTGCAAGCCTATGGTCTATGGGAAGCTGTTGACCCGGCTACAGAAGGGCCTGTCGAGGCCAAGAAGAATCTGATGGCAAGAGCATTTGTGTTTCAAACCCTCCCTGAGGATGTACTATTACAAGTGGCAAGATACAAGGATGCAAAGGAAGTGTGGAAGGCACTTAAAGTCCGATATTTAGGAGCCGAAAGAGTGCAAAAAGCAAGATTACAAACTCTTAGATCCGAGCTTGAGATGTTAAAGATGAAAGAAGGTGAGTCCATTGATGAGTTTTCCGGAAAACTTGGTGTAATTGTTACAAAGTTTAAAAGTCTTGGGTCAAGTTTAGAAGATGAATTGGTAGTGAGAAAACTCCTAAACTCAACTCCAAGGAAGTATTTACCAATTGTGGCATCAATAGAGCAATATTCAAATTTAGAAAAAATGTCACTTGAAGAAGCTATTGGAAGATTAAAGGCTTATGAAGAAAGAATTAAAGATCTTGATAAAAAGGAGGAAGATCAAGGGAAGTTGCTGCTGTCTAGAGGAGAAGAAAAGGAAAAACAAAAGCAAGGTGAGCTCGGTTATGATGGATATGGGCGAGGACGTGGGCTTGGCAATCGTGATCGTTGCAGGGGTCGTGGAAGAGGGAATGGTAGAGAAGAGAATGGGCGCGGAAGAGGTTTTAGGCGCGGGAATTTTAGAGACAAAAGTGAATTGAAGTGCTACGAGTGTGGGAAGTATGGACACTTCGCATATGAGTGTCCTGATTGGTATGGAAAAGAGGAGGCCAACTTGGCTCTAGCTCAAGAGGATGATGAACCAACATTACTTTAAAAAAAAAAGTTGAGATCCGTATCAAGATTAAGGGGGAAAATGTTAGGTTAATCTTGATTTAATTTGTTAGTTTATTTTTGGTGGGTTGAAATTTAGGAGTAAGGTAGGTTATTATTTTAGTAGTTTGATTTGATTAATTGATTGAGTTTGTTTTGGTTTGATAGAGTTTCCTAATAAGTGATTAGGGTTTACTTGTTTTCTTGGTGAAGGTTTTAGTATAAATAGAAGGGTCTAGGGTTCATTGTAAGGTGTGAGTTTTGGTTTAATAATAATACAAGAAAAGAGTCGTGGAGTTCCACAAAGGTCACTGGTGTTTCTGCGTTTTTGTGGTTGTTTCTGTGTTTTTGTGATTGTTTTATTAAGTTCTGGACCAACATTGATGCATATTGCTTTACAATCACAACTAATTCATCTATTATTGAAAGAAATGGACATATACCCAGGCCAACTAATTCACAACTAAGATTCGAATCATTGATGCATATTGCTTTACAATCACAACTAATTCATCTATTATTGAAAGAAATGGACATATACCCAGGCCAACCTAGCCTGTTTTGACCCATACTAAAAATGGCCCATTTATAACTAAACTCGATTTGAATTGTTACCCAACCTACCACGTCCGCACACCTTGCCTCCTGTATTATACTTTTTTTCTTAATATTTCAGGTATGTGCATGCATATCAAGATAACCGCATAGGTCTAACCCTATATAAGTAAAAAAAACATCTCTTGATGCCCAAACACAATTAATAAAGATGACTTGATTACCTGGGCAAAAGGGATGCACTTACTCCCAGGCACATGGCCGCTTCTTATTCCTTTTCGAGGCTCAGGTGCAACACCATCAAACCTGAAAACGAATCAAAACCACCATCAAATAGCATTATATACTTAAATCATGTCACTCGAACACAAGCCGTACGACAGAGGTGGCAATTTCCATACATTTACTTATGAATGAGTCGATTCAAGTTGTCTTTTATCAATTAAACAATGACAATTATAAAAGAACTAAAAAAGGAAACGGATTTAACCGATATATAAGTCAACCAAAATGTATGTTTTATGCGTAATTGAAAAAACTCCTAAATTATCATGTTCGAAGATTAGTATTATCAAAAAAAAATATTTTTAAGTGATGGTATTTAAAACTAAATATCCTTTATATTTTTTTTCTATTTTCCAAACGACAATGGCAATTTGGGCTTAGTGGCATGCTTCTTCAGAGTCCAGGTATGCCATACCTTGGATGGGATTTTAATCGTCAATCATTAGTTTGACACTCAAGGATGGCGCCAGCCTCTTCTAGGAGGAAACCGACTAGCTCGTAAAACCCCCTGACTTGCATATGCCTGGAGAGCTCATTGGCAACCCTATTAATAGTTGCAAGATGTTTGCACTGAAGTAGGATTTGAACTTGTGACCATAAGGCCATAGAGCTCTTATCCATGCTAGCTAGTGCCAGTGAACCAAATGGCCACCAGTGCTAATTATCTGATATCATATTTTAAAAACCTTTGATAAAAAACATGTACAAAATTTCCCGCTTTGACAAGTTACCTAACCTAGCCAATTTTCACCTCTAAGATGTTCATTACTCTATAGTTGCCTAGTACTATTCATCATGCACGTATGATTAAAAAAAGTTCATTATATCTGATTTTTTATACCTGGCTTTTGATCGAGCATCTATGTGTTGATGTGATTGGTCCTCGATGTTCTTTTTAACCTGTAGCAATCACACCAGGCATACCATCAAATGTGCACAAAAACACACACATCAAAACATATGTACCGATATGCTATACGTTTGTGAAAAGGATGGATAGCCCTATTTCTAAGCTTAAGTAACAGGAAAAGATTTCACATTATCTTCATTTTGGTTATTAATTTTCATTCAAGTTCCATTTAGGTCTGTTTTGTTTAGTTTCTACTTCATACACATGCTTATTTTTTTCTAGATTACCGACAGTTAATTTGCATCATGATACCTACAGTTAGATAAATACATGTCTACTTGGGTATAATCAAGTGATATGAACCAAACACAGTTTGAAAACATAAACAGTGAATATGGAAGAAAAAAGTTAATTGGCTTCCAACTTCCAAGAAGTTGATCGCCTCTACCAACAGGTGGATTATTATGAATATAAAATCTTTACACACACACACAGAGAGATATGTGTGAATCTTAAAGAAGATAAAAAAATAGTTTTGGAGTTGGGGTCTCACTAGGAAAGATATGTCCCACCCTCCCCATACCCTACTAATAGCTCTGCTATGAGTGAGCTTTACAGTGTATGCTTGTTTGTTTGTTTATGTAAATCTTATTTAAACTTTCCATTTTGGTGTCATGAGCTTTCTGATATGAATTTATAAAAATATATTGGTAAAAAGTTCCACAAACCTGTTCGAGTGTCCATACAAGATGTGGCTGATATTTTGTTTGGAATGTAACTGGACCAACCTGCCAATGTAAAGCACATTCATCAAGTCCTGTACTTTGATTCAGAATTGGATTGAAATTCAAGAAACACGTAGAGAAAAGATAATCTTATGCACATATTATGTCAGCACAGTTAGAAAACAAGCATACAGAAAAGTTATGTGCTTACAGGCTGGCCTTGGTATACTTTCTCTATCGCCTCGCTTGCAGCACTAGCTTTCAAAATTGAATCACTAGAAGCACTAGACTCAACATCAAATCCAGAAGCACGCCATCTGGGAAGCCCTCCATCCAACACCCATACTCTATCATGTCCAAAAACTCGGAACATCCTATTAACGTATTTAATAATAATTATTGACCTTTTTTAAACAAAAATAAAGCTCATTTAAATCTCACATAAGGTAGTAATGAGTTTATAATTCCATCATCACACAAAAGCTAAATTCAGAAGTTGTATAACTGACCACCAGACACGAGCAGCACTGAAGATCCCTTTACCATCATAAACAACAACTCCATCTTTGTTTTCAATACCAAGAGCAGAAACAGCAGCAGCAAATGCTTCCTCAGATGGCAACATGTGTGGTAGCTGCTCAATCACTCAAATTGTTATACATAAAAATTGAAGTTTAGATGTGGCAATTTTGACCTATCTATCTATACATGGGTCGATTGGAGTAAATAGTTGCAAAAGTGTATTTAAATGCTTACAACCTTCTAAAACAATTTATTAGAAAAAGATATTATTACTTCGATAATAGAGTTTTTACAAGCATATTTGATACATCATACATTACTTTATAAAAGTGAAAAGGAATTGACACAAAAGTACTTGTGGGTCAACTGACACAACCCGTTTAGAGACGACTAAACCACCAATTGTGTGGCATCTGCTAAAGATTGAATAATCCACAAGTGACAACTTAGGTGCTAAAGCCATGACACCATGAAAAATATCTATTTATGATGTCCTTTTTTCTGTCTACAGACTACAGCTAAGTTTTCCTTGTAAAAAGGAACATAAAAAAGAATGTTAAAGACAGCATCTCACATTAGTAGTTCGATCTGATATCCCATCTACATCAAAGAAAAGAGCACCTGGGATGTGGGCAACCTGTTGAAATAACAATGAATGAAGGGAGAAAAATAGCAGAAAATAACGAATATAAATATCTGTTACATAAGTTATTCAAAGATGAAACCATAACATTTCGGAACTTCGATTCCTTACACATCCATAACCTAGTAACATTTTAAAAACTTAATTTACGGAATCATAACACACACCTGGTACTCCTGGAGCGGATTTCTTTGTTCATCAGGCATGTACCAGGATGCATCCAGCACCTGCAAATATATCCATACAGCTAATAAGGATCTTTTAAGTTTCATACAAATACTCGTAAATGAAGGGTATGCAGTTCACATGTTGTCAAATATCACCTCTGTAGAGCATGCATAATCTTTATCAGAATGATTATTATAGATGTAAAAACAAACAACATTAAAGAGTAAAATGATGAGTACCTTCAAATCAGGCTCACGCAGGTTGGCATGGAGCCAGTCAACCGAAACAACAGGCTCCCCAGTCGACATGGACCGTGTTGAAAAATAAGCTGTGGATCCAGCCACATTTGTTGCCATATCACTACGAACCAAGGTAGACCTCCTATATGCCGTATGGATTGGACTAGCCCACGATTGAAGAGGTTTTTTCTGAAAGTAACAAAACAAACATGTTGAATTTTTTAAATAATGAAATATATTTGGGGAAGAATGCTCCTTATTCTTCCATCATTTTATACTATTTCTTATCAGCAACGTCTGTAAACATGGAGAATTTGGTTTGGACTTATAAGCGATGTATTAAACGGTTGGTAACTTGTTATCACAAAAGAAAAACAATACTAAAACTACAATTAGTATAGTTTGAATTAAAATTCCATGAAAAAGTGAACACATTTTTTTAAAGAACCTCTAACCCACTTCTACAAATATGCATTTTTGAACCTCAAAAACAGAAAATCACACCATACAACATTTTTCACAAACACCCTAACCTGATTATAGTTTAACCCTTCATCCAAACACTTCTTTGATGTATATCCGAAAGTTACGGAGGAACGATCTTGAACAAAATAAAAATAAATGATAAACACAGCCCTAAGGGACATCACTGACAACCGGTTTTCGTGGTTAAAGTACAATAAGTTAAGCATAACAGCAGCAAAAATCCATACTTATCAACACCCACATATAGTGTTGATATAAAGTTTGCATCAACAAAGTGTTAGTCTTGAATTTGAAGATCAACCATCAGTTTTGAATATGAACTTTTAGCCTAATAGAGGATTATATTCAGCTAATTCGAGGTTAAAAACTATCAACAACTATCTGATAAGAACGAACATATCAACAGAGCAAACAACCAAATTCAATAACTAATCACGGAATAACGTTAATATAATCAATACCCACAAGGGAAACTGCAAAAAGATGATACTTACAAAGAAAACTGAAGCTAATTTTTGGGGGTTTTGGTTGATTCCGAAGGATGAAACGAAACGATGAGCAAAGAGTGTTCTTGAAAGGAAGGCAGATGCCATTTGATCAGAAACCCTGAAAAGATACTGTAAACACCATATATGAACCACAATCAATCGAAAATTTGTGATCTTTAGTGATCGATTGACGAAAATCTTGATGTTCGTCTCGAGAACAAAACGTTATAAGGCGATTTCAGTTGTTATCTGACCACTGCACCCAAGGTTTTCAGTACGATGATGATGATGAAGAAAGGGTTTGTATTCCTAAAGAAATTCTATAGGGAATTCGCCCCCTGGAGTTTTAAGGAAATGATAACCAGCCCCTGTATTTTGACTTTCTTTTTTCAAATAAATTTATTTGAGTTAAGTTCGGTTTTACTTCTTAAAAATAATCATTTTTTTAAAAAATTTTAAAAACATCAGTTTATCTATAACTGCTTTTAAATTGTTTCAATTTCAGTTCAAAATTTGCAATAATTGAAACAATTTAGAAACTTTTAAGGGTAATTTGATGATTTTTTTTATTTTTTCAAAGGAAAATTGTTATTTTTATTAAAACTCATAGAGCACAATTGAATTCAACTTTTTTATTTTACGTACGTACCTTTTGCTTGGCTGATATGATGTTTTTAACACCTCTCGAACATTTCTTTTTGAAGTAAGTAACAAGGATTGTTTTTCGATTTCTAGAAAAAAAATCTCTTATGATGTTTCCACATCGTAAGAGCATCCACCCCCTGATAACGGGTTAATTAGCTTAATGCGTGAGAATAAGCTTTTGCATAAAGTGTAGGGTAGGCGAAGAATGATACGTACATCTAATTGTAAGATTATTTTACACCTCTTATGCCTCTTGTGTAAAATGAAAGCTAAATCAAACACATTACACTAGATACATCATTCTAATAAACCCTCCACCCAAATTTTTAAAAATGTTTAAAATTGTTTTGCTATAGTTTCAAATTTATGGTATTAATAATAAAGACAATAATATTTAATAAATGCGATGAGATATAAGTCTGGGAAAATAGGATGCATTTTATTGTACAACATCTCATATACAATGTAAGCACCTCGTATATAATTTTTTAAAGATAGCATTATTCATTTAATTGATAGTTTCTAAACACCTATAACAATAAACATTAAAATTTTACGATTGTGTAAATATTAAAAATCTATTTTTTTATTTGCTCAAGCGATTGATTGAAAATTTCAACACATCAATCGTCATATGTGCTCCACTTTTTATTTTTTTTTTCCAATAAAATCATTAAAGTGAACATTTTGACTCATGTTTTTATCAAAACAATCATTGATTTTACCTAGATAAAAACATGTGTTGAATCTTAACCGTAAGTAAAAATTTAAGTTAAATCATATCCGGCCAGGCTAAATCTTAACATCTTATAAAAAATAAGACTAAATCGAAACTCTTTAAAAAAATAATAGTCTAAATCTTCGTTGTATGAAAAAAAAACAGCATAATTCTTAGTTTGCAGGCTGAAATGTAACCGTTTTACATATGTATTTATTTGATTGGTTGTTTTCGTCAACTCAAAATACTTTTTAAGATTTTTGGGTAGGCTAAGCTTTAGCCTTCTAACCTTCTTAGTTGACGGAACTTACTTGTCATTATTTGATTGTTTGATATTGAATATGAGTGTCTAAAAGTTAAAGTTTATTTTCAAAATATCAAAAGTCAAAGGTCATTTGATAAAAGCAAGGTAAACCGATCATTTTGATGATTTTGCCCATTCTTTTATATAACTTATTTCTACAACGTGAATCAACCCTAAAAACCTAAATACCCAACTGATTCAACCCACAGATCCCGATTTCTAAATGATCATGGAATCATACTTTTATTCAATTATCGCAATCATTTTTATAGAAATGTGGCAAAACGAGCATGTCAAGTCGGATTGCGTGTCTGTCCACAATGAATTCAACTTGACACATGTCGTTTTCAAATGGGACCATTTCAGTTTTAATCAGAACGGGCTACGACTTACGAGAAAACATGAGTTCGAGTTGAAAATACCATTTAAAAAACATTATCACGCCCATCATCCAAGCATTGAGATAACAACATAACATAAGTTATATTCAACTTTCATGAGATCTTGCTTAACTATTTTCTTTAAGCAACAAAGATCAATATAAATAACAATCATACCCAATAAATCCCACCCAGAGCAAGTGCTACTGGTGGGGTCTGAATGGATGAAATATAAGCAAACCTCACATCTATCCCACCGGATAGAGAGATTATTTCTATAGATCCCAGATGAGGAAAAATAGACAAAAAATGTTTGTGAGCATCCTAATCCGTACCAAAAGTGTAATGTTTCAACCCAAATTTACCCTTTTCTGCGACTATGGAGTGGAATACGTAAGTGCCGTGTTTAAGTAATAAGCCAATCATCAAATGCAACTGACGTCTTCAAGGGGACATCGTGATGGTAAGGTGTCTCCCCTCTATCCAGTGGATAGATTGAGGGTTAAAGCCTGCAAGGTGCAGGCATAGCCAAATAGCCGTATAGGTGATGTATAGGAGTATATTATAAGTTATTCTACAAAAAGCAAATGCATCTGGCATGCCCAACTCTGTAGAACCTGCTTGGACACCCATTAAGGCTTCTCCTGGTAAAAAAAAATACTGGGATTAACCAAAATATCAAAAAGTGGCAAATTAATGGGGCCAACATGCTAATTGTAATATTAATACCTAATCCAACCACCATTCTGAAGCTGGAAAAATACATCAAAAAGATCCAAGTTTGAGGGAATCAAATTTGTAGCACCTACTGCAGGACAACATTATAAAGTAAGAAAGTCTATTCTGCATAAAACATAAAACAAACTACAGGTGAGAACTTTGACCCATTGCTATTTCAAGAACAACTTTGTAACATTAATCAAACAAACTCAACCTGCTCTTGTAAATGGTAGCAGCAGACGATTTATGTTTCTCGCATTAATGTAACTAGCTGAATATATAGCACTTCAAGATATCCACATAAAATTTTTAATTCATTCAGTTATCAGTTATCATCTTAAATTTTCAACCCAAACTTTATGTTGTGAGGTATAATGCAAGATCTAAACCAACTCACTTGTAAGTAGTTTAACTTTTCGTCAGTCGATTCCTCAATCAAAATTGTTTAAAAAACCAAAAAGATAACCTGGCTTTTCATTTGGCCAGATATATATTCAGTAACTTGGATTGTAGCTCCGAAACGTTGGTAAGCAGCAAACGCTCTCTACCAGAAACTTTAACCTGAAAATTGGTAATAATTATCAGTGAATTTTTTTTATCGCATGATAACTTGATATACAACAAAACATCACTTCACTAGTAAGTGTTATGTGGATAAAATGCATTTGCATACTTAAAATAAGGATATCGATTACAAAACAGAGATAAAATCAAATACAAACCTGAGATATAGCAACTTGAGCTTTGGTTATGGAGGCAAAAGCCTCTTGCTTGTTGATTGAACAAAACTGCATCCAGATTGCTTCTTCTGTAAGTTTTCAACTTTCATCGACTTTCGTGTGTCCCAAGCACCATCCCACAAGCCAGCTGCTGCATAAATGCTAGCCAAGACGACATAGTTGACCGATTTCCAAGGGTCTAAACCAAAAAGATGTCTGGCTGCTACTTTTCCTATTGCAACATTGCCATGTACGCTACATGCCCCAAGAATTGCACCCCAAACCGAGGCATTTGGCTTCATATGCATATTGTGTACTAAATTATATGCTTCTTCTATCTCACCTCCACGTGCTAATAAATCAACCATACACGAATAATGCTTTTCTTGCGGCAATATATTATATCTATTAACCATACTATTAAAGAATTCCCTTCCTTCTGCAGTCAAGCCACAATGGCTACATGAAAATAAGAGTGATAAGAATGTAACACCGTTCGGTTCCAGTCCTTCATCCACCATCTGTTTGTAAAGTGCAATTGCTTTATTCCCATAACCATGTTTTCCATATCCAGCAATTAAAGAAGTCCACGAGATAATATTTTTCTCCTTCATTTCATCAAACACCCGACACGCGTCTATGATCTCGCCACATTTTGAGTACATGTCAACAAGAGCATTGTTCATGGGTACATCATGGAGTGCCAAACATTTTAAGGAAAGAGCATGTATTTGTTTTCCTAGGCCTAATGATGTTGTGTTGGCACAAATGTTGATCATTGAGCATAATATTACATTGTCAACATTCGTGAGTACTCGACGCAACTCAATGAAAAGATTCATCGCGTCCATTGTATTACTACCTTCATGAGCATATCCTGCTATTAGAGCAGTGCAAGATATTGCATCCTTTTTAACCATGCTTTTGTATATCTGATCTGCACTTCTCACGCTTCCGCCTTTTGCATATGCATTAATAAGTGACCCGTTTAAACTATTATACGATCCAAAACCCAATTTTGAAACAAACCCATGTAGCTGCATGACATTTGAAAGATCTTTACTTCGAGCACAAGCCACGAGAACACTAATCAAAGTGAAGTTGTCAGGAGCCATACCATCACGAAGCATCAAACGAAACATTAGAATGGCATCATTGCTAAACCCTTGAACAGCAAGCCCACCAATCATTGAATTATAAGTAACCATGTCTTTAATCGACATCATATCAAAGATACAACGAGCATCCTCGACCTCACCACATTTCGAATGTAACTCAATCAACGCGCATTGCACAAAAGAATAACAAACAAACCTACTCTTCTCAACACACCCTTGTATCTGCACCCCATAACTTAGACACATCAACCTTGCACACGCGGTCAAAGCACTCGCATAACCAAATTGATTCGCCTTCACACCCGCTCTACGCATACCAACGAACACTCTCACAGCTTCCTCAGCGTAACCATTCTTTGCATACCCAGATAGCAATGCAGTCCAAGAAACCACACTTCTCTCAGGCATTTCATCAAACACCTTGCGGGCGCTTTTCAAGTCACCAACTTTCGAATACAATATCACCAATTTGGTGTTTATATGTACATTTGAATCATACCCATTTGCATAAAGATGTTTGTGCACCATTTGGGCGTGATTGTAGGCTTGTTTATCAATGCAAAGATTCAAAAGTTTCACATATGGAGGATGATGAAACAAAATTGGGTGAGAAAGTGCAAGATTAACAGCGCTATCTAGGTTACCGATGTGTAGAAGTGATTGAATTTCGGATATGAAGGTTGCTGGCCGGAGTAATTCGTTGATCCAGCCAGCTGATTTACAGCAAATCTTGTTCATAGAGGGACACAAACAATATTTATCGGTTCAAATAGTACTTTCAGCGCAATATTATTCAAAGAATCACATAGCTGGGGCTGAATCGTCGTCTAAAGGTGTAATGAAGTAATCGAAGCAAGAAAGAACACAAATTTGCACTCGTTGAGGTCGAACTCTTTTCCTTTACAATTGTTTGTTTAACAAATGAATGAATATTAGCAGAAAATTTCTTCAATTAATTGAATCAATAAATAAAGATGAATATAGATTGTATGTGGTTAAGTTGCGTTTAAAATTTGCTTATCATTTTTAGGCCTTTAGATGAACAAAATGTTCTTAAATGTTTTTTAAGACTAGTCGGAGTAGCGTAAACATGTGTTCGCTTTTATTTATAATTAATAAACAAATTATATAATTGATGGAAAAAACAAAAGTACAATATCGCATACAAATCAAATGTAAGTAATCTATATTTTTTTTAATTCTCAGTGTTTAATCATTCATAATATCCATGGTCTGCGAGCTAAATAAGGTTAAAATATATTTGATAATATGAAATCGTTGTTATACAATCTTATTACAAAAAGCAGATATATTATTAAAAAATTCAAATTAACCAACATCACATGACATTTTTAAACACAATTGTTCTTAGTCTTCTCCATCTTTGCTTAATTCCGTGATCACTGATCACAATGACTTTCTCTTTTTGACCAAGGAGTACCTTCTAATTTGATTGGAAACCTCTTATTGTATATCTCACGCATGAATCAGGTCATCGTCATCAATGACTTAAATGATAAAATTATTACTAATTGCATTTGTCTAAATGTAAACAACAAAACAAAACACACGGAAATTAGCACGAGACAAGTTTATGATTAAAACGCAAATGAGAATTTACCTTGTTTTCACGTATTTACATTTTAGGCTAGCTACATTTTAAGTAACGTTAAAATTATGATCTAGTTATGGGTAAAAAGTGTGAGTGGAGGAGGGGTGATAAGAAGCCCCCAATAAACATAATATTAATATATTTTTGTTTAACCCATATAATACATGGGATTTCAATCTATTAATATAACCGATAGAAAAAAAAGTAAAATCACACCAAAGATACCGCCTGTAGTTGGTCTTATGGTTCAATGGCATGACGGTTATTGTTTGAGTTTAAGATTTTTATGATATTAAGTTTAAACTAGCTTAAATAAGTTTTATCAGGATGATGTTTTTGATCTAGTCAGATGTAAAACATTAAAAACAATATAAATGATTAACATCCCGTATTATAAAGACTCAGGGCCTGTTTGACAACTTTTGAATGATTAAGTGCTTAACCAATAAGAGGTTTGAATCATTAAGTGCAAAACCATTAAGAGGTCTGGACCATTAAGAGGTAGTATATCGTTTAATTATTTAAAGACAAATGTCTGACAAATCCAGATAAAATGTTTTAACCATTCAGTATTAGACCTCTTAACTATTTAGCATCAGTATAATACTAACCTCTTAACCATTTACCATTTAACATCAGTTTAATATTAAAGATAGTTTCATAACAAGTGTTAAGAAAAACACCATATACACTAACCCTAAAATCTCCAAAAATCTTAGAAGGAAGTAACAAAAGGTAAAAGAGTGTTGGGTCTATTTTATTTTTGGTGTTTCTTTCCCTCCAAGCCAACATCGAAGCCCTTTTTCCTTCATAAATCATCGTCTCCACTGAACACTCAATACGCATTTCTTCACATCTTCCATCGTGATTTCATCCACAGGTACGTAAACTCTATATGCATATTCATTGATCTACATACATCGCACGATCAATCATCTTTCACCAGTTTCAGATCCAATGTTATCGATCACATCTGCTTAGCAATCATTTCCGATTTCTCTACTGCATGATGTGAATCACACAACTCATTATCCATGATTAATGTTGTATAGTTTACAGCTATGTTTATTAGAGACGTGATGTTGAAATTAGGGTTCGTTGGAGTAGTGATTTTGAAATTAGGGTTCGTGTAGGATAAGATTGTTTTGTAATTTTGTTTCTCATCACGATTTGCACTTCGCAGGATCCTTTTATATACGACATGGGTGACAGTCAGTACTCGTTCTCTCTTACTACTTTCAGGTATGGCTGAATCTATCTGCTATAAGAATTGACACCTTTATGTTATTGTTATGGTTTGGGTAATTGGGAGCATTTAATTTGAAAATTTGGAGCTGATTAGGTTCGAATACTGTAAGTTTTTTTTGGGTAAATTTCATATTTGAACGATGGAAGTGGTGTTCCCATCCTTGGCTTTTGTATTTAAGATGGTATGTATGGTCACATATATGTTGGAAAACTGATCTGGTGTTACTGTGTTATCTGGTATTTGCAGTCCTTCGGGAAAGCTTGTTCAGATTGAACATGCCCTCACAGCTGTTGGCTCTGGTCAAACTTCATTGGGTATAAAAGGTATGTACCTCAATTTGCAAGATTATTACTTTTATATCTTGTAGCAAGTTGTAGAACCTCATGGTCTGAATTGCTGCTCTGACAGTTGTTATTTTTTGCATATTTAGATTTGTTGTTAGTGTACTGTTACATGTTGAATCGGTTATTGACGTATTGCAGCTTCTAATGGGGTCGTAATTGCAACCGAAAAGAAGCTTCCATCCATTTTGGTTGATGAGACATCGGTAAGTTCAGATTATAAATTTAGAACTTTAGGTGTTGATACTTGCATTCTGATAGCGAGCAAAATATTATATTATTCACTTCATTCAGTTATACTCTGTGCAAATGTGCAATTACCATACACAAGCTTCTCCTTTGTGAGCATACTTATATTAGATTACTATCTTTGGTACTACTCATGTTTTATGCATTCTATCTGTTATACATATATGATGAAGACGAAAATGGATATAAGAAGAAACATAATTGTGATCTAGCCCCTGTGATTAAGTAGGCATCTTAAACCATCTGTATATGTTTCATATATGTGGTGTATGTATGCTATATAAAACTAAAGCAGTTGTAAAGTCTACAACTTGATAACTCTGTATATTTTCGACTCCATTTATGTTTTAAGCAAGTACAGAGTCCAGTTTTGTGGCCTCTTCTATTGTTGCTCTTTTAATTTTCTTTCTTCTTACAAAGCAAGACATACATACAATTGGCTTGATTTTGAAATTAGGTTTTTCTTGGTTTTAGGTGCAAAAGATTCAGATTCTGACACCTAATATTGGAGTTGTTTATAGGTAAGATTTCAAGCATCAAAATGTACATTCTACATGCATCGTAGTTTCAGATGTCAATCTATATTTGTTTTTACATTCTCATGTGCAGTGGGATGGGACCTGATTCTAGAGTTCTGGTCAGAAAGAGTAGAAAGCAGGCAGAGCAGTACCAGCTACTATACAAAGTACTTGTTCCCCTTACTGTTTATAACAAGTCTTTTCAGTTATTTTATATAAATCTGTTAGTTACTTATACTGGAATCTTTAATGCTTTTTCTAAGACTATAATGCTACACAAGCAATGTTCATTCTAAAATTCTTCATCTATGATTTGACTTTCTAGGAGTTTGTTTTTAGTTGTGATTCTGTGTTTAGATAATCTGCAGCATCTTGTTACCTCAGATTTTTTTGTTATCAAATTTGCAGGAACCAATTCCTGTTACACAACTTGTAAGGGAAACTGCTGCTGTTATGCAAGAATTTACTCAATCAGGGTAAGTTAGTCCTACAGCTCCGCTCTCTGTTCCAAGCACAGTTGTAACGTTTCTTCTAAAAATTATTATCTGTATATGATTTTAGTTGCTTTTATTCTTGATAACTACATTTACATAGAGGCTAGATACAACTTCTAACTCATGTTTCATCATTTAGTGGTGTAAGACCTTTTGGTGTTTCACTTCTTGTTGCTGGTTATGATGACAAAGGTCCCCAACTGTATCAGGTATGTGATTTTGGATTTAAAATCTTATTTCTATGTTCTGTTGAAACTTAACCAAACTAAAATCTTGAAATTATCCTGTTGTGTTGTGCCAAAATATAAATTAGGGTTCAAGCTAGGCTCGGGCTGGTTGGTTTATATAACCAAATCTAAACCCAAATCTGGACTTGTGTAATAAATTTATCTGAATGGGCCAAACAGGTTGGCGGGTTAGGTGTGATTGTCAGGCCAACCTGACCCGATGTATTAACTAAAGGGGTTAGGCGTGTTGTTTTCGTTTAACCCCAATCCTAACCCCTTTACAGTGTTGAGTCATGAATTGCCGCCCCTACCTACATGGCACCTCCAACTTGATTTAAAGTTTTTACGTTATTTTTCTTCTGTAGAAAACATTTGGTATGCTTCTGTTAGATGTTGTAATGTGTTTCTAAGTGACTTATAGTCTTTCTAAAAGCCAAGCTAACATGCACTGGTGCAGGTGGATCCCTCAGGTTCATATTTCTCCTGGAAAGCTTCGGCCATGGGAAAGAATGTATCTAATGCAAAAACATTTCTTGAAAAGAGGCATGTAATTGTTATTTTTATATCTAACATTTTGCAACTTTGGATTTTGCTTTTATAATTGTGATTTCTAATTTTTAATATCAATTTTCAAATCATAGGCACCTTATTCATCTACTAGCTTGTCTTAAGAATTTTGATATTGCTTGTAGGTACACTGATGATATGGAGCTTGAGGATGCGATACACACTGCTATTTTAACCTTGAAGGAGGGGTATAAACTTGATTTAGAAGTCTATAGCTGTCACTTGTTATTTTATAAGTGTGCTCATTATAAGATATATCCTTCTCATCCCTGATCTTGAATCTTGATTGATATGTGGTCATCACCATTGACAATTTTTTACCCATTTACTTATGAAGGGGTCGAAACAGGTCATGTTTATCTCAAATAGGTCAAATAGGTTGAAAGTAGCAGAAAGTGTATTTTCATTGCACTCGCCATATTAAATCGATTTGTTCAAAAAAGATGGATTGTATATTTTTAGTTGTATTCAAAATCCAAATTGTTTCTTAACAAGAACAGACAAAAACCCGTACCGAAACGTACCCTTTTTTGACCTGTTATCCAACTTGCCATCCTTATTAGTCAACTTCAATTGATGATTATGAATTATGAAAAGCAGTGATGTTTTCTTGTTCCGAGTGATATGACGTGTGATTTATGTTGATATTTTTCACAACTAGAGTGTGTTTGTAACATTGTTATCATGTGTATCAGATTTGAAGGACAAATATCTGGCAAAAACATTGAGATTGGTGTCATCGAGGCTGACAGAACATTCAGGCAAGTTTTATCAGTACTACATAGTTGGAGCAACTCTGCAAAGTTTTGTTTAATAAACAGCTTCTAATTAGTGTCTTCCTTTGTTTCAGAGTCCTCACTGCAGCCCAAATTGAAGACTATCTTCAAGAGGTGGAGTAATTAATAATATGTTCTGTTATCGCGGTCTTAAATTTCCTTAAACCCGATGAACCAAGTTGCAATGATGTCAGTTATGTACTTGTTAAGGATCCTCCAAGAACCAATTTGTTGCTGAAAGAATCTGTTTTATGTGCTTGAACTTGAACAATATCTCTTGGTTATTATTGTCTCAGAATCTTTATTTTGCCGTGGTTTAAATATTATGAACACAATGCGCCTCTTTGGGCGAGTGACCTCATAAACTGTATGCCGATACCAGTAACAACTGTTTGCAACTTTTAAACAGTCCATTGCTGTTCAAGTTTAGTCGTAAAGATGTGAATATGTCTTGTTAATCGGGTCAGATGGGTGAGGGCGGTGTTCTTGCTGACACCGAGCTGGTCCCGACCCTGTCTCGCTCTCACTCTCTCCACCCTTGGGAGATTTTAAGTTTAATGTGAAAGTGTTAATGTTTGTGTTTGGAGCGTCAGATTGATAAAATATCAATGGATATCTAGCATGACGTAAGCAGATCATCACACTTAACAAGAAAATTAACAACATTAAATAGGAGCATTCAAGTTGTTGCGAATTTATGATAAAAAATGAGTACAAGGTTTTCAATTTGTAGTTCTTTATATAAGACATAATAATCCTTAAAAATTTTCGGCATTTTCCCCCTTTTTTATCTTAAAAAGAAAAAGAATACATAGCTTTTATAAATATCAATGATCTTCGGGTCGGGTACTTTAAAACTTTATTGAATATGGTAGGTCTTGATTTAAGTCTTATAATTAATTAAAAAAATATTTTAAGTTGGGTAAGAGAGATTTCTCATCTGGGGTAAGTTTTTTTTTATTATGATCTCAGGTTTAAAACTAATAAGTACGGACTGATCTACAAGTTTTTCTTTAGAAACGCACCAAAGTTTTTCTTTAGAAACGTACCGACCTAGGACGTATTATCTAGTACCTTAAGGTTCTAACTTGAGTAATGGACTCTTCTACCAACTCTTGATTCTACCACTACAAGCCCAATAAAACCTCAACAGCTCATGCCAAATTTACCAACCCAACTTGAAAAACAAAATAAAATCAGTTAAAAATTATTTATATAAATTATATATTTGACATTGAATTAAATAATAGACATATAATTTAACACATATACACGAATTAATAAATAATATTAACTCACATGTTAGTACTTTAATCATCATGAAAGCAGACATATTATTATTAGGGTAGGATTCAATTTAAAAACATAAAAAGTATTTTAGGCATCACATGTGTTTTTTTATTAATTTTAAAGAGAACAGTATTTTAGTCTTTGTGTTAAATATGTAGGTCATTGTATATAATATGTCAGGTCATTGTGTCAAATATATTTTATCATTTGTTATATCTATATATTCATCTTTGTATTTTACGTTTTATATATAGTTTCTTGTTATTTTTGTCATTGTTTTTATATATTATATAATTTTGTTGTTATTTTATCATTGTGTTTTACTATTAGAAGTACAGAAAAATATATTATTACATCAATATATTTTCCAAAACTTATCATAAAAAATGCTCAACAATGACGAACAGAAAAAACACAATGATACATTCATCATTGTGTTTTGCATTTTGTGTTATTTGTCATTGTTTATTAAATAAATTAGTTGTTATTTTATCATTGTATTTATATAATAAAGTACACACTGAAGTTATTTCACTATTGTGTTTTTCAGAACTCATCATTTTAAAAAAACATAAGGGTGTTCATGAAAACATAACGACTAACGGAAATACATAATAACGAGCATAAATCGAAATGAGCTGAAAAACATATTTTTTATTTTTATTTTATATCAATA
Source organism: Flaveria ramosissima (assembly GCA_025215565.1). Taxonomy (NCBI): domain Eukaryota; kingdom Viridiplantae; phylum Streptophyta; class Magnoliopsida; order Asterales; family Asteraceae; genus Flaveria; species Flaveria ramosissima. The sequence goes on along the minus strand of CM046039.1, from coordinate 77,108,392 downwards.
CTGTATTGTTTTAAAAAAATGCTCGTTTTTATGGTACAATGTTTATAAAAATAATATTGTATATAAAAGTTATAAACGTTTAAATAAGTAAAAGAATTTAAGAAAAAAATAAGCAAAGTGATCATGTTTAAAAGTTTAACAATTTTTTTCTTTATAATTTGATCACAACTATTGATTAAGAAGATAAATATTTAATATTATTCCGTATACTTTTTACATAAAGTACACTTTTTATTTAAATTCTTACCTTTATTATTAAACGTATAAGCAGCAAGTGAAACCATTTAGATCACACAATAATCTATGATTATTATCTAAGAGAACATTTTACACTCCCTGATAGTATGATCTTCATAAACTAACAATCATTATTTCTTAATTTGGTTTATTTTATAAATTAAAATGAATTATGTTTTTATTATTCAGTTCTAAAAATTTAATTTGGCCACTAAAATGTTTAAAGAAAATATAAAATACTTGACGAAAATAATGCAAACTTTTAATCTAATCGTGCAGATATCTAAGTTCAACGACTCAACGTATTCAAGTGTGCTATGTGATCATATTAAATGCTTTCATTACGTTTCTTATGCATTGGGTGTTGTACATCTTTTATGGCGATATAATTGAAAATATTAAATTAGTTGAGCTATTTAATGCCATATTAAAAGTCATTAAATGATATGAGTGTCATCAATGAATTTATATTTCATACGCATTGGGTGTTGTACAATGGTACCATTATAGCATTCAATTATTTTATTCAATTTTCCACACCCCTTTGCGTCTAGAAATGACATTTTGTTTAATTTGTTGTATAACAATCTATATAAAAGTAAGAATATATCCTATGATTTAAAGAATTAGTGTCACACTCGTGCATCCCTTGAATATATATATTTTTATTAAAATAATTAATTATATATGTGTTGAATTCAAAATAGTACTTGGTTTAGCCAAGTGTTGAAGAGTTTTACCGACGTTTTATAATATCGAAATTGTTATCTTTTACTAATTAAAATATTATAAGTTTTATAATTGAATTAGAGAATATTCAATTTCAAGTATGTTATGTTAAAAATTTTATTTTATTTTTTATTTGTATATAGCATGTCATAATCTACTTTTATTCATCATTAGTGTTTATATTTTATAAAATTTAAACTCTCAACCTCTTGTATAAAAAGCAGATACCAGTTATCAAAATACCCCCTTGAAGATATATTATGTTCATTTATTTATTATTTTTATATTCAACTTTTTTAATGTTAGGGTCTTTTATTCAAATAGAACCCTAGCTCAAGCAATGAGCTTTAGGAAAACAAAACAATACAATTATGAGGAAAACTAAAATTTTAAAAACTAATGCTACACAATTTCTGTTGTTCTAATGATAATTTAGCCCTTTTTGATCAAATGGATCGTAATTGTCTTGGTATCGTCTATATTCTCTTTGTGAAAAAAAGGGGTTTGATGTTGAATATCATGTTATTTCTGGCCTCCATGTACTCCTAGATGATTTTCAACTAATTTCTTCTAATGTAATCCTTTTAAAACCATATATGTTTTAGCATCATTTACTTTATCATTATTCTCAATTGATTTATTCTTCAAACAACTCAAAGCTATTTAATTTACCGTCTTCTTAAAGGTAAAGGTTGCATGTATAACGGTTATCGGTTCTTCACAAGATTGAAACAATGTTTGTGGTCGGAAAAACAGTTCTATTGAAAAATTGACCACCACAACCATTCAAGATCTGTTGGCTAGCATTAGGCCTCATGAAGAAGAAATAGAACAAAACATAAACTTATCAACAACATCTTTATATTACAAGACTTGAAATCTTTATGAATATTTTCATGTTTCCTACGTTTGCTAACCTCATAATACATAATTATTTGTTAGCAATGAATAATGATGACTTTTCACTCTAGTTAAGATTTATGTTGGATGTACTTTAATAAGTTGTAGATTTAATGATGTTTACAAATGATGCCATAAGATGCCTACTCATAGTCCAATGCCAAATTATAAATTTTTTTTAACTTATATTAGACGCATAGACGATATGCAATTGTTCATGTGTAGTGGTATTGGTGAATGTCTACTGTTAAAATGGTGTGTGTTCAAACGCTTACAATAACTCGCACTTCAAGTTAATTAATAAGGTATTCACATATTAAATTAGTAATAGAAATTCGTATATGTTTCTTTTGTCTCACTTAATTTTAAAATTTTAAACATTTATAATAATATCATAAAGAACTAAAACACCTACTAAAAGTCAAGTATTTAAAAAAAACACAAAACACTTAAGAAACTACGTTACTCGTACATATAAATTTTTCTAAATTCAAGCAACCGAAATTTAAATCTCCTTCCAACAAATTCACATTGTCTTCACGTTTCACAAGCATCTTTTAAATGACGAAAGTCACCAATAAAAAGATATAAATACATATACTTGGGTGATTGAGGCACACCCAAATACTCATAATGATTAAGGCTTAATTGAATGGGTGTATGAAGGAGGCGTTTTCTTCCATCGGCAATGTAAGAAGGTTTGATGGCTTATAATATAAGGGTAGGGTTATAGGAAATAAAATATTTAGTCTACACAAGAAAACCTTAAAGACAATAAATTTGAAATGTATGTACGTGTCTATATATACGGGGAAGTTAAAATACAAAGTGTTTTCTTACAGAAAAGGTTTTTAATATTATCACGCAAGAAGAAATGTTTTAGATAAAATTATTATAGAAGGGTTAGAGTTATTCACACATAGATGAAATTATCACACCACACATGTATAGTACTTCTTGCGTGATTATTACGCATGCACTACTCTATATTAACCCCACTTGTAAAAAACCTATCACACACACACACACACACACACACACACACACACATATATATATATATATATATATATATATATATATATATATATATATATATATATATATTAAACTAGTCAATATAGAATTTATTGTGTTCTTTAAAATAGATGGAGTAATAAATATCATTAAATTTATGGTCATGGCAATATTTATTAAACTTAATATTTTTAAGACTTTGATACATTATTAATTGATTAATCAATTAACTTAACTTTAATTTTATAGAATCGAAATTGGGATGGGTTTAATTTTGTAGCTAATAATATCTATCATGGTATTTCCTACCACATAAGTAACTCAACAAAATATTTACATCTCAAGAGGTGTATAAATTGCATGTGTCGTGGCCTTCTTATTAGTGGCATTGGTGATTGTTGTTTCAAACATAATATGTTAAATTCTTATAAATAATTAAATACTGGATTAGATGGAATTTAAGGAAAAAGTTTTTGCATGACATTTAAAGTTTTTTTATCATGGTATTCATTAATAGGCAAGTTGAAATTTATGCAAATTATTAAATATGAAAAAAATTAAAAATACAATAAATGTATTTTGTTGGCCTTTTAAAAAAAATTAAATATGAAAAAAAGGTTCAAATATAATAAATAAAATAATAAAAATGATTATTGTGTATTATTTAAAAATACAATAACAATAAATGTATTTATTAAAATTTCCATGGTATTAAAAGTTAGTTTATCATCGTATTCATTAAAGGCAAGTTGAAATTTACTCAAATTATTAAAGTTAAAAAAAAGGTTCAAAGAATAATCAATAAGATTAATAAAAGTTTATTATTGTGTATTAATTAATAACACAATAACAATAAATATAATTATTTATGCATAAATTAACGTCAACTTGGTTACTTCATCCACTTCTCTTCCTAAATCCTTCGGATTAAATGACCTACCACGTCAAGCTCCACCTCCGCTTCATTTTAATTTTTTAATGCACTTTAATGTTATTTTATATATTTGAAACTCATATATTGACAACTAGCTTTAGTAAACCCGTTTATTACACGGTTTAAATAAATAAAATATTAATATAATAAATTTATTAATTAAACAATGATATTCTAAGATATGATATGACTGAAATAAAAAAACGGTAATATCAACTTTTCAGAATTTTATTTTTAAATTTATTTTATTGAAAATAAATATTTTGTTTTAAACAAACCTTATAAAATGTCATTTTTAAAAGTTTTCTTATTACAACTCCAAAATTTGATAATTTCAAACTATTAATTTATTTAGAAATAACCTTAATAAATAGATTTCTTTCTTAATTTATTAATTATTAAAAAGTATTAAAATAGTATTATTAGTAATTAAGGTAATTATTTAATAGAAGAGAGAGGCGGGAAAATTTTGATGAGAATGATTCTGGTGCTGACACGTGTCACCCCAATGATTGTGGTGCTGACACGTGGCACCCCATTTACCCTTTTATTAGAATAGGAAGATACTTTGATAATACTTTTAAACGACATGCGTGTAAACTCAATGAAAAAAAAAAGCCAACGCACGCGAATATAGACAATGCTGGTGATCTGGCCAGCTCAGTATTTCAAGAGAAACCATAAACCAAAAGCCTACTGCGGTAAAACCTGTAACCCACTTAAGTGAAACTCGAACCCATAACATTTACTTGAAAAAATCATGGGGTGCATTCTCGAAAACCAATTGATCTGAAGCTCATTGACAATAATGAAAATGTTATTACATAAACAAAATTTTTTTATATTCCTATTTCAATTTTTGAGATGTAAATGGTGTTAGGTTAATGAGGTTGAATTTGAATAAAAAAAGGAAAAAAACATGGTTCATATGTTTATTTTTGTTAAAAGCATCAACTTTTAACCCATATATATAAAGTTGTATCCTAGGTCGTGAAAGTAACTACCACCATTAAATCTACAATAAGTAATAAGGGTGTATGAAATATGATTTATGACTTTAAGATGTTCTAAAATAAGGTTTCATAACATGATTCATAGTATATGTGATTATTTTCATGTCGTAACATGCTTAGTGTGATGCATATATTATCGCCATACAAAAGAGATAGATGTACATTTAAAAGAGTAAAAAGATTTAAGCTAACACATAAATTAACAAAACACGTTTATTTACCATCTAAGTATGACACGAGATTAACTAAACATGTCTATATACCATCAAAGTCAGTCTTGTTTGTTCACTTCTGCAAATAATATAAAAATAAAAAGGTAAATTACATAAAGAAACCTTTATCTTTATAACTAATTTCGTTTTTTATCTTTTATCTTTTATCTTTACTAATCACACTAGACAACCTTTATATACATTGTTTGTTTCACCGTTGGTCATTTAACCGAACCGTCATTAGTTCACACCGTTAAATTACCTCACATGGTTATCATATGAGGATAGATGTTTAATTTCATCTCCCATTTGTTTATGTACCTGGTTAAACCCTTCGGATCTTGTTGTCAGTGACAATTAGCATCCTATCCTCCTCTGCCACGTATGCAACTCGATATGGATAGATATCGCATTCATCAATCGATATGGATAGATATCGCATTCAGCAATCTAATGATGATTACAACATGGCTGCTATATCCGATAGTCTAACCAAATTGGAAATCACAAAATGGTGACAACAAAAATAGAAAAAAGTAAGAAAACCAATCCAACTACATCTAATATATCTTCTCATTTGTCTTGCCTCATCTTCACTTGATTTCAATTTTGCTTCAAGCTTGTTCCTTGCAACCTCAAGATCATTCATTGATCTTATTAGACTTTGGCACATTTCTCAGTCATATCTTCTAATGAATTTACACTTTGAACCCTAACTACAAATTAAAAAAAACAAATTAGGAAAAATTACTTGACATAAAAGGCTAAAGTGGGATGGAATAAGTAAACAAAATTGCAAAACACCATCGTCAAGAATAAAATCGCTGACAAGAAACATAATCGACAAGAAATTAAAGCGACAACAAGAATAGAACTATACTTTGCATAGAAGAATAGAATTGTCAACTTGGACTTTCCATTTTTATTCGGTTTAGTATACACGCGTGCATAACAGGGGTATACCCGTCTACCTTTCAGGGGTCCAAGATGTTCATATCATTGCTTGTTTGCCACACTAGCTAAACACCATCTCCTTTGATTATATCACATAATAGAGGTGAAAGAGAAGTAGAGAAATCTCAAAAAGATAGTTGGACGTGAAGATTATGAACTAACAAGGGGAGATGAAATTACATATTTACCCTCATATGATGATTATATAAACTAACGATAAATAGATTAAAGGATCAAAGATGAAACAACCTAGGTACATAAATGTTGCTTAGTGAAATTAGTAAAATTAAGGTAGAAAGGTGAAACTACGTATAAACGTAAATGTCATTTTTTAGTAATTTAATTTGTAAATATTTAAAATCTTTCATATATCATAATCTTTAATTATATAGATATAATAACTCAAAGTTATAGTCCCAATTATATTCATTTTGTTTTCTAGTTGAACAAAAGATGCAAACTTTTACTCATTTATAATTTGAAGCAACAACTTGATCAAGCAAAATATAATGTTGCAATCATGTTTAAAAGTTTATGTGGATGTCAAGCTTCTTATGCCAATTGCCTTACAATATTGCTCTTAATAGGCAAAAGAGAACCGCACCGGTGGATTAAATATACATGATATGAATGAACATGAAGAAGTAGAAGCCCAAATGATCATCCACAACAACTAATGATTCATGAAAATATGAAAATTTGTATCAAACTTTATGGTAAGATAATCAGTTTGGTTTTTAAGCAGGTAAACGAATTATGGTGTTCTTGAAGAACCGGTAAGGAACCGATTTTATTGAAGAATCTAAAATAACAACATGATGTGATGATCAATTAAAAAGAGCAAATCAATATTCAAATTATGATACAATTTGGATACACAAACCACAATAACAACCTAATGTGATTTCAATGAAAATTGTTCTTCAATGATGTATTTGGGAGTGTTTGTTTGCTTTGATTTGTGAAGGTTTGGAACCAATGGTGTATTAGATTTTAGCAAGAATGTACGACCAGAAGCCTTTTAAGTTAACAGTTTGTAAATATTACTCCATAAAATAAATAAGTATTTCATTAGAATTCAAACTTTCATGGTCTACTTTTTCTAAATACATACTTGGGTTTAGAACCTGACCTAACCTAAAACCGTATGAGCATATTATAGGAACTGAGAACCGAACCTATATTAGTTAGGTTATTTTATTACCAATGATTCTTAGCCCAACTGGTTAAGATGAGATACCCATGACATGTAAATAAAGTGGTGTTTATGAGTTCAAGTCTCACTCTGAGCAGAAATGCTTAGAGTTAAGCCAAAGATTTTCTCAGTAATGAGTTTCATCCTGAGGGGGTTGAGGGGGCGATCCCGTCTGGAAAACAAAAAAGTAAGCCTGATTAAAATAACACATATCATCCGAAACAGGGTCGTACATTTACCGTTTAAGAAAAAAGTTAGGTTATTTTATTAGATGAGTTATGGAAATTTATGATGAAGATGTCATGAAGTTGCAAATAGAAATTCAAGTCAAAATGCATGATGTGAGCATAACCAAACTAATTTTTATTTAAAATATTCACACCAAACGAGTACCATATATATTATTTTCAACATTTCTTAAATGACCTTCACCAATACATTAATATTTGAATTTCCTATCACACCAGCTTAAACTTTGAAAACACAATTACTAACACATTTTAGATATTAATAGTTGGAGTAGATTTCAACATTTAATTAATATTAATACGAGGGAGATGGTACTCATTAATTGCAAATTTACTAGCAATAATAATTATAGTCTTCTCTCTCAACCTCCCCTATATAGACACATGTAACGGACTCCATTATTCATTCACAAATCCTCAATCTCTCCGGCGATCAATCAACCACCGTATCTCCGCCGATCAACCACCGCATCGCCGCCGCACCTTCATCGGAAGAACAATCGGCACCGTGATGGTCACCGACGTGACGTATCTCTGCTCTGTGATGAACCAACAGCAAGCGATAATGAACGATTCGAAATCGACGGCTCTTATTACTCGTGATTTGCTCGGAGGCGGTGGTGGCTCAGACCTCGACTCCGCGAAGGAGCTTGACCTCGATTTACATGTTCCGTCAGGCTTCGAGAAACGACTCGATTTGAAGGTAAATCGTTTGATTCGTTTGCGTTTGTAGTTGATACTTGATAGTTGATTGATTGATTGATTGATTCTACTGTTTGATTATGTGTCTACGATGTTCTAGCTCGTTTTGTGTGGTTGAATTGTTGATTTTGCTCGATTAGTTCTGTTTTCTCGATGTTGTAGCTTGTTTCGCGTAATCGATCGTTGATTTTGTTCGATTAGCGTTTTACGTAATCGATAGTCGATTTCGTTCGATTCTAGCTCGTTTTGTGTGATTAATCGTTGATATTTGCTCTGTAATTCAGTTAATTTCACGATTTGTGTGATAATTTTGCTGATATGATTATATGAATATATGATTAACGATCTGATATTGTTGTTCACTGATGGATGATCGATGACCTAATTTAGCGAAATAGAGCAATTTTTCGGTGATTATTTAGAAGAATTATCCGGTTTACGGTTCATGTGGTGGAAAATGATCGTTCGTTGATCATGAATAATTGATTTAAAAATTGTTTTAGGTGTTCGTGTATGAACAGATGTTGTTGATGAGCAATTAATGTCACTCGAATTTATTATTATAATAACGTTCGTAAAGTGTAGTTCGTAATTTAAGGGGGCAGATTGTTAGGAATGCATACATTTATGACAGCATTGATGCGTACTTGTTCATTTGCAGTCATAACTTTGTAATTATCCATTTGTTGATCTCATTAATGGCGAATGTACTTCATTTCATGTAATCGTGTGTCTTTTCATCGATTAATCTGATCAGTAATCACCTGATCAAGTGATCGATCATCAATTAATCAATCGATCGTAATTTGATTTTAGTTTCTTTGATGATTGATTGAATGCAGTCAGGTAAAGTTTATCTTCAGAGATGCAAATCACCAAACACAACATCATCATCATCATCTGATCATAAACAGCAAGGTATCGAACACGCGGTTTCAAAGCTGCAGGATCTCAACTTCCCACCATCGTCGAAAAAGCCTTTGAATCTGTTCGACGACACGAGTTTAGACCTTAATCTGGTCAGTTTATCATCCTCACCACCTGCTTACAGAAGTGTGTGCACTCTTGATAAAGTGAAATCAGCCCTTGAGCGCGCTGAACGTGAGACGATCAAGAAGCGATCTGTGTCAATCCCGAGATCATGTTCTTCGCCGAATTCAAACTCGTCGAGTTCTGTTGTTAAAGAGACAATGGTGATTGATGATGATGATGATGAGCGATCTTCTCAGGCTTATGCTGCGGGTTGCCCGAGTTGTTTGCTGTATGTGCTGATATCGCGAAGCAACCCGAGGTGCCCGCGATGCAACATGACTGTGCCGTCGCCTACCGCGATGAAGAAGCCCAGGATCGATCTTAACATCTCCATTTGAGATTTTGAGTTGTGGTAATTATACAAGTAAATTCGGTTTTGTTCATCTTTCTTTTAAATTAATATTCTTGTAAATGATATTAGTCAAACAGGGGAAATAGAAAAATAGTTTTGATTTCTTTTTTTCTTTTTGGTTTTAAATAAACGAAAATCAATAACATAAGTGCGAGAATCGTATAATAAAATAAATGAAAATCAATAACATAAGTGCGAGAATCGTATAATATAGTTATCTAGTACTTAGTATATCAAAGCTAATCAAGAATTTTGGGAGGGAGAAACACGTAACAGAATTTGCAAGTTATATGACCGTTTTATAAATTGTATTTAAAATGATTTGGTATAAATATATTATGAGCAGTCAGTTGTATAACCATTTAACGTGTAATATTCAAATTCAAATCAATAGACATAAATATATATGATTAGCGCTTAAGGGCTGTTTAGCAACCTTGTGTTGAGATATTAAGATGTCTACAAAACAACCCCTTAGTTATATAATTGTTTTTTTTTCTTTTGAACGGTAAATCTCAGAGTACGACTCAGCATATGTGTTATTTTAATCGGGTCTACCTATCCGTTTTCACAACCGGAACCGCGTCATCAACCCTATTAGAAAGAAACCAACAAATAAAAAAAACTGGCTCGACCTTAAGCATTTTTTTCATAGAGTAAAACTTGAAACCAAAACAATATTTGTAAGTATATTATTAGTTATACAATCAATTTCATGTATCATAATCAAGATCATAAACAAAAACATACCAACGAGTCTTGTGATTGTTGGCATGCTGATTTTGAAATGAACTCTTCTGTGTATTATATTTGGTGGTGGGCACCAATCACCCACACGAGTTTTGCTATATGCTATTTGGTTGAATAGTGAGACAAGAGTGGATAGTTGGTGTAATGGTTAAAAAGTTATCAGATTTTAATAATCAAAGTTTTTATTTATTGTCCGAAATTAATCCAAACATAAAAATATTTACAGATACTTTTAAGTTTGAGCTTATTTTCCTCCAATAATCTCTGACCAACTAAGAGTTAACCTCGTTAGTTTTTTAATGACGTGGACTACTTATGTAGCTAAAACACTAAACAGAAAGTTGAAATCTACCATCAGATTCGTCAATCTAAAACTTCTGCACCCTGAAACCTGACAATTGTCACTTTCCGATATGAACCACTTGAATTGTTGGATGTAGATTTCAAGTGACGATAGAGGTTAGACACCAAAAAACATACTTGACGAAGGCTAAGCGGAGACAGGGTTGAAAATAAGCTCAAAGTTTGTCACGTTCTTAAAATTATAAAAAAAAACCACTAACCGGGGTTAACTCTGAGTTAATATGAAATCGTTAGAGGAAAATATACTTAAAGTTAGAAGTGTATGTAAATATTTATTGAGTTGAGATAAATTTAAGTCAATTAACGAATGGTAAATTTATTAAAATCTAATAACCCATTGTTAAATTGTTTACTTTTTTAGCAAAAGTACCTAAATGTTTCATATCAAATCCCATTAAGCCCAATCTTTTTCTTCTTTTCTCTGTTGCGTTGCCTATCTTTTAAAATATTTTATTTATAATTTCTTTGGCCTTGTTTATAACTTTAGGAAGGAAGATCCGTGGTATTTGTCACTAGCCGATACTCACCTCTCAACTTTGTAATTTTTACTTTTAAACGGTATAAATCCGAGTTACTTTACGTTTCAACATAAATTTAGTTTGGAAACGGGTCGGGGCGATTATAATCTATACTTTATCACGTCGCATACGGCGCCACCACACGTGGTTTTATATGTATGTTTTTATTCAACGGTAAATATTAGAGTTACTATATGTTTTAACGTAAATTTAGTTCAGAAACAAATCAGGTCAAATATTATCGGTATTTTATCACGTCGCGTATGATATCACCGCAACACACAACGGAAAATAATCTAGTTCATATTAATCTTTTTAGTCGATTTCATATAATGAAAACCTGTTTTTAAAATAAGGATATTTTCTTTTGGCTTAAAAAAGAATCTTATCTCCGTCACGAGTTGCAAAAAGTCAAATATTTAGTTATAAAATCTCCAGGTCCATTAAAGGCAGCGTCATCGTTTGACTGTGTGTTATTGTTATCATTTTGCCCTTTACTTTTGCGATCTTAATTTAAGAGACCAAACTGATCTTGAATCATAACGATACCTAAAATATAATCTACACTTAGTAAATTATATATGGGATGATCTTATGTATAAAATGTCCTTTACGTGTTAGAGAATTCACGCGTCGTTTTTCATTTTTATGTGAGTGAGTGCTCTATATTAAAAGGAATAGTTATGAGTGGTTGTGAGTGAAAGATGGTATAAATTTATGAGGGTTGTATTGTGTTTCTCTATATTTGGAGATTCACAACACAACCTGATAAATTTTTTAATATATTTGAAAGTTGGTTGTGAGTGGATGAGAAATAAATATGATGATAAATGTATAAAAAAATATTATTCAATTGAAAATGAGAGAGAAAAACTAGTGGTGTTTAGTGTAATTATAAAGATGTGGATATGAGATGGATTGTGAATGCTATTAAGCATAGTAAGTCGCTAGTAATTGTGATGTGTCTAAAGATGAGGTATTTGTGTCGATATGAATTTATGTTAGACATCATGTTACTCACTCGAGCAAACATATAATTACGGGAAAGGTTTAAATACAAATTGCTCTAAAACTAAAACATATTAGAAGTAATCTAAACCATTTATCTCATTAATTAATGATTGAGATATATTTGTAGTAAAAGTTTTTAGAGTGACATTTTAGTAATAGTTACTTTTGTTGACTTTTTACAAGTTCCCCTATTTTTTTAAGCGTTCATAGCTTTTATTTGCAGCATTATTTTTTTTATAAATATTACACCATAAAAACGAGCATTTTTAATCTTTAAAACGAGTACAGTATTGTTATTTACGTTTTTAAGCTCATATCTCGTCATTGTGTCTTTTAGTGCAGTTCATTGCGTCTTTTTGTTAGTTGATAAATACATTGATGAAAATATATTATTGTAGACTTTTAATTGTAAAACATAATGATAGATAACAAGTTTATATAATATATAGAAACAATGACAATAATAACACAAAATAATCTAAAGTGTAAAATACAATGATAAATACACATAACAAATTATGTAAAATCTATGACGCAATAAACATATATGACATAGTGACCAAAATGTCATACTCTTTAAAATAATAAAAGGATATGTGTTAAGCTTACAATTTTTCTTCAATTTTTTATATTAAATATTTTTTTTACTATAACCTTACCCTATAATCACACAATTTATGTTATTCATGTTACTATCACGCTATTATCAAGAAAGGGGGTGTCATTCGGGTTGTTTAATTGGTTTTGGGTTTTTTGGCTAGGGTTTCGTAGGTTTTTAGATGTATGAAATCAACTCGAATACTAACCCAAATAAATAATGTGTATTAGGCGTTCGGGATTCAGGTATATTCAGGTACAGTTTAATTAGTAAATGAGCTTGGACTTGTAAATACAGTTTCTTTATGGGATTTTCAACTTGCTGCCACCTTATTCCCTTTTTTAATTCTCTTTTAAAAATTTTATTTAAACATACTTCTATTGTTTTTATGTTGTTTGCCAAAACATTCTTTTACTGTTTTTTTTTAATTTTTTAAAATTCTTAGATTGTATATTAGACTCTTTTTTTCTCTTATTTTCTGGATTTCTTTTATTTTATTCTACACTATATTTTATTTTAAATTTTTTATCATCACCATTTGTTCAAAGACCTTTTAACCAGCGAGGTTTAAGAAGTTAACAAAATATGAATCATGTTTTTGAAGGCTAAAAGTAAGTTGTCTACGCTATAATCACACAATATATATAATAATTGCGCAAACTATATTATAATTATGCAACCCTATTTATCTAATCATTTCTCTCTTTATACACATATTATTATATATAGTATTTAATAATAATAAAGTTACTTTTATATAAGTGTAAGAGCGATCAGACCATTGATTACACTATTTTAACGGTTGATGTTGGAATGTTGATTATAATAGTAAGTTTAAAATAATTACAGTGGAGCTTATAAGTTGTCTGATTACAACGGTGCGCCTAAACTAGTCGCAACGATATGTTTGTACCAATTACAACGGTGCATTCAAAATGCTTACAACAATTAGAATCCTCTAACGTATAATGGTGAGTCCAAGCGTAAGGCTAATACTTATGTTTTGAATGGTGCGATTTTGATGCCCACGCCGACAAGGGAAATGCCGCATAATCTAATCTCCTACGGTACACGAAGAATAAGCTGATAACCTGTTTTTTGGCAAATTAAGGCTATATCGTGTGGCCTACACACATCGCATGCTCTCGTCTTTTATGTATTTGTTTGTCTGATATTTGTGCATGCATATACAATCCCGTAACATCACGTGCCTCACTACCATGTACATAAAAAAATGCACTCAAAGTAACATATTTCCATTCATGTTAGATATATATTATAACATCTATTCATTAGACATTAGCAAATAAAGCCACATTCTATTACGTACAAATAAAAGTCCCGTGATCAGTGAAATGTGTAAAACTAGACCAATCCTTAAGCACAAGATACGAACTTCTCAAAGCTATTATGTTTTGATATATATTTACTTGTCATATTTTAATTTTTACAAATTTCAAAAGTATATGGTTTTATATTTTACTTCTCATAGCTAATAGTTTCATTTACAACAACGTATTTTTTACTTAAAATTTTAATATATTTTATGAGGTGCTTATTTATAATATGATTCATCAAAAAATATATTTTCCCAACACGTGGGCACAATGGTAGATCTAACTCAAAAAATCAGAGGTAAAAAAAATCCGGTACATTTGTTTTTATAATGACTTTTTTTGTGATTCATTTATTCAATAACGAATTTCTTTTGTTGATAATAACTTGTTAGAATGAAGTTTCATCTCTAGTAGCGTACCAAGAAATTATTATATACGAAGTTCAAAAAGTTTTGAGGGTCAATTCTTTATCGTCATTTATTAATTTTTTTATACGGTCCGATTTGGGACATGCCGGATCACACAACAAGAAGACAAGAAAATCAAATTAAATCAAATAACATTCAACACTAGGGGTGTAAATGAGACAAGTGAACTTGTAAGTTACTCGGGATTGGCTCGCTAAAATCTCGGATTGAACTAAGCTTAAATACTATTTACCATTTAATAAACGAGCTTGACTCTAAACTTCACGTATATGTGTATAAATATTAAACTTTAAGTGTAACTAAGACTCAAACAAACTTATCCCCTCCTTAGTGACACGTGTTAGCATCTTAACAACTTCATATATTTGATAGGTTAAGAGGAATGTTAGTCAAATCTAAACCCGATAGGAATATCTAAAACCCTAGACATCTGGAACTGGTATAGGGTTAGGTAAACGAGTATGAGACCAGGTATGAAATTACTGTTTATTATTTTCATGAGTATGAGACGAGTATAAGATTACATGATATTAGAGGTGTTCAAAAATATCCGAATCCGAAATATCCGAAAATTCGGATATCCGAAAATTCGGATTCGGATTCGGATTCGGATTCGGATTCGGATTCGGATCCGGATTCGGATTCGGATAGTGATTTTCAAAAGTTTTGGATATTCGGATACGATTATCCGAAAACTAAAAAATATTTTTTTATTCTTTTGAATGTTAGATATATTTTTACTTTAGATTGAGATTTTTTGTGTATATTGTGACTTTTTGATATGAGTTGGTTTTTTACATTATTTTTATAATATTATATGTCTAATTATTGTACAAAAACTAAAAAATAAAAAATAAAAAAATAAAAAATGAATTTCGGATATCCGAATCACTATCCGAATCCGTATCCGAAATTTCGGATATCCGAATTTTGGATATGGATATATCCGAAATTTCGGATACGGATTCGGATAGTGATTTCCACTATCCGAAATTTCGGATATCGGACTTTGAACACCCCTACATGATATACTTGTTTACCTAACCCTATCACCTGATTAACATACCCGTTTACTGACTATACACATGAAATAAATTTTGTTTTTTTCTTATTTTAATTATTTTTATGTTTATTCAATTGTTTTATTTATATTATATTATCCTCAAGTTCTTTATTTTTACTTTTACCCCATTCAATCATTCTTCTAATATCCACTCGAGTTACTCACAATCAAACTTTTAGTTCTCTTTCAAACCTTAGCCAGTATCGAAGAGAGTAAGGAAGACAGTGTCAAAAGAATTTGGTCAAAGTGATATAGTGACTAATGTTGCGTTCCTAGGTTTAATAAACAAAATGAAAGAAAGAAAATAAGTGAAAGGATAACGAAAAAAAGGAAATGAAAAAATAAGGAGAAAGGAAAGGACACGTTGATTAAATAAATAAGAATTTTATGTGTTTTATTTTTTTTCTTTTAATTTTCTTCTATTTTGAAAGAAAAGTTAGAAGGAATGATTATTAGAAACTTTTCTTTTATTTTTTTCCACCTTCACTCCTTATTAAAAACTCAGTAACACGATGATATTTTGTTTCTTTCCATTTCAATCTAAAAAAAACTCATGAACACAATTATTTTTCACTTTCTATTTATTTTCTTTCATTTATTTTATTAAAAAAGACACAAGAACACAGTGTAAGATATTGACCATATTGCCGAAGAGGTACCTGATGATTATACCCTATTAACCGATAATATTCAACCATATATTATTGGCATTTGTTACGTAAATATTGTTGTATATATTGTTAGTTTTAGATGATTGTCTCCACTCAATTACCTCCTAATTATTCTCCTATATATCCATGTGTAAATTAACAGTATTTTTTACTATAATAAAATAGTAATTTGAGACGACACGTGACAGCATCATAATTTTTCCCATTAAAATTTTTTCGTCTCTCTCCTATTAAATATTTATCTTAATTACTAATAATATTACTTAATAATTTTTAGATTAAAAATAGTTTTTTTATAAATTAAGAAAAATATCTTTTTTTATTAATGTTATTTCAAAATAAACAATTTTTTATAAATAATATTTTTCTTCTAAAACATCAAACTTTTTTTAAAAATATGATATATTATAAAATTAGTGTTTTTAAAAAGTAAATATCTAAAAACCAAAAATAATTAAATTAAAAATGATATTTTTATACGGTATGTTTTAGAATAAAATGTTTATGTTTTAAAAAAAATCAAAAATAAAATTTTAAAAAGTTGATATCACTGTTTATTACTTATATTTTTTACTTATACGTAATTTTAGTCATATGATATCTTGGAATATCATTTTATATTCCATAAATTTCATTTTATTAATATTTTTTATTTATTCATCCCGTGTAATACACGAGTTTTACTAACACTATTATTACAATATTCACGTAATAAATGCCAATAATATTCGGTTGAATATTATTGGCTAACATACCCCACGATATATTTATAAAAGTAATGGTATACCCGATACTCTACAGGTAAATAGTCAATACATAAGCGATACGTTTTGGGCCGGGTATAAAACATATGTTCCTATACGAATATAATGTAGGATTTATCTAAACTTGTCCCAAACCCGCCCCATTTTCATCCATACATTTTATCGTTAACTCACCTCTATATGTATTCGACCATCTGTTTTTATATTTATTATATACCAAACCTCTTTAAATGATAATTAATGAGTGTCTTTCTTTTTTTCATAACTCCTGCTCTTCCCTTTCATCACCTTCACCTACCTGTTTCTAGTCTCTTTAACTCGAAGAATTTATGGGAATTTAAAAAATTCGAAAGACCATATTCACGAGGTGATTAAATTACATGCGGTCGTCGGTCTATTTAATGCATATTTTTTATATTTAGTTATATATGGACGACATCCAAATATAGGATACAAATTTAAGGATTTTCGTTTGCGAAGTCGATCGTGACTATTATATATGTAACTAGGTTAGTACCCCGTGTGTTACACGGGTTGAATAAATAAAAAATAAAATAATTAGTAATTAAAATTTATGAATTATAAAACCATACTTGAAGATAAAATATGATTATAATTACATATAAATAGCTACTTTAAGTAAACAAACAATAATGTATATTTCGTAAACTTTATTTTATAATAAAATTGTGGTTTTTTAAATATTTTGTTTTAAGGAAAATGAATTTTTCATAACAAAAAGTTTGTTGTATTCTGTATTTTATAGAACTTTTATTTCTAAAAAGTGTGTTTTTAATATAAAAATAGGTTTTTAATTTATTAAATTATAAATTAATTTGAAAATGATACAAGTAATATTATTAGTATTCAATGTTATTACTAATAATAGAAAAATAAAACAATTAATATGAAGATGCTTATAATTGTGTCATATCTCATCTTAGTTTTTTTTATAGATAGATAGATAGACATATAGACAGACAAGACAGATAGATAGATATATTAAAAACCCATTTATTAAACGAATTATGTTAGTAATAAAAACGAATAGTTACAATACGATATTTGAATATAAGATATGATTAAAATTATATATAGTAATAGTTTAAGAAATAGAACAATTATACTATTTTTTAACTCTCTTATCTAAATAGTATAACTTTAAGCATTTATTTTTAAATTCTTTTAATAAAAAAATATTTTTTTATAAAAATCTTGTCTATTATAAACTTCGGTTTGTAATTATTCTAGTTATTTTACAAAAATCTTGTCTATTATAAAATTTATCTTTTTATATTTTCTTAAAAGGACCGATTTAAAATATCTTGTTTCAAAAAGGTTTAGTGGTTTAGAAAATTTCGTATTATATATAAATTTTATTTTTATAAAAGATAGTTAGATATAAAAAATGTAGATAAGAGAGAGAAATGTAGCAATTAAATAAATTGATTTTTAATAAGAGAGAAAAATTAGTTTTAATGTTTAAATTACTATAATAACTTTTTGAATGGAAAATTATATAAGGATGTCTAGAATAGTGACATGTGGCAAAAAGATAGCTTAAGAGCATAACACATGACAAAAGAAACCTTTTTTTATTAGGTACACTCTATAGTAATTTAGATATTGTTTTTAAGGGAACATTTTGATGGTTAAATCGTGTGTCTTACAACTAAAAGATTAAGAGAATAAATCTTACATCTTACGGTTATGATTTATTTTTCTTATAAAATCCACCAGAAACCGATTTTAAAAGAAAATTAACCTCAGATTTTGGTGCTCTCACAATAACTACTCATTGTGTTAAATCGATGAGTATAAGACTATAAGACCATATGTAATGGGGCGTTAAACCCATACATAACACCACATAAGGCCCCCATCACCAATACGATGAGACGTTATGTTTAAATGGACATTATTATTATAACGCCCCAAATCACCAAATCCATAATAATGAATGGGTGTTATATGACATCAACCATTACTTATGTTTTTAACAAAAAGGTAATGGTGACTTGACGCTGATATGATATAAAATACCCTTTAATGGACATTAACCATTACTAATGGTCTAAATGATTTAAGCATGAATGTAGAAATTAAATTAAAGTGCCAATTAAATATGAATTAATTAATTTAGAAATTAATATATATGGTCTTCTAAATTTTTACTAAACTTACAATATATACCACATACTTCTTTTTTTCTCAGCCATGTTTCCACAAACGACACAACATTTTCTTTTGTTTTTTTTCATATCTTTCATAATGTGGTATTTTATAGAATTCGGAATATACCATGGAGGTTTGCTTATTTTTATCTATGTTTCGATATTAACAATTTTCAAAACCTAGTTTATGTGATAAATTACAACTTATCGAAGTACGAACGTACAAGTCATAGAAGTTGAATCAAGGTTTTGTTTTCGTGTTTTATTGTTTAATATCTCTTATAAATTCTAAATAAATGATGTACCCAGTACTTGACTTAGCACCCGCTTTGCGGAGGGGCTGGATCGTGTCGTGATTTGATGTACGTAGCCTTTTGTGTAAGAGATTGTTTCTTACGTCTTGAACCTATGATCTTAATGTCACAAAATAAACAATCTTATCCTTCATTCTATGGACCACCCTCATAACTTTAAAACTTGTTTTATATACAATTTTTAATTTGTTGTTTTGATGTACTAGTTTTTATTAATGTCTCGACATGGTTTATTTTTATTTTTAAATCGGGTTGTCAATAGTAATGTAGAGGTGATGAAGCAACAAACATACAAGACAAGGTTACTTCAAGATTTCATTTTTTGTACTTTTCAAAATTGGATTTCATAAAAAATCAAAATGGTTGCAACATGCTTGTTTTATATACAATTTTATATAAAATTTATTCGAATTTGCACAAAATTTATTCGAATTTGCACAGTGAATACTAATGTCATGTCATCTAAATCGAAGATTACAAACTTTAACACCACCATCACAGCGCCGCATGTTCTACCGCTAGTAACTATGTATTGTGGATTTTGCGTGCACACATGCAACACACATATTTGTTAAATAAATATTTGTAATTAGTTTAAAGATAGTCATATGTGATAATTGTATAAACACTTGTATTTATTGTTATAACTGTGATACACAAGACGATTTGATTCAACGCTCTTAAGTGGGAAGAAACGAGAAGAGGAAGGATATGTATCAACGTATGAGAAATGTGAGAGGGAGAGAGAGAGAGAGAGAGAGAGAGAGAGAGAGAGAGAGAGAGAGAGAGAGAGAGAGAGAGAGAGAGATGAGAGAGAGAGAGAGAGAGAGAGAGAGAGAGAGAGACGTGTGTGTGTGTGTGTGAAGAAAGGGATGAGATTGAAGTAACCAACATGTCTAACATATTCGTGCTTTTCCATGAGAGATGCTCTTTTGTAACTGTATAATTATCTCTTCTTCTCTTGCTCACCCTACTAGTAAAAGTACTTTATACGAATTTTACCTTCTAAACTTAAAATCTATTTTCCACTTTGACTAGAAAGACAATAGAAGAACCATTATATTGGACATTAAGTGATACCAACCAATCTTATAAAAACATATTAAAAGTGTACTTTTTTGTGAACAACAAAAACTTTTATTACTATAGTTGCCACTAGCAACATGCTAGGACCGAACACCCAATACATTACACAGGAAAACTTTTAAATGAAAAATTACACCAAAAATACCATGTTAAATCCTTATACCAAGCCACATGCTTCAACAATGAAAAGAAATTATAAATAACTTCTTCAACGGTTTTTCCATTGATAATCGTTTTGAGTTACAAAAGGAACCATTAAAAGTGTAGTGCTTTTTTTTTCCCCTTCGAATTAAAGCATGTGTGAGTTTTTATTTACAATCACCATGATTAAACCATATCATTTCAACGTTAGGTAAACCACCTCCACCTATAATTAACCAAATAATTCCAACTTTTACTATGCCCTATTAAAAAATTGAATTTTGAAGGTGACTCCGAATTTCCGATTAGCAGAATGAAATAAACAAAATAATATTATAATGCATTTAAACATACTAGTAATGTGAAATATATGGTTATAGTAAAAATGATATTTATCTAAAAAGTTTAAGAATTATTGTTGGCTTGACACGTATTTTTCTATTATTTTAAAGAATAGGTCATTTTAGTCATTGTGTCGAATTGCCAGCTCATTGTGTTAAATAAGTCAGCTCATTGTGTCTTATACGTTCAATATGTCATATATATTTTACATAATTTGTTATATCCATTCATCATTATGTTTTACGTTTTATATCATCTTTTTTATTATTTTTGTCATTGTTTCTATATATTATATAAACTTGTTATTTTTTATTGTGTTTTACATTTGAAATACACAATGATATTCTTTCACCAATGTATTTTCCAAAATTCATAGTGTTAAAGATAACACAATGTGTTATTTTTTTATAAAATATATAAACTTATTGTTATATATAATTTTGTTTACAATTAGAACTACACAATTACAATATTACATAATGTTCAAGATAACACTATAATGATAAAAAACACAATGACACGTTATGTTATTCTATCATTGTTTTTAATGTATTAGATTAATTAGTTGTTAATTTATTATAGTGTTTTACATACCAAAGATATAAAACAATGTTATTTCATAAATTTATATTTTTTAAAAATTAATCATTTTAGAAAAACACAGTAGTATTAAGAAAAACATAATAACTAACAAAAGACACAACAAAATACACTAAATACACAATGATGTAAAAAAATTATTATCTTTTTATATAACAGTATCGTACTCATTTGAAAGATAAAAAATGCTCGTTTTATGGTGTAATTTTTATAATAAATAATATCATAGATAAAAGTTATGAATATTTTAAAAAGTAGGAGATCTTGTAAAAAGAAAAAAAAATGATTATTTATAAAATATCCATCTAGCAAACTTTACCCTGTAATTTAATCTCAACCATTGATTAATGATATTGATAATTGAGATTATTTTCTTACATTTTTTGGTTTTATTTACATTTTATATGAACATTTTCCTAATGTGAGTACCCTAATCTTAATCATGCCCGATATAAGATGAGTTAGTCATAAACACCATAACGTAAGTTTTCGAATGTCGACTCACAATAAACCAAACAAGCAGATAACCATTAACAACCTTTGCTCCATTAGAATGTAGATTCTTTTGTTTTTGCCACAAATATAAAATAACAGTTCAAATCACTAACATCTAAATTATCTTAAACCACATTTGTCACCAAATTCATAAATAATGTAAGATGAGCGAATGAGCGAACACAACTATAAGTCTATAATGATGAACGTTTGAAGTACTATAAAAATATAATCCGTAAAACGTTGTGACCGTCGAATAAAACTTCAAACAATTTATATATATTTATCAATGTTTTTATTAAGCTACTTTTATAAAGATTTACTATTTTATATGTTTTAGATATCAAAAATAAACTTAATACATAGAAAATTGAATACAAACCACGCATTTTTATTTTGAAAAATACAATCAGTAAAACGTTAAGGTTAACAAGTAAAATCTTAAATAAATTTTAGATACTTTTACCAGCACCTTTTCTAAAGTTAGTTTTACAAAAAAATTATTGTATCAAATGATTTAAGTATCAATAATAAACCTATTAATTTTATTTGAACGGTAGGTTAGTTGTTAGTATCATAAAATTAGTAATTATTCGTCCACGTCAAAGTTTGAACCCTGGACCTTCAAAAAGACAAAGCTTTCCACCTCCCACTAGACCAAAATCATTGACAATAAATTTATTACTTAAAATCAGATTGCAAGCCATATGAAATGATTTGAATGCTTTTGTTCAAATCACTATGCTAGTTCCATAAAAAGTTATCTTATCATATGATTTTCTAATCATATGATTGGGAATACATCTAAATACTTCATGTGGCATATATTCTATTTTTATGCATTTATTATTGATATATGATATATATATATATATATATATATATATATATATATATATATATATATATAATATGATCCAATTTTTATTTATAAAACTAGTTTTAAAAAAATAGTGATGGTAAAATTATATATAATTTGTTTAAGGTTTTATTTGTCGGTCTCAAAATTTTACTGATCATATTTTCTAATACAACGATTGTTGGATTATATATTTTGTTTGAATGTTCCAATACATCTACTCTTATGTGATAATCATGTAAATTAACTTAAGGATTTAAACTAACAATCGTTAAACTAAAGATCCAAATATGAAACAAATCATATATATAAATGTTGTCTAGTGTAATTTATATAATAAAGGTTAAAAAGTAAAATTAGTTAAAAGAAATTAAAAGGTTATTTTTTGTAATTTATTAATACTAGTATTTACCCTTAAATATGTTTTGCGTGGATTTAATGCAAAAGAATTGAAAGCTATCCGTGTGATAATAAAGTTTGATGGTAATTTAATTACTTATGTCACATTTAATGCTCTCATTTTCTTTGAATGACTTGAATTTAATAGCGTTTAATGGTGTTGAAAAGTTGTTTTTATTTTCGAACGGCTGAAAAGTTGTTTATAAACTCAAAATTTATATCTTTTTATTTGTCTTAGGATATTTAATTTTTTAATAAAAATGTATTTATTTCTTTCTATTATTTTGCTTGAACTTACAGTAATAAAAAATAAAACAAAAAAACAAATTTCCCACATGCTAGAACCCCATTGGTCAGGGTTAATGTCTATGGTCCTGTGTTTTTTATTAGTATAGCAAAGTTAGGTTATTTGGTTACAATGCGTGAAAAAAATAATTTTATCATGATTTGATGTAATAATGTTGATCCACGTCATTTTCGATCCGATCGAAGAAACTTCATAACTCATCGCTCATTACGCTAATAAAACGTAAAATTGCGAAAAATTAAAGTAATAATAGTTAAATAAGATAATTAAATAATAACAAAAATACACACTCTCTTTCTCGAGTTATGTTTGTATGTAATTACTTAAGGTTTTAAGTTTATATAAGATGTAATATTGAATGCACGTATCAATATAATAAATTGATGAAAATGGCATATACCTAAATAAATATGGAGAATGCATGTCATATGGTTGATCCATATGACTTTATTAGGGTTGTTATTTCAATATACCTAACATATGTTAAATGGTGCCACCAAATAATTATGTTTTCTTGATTATAACTCCCTCCTTCAATTTCCACCAACCTTGTAATTTTTTGTTATTTATTTCGGTATTATTAAATGAAAAGACTTAGAAAAGTCACTCAAAATATTAAAATCTGAACGAACTTGTAGAGTCTTAAAGATTAAACCAATGTGCATTTGTTTTAGATAAGGGTGAGACTTGTGTCGAATAGACGAAACCATATATTTATTCATTTTAAGTACATGGACAATAATCTGATTGAACGTATAAGTTTTATATATATATATATATATATATATATATATATATATATATATATATATATATATATATATATATATATATATATATAATTGGCCGACGATTTTACTAGTTTATCTTCAAAACAACCCGATTATGACCCTTTATTAACCGGATGATGTCGTGTTGTACGTTTATGACTTTAGCTATTCCGGCCTATACATTATGCAAACTTAGGTCCTTAATGTATTTTTATTTTTGAAATGTCTAATTTTAATCATAAGAATGACATGCATACTAAACACTTGTCTAATTATATAAACTAAAGAAAACTGCACAAACAATCCTTATGATTTGATCATATTATAAGTTTGTGGTTATTAGATTAAAAAATTATAAACTTGGTTCAAACTTTTTGCTAGATGATTGTAAATTTAGTTACTACCATTAATGTCCGTTAGTTTTTAAAGACGTGAGGATAAAACTTGCAATATGATAAGACCATAGAGACCATTTGTTCAATTTTTGCTAAAATTAAAAAAAAAGTTAAAAAAGTTGAGCAAATAAATTAAAATTATAAAAATAAAAAAATTAAAATCAAAACTTAAAAATCAAATAAAAGATAAAATAAAATAACAAGTCTATAAAAATAGAAAAATAAATAAAGATTTCAAAAATTAAACTTATTTTAAAATGTAAATAAATAAATAAATAAAAGTATGACAAAAACTAAGAAGACAATAAAAAGAAGTATGCATATTTTCTTTTTGTTTTCTATGAAAAACAAATCCAAAAGCCAAAATAATAATAATAAAATAATTGCAATACTATTTTTTTTAATTTTATTTAAAGAATTCTTTTACAATTACAATTACAAATTCATATCAAATTTCTTTATACACATTTCATGAACCAACCAACTCATAATAATTAGATAGGCTACATGTTACAGTGAATGAGATTTCACTCTCTTTACTCACCGGCACATAAGCATTAGATAAAGAGCTTACTTAATCAATGATGAAATAAAGAATGAAATCGTATATCTCGCAAAACCACAAAAATAAGGTCTGTAAAACATAAAAAACCATCATATAAGCAATGACACGTTGAACAAAACATTAAAAATAAACATAAATTAGAACATCAATTAATTAAAGTTTATAAAGGATTACCTAAAATTAAAACATTGCATATTAAAAAAAAACTAAAGTCCATATTTGTGCAATTCTTTTCTTTCAACTTCATTTTTTTCACTTGAAATCTCGTAAAATTGTGCCAACTTACCCGCTAAGTTTCTATATTTTTGTGCTACACTGGTTGAACCGGACAGATGATTGTTTCTCTTTATTCTTCACAGACGGGAGAGCCTCTCACGCACTGCAACATACTCATGATATAATGTTAACAACTAAGGGGTTGTTTGGCAAGATCTAAATCAACTTCTTAATGGTTTAGTACTTAATGGTTCAAACTGTTTGTTTCGCGATCAAATGTCTGAATGGTTCAGACATTTGCTTCTAAATGGTTAAGCATTATACTAATGTTGAATGGTTAAGAGGTCTAATGCTGAATGATTAATACCTCTTATCTATATTGGTCAGACATTTGCCTTTGAATAGTTAAGCGATATACTAGCTCTTAATGATTCAGACCTCTTAATGATTCAACACTTAATGGTTCAGAGCTCTTATTGGTTCAATGCTTAATCATCCAGAAATTACCAAACAACCCCCTTAGTTAAAAATATGACTTGGGCCCAACATAAAAGATTTCTAGCAACAAAACAACCCAACGGGCCAAAACGGATGGGCTTAATACCTTATGTTCTTTTCTTGGGCTTACGAGGCGGTGTGCCACTTCTTTAGGCCCATCATTATATTCCTTTTATCCCAAAATTATTCAACAAATAACCGAAACATGTATATTAGAAGTACATAAATCAGTTTCTAAGCCCAAACCAGTTTGAGCTGGGTCAACGATAGCCAATTCGTATGTTTGTTCAAACCGGTTCATGTTAAAACGGATTTTCGAAGGGGAAAGTATTGTGTTTGACATGCTTGAAATTGAGTTTTAAGTATTTAACCAGTTCAGTTAGGGCTTGAACAGTTTCAAAGTATAGGTTATAAACCTATTCAAACCGAGTTCAACCAAACCAGTTTCAAAATTAGGTTTGGTTCAGGTTCAAAACCGGATCCCGTTCCAACCCGCTTATTTTTCACATTAGGTGAGGCCCAAAATATGGGCTAAGGAAAGGATCTATTCATAATTCAATTCGACTTTATTAATAGCCCAAGAAACCGCTAATGGGCTGCCATTTTAGCCCATTAAAGAAACCATAGGCTAATAACATTAACAAACAAAACCCAATTGCATAAACCCTCGTCTCCTTTGTTTTGCCCCTTCTTCCGAAAGTAGAAACACACAGTCACCGCCGCTGCTCCGCCACCACCGCGCCACCGTAACGCCACCGTAACGCCACCGTAACGCCACCGTGACGCCACCACTGCACCACCGCAACAGCCGACGCCTACCAGCCAGTTCACCGTCCGCCGCTTCTATATAATCTAAAATAGGTTTGTTTTGTTTAACTTTATTTAAGCGTTTATATGGAGAGTGAATTCTATTTATTTAACTATTTATTTATTTATTAAGAAGAGGAATTTAGCTTTAGTGATTAGTGATAATAGCTAGTTAGTTTTCAAAAATCATTTGCTATAGTTTTCTCAAGTCAATTAAATAATGGTTTGAAGTTTTGAATGAATGAATTTTTGTTTAGTGGTCTAAATACACATGATTAATGTGTTTGTAACTTTGTATTACGAATGTTGAAAGATTAGAGTTTGAAGGATCACTGCATGTAGAAGTCTATGACACAACTATGATTAGTTTTGTTATCTTAAACTGGTACAAAAACACATTTTGAAGTTAGACAGTACATACTGTTTTGATTTTGAAGAATAATGAGTTTTGATACCGTTGATCAGATTAATTGACATTAGACGTTGAGATTTTATTGAAATTTATGTCATATACATGATTCCAAAGACCTAACATTTAAAGGTTATTTTTATTGTTGAATGAGTTTATTGACAGTTGCAATTATTAATCAACATGTTGTTGTATCCTGCAATTCTAAGCTTAAGTGATGAATTATTAGCAAAACAAAGGCATTCTCATAAAGCAACTAAAAATATTTTTTTTATAGCTATGAACATTGCGGGGTGGATTTTTCACAAACCAGTGCAGCCAGTTAACTTGATACCAATTTATGCAAATGATAGTGAAACTAAATTCATTTTCTTAACTTAAATTGCAATAAGGTTTCACTGTCTTAGTGTCCCTTTATTTTATTTTTTGCAGAAATTAGTATCAAAGTATCATGTTAAATCATGGTTGAACTAATTGTTAACAAATTAACTTAGTTGCATTTAATGTTAAATCAGTAAAACTAGCTTTAATTTATGAATTTTGACCCCTTGACGAAAATTCTGGGATATGCCCCTGCTGTATGGTAATAACCATTTTATCTAACACTTGCAACTTTATTACAACTAGTTTTTATATTATAACTGTTCTGTTGATTTTTTGAAGAACTTGAAATACTACAGTTCAAACGCCGGATCAAATTATATGGGAAGGAAGAAACAAAAGCAAAAGGTGGTACTGCCACCTGAGCTACCACCTGAGGTACCTGAGGATGAAGTTGAAGTCTCAGATGAGGATTTGGAGTTTGTCAAAAAAAATCGGGAGTATGCTGGTTTTGTATCAACGTTGGACACTCAGTTAATTACAAGGTGAGAAGTCAGTTTATAATTTGCAAAATGTGTTCTATATGTCATTACATATTGAAATGTTTAATTTGTTATATACTTAGTAAACATCACATATCATTTGCATTTGCATAATGCTTGCCTAGACTGTAAATTTTTGTTATAGTCTTCATGTGTACATATTTAAAGGTTATGTTTTGGGCTGATGATACGGACCTATAGATGGATCTGGAGTGGTACTCCGTACTCAAAGGAACAAATATAGGAATTCTCGTGCTTTTGCCGTGCAACGCTTTCGTCTATTCCTCCTTTTTTAGTAAAATGATCCAACTACTTGAATCTAGAAGGACTCATGACACTTATTTAAAGATAAAATAGTTGTAAGAGGGCTATTGTACTTTTGCACCTTTTCAGTTGCACACTAAAAAGGGTAATTTGAGGCAAGAAGAATGAGGTGAAAGAAGTTCCATGAAGGGATTATTATGGCGTGATAGTCCCTAAACTTCCATAGTTCAATGATAATCAAAGGAAATAACTCAATAAGAAGGATTTAGTTGTCTAGACTTGGCCTAGTTGTATAAACTTTGTGAATCTCATTCAGCAATTTTTGCTTTTTTTGTACTTGAATTATTCTTTCTAAATTTAATACATTATTGACACTATGTACTATAAAAGGCATGTCAATCGTGTTGCTGATGCCAAAGAAAATGACCGTCATGTTGATGAGAAAGAAGATGCCCTTGAGTCTCGGTATGAGAAACTTTTGAGGAAGAAATCATTAGCCACTGATAATATTCAGCATGAAGTTGATGCTGTAGATGCTCTCCCTGTAAAGACCTTAGATGGACAGGTGTACTACAGGACAGGTAACTTTTGGATTTTTTTTTTCATTGGTGTTATCATTTCTCAAGAATCAATATATATAGAGTTTTCTGGTGATATTTTTATGCAGTGTCAACGGGCCCAAATCAATCCAAGAATGCACCCATTGAGGAGGAAACTGTAGGTGAAAATGAAGATATGGGCAGAGACAACGGTATTGTGAAATTGACAAAAGCAGAAAAACGTGCAAAGCTGAAAAAAATGAGAAAAGAGGCAAAAAAACAAGGGAAGGAGGTGACAGAAACAGAAGAAGTCCAAGAAAGCTCTCAAGCTGAAGTTTTGGTAATCTACTCAAGTAACTTTTATTTCTGTAACTGACCTGTTACACATAAAAGATAATCCGAATCAGCCCACTTACTTGTGAACGGGTCTTTAGGGTATTTATTAATGTATTTAACGGGTCAAAAAGGTAACAAATATTAGCTAAAAAGGGCACAACTCGAACGTGTCATAAGTTTAATCTCAGTGCATAGGAACCACCTAAATTCTTTTTTTCATGTAAATAATTATTAGTATCATTAAAACAATATAATATTTCAACTGTTATTTGATACACGTGATTGTGTATTAAAATCTATAATTTTTGTACACAAAGTGTTCTGAGTTAACCCAACCCAGCTCAGTTCATCAACGGAATAACTTATCTGTTTTGACTTGCATCTAGATGGCCCATTCCCAACCTGCCCATTTTGCTCCTCTAACGTATTCTTATTTGACTTGTATGATCCAAAATTTTTGGTCTTTGCAACTTGGAATTTGATTGCCTAAGTTGAATACTTGAATGACATGCCCATTAGCTTACATTTAGTTGTGATATTCGTATGTAATTATCCATCTTACAATGATAGTTATTCTGTAGGCTGAGGTTGAAAAAGATCTTACAGCTGAAGAAGCCAATGAGAAGAAGAAAATTAGACTTGCTGAAATTGGAACATCAATGCTCATGGATCCTGAAGGCAATATCAAATCCTTAAAAGAAATGCTGCAAATCTGCAAAGATGGAGATCATGATATATTAATACTCGGTCTAAAGTCTTTATTAGCTGTTTTTAAGGACATCATCCCTGGGTATATGATTTAATTATGTAGCTTTTATTTTCCTAACATTCATGTTGTCTAATCCATATATTGTTTTGTTATTATCGAGAACAGGAACCGTATTAGGCTTCCTACTGAGAAGGAGCTAGCAATGGTGGTGTCAAAGGATGTCAAGAAAACTCGCTTCTATGAATCCACCCTGTTAACTGTGTACAAGGTTCGATTCATGTGTTTTTCAACTATTTATAGTTCACTTTGAAAAAGCAAATATTAACAGTTTCATTTGGTTGAGTGTTAAATAGGCATACCTCCAGAAGCTTATGTCATTGGAGAAACTATCTAGTTTTAAGCGGGTGGTCGTTCGTTGCATTTGTACTCTGCTGGATGCAAATCCACGGTTTAATTTTCGTGATACCTTGCTGAAAGCTGTCATTAAAAATATAAGTTCCACAGATGATGTCATAAGGTACACATTTTTTCCTAATCCTGTCAATTTTTCTGTAAATCAATCAATAGTTCATTGTATTTTTGACATTTCTGGGAAACTTGTTAACAGGAAACTTTGTTGCAACACAGTTAAGTCACTTTTTACAAATGAGGGAAAACATGGTGGTGAAGTTACAGTCGAAGCAGTTAAACTCATTGCTAGTCTTGTAAAAGACCATGATTGTCATTTGCATCCTGATTCTATTGAGGTAATAGCTTGAATGCTAGTATTTCTTTCTTTAGGTTTTTATAGGAAATATACCTAAAGTCAAAACGAGTTGTGTAGTAAATTTCTTTTGATTATGCAGGTTTTCTTGTCTCTTTCGTTTGACGAGGATCTTAGGAAGCCTGCAACAACAAAACAAGACAACAAGAAAGTGAAAAAGAAGTTTTATAAGACGGGAAGAAGAAACATGGAAATAAAACAAGTGACTGCTGATGATAAAAAGAAAAGTAAGCAGGAGATGCTATCAAAGACAAGAGAGGAGGTACGTTGTTGTTGTTGCATGTAAATATTTATTATTATTAGTATTTTAATTTAGGATTGATGTGATCATGTGTTCTTCAGGTCAAAGCTGATTACATGGCTGCAGCGTTTGCACAAGATTTGGAAGAAAAAAGGAGGATGCAATCTGATACTCTTTCTTCTGTATTCGAAACATATTTCCGTATATTAAAGCATACTATGCATTCAGGGTACTGACAACATAGTTTATAGACAGTCATTTGTATCAAGTGTTATCCAAATTCCTCGCTTAACTTTTTCATTTCCGGTTTTCTTGATTCAGATCAGAGGCAAACGAATCAGTAACTGGTCCATTTGGGGAGCACCCACTTCTCGCACCATGTTTAAACGGGATTGGGAAGTTTTCTCACTTAATTGATATGGATTTCATGGCTGATTTAATGAAATATCTTAGAAAGCTTGCTGGAGGAATTGATGATGGTAAAAGTCCATCCGACAGTGTATCAAGTCATTTGACTGTGACTGAACGCCTGAGATGCTGCATAGTTGCATTCAAAGTGATGAGGAACAACCTTGATGCCTTAAATGTTGATTTACAGGATTTCTTTATTCAACTTTACAATCTCATACTTGAGTACAGGCCTGGGAGGTTAGTAATATACTAATACACAATATGTCTTATAGATAAAGGTGGTAAAATGTGCGGGTCGAGTTGTTTCTAATGACAACTCAAGATGTGTTCTAGTCAGACCGCCCCCCGCATATTTTATAAATAACTAATGATTTCGATGACGGCTCAAGATGTCCTGACGAAAATTGTGGGCTGAAACGTTATGGACACCAAACCAGCAGGTTTGGCTGTTAAATGATTCAGTTTGAAGGTTTGAACCGGTATTTTTTTCTGTTCAATTTTTTTTTTAAATTTTAAAATGATAACACACATACATAAGTATGTATTCCAAAAATAAGAGAAGTTATAAATTATAAAGGTTAAATGTCCAGTTCCAAGTTTTAAAACAAACCGAATCATTAAACCTACTAATCCATGAAAATTGAACCAGTTTGAGATTAAAAGTTAAAATTGGCTTACTTGCTTCAGTTTTGGTGCTTCTGTTGGCTTTAATGATTATTGATTGCCTCCAGTTACAAGTCCTCTTTTGTGACTATAATAATCTTTCCTTTTTTAATAGTTTTAAGCAAGTTTTTTCCTATTTATGTTTTAGGTAACCAACTTATTATAGGTTAAAAAAGAATTATCAAAGTTTCGATAAAGTTGATTGAAGGTAAAATCTAAGATAAACAGATTTAATAGTTACCTACATGTCAGCCATCAAACTACTTTGACCGGTTATTGGATTAGATTACCCAACTGAAAATTTTTCAAAGTTGATTACCTCAAAATTCTGTTTTTTGAAAAGAAAGTATATTATCAGGCATAGAATGCGGACCAACAAGGGTGCCATTTTATGCAATTTGCTGTTTTGATCAAAATGATATTGGAGTTTTTATGCATTATGATTACACTTTTAGTGTGGTTTACGTTTAGCTAGTTTTACCAATTTGACATATTAGAGAGAAACTAAAACCCATTTTAACCATAACGGATCGATTTTGTCACGACTAAAAAAACTGATTTTTCAGAGTTCAGATTGAGAATTTGTCACGACCAATTAATCTGATTCTGTTTATTTTAAATGTACAGAGATCAAGGCGAAGTCTTGGCTGAAGCTCTGAAGATAATGTTATGTGATGATAGACAGCATGATATGCAACGTGCGGCTGCATTCATTAAACGTTTGGCTTCATTCTCTTTATGCTTTGGAGCTGCAGAATCTATGGCTGGTATGCACATCACACTCCTTAAACATTTACACCTTTATATTTAAGACTTGCGAAAAATATACAAAAACTTATATATCTTTTGTAATATATGCAGCCTTGGTCACCTTAAAGCATCTCCTCCAGAAAAATGTCAAATGCCGCGATCTTTTAGAAAATGATGCTGGTGGTGGTTCGCTTTCAGGTTCTATCGCGGTAAGACTCTAAATAGATACATTTTTTATTTTTAATAAAAGTGTATATTAGGCATATAGTTTTAGTCAAAATGTATCTCAATTTGCAGAAATATCAACCATATGCTTCAGATCCAAGCCTAAGTGGCGCCTTTGCAACCGTACTGTGGGAGCTATCCATTTTATCAAAACATTATCATCCATCTGTCGCGACAATGGCATCCGGGATTTCAAATCTTACAAATGCAAACAATCAGGTTTATTTAGCAAATGTCTCTCCTCAGCAAGCTTTCATTGACATGTCACTTGACAAGGAAAAAATCACTGTAAAGCCCACCCGCAAGCAAACTAACAGCAAGAGAAAGAGAGGTAACGGGCCGCCTCTACCCCTGGCGGCAGCTGGTGGAATTGATAAGGCGGCGGTGGATGAGAAAGTGGTCAGGACCAAACTCTCTGAGCATTTTTCGCTTGTTAATGAAATGGAAGAAAACGAGAGGTTGAAACGTGAACTGGATCGAACGAAATTAGCGTTGCAACTTCATAAACAGTATAAGAAGCAAAAGAAACAAAGAACCATGTGATTTGTGTGTTTTCAATTTTGTTAAAAATTTTGAGGTGAATTTTGATGAATAGATATTGATCCCTTTAATTGAGAAGACATGTGACTAATGTTCTCTTCCCCATTTTGTTAGATTTAGATGGTGTTTGGTTCCTTAAAATTATATGAGAATGAAAGAGGTGTTACATTTGTTTTATATTGGAAATGTATTTTATCAAAAGAAGAACATATCATGTTAATATACTTTTTTTTAAATGTTTTGTTTTTCCTTGTAGTGTTCAACAGGAAATATTATAATTGTTTCTTTAAGAGGACATATAGTTGTTATAGCACATGTAATTATGATAACACTCTTTTATCATATTTCCATCTATTACTAATTAGATGTCAACCTGATTCATGTTAGTTTGAAAACAATAAATTATTTAAAACACTATGTCATTATACGTTTCTGCATATGTCAACTAATAATTAATATTCATAAAAAGTATTGTTTAAACCCTATTGATTCTAAACTTAACAACATTCTAGAGGGTATTATTGAATAACTTTTTGCAACACAAAAGTCACGCATATATTAAACATCATATTTTCACACCAATAATTTTAATAATACAAACAAGAAAGTTTCAGGAATAAAACACTAAATGTATGAATATATTAAAATAATTTTATCTACACCAACTAATTCATATGCATTTGATGACTATTAATTTGATATATTAATTCATATTGAACTAATTAATTAAAATTCTTTGACGTGATGAGTTTTAAGTTCTAATATAATTAGATAACTAATAGAGTGTGAATGGATGTATTCTATAGTCAACTTTTTTTCCTTTCACATTGTATAAATACAAATAAAATTAACTAATAACATTATTCTTTTCTTGTTGTGATGCAACATTGCAACGGATTGTATAAAATCAATTCAAATTAAAAATTACTTTAAACAAATACGGTTAATAAATGAAACCGTGGTTAAAGATTTATATATTTTGTGTTCTACCATCTCTGGAGATCGTGTATACTGTGAGATTAAAGTAAAATGAAAAACCTTGATAGAAAGCATAGAAAAGATTATAGAAGTGGCACATGTACATTAGTACATGCTTAGAATTTTAAAGCTTTTAATGTTTAACTCACATACCCTCTAATATTATTACTAAATCAACATCTTCTGTTTGTCATAGGATTTACATTTTCAACCACTCGAAGAGATACCTATCCAACACATCATAAAACAGTTAGACCACATGCCTTGGTGCTTAAATTATATCGGAATGGTATTGTTAAGTATATCTAGCTTTGTTAGCAATATACACGGTCTATACCCATATATATAATAAAAGAAAGATACTTCAATAATATATAATAAAAGAAAGATACTTCAATAATCAAAACTCAGCATTACATGAAGCAATTGAACACGCCTTGTAATTGTTGAAAATACTATCGTAATTAATGTACAATGTAATAAAACTCATTGTAAAAATCAAAATTAAGAAGTTGGTGCGTCGTTGTATGGGTCTAATGCACCTTTGTAATGTGTTAGATGTATCGTTATAATCATTGATGCATCAGACTTTTTAAATGGTCATAGAGTTCTAGATTTTATGGTACAACCTTTTTAAAAAATAATAAAATGTAAGGTATTCAAATTTAAAATACGATAAAAAACTATTTTAAATGAAAAATCAACTTCATAAGTTACGTTATTTTTAACCTATCAAACTTAAACACTTGTGAATTCTTTATATAAAAAAACACTTTTTGTCTAATCTTTCATAAATATTTGCGTACACCTATAGGGGGAAGTAAGAATAGGCACATGTATATAATTACGTAACGTTATGTATGTGCTATACACAATTATACATAATTTAAACTCACCGTTATAATTGCAATCCATAAATTTTAAAGCAAATTTGTTTATAGAAAATAAAACATACTACAATAGGATACTCAAAACGATAGGAATAAAATACTAGAATTTTGATAATAAGTTGAAAAATAATAAAATATATAATATTATTTGTTTTTAATAATTTATAGAACTACATAAAAAAAATCATTGGTTGTTCCCTTTTTATCATTCCTAGTCATAACTTGAAGACAATTTCATCTCCATATTAGTTCAACTATTCGTTAGTTTTGATTCATGGCTAGAGATACTTGCTAAGTCTCTTACAGAAATTTCTTTTAAATTTCATTATCGATCAAGGGTTGGAGGCTAATCATATTTCTCGTAAGAACTTTTTATTTTTAATTTTAATGTATGTTTACACATTTGTAATTTATCTTTACGAAAACAGTAAAAATCATTTTACACAATAAATAGAGTTTTCAAGATAATTTTTTTCTATATATATTTGTGTGAGTGAAAGTGTCATGACATAAACTTTTTAGTTTTAAATACGTAGATTATATAAAATTATTTATAGTCTAATCAAAATAAAATTTAAAAAATAAAGTGCTATAAGTCAAACACTTCATACTTCATACACAAGATGATTTTATATATTTTCCTTAGCATTTAATAATTCTAATATTCGAACAATAATATTCTTTACCTCTCCAATAATAATAAGTTTAGATAAAGGTTTAAACAAAAAATTTTTTAATATAAAAGTATAATAAGTAATTTTAACCATTATTAATTTTAATATATGATTGAGATAAAGATGTATGAAAAAGTTGGTCAAAATGATATTTTAATTATAACCATTTTTGTTGAATTTTTTTAAAAGTTCCGACACTTTTCAAGCGTTCATAACTTTTATATATGGTATTATTTTAATAAAATTAAACCATAAAAAGAGCATTTTATATCTTTAAAACGAGTACATCACTATATACAAAAATAAAAAAAATTATGTTTTCCAGCTTATATGGTTTATGTTCATCATTGTGTCTTTCATGTACTCTATTGTGTATTTTCGTTCTTATTTTGCCTTTCTGAATAATGTTGTACTTTTAAGTAATGAGTTTTGAAAAATATAATGATAAAATAATATTGTTGTGTACTTCTAGTATACTAAATACAATGATAATATAACATTAATTTATCTCACATATTAAAAATAATGGTAAAATAATACAAAAAAATAAAACACAATGGTAAAATGTTTCATTTTGTTTTCTTTTGGTCATTTTGTTTTCCTAAACAATATTTATTTTTATAAAATAATGAGTTTGAAACAACTTGGTGAAATAACATTGTTTTATAGTTCTATTTATAAAACATAATGATAAAAACAATAATAAATAATATGAAATAATCTAAAACTTAAACACAATAATAAATGAAAGAAAAATATTTAACCCAATGACTTTTTTAGATAATGATCAAAACTCCCTCTATTTAAAAACAATAAAACTATATGTGTCAAGCGTAAAATTCTTCTTAATTTTTTCAAATTAAATATATATTTTTTTACTATAAACACTACCCCAATGTTTAAGTGATAAGGTAATCTTTTCTTTGCAACTTTATCATTAGAAAAACTGAACTTTAATTTCTATTTAGATTCCAATCAAGGTTAACTTTTTGGGATGACAGTCATCTCTTAATAAAATTTCTACTATGGTTTCCATCTCGAAATGGGGATTACGAACACATCTACGTTATGCTATGTGGCGTAGGTTAATTGAAGATACCGATCACATTCTTGATAACTGAGAGGTGGCTAAAGATGTTTGGAGACATGTTATATCTTGGTGTGAATTATCGTTGCAACGTGTTATATCGGTGTTAGGGAAGTTGGAGAAATCTGCAAGAAAATGAAGCTCAAGAAGATGGTCGAGGCGATCTTTCTTACAATGTTATGGAGTATATGGTGGTCGAGAAATAAGTCAATCAAAAGATCTCAAGTTCAAGAAGGATTTTAGACGATATTACAGTGATGACTTTTTAATGGATTGAAAATTGTGCGGAGCTTAATGGGCTGGAGTGGCTTTTGATGTAATGTTAGAATCTAAAATTATATGTATCTGTAGTGTAGCTTGTCGGGCTATAGCTTCTCACTAGTCCCAACTTTTAGTAATAATAATGCTTTCGTCGCCACAAAAACAATCGAATCATATCGTCATCGCCATTGCCATCAGAAATAGCACATGTCAACATCACTATCATTGCCCCTGTCTCTACCACCATCACGAGCCCTCCACCAAATATCACTGTTCCATATCACCCTCAGTCATCTCCAGAAAGAGAGACAATACGACTGGGTGGGGTGAGAGACGATGATGGTGGACAGGTAGATCAAATTGAGAAGTTGTTACAAATGACAATGATAGACCAGAGAGATTGTGAAGGAGATTTGCCACAAGCAAGGGATGTAAAAGGTTAAAAATAAGAATCCTTATTATAATTAATGAATAAGTTTATCGGTCATATGTCGAGTTCTGGTGAAATCAACTTGTGGTTTTCTCGTATCTCTCTCTTATTAAATAATAAAATAAATATGTTAAAAAATAATAAAATTGTAAATATTGTCCTAATAAATAAATAATGAACACTAATATATTTTGTTTTTAAAAATAGATACGCTTATTCTATGTTAATATGTTTGAAAACGAAAAAGACAAATCAATAGTAATTAATCTAATTTATCAAGTTGCAAACTTAATATTCCTAAGTAATCAAAATAAATTAGAGTAATTACAGGGATAGTTCCTGTGATAAGTTTAAATTGTGGTTTTGGTCTCCAAGTTTGAAAACCTACAAGGTTAGTCCCAAAGTATGCATAAACATAACAAGTTTGGTTCGTAACATGGATGGTTAGTTATCTTTTTTCATTAAGCTGGATGAAATGACCAAAATGCCCGATAAATTGGAGACCACCCACTCCATAACACCGGTAGCTTCCAACGTCCGCCTTCTACCATCAGCGACCATCTCCCTCAAACCCATCAGGTTATGACATTCATCACCGCTGCCTCCCACCATTTACCACCACCATGGTCAACACCCGCGCCACCATCAACCTCACCACCATAACCCCCACCACG
Source organism: Flaveria ramosissima (assembly GCA_025215565.1). Lineage (NCBI taxonomy): Eukaryota > Viridiplantae > Streptophyta > Magnoliopsida > Asterales > Asteraceae > Flaveria > Flaveria ramosissima. Next base: position 77,069,689 of record CM046039.1, on the reverse strand, counting down.
CCATCTTCTTCACAACCATCACCCACCACCACCGTCATGCCGTCTTCACAACCATCGCCCGTCACAACCATAACCTAACCCGAAACAAGCTACCAACGGCCAGATCTGAAACAACATTGCAATGAAAAAACTAGATCTGACCGCAAAAACACGGACGATGGTTGGGTGATATGGTTGCAGAGATAGGGGAAGTAAGGGATGACGATTAGCGGTGATGACTTCAAGCGATGGTTGTTGAAGGAATTCTGGTAGTGGTCGATGGTTTATGATCACGAGAGAGACAGAGAGAGAGAGAGAGACAAAGAGAGAGAGAGAGAGAGAGAGAGTGTGTGTGTGTGTGTGTGTGTTTTTAGTGGTGGGTGTTTGTTGTTAGTAGCGCTGGTGGTCGACCAGCAGGGAAGGTGGCGGAGTTAGTACAATCAGGGTATTTTTGTCTTAAGAAAACAAAAAATTTAACTGTCCATCCACCTCATGGAACAAACCTGTTACGTTTATGCATACTTTGAGACTGACCTTGTAGTTTTTCAAATTTGAGAATCAAATCCGCATTTTGGACATAGCAGAATGACTATCCGTGTAATTTAGTCTAAATTAAATATAATAGTGATATAATAACATATTTTTTTGTGTTTCTTCATAGCATAAATATAACTATAATAATCGTAAAAGCTTTTTTTAACTTTTAAAAAGAAAAGGATTCGTATACAAGGAAGATAAAGTTAAAATTAAAAATAAAAATATAATATTTATAATTAAAAAACCTAAAAAGATTTAAATAATAATAATAAACACTGATATAAATAACTTTAAATTTTTTTATAGTTGAATACGTAAGTTTTATTTAATATGATAGAAAAATTTATGATTTTAAGACGTTGGACGTATTTAACTTGTGTAACATATGAGTTTCAACCCTAATAATAGTAACAAAATTATAAGCAATTAAAATGTAATGATTTGTCAAAATTCCATAACACAAACCTATAAAAAATCTAAAAAACTTTTGGTCGTCTTTTATAATATCGAAATCTATAAAACTTTTGGTCGTCTTTTATAATATCGGGTGATGAATTTTGTTGATTGTTAAACCTATAAAAAATCTAAAAAACTTTGGTCGTCTTTTATAATATCGAAATCTATAAAACTTTTGGTCGTTTTTTACAATATCGGGTGATGAATTTTGATGATTGTTATATTAAAAGGTGACTTTTAGAGTTGATAATATACGATAGGCATATATTCATGCCCTTTTTTTATCGTCAATAATATTTTATTGTTGATCTAATTTTCAACTTAACTTTATTTAATATATACTAATTACCAAGTTAGTTGTGAATCATGTGTTGTATATTATGTTTAGTTGGGTTGTATCACCTTTTATTTTTTGTTTTTTCCTTTTATAATCTTTAACCTTTTTATTTTAACCATATACTTTTACATATTTTATAATTTAATCCCAATATTTTTTTACTTTCAACTTTGGTCTCCTATACTTTTATATTTTTACAAATTTTCCCTTTTATGTTTCGGTAAAATTTGCGAGTTAACACATCGCAGCGTGCGTGTGTGGTTCAGCGTTTTTAAGCTCATTTTTTTCCCGTTCAACGACAGCGTAACAACGCACTGGTCCTAGATAGAATTAATGTTTTATATGTTTTATGTTTCACCTACGTGGTTCAACGTTTTTATTTCTACTTTTCGGTCGGTTATATTTTTTCGTTTTTTACTTCTTTTTTCATATGAGCTTTTTCGGTGTAGGTGGTCACTGGCGGTGATGTGTCATTGGTGCTACTTGACATGGTTTTACGTCCCCCGCTACAACGCGAGGGGCTTAATACTAGTTTTATATAATGATAAATTGTAGAAAAAGAACAACTCGTATAAATTCGTCATTATTTTTATTAGTAACATGGTCGTTATATATTAAAGTAAATTTTAAATACAACTAGAAACCCTCCTATCAAACAAATAGTTTCTAGAAAAAATGATCAAAGAAGAAGCATTTTTAATAACAACATCGATATATTTAAACTAATGTTCTAACTACTCTTATATTATGGATTGTAAAAACATCTTCAATAGGGCGTTTTTAGCTCTTAAAAACGTCACATCATCCGTTTTTTAGACCAAAAACCAATGGGGGTTTGTTTTTTAAGCTAGATGTTCATGGGGATGAACACCAAAAAACATCTGACATTTTCAGAGGTGGGGCCAGGGTTGGGTTTTAATATTAAAAAAAAGAAAAAAATATATTTATATTAATAAAATATTTAGTTTTCAATATTAATTTAAGTGCTGAATGTTTCAAGTCAACTTCATGCGCCTGAACAGTGACCAAGTGCCTGAACAGTGCGCCGGAACAGTGTTCATGCGCCTGAACAATGCGCCTGAACAGTGCTCATGTGTCTGAATAGTAAATTTAATTTTAAAATTTTAATTTTAATTTTTTACAATAAATTATTATTTATTAAATTTAAAGTTTAAATTTCAAATTTTAAAATTTTAAAATTTTCAAATTTTAAAATTTTAAAGTTTTAAAATTTTCAACCACAAAAGACAGATAAATATTTATTTATATTTTATATTAATATATAAGATTGATATTAAAAAAATGTAAAATGTGATAATGATGTGACAATGTTTTTAGTTGTTTTTAAGTTTTACCATTAGAGAGTTTTTTTGGGTTTTTAAAGAATGAGTGGTTTTTTGATGTGGCTATTGACTAGGTATGTTTTTTGTTGTTTTTTTATTTCACCATTGGTGATGCTCTAATATATATATATTACAAAATTTAAGTAAACTACGTAATATATCAATACTTAGATTAATATAAATTTTTTTATTAAGCACCTCTTTTTGTTGGTTTTGAGTGGGAAGCTATAGATGACATGTCATGTTTTGTATTTGAATGGTGGAGTCACTGTCATCGGATTTGCAATGTTTATTTATTAATTAAAATATGATTTAACAACATATAATTTATCTCAAAAAAGTTTTTAATTTGATAACCAAAATATTTTTTATACAATATAATACTAACAGTAAGGATAACGATAACGACAACGACAACGACAACGACAACGGCAACGACAACGACAACGACAATGATAACAATAACGATAACGATAATAAATTTTGGTTGTGTTTATTTTCTATTTCATGTTCCGGTATAAACTTTGTTAAAAACATTGTTGTATTAATAATAGTATTTTTTTAGTATCGTAGGTTATGTCAACTGAGGGCGCTAATATCGTGAGAAATGACACTGTGATGTGCTCTATATTATACATAGAAAATCTACCAAAAGCACATTGGTTATTACTTAATATTTTTTTTAATATGATGAAAATAAACCTAAGGCCCAGTTGGTTCACAGAATTTTCAGGAATTAGAATTGTAATTGGAAGATTTTCCATCCAAAATTCTATTTGGTTGATCAACGGACGGAAATGTAATTGGAAATTTTCTCACATTCATTGGAATTCACATTTGGAATGTTCAAAATTAAAATTCCAGTTTCACTTAAAATTGACCAACCAAGCATGTTATTACTTTTAACAAGATTCAAATTCCAATTCTATTTCCAATTCCAGTTCCTTCGGAAAACATTTTGTGAACCAAACGACTTCTAAAAATATTAAATTGTATTTTTCAGAATTTCAAAAGGCCAAGATAGACAGAATAAGCATAGTTAGAAAAAATTAAAAAAAGAAAAGAGATTTAAACTCTAAGCATGGGGCTATGCCTCATTAAACACGGCCCCATGACTAGCCTATAACACCCCGTGCTTAAATTAGCACACCGTCGTGATTGGACATTTGACAGAAAAAAGTACTGTCCCCCAAAAGTAGTCACGGGGTCGTGACCCACCCCAATCACTGGGTCGTACCCAATCAAGCACGGGGTCGTGCCAGACACACTCTACATGTACGGACCGACCAACTTTCGTAAGCATTGTACTAGCACGGATCCGTGCCTTTTATCCAAGAGTCGTGCTTAAACACTCCAAAAACCATATAAATAGGAGCTCATTTGCAACTTTGATATAAGCTTTTGGTGAAGGATTACTCTACTGATTTCTCTCGGGAATCAATACTTGAAAACCCTTGGAAAACTCGAGAGGTGCATACAACTCTTGGAAGAAACTCGTGATTGTCTAAACATCATCCATTATGGATCACCGGTTTGATTGTTTCATTTCAACGATGATTTTATATCTATTTTCTCTGTTGTTTGTTGTTATGTTTAAACTTATTATGAGCTAAACTCTTTGTAAGGATTCCTGAAGTCTGATGCAACCCAAAACAGCTTAAGTGTCTCAGCAACATGCACTAAGTACTGAAGTGAAGAATGCTTCGGAAGTTTTACACAAAGCATTAGAAAATACTCTAAGTGTAAAATCTTCCGAAGCCAAGACCAATATCTTCCGAAGCCAAATATGAAGTCTTCCGAAGCTTCAGAGACAAAGTCTTCCGAAGCCTCATCCTATGAAGACAGATTTCTTCCGAAGACTTTTAGTACACATGCTTTATCTGATGTACTGTTCCATAAAGCACCTTTTCCGCTGCATCTCTGTAAAGTCACCAACTTACATGAGTTGGTGAAAAGGGCCTTGCTTTTGGTAACTGTACATTGAGGTCTTGAGTCTTCAACTTTCCACTTTATGTACTTTATCCTTTTTGTATTGTATAAGGATGTGAGCTATGGCATGTCATAGTCACAAGGTCAAAAGGCAGATATGCCTTTTGATCCTACAATTGATTTTGTTAGTGTCTAGTCAATTGTATCCAGCTGGCTTTCAAAGTATGGCCGGCTGTAGGTTGTAGTATAAGTATTTCAAGTTCTTGTATCTTTTCTTTATGCTTTGTAACACTTGTAAAAGAACTTGAGAAAGCAATATACTGCCTCCTTGAAACCCATACTCTCTTGTTCTGTCTCTTTACTTTACTTGTGTTCTTTGTATCACTTTGGTTACCCAGTTCACTGTTTGATTAGAGCTTAGTTATTCTCCTCATTGTGTTGTTGTGTTGTAATTGTAGTTAAGCCCTTAAACGGTCCTGCAATTGGTATCAGAGCTTTCCAGGCTCTTGATATAAGATCTAACCATCTTAAGATCCCTCACACACACAAAAGCTAAACTCTTCAAATGGCTGCCATCTCTAAGACTGATATGGAGACTGGAACCATGAACAAATCCCCACTGATCACTCTTGATGATTTTGACACCTGGTGCATGAGGATGGAAGGCTTCATCAGGTCTCTTGATTCAAGAATGTGGGAATCTGTTGAGAATGGACCTTTCATACCCAGCACCCCCTCTGCTACTGGTGCTGGTATGATTCCTAAAGATGTGGCCAACTACTCAGATGAAGATAGAAAAAAGTAGAGATTGACAGGAAGGCCATGACTGCTCTTCAGACTGCTCTCCCAAACTCTGTATACAGAGGCTTCAAGAAGTGCAAGACAGCCAAACAGCTGTGGGATGCACTGAAGCTGATGTATGAAGGCTCCTCTGAAGCCAAGGAGAACAAGAAAGATCTTCTGAAGCAGCAGTTTGAAAATTTCACCTTCAAAGCAGGTGAGACCATGACTCAACAATACTTCAGGTATGTTGAGATTGTGGATACCCTAGTGGATGGAGGAGTTCCTCTTGAGAACAGGGACATTGTAAGGAAGTTCATGTCCTCACTTCCTAGGCAATGGACACACTATTGTGTGGTGATCAAGAGGACTGAGAACCTTAAGACTCTTACTCTTACAGAGTTGTATGGGATTCTCAGTGGATACCAGATGGAGATGAACATGCAAGGTTCATCTGGCAACTCCAACAATCAAATGGGTTCAGCCCTTCATGTGGTTGAAAGGGACAGCATAGAACCTCAGCATCATCTCTTATGCTACCCTGACAACTCACAAAAGGGTCCTTTCATCACCTTCCCGGAGACACCAAGGGAGAACTTTACTCAAGGAAGCCCATTCCAAGAGACAAGTTCTTCTCAAGCCTTTGTGTCTGCAGATGAAAGCTGTGGGAATTATCTCTTCACTCTTGAAGACCTGGACTGTATCCATCCAGATGACCTGGAATACATGGAGATAGTTCAGCAGATGGCTCTCCTCACTCACAGAGCCAAGAAGTTCTACAAGAGGACAGGAAGAAGATTTCCAAGCAATGCTACCAGCAGTAAGTTTGGGCTGGATAAAAGCAAAGTTAAGTGTTACAACTGTAACCTTATGGGTCACTTTGCCAGGGAGTGTAAGGCACCTAAAGCAAATGGGGGCCAAACACAACCCAGACCAAACTTTACTGACAAAGCTCCTCAAGCTGAGAAGACAAAGCAACATGCTGCTGTTGCTGTTGAAGAAGGAGGCTTTGACTGGAGTTTTCAGGTGGAGGATGCTTCTCCAAACCAAGCACTGATGGCTGACCATGATGAAGCCAAGGTATTGGAACATCTTTGCTCCCCTGAATGCATTGCTAAAGTAAATAGATACAGGTCCTATAACCTAGAGATGAGATCTGATCTTGAGTCATTAAACATATTAAAATCTGATTTTAGAAAGTCTGAAAATGATTACAAGTTAAAGATAGAAGACTTGGAGAAAACCATTTCAGTACTAAAACATGAACATACAGATTTCAGAACTCAGATCCAAGATCTCATCACTAAGTTAACTGAGTGCCAGGCTGAGCTTGTGATCAGCAAAGCCAAGGCAGAGAAGAGTGTTCTTGAAGAAGAGACCTTCAAGAACATGATATCCTCATCCCTGCACAACAAGGTTTGTTATCAAAATAGACAGGGACTAGGATCAAATGAGATAGCTCCTCCACACACAATCTTGTCTGTAAGATCTCCTAGGTGTGGAACTTGTGAAGATGAGCTTCCTCTCATAGATCCTGTAAGTGAGGATGATGAAGAAGTGATAGTGAAGAATTCCTCTGAGAAGAGTGAAGAAGAGGATTCTTCCAAGGGCCACTATCCTTCTGAGGAGAAGAAATCAACTGTGATGACCAAGTCCAAAAGAAAGAACTTGATCAGAAAGAGCAAAAGAAAGGCAAAGAAGGCTCAAGAAATCAAGGCTACTTTTGATGCTAAGCAGAAACAAGTTTTTATCTCTGCAGGTTTCAAAGTAGTAAGGACTGAAGACATCAACCAAGACTCCTCAGCTAAGAGTCATGGTTCTTGTTCAAATCATCTCAGTGCCAAGAAGAAGACTGAGCTGCTGTGTACCACTGCTGCACAGCCTGGACCATCAAACTCCAAGAACAGTTCACAGCCCAAAGGAACTGTCTCAGCATCTACCAAGATGAAGATGGAGAAGGGATGTGACCAAAGTCAGTCTTGCTCTCAAAGGGAGACTTCTTTGAAGAAGAAAATGTTATGTGTTATGTGTGAAAGTACTTCTCACATTGCTAAGGATTGCCCATACAATCCTAAAAGTACTGTCCACATGACTAAAACAAAGACTTCAAAGAGTCTCAAGAAGTCTCAAGCTTCGGAAGGAAAGTCTGTTTCCTTCGGAAGCTCCAAATCAAAGAAGGAAGGTAAGTGGAAAATTACCTTCGGAAGCAAAGTTGGTCTCGGAAGAAAGGAGTTCTTCCGAAGCACTAAAGTCTGCTGCAGTGACTGTAGACTCTTCCGAAGGATCAGTCATCAAAACTTATGAAGTTCTAAAAGCTTCTAAGGTTTTGAAGGTCAAGTCCAAGACTCCAAAGGTGGTGTGGAAGTCTAAGAAAGACCAAATGACTGAGGTTTCTCCATCAACAACAGCTGAAGATCCCCATAGTACAACCATAGGATCTATTACTGTTGCATTACCTTCTATTACTGTTAATGAGCCCAAGACAAGTAAGGCTTGGGTTTCCAAATGTAACTAATCATCTTCTCTGTGCAGGAACAGCTCAAGACCAACAGGAATGTCTGGATAATTGACAGTGGCTGTTCCAGGCACATGACAGGCAATAGGTCTCTACTCCATAATTTTGAGAGAATTGATGGAGGACCAGTTGCTTTTGGAGGAGATGAAGGTGGTTACATTTCTGGAAGGGGCAAGGTCACAAATGGTAAGCTCAGCATTGAGAAGGTAAACTTTGTTAAGGAGCTTGGGTACAATCTTCTGAGTGTATCCCAATTTTGTGATCAGAGTCATAACATGCTCTTTACTGAGCATGAGTGCATTGTTCTCAAACCTGGTGTGGTCATTCCTCATGAGCATATCCTGCTCAGAGCCCCCAGGAAAGGGAACATGTACAAGATGGATTTGCAAGAAACATCTCCCTCAGGAGAAGTTTCATGCTTTCTATCTAAAGCAAATAGTGATGAGTCTTTCCTATGGCATAAAAGAATGTGCCATGTAAACTTTAAGAACATGAATAAATTAATTAAACATGATCTGGTAACTGGAATGCCAAAGAAAGAGTTTACTAGTGATGATCATTGTGTGGCATGCCTGAAAGGGAAGCAACACAAAGTATCTCACAAGCCTAAGGAAAAGAACTCCATCACTACTCCCCTACACTTGTTACATATGGATCTCTTTGGCCCCACCAGTGTAATGAGTTTAGGAAGGACCTCTTACTGTCTGGTGATCACAGATGATTTTACAAGATTCACTTGGGTCTTCTTCCTTAGAACTAAGGATGAAACCCCTGAGATTCTGAAGAATTTCATCTTAAAAGTTGAGAATCAATGTGATCACAAGGTCAAAACCATAAGATGTGATCAAGGAACTGAATTCAAGAACCAAATCCTTGATGCATTTTGTGATGAAAAAGGTATTACAAGACAATATAGTGCTCCCAGGACTCCTCAGCAAAATGGAGTTGCTGAGAGGAGAAACAGGACACTTATTGAAGCTGCAAGAACTATGTTGTCTGACTCTAAACTGCCTATCACCTTCTGGGCAGAGGCAGTCAATACTGCTTGCTATGTGCAAAACAGAGTTTTAGTAGTTAAGACACATGGTAAGACTCCTTATGAACTTTGGCACAAGAGGAAACCTTTCATTGGTTTTCTCAGGTCATTTGGATGTCCCTGCACCATCTTGAATACCAAAGATCAAATTGCCAAGTTTGCTGAGAAATCAGATGATGGACATTTCATTGGATACTCTTCTCAAGCTAAAGCTTATAGAGTATACAATCTCAGAACTAGAATTGTTGAGGAGTCAGCCAATGTGACTTTCAATGAGCACACTCCCTGTGTGGCTGGTTCTGGTCCGGATTGGCTGTTTGATCTTGATTTAGTTACCAACTGTTTTAACAAATCTTGTGAGCATGTTTCAGGATCTGCAGAAAATCTAAATACAGGTGATCCTGATCCAAGATTTGAGCTAGGAAGACCTTCAACTCATACATCTTCAGCTCCAGTTGGAACTACTTCAGCAAATGAGGTTTCTATCAGCACAACAATGACAAATTCAGCTGATACATCTGGCATGCCTTCAAATTCCAGCTCAGAGGCCTCTCAACCAGATAAAGATACCTCACTTGTAGAAGACAACAATGGTGATGGTGATAGTGATCAGGAATTCTTGATGCTAATAACCACACCATAGATGACAACATCAATGATGTCTCACACTCATTGGATCAAGTTAATCTTGATAAGTGTGATAATGTGGAGGGTGAATCTTCAGGACCAGATTTAAATTTCTCAAATTTAGATCTTTCCCAGCAACTTGCTGTGATCCCTCAGCTAAGGATCCACAAGTCTCACCCCACCACAAACATCATTGGAGATGTTGTCACAGGGGTAAGAACAAGAGGACAAACCCATGAAGCAAATGTTTGTCTTCACTCTTGTTTCTTATCTCAGATAGAGCCCAAGAAAGTTGATGAAGCTCTAAAGGATGGAAGTTGGGTTGAAGCTATGCAACAAGAGCTGCTTCAATTCAAAAGGCAGAAAGTTTGGAACCTTTGTCCTCTTCCTCATGGGAAGACTACCATTGGAACCAAATGGGTTTTTAGAAACAAGAAGGATGATAGGGGAATCATCATCAAGAACAAGGCAAGACTAGTTGTTCAAGGATACACACAAGAAGAAGGGATTGACTACACTGATGTCTTTGCTCCTGTAGCAAGACTAGAAGCTGTTAGGATATTCCTGGCATTTGCTGCATCCAAGAACTTCAAGGTCTACCAACTTGATGTAAAGTGTGCTTTCTTATATGGAGTGATTGATGAGGAGGTTTATGTCAAACAGCCACCTGGTTTTGTAGACCCTGATCATCCTGATTATGTCTGCAAGCTTGACAAAGCTCTTTATGGGCTGCATCAGGCACCCAGGAAGTGGTATGAGACACTATCTAAGTATCTCTGCAAGCATGGATACAGAAGAGGTACTATAGATGGAACCTCTTCATCAAAGGACAGGGAAATGACTTATTGCTGGTTCAAGTATATGTTGATGACATCATCTTTGGTTCAACTAATCCAAAGCTCTGCAAAGACTTTGAGAAGCTGATGAAAGACAGATTTGAGATGAGTTCAATGGGAGAACTCAACTTCTTTCTGGGAATTCAAGTGAAGCAGGTTGAAGATGGCATCTTCATAAGTCAGTCAAAGTATGTTCAAGACATACTCAAGAGGTTCAATATGACTGATTGTAAGATTGCTAAGACACCCATAGCCAGAAACCACTCCCTTGGTCCAGATCTTGAGGGGGAGTGTGTAGATGAGCACTTATACAGGGCTATGATTGGGTCTCTTATGTATCTTACAGCTAGCAGGCCTGATATCATGTTTGCTACATGTATTTGTGCAAGATATCAAGCCAACCCTAAGATGTCTCACTTAATCACTGTGAAAAGGATTTTAAGATACCTCAAAGGTGCTTCAACACTTGGTCTATGGTATCCAAAGAATCCAAATTTCAATCTGTATGCCTATACAGATAGTGATTATGGTGGTTGCAATATGACTGCAAAGTCTACATCTGGGGGATGTCAATTCCTTGGTGGAAGGGTGGTCTCATGGCAATGCAAGAAACAATCCTGTGTGTCTGCATCAACTGCTGAGGCTGAATACATTGCTGCTGCAAGCTGCTGTGCTCAAGTGCTTTGGATTCAAAATCAGATGCTGGACTATGGATTTAACTTCAAAGAGACTCCTATCCACATAGACAACAATAGTGCTATCTCTATCACTGAGAACCCTGTGCAGCACTCAAGGACCAAACACATCAACATCAGGTATCATTTAATAAGAGATAACTATGAAAAAGGATTAATTAAACTAGTCAAAGTTCATACAGATGAACAATATGCTGATCTGTTCACCAAAGCTTTTGATGAACAGAGATTTAAGTATCTGATATCAGCTATTGGGATGATTAACTTTGAGTAGACTTTTTATTAAAACTAATTCTAATTATTTCTTCTTAAAATATGTGTGTCCTAAGTTGTCTAGTTCATCACTTTCATAAGCTCATGTTTTCTTTGGATGTAAAATTCTTTTTGAAGACTTTCCTTAGATTCTTGAAAATTTCTGATACTTCGGAAGATAAGATTTTATCTTCGGAAGAAAAACATGTCTTTAAAATAAATAACTGTCTAAGAGATTTTACCTTCGGAAGAAGTAAAATTCATCTTCCGAAGCTTAAAATTCTTATCTCAGACACTTATCTATTTTCAAGAACCTTTTCCTTCCGAAGCAAAATTAACCTTCGGAAGCTTTGTTTATTTTCATACAAAGCATTCAAGGGTTTATTTCTCTTCCGAAGCATAAATTATCAAGACTCTCAGGAAAATCTTCCGAAGCCATTTTAGCTTCGGAAGCTTTTTAAATCAAAACTTCCGAAGACAAATAAACTTCGGAAGCTTTTCGAATTCCAAGAAAACTACTTTTTGAGCAAAAGTAAACTACCTTTTCAGAGGTGGGACCGACTTTCGGATTTCAAAGTTTATCCTCTTTCATTAACTTTGGTTCAAATCCCTTTTCATATAAATACCCAACGGTTCCCCCTCTTTCCCACTATCTTCCTCAATTCTACTGTTTCTCTAACCTAATTCTCTAAACCGCCTTTGCTTTCTACCTTTCTTCACCCTTAAGCTTCTGAAATGGCCAACCTTAACCGCAGAAACAACCCTGATTTCTCCATGCAACTACACAGGCAACATAATCAAGTTGCTCTGTTAAGCTCTGAGAAAGATGCAAGTTTCTCAGAGATTTGCCAATTCTTGACTCTGTCAAACTACTTCACCTCCCTGACCATTGATCCTACTCTATATGAGGATCAGTTGCTTGAATTCTGGAAGACCTGCCAAGAGGTCATTATGGATGGGGAGAAGGCACTGTCTGCCACAGTGCAAGGGAGGACAGTCTTCATCACTCCGGCCATCATTAACCAACATCTACAGCTGGATGATGAAGAAGGTGAGGTGTCCTTCCCAAAAGAAGCTGTAAATCATTCTTTTGAGCAGATGGGCTATGAGGGAGATTTCTCTGTAAAGACCTTTAGGAAAGGGAAGGTCTCATCCCAATGGAAATTCCTGCTCCATGTGGTTATCCACAGCTTGTCAAACAAGCATGGTGGATGGGACCAGATTCCTGAGGATCTCTCCTTCATAGTTCATGGAATGGTTCAAGGGGTCAAGTTCAGGTATTCACAATTTGTTTATACTAATTTACTTGCAAACTTAGACTCCTTAGAGTATTACATGTTTCCTAGATATGTTCAACACATTCTCAACTGTGAACTGGGCTCACAGTTGAGGGAAACAGGTAATATTCTTAAATTGGGACAGATGAAGCCCGGCATCTTTAAAATAATGAAGAAGCCAACTGTAGGCTTCTCTGGGGTAGAAACAGCCCTAGTCCCAAAAATGTTAGAGCTCATTGCTCAAGGTGACAACCTAGCAACACAAGCTAGTGTTGAACCCACACCTCTTTTGTCCCTACCATTAAAAAGACCAGAAATCACCCTCACCTACCAAAGAAAATCCAAACGAACCCCTGCTCAGACTATTGAGTCTGTGCAGGCCCCCAAATACTCAACCTTACAGGAAGAAGTGGACACTAGAGCTCCCACTTCTCCTGAGGAGCAAACCACTCCCATTACTTCACCTATCAGGGCTGAGGTTCCTCAAGCTCACCCTGATGAGCTCAATAGCCCAACAACCTTAAGCCTTCACTCTGAGTCTCAACACTCAAGTGGACAACCTTCAGGGGACAGCTACCATCCCCAGCCTTTGGATCTCAACCAACCAATTCCCAACCTATCCTTTTACACTGATGAAGACTTAGGATTCAGTGAGTACCATGAGTCTCTCTTCTCCTCCCCTACTCAAAGAGAGATGAGTACCTCTGACTCTCCTCAGTCTATCCCCCATCAGTCACCTGTTACTGAGGTGGACACTTCTGAACCTGTTCAGGATGTCCATATGGAAGAGGCTCTCACTTTTGAAAGTGATTACATCATTAAGACCTCAACCATGGCAACTCAGCCCATTGGCATCTCAACTGAGGCTGCCAGTGAGCAGAGGAAAACCAGCAGCCAAGAAACTCAAGCTGGTGGTGAGAGAGAGGACTTTGGTCCAATCATCTCATCCCCCAATGAATCTTCTGATGAAGATGAGGGGAATTTGAGACTAAAGGTGCAAAAACTGTCAAAAACATGCACCTACTTAGTCTCTAAGGTTAGTCACTTGGAATCTCAGGTGACTACCTTACAAAACAGGGTCAATGATCAGCAACTCCAGATTTCATATCTGCAGGAAAAACTAGCTGGGAGACCTTTAAGGAGAGCTCAACCAGGAACACAAGAACCTGTGGAAGTGATTGACTTATCCTCCAGCTCACCTATGCAAGTGGGTGATGCTACCAAAAAGGGGGAGAAAGTTGTTACAACCACAGAACCTGGGAGTTCTTCAGAGAGAATGGACATAGAGGACTCACCATCCTCACTTGCTGTTGTGCATTCTCAGCAACTTCCTCAAGTTCACATTAATGTGGACTCTATAGACTCTCTCATCAGGAGTCTATTTGAGGAAGGCATACCAAGGGCTGTCTCATCTCCACCACTGGGAACTAGCAATCAAATCATAAGGTGGAGGTATGATGATGACAGAAGAGCCCTCATACTTCAAAGAGTTCAAGGCCAACAAGAAGTTTTTCAATTCCAAAGCCTGAGCTTTTATGAAAGACTGGATTTAGTCAACCTGCCACTTGTCAATCCAAGCAATTCAAGACAAGCTGACAGGCTGGCTCAAAGAATCCAAGACAGGATCATGGCAGAGTTCTCTCTAAGAAGGAGACTTAGGGAATCAGGCAATGTCATCGGTCAACTGGATGTTGAGGTGGACCCTAAGATTAGTTTCATAGGGGAAACCTTGACTGAAGGCCCAGTGACAGAACCTGAGACCCCTGTCTCATCATCAACAACTGCTGCTGAGGTCCAAACTCCATCTGAGACACCTGCTGGTGAAGGTGTTTCTCAGCCTCTCTCTGGCCAGAGCATGGAAGCTACTCCAAGCAATGAAGGCCAAGCTTCAATCCACCCTGAGTCACAAAGGTCTGTTGGTGACAAAGGGAAAAGGATAATGACTCCTGAGGAAATTGAGGAGGAAGAGAGAGAGAGGAAAAGGAGACTAAGGGGAGAAAGTTCCACTGGGTCATCTAGCTTCATGCAAGCTGCAATCAGGGCTGCCCCCAGACCAAATACTCAGGATGATGAGTTAAGGGCAGTCAGGATTACCTACTTACAGACCAGGAACTATGACATTGATGAGATCATCTCCCTCCCCTTAGAAGAACTAAATGAACTGGCTGACAGAGAAGTGTCAAGAGAGTTGAAGGAGAAAGAGGATGCAATGATACTTCTCCAACTCAAAGAGGAGAAGAGACAGAAAAGACTTTACAAGCATGCTCCTACTCTCTCACCAGTTCAAGAAAGTCCTGCACAGGAAGATGTGGCTCCACAAGAACCTCAGGTAGATAAAGAGGAAGATAGGATCAGGATGATCAACTACCTGAGTGCCACAGGCTTCTATCAGACAGATGCACTTCTCCCTTTGTCCTATGACTTCATTGAGTTCGAGTACTTAAAACAACTTGAGCTTGAGTTAGTCAAGGAAAGAAAGACAACCAAAAGGAAACTAAGGGAAGAAGCTGCAAAGTCAAGGGCCACCATTCAAAAGAATGCAAAGAAGTCTGCTGACAGACAAAGAATGGTGAGCTTCTTGAAGCTGTATGGATTCTCCGGAAGGAGACTTGGCCCCATGTCTCTATCCACTATGGATGAGCATATTAGGGTGATCAAGCAGAAGATTAAGAGTGGAGAACTTATTGACTTGCACTCTCTTCCAAGTCAAGTCCCACCTGAAGTGGAGGTCAAGTTTGAACAACCAGAGACACCTCAACCAGCACCTCCAGCTGAGCCCCAGCAAGCTTCATCTTCTGATCCTAGGCAGGGTCAAACTCCCTCTCCTTCTGAACCTGTGAGGGAGGAACACCCAACTGAGAAAGACACTGATGATCAACATGGTGCTGCAGACCAGTCTTCTCAGTTAAAGACAACCAAGAGGAAGAAGAGGATGGCTTCTAAACCAAAGACAAAGAAGAAGAAGCTAAAGTCATCTACCTCTGCACCTCAGGCTGAATCAGATCAACCTGAGGAAGTGCATGATGAGGCAGCCCAATCAACTCCTATTCAAGTGGCTCCTCTAACTAGTGAGACACCCATCTTGTCCTGGACATACTCTACCAATCCAGAGAGATGGACTGTTATCAGAGATCAAGGTGTTGAGAATGTCTACTCATGGCAAGACATAATCAACTTACCTCTGCATGATCTCTTTGAGATGAGAAGATATTATGAAAGTCTTGATGATCCTGACCATCTCATGAAGAAAGGAATGGTCCTGATTGTACTGAAGACTACCAACATTTGAAGATCTTCTAAGTGTTTTGGTAGCATCAGCCTAGGGGGAGTTTGTAAGGATTCCTGAAGTCTGATGCAACCCAAAACAGCTTAAGTGTCTCAGCAACATGCACTAAGTACTGAAGTGAAGAATGCTTCGGAAGTTTTACACAAAGCATTAGAAAATACTCTAAGTGTAAAATCTTCCGAAGCCAAGACCAATATCTTCCGAAGCCAAATATGAAGTCTTCCGAAGCTTCAGAGACAAAGTCTTCCGAAGCCTCATCCTATGAAGACAGATTTCTTCCGAAGACTTTTAGTACACATGCTTTATCTGATGTACTGTTCCATAAAGCACCTTTTCCGCTGCATCTCTGTAAAGTCACCAACTTACATGAGTTGGTGAAAAGGGCCTTGCTTTTGGTAACTGTACATTGAGGTCTTGAGTCTTCAACTTTCCACTTTATGTACTTTATCCTTTTTGTATTGTATAAGGATGTGAGCTATGGCATGTCATAGTCACAAGGTCAAAAGGCAGATATGCCTTTTGATCCTACAATTGATTTTGTTAGTGTCTAGTCAATTGTATCCAGCTGGCTTTCAAAGTATGGCCGGCTGTAGGTTGTAGTATAAGTATTTCAAGTTCTTGTATCTTTTCTTTATGCTTTGTAACACTTGTAAAAGAACTTGAGAAAGCAATATACTGCCTCCTTGAAACCCATACTCTCTCGTTCTGTCTCTTTACTTTACTTGTGTTCTTTGTATCACTTTGGTTACCCAGTTCACTGTTTGATTAGAGCTTAGTTATTCTCCTCATTGTGTTGTTGTGTTGTAATTGTAGTTAAGCCCTTAAACGGTCCTGCACTCTTATTATCATCATAATTGGACGAAACATATATAATTTATGATAAACTAATGGTGTGATTTATTTTATGTTAATATTATGGTAATCTTGGGTAAACGTGTGTAACATCTTGTATTTTTTGTTAACTTAAAAGTTAACTTTGTTAATACATGTAAGGATCTTTTATGTTTTTTTTGTTTATTTTAAACTTTGAGGTTTGTTTTACTTAATAATTAATCTTGGTGATTAACGAATTAATTTAATAAATAGTGATAACATTATAAGTATTATAATGTTTATTTATTTTTAAGATGATGATAACCTTTTTTCAATATTAATAATACCAATAACCATAATAATATTAATATTAATAATAATAATAATATTAATAACAATAATGTAAATGATAATAATATTAAAAATAATAAAGTTGTATAACTTTAAACTTGTAATTAATAAGTTTATTACATAAAATAATAACCTTTTAGAACTTCAGGGACTAATTTGTAATTAATTTTAACTTAATCAAAACTTTAAAATGTAAGTGAAAACTTCTAAAACCACAGGGACCATAAGTGTAAATAATTTAAAACCGCCCCCCTTACCCGATTTCCCGGCCACCGGCGGCCAGGCTCCGGCCGCGGCGCCGGTGAGGCCAAACGCCCAATCTTTTCATGATTCTCAATTTCTAAATGGTCCCAATCGATCCTTGTATCAATTTCAAATGTGTTTAAGAACTTTAAAATGGCAATTAAAGCGGTTTTGGGGTCATAAAACCCCCGAACCGAATTCGACATAAATCCTAGTCCTTTCGGCTCTCAAATCATGTCAATAACGCAATTAAACGTATAGAAACGTTCGTATAACCAATACGAAGATGGAAATGTGGTTTAATTCGAGTTAAGTAAGCATTAAATTCTCTGTTCATAACTGAAGCAAACGAAATGAAAGTGAAATGTGTTCGGCACTTTAACACGTAAATCATAGCTAAATAACAGAGGGCAAAGGTGGCTTTCGGTCCCTTTCAACCCTCTGCAACATCAATTTCTCTAAAAATATCGCACAAACATCGAATTCGTAACTTGTTCTTGCGAAGTGAACCGAAGCTAAGCTGAGCATAAATACTTCAATTCGATCATGATCGGGTAAGTTAAGTACATGAATATGTTCGTCTAGGTTTCGGGGGCAAAAGCCCCATGCCTAGATTGGTTAAAAGAATCGAATTGACCTTCGATTTGGATCTGAACAAATTTAGGGTTCATATGGTTAGGGGAAAACCTTGGGAATATGTTTAAAAATAAAAGAGACCAAATGATACCGCAGCTGAGGCCTTGGTTCACTGGTTCCCCACACACATTCTAACTTGGAGGTCCCGGGTTCGACCCCGGGCACCCCCATATTTTTTTAAAATGGCTTTTTAAGCCTTAAATCAACTTTAGAAAATTTTTAATAATATAGAAAAATATTTTATAACCTTTAAATATATTTTAAGTTGTCAAATAGTTTTTAGTAATATTTTAAAATACTAAACAATTAAAAACCTTTGTAATAAAACATTTTAAAGGTTATTTTTGAATTATTAACATAGATTTTAAATAATTAACAAAATAGTAGTGACCCGAACTGTCCTTCAATTTTATCGTTTAAATCACGATATTTTAAATGGAGTTTTATTCTAAAACGTTATAAATTCTTTTGTGTAATAAAACTATATTATGTTTCAAATTATATTAAATTATAAATCTAAATGATAAATAACTAATTCTTCAAATAGTTGTTAAAATGATTATGTGAATAATATGTTATTATCTAATCATTTGAGCATGTTATATCATTTAATGAAGTTATTCGTTAACTTTTATTTAAATTCTTGAAAATTATAAAACAATATAAATTGCTTTAAGTTTTTAAAACTTTATAATAAATTATTTAAAAGCTCAAAACCTTATAAAATGATTATAATATGCAACATCCTTATCAACTTTTAAATAGTTAATTTTTAAATTAATTATTTTCTTTTCACATATTATACTTAATTTCTATAAAATCAATAACTTAAATTGTTAAGACATTTTCAATTATTATTGGTCTTAATTGATTTAAATTATCTTTATTAAACCTAAATGATTTATTATTAAACTCCCAAATTCCATTTGAAACCCTAGTTCATGTTTTATTGTTAATCTTATTACCAAACCTAATCTTGGAATCTATACGTTTAAACAACTTGTAAAAGAAACCATTTGGAACCTCGTTTAAATTATTATCATCATCATTATAAACATAATTACTCATCAAAACCCTAAAACTATTGAAACCCTAATTCTTATTTAAACATTAATCAATATATTAACCTTAATCTTCATCTTGTAAATTATATATTTAGTGCTTGTAATGGACACTTGGGATTTATCTTGTAATCTTTTATATCATCTTGAAATGCTTATTTCCATGTGAGTTTTCCTTGCCCCTTTTTACTTTATTCCACACTATTTTGGGGTGAAACATGAAACTTATACATCGTACACTTGTAAACGTTTGAGATTTGTAAGCACATGCAATTCATCTTATTATTTTGTCATGGTTATTTGTGTGTTGTAAGTGTTTATATGAGATACATAGTTTGTTTACAATCATTAACTATTGCTAGCCTGGCGACGTCTTAGATCTTTGGGCCTGACAAGCCTATTTGGTGCTAAAGTTGATGTATTGCCGACTCCTAGGAGCCGTATGCTTGTGCACTAGGGAACCAAATACACTTAGCCAATCTTTTATACTTGTAATCAAGTCGAGGTTTGGTTGTGACGATATGTGTTCTATAACCTTACTAGCTTATAACCTATTACATGAATTGCTACTTGTAACCTTTTCATATTATGAAAACCTTGGAAACTCACCAACTATTTATAGTTGACCTTTTATTTTTTATCATGTTTCAGGAAAACCCCCAAGTTTGAAGTGAACTTATGTTGCTGGCATATTCTAGGACTTGGACCTAGTTAATAAACAAAATGATTATGTTTGTTATTTCATGTTGAAACTTATTTCATTATTGAGACTTATGCTTGTAATGAAATTTTGAAACTTATGAATAATATATTTGGATTTGATAATAGCGTTATGTGGCTGTGAACAATCGTAACCCTCACACCTCGACGTTTCCGCCGTCAAGGTTGGGGTGTGACAACGTGGTAGCATTTACATTTAATCGGGAAGTTTTAAACTTATGGTTTGTAATTGTGAATGTCATACAAGATTGAAAAACGTATGAACTAGCTTTTATTCGCGAAATCGGTCTTCATAACAAATCCATGGCTAATAAACTAGAAATGGTTATTAAAAATCATATAAGTTTAGCTTTCTGATCATTTGTAGTTCTTTATTATTAGTCGGAGAAATCTACAGTAATTGTTATGATTTAATAAAATTAGTGGTATGTTAAAAAAGAACTTGATCAACTCTACTTCTAACATTAAGTTATGTTTTCAGAAATCGTATGTTGAAAGTTTACACGAGATTTACCTATATTACTAGTGGGTTGGGGGGTTAGCATTGTAAGTTTTTGATGTTGGTGTACTTGTCACTACGGAGCTGGCAGGCGATAAATCCGCATTGGCTCATATTTATAGATATTAACATAACTACCTAAACTTATATCTTTAATCACAACATGATATTTATCACAGTTACATAAATGTAATCTAATAGAATGATAACCTTAATTTTCTGTTTTAAAAACCAAAAGCCTCAATTTTACTTTTACTTTTATCTTTAATTTTTGTTTTAAAAATCCAAAAAATTTGGTTACATAAATGCAATTTTTCATTTTCTCAAAACAAAACTCAATCTGATAGTCAATTGTAAAGATTGTTAAGTATGCTTAGTGTGTCCATGGATTGATAATTGGTTCTTTACAACACTATATTACAACACGACAGATACACTTGTCTTTTGTGTGTATAGTTTAGCATAAATGAAAACCATCTAAAACTTAACTTATGCGAAAATCTTATCAAAATATATATCTATTCATGCACACCATACTGATACGGACTAAAAAATCGATACTGTTATATAACTATTTTCTATTTATATTTTAATATCTAGAACCAAGTCTCGCAACTTCAAACATTCCTTTTATGCAATTAATCATATTAATGTGACCATCACACATACATGACAAAGTTCACAAACACGACGCGTCTCGCATCTTTAATTTCTAGTTGGTTACACACTTTACAACTAATCTATATTGAACATAAATAAAAACATGGGTCCTAATATACATACAACCAAATTATAAATCAACACTCCCTGTACGCCTCACATGACACCATACACGACGTATAACCTTGAAAACACTGAAAAAAAAAAATGAAGGGGTCTGTCAGAGAGCTATACGCCCCATAATCCCTATACAACATGTATAGCAAATTTCGACACTGAATGCAGAAAAATATTCAAAAGGCTATCAAAAAAATATACGCCTTGTATAGTACTATACAACCCCTTATACGACACGTATAAGACTATACGGCATGTATAGATATTTGAGGTGTTTAAATATTTATTCACAAAACATATATGTATACTTCCAGCGGCACCACTTCCATGATTCCTTCCGTACTATTCAGAATATTATTTTAATTTATAATCCCTTTATAGTTCTATAAATAAAGTCCTCAAAAATATCCTCACACAAATCAAATACTCTTTAAATTATTACTCCCATGTCGACGGTTAATCATCTAGCGTCAAAATAATATTATAATGTTGAAGGCACCGTGCAATACGGAAGTCACGGATATAGAGCCACGAAAACCTGAGAAAACTGGTCGGAACGTCACTTTTCTCCATGACATGACCCTTTGCCAATCAATAACCTACAACACACTTTTCTCCACCTTCTCAATAACTCATACAAAACACAAATTTTCCACCAGATCGGATGTTAACATATTATTATTATGTCTTCATATATGCAACAATAATCATCATCAACAGTAATTAACAATTCAAAACCTAAACTGTTAATTAACACAAGTTTTCAATTGTTATCATCGATCGATCGATTGAAATTCGATTGATCGCTAGATGTAGACAACAAATCGATCTGTTTATGTTGATGAATTGATGAATTGATGAATGAACACTTGCAAATTAACATACAGAAATCAAATCGGAGAGATTAAGCTACACGAAACTAGAATTCCGATGCAGAAAACCGATTTCCTCGATAACAACGGAATTAAGGAGATTGTGTATATACAGACGAAGCTAAAAACATCAAAAAAAAAAAACAGAATCGATTCGACTCGATAAGTTTCTAATCATCATCAAACGATCTGATACTCTGATCTACCTCACAATCCGCTCGATTCACAAGCGATTAGAGAAAAAAACACTAAAACGAGCAAGTAATCGTACTCTATTACAGGAACTGATCATCGGCGAGAAGATGTTGAATGTTTCGAGACGCCTCTTTGCCTGATCGCAACGCTTCGAGCACTTGTTCGAAGACGAAGACATGGCAGGGGATACGCAGAACGCCTTTCTGCTCGTAACCGTACTCCTGAGCCGATTTGTTGAGCAGATTGACGAAGATCGGGTGGTTTAGAACATCTGCGCTTACGACGAAGCGTTGCATCTCTTCTCCGACGTAGATCGGGATGTGACCTTCCGGCACGGCGGAGGAGCGGCGAGACGACGGAAAACGGAAGGAGCGGCGGAGGCGTGCGGTGGCCGGAGGCTCTGATCGGAGGAGAGAGTACGGTGAGGAGTCGCAGACGCGTGAGAGACGACGAATGAGCTTCTTCATTGTTGTTTGATGATGATGAAGGTGTGTGTGTTTGATGATGATGAAGGTGTTTGTGTGTGTGTTAAGTGTGTGTTGAGTGTGTGTTTGATGATGAAGAAGGTGTGTGTGTGTTGAGTGTGTGTGAAATGGAAGTTGGGGGGAGAGAGGTTAGGGTGAGTGGGGGTATAAATATACAGGTGTATGGGTTGTTAAGAATGGAAGTAAAGTACATGAAAGGTACAATTGTCACTTTTTTTTTCTAGTATTAATTAGTGAAAGATATTATTATTCTATTTTGAATACATGAGGAATAGTATTCCAAAGGAAAAGGGGTGGAAATTTTATCTATCAAATATTCTTGCTTTGGTTTGTCTTGAAGCAATTTGAGATTTTTATAATATAAAGTAGTTTCGTAGAAACTAGTTTTGAAATCTTTTTATACATGAAAAAGGTTACTTTTTTAAAAAATAATGATAAGTTTTGTGAGGTTGCAGGGTGTGGTAGGGGTAACGACACGATAAAGTGAGGTGGTAACCTTTTGCCATTAGAGAATGATGTCCTTGCCCTTTGTGGTATCATTGTGGTAAGGTTATTAGTGGCATGTAAATGCCGACGAATGAAGGCACGATAAAAGGGTAATGGATGAACGGTAAGGAGGAGATGTGGAAGGGTAATAGGGGCTGGGACACTAACACTCACCATAAGAAAGGAGACGCGATATGAAGCGACCAAGATAATAGATTTTAAAAAATTCCTTCTAGATGTGGTTCTTTGGTGTTTGTTGTTATTTTTTAGCTACTTCTTTTGTTTTGAAATACGTTTTCAAATTTATTTTTTAAATACTCGATGTATTGCTTCAGTTAGTTAAAACACTTCACTTAGGTAATACAAGATATGTATGATATTAGTTGAAGAGGTGACATATTAATATTTTAAACACTTTGATTTAGACATTTATAGTCCTAGAGACGAACATCATAAACATTAAAGCATTTTTAATGGTAGGAGAAAAATAGCATTCATAAACATGTTAACTCAGATGGTCATCCCAACAACATGTTTGGCCTAGCTGGTGCTTGTTTAATGTTTTTTAGACATTGTTATAGATGCTCTTAAATATTTATGGTATTTTAGACATATTTGTAAAAAAAAAAATAAAACTTGTAACATTTCATATGTAAAATGAACTAGCAAGTGACTTCACTCTCGACTTTCCCTCTATCTTTGAAATCTCTCTATTTAGCAAACTCTAATAGAATACAGTAGTCTATGGGAAATGGAAAAACGTCGAAGTAAGCAGTGGTTTATAAATCGGTACTAGAACCAACCCTTTTTAGAGCTTTATCAATTTAAGAGAGAATACGGAGTAAGAAGGGGGACCTTCGCTTCATTAGAAATTGGACTCGGAGGCAATCTTTCCAGATTCGCTCCGCCTTACAGCGGGATGCGGAGGAGCTATTATCGCCCAGTTCCCTAACCTAATGCATACACTCACTCTCATTCTCCTATATCTGTTGATGATGAAAAGCTTATAACGTACATTGTATACACACATGTGTCGTGACTTGTACACTATACCTTAACGATTGTTCGCTAATGTTCATCTTGTTGCTTTTTGAATAGTATAGTAATAAATTCATGGATCTCAATAATTTTCTAGAAATAAATATAAAATTTTGAAACTTTTAATCACATGAATTGGCTTACGAAGTTGATTTAGTTTTGTTTTATTAAATAGCAAATACTAACATGCTAATCTAACCTACTTTTAATTTACACCATAATTTGCTTACATCTAATCATCTTATATTTCGAATCAAACAGGAGAACTTAACCCAAAAAACTTGTCTCATCAATGAGGGAACTCATTAGGTCTATAAACCCTTAACCCACATCAATTGCTCAAACAACTGATGTGTCACAAGTCGTAAATTTTGCAATGATTCAGTCCACAACATTCAACTCTCCTTAGAGGCCAACATCGTCACTAGTCACGACCACATTGGTCTCCGATACCACAGTCACGGACTAACCAGAAGAACTCAATCCGAAAAACTAGTCTGATAGTAAGATAACCCATTTGGCCTATAATTCTCACATCAATTACCATCTAATACGTTATAATGATTCAGTCCATTCAATCCATAACATATTAAACAAGACTCAAACCTTTAATCTTGATGAAAACATCACCACTCTAACCTCAACTGTTTTGCTGTTGGACCCGACCTAAATGTAAACACCATCAATCATTATCTGAATATCCCCTCTAAATCCAATGAAAATCGAATGCATTTGCTGCTTAAATCGATCGATTTGACCACCAATACCTGCAATTTGGCAATAGTATGTGGTCAAAACTGAAAAGCAAAACCACCACAGATCATTGCACTGTACGTGGATACAAATCAACCAAAGATCAACAACATCAATCATTATCCGATGTAAAACCCAATAAGAATCGAACGATTTGGGGCTTAAATCGATCGAATTAGACCATCAAAACCTTCAATTTGCCATTAAAACAGGGTCGAAGCTGAAAGCCTTAAACCACCACAGTTCAGAGCAATGTTCGTGGAGTAAAATCAACCACAATTTGAATCAACAATCACCAAATTGACATAATATAACCCACTTCAATCATCATTAAATCAAAACCCAATAAAAATCAAACGAATCTGGTTCTTAAATCAACAAATCCATCGATTTCAACCGTCAAAACCAGCCATTTGCAGGTAGAATGCTCTGTTTCTTTATACTTTTAAATCTTTCCTTTTTTATTAAAAGTTAATTACAATTTTACTCATTGAGATTTGTTAAAACATCAATTTACCTACAAAAGTTTTATATATATATTTGTTTCAATTTCAGTCTAAAAGTTTTATTAGTTGTTTCAACTTTATCTAAAATAATAAAACTTTTAGAGTGAAATTGAAACAACATATAAAACTTTTGAAGATAAATTGATATTTTTAATCTTTTGAAGTAAAAATATTATTTTAATCAAAAACTTAGGAAGTAAAACTGAAATTAACCATTTTTTAAATTATAAACGACATACTTACACATTCATCTATATTTTTTTTAACTATACCAATAAATAACATCTCAATAATGCAAAATAAATTGACACAAGAACTTACAACCTTTAATTTTAATAATAACATTATTTACCATTACATCCAACCAGAAACCGATTTTCATAACCAAATGGGAAATCAGAAACCGGATAAACGGCAAAAGAATATTATAATAACCAGGTGAAAATGGGTCAAAAAGGGGTGGAAGATACGACGTCGTCTGCCTGGGTTTTCGAGCTTTTGATGATGGAGTTTGTACGGATATGGAGTGTACGGATAAATAGGGTGCAAAAAATATGAAATAAAAGTGAAAAACGTTATTGGTAATAACAATTATGACTTATGAGGGATTCGATGTAATTGCATGTGACCAAACAGAAGAAAACAAGAAAACATTGGGAGCGTGATTGACGGTTGGTTTGACGAAATAAAAATTAATAAACATTGCTCTTCCTCATCCCGTACGGAACGGATACAAACTTTAGAATAATCAAATGGGTTGTAGAAGTATGTGGACCCAAGTCGGGCCGCCCGTGAGCGGTGAGCCAGATAAGATCGGTTCGTTAAAAGTTTGAATATGGTAACGTTTAAACGAGTTTTAGTTTAAGCTGGAGTTAGTTTGATGTATGAGTATGAGTATGAGCGTGAACTTCATAGATCGAGTTTGATTAGACTCGTGCAGTTAAATGGATAGACTGTTTGAATAATTGTAATAATTTTTATTTGATTTGACAAATGTCAAGGAAACATCATGATGTAGTATGTATTTTTTTTATATAAGAAGTCAGGGTTCAAGTTTTTTTTAATTAATATTACGACAAAGATAAATAGTAAATGCATTGTTTCATTATACTTGTTACAATTGTTTATTTTATTACAAGAGTAATATTTTCGTATTTTCACGCTAAAAACCAAATTTTAATTTTTATAGTTTTAGAGTTTTCAAAATGGGTGTACTGAAAATTAGTGAGGGCTCATTTAGCCTCCTACAATTATACATGTAACTATTATTATAGTTGCGTGTAAAAATTAATTATATATACATGTACGTACATATATATAACTAGGGTACAACCCCGTGTATTACACGGGGTGAATTAAAAAATATTAAATAGTTATTAATGAATAATAAGGAACTGTAAAATATTATTTTGATATAAGATATAACTGAAATTATGTATAAGTAGTTATTTTGATTAATTGATAAAATATTTATATTATTTCTAAAACTTTCGTTATAAAAAATTTTTGTTTTGATAAAAATTTCATTTTTTATCTATATTTTTTTGTTTAAAGACTTCGGGTTTGTTTTGTAAAATTATTTTATATATAAAAAGAATGATTTTAAAATAATTTCATTATTATAAAAAGTCTCATTGTTTTAGAAAAAAAATCATATTTTTAGAAAATTTTGTTTTTGAAAACGTGTATTTTTAATCAAAGTACTTAGTTTTTATTTAATAAAAAATGTCTTTTAATATTATTGATTTAATAAGTACTTAGATTTATAATATAGAGAGAGAAAGAGAAAAAATTGAAAATAGTTATTTGATTTTTCAAAATGAAATAATTAGTTTAGGCGGGAAAATAATGGAAGAGTGTATGTGGTAATGACATGTATCAAAAAATATAAAAATTTATTAGTATAGATAATCATAAAAAAACTAGTCGGCTCGAACTCGAATTGCCTCCTTTTATATCCTTAATCATAAACATATAATGCAAAGAACGTCTTGAAAAATATATATAGGTGGAGACATGTGTAGTATGTGAATGAATTTATGTTAACGAAATATTGATTCACTTATATAAAAAGTAAATTAGTTACAAGATAATAAGAAAATAATTATGAAAATACCCGGAAAAAAGTTCTACAAAAAAATCATGTATCAATAGAAAGTTTATAACTTTGGTCGAGCTTATAAATACAAGACATTTATGACGATAGTGCACGTTCAGAGCATTCACAGTAAATTCTTTATTTTTATTCATATAATTACAATAAAAATCATTATTTTTTTCTATTATTTTCAATTAAATAATACTTTTTATACTTTTATCATTACTGTTGTCTCTCACCTCCACTCACAACCACTTTCAAAAATATTAAAAAAATTATAGAGATTGAACAATGATTCTTCAAATATATCAATTAACAATAAAATTTTACCTCTCATTTACTCACAAACACTCAAAACCATTTCATATAATATAAAAAACATACTCACATCTTTTTAAAGATTTTACTGTAAATGCTCTAATCTTTATATTTGGAATCATTTCCATGTATAAGAATATAAATTAAAAATGTGAGTGACGTTAAAATCAACATACAAATAAACATAAAAACGATTATTCTCATGATTCTCTTTGCCATATTTGGCTAGACGGCAAATCAAATAATAATCTTGCCATTTCTACCTCTCATATCAATAATGTTTTATAACTAACTATATTACGTATCAAAATTGTGTTCAAAAAAACATCATCCTCTACATTTGTTATTTTACGGGTCACACTTAAAAGACCCATTACATAATACCAAAGACTTACGTCTACGATTATTATCTAAAAATATATTGGATATTGAACGAATAATTGAAGTATGTAAATAAACCTTTTTAAGGGGCAAGAAGATTAATATACAAACAAACTAAAACAAAATGACAAATTTGAAATTATAAACGTCAAATTCTACAAGTCACGAGTCGTTGTGTCACTAAATTCTACAAGTCCATAGAGAAGATGACAAGATTAATATTTGAATATTCAAATATATTTTTTAGAGAAAATATAACTTTATTAGTACGTCGAAAAGTGGGAGACGAGACGGGAGGCAACGAAAAACAACTCGTTAGAGACAGAATTAGATCTTTTTTTAACAAGGAAATTGCGTTAGATATTGACATATCGTTTACTTCAACTATTTTGTTAACGATAATCTGATATTCAGATTATAATAAAAGAACACAGCCGTACGTACCCCCTATCAGTACAAAATTTGGCAGGCCGGAGTCTTTCGGTTTTTAGCTTTTGGGTTTGTTATTCGGTTTTCGTAGGTTTTAAGTCTTTTGGTTTGTTAATCGGTTTTCGGATTTATTTGATCGGCTTTTATAATGACGTTACTTAAATGTTATGAAGACTGGTCTTTGTGACACATCAACCTCAAGACTCGATCAACAAAGAGACGGCAAAGGTAGGTTGCTAACATTTATTGGTATGGCCTTTTACTTTTCTTATATATATTAATATAAATATAAATGTAAGAAAATATAAAAAACTAGGTTATAGTCCCGTGTATTACACGGGTTAAATAAAAAAATATTAAAATAAATAAAAAGTTAAAAAATATAAAACACAAGATATAACTAAAATTACATATGAGTAAGAACTTTAGTTAATAAAATATTTTTAATAATTTTTAAAACTTTCATTTCAAAAAGTGTTTTTTAAAACTCTCGTTTTAGAAATATATTAAGAAACATTTTATTCTAAGAATATTGCTTTTGAAAAATATCATTTGTAATAAAAATCTCAATATTTTAAAACTATATTTTGTTATTTTTGTTTAATAAAAATATTACATATATAATAAAACTTTGCTTTGACAAAATATTATTTTTATAAATATCTCATTGTTCAAAAACTTCGGGTTTCAGTTATTTTTAACTTTTTTAGAAAACCCGTTTTATATAAAACTTTTATTTAAAAAAAGGATCGATTTTAGAATATTTCATATGCGTGAAAAGATGTGTTATTTAAAAAAATTGATAGCTTTTTAAAATCTTTTTTTAAAGATTTAGTTTTTTAAAAAATTGATAGCTTTTTAAAAATTGATAGCTTTTTAAAAAAATTGATAGCTTTTTAAAAATCTCAATATTTTAAAACTATATTTTTTTAAAAAATTGATAGCTTTTTAAAAAAATCTTTTTTTAAAAAAAGTGTACTTTTTATTCAAAATATTTAGTTTTTAAACAATTAAAAATATGTTTTTATAAAAATATTGATTTTAGAAAAATTTAAAATGTTTAAAAGAGATAGACAGAGAGAGAGAGAGAGAGAGAGAGAGAGAGAGAGAGAAAGAGAGAGAGAGATATATATAGAGAGGGGGAGAGAGAGAGAGAGAGTGTGTGAGTGAGTGAGTGAGAAAGAGAGAGAGAGAGAGAGAGAGAGAGAATTTAAAAAAATTAGTTATTTTAACTTTAAAAATTAATAAACAATTTGGGCGGGAAAATTAATGATAGAATTAACATGATGATGATGACACGTGTCTATCAAATGTAATCATTTATTAGTATAGATATAATAAAGTATATTACATAATCAGAAACTAAATAAAGAAAATTATGACACTCATAAGCATAAATAATTAATGCATTTAGATATGATTCATAATATACTACATAAAATAGTAAAGCATAAGAAACTTTTAATAAATATGTTTATTGAATATTTAGTTAAAAAATTTATATGTCTAAAATTGAAATGTGTCAACATATTTTCTTAGAGAGATTGTAAACAAATTGAGGCTCTAGCGAGCTACTCAACCCCGGCTTGTTAAAAATTGAATCGAATCGAATCAAGCTTGAGCTTGAGCTTATTTTGGGGTTTGTTTGATAAAAAGCTTAGGCATGCTCGGAGCCTAAATGAGTCTTTTATAAATATATTTTTATATAATTTACTATATATATCTTGATATAATACTATTATAAATATAATTAAAAATTAAACAGTATATATATTATGTGGTATAAAAACTAATCATATATAAAATATAAAAGTACATAAATAACATAGTTAAATCACTATATAATAATAAATACATCCAAACTCAAGCTTGAAACCCTATAACGAGTTGAGTTCATGTTTTATAAATAGAGCGCTATATGAGTCGAGTTCAAGCTTAGGCAAGTTTGGGTTCGGCTAGGTCATTAACATCGCAACCTTTAAGTAAGATAGAGCCTTAAGAAACAAGTAAATCAACCTAATCTTTTTGTAAAGGGTTTGTAGTCTAACTACATCAAGATATTTAGTAAAAATGTTCCTTCTCAAGTGTTAAGAGTTTTAATTCTATGATAGACATCGATATCGATATAGATTTAAGAGTATATTTATAGCCCGTTTTAGTTAGCGCTTTTTCCATTTGCATTTTAGTCATTTTTTACTTTATATCTAATGAAAATGTTATAAATTGATCTAGTCATATTTAACTTTCTATCATTGATGATTTTTTAAGTGAGTTTATGGGTTAGCTGATCATGGCCCATTAAGCTTACTTTAGTTCGTTTGGACCTTTTAACATTAAGCAATTACTCGGGTCGAATCGGTTTTGTTTTCTATGCAAATTTCAACATTTCTTATAAATGGGCCTAGAACGATGCAAGCCTCAAGAGCAATTGGCCAAAATGCTTTTTTGTATTTACAAACCAACAACTTCACATTTATATTCACAAAGAGTAGACAAGCTAATCGGTAAACAAACGATTTTTATGGTTTAGGGTTAACGAAAGTCAAAATCAGTTATTGATGAAAATGGCTCGGGTCGGGAACCTATTTTTGAGAGGGACGTGATGGGTTTGGTTAAATTCCTATCTTTTGACCGGTTTTGACTGGTTCGGTTTTAGTCAAACTAGTTTCACTCAGGTTCGTGCATAGCAGTGTAAAAACGGGTATCAATACCGTTGGTTTTGATAGGAACAGAAAACATTTATAATCAAACCAGGGTTTCTAGTTCATGTTTTGTTCAGATCATCGGTTTCGGTTAAGGAACAATTTTTTTCACCCTTTGTACGAACTCTAGCTTATTCCCAAGATCTTAGGATAAGATTGAAACTAGACTTCATTGTGTCAAATTACTAAATAGTTAAGAAAGTACTAATTAAGTGATTATGTTAAGCGTATTATAATTTGTTAAATTACTCAGTTCATATTTATATTTACTGACGTTTGATGAGTCATCCTCCTACTTCCTACTAACCTAGACACGTATTCTTTTTATTTTACTCTCTGAGTCTTTGATGATATGTTTAACTCATGCTTTATTAAATTATATCTATAATTGTGAAAAATATAGCTATAATAAACACTATCTATGTAATAAATTTCAGCTTTTTGTAATATATATCTTTATTGGGTTTTCGTGTACAATAGAACCCAGGGTAGTTTTTTCTGTATTATATATTGTTGTCATATGTTTCTCTGACTACGGCTTGTTTTTGAGTCGAAGGTTTATTTAGAAGCATTTTCTATATCGCATTAAAATCCCATCATTAATTTTGCTAAATGTGACATTTAATGAGTATGATGGTTGTTAGTTTTATTTGAGTTTGAGCAAGAATAAATGGACAAGAATTCAAACCATCCCTAACTACAATACTACCATAACATACTTAATCATTTTTATATCATTCTTAGCATGTGAGTGATAGTAATGACAAATGTTGTGACGTAAGTGCCAGTAAGTATTATTGTTATAATGATAAGCGATAGTGATGAGTTTTTAGTAAAAAAAAAGGAGATGAGATATACTGATATAGTATTGTAATTGGTGGAAATTTTTTGGAAAACTGTGAAAATCATGTTATAATTAAAAACCGTAAAAACTATGTGTTACATTTAGGGTTATTGGATTTTGATAATCTTAAGTTTTATTTATTGGCCGAGATTAATCCCAACTCAGTAAATGTTTACAGATACTCTCAACTTTGAGTTTATTTTCATCAAACGATCCATTACTAACTGAGAGTTAACCCCGTTAGTTTTTTGATGACATGAACTGTTTTTGTGGCCAAAACACTAAACAGAAAGTTGAAATCTATCATCAGGTCCGGCAATTTAAAACCTCCGCACCCAAAAACCCGTCAATCTTCACCTCCTGATTTGAACCACCGAACTCATTGGAGGTAGATTTCAGATGATGATGGAGGTTGGACAATGGAAAACGGACCTAATTGAGACTAAGCGGTGCTGGAGTTGAAAAATGACTTAAAGTTGGCCTCATTTCATAAAAAAACTAACGAGGGTTAACTCTCAGTTAGTAAGGGATAGTTGGAGGAAAGTATGTTTAAAGTTAGGAGTGCAAGTAAATATTTCCTGAGTTGAGATTAATCTCGGCCAATAAATGAAAGTTAGGATTATTAAAATCCAATAACCCTTATATATATAACTATGTGTTACCATATAGATTACATATATGTAACTCGTACAAGTTACGTTCGTTTCACCATCATCTTCATTCGTTGGGATTTAAATTAAAAAATAGGTAATGACATAAAATGATAAAGCTAAAGTTCACTCAAACAAACTTTAAACAATTAAAAATAAATTATTTATATATTATGTGTTTGGCTTTATGGTGGTTTTCACGGTATGCATATTCTTTTGCCTCCTAACCCGTAACCACCATCACGACTAAGGGCGGTGCTTTGAGTGTGATAGACTTATTTGACATGCCCATTACGTGTCACTACGAATATATTTATATTACCACTCACGTATTACTAGTTCCATCAATTATCTTCAGCCCAAATGTTTAAGCAAAGATATCCCAAGGCTTCATTAAAAATTAAGGGGATTAAGGAGATGTTTTGAGTTCAAGTTCCACCCATGACAAATAAAAAATGTTAAAGGGTCACTAGGTTTGCTCACCTAAGGTGAGTTTCATTCTAAGGGTGATCTGGGATTTTACACTTAAGTAATGGAGATGATCAAGTGGAATAGTGGTTCGTCAGTGATCATTTAACTGTTCCCAAAAAACGTATTACTAGTTCTTGAAAATAGAAAATCTTGTCGGCGTTGGATTTATCTAATCATTTATTGTGAAGAGAAAAATTGAATAAAACTTTTCATTTATTGCGAAGAGAAACTGAATAAAATATTACATTTATCTAAACAAATAAGTTGCTTAAAGTGGTTTATTAAACAAGCTTACTTTTAGGCTTGAGTAAAAAAAAACTTATTTTTAGCTCGTTTAAGATTGGTCGGCTCAAGCCTTTAACGAACCCATCTTGAGTAGATCAACGGGCCCATTTTGAGTAGATCACGATGGCTTGACTCACTTTCACTTCGTACCTAAAGTTTACACTTATGTATTGAAGTATTTAAATTAATGGATAATAACTTATTAATTTGGGTGTTGAAAGGTATTAGGTTCGAAAGACGAAGCACATATAGAGAGGAACATCAAAATAGGGTTAGGGTTCCTGCTTGATCTACAACTTAGGAGATAACACAAAATGTGGAAGAAAGATAAGTTGGGTGTGGAAAGTTGTTAGTGATTGCGAGACGAAGGATCAAATCGGCGTAATAGTATTAGGGTTCATTTTGTGTCATCTAAAAGGAGTTTTGGAGAAAATATATTTCATATTGTAGTGGTATCGGGTTAAAGGATTATCCCCTAAGAGGGCGTTTAGTTGGAAGGAATGGAATGAAATGGAATAGAATTGATAAACTAGTATAATTTTCAAGTAAAATTATGTTTGAGTAGGTAATGAAATATAAAACCCAAAGGAATGTTTCACCTTAAATTTTCTTGGTTGTGGGATTTCAAATTCCCTCTTTAGTGGAAGAATTTGAAATCTCACAACCAATAGAATTTGAGGTGAAACATTCTCTTGGGTTTTACATTTTATTACTCACTCAAACATAATTTTACTTGAAAATAATACTATTTTCTCAATTCCTTTCCATTTCATTTCATTCCTTCCAACTAGACGTCCCCTAAGTTTAATCGGTAGAATTCCACGTAACCGGGAATATGCAACTAATATTTTTTTAGTACAATGCTAATCAATTCAACTAATAAATGGGACTTAAACAGTTAACATCTAGCATAGAGGCAATACACGCATTATAGCTCTCTGCAACTTTATTTTGAAAGGTTATATATTATGATACCTATCCTACCATATTTATCTACATCACAACTGATACTAACCCGTCATATGTTGGGCTCGAATCGTTAACCGCAAAGAGAAAGTCACCATTCTAATTTCAATTTGTTTTATCATTAGACCGAACCTATTTTAGAAGATATAAAACAAGTCACTTGAATTAAAGCATGTGGCAAAAAAATTATAACTTTTGCCCCGTAAATTCGCCAATTATTTGATCTCATTTTATTGGTGAGAACATATGTAGTCGAGTTTTCGAACTCTACGAACTACAGACGTCTGGTTCGTATCTATAAACCTTTGTGGGTGAAGAAGATAAAATCCGTGAGAGGAGATGAGAGGGATGGTTGTGATCATCTGTGAATTTAAAAGAGAGAGAAGGTCGGTTTGTGAGTTGCTGACTCCGGGCTGTCGAGGTGGAGCCGCGAACGTGACCTACGTGTTGTCGCGTTGCGTACCGTACTATGTTGTAGGGACCTTTAATTTAATATACGGAAGGGTGAGGGAACATGGACCATTGCAGCAAATTTAACCAAAAGTGGTTGATGCTAGCAAGTTGGATATAATGACCATTTAGATATTTTTCAAACAGTGTTTGATTATTTAGCTATTATTTACATGACTCACTCACTCATAGTCACTAAGGGTTGTTTATGTTTTAAATTGAAATTCCTCAAATAATCAAATTTGTTCAACATAAAATGTGAAAACAAACTTATAAAGTTCATGCATAAAAACGGTCTCTATCACATACTTACATTTATTAAATCATCATCACTAATATCATTCTACAAATCATCACACACAAACAATGAATGCATACAATGTGATCTAAGTGCACACTTTCTTTCATCTTCACTCTCATTTAGGATTTTCGTCGAGCAACTTATGTTTGAAAAACAAGGTTCAGTTTAAGCACTCCCGTTTGGCGAAGTTCTTTCACCAACGTCAAGTAATCACCAAACATGACACGACCGTAAGTCAGACGGCATTTTTTCATATCAAATCATAACACACGAATCAAAATTGACATTTGAATTCCATAGTGTAATTAAACAATGTTTAGATATTTTCAAATAATCAAATATTAAAAGGTACTGCTAAACGTAACATATTCTCTCATATACTTAATAAGTGTCTTCCCCGTTATAAAAATAATATCCATTTCAGAAAGTATGTGGGTTTAATACATAATAAAGGGTAAGTTTGGTCGCACGTAATATTATCTTAATATTGAATAATGACAAGTGACAGATTGACATTTCGAAAAGTGATACATTGACTTTTCAAATAGAATATCCACATCAATTCATCATGTTGAAGATCTTTATATAAATTACTATCAAGGTGTGCGTTTACAAGCATTTTACTAATCAAATCATAATAAAATAGTAATATTGGAGTTAGGAGACCTATCAACCCCCAACAACAAAGTAAACTCTACAAAATCTGCATTCACTCGTGTACACTTGTACACTTGTATGTCATTTGAAATATAAAAATTGTCAGGGAGAAGTTGAAGTTTTGTAGGTAAGATGGAAGCAACAATGGCCGGTGGCGGTGACGGTGGCGGCGGAATCAGGTTAAGATGGTGGTGGTTGATTAGCATGGCCGTTGTAGCTCGAGGTCAAAACACCACTGATCCAGCTGAAGGTTGGTTGAGTTATGTTATCCTTTTTTTCTGATCCTTTCATCTCTTTGAAAACTTAATATATTAAGCTCGTTAATCGAGTTTGCTTATTCAAGCTCGATGAGCCAACACTACTAGAAAACTGTAGGAGATATGTCAGTGATAGTCATTACCGACGAGACATATGACGAGAATATGTCGGTGATGGTCTGTCGAATAAGTGGTCGTGGGTATTATTATCCAATGGAAATATTTGTGATGGATGTATTACAAACGTATATTTCTCCAACCAAAGTTTCATATTTTAATGACTGAATACTGACGGCCCTTTTCCGACGGATTACGGAACAAGTAATTTGTCATTTTACTCGTGAGTTTGCGCGATCGAGCTATTTGATCTTCGGATAGAGGCTGAATCTTTAACATGCCAAGCTCGATCCACCATCATGAGTTAAATGTTTGTTCGATCAAGTAACATGTTAACATGATACTATTTAAGACCAAATAAGACGAGTTGATTATTAGCAAATTTTTCATCGGCTTTTAGTAAGCCTTGCAAGATGGATCAGGTTAGTCATTAGTGACAAGCGGCTTGATCACAATGGGTACAGAACATAATGAGAGGCTGTTTGGTAGTCTTTTAATGGTCATTAAGAGATTAACTCTTAATAGTTCATAGCCTTTTAATTGGTTAAGATGTAACTATAATATTGAATGGTTAAAAGGTTAAATCTTAATGATACATCTTAACCGTTCAGCATTAGGGTTATCTCTTAACTATTAAAAGGCTATGAACCATTAAAAACTAGCCTTTTAATGATCATTAAAAGACTACCAAACAACCCCTAAGTTAGAATTAAAACGGATCATTTTGAAATAGTGTTAACTTAGTTTGGGTCAAAACAAGTTCCGACAATAGTTGTGATAGTGGTGTCAGTTACAACGAGTGGATAGTGGAGACATATAATTAGCATAGATGGTAACTTATTTGATTATGTTTTTAGTTTGACAAGTTTACAAGCATGACTCATTTAACTGTTATATAGTTTGAGTAGAGTAAAATCAACTTGCTATATGATTTGAGTTAATAAAATGAATCATACGTAACTTTTTTTTTCAATTTAATCAGTAATGATTGATACCTAGTCTTTTAGTAAACAATCATGTCTATAATAATTTTAATGTTTTTAAAACCGGATCAGATACAGATAAATTGTAATACAGTAAGTTCATAATAATCTGAAAGTAGAGTAGAGGGTTAATTTTGACAAATCTCGAAATACATATTCACCGACCTTTACAATTTTCCCGCCTTAATGGGCAAATGTCGGTGGTAGCACGGTGGTTTACGGTGACGACAACCGTAGATTTTGGCGGGAGTGACCGCCGGAGAAGGTCAGCCGGTGGTAAGATGTTTACTCTTTTTAAAACTGATTCCGATTCGCGTTACAACGAGTTGTGAGGTAAATGCTCGTTGAATTTTTAGATTTTGGCAATTACGTTAGGGTTACTGTAGATTTAGAGATGAATTTCAAATTCAGTACCTCGTTTATGATCTCATTAATGCAATTAGTAAGTAGGAACATGATTATGATACTGATTTGAATGAATCTGGTGTTGCAGCGCGAGTTATAAACGAAATGTTCAGGCAATGGGGGATATCGGAGAGTTCAGTAACAAATATGGGGTGGAACCTTAGCGGAGAACTGTGTAGTGGTGCTGCGGTGGACTCTACCAACTTCGATTTGTCGGAGTACAATCCGGCTATCAAATGTGATTGTAGATTCGCCAATTCTACTTGCCACATCACTCGACTGTAAGTGATGATATTGATTCTTTCTTCTTTAATTAGTATTCCATATGAAGTTTAATTACAAGTTAGAACAGTGGTTTACTACTTCAACTGTTACTTATTCTATGTCTTTTGGCAATTGTTGGTTTGTTGGTTTACTCAGAAAAGTTTATGCAATGGATGCTGTGGGCGTGATCCCGGAAGGACTCTGGACTTTGGTTTACCTTACCAATCTGTATGCATGCCCCTTTTTCTTCATTATTGAATTATGCAAAGTTATTTACCAAATTATATGTGATTAAATCAAGAAAGTCATTGATAAAACTAGCATCTACTGATATTGATATATGAGTATTTTTCTTTGAATGTTGTAAGCGAACCGTTGTACTTTAGCAAGTGCGAACAATGTGCCAAAAGCGAATGAATGTAGGTGCTTGTATATGTTTTTTTTTTTATTTTGTATGAAAGTACAAGTACGATGCTTAGAATTTGATCGTGACATTTTATTTTGTTTTATGTTAGCCATATTATTATCAACTACTTTTTTTGTAACTATTGGAAGTTATAGCCTACAACTATCTATGTGTTCGTGTATAAACACATATACATTAGTTTTCATGAGTATCTATGCTTGTATTCTGCTAAATGGTCAAGTATTTGCTACAGAAATTTGGGCCAGAACTACTTGACAGGTCCCTTGTCACCTTCAATTCGCAATTTAACTCGGATGCAATGGCTGTAAGGCTTTCCTTTTTATACTTGTAACATGGTGATCATTTGTATACTAAACATCTTTAAGAATAAAGCTGAGGTTATGACAATGATTTTGAATTTATCCTTAGGAATATGGGCATCAATGCTTTGTCTGGGGAGCTTCCACCAGAGCTAGGACTGCTTTCTGACCTTAGATCGCTGTATATATTTTTCTGCTTTTTGTTTACATGTCATCAGTCAGCAACTTCTTTTGTTTGAAAGAAATTTTAATTTTATGTTGCAGGGCAATCGGCACAAACAATTTCAATGGTTCTCTGCCATCTGAACTTGGAAATTTGCGAGAATTACAACAGCTGTAAGAAAGTTCATGATCATCTTCTAAATTTATCACTAATTAAATTGCTTAGTTCTTTGTTTAATAAGGATGAAAGTATGTTCGGAGTTCTTTCCTGGATTTACCTTTCTGCTATGTATATCCATGCACAATGCCATTGAACCCTTATATCATCTTCATATGTGTTCAATTTGTCAGTTACATCGACAGTTCTGGAGTTGGTGGTGAAATACCTTCTACATTTGCTAGTTTACAGAACCTGGATACAGTGTAAGAGCATCTATTTTTTATGATGTTTCAAAATAGTACTTCATCTATCCCATGAAAATTGCAACTCTTTCTTTTTTAAGATGTCGAATTTGGAGGAAGTGTTCATGATACAATTTCCTAGTTTTGTATTGTCATCATCAAAGCCGGAGGATAGTAGGGGCTGCCCCCCCCCCCCTTTTTTTTCGTCGGTAATGTTAAAATTTAGTCATGTAGTGTAAATTTTTATATAAATATCGAGTTCGCTCCCCCTAAAAAAATTAGTTTCGCCCCCACCCCCCTACGGGAGTGTTCAAGCTCCACCACTGGTCATCATTACAAGTAAATTTGTCACAGATTCCTTTGTTTTGTCTTGTAGTGAAGGGCATATGGATATTTAACAAATAGCTAGTCTCCAATTCAAAGATTACAGTTTTTATTAAATTAAAAGAGCACTATATGTTTATTGTTCTAGCTTTTTATTTCTTTATTTACATCTTTTATTATTGATGCTAACTCTTGTGCTGTGCAGATGGGCTTCTGATAATGAATTCACTGGGAGAATCCCTGACTTTATAGGGAACTGGACACTGTTAGACTCATTGTAAGTTAACTTCTATGGCATATTCAAGGTGTTACATATGAGATGAAACTTTATATTATTTACATGCATGATGTACATATAGGAGGTTTGAGGGGAACTCTTTTGAAGGGTCAATACCACCTTCGTTTTCTAGATTGACCTCTTTGCAGGACTTGTAAGTCTTTTTTTCCCATAAGAGTTCATTATTGTTCTTTTTAAGTTGTTTCATCTTTTAATTTAAACCCTCTAAAAGTTAGCTCATCAGGTTCTATGAATGATACAGGAGAATAAGTGGTTTATCTAACGGAACTTTGGATTTTATAAGGGATTTGAAGTCCCTTCGTGTTCTGTGAGCAAAGTTTAAATATTTTTTAAGTCTATCCATGTTATTATCTGAAAACAAAATACAATGAGACTATTTCATGCAGAGTTTTGAGAAATAACAGAATTTCTGGCTCTATTCCAATTGACATCGGAGAACATCAAAATTTGACACGACTGTGAGTTGATATTGAAGTTTATAAATATTAAAACTATTCAAGAAAGCTCTCAGATGTTATTTTCTATATCTATTGTTGGTCTTGCTATTTGATCAGTCTCCTGGCAGCTGCTAACTTTGGGTGTATACTTCTCAGGGATTTGAGTTTCAACAATTTGAATGGACAGATTCCAAGAGAACTATTCAATTTGAGTAAACTCTTATTCTTGTAATACACATGTTCTCTTTCTATGATAAATATTCCATGAAACTAGAGCAATGAGTATTAATGTTCGAGTTAAATAATTGGGATGGATGTTGACATTTATATAATATTAAAAAATCTGATCTATATGTCATGATCTAAGGTTTCTTGGAAATAATAGCTTAAACGGTACCCTTCCTGATGTGAAGAGCTCCACTCTGCGCAATATGTAAGTGAAATGCATGACTACATTTGCCGTTTCATGTTTGCAAAATTGATTATAGGCTATCTTATCTAGTGAAAATGAAAAATATATTATAATTTTTAATTTATATTCATTTTCTTCACGCAGTGATGTGTCATACAATGAACTATCTGGAACACTTCCTTCTTGGGTCAATGAGGCAAACTTACAACTGTAAGTGCATAGTGTTACGTATCACATTGTTACTTATAAATTTATCATTGTGCTTTTTATTTAAGAATTAATTGGTGACCTGCCGACTTTGAAAATAGTTTTTAGCATAAGTTTTGGAACTAATGTCAGATTTCTAATGTGTGCAATCTGCAGTAACTTAGTTGTTAACAACTTCACTTTAGGAGATTCAGTAAACAGTAGTTTACCTCCAGGTTTGATTTGTCTCCAAAGGAATTTCCCTTGTGGTCGTGGGTCCCCAATATGTAAGCAGGAACATCGAGTTTCTACTTCCCTTTTCTCAACTGCCACCTCACCCACACCCTTAAATGTTGGTTTTTACAGATAGTGATTTTGGAATAAATTGTGGTGGTCGTCGTCCAATCACATCATCTAACCAGTTACTTCATGAGGAAGACACTGAAGCACTTGGAACAGCAACATATTATGTGACATCTGAAAGAAGGTGGGGTGTCAGCAATGTTGGTCACAGTGACAACCCAAATTATACAGCCTTCTCTTCAAGGCAATTCACAGGCACTTTAGATTCCGAACTTTTCCAGACAGCACGACTCTCTGCTGGGTCATTAAGATATTATGGTTTAGGGATGCAAAATGGTAACTACACAGTAACCCTTCAATTTGCAGAACTAGAGATAGAAGACGGTCCCACTTGGAAAAGTACCGGAAGGCGTGTCTTTGACATTTATTTGCAGGTTTATGTTAAGTATATGTTAATAAAGTTTAATGCGTTTCTTCATCGTCAACTTCTGTTTCCTCCTAAACCAGTGGTTGGCTAAATATGAATCCTAAATTGAAGGTTTGTAGCAAGTATGAAGTAAAAATTTGTAGTTTGACCTCAAGTTAAAAGTCAAACAATCCCCTTATAACACATGAAATTTGCTACTTTTGAAAACTACATATGACTATTCCCTAAAGTAGATATGATATTTTGACCCACTTACTAATGAATGTGTCAATTTCAGTTATTAATCTCAAATTGATCAAATAGGTCAGATCGAAAAATTAGCAATAATGGGAACAGATGAAATGGGCTGAAACTCATCCAAAGTCTGTTCTTAGTTCATACAACCTCTTAAATTATTAAAGCATCAATTATTATTAAAAATACGTATGGAGGTTAACCTAGCCCGCCAGCCCGTTTTTAACCCATACCAAGCTGACGCGTTTTAACCCATTACCCAACCTGCTCGACTCACTCCTCTGGCCACCTCTAGTATAAAGCATTGTGTTATTGTTTGGCCTAATTATATAAATAGCTTTTCACATCTTTTCTCTTTCAGGGCAACCGGGTGTTCCAAGATTTTGATATAAAAAGGGCAGCAGGGGGTGCCTCTTTTACTCCTGTTTCAAGGGAAGCAACGGTTCAGGTTTCGGATAACTACCTTGAGATACATTTATTCTGGTCTGGAAAAGGGACTTGCTGTGTACCTGAGCAAGGGACTTTTGGTCCTCTAATCTCAGCAGTCAGTGCCACCCCAAGTACTGAAATTCTTTCTTAAAATTAGTTGCTTAACTTCATGATATCGATACTTGACAACTACTAACCTTTACTACTTTTGTACAGATTTCCAACCCAGTGTGAGCAACACTCCACCTTCCACCAAGAAGAAGAATAGGACTGGTTTAATTGTTGGGATTTTAGTTCCTATTGTAGTTGTTAGCTTTCTGTCATTATTAGCCCTATATATTTTTCGCCAGCGGAGGAAAAAGCAGGATGCATTGGACAATTATGAAGGTAGCTTTTCAGGATCTTTGCTTTTCAGGATTTTTTCCCTATAATATAGATGAAAATTGTTTTCCATTAGCTAATTTGCATGTCTAGCAGTTTAGCACATATATTTGTTGTTGTTACATAATCCGTATTGCATGTGTATCTTTCCGAAAACAATCCAAATATATACTCTAGTCTCAAACAACTCCATAGAACTGTAGAATTTATCAGGAATAAATGCAATTTCAACCCACTTACTTTTGGATGGCCAACTTGGTTTGAGTTTGACCTCTACCGGGTCAAATGGGTAAAATAAAAAGATGGCTACAGGGGAAACATGTCTAGTCGTATAAAGTCTCACAAAGTCATATATAATGCATAAACCTAGCATAAATCATTTAAATTTTATAAGTTTGATCATTATTGAAATAATATAATGAGTGTAAGTTGTTTACAAATTTTGTTTCTTTGGATGAGAAGTGCTACACAGGTTATCCATCCCACCCATTTTGCTCCTTCTACTTACATGCTTTTGTTGATTAACAGAATTTTTGGGATTTGACACCAAACCATATACCTTTAGTTATGGAGACCTGAAAAATGCAACTGATGATTTTAGTCCTGCAAATAAGCTTGGTGAGGGAGGTTTTGGACCTGTTTACAAGGTTGTTTATACTTTTCATTAACAATACAATTTTGCTTCTTAAACTCAAACTTAACTATGATTAATTCTTAATTTTCTTTTGATGGTAAACAGGGAACACTTGAGGATGGGAGAGTAATAGCTGTTAAACAACTGTCTGTAGCCTCCCACCAGGGCAAGTCTCAGTTTATTGCTGAAATTGCAACAATATCCGCTGTCCAACACCGCAACCTTGTTAAATTATACGGGTGCTGCATTGAAGGTGCCAAAAGACTTCTTGTCTATGAGTATCTTGAGAACAAGAGTCTTGATCAAGCATTATTCGGTAAGAAATATCATATTACATTCATCATAAGTACTGTTTCAGGACATGAGTTGTAGAGTATAATACTCTACTGTTACATTTGGGGTCCATGGTATAGGAGCCAACAGGTTATTTCTTAAATGGGCCACCCGGTTTGAAATATGCCTCGGGATAGCACGCGGTCTTGCATATCTGCACGAGGAATCTCGAATACGGGTTGTACACCGTGATGTTA
Source organism: Flaveria ramosissima (assembly GCA_025215565.1). NCBI lineage: Eukaryota > Viridiplantae > Streptophyta > Magnoliopsida > Asterales > Asteraceae > Flaveria > Flaveria ramosissima. Next base: position 77,025,906 of record CM046039.1, on the reverse strand, counting down.
AAGCTAGCAATGTTCTACTTGATTCTGAACTCAACCCTAAGATCTCAGATTTTGGTTTGGCCAAACTTTATGATGACAAGAAAACACACATGAGTACTCGTGTTGCAGGCACAATGTAAGATTTTATATAATGTGTCCGCTTTTTTGTGTGAATTAAACACACACACACACACACACGCAGACACACATGTATATAACTTATGATTTTATATGTGTTTTACAGTGGATATTTGGCACCAGAGTATGCAATGCGTGGACACCTTACAGAAAAAGCTGATGTGTTTGGCTTTGGAGTTGTGGCTCTGGAGATTATTAGTGGAAGGCCTAATTCTGATTCAAATTTGGAAGATGAAAAAATATATCTTCTTGAATGGGTATCTTTCGTTTTCTTGATTAGTCTTATAGTCTTTTTAATTGTAGAATTATAATGTTTTATTAATATATTAATACATATATAACTTTTTTTCTATCTGGTTCCTTTGGTATGATTTTAGGCATGGAACCTGCATGAAGCTAATAGTGAGGTTGAGTTGGTGGATGAAGAGTTGTCTGAATTTGACGAGGAAGAAGTAAAAAGAGTGACGAGAATCGCGCTTTTATGCACCCAAACCTCACCCATGCAAAGACCACCAATGTCGCGAGTGGTGGCAATGCTTTCCGGAGACGCAGACGCCAGTGGTGTTATTACTCGGCCTGAGTATTTGACTGGTTTCAATTTCAAAGATGCTACAACCTTTAAAAGTGTTGTTCCAACTTTAGGTACTGATTCTATACCAAGTACAAGTCACTCCACTGTTTCGCCAAGCACACCTGATAACGCTTCCAGACCGATGCTTAGCAGTATCATTGGAGAAGGTAGATGATGACAGTGATGATGCCGATGACATAGTTTGTTTGTGGATAATCGTCATGTCTTGCGTCTTTGTTTATGGATAATCTTCATGTGTTGTGTCGTTTTTATTCGAGTTAATAATTGGACGTACCAAACGAGATGGTTATATTTCTGATGGTAATTTCTTAATTTAGACTGCAATTTGATACTGTTAGTGAGGGCTGAAATCTGAATGAAGATGTCATTGATAGCCATAACGAAGCTTTTTGTGATATGTTTAGGTGATAAGTTTTATAATCTTGTTTCTAGAGAGAAAAAAAGAAGTTACAATGGAGTTCTATCATTAAGCATATAAAAGTAGTGTCGGATTAACATGTCTCGCGTTGGTGGATTGTATTATGAAAGTGTTGACGACCCGTATATTTATTGGTATAAATACATCAACTCTAACCTTAACGTACTTAAAATCATTCAACTTGAACACGACTCGTTTTATCCATTCATCTAAATGGGTCAATCAGATTGATGGGTTGTAATCAAATCACTACAAGAAATGTGATCATTTGCGGCGACACTATTAGCGGCAACAAGGCTATTAGCGGCGACACTAATAGCGGCTAATAGCTAGCGATTCATTCCAGACTGCTTGACTTAATTTTGGTCGTTGATTAGTCCCCAGATCTCACGGCTGGGGTTATATCGTACAACACCAATAGCGGCGATACCATTAGCGGCGACATGTCGCCGCTATTGGTGTCGTCTTTACCCGGGACCTTTTCCCTCACCCCCAATCATTCGCGCCCAATCCACTCATCCCCATCCTGGTTGCAACCTGGTTATAATATATGGGTTAAGCATGTCGTGAACAGATTGGCCTAAGTATACTCTATTTTCAAATGCATTGATAGATCTACCTTTTAATTAGACGAGTTAGAAAGGTAAACTCGTACATGTCTTGTTAATTAAACGAGTTAGAAATGTCACCCAAAAACTTAATTGTTTTTATTTCATGTTCATGTTATGTTTCGGTAGTGTCAGGTGTTCAACAATGTAATAAAAGTATATAAGAAAACATAATTGCTAAAAAAGTTTCTTTTGAAGTGTTGTTTGTTTTTCTGCAGCAAAATGTTTACAGTCTGCGGATCACATCTGCAAACATTTGCAGGAGAATAGGTGGACCAAACGTCTGTAATCTGCAAGAAGAAGACTGTTTGTTTTTTAACATCTGTAGACTACAAAAATAGTTTGTAATTAAACCAAATCAAACTTTACCTTTAACCAAATTCTTTTTAAACAACACAAATTCTTTTGTTTTCAATTCTCATTATGCAATAACAAAAGCAAGCTTCTTTAAGTCTACTTTATCATATATTTTTTGCATTTGCAAAGTATATTACATGTTTAAACATCATTAAATGGTTAAAAAACATTCAATGGGTTTAAAATTAAAAGTCTCAAATGAGTAGACACTGAAGTTCATATCATTATACAAAAAATGCTTCTTTCAAGAAACCCACCCTTGAAAACAAAAACAAAACCCACTTGACGACGAGAACATAACCCAAAAGAAAGAACCCACAAAGTTCTTGATTTGGAATGCCAACAACTTTCTTCTTCGGGTTAAGAACAACTGGGTTTGGTTTTGCATGATTAGGACTCTCAATGCTCTTCTTAAATAAGGGGGGGGGGGGGGCGTGAAGGTGGAGGTGGCGACGGGCTGCTAGGGCAGGCTGGAGGAGAGGGGGCCGGGTGGAGGGAGAGCGTCAAGTGGAGGAGAGGGCGCCGACTAGAGGAGAGGGGGGCTGGAGGGAGATTGCTGGCCAGAGGAGTCGGCGGCGGGATTGAGGATGTGACATAGTGGCCATTACATTAATACTCTGATTTAAGGTCAAACGCTTATTTAAAACGTATATAACGTCGTTTGATATGACTGGGTCTAAGATCCTGGTTTGTCACATGTCTCACGGTAGAACCCCGCAGGTGGATTTAAAGGGTGTGACACAATGGCCAATACATAAAAAAACAAAAAGATAACCGTAGCACTTTGAATTGCATTTTAATATAAGTATTAATGTGTATGTCGGTTTGCACAATGTATTTTTTAGTTTTCCCAAATTAATCACCATTTTTTGATAATTTGCACAAAATCCCCTACTTCACTTTTCGTATTTGTTTCTTTCTTTGAATCCAGCCATAATGAGTTTTGACATGTTTATAATATTATGTTTACGAAATTTTATATATAATAAATAGTTCATCTAACTAATGTTTATATTATTATGCTTACAAAATATTTATATGTAATAAATTAATAAAGAATACTTGGACCAATATATAGTATTTCTACAAGTTCATCTAACTTTAAATTTTCTATTACTTAATAAAATAATTGTGATTATATTGAGGTTTTCTTGTGCACTACCACCATTTCTTCAAAATAACTGGTTGAACGATTATAGGGGTTAAGAGGATGACACATGAATAAAAATGATGTGTCAGTCCAATAATGTTGGCCACCATCAATAGTAAATTGGTAACGTGACACCAAAGAGTTTGAAAATAATAGAACTTGTTACAAAAGATCAAAAGTTTGGAATAGGAAGACAATCACTCTATAATAAAAAAAATTTGTAGCAACGCATGGGGTTTAAATCATAGTTTATTCTTATAATTGTTGTATTTTGTTATCATCATGACATGTTAGATTTGTATATGTTTTAATTTCAAGGACAAACCCTTTTACATTGTAATATATATTATTCTCTTTGGTTGGTGGTTACAATACCACCATACCAAAGGAGATGCATAAAGTACAACATTCAAACATAGTGTACAAGTGGTGATGCTTTGATACAACTTTCAAAAGCACAGCACAACCTTCAAAGCACAATGTACAAGTGATGATGCTGAAATTACAAGCCGCAATGATTGCGTTGGTGGTGTTGTGATTGTTGTGTGGTGGTGTTACGGTGGTGGTGTTGTTGTGATGGTTGCAGTGGTGGTACTACGATGGGTGCGGCGGTGGTGGTGCTGTGATGGGTGCGGTGGTAAGCACAACCTCCAAAAAAGCACAGTGTACAAGTGGTGATGCTTTGATACAACTTTCAAAAGCACAGCACAACCTTCAAAGCACAATGTACAAGTGATGATGCTGAAATTACAAGCCGCAATGATTGCGTTGGTGGTGTTGTGATTGTTGCGTGGTGGTGTTACGGTGGTGGTGTTGTTGTGATGGTTGCAGTGGTGGTACTACGATGGGTGCGGCGGTGGTGGTGCTGTGATGGGTGCGGTGGTAGTGGTGGTGTTGCGATACGATGGTGGTGGTGCTGCGATGGTTGCGATGGTGGTTCTTTCTCCGATGGTTACGGTGATGGTGTTGCGATGGTTGCGGTGGTGGTGCTGTGATGGCTGCGATGGTGGTGCTTCTCCGATGGTTACGGTGGTGGTGGTGTTGCGGTGGTGGTTATGGTGATGGTGGTGTAATGTGAGGAGAGAAGGGGAGATGGAGAGATGGAAAATGGTGGTGCTTTGTAGTGATGGTGATCAATGGACATTAAAAATTGAATGTGTTTAAATGTTTAATGGAGTCTAAAAATATCATTAAAAATAGCTAAATTTATTACTAAATATAACATTAAAATTAAGTTATATGTTTAAAATTTGATATATAATCAATGAGATCTATATATTCTTTTAATAGAAAGTTATTTTTTTATTTTTTTATTGTACGAACTTTTTATTATTTTTAAAGGTTTTCTTTGCGTTAAGATGTCTACATGATGATCACAGTTTTAGAAAAAACAGCTCAAACCCAAAAGAGACCCGCGACAACACGTGGTTTTAGTATCTAGTTAATATTTATTCTTATAGTTGTTTCAAGATTTCTTTGGTTTAGTCACAACTTTTACATTAAGCTCAATATATACTTACGCCCATGTATTATTATTTGGGCTTGAATATCGGTTGTATTGTTCAACACAGCCAGTATGGATATTCAAAATATCAAATCAATCAATTCATGATTTTTTACGGGTCGTATTGACTTTAATTATGAGATCATAATAAGCCTTAAGATCGAAAGCAAGACTTATTGATTTTTATTTTTTTTTGATTTAGAATTTCTGATGTTTTATTATATACTTTTAATATACTATGATTTATTAATATTATATTGTTTTTTGGATTTACATTTTGTGTTTACAAAATACATATTTACAAATTTAAAAAATAAACTTGATTTTTCTTCCTGTGCTACTCGGCTGAAGTTAGATCAATTTTCACACATACACCGTTATGTTACTTTGACCCTTATCCGTCTGGCTCGTCAAAACTATAAAATCAAAGTTTGGTGGTAAAACTTAAAAATAGTACACATTATTGGACAGACTCAAACTTCATTATGAATAGTTTAGTGGTTAATTTTTATGATCCTAAAATTCTACTGCCAAAGTCAAAAGAAAAAATCGATAACCAAACTTTAAGATTCTAAACTTTAGTGGCCAAAGTCAGGAAAATAAATTAATAGCCAAAATATAAATACTAAACTCTAGTGACCAAGCTTAGAAATATAAAACTTGACTATAAATAGTTTGGTGGTCAAACTCAGATTATTAAACTGACCATGTCTAATAATAAAAAGTTAAAATTAAAAATAAAAATACTTAAAACTAATCATATCATATCATATAATACTACTCTAATAAAAAGGTAACTCAAGATAACACGTGTCACAATTTTAAACTATCAAAATTTTATTTTTCCGTATGAACTACTTCTTTTTACTTTTTTATGGTAATTAATGATTAGTAATCAAGAGAGTAATTTATTCATTCTTTTATCATATTAAAACTTTTATTTAAAGAAATAAATTAATGTTTCCTAATGGTTTTTCTCATTTACAAATGGAAAGATATATACATCTTGAAATTGTTTTATACTTATATTTTCTTATCATCTAACCTATGTAATATACGAGTCTATTAAAACTAGTTAAAATATAATAATTGATTCGTTATGCCATATCGTTTAGTTCACATGATCATGTTTCAAACAAGCTTCCAAAAAACAAAAGCAAAAGAGGTTATGTAACCCCGTATCTTGAAGTGTCAATTCCGACAAATCAAACATTCTTAAAGGGCCAAAAGTAAAACTTTCCAAAATCCGACCGTTGGAAGAAAAATTTGAAATACCCAAATCAAACGCTCCTGTATTCACAATTCTACCGTTATTCTTCCCCCAAATCAATACTCAATACCCAAAATCTCTCTCTCTACGCATCTTTAATGGCGGATGAAACCAACGAACCCGCAACGATCAACACATCAATCATGGTTCCCCTATCGAAATCCCTACACCCGCTTCACGAAATCGCCATGACTCCAACCCACAAGCTCCTCCTAAAGCAATGGCTGAAAGAAGAAGAATTGATCCTCAATCGGATCGCGCTAAAAGAAACCCAAATCGATTCGGTCCGAAAGGAGTTAACTCACCTCTACTGCTTCTTCTTCCTGTTTCATTCAATTTCTTTAATCCTACTCTTCAGCAGCACATCTTCATCTTCTGCTTTTGGTGGGTCCTGTGGCAGATCATGGGTCCCTTCGATTTGTTCGCTGTTGTGTTCTTTCGGGCTGATTTGGGCCGTTCGGTATAAGATTGATACCGAGGCCCATTTGGAGAAGCTGTTGGAGAGGGAGAGGGAAGATGGGAGGTTGTTGGGGAAGTGTGTAGAGGAGTTGAAGAAGAAGGGGTTGGAGTTTGATTTGTTGAAGGAGGTCGATGCGCTTCGAAGGGCGAAAAGTTTGAGGGTTGAAGTGAAAAGTGTGAAGAAATGGTCTGCAAGAGACTTTGTTACTTTGTTCTTGTTTAGTGTTTCTTGTTGTGTTCTTGCTCTTACTAGGGTTATTCTTTGCAGTTGATGTGAAAGTGGTGGTGGGTGGTGGTTTGATTTTGGTTTTATAGAGATTTGGGGTCAATTTGATGTTTTTTGGTGTTTGTTTGGTGTTTGATTCTTGATGATGGTGTTTGACAGAGAGAAACTGTTGGTTTCTTGAATCTTGAAATCATGTATATTGAGGATCAGATTCTGATATAGTAATAATAATGAAATGTTATGGTTTTAAAGGTTTTTTATAAGTGTGTGTGTGTGTTTTGGATTTGATATTGATTTTGATTGATGATTGCTGTTTGATGATTCAAGATCTGATATCTTTGGGTTGAGATCTGGATCAAGTTGATATTTGTGACCGCGAAAAGTGCTTGATCTAGACTTATGTTGATATCTCTAATCGCGAGTAATGCTTGATCTAACTGCGAATTGACCATGTTTAAGAAGCAAAAATGGAATTTTACACTACCGGTTCAAAATTTTACACTTCCGAACCGAAAATTAACACTAACGAAAAAAGAGCCCGCCGGGGGCCCCTTATATCCTTCGCCCATGTGTGTCAACTGTCAATACATGGTGGGTCGGGGAACGTTGACCATATACATTTTATAATAACACCTTATGTTTTATTATGATTAAAAAACACTATTACACCGATAATAAGATGATTTAGGAGGGTGTATGCATTAAGCAAAGACTTTGCATGACTTTCAATCTGATTTATATTCTTTTTCATCTAACATGTTTGACCCATTTGGGATTGATAACAACTCAAATCGACCCATTCATTAGTACATAGTTTAGAAGGCCATATCTACTTCATCAGGAGCAAATTCCTTGTGTTCTTAATAAGGGGGTGCTGTTTGACTTTTGACTTTTAAAGTCAAACTACAAATTTCAACTTCAAACTTGCTATGAATCCTTATTCCATGGTTTCTCCGGGTGTGTTCATCTTTAATAATTCAGTAAACTGGAGGATGTGATTACAGAACCAACATAAGATTAACCTCATGATAATAACATTTAATTACAGGAACAATAGTTGGTTTGACTAATGTGAAGTTGTTTAAAACTATCAACTATGTAACTGCAGATTGCACAAATTGATGATTAGTTCCATAAGCTATGCTAAAAAATCAAATTTAATTGTTATACTCAACTTAGTGCATTGCATTTGTAAGTTTGGCTCATTGACTCCAAAAGGAAGTGTCTAGGGCTATAAATGAGCTGCTCGAGCTTGACTCGTTTAACTTAAGAGAGCTCGAACTCGGCTTCTTCAAGCTCTATTTTGAAAGCTCAACCTCATATCATGAGTAATGTTTCAATATCGAGCTCGGCTCGTTTATTATATATGAAAATACTTATATGTATGTAAATTTAACCATTAAAAAAAACAAGCTAGGGCACGTTGAAAAAATTCTTACGAGTCGAGTTCTAACTCGAGTTCTGCTTATGCCCGGGTTTGTTTTCTCGTTTGATAGAATTAAATATATGCTTACAACAATAATACTATTTTGTGTCAAGAGGATAAAAAAAGCTACAAGAAAACAAGGTTGGTAACCTATATAAGTGATAAAAATATTTGCTTCACAAATTTTGTTAACATGTTGTGATGATGCTTAAAACATAAATCGTAACAACCTTAAAACATAAATACAGGTAATAAGAACACAACAAGAACAACAAAACAACCACACTTTATTAAAACCCAACAGCAAATTTTAAGCATAAAGAACTTAATAAAACAAAAGTAAAAAAAGTAAAAAACACATTATTCTAATTGTTAATACTAATGAAATGTTTGGATGTATAAACAAAGGCAAAAGCTAGCTTATTAATAGAATTGACATAAGTGAGTCGAACAAAAGAGCTAACAACTACATTCAAATATAATGAAGATAACCTGTAGTTATGTGTAGTATACTAAAGTTATTATATATTTATGTACGAGTTTGAAATTTTTATGACTAATATGAAGGGAGTCAAACAAAAGAGTTAATAATATTAATATATTGAACTTAACCACCATGTGATGTATCAAGTTCGAAATTTTCACGATTTATATATGTCATTTGAACAAAAGACAATAAGTGATCTATTTCTAAACTAGCTTTAATAACTTATGTATTACACAGATTACATAAATAAATTATTAAATAAAATAGAATTTTAATTATAAGATAAAATTTTAAGATAAGATATAATTAAAATTATATACGAGTAATAACTATATATAATAAAACAATGATATTAATGTTTTAAACTCTTTTTGCTCTTTAAAAAGAATAAACATTTTTTATTCAAAACAAACTATTTTAAAAATTTTCTTATTATAGCTCTCAATTTTAATTACTTTTTCTTTATAATTTTTTTGTTTTTTAAAAACACCAATTTTAAAACATTTCTTAAATTTATAAAAAGTTCAATGTTTTAGAAAATTCATTATTTTTTAAAATTTTTTTCTTTAGAAATAACATTAATAAATAGACTTATTTCTTAATTTATTAAGAAACTATTTGTAATCTAAAAAAATAAATAATATTATTAGTAATTAATGTAATTATTAATATGATAGAAAAACAGAAAAATTTTGATGATGAATAATATTATGTTGTCATGTGTCCTTTTTAGTTATTTTTGTTAGAATAAAAAGATTTGTAGTATTTACTTTTGAATTATTGAAGAAATAAACTAAAAGACGATGAGCTTTTGGAATTATTAATTACTAGATATTTTGACCCCGCGTTGTGCAGGATCTTTCGCCATGATCCCAAATATCAAAATGCAGATGTCAAATACAATGTAACGGTTTCCGTTCCAACGTAAAATCCTAAAGCATGTAGAAAGATAAAAAATAATGCCATTACGACTCTCACTCCGTCGAAAACCTTTCCGTCGTAAAAGTGATATGATCATTTTTGTTGAGCCCAAAAGAAATATAAGAAAAACAAAACAAACTATAAAATAAAAATAAAAAAAAAAAAGTTACATAACTAAACTCTAGAAAGCCCAATTCATGTTTACGAACATGTGTTTAAGCTGAAAAAATACAAAACCAAAAAAAAGAGAAAAAAAGAGTTGCTAATCTGTTGTTTTGTTTGACTTTTTATTAAAATAAAGTCAATGGCCAGCTGACACGCAGCTGACACTATCCCCTATTTGTGTTTTAAAGTATAGTAATAGCATACGATGTAACCATTACTATTTAATTTTTTTAAATGACTCCTAATCTATTTAATTATATTTAACCTCTAATATAAAGACTTGATATCTTTACCACTTTAATCGCCTTTGGAACATTTAAATGGCATAAATAATAATAAATCATATCCTTGGGTACTAGGGCACAATTCAATCTACACAATCAATAATCCAAATCCGTAAACATGGCCCCAATTGATAAGGGCACAATTCGAACTTTTATTTTAAACAAGCAAGACATGATTTACATAGGGAAAAGAGTCGACCATGGTTCTGTTTGAAACTTTCTGGCATGTCACAGTCGTCATAGTCGTTTTATACTTACAATTATAAAATATATACATACAATAAACAATAATCGACCGAACTTGATAAAAGTTCCGCCAAATCTATATTAAGTTCAGTCGATTTTGTTTACAAATAAATTCGATCAAATATACAACACGATCGTTCTAACACCCTATTTAAAAATTGAATACACCATGAGTAAATTTTAACAATATATTAGTTAAAAGAACATTTTACAAGATAAAAAGGATGAAAGTACACATTTTGGAATTTTCCCTTATCATATTTGAATCCGTAACGAAGAACCAAATTACAATAGTCAATCTAGGGTTGATGTTTTTTTGAAAATTTGCCCAAATTAAGCTGGCAAATCAAGAAATTGACAGCAATTAACGTCATCTTCCAACAAGATCTGGTACTTACGTTACCCAATTCAACACAATTCTTCATACGCCCCTCTAATTTCTTCCTTCTGGATTCATCTATCCTCTGTTCATATCGCCACCATCTCCAATCCCTCATCAATTCAACTCAAATCAGTACAAATTTACTGAAAAATGAACAAGATTGAAAGAGCACATCAGATGTACAGAGATGGTAAGTACGAAGAAGCCCTTGAATTTTACACAGAAGCCCTTTCGATTGCCAAAACTAATCCCCAGAAGATCGCCCTTCATAGCAATCGAGCTGCTTGTTATCTCAAACTCCACCACTTTAAGAAGGTAATTCTTATGGTTGTTTGGTATGAAATGTTTAGTATTAGAAGCTGGTTTGTTGTTTTCTTTGTGTTAATTTGAAAATCAGCATATGAGATGTACAAAAAGTAAATTGAATCTAGATGTCTAATTTGGGGATGAACTTTAGGATCAGGATTGATTTAAATGTCCATACACTTGTCAAATTTTTTTGTGAAAGTAGAAAGATTTTCTTTATTGGATTTCTCATTAGAAAGTAAAGAATCATGAGAGCCCATTTGTATCTTTTGCTTTTAACTGTAATACGTAAAACGGTTATGTAATCACTAACCGCTTATGCCACTCTCTTTCTAACTCCCGTTATAGCACTACGTATGAGTACATTATGCGGCTCCTGCTGTTTGCTACTGAGAATTGGTTATGTATTGAATGTGTCCCTTTTGAAGGTATTGATTTGGGTGTTTATACCTTGTTATTTTAGATACTTGACATTTTGACAAACAGTCAAATATTTGAAGCTTTCTGTCTCAAAGGAGTACTGCAGAGTTTAGACAATCATAGCATATTCCATTTATAGACGAGGGGATAGGGATAAAATGAGATCACTACTAGGTTGAATTTCGGGGTAAAGATATTACAACTTCTGGTTCCAATATTTTCAATGGAAAACTTGGAGGATTGCCATCTTTACTGGTTCGAATGAAGTAGATTGCATTAGGCATCTAATCATCATATATGATTTAAGATGTGACTTATGAGCTGACTACATGCGTTGCAAATAAGCTGTCGACTTGACAACTATGTTACGAGCTTTATACTACCTACATGTATTCATCTATAATAACTGTGTCTCCATAGATGCTTTACGCAACAAATTCAAGAACACACTCCTACAAACACACGTTGTTTAGATCCAACATGCATCGGTCACATGGAGGATTACCTTCTGATTATGGCCTTTAACTTTGCAGAATTCTTAGTTATGAATTAAGATAGATGGTTTATGAGTTGATTTGAATAGTTTGCGATAGAGGTGGTAATTCCGATCCTTTTAGTTATCAATGGATTTGAGTTGTGCTTTATCTCAAATGGGTCAAATCAACATAAGGTAGCTAAAAGGGGAATGGGTTAAACTGATTAAGACTTGGTTTAAAGTGGCCTAAGGTTTATTGAAATGCATGCAACCTCTTAAATCGTTTTTATTTCAAGACTTAGATTATTATTATTTGTGATAGTATTGCTTTGATAAGCATATTTTACACATCAGTTATCTATATGGAACTTGAAATTTGGACAAAAACAACAGGAGGACAACCCAAGCTGGCCCATTTTGATCACCCATAATGACCTGCTATATTTAGGTTGTTTATGAGTCAGTTAAGGCTAGGGGTTTCTTTTTTTAGCATCTTCATCATGCACATGGTTGGTCCATCCATCATTCCATCTTCATTGTTCATAAGCCTGTTAGCCGACCAACTCTAATACGTGCTTGAATGCTTTAATCACATGAACTAATTCAATTTGAAAAGCTAAAAAGATTTTCTTAATTTTTTTTACAGCACATAACTGTCTTAGGTGGTCGAGTTTCAATCTCTTTTACTGCAGTACTTTAGAACTTCAATAAAAGCATATTCGTCATCAAACATGTGAGTTTTAGTCTGTTATGATGGAAAGGAAAGCAGGACTACTAATTGGGACCAAATTCTAAGCTTACTTGCGATTTCCATAACTAGTAAATAAAACACAATTTTATTATAAAAAATTCCCTATGAAAAAAACACAGAGCAAATGAATTTGGAGTGATTTTCATATATCAACGATTAATCATTTAATCATAGTTTTTTATTGAGTAATTATGCGTGTTATACTTGCTAAAATACTATACTATAATTGATCATTAGTATACATTTTTAAATTGAGTTATTGATGAGCAATCATACATTTTTAGTGCCTCAATAATTGATGAACTTTATACAATATTGTTGCATCACATTAAGATCCTTTAAGTTATCAATAAACTACATGTTGCAACAATCTGCCAATTAGCGAATCCAACAAATCGATTAATCTGTTGAAAACTGGTAATATGCAAAAAAGATGTGGACTTGTCAGTTTCAGCCTACATGGCTGCCACCTTGGCCTATTGGCAGAAGATAAGCTGCAACTAGTTACTTAAATTATCTAATCGTCGCATATAATTTGTAGTCTGACTGTTGATCATAGTTGGCTGACATTTTGGTTGTCATGTTAGGCAGCAGATGAATGTACTTCAGTGCTGGAGCTTGATTATGAGCATACAGGAGCCTTGATGTTGCGGGCTCAGACTCTGGTCACCCTCAAAGAATACCAATCGGCACTATTTGATGTAAACCGCCTCATTGAGCTGAATCCTTCATCTGAAGTATATCAAAATCTTGAAGCCCGTTTAAAAACACAACTGGTACTCCCTCCATACAGTTTTAGACACAATTTACAGGCGTTTAGACATGTGATATGAAATTGATTTTGTGATTAACGCACTTGAATTCGCAATAATCAGTTTCTAATGTTTGGATCATGATTATCATATTATTTTGGTGTCAAAGAATCAATTTTAGCATATTTTCAAAGAAAAGTTTAAATTACTAACTTAACCTTCCTTGACTAATTTTTAAAATACTTATCATACACGTTTCTCGTTTTCTATTGTGATTACAAGTTCAAAAGGTTGAAGCACATCTGAACACCTTCGCATAATAACTGATTATTTGATTCCTTACATACTTTGTCTACCACTCTGCTTTTGTTGATATTGTTATATTTCTTGTCAAGGAAAGTCTCTCGCGCCAATACCCGAGGCTGAAACTGAGCTAGAAGAAGAAGATGAAGACAGTGAAGAAGAAAATGAAGACGGTGAAGAGGAAGATAATAAAGATGAACAATCTGATTCATTAGGACTAGCAGGAAGCCATAGTCATGACTCGAATGCACCTGCATCCAAGGATGATGTCAGCAACCCGACAAGCGTTAAAATTACCATCACTGCCCCTCAAATTCAAAGCCCGAAGGAGGAAATTGCAAAGCCAAAAGGGCATTCACGTCTTGATTATTCAAGATGGGATAAAGTTGAAGATGACAGTAGTGAAGATGATGATGACGATGATGAAGATTCTCAACCTCAGTATCGGTTTCGTGTGAAAAATATCGGTGTAAGGTCAGTAAAGTAGATAAAAGCGCACATGAGCATAGTATATTACTATCATACCCCTGGCATCAGACCTGCATCATACAGAAATGAGGACAAACGGTATGCAAGATGATTCGTTTCTTGTACAGTTGATTTGGGTTGGAAATGGGTCGGTGGTTAAGTTTAAAAATTTACCATTGAAATGCGTTTAAAGTCGCTCAAAGTGTTCAAATGTTTTCGACATCTTAAATGATTTATAGAAACGAATTGGATGTTAAGTTGGTATGATGGTTTTATGATCTTATTTAGTACATAAATTATTTACAAAAAAGTGAACAAAGAAACCTTGGCGGGTCGACATGACCCGAACAATTTTGACCCATTTTAAAAGGTTATTGGTTTTGTATTGACCCGTTACACAACCCATTCATTTTGTCATCTTTTACATACTGTTTGTTGATGTCTGTGTTATGTTGTTGGAGTACTTATTATAATTGTTTGATGACTTTTACAATTGAGAAATTTATTTCCTTTGTAAATCTCTTAACGGTCCTTGATAATTTATCTTTCGTAAAGGTCTCTATGATTTAAACGAATTTTATGATTATAGATGTAAAATCTTATTTGACATGTACACAACCTTATAAATACTATTAAAATGGATATGAATGTTTTTTGTTTCTCAAAGCAATATCTTCTAAACTTAGTAGCCGATAAAAAAAATATTTTAATTATATAGGATTTATAATTACTCAGATGATCCATGTGGTTTGACCAAACTATCAGGTTTGTATATTGAGGAAAGAAAGAACAAATTCAGGTTTTAATATTCGTTAACATTTTTGTAAAATTAGAGTGAAATGTTAGTATTCAAACCTGATACTTTTTAGTGTGAAAAGTAAGTTATAATACATAAACTACTAAACTAGTTACAAAGTTAGAAAGTTAATAATTCAAACATGTTTACTTATTTTGTTTACTACTTAAATATACTACATTCCCATAACATAAAGACCATTTGTGTAATTAACTTGTTATAAAATGATTATACTTCTAATTTTATGAATTATTTGATCAATGTATAAAGAGGGTTGAATAATTTTGGCACAAAAGTTATACCATTTGAGGTTTAATAGCATTTCTAATTAATGCTTTTAAAAGCGGATTCACCTTATCTATGTCCATACTTGATTGTTGAAAAAAACTCAAAAAAAACACCCCCTTTCGTCTCCTCTCACAAAAACTGTCTGTGAGAAAAAAAATGCTTCTAATTCATCTCTTTTACATACTCTCAAAAGCAAGTATTAGAGATGCTCTAATGACTTAGAGATCATCAACATCGTTGTGTCTTTTACAATTATATGTGAAAAAATGAAATTTTAATTGAATTAGATATTCCGGTTTTATTATTCGCAAGAACACGTTTATATAACAATGTTTGTTGACGATGGTGGACCTTGAACCAAATAATAGGAGCGCTAAGGGTTGGAAGTAAGTTTTTTAGGGGAGGCGAACTCTACTGACGAAAAAAAGAGTAAGCTCCGCCCTTGTCTGTTGAGTATAGTTATTGAAGTCATGTTTATCAATATCCTTTTTACAATGGTAGAAATTACCACTCTTCAACTCGAGTATAGCCCTCAGTATCACATGGGCTCGAATCTTTGCTTACTTTTTTTTTTTGGGTTTTTAGTTTATTGAAGTAAGTTTTTTGTTGGTTTAAACCTTGCCTCTGCTACTTGTTTGGGTTACATTGGATTTTTGTGATGGTCTTGCTCATGCATTGCTACTGCTTCTGTTATGGTTGTACTTGGTTTGTCAATGATTATGGCTTTGAGCTTGTTTGAGACGTGGTTATGTGGTTTTTTGTATTTGGCATTTGCTCAATGATTACGAGATTATTGACGATGATGCACTGCTGATTATGTTACATGTGGTTGCACTGGTTTTCAGTTTTTTTCGATTAATGTTATGGCATATTGTTTCCGCGCGGTAAGGTTATCTTTTGTAGTTGATCTGTGAGGATCACACGTTGTTGGTTCCTGTTAGATGAAATTTTTGTTGGTTGTGATGATCAAACCCGAAAAAGGTTGTTCTCTTGGCGCAACCATGTGTTGATGGTTTGCAGCCAATGACGGTGACCAAATCCAAGCCAAAGGGTTATTCTATTAACCTATATGTTAAAAAACAAGTAAAGAAGTAGTTGGTTACTGATTGATCTGACTTTTGTCACAAAAAAATTGTGTAATTTTATGTTTTGGACTTTCTGTTTGTGGTTTAATATTTATATATTGATAGAGCAATGAAATGAATATTGATTTTGGGTGTCTTTGATTTTTCTCACTCCAGCTTTTAGTTGGAATCGTGTGTTGTTGGTTTGTGACTGGTTAAAAATTGAATGGGCGTGATGATTCGATATGAATGTTGTCGTTTTCTTGATGTGGCAACCATGTATCTTTCGTTTGCAGCCATAACAACATAACCGATCTGAGCCAAGAGTTGTTCTATCTATATTTGAAATTACAGTTCTTAATGTTTAATGTATACGTTACCGGCAATTATTTAATAAAGTCACGTCAACCGTTGCGTTTTGGTTGTGGTTTTAAAAACTCGCGTAGCGCGTGAGATTGAATATCCTAGTACATATGACAAACCTAAATTGTGAAAAATTATAAATAAAACATTTGCGGTTGTCATAACTTAGTTGTAGACTGAAACATGGCTGGTATTGTTCGTAACTAAGAGTTACACCCGCTTTACGAGGCAGGATAACACCGTTTCTAGTGGTATCGAATGCAGTTGCAGCGCACAATCAAAATCTTTACATAACCCACATGGTACAACGAGTGCATTGGTGATACTCGAAAGCTCAAAATGAACAACCTAAAAACTTCTTGGAAAGACTTTGGTAAAATCCAAAACCTTACGCACCCACTCGTTACAACAAATGCAGTGATGATACTAAAAAGCTTATGTAAACTGCTAAACCATTGATAAAGGCTTCTAGCAAGACACCAATAAAAATAGGCACACAAAAAACATTTATGTGAAGAGCCGTTACAAAAAGAAACCGATTTGATATATAATCAAAACACCGTCAAGACGTTAACAATGTAATTATCCGCACTCTATGACATGTCAATTTGCCATAAACAAAAACACGTTGTTAGTGTATGTTTGGAATTTCAGAGAGTACTAAGTAACTACTAACTTAATTAGTTTGGAATGAAATATAAAATAATAAAAATACGAAGTTAATAAAAAATTAAAAATTAACATAAAAGATATCAAATTTAAAAACTTGAAAATTAAAAATAATTATGATTTGATGATGTGGTTGCCTTGCAAGGTGTGTGGCTATAGCTATGTGCCTGTGTGCTTTCAAATCCTGGTTTACTAGTTTGTATGACACGCGTTGGACTAATAGAGGCATTGGCGTAACTTTATAGGGGCGAGAGGGCCCCGCCACCCTCCTCTCTAATTCAGTAGCGTTAACTTTTGACCCGCTAGTTAAATATTTTATACATTTATAGAGTTTGCTTCCCAAAAAAAAAAAAAATTAACCGTCCTCCTATACTTTAGTTCAAGCCCCGCCACTAAAGAGACATGAGCTCATACTATGTTTGGTGATGTGGACGAATAGAAATGAACAACTGTTCACCTCAACTTATAAATTGTTATTCATAAATTGACCATCGTCTTTTAAAATATATATAATACATGAAGCTATGCATGAGAGATTGATTAAATATACATTATGTCAAAAATAAGAAAAGAAATAAATGATCATAGATCTTTCTTTCTTTTCTCCTCACTTATTTCATAAAAAAAGATATGTGAAACATAAATTTTCTTTACTTCCTTTTGATTTCTTCCGCTTTCTTTGTTAAACGAGACTCGGGAACAAAACGTTAAAGAATAAGAAGAAACTAGTTTTTTTACCCGTCGCGCGTTGCGACGACATCATACACGGTGTGATAAAATTGTAGGTTATAGTCCACTTGACTCGTCTTCAAATACGTTGAAAGGTAAAGTAACTCGAATTTAAATCATTGAATGAATACTTATTATATTTTATTCGATTTTTTTCCAAACAAAACCTATGTTAAAAAATAGACTTACAATTGCTCCGACTCGTTTCTGAACTGAACTTATGTCGAAACGTAAAGTAAATGAAACCATGTTGTATTTGACTCGACGTGTTTACGAACAAAATCTACGTCGAAACAATTTAAATAACAGTATAATCAAATACTATAAATGAAGATTAGTAAATTTATGAAAATGATGAAAATAAAGATATCATCAAGTCCTTTATAATTGTGGTTAACATGAAAATGGTGACAAAAGGAGAGATGAGTTAGTCCTTTCACAGAAGATTGAGAAGAAAAAAAATAAAAACATTAAGTGTTTCGAACCAGCGAACCAAAACTCTAGAAAAAAAGAAGACAACCACTTGATCTAGACCAACACTTTGGTTATTTTCAAACTATTTATACTATATAGTAAACTGAAACATGTGGCATTAAATAATTGGTCACCGACCTTTGAAAATAAGTATAAGTATAATGTGAAATAGAGTGTTGACAAAAGAAGAGGATAAAGTATGAAAAGAATCTAGGAAAAGAAAAATAACTTCGTAAAACACTCTGTACTAAAATTTGAATTAGGACCACTTCCCAAAATATGAAAAGCTTTTTAATCAAAATAATAATAAAGTGATTGTAGCACCACTACTTTTGTAATTTAACCACACACAAAAAGCACCCATTAAGGTGGGGCGGCGGGGCATGATATAAAGTGCTGAAAGGGGTTCACCGGGTGTTTTGCTAACACAAATATTCTAAAATCTTACTTCTAATAGATTATAGTTTATTTCGTTAGAAAGTTGTACAACACAAATATTTTTCTACTTTTTTATTCACTAAATTAGTTTTAGTAAAATCATGTATTACACGAGTTGAATAAATAAAATATTAAATATAATAAAATTTTATTTAATTATAAAATGATGTTGTAAGATAAGATATGATTTAAATTACGTAGGAGTAAAAACTATAAATACTAAAACAACGATATCAACTTTTTAAATTATTTTTTTAAAAAAATCAAACATTTGGTTAAAAAATTGTCATTTTTATAAATTTCCTTATTATAACTCACATTTTTAATTATTTTTCGTTTATATAAAAATATTTTTAAAAACACTAAATTTAAAATATTTTATATTTTTTAAATAAGTTTGATTTTAGAAAAAAATATTTTATAAAAAATTATTTCTTTAGAAATAATATTAATAAAAATATATCTTTCTTAATTTATTAAAAAACCGTTTTTAATTTACAAAAGACTTAAATAATATTATTTGTAATTCAAGTAATTATTTAATAGGAGAGAAAAACGGAAAAGCTTTGTGTGAATGAATGTCGTGTTGACACGTGTCCTCCATAGTTAACTTTTTATTAGAGTACAAAGATTTCATTTACTTATTAAAAAAACTCAAGAAAACATAACGTTAAGTGTTAGATGCCTTAACCACTTGATCAGAGCTCTAAGTTTGTTTATAGTTATTTAACTAACCTATTTATTAACAGAATAAAAATACAAAAAAAATTAATAATAATATCAAATCATTCCAGATACAGACAACTAGTTAAAAAACAGTTTTGAGTGGCGTTATAAAGTATTGTTTTGATCTTGACTAGCATTATAAGAGTTGGATAAGACTGGTTGGTCCAATTGATTAAACGAAAATCACTAATTCGATTTCAACATAAATATGTTCGTTTTTTAAAAATCAGATGGAAAACAATTTGTCTTGCTATATGTCTATATCAACCATGCTTGGAAAATCAACTTTTTGATTAACTTTTGACTTATTAACTTTTAAAAAATAATAAGTTAATAAGTATGTTTGAGAAAAAATTAAAAAGTTGATTTAAAAGGGTAAATAAATTACTTTTGAGAAGTTAATAGAATTAACTTTTGAAAAGTAATATTTTAATAATTACTTAATAAAATAAATAATCCCATACATGGTCATGCTAGCTAATGGGTTTTTTGGTATATTGGAGCTCAAGAAGTAAAAGTTTTCTTTATTTTGGGGAAGTTACATGAGTTGATTAAAATAAAAGAAATATTCACAAAATTATAATTGCTTTAAAAATAAACTAATTACTTTAATTTGAATAAAATCAATTAAAAATGTGAGAAAGAGAATATTTGGGGTTACAAAATCATAAAAAATTAATATTTAATATTATATTAAATTCATTTAATCAATGATATAATAACTTTCTATAACATGAAAAAGTCATGGGTTCAAGTTTCACTATATTCAAAATGCTTAGAGTTGTGTCATTGGGTTTTCCCGACTATAGGGTTTTCTTCTGAGCGGGTTAGGGTGCAATCTATGCTAGAATATGAATAGGTGTGTCTGATTAATATAATACCCATCCTCCAAAGCATGATCATATATTTTTAATAACTATCTACTGGTCAAAATATAATAACTATATGTAATTAAATTTAGATTAAATATCACATATATCTATACTTATTAATAAAACAATAACTTTAGTGCCACGTGGCATTCTCTTAGACCTCTATTTTTTTCAGTTCCCGCCTAAATATGTACATGTTCTTAGTGTTGGTCTAGGTTCATTTGACTAAAAGTCAACTTCTGATACAAGATATATTTAAGGAAAAATTTAGAAATTTAACCCTAAATTAGAGCACATCTTTTTTTGGAAGTTAAATCATATCTGGTATTTCTTCTTTATTCAAATAATTCATCAATAAAAACTGTAGAAATCATTTATCATTGTCTTCATCTATGAAATCGATTTTTTTAATTGTGTGTTTCCATTAAGTACTCAGTTTTATTCGAATCTTGACAAAATTTACATGATTTTTTCATCGACTCCTCTCTAATTTGAAGGAATTCATGGGTATCTTTTTTTGAAAATAAAATCATACCCGATTTTAAAATGTTTCTCAACTATCCCAGCTTTACGACCCTTGCGGTTTGTCTTTGTAAAGTCTGATGATATCACCGTCGATAGACTTCATCAAGGTTCTCATTTTGGCTTCGGTTTAACTAAGTTTTTTTTCAACAAAAGGCATTTATTTTTTTATTATATTTGAGCTTTCATCCTCTACGATTATGATTTAACCTATCATTGTCTATAATTGTGTTTTGAATTAATATTATTTTACTTTTCTTTTTTTGATTTGAAGGTGATCTACTTTAACAATCCATCTGTGAATAGGTATTACATGCTTGATTTAACCTATCATTGTCTACAATTTGTTTTTTTTTTAATTTTTTGATTGGAATTCGTTTGATATGCGCAATTTGTTTGATGTATCTAGAACCAATATTGAAAATCGTATTTTTATTCCACGGTTAACGTTGACACCTTCAGACAAAAGGATTTTAAATTTCAAACAAGATAGTTCCGGTAGCAGTGTGTTTTGCAATGACAATAAACAAGAGCCAAGGACAATCACTATCCAAAGTTGGTTTATTTTTAAACAAGGATCAAGGTCAATTCTATGTTGCATTATCTCGAGTTGAAAGTAGACAGTGATTAAAACTATTAATATTAGATAATGATAAAAAAATCACCAACAAAACATCAAATGGTGTATACAAATAAGTTTTCGGATGTTTATGCATTTGAAATATTATTTTTCATATTTAATTTAATTTGTTTGTTACTTAAAGTTGTTATTTAAGTTTATTTCATTTCATATTAAACACTATTTAGACGTATAAATATTAATAGAGAAAACCTACTAATATTAGATGTAGCTAATGTTAAAAATTACACATAAAAGTCGATATACAAAGTATTATTAATAATATTATAACTTACGAACTTTTTTAAACAACAACTATATTTTTGGATTAAACACGTGTGTTACACGTGTCTTTAGCCTAGTATATATACGTATATTTAATTTTATTGTTATATTATACAACTATTATTTAATATCAACATTTAATAGGAGAGATACAAATTAATATGAAAGTGCCAAAATTATAACTCATGGGACAGTAGATTTTTATTTATAAAAATAAAGATAATAAGAACAAAAAGAAAGGAAATTGAGACCCATTGTAATTGTAAAGTTAAAATCATTTCCAAAAAAATTGGTGGGAAAATAAAAATTTAAATGCCAAACTCCAAAACATTTTCCAAAATTAACATTCTAAAATCATAGGACAAGAATAGCCCCTGTATTCTTTCAGAAGTTATAGTTTTAGTCCAGTGACATTTTCTTTTGCATGTTTTGTTTAGCTTATAAACTCTTTTAACAAAACAATCCCTCCACCATGTTATATTGTTATTAACATGGTTTTAGGAAATATAACCAGGACTATATACTTTAATCATGTTAAAGAGATGATTAGGTGATAAGAAAACACGTTTATTCGTATCGACAAGAATCCGCTAAAAATTTCTGTTATTATATTTATTTGGCTTTTTATTTTATAATCATTAGCTTAATAACAATACCAATGTTTTTGTTTACGATCTTACCATCAACACAATAAGTCATTATTACATGTTGTGGTATTTAAAAAGGATTGTTTGAAAAAAAAAACCCGAAAAAACCGAACCGGTTTGAAAAAAACCGGTTTGTGCCAAACCGGTTTTCAACCGGACCCGAATCGGCGGTTTGTATACGGGTTTGAAACGCGGCACCAAAAATCAGTTTGTAATTCGATTTCAAATTAAAAAGCCCAGTTAAAGCGGTATAAAAATCGGTCTTTCTAAAAAAACCGGTTTTCAAACCGCTTGGTGCGGTTTTGAGGATTCTTGATGAAAAAACCGAGTTGAAACCGAACAGGTTTGGAAAAAAAACCCGGTTTGTACATATTAAAGAAAAACCGGTCCGGTTTACAAGACGAACCGGTTTGAAAAAAAAAACCCGGTTTATACACCTCTACTCATGGTTCGGTTTAACACGATTAGATAAAATAACGGTTCCATCCAATTCAAACCTTGAAACAAACAGTTCGATCTTTTACTAACACCATATATTTCATCTGTTCATATATCTATGTGTATATATTAAATTGATGAATCATTCTTATCTACTACAAATCGATACGAACTACAGAACCAATTTAGGTCGAAAGAAAAATTTGCTCATAAAGTCATAAACAAATGCAACGAAACCAACACATCAAAAAAGAAAACCAGTCAATGGACCAAACCTGCAAGACAACAAAAGTAGAAGGACTATTATTGTAAACTTCGATACAATAATATTCTCCATCGTTTTGTCCGTAATGGTTGTTGGTGTTCGACATCAATCATCTTCATACCTAATAAGAAATAAGAACCAACTCGTGTGCACAATCTGCAACCAAAATCACCTTCAATTCCGTCGATCGGAACACCAAATCGCCGGAGACAGTTAGGGCTTTTGATCGGAGACCCGATGTCGGACCACAGCACCGTTAGTACAGCCAGCATGCCTGATTTCAACCTACCTGATGAAATTCTATCAGTAATCCCTGCGGATCCGTTCGATCAGCTAGATCTTGCTCGGAAGATCACTTCAATGGCGCTTGCGTCACGTGTTTCGAAGCTGGAGGCGGAGGCGGTGAAGCTGAGGCAGAAGTTGAGTGAGAAGGATCGTGTGGTGATGGAGCTTGAAGAGAAGGTGTCGGAGCTTCAGCAGACGTGTCATAGTGTTCAGATGAGGTTGCAGATTGCGGTTGAGGATAATGTAATTCGGTTTTTGACTTTTTGGAGTATTGCTTGTGTTCATTGTTGTTGATTTCTTCATTTTTGTTTTTGCTGCTGTTTTTTAATGGATTAACCGTTTTTTTTGTTTGGTGAATGAAGAGGAAGGTTGTGGAGGAGAGAGATGCGTTGGCTGTGGCTGCTAAGAAATTAGGGCGCGATTTAGCTAAGGTTTGAATATTGCTTTATCTTCGTGTTTGCATTCTTAATTTTGGTTGATTTAACATTTGTGGTTCATATAATTTCTTATA
The DNA here is from genome assembly GCA_025215565.1 of Flaveria ramosissima. Classification (NCBI taxonomy): domain Eukaryota; kingdom Viridiplantae; phylum Streptophyta; class Magnoliopsida; order Asterales; family Asteraceae; genus Flaveria; species Flaveria ramosissima. The sequence continues at coordinate 77,001,828 of CM046039.1, read as the reverse complement.
TCATAACTGATGCTGATATAGCTGTTGCGCGTAGTTTTGATCGGAATTGTTTTCGTAGCTAGGTATTAATTTGAAAACTGATTATCTTTGTGTGGACTGTGGAATGATGTCTGTATAGCTCATGTGTGTTTAAGGTATATGTTTAGCTCTAGGGTTTGAAGTATGGTGCTATTGAAGCTTTGAAATTATATGTGTTAGCAGACGCCATTTGCAGTTTTGCACCTTTGCATATTGATATTGTTGCGCACCATGTCCAGAGACGAGGAACATTGCATTATTTTAGCATTTATTTTTTACATAGATGAATTTCTTTCTTATGTAGGCTCTTAGATTAGCTCTTGAAATAGACTTTTTAAAAACATTAAGTTGTTCATATATGTAGGCTCTTAGATTAGCTCTTGAAATGGTATAATTTCCCTTTTTTCAAAAGCTCAGATGATTGGGGATATAGTGACCCGCCCCTAAAACGTTTGAATGGACTAAGAGGTTTTAAAACAAATGTTAAAATGTTGTAGTTCGGGCTGTTTCAACATTTCAACAGAGACCATTTTCTACAGGGTGATGGAGAGATTATTAGAGCTATAGTTAGTTGCCTATGAAGCATCTGATTAATCACTATCCATTGTTTTCTCTCTATTTGAACTTGACTTATATTTTCAACTGAGTGTGCTGATTGCTTAATCGGAACTAATTTTTATACTTGGTATCAACCATCGACACTATAGTAATGGTGTAAGAGCTTATGGAATCTCCAATGCTATGACCCAAAAGTTCTCATCTATAACCTTTTACTTTTTTCTCATTCCTCTATCATTCTCCAGTTCAGTTTCCCGCATTAGATAGCTGCTGCAACTTTGTATGCTTTGTGTATGTGCACCTGTGTTGTTTACTCACTTGATTGGCTTCTTTTATAAATTATAATTTGCTAAAAACTGTCAGTATGCATATATTCATTGAAAGGGTAACCAATGCAGTTATCTGTGATGAAGGAACTTAGGATAATTTGACACATGATTTAAAAACCATTCTTTTTGCAATTATTTTGCTTCTCTTTAAAATATGGAAATGAGATAATTATATTTTTTGATTTGTATTCACAGAATTAATTTAATTTTTCTGTATTTGACAGCTTGAGGCATTCAAGCGGCAACTAATGCAGTCATTGAACGAAAACGATTCAAATGTAAGATTGTTGTACCTTTATTCTGTCTTCTCTTCTTTCATGCATTTCATGGGTCTGCTCATGCATGCCCTAATCAATTATAAACTCCTATTTCTTCTGAACCAATTATAACTTTTCAATATATCGCAGCCTCATCCGGCAGCAACTGTAGACTTAGGCACCTATGATCAATCTGCTCCCAAAGCTTATCCAGTGAAAGGTAAATCTTAAGTTTGATTGGATTATTTTTCAATTGTTTTTCTTCTCAGATAAGCGATTATGTTTGTGGGTATTCTCTTTGTTTGCAAATATATTGTTTCATGTCTTTTGTAGAGGTGGAAAAACCGGCAGATTGGGTGGGTGGGACCTGGATAACATATTAACATATCAAACTTTGTGTGGATTGAAACTTGTTTTTAGTACAAGTCAAAACAGGTTGGGTTGGGTTGACCTATAAACATTTTTATTAACTTTTTTATGGATGGTTAATGAGTTTGATATGTTCAAAAACTACGCTATTACTTATTACGGCAATTATGTATTTTTGTAAAAAATAAAAACAGTTTAGTAGACTGAACGGATTAAAAATACACTCTGGCTAAGGTTGTAATTTGCTTTACTGATGTTACTCATACCCTGCAGAAGAGGAGACAAATGGCTATAGAAGGCACCATTCTTATAGTGGTTCTATTGATAGTGGAAACATACATGATGACGGTACTAAAACTCTGTATTTATAATTCTCGATTGAGTGTCGTATGGCTCCCACTTAATCTCTAGTAATGCTAATAGAATATAATTTTTCTTCCGATCACAGTCTCGAAGCTTGCCAGTCAAAGGTTTTCTCTGACCCCGTACATGAGCACACGTGTAACTCCATCTGCAACCCCCAAAACAATCTCTGCAAGTGTGTCTCCTAGAAGGTATTCTGCTTCTGGTGCTACATCCCCAACAAAATATAAATATGATGGTCGTACCTCAATGTCGTCATGGTACCCCTCAAGTCAGCAATCTTCAGCTGGAAACTCTCCTCCTCGTGGGCCCCCAATACCAGGTTTGAAGGCATTACACCTTAGCAAATTCTAATAACTTGAATAGACGCTAAAAATGTTTTGTTTTAGTTTTATTATGTTTATGTGGATATGTATCTCACATGACTTCTTTTTGAAGGCCGTGCTACTAAGATTGATGGAAAGGAGGTCTTCCGTCAAGCAAGGTGAATCATCTCTACAATAAAATCCCAGATTGTTTTATGCATTGGAATAATCTGATTTAGTTTTAGACAATTTATTAGGATGTCTTTTAAGTGGCTATTAATTGAGAAATGCTAAATATCTCTCTCAGGAGTCGACTATCTTATGAGCAGTTCAGTGCTTTTTTAGCAAATATAAAGGAGTTAAATGCTCAGAAGCAATCTCGTGAGGTGCGTAGTACATCTTCTGTTGTCATGTTGATTGACCTCCCATTAATCTAATTATTATCATTGTCCTGCTCTGTCTTTTCAGGAGACTTTGAGGAAGGCGGAAGAAATATTCGGGTCTGATAACAAGGATCTTTATCTATCATTTCAAGCTCTACTAACTCGCAACAAACAATGAGTTATCATTGGTTGAGATACATTCTTTAAATAAGCGTGAGTGCCCTGCTTTCGCGCGTGTTATTTTAGTTTGAATGTAGAGGTGGCAAATCGGGCAGGTTGGGTAATGGTCTAAGCGATTGGGGGTGATCTGATGTACCTTTGGCCCAGTAAAGATTATTATATAAGTAATCTGTGTTGAATATGATCACAATAACAATGTAAGAAGTAAATTACACAATGGTTTACTTAAAATTACGGATTTCGTCTTTTATTTTAAAACTTACATATATAGCCCTTATTTTTGAAACTTGTTACACAAACAGTCTTTTATTTAGATGGTTATTGAAAAGCCCAGTAAATCTTATTCATGTGTAGCTCACCTCTACTGGTCCGCAATCTCCCTCTCTCAAATATATAAAGCCCATACCAACACAAACGGTCTTTTATTTAGATGGCAAAAATAACCATTTCACTCGAATCTTAAAAGTATAAAGCCCATACTAACCCCCCACACATCCTGGTCTGCAAAACACTAATTTAAACTGAAACCTACCTTGGAAATCCAAAACCAGGAGTGAAATGGAGGCCCTGCACAGATACAAATCAAACACATGAACGTAATGCAAACCTCTCTGGACAAGGGTTAACTATCTGTGTAATTCTTGAACTAAAAGAACCTGATCCTTAATTTTCAGGAGACCAAAACGACAATTCATGTATTTAAAGATTTACTCTAATGTAATAAGCTTCCTAGTAAAACAAATTTAACTTGTATGTAGTAAACGTACTCTTTGGGCGACTTTCAACCCCGTTTTCCCCTGTTTATTTTAACCAAAATTTTGAATTTATTCATTTGATCTGTTTGATATAGTACATAGCCTGAATCAGCCCATTCATAAATAAATGGGATGAAGTTGCCACCTCTGCTGCATTAGTCTTCCCAACAATTATATAATTTGACTTTTGTCTCCTTTTCATCCTAATAGGATTATGAGGTTTAAGAATCACTTGAAATGAAGAGCTACGGATTAAACCATCTAATTGGGAAGCTAAAGGCTGTTTAGGTTTAGTCTGACCTGAGTTCATCCTGTATGATGTGTAAATTACTGAACATCTTAATCTTCACCATGACCAATAAACCAATGGCCTGTTTCAATTACTTATTGCAATGTCTAAGTTTAATTTTTTCTTTTTTATATTTGGGTTAAAGTTTTTTGTATAAAGCTTTCATTGTCTTCTTTTGAAATAGGTTTCAAGTGGTCATATGCATGTGTTTCACTTTTGATCTTTAATCCCTCATCACTCATATATTGTGTGTCCCATCTGTTTTTGAAGAATTTTCTCCTAAGATCTGATGAGATATTCTCTGAGTTTCAATCTTTGAATTGATCTTGTTTGAATTTGGAATAATTTTATTACATTCAAAGGCAAATTTAACTTTTTCCAAATTGAGTTAAAACTTTTTTTCATGGTAATTTAATGCTTGTCAATTCCCTCTTCTGCTTTATTCTATCTTTAAATTTCCATTCCTTATTTCTATTACTTTGAACACTTTTGGTTGAACTGCTAATACGTTTCGCTAAATGGTCGTTCGGTCACGGGTCAATTTCAATGGTTCGTGGGGTGGCATGTTTATTTGAAAAAAAACACATTCAGGTGTATTTTATGTCACTACTTACACTCACTTGGTATGTTATAGAAATTTGTGTTATTAGGGTGTAAAGTTGTAACTATATAGTAATGCAAAAAGTTAAAAATAAAAAATAAGATTTGCGGGTCATATCTGTATCTATGTCAAACCATGAACATACAAGTTGTGTTTGGGTTTGTATATGTGACATGATTGTAGATACATAAACTAGGAACATGATCTGTTTAACACCATTACGTGTAATAAACTCAAGTAGATTAAAAGTGAACATGCTTATTGGTGAGATATTTAGGATTAAATTGGTATAAAGGTGTTAGTATTTTGAGATACGATTACTGTACTATAAGAATAAGATCAAATTTGATTGCTAGTGTGTTGATAACATAACATAAATCTTATTCAAGCTGATGGGATTTAGTGACAAGTAGTTTAGGTTGACAGTTTACCCATAAAACTATTAAATATTAAGGTATCGACTATAAATAAAAGCTATGCTTCTGCGGTAACAATCTAAGTTTTTAAAACAATACGATCTATGGAGCTATACGTATAAAAGTACCCACCGTATAAAGTTCTTTGATTTAACCTGTTAGGAATAATTCAAAACCCAAATCGACTAATTCACAAGTATGTCGAAACCTACAATTCTCGAGTCTATATTATCTCATTAATGAAGCATTTAGAAGCCGACCCGATTGAACATATATGTATCAACTATAAATATGTGCTGCATAAAGATAGGCTGATGATAAAGAAAGTGATACTATGTTGTTGAATGCAGAATATATATGTAGAATTACTATTGTTTACATATAAATGTTATTATCTGTTTGTCCTTTTGTGTGTATGTTAATGAACAAAATCTTACAACTTTAGATTTGATGCTAATTCCAAAATTCACTTTCTCAAGGCAATATGTATCTTCACCAGCTATTGTTGTAACCCTCACCAAATAAGCTGCAGCCAAACACACTAAAATTGATCTCATTTTTCTTCTTTGATTTGATTTAGACTATGGCATATCTTTTTGCAGCCCACTAAACTATTGTTTTTGTTAGACATGACTGTTTGTTCTATGAGATCTTGAACTGAATGACTTGTTCTTTTGACCGTCTTTGACCAACTCTCGTGTCGGATTCTACGTGTAGGGTCATCGTGTTAGGAACTTGACACGTCCTAGGTTTATACAAACCAATTAACAAATGTTTTGGGTGTACAAAGTAATAATAGATGATGGTATGGGATTACTCATCATTCACTATTACAATGTTAATTAAACATAGGGAGAGTTAAATACCCTGAAACATGATCATAAAGCTTAATAGAACAATCAAGGGTTCTTTTAGAACTTTAATCATAAGTAGCTTAACACTTTTGAAGGAATGTTCGCTATAATCTATAATAAGATCAACTTACAGTAACTCGTCGGAAAAGACAACCACATGGTTATGTGACGTGATTTACTGTGTTTGGTTATGGTTATAGTTACAGTCATGGTTATGTGATAATACTTCATACACTTGCGCCGTCTTCTACAAATTCTTAGATTTTAACGCCCTTGGAGTTACCTGATAAAAACTATGTCAACTTTGGTTGACCTGTATAGAACTCTTAATTTTAATTTAATAATTAGTGTGATAACTATTATTCTTGGAAACTAAAATTTTTTATGTCCACTTACTCTCTGAAAAAGACAAAACTATAGTTTTTTTTTTCTTCAATAATTTAGTGTTTTGATGTTGATTATCGTGTCTTTCTAGACCTGTTTACATTTGAGAGTCGATAATCATAAAACGAATAGCATTGATGCGTCGTTAGACATACATTCGGGGTTGATAGCTATGAAAAACTGTCGATGTTTGTCACGAGTTTAGTGTTTTGATGTTGATTATCATGTCTTTCTAGATCTGTTTACATTTTAAGAGTGGAAAAAACGAACCGCAATGATGCCTTGTTAGACATACATTCGGGCTTGATAGTGATGGCAATGGCAATGAGATAGGAAACACAGGCACCTGATACCCTTGTAAATCTCATCAATCTGCTTTTGCATGCTTTGTGAAGTGTCAGGCATAACTTAAGTAACAAGAGTTGTTTCAAATTTACTTGTTGAGACCTAAAGTTAATTCATAGCGGCTTCATAAGTAAATATGATAAAGTAGTATACCAAATTAACAAATTTATAAAGAAGTTTGAATATTGTAAATTTAAACATATGTGAAAGAATAATATTGAAATGATGATATCATGTTAGCAGTGTTTCGTAAAACTGAATTGAACTGTCTTTATATGAGTCGGTTGATTTTGATGCTGATTGTGAACTGTATTTGTGATTAGACCTGAATTTTTAAAAAGAAAATTGTTATTTCTTTCTCTAATCTCATTTACTAGTTTAAGTTTCATAGTTCACTTCTTTTAGAACTCATATATTATTATATAATAATTTCATCTCTAGATTAATTAATATTATATACACATATAAAAATAATTTTATACTTTATTTTAGATTCATTATTTATATAGTTTTAAACTTTAAAATATATTTTACGTTTTTTTCAGAATAGCTAAATCGCGCTTTGTCTATTGTAAAAGTTGAAGAGTTGAACTCAATGATATAAGAAAAAAGACAATTCCTATACATAATATATTGTTATACTACAAGTTCTTTGGTTGATGTATTATGTAATCTTGTTTTTAAAACAGATAATATAAGTTAGAAATTTTGCATATTTTTTTAGAACAAGAACTCATACACCGATCTACTTTTACTACTACTAAACCAACACCTAATCTATCCCATGACAGAATTTAAACCATAACCTTCATTCCGAAACTCAAGAGCCTGTTAAATGGTAAGATACTTAATTAATTTTTTTGAATAGTTAGGTTATAGTATATAAAGATTACAAGTAATCCTAGAAATCTAAACCATAACACTAATAACATATTCCAATGCTTCTCTGTAGTTGAAGTGAGAGAAACATGAAGCCCAGACTGTAAAAACAAATAAAAACCAATAATCATAAAGTAAACATACTTTAATCGACTCAAAATCCTAAACTTTTGGCGATAAATCCATATTGTGCTTGATATTTTTAGCTATAATACTTTGATTGTGTTATTCATAATTTGCTTGACCGTGCCATCCATAGCCTTTGAAAACAATTGCATAGCATTGGACCCTAGTCCTAGTCGCCAAAAGTAGGTGTCGGTCTCTTGAAATTATAAATGAAGGGATGTGATCCGTAGATCTAAAAAGAAAAAGAAAGCAAAACCGGCGACCATGATCAGACGAAAGTATCTTAGATCTCTAAATTAATAGATAAGATCCGTAGATCTAAAAAAATAATAAATTAATCATACTGCAGTTTGAGATTTGTGGCCTAAATAAAACTAAAAAGTGACGGCTTTCCAACAAAGGCTAATCAGATTGTGGCGGTTTCGATGGTGAGATTTATCAAAAAAAAAAACATTAGATAAGCGGTTTGAGTTTTCAACTGAGAACAAAATTTTATTCCATGAAAACTAGAAAATAGAAAAAGAAGCGAAACAAAAATTAAAGGTGGGACAAAGCGGCAGCGGCAGTGCCGCCCCGTCTAGCGTTTGAAGTTGGTGGCTACGACTAGTGTTTATATGTATGAGAAAAAAAAAAAGAGAGGTTCAGAGCCCTAAAACTTTAATACCTTATTATGTGATAAGATACTGAATTAATTATATTGAATAGTTAGATTATATATATATATATATATATATATATATATATATATATATATATATATATATATATATATATATATATATATATATATATATATATAAATCACAAACAAACATAAAAATCTAACTAGACATGTTAGCTTATACTAATAAACAATAATTACTAATAACTTATTCTAATAAAAATTCACCTAGGTGGAGCTAGGATTGCATTAACTTTGCATATTAATCGGTTATGTTAGAACCAATGATTCTTAACGCAAGTGTTTAATGTAAGGTACCAAAGACAAAAAAATGTCGGGAGATCATGGGTTCAAATCCCACTTTAAGCAAAATGTTTAACGTTGAGCCAGTAAGTTTTTTCAGCAATGAGTTTTCTCATTAGGGGGTTGGGGGTGCGGTTCCAGCTAAAAAACAGAAATAAATCTGATTAAAATAAAAACTATCGTTCGAATCAAGGCCGTAAGTTTGCCGTTAAAAAAAATATTTATGTTAGAGTGGTAAGTATGAAAGTGAGGTTGGGTAGGGCACGTGCTAGATTCTAAGTCTAGGAATTAGGTCAGATATCTTTTCAAACTAGAAGGTGGTCTAGTGGGGGTGCCTGTACCTCAACGTTACTCTTCACTCTTATTTCTTCGAATCCTATTCATTAATTTCTTCATCCTCCGATAAAACATTACTACTTCGTATCTGTACTCATATTAAATTTTGACAGTTTTGTCGGAATAACATAGTTTATTTACGTGTGACATGATTACTCGAGACGAGTTGAAATAATGAAATCAGTCGGATCAATTTGTCGTGATTCAACTATATAGAAGTCGATCATTCACCTATCTCAAGTTACCTATATGACTAAATTTTACTAATGATATATATAATGAAATATTCTTGCCATGTATCAATTTGTAACTTATTTTCTTGCGCCATCTCTTATTCTACTCTTAAAATATTTTCTACATATACGTACAAATTAACTTTTTTTAAGTATAGTTCATAATATCCATGGAAATTCTTAAAGTTTTAAATTTTTATATATAAATAGAAAGTTTACTATACAAAGTGTTTTTTTAGAAGTGTATGAAATTATAACAACCATTGATTCAAAGGATGAACGGTTCAGATTGAAGATGAAATAATCACGCAAAAAAATATATTTTGACGGCTAGTTTGGAAATAACCATAATTGTTGACTTTTTTTTATCAAATTCCCTAAGTTTTTTTAAATGCGTATAACTTTTTTTTATGACATTATTTTTTCTTAAAAAAATTACACCATAAAATTATAAAATCAAGAATTTTATTCTCTTTACTTTGAGTATAGTATTGTTATATATATTTTTTAAAAAAGTCAACAATATTAAAGAAAAATCTATTTGTTGTCCGTATAACTTGTGTGACTATTAACTACGTAATTATGAACATACCTTGCGTAATTTTCATATAACTTGCGTAACTTTCATATAGCTTACGTAACTATAAATATAACTCGGGTAATTATTTTTTATAACATAAGTAATTTTACTTTGCATAATAATAAATATAACTTCCGTGATAATAAGTTTAACTCGAGTAATTATGAATATAATTTGTGTAATATTATGTATCTTATATGCGTAATTGGGGTGCGGACAAAATTACCCCTCCGCCAAAAAAAACACGTGTCAAGCCCTGGTGTCTTCATACGCTTCGCACGTAAATTACATTTTGTATAGCAAATTGGCTCTATATATAATAAGTGGTTCAATTGAAAACCCTCTCATTTTATAAGCACTCATTAACCCATTTACACCAATAGTAGTTTGACACATCAGCACTTGAGAATCTTTACACGAAGAGTAGTTTTGTCATTTCCTCATATTCCAGCATTTAACGATGGCAGCCCTTACCAAGATGTCTTCCTCGTATACGTAGTTACAGACATTTCTTCCTCGTACAAAGAGACTTCAGTCCCAAAAGTACATTACACCTTGTCCAAAGTACTATGGAGTTACAGAGATGTGTTTCTATATCTTTCGGACTTTCCCCACTAATTTTTACAAATGACTCTTTCTATTGAGAAACCTATATTTTTTCTCGATTCTTCATCCGGTTATCTTTATTACTCAAGCTTTAATGGGTGGTGGGGATGTCCACGACGTTGGTTGTTGTTCTATAAAGGTTCTCGACGATGTTATGGAGGATGAGAACATTGATACTGTCGCTGGCGAGCTTCCTATGCGTTTCATTAGGATTGATGTTAGAGGTGTTTCTATTCTCTTGAAAACCCTAATGGAACATGTGTTTTTTTGGATGAAACCTACGAATATCCATGTATTACATTACACGATTGGTGTAAATGTAGAACATACCTGTATCTGGTGTGAAATAGGTTGTAATATGTGCAAACACCTATTGTAGGTGTAATATAATTTTATCATTTTAATATTTTTTTGGCATTATGTGTACATCAGTGGTGTAAACTTTACAATAACGTAGGAGGAACATGTCGTTTTTGTTATATATTTTTTTATATCTTTAGTGTAAATGTAGTACAATCTAATGCATAATGTGTATATTGGTAATGTAACTCATTTTACACATATAGTGTTAATCTAATTTTTGTATCAATGTTACATTAGTGTAAATGTTGAACATACAACCTACCCGTCATAGGTGTAATACTTGCTTCTTTTTTAATTGTTTGGCATTATTTGCATATTATTGGTGTAAACTTTAAAAAAATGTTACTAATAAGGTTATCCTAGTGAAATATTAACTTGTGTAACTTATATATTTTTGGATGTTATACAACCGCAACATACTCTTTTCTACTATTTAAATAACTCATGTTAAAATATGTAAGTATGCTTACCTAATACAATCCTCCATGTTTCTTTTATAGGTACTCATTCTGCTTTAGTTTATGAAATAGAAAATGGTACCCGTTACTGGTCCCGTGATGTTAAACAGGATAAAAGGCCAGTGGTTGTTATGATTTTCTCAAACCAGGAATATGTTGTTAAGATGTACAATTTTTATGTGGAAGCATCTGGTTTTGGCATTCGTGTTGGTGGGTTTAAGAGATGGAAAGGAGAGATCACCCATGTAACATCCGGCATTTTCAAGTTATAAACCCGAACCCGAACTAAAATCGAACTATCTTACGATATGAATTTCTTTATTTAACTTATTTTATTTATATTAATGAATTATATAGATTAGACGTGTAGTTTAAATTGATTTGTTCAATTTATCATTTAAACAACTTATAATAACTTGTTGATTTATAAATAATTCTTTTTCATAAAATTATAAACTTTATTAATCATGCTACAACAAATAACTAAATGGAAAAGACTTATTAAAACTTATAAAGTTATAAAATGAATTTTATTATACTTATAAAGTTTTATAAGTAATTATGAATTTTAAATATTGAAAATACGTAATCAAATTATAAAGTTACAAGTTTTATAAAAGTTATAAAGATTAACAAATAAATAATTTGATTGATTATTCAAATTGGTTTTATAAAGTCTATAAATATTTTATAAAAAAAAAGTTGTTAAAATTATAGTCTTCAAGAATTTAAATTTTAAATTATAATTATTCTTTTATTTATTTAAATTATTTAATTTTATATTTATTTAAAATTCCAATCATAACCCCCTTTTAAAAGACTTATAAATCACCATTAACACCATTCATAACCTCCTCCTAACCTCAAGTATAAAAGCAAGGCTTAGGCCTCACTTTTCATTTGCTCATTCTCTAAAAATTTCACTCTCATATCTTTCTTTCATCTATTGGTTATGAACAATCTGAAGAATTTTATTTTACAAGAGATTTCAAGAACTCTTAATACTAAGGTAATCTTTTATTGCTTTTATATTATACATTTTAATCATCCTACCATCCAATTATTTTCATGACTTTATGTTCTTACTATTATTCTTTCTTCTACTAAATCTCCATTTATTTTAATCATTAACATTTTAATAATCACTAACCTTATAACGATCACTAACATCCCTAAATTAAGCTAACAACATACTAACATAAACAAAGAATCCCGTTTGCATATGGACGGCTATGCCGCCGCATTCGGTTATTCAACAAGATTATTTTTCTAAATGATGGCTATGCCAAAGACTTAGAATATTTTTATAACTCAAATAAAGACTAATATATCATATATCAATATAATAAATTTACACTAACCCGTTTCATGCTTTAACGATTTTAAAAGTGCACATAAGTGCCTTACTACAATTATGGCAGAATATAGTCTTACTTCAAACGACCATAACTTGATCATAACAAATTAAATTTCGGTAAACTCAGACTCCAGTGTTAAGTTCATTGAATTAACTTTTCAACGACAGTTTATACGTCTTCAAACTCAATCGGACGACTCAACAATAGCCTTTACAAGATAAGTGCGCATTTCAGCACCTTCTGTCTTGTGCTGCTTGTTTGACCTATTTAAAGATCTTTTCATAAAATTGTTTCTGAATGAAAGTTGTCCGGGAGACTTTGAACTAGTCAAGTATAAATTTTTATAATTTTATGAAGCCGTTTGCTATTTTAAAAACCTGTTCAAACACGTATCAAACATTCTGTTCAGAATCTAAAATTGGTACAATAATCGTTTATCAATCTACCTTTCGCTTATTGGTATTCCTAAGCGTCCTAACTTCTCGTAATGAATCCCAAACTCAATTTATTGTTTCTTTTTATCATTTAGGACATCACCTTTTACTCTTAAACATCCAAGCTTTCTTATGTACTCTACAACCATCACTATTATTGTGAGTTTTCCATGTGAGTATTTCCATACCCCTTTTCTTATTTTCACACTTTGGGGTGAAACATGTTAACTTATACTATTGCACTTGTAAACTTATTTGAGACTTGTAAACCTATGGCAATTCATCTTGTAAAGTTGTAGTTAGTTGAACTTTTGTGGTTACCATGTTATGGCGTTATATGTACAATCATTAACTATTGCTAGCCCAGCGAAGTCATAGATCTATGGGTAAGACAAGCCTGCTTGGTTGATCCAAGTACACTTAGCTGATCGTATATACTTTTAACGTTTGAGACTTGTAAAACTTTGTCGAGGTTTGATTGTTGCATTGTTCATAACATCCCTAATCACTTTATTCACTAACTTATGACTTGAATTGCCATCTTTTATATACTTATGTATTGAAAACTATGGAATGCTCACCAACATTTTTATGTTGACCTTTTATTTTTAACATGTTTCAGGAATACCCCAAGTATGTGTTCTACTCTTTGAAGCTTATCACATCTAGGATTGGACCTAGAGATAAAATGAAAGATCATGTTATTTGTAGCATTTGTATATGATGTATTCTTTGTTGAAACTTTTGTTTGTAATGTTATTAATGAAACTTATGAATAATATATTTGGAATTAATAAATAGCGTTATGTGGCTGTGAACAATCGTAACCCTCACATCTCGACGTTTCCGCCGTCAAGGTTGGGGTGTGACAGATTGGTATCAGAGCCCATAACTATAGGGATTTAGGTTATTAGAAATGGTGACCTAGACTATAGTTGCATGAACCTCATAGAAAGATCCTTATACCTTTGTGCTTACATGTTGTTTGCATGCTACATAATGCTATGCATTTTGTGCAACTTGATGCCTTAGCATAGGATTGCCTTATGTATGCTTAAACTTAGTTACTTGTCTCCCTAAACTTAACTTTGACTCTTTGACCCTCCCCGACAAATGAACTTCCTAAACCTATTCTCAACGACATGTGGAATCTACACTTATCATCTGGGTTCAATTCCTTAGACTCTATGTCTAATCTATGAAAATCTCATCAAGGTTTTGATTTTATAAACCAAAGAAATTTGTATGACACATAGACACCTGTATTCTAGATTTCCTGGCAAAAGGCCTTCGGGCTAAGGCAAGCATATCGTATAAATCTCATTGTGAGACCAGTTATGCTTACCTGGGGATTTCTGGGATGAGTGATAAACTATGGTCAACATACACAAGTCTCTATGGCAAATGGGTCAATTTACCTTGACGTGTCAACGATTCCAAACGGTAATGCGTTACCAAATGGAACCATCCCCTTTGTGTCTTAAAAATCCTTGATTTTCTTGAACTGGTTTATCATCAAAGTTTCAATAACTTCTCATTTTTTAACATATATAATGTTCCTGTTAATATTGAACCCATTCTACATTTCAACTCCTACATTTAAACACCGTTACGCGTTGAGCGTTTCATGTAACTATTTCTATATCTTGACCAACGTGAACATGGATCTTAATATACCCAAAGATATTGGGAATCTAAACCGAATGGTCATCAAAAACTTTAAACCGTTACTTATGGTTCTCAAGTGATGTGTCCCATAACTAAGAACATGCAATGCTATAGGTGGAATTCCTACATCTCGAGATACTTTGTCTAGGCAAAGTGTAAATGGTGACTTGACTCGATCATTGAATCCATTTACTTGACTCGAAACCCTTGAGATGAGTGATCGCTTATAAGTACGCATGTCTTTAATAAGGTTATGGTTGACCTCATGTCTTGAGGAGTTCATGTATTTCCTTCAATTATGAATCGAATGTTCACATCTCGTCGTGGTGTTGAATCACTCTTGTCATTGATTTAGCCTTCCTGATTTAAACCATTCAAGATTTGAACACCATCATAACTAATTCTGTTACCTCGAACTTTGACCTTAAATTTTGTAAGCATGATTTCCCTTTTGTTACATTAATGTAACTTGAAATTTTCTGAATTTTTAATGGATATTCTCTTCCTTTCGTTGCTAAGTCGAACTTCATACCGTTTGCACCATGGGAGATGCAAGAGTTGCAAGTCAACCTATGACTAAGAACACTCGTATCTCCTAAATTCTAACTCATCAAAACAGGGGTGATTCCCTTACTTTGATGATTCTTTATTTGTTTCGATAAATGGTTTCAAATTGTGATTTATAAAATTTCATCCTTTGGATCGGGGTGATTTCCTTATCCCGAGGATTGACTTCAATTATTTTCTTTGGAATGGCATTTCACAAATGACATGATCTCACCAAAATAGGATTGAAACCCGTACTTTGGTGACAAATGTCAATCTTCGATTGTTTTCTTGCTATTATGAAATTCAATCATCAAGATAGGCGTGAATTCCATACCTTGATGATAATATCATCTTTATTAATTGTATTTGTACAAATGAGACGACTTCATCAAAGTAGGAGTGAATTCTGGATTTTGATGAAGAAGTTCATCTTGTTATATTTTGTTTTTGTAAAACTTCACCGTGAAGATAGGAGTGATTTCCCTTACCTTAATGGGGAGTTACCTCGTCTTGTTTCCGTGGATCCTCAACAATGAGTTAGGATCGAACTTTTTGATTTGGTAAGTTAGGAGTCATACTTTGGGAAATACACCATCAAGCTAGGAGTGAAAACCACACCTTGGTGGCTATTCTCCTTTCTTGATCTCAAACTTACCAAAGTTTTAATCACTTGACAAGAAACATGTAGTAACTTGAAGGGAGAATCAATGTTAGTGTTTCGACCTATCAAGCCAAAGCATGATTTCTGAACTTGAAAGGAGACCCGATCGCTCTAGGTTAATTTTGATTCCGAGCTTGGAGCATTTAAATTCTTAAATCGATTCCATTCCTTTTTTTTCTCAAGTTTTGATTTGATCTAGCTACATGGAACCATTTATTCCTTACTTATCGACTTTGATTTTGAGTTATCATCAAAACTTGATTGCGCGATGGTAGCCTTCTTAAACAATCTTTCTGCTAAATAAAGACATTATCAACTTGTGTTCATGTTTTCTAGACACACAAATGTTCTCAGCTGTGCTTAAGGGTTTGATGAACCGCATGTGCAAGCCGTACTTGGAACGCTGTTTGTCATTGCCTTTATCATCGATATTCTGAATTATTGAAATTCCAATCCGATCATGAACGACGTCTTGTTTAACTCTTTACCCATAATTAAAAAATGCAATTCCCATTATAATGAACTCCTAATTTTGAAAATCTCTAAATCTCTATCTTGTTTACGACTCACGAGACTTGTTATTCATTCCGATGTGGACAAAGATGATCATGAATTTCCGTGATTGGTATCCATGGTTTGGCATAAAGGAATTGTTGACGTAGCTGGGTATATGTTCAAATTGCCTTGTACTTCTTGATGTCCTTTGGTGCATTATTGACCTATTGGCTTGTTTCTTCATTGATTTTGGCCTCCTAAATCTTAAACACATTATCCCAAATCTCTTAACGACCCTTAATAATCTTTTTCGAATGACTTCCCCTCAAATCCACCCTTATCCTGAAAATCTATTACAATGATGTCCTCATTCTGAATTGAATCTCTAACCTTAACGAACACAATCCTTATATCAGCGTTACACTAGTTAAGCTTGAAACCTTAATGGTATAAGTAGACAAGAATCAATCATCTAAGATCTATGTTAAAGTTATTACTTGAGAAGCTTTTATATTCCATCCAAAAACATCCTAAACTTATCTCTGAGTCTCGTGTCACACCAATACTGCGTGACAAAACCTTCCCGAATGTCTTGAACCATTTAAGGTACAAACATTTATTAATTAAAAATTTTAGATTAACAATCTTGTAACCTTTGTCAAGGAGCACATGAAATCATAAATAATAAACTTAACAAACTTAAGCATACCATCCCATCATAACTAAACTCATTTGAATTTAAACGTTCCAAGTGTCACTTGCGAATGTGTCATGAAATCCAAGTCTCCTCACATCCTTGAAATTAGTCTTCTTGTGATTAAATTTCGGGACGAAATTTCTTAAAGTAGGGGAGACTGTAACATCCGGCATTTTCAAGTTATAAACCCGAACCCGAACTAAAATCGAACTATCTTACGATATGAATTTCTTTATTTAACTTATTTTATTTATATTAATGAATTATATAGATTAGACGTGTAGTTTAAATTGATTTGTTCAATTTATCATTTAAACAACTTATAATAACTTGTTGATTTATAAATAATTCTTTTTCATAAAATTATAAACTTTATTAATCATGCTACAACAAATAACTAAATGGAAAAGACTTATTAAAACTTATAAAGTTATAAAATGAATTTTATTATACTTATAAAGTTTTATAAGTAATTATGAATTTTAAATATTGAAAATAAGTAATCAAATTATAAAGTTACAAGTTTTATAAAAGTTATAAAGATTAACAAATAAATAATTTGATTGATTATTCAAATTGGTTTTATAAAGTCTATAAATATTTTATAAAAAAAAAGTTGTTAAAATTATAGTCTTCAAGAATTTAAATTTTAAATTATAATTATTCTTTTATTTATTTAAATTATTTAATTTTATATTTATTTAAAATTCCAATCATAACCCCCTTTTAAAAGACTTATAAATCACCATTAACATCATTCATAACCTCCTCCTAACCTCAAGTATAAAAGCAAGGCTTAGGCCTCACTTTTCATTTGCTCATTCTCTAAAAATTTCACTCTCATATCTTTCTTTCATCTATTGGTTTTGAACAATCTGAAGAATTTTATTTTACAAGAGATTTCAAGAACTCTTAATACTAAGGTAATCTTTTATTGCTTTTATATTATACATTTTAATCATCCTACCATCCAATTATTTTCATGACTTTATGTTCTTACTATTATTCTTTCTTCTACTAAATCTCCATTTATTTTAATCATTAACATTTTAATAATCACTAACCTTATAACGATCACTAACATCCCTAAATTAAGCTAACAACATACTAACATAAACAAAGAATCCCGTTTGCATATGGACGGCTATGCCGCCGCATTCGGTTATTCAACAAGATTATTTTTCTAAATGATGGCTATGCCAAAGACTTAGAATATTTTTATAACTCAAATAAAGACTAATATATCATATATCAATATAATAAATTTACACTAACCCGTTTCATGCTTTAACGATTTTAAAAGTGCACATAAGTGCCTTACTACAATTATGGCAGAATATAGTCTTACTTCAAACGACCATAACTTGATCATAACAAATTAAATTTCGGTAAACTCAGACTCCAGTGTTAAGTTCATTGAATTAACTTTTCAACGACAGTTTATACGTCTTCAAACTCAATCGGACGACTCAACAATAGCCTTTACAAGATAAGTGCGCATTTCAGCACCTTCTGTCTTGTGCTGCTTGTTTGACCTATTTAAAGATCTTTTCATAAAATTGTTTCTGAATGAAAGTTGTCCGGGAGACTTTGAACTAGTCAAGTATAAATTTTTATAATTTTATGAAGCCGTTTGCTATTTTAAAAACCTGTTCAAACACGTATCAAACATTCTGTTCAGAATCTAAAATTGGTACAATAATCGTTTATCAATCTACCTTTCGCTTATTGGTATTCCTAAGCGTCCTAACTTCTCGTAATGAATCCCAAACTCAATTTATTGTTTCTTTTTATCATTTAGGACATCACCTTTTACTCTTAAACATCCAAGCTTTCTTATGTACTCTACAACCATCACTATTATTGTGAGTTTTCCATGTGAGTATTTCCATACCCCTTTTCTTATTTTCACACTTTGGGGTGAAACATGTTAACTTATACTATTGCACTTGTAAACTTATTTGAGACTTGTAAACCTATGGCAATTCATCTTGTAAAGTTGTAGTTAGTTGAACTTTTGTGGTTACCATGTTATGGCGTTATATGTACAATCATTAACTATTGCTAGCCCAGCGAAGTCATAGATCTATGGGTAAGACAAGCCTGCTTGGTTGATCCAAGTACACTTAGCTGATCGTATATACTTTTAACGTTTGAGACTTGTAAAACTTTGTCGAGGTTTGATTGTTGCATTGTTCATAACATCCCTAATCACTTTATTCACTAACTTATGACTTGAATTGCCATCTTTTATATACTTATGTATTGAAAACTATGGAATGCTCACCAACATTTTTATGTTGACCTTTTATTTTTAACATGTTTCAGGAATACCCCAAGTATGTGTTCTACTCTTTGAAGCTTATCACATCTAGGATTGGACCTAGAGATAAAATGAAAGATCATGTTATTTGTAGTATTTGTATATGATGTATTCTTTGTTGAAACTTTTGTTTGTAATGTTATTAATGAAACTTATGAATAATATATTTGGAATTAATAAATAGCGTTATGTGGCTGTGAACAATCGTAACCCTCACATCTCGACGTTTCCGCCGTCAAGGTTGGGGTGTGACAACCCATACACATTGGTTTGTAATAAATTCTACAAGCCTAAGGGAAAACGTACTGAGTCCCTTGAGGGTACTTCTTTGGTTGGACCTCCTGGTAGTTCATTCAAGTTATCAATTGTAAGGCTCTTATTAGGTTTAAGGCAATAAAAGGTTCCGCGAATTATATCTTATATGACTTCTTAGAGAAGCATAACCATGAGTTGTATTCTTCACATGATATGGACCTGATTCGTAAAGGAAGGGATTTGAAGTTTTAAGATGTTAAATTTATTCATTCTATGAGCTTACATAGAGTTAGGGCTACTTTAGGTCATCGATTGCATTTAGTAGCAAAACACATACAAAAATGTTGCACGTGACATACGCATATTCATTGGTGATAGAGATGTTTAGTAGTTATTAAGCAAGCTGGAAGAATGTGCTTCTAACCTACCTAATTTCTCTTTTGATTATCTTCATGATGGCCGTGTTGAAAGTTATTTTTTAGGATGATAATGTATCAAGGACCAGTTATCAAATGTTTGGTGATGTTGTAGCATTTGATGCAACATATTCAACCAAAGTGTCTAGGGTTGAGTTAATGGGTTCTTTCAATTTCATTGTGTTTTCAAAGGAACTAAACTCTATACATATACATATACATATACATATACATATACATATACATATACATATACATATACATATACATATACATATACATATACATATACATATACATATACATATACATATACATATACATATACATATACATATACATATACATATACATATACATATACATATACATATACATATACATATACATATACATATACATATACATATACATATCTTATTTATTACGAGGGTGTTTGGAGTTTATAACTTCATATAGGCTATTGTGTTTCTATATATGTAATATTGTTTTTTATAAAAACTTTATTTACAATTAGATCAATAACTTAAAAGCTCTCTTGGACTTCCTAGATATTTCAGTCCAAGCTTGCTCTTATGCGTTCTCTACCATACATGTAATGTGTATATTATTTTATGTCAGCTTATTGCTAGTGAGCTCATAAAGTATAGTTTATAGAAATATATTTAACAGATTAATATATATAAAATATGGGTTGTGATATATAAGGCCAAAATGGTTTATACCACAATTACCGGTAATGGGCTCTAGCCCTCTTGGCAACCGCGGGTGTGGGTATGTGTGTTAAATAGGTTGCTTATTCTTCCATATGGGCCTCCTATTCCTCTGAACACCTTAGTTCATTATAAACACACCCCGTTAAGCATATAAGGTTCCTAACATAATCCCATCGACATATACATATTACAACTTTTTACCAATAGGATGAGTATACTATTGTAAATTGTCATGTTGACTCACCTTAGTCTTGAACATAATAAGATTGAGCAGATCCTTTGGTCCTATTTTAAAGTAACGAGGGTCTTAGATGATAGCTATGGGATTATGACGTACTAGTTTTTATCATTATGGTTGGTCTAGAGTAACCAACCTGATTTAAGCATTAATGCCTAGTCCATGCCTAGACTAGAAGAGTTAAGTACCCAAAATCTGTCCTGGTTGTGACCTTAAACCCTGTTTGTAAACTAATTCTTAATCTTGATTTAAACACCAAAGGAAACTTAAGGTTGAGAGAGACTGAAGAGAAAAAGATCATGTTATTTGACCAGAATTCGGCCTTTCTATTTATAGGTACATCGGCTATGGTTGCGAACAATAATACTTAAGGGTTATAGTCCTTAACATCAGTTGGCGGCTTCATACTGATAACCTTGACCTTACAAACCGTAAAGACAAGGGTTATGGTCCATAGCCCCACCCTTGTCATGCTTCCATGTGTCAACACCTGGGACTCGTCATACCTTATATGTCATTAAACGGCTTGACTCGTAGCCGTTGAGTTACAACTCAATCTCATCTAAGGGCTTTGCGCCTCGAACCCCACCAAAGGATGCCGCCCCTTGCATCCCACTACCAGGGGCGCTTCCTTTAGGCCCTCGTTTGCTCACGAGGTTGATATTTTAAGTTCTAGGTATACATTTGATAATAGTAAAAGAGATCAAACAACAATATACCAAGCTTAAATTCAGACTGATGAGGAACAACGACTGAGCAAAAGGGTCAAGATGATGGCGAGACATAACATGAGGATGCCAAAAAAAAGAAAAAAAAACCTAGGATACAAACCTAAAAGTATAACAAAAGAGACAACCTAAAAATAAATGACAATGACAAACTTAGATGGTCAATTAATATTAAGGGGTGACATAACATTTAACATAACCTGCAAATACTCGTTTTAACCTGTGACCACCCTTGTGAGATTAGATTAAGGATGTGTGGTTATTATTGAAAACAAAAAAAATAATTGAACTATGTAATTTGACTATCCTAACATCAAATGCTCAAAGTCAAAATATGCTCTTAGATTACAAATAGTGAAAGGCAAGCTAGGGTTTGACTGATATACCCTCATGGCCATTGTGGGAATCTTAAATTATTATCTAAAAGACATACAACACAAATGGGTCCCTTACAAACATCTTTCAAAGCCGCATGATGTTGTATCCTATATAAACACCCCCATGCATAAGTGCACATCAACAGCCTTTAACATATATATGGCCTTCATCTCTAAGGTTCACAACTTCACCGGCGACTTTCAAACTCCGGCGACCGCTGTGCCACCAATGTGGTATGATGACACCGCTCCATCGGGCTTGTTAGACATGTATGGAGTCACAATGCCACAAGAATATGATGTCACTACACCGCTTTCTCGTTCTTCATCATGGAAGACTTCGTTCCCTGAGAGATTCGGGGTCTCCGAGATGGTGGTTCCGACGTCACCCATTGGATTCGGTAGCGTTCCGGTGGAAACCGACTATCAAAAAGTTGAACAGGATGATGTTTTTTGTAGCAGTGTTGGTTATGGTACCAACTCATGGTCAGCATACCCAACTGCAAGTACTAATTGGGTATGCAAATTTATTTGAGAATTTTGTTTAGTTTTGCTAATATTGGTCTTTTATAAGTCAATAAGTGATAAGAGAGTATTTTGCGACCGATTTACGAATGAAACACTGTTATAAATGTTCAATAATTCTGTCACATTTTATCAGATTTTGTGACTCAACTAGCGTTGTTTACATGTTAAATGTGTAAAGGAAACCAAGAGCCCTTAGATTTGCTAATTTTGATCTTGGATATATAATTCAGTAACTAATAACAAATGACTTTTGCGACTTATTTATGAATGATTTACGATTGAAAATATTGTCACAAATACTCAGTTTTCTAGTAATTTTTTTATAGATTTATTCATACTTCTTTAGATTTTGTGACTCAACTAGGATTTTATTATACGCTAATAATTGTTGTATACATGTAAAATGTGTGAAGGAAACCGAGAGCCCGAAAACAAGAAAAGAAGTCGAAGAACCAACGTTGAAGATCAGGCGGTACTCGACCGAAGAAAGGAAGGACAAGATCATGAGGTATCTCAAGAAGAGAAACCAAAGGAACTTCAACAAAACCATTAAGGTCTCTTTGTTATAATTTGAGTTTATTATATATTACTCCAAAATGTAACTTATTTTCATACTTTTGGATGAATCATCATGTAGTATGAATGCCGAAAGACGTTAGCAGACAAGCGCGTACGAGTGCGAGGGAGGTTCGCGAAGAACAACAACGATCATCATCAACCTTGTGAAGATCAAGTGCTTCCAAACATCAACACCGCGAATAATGCTTCCATAGAAGACATTCAACACCTATACACCAACAATTTTCTGGTATAATTTGTTTAACTAGCTAATTTATCAAATTTAGAAGTATTTTTTATTTATAATTTGCAAGAATTTTCTGATTTAATGTGTTTTTGTATGTAGATGAAGCAAGATTATGATGAAGAGGAAGAATGGCTGCAAGAAGCAATGGCTAGTTTATTGTACTAATTAGTTAATTAACTGTCAATTAATCTCATTTAAATGTTCATCTCTATAATATTTATATCCTTATTGTATACTCATTATGGTTTCTGGCCATCGATTAAACAATCCATTTTTTTTGGATAATTCTCTTGTATTTTGACTTAGAGTAACGATAGAAAAACATAATTAAAGTATTAAACATCAACCTCACACATGAATTTATGTCACTGACACATGAATTCATGTCATAAAACGTTAGATTGATGTATAGATTACTCTTATATCATTATTCATTTCGTTATTTTTAAATTTCTTTATAATTTACTATACAAATGTTCGTAAGTACTTATGACGTCTAAACCTCCAAAGTATGATAAAGGGAGTAATTAGTTGGTTCTTGATTCGTTGATTCTTGGAGATCAAAACCATAATTCTTGGAAATATACGTTGAAAGAATTTAAGTACCTCAAAGTACATATGGGAATGATTAACAGGATAAGATACGCGATTAGTGTTGTCTTAAATCAAAATTAAGAGTAATTTTTATTCATAGATTGGGTGATGGATAAAGAAAGAAAGAAAGCAAGCATATTACATCTAGTCATTGGTATACTTTGAAAAAGTTTGGTCTAAGTATCCTTTTACAACAAAGATCATGTCTTCCTTTTTGGGATTGGATTGGGTAGTATTGGATTCCTTCAATCTTATAAGTACTAGAGAACATAACAGATATATATTTAGATGAAGCTTTAATCGATTATGTACACAAGTTGGATAAAAGTATACACAATGAAGATTCCACACATAGTTATTGAAATGATTTGTGAATAGGTTGTTCAATTTGAACTTCACAAATATATAATCACAAAGAGAGCAAGACAAGTTAGAGGGAAACTTAAAAGCTGTTTGAAAAATTTGTGTCGGGCCATTAAAATATCTGACTGAATAAGAGTTATTATTTGAATCATTCAACATATTTAAAAACTAACAGAGGCTCTATGAACCATTAAGATGTGTCTTTTAAATAAAACAAACACACTCTACTTACAATTGATTCAGAGCTCGTCTTTTAAAAGAATAATTAACAAGCCACTAAAAGGCTACGAAACAACTCCTCAATGCAGTATCATATAGAAGTAAAAATAAATGAGAAAATAAGCGGTCTTTTATAGTTATGTGAAGAGAAAATGTAAATGCTATAACATGCCATTGCAATTAAGTGCAATGCTTGTAAAAACATGTAGTTTGGACCGAAGAATATTGTTATAGTGAAAGATGATACTTTGGTTAGAAGAATGTCAAAAAGAATGATAATTATTTGGTTAGAAGATTGACAAGTTGAATAACAGTAAGAACATGTTGAACTTGAAGTTTGAGTCAACACCATGTTGTTGATAAAATGTAGGTCAACGTCAAGACGTTTCGTATGCTCACATGGTTGACAATCAAGTATGTAGCGATTAGGTTGTCACACAAAATAGTAGATAGACCATAAGAATGAAGACATAATTGACATAACTAAACGTTAGTGGTTTCTAGAACTTTCCATATTGAGAACAAAAACATTTTAGATGGATTCAAACCTTTAATGTTTGAAGAACTATTGTTCATCAAATATTGGTTCACCAGCTAATTTAAGTTGATCTGCTAGTTTCTTTGAACCAGAAGTAATTAACACATCACCTTGCTTTAATGATTGAACTTGTCTAATTTGGAGATGTGACTTCTTAGCAAATACTTGCTTGAAATATGTTTCTTCAAACTAAGAAAAGAAGTTTATTGTGACGTCCATCTACGGCGTCTTGCCACTAAAAAGAAATGTAGGGTGTCGATATGTCGACGTGATAGACATTGGCGGAGCTTCAACAATCTCATAAGGGGAGCGGGGGCGAAATTAAATTTTCTTACGGGGGGCGAACTCGCTATATATACAAAAATTTATATTACCGGATCAAAAATTTACACTATCGAACCAAGAATTTACACTACCGGCGAAAAAAAGAGGCCCCCCCCCCGGGTCCCAATGAACCTTCGCCACTGGTGATAGATTATTTTGAAAAGTTTGCCTGGTCAGGATTTTGGCATCGACATGATGACGTGATAAACCACATGAAAAAACCCTAAAAAATTACCGGCTATTGAAATATTTTGGCATTGACATATTGATGCAATAGAAAAATGGATTTAATTTTAAGTTTCTGCGGCTATTTAGTAAATATTTAATTTTCTTTCTTTTAAAAGTATGTGGCGTCAACATGTCGACACCAAAGAGTGTTCTATTTTTTCATTAATAAATCTGTATGGTTTAAAAGGAAAAATGATGTTTTGCGGTACTATATAGTGTTGACATCTTGGACGTTGAGTTACCAAACAATATTGTCAACATGGTTGTTCTCAACATATCGATGCGAAAATCCATAGCGGCGACATGTTGAAACGATAGACTAAGGGAATTTATTTTTAATTAATTATTTATAAAAACATGCTCAAAGAGATTTTGATTTTTAATTTGTCATGAAAAGTAACATATGCGCTAATATATACCATTAAAAGGTACATAGTATTGTAAAGAGTTAATTGCTTTCTATATTTTTCATGTCCATTCTCGACTCTACAAATATATGATCACAAAGAGAACAAGTTAGGTTACAATAAAACTATAGATTATCATTTTCCATCCAAAATAAGTGAGAGAATAAATAATTTTGTATTTAGAAATTCACAAAGTTTTTTTTTTTCTTTTTTCTTTATATAATGAATTGTTAGTTTTTAATTCGTATAGATTCAACAAAATTTTGTACTTTGAAATTTAATTTCGAATGATATATTTCAAAATTTTAAATAATTGCCATATATCTCCCTCAACTATAATTAAACTTACCATCTACATTTATCATATAATTATTTTTAAAATTTGAACACAACACTTTTTTTCTCTTTGAAGTTTGATCAAAAAGTTCTTTTCTATTCGTTCCTCAATTTTAATTTAACCTACATATAGTGATTTTTATAACAATTTTTAACCTACGTTTTAATATAAATTTTAATTAAATTAAATCATAATTGTTTAAGTAATCAAAACTACTCTCTAAAGTGACATAGTTTAACCTCCCATAAAATTTGAAGTGTACCACATCTATTTAAAACCATACAAGACCATGTGTAAGTACACAACTTTTTATTATATGAACATTGTTTAGACACATCATCATCGTCTCTAGCTACACAAAGTTATGTACCTAGCTGGTACAGAAGTCATTATCGACCACCATCGTTTTCCTTGATCACTATCATATATATCCATGTAGAATACGAATCTTTATAACATGTGTAAAGATATGATCAACGTATTCAAGTAATGGGTACCATCAAAATAATCTATATAGTAAAAGGAACTTCTAGGACAAAGCACAAAATGAAAATAAACGAAAAAATCATCATGATCTCTAGATTATCTTTAAACTCCCCGTAAACCAACCTTAATCATCAAGTAACAATTAGTTTTTTCAATAGATCCCACTCCTATTCCTTTTGATCAAAAGTGCGCGCGCACAAAGCGCAAATTAAGAAGACATGAGCGAATCAAAGAGGGGACGGCTTGTCAATGATTGTGTTTTGATCACAGGGCCCGACCCGCAACAATGGAAGCAACAGCAGTTGACGATAATGGAAGTGGATCCGAGAATCTTGGCTATTAAAATCTAACCAACTTGTCCTTTGAAACCCAATAGGGTTATTGATCTAGTTTCTCATCTGTACAAACCCTGTGTAACCAAACTTCACCATCATATGGTTCACTGTGCACCATGCATGCAATGGCCCCATATCCACCACTACATAATCAACAATCTCTGCAGTAAACATGATAGGTTGGTGGCATGTAGATGATAGCTACGTTGGTGCAATTTATAATATTAATTGGGGGTTTTTTGACCACATATGTTTATATCTATGTGTGTATATACACACATATATCATGCATATATGAATCTACGAGAAAATGGTGACACCCCACCACAGAAAAGGATGTATAGGAGCAAGATTATGAGGCTGAAAATGAAACCATATTGAGATATTGTATAATTGGTGTCATCATTATGATCATACTTTAGTTGATCCATGAGCAATTGTTTCAATTCTTTTGGAATTTGAATTTGGATGCATGACTATTTTCATAAGTTGATTGTTGGTATGAGGGCTATTATTAGTAACATATAACAAGCTTTGGATTCCCAACATGGGATACAATGTTCATTTAAATAGAGTTTGACTTTTTAAATATATTTGATCTAAAAACATATTCTTGGACTATCTACTTTACAATAGGTACTTACTTTTTATAGAACATTTTTAAATTTACTAGTAACATAAATACAAATGAAATAATAAGAAAATAATAAAATTCCTAAAGGACATTTATAAATAGAATGATAAAGAAAATCTGAATTTCATTACATATGTTCACTACTACAAAACCGTTATATGTGAAGATGGATGAAATTGTGTTTCAAGATTTGTGAGGAAATATAAAATTTTTGCTATTTTTTGTGGAAATCCCCCTTCGAAAATTTAGCTACGTAATTTAATTCTGTTACGTCCTCTAGGTTTTCGTTACAGAGCTAGAAACTGAATAAAATTTTTATTTCTTATTTTACAACGAACTTAAAAAGGAAGAGTTCCATTGTAATATTAAATAAAAACAAAAAAATAATTGAAATTCATGATGTTTGAATTGATTAATCATAACTATAATTGATCAAACAAACCACACTTTGTCAAATATAAGAGCACGTAGGTCAATTACAGTAAATTATATTCATAATTGGTCGGACATAGTCATTCTTAATCAAATACAACATAATTAGTCAAACATAGCATAATTTGTCACATAAAAACCGATCATTCATGATCATAGCCGGTTATCCCGATTGGTAAAATATAGTTACAATTGGTCAAACATAAGATAGTCATAATCAATAAAACTTGAATACAACATAATTAGTCAAACATAGAATAATTTGTCAATAATAACCGCATTCATGTTCATTTGTCAAACATAGCCCGTAATTTGAAAACGTAGTCACAATCAATTAATCATGGTCATGCGTGGTTAAACATAATCGTAATTAGTCAAAATAGTTTAGAAAACTCAACCCAAAAGACAATTCGGATAAGTGTTAATTAAAAGTGGTCACTCCATTTTGGTAGCCACTAAGACTTTAACTTACAAAACTTCTCACTGATGCATGCAGTGATCACCTTTAAATATTATTACTAATAAGATAATGATCATCTTTCAAGTCTCAGTAATGAAGGTATCAATCACATTTTACTATTTTAGAAAATAAGTTTGTGATTACTTATCCATTTCTTACTTATCAAGGTGGTGATCACCTTTATACTTATCATTAATTCAAGTAGTGATCACCTCTCTCATCTCCCTAAGTTTACTGGTTCTTAATATTGCCATTCACAAATATAACATAAGTGTATACGTACTGTAACATTTGACCCGTTGTAATGTAAACCCGAATCCATTTGAGTCATTTATGAAATTAAAGTCATTATTTAATCATTTTGTTTGATTGTTATGTTTAACACTTTAATTATGCCATTTATTTAATTTATAATAATTATATAATTTATAGAATATATTTTTATAAATTTATAGGGTTTTCTCACTAATTATGATATTTTAATTGTTTATTAAAAAAATAATTAAATTATAATGTTTATAAAACTTATAAAGTTTTATAAACTAATAATTTGTTATTAATTAAAATTAGGGTTTTGTAAACTTAAGGGGTTGAAATTGTGATTTGTAAAACTTAATTTCATAAACATATTACAAAAAAATAACAACAATACAAAACTTCATCATTCACGTGTCTGTTTCGAACCTAGGATTGTTTTCAAACGAGCACTCAACCGATGATTATGTCTAAATTAAAACCGATTCAAACCCATTTAAACTCAATGTTGTTTCGAGTCAAAATCCGGTTAATCAACAAATTCCTTTGACCATAATCATAATAGCCATCATTCAAACATAATTATTGAATCAATTAAGTGGTAATCGGAAATTGACCATCAAATCACAATTTAAAACTCTCTGAATCAATCCATATATTGTATGACTCGAAACTGATGAAACTGAAACTATTTACGAGAGAGCAAACCTTCTAATTGATTCCTTTAAACACCTTGTGAACTCAATATAACTTATCAAACACACACAATCGACATTTAACTCCAAGGTCTTATCAAACCTACAACTGCATCGTTTAACGCCTTTTGGATAGTCTAGTTCGCAATTCATTGAGGGGAAATACTTCTTATCACTCTTTGAAGCTTCATACAACTCCAATTTGATCACATCTTCATAGTTCTTTGGGTCCTTTTCATCAACTATCACATACGTATTCTTTTCTTATTAACATTGATTCATCACCAAATCAGGTAATTGACTACATCATTGCACTCTTTTACATGCATAGAGTAAAAGCCCTAAGTTTATTTGCATAATCAAATCCTATTTCGGGTTCAGTTTGGTCAATTTGAAATATAGGGTTCTTGCGAGTTGAGGAACATTTTAATTATTTTATATATCTTTTATTAACAGGGTTTAGATCAGTAATTGGGCTTTGGCCCAATGGAAGCGCACATTACACCCACATAAGAGACCCGGGTTTGAACACGGGCACCCCTCTTCATTTAAAACAGTTTTTAATTATTTTATTATTTCTAGAAAATAATATTATTGATACTTTAATATAAGAATTATTCTATAAACTTTTAACAGAACTTAGATTTATTATTTAATTCTGAAAATTTTAAAAATCAAAATTTCATATTATTTATTTTAAATTATAAAATTGTAATTAAGAATTTTAATCAATTGAATTATTTCAATCATTTTAATCAATATATCTATATATCTTTGTATGAAAACCTGTAGTTATTCACCGACTAATTTTTTAGTTGACTATATTATTTTTCACATGATTTCAGGAAATATTGTTTAATTGGATTTCAAGCTGCTTGTACAACTAAAATTATTGGACCTGGTTAATAATAAAAGACATGTTATTGTGTTTGATTTGTAGTTGGTTTTTGAACAATATTATGATGTTTATAATTAATGAAAATTGCATTTAATATTATCTCAATGCTTTAAATACCATGTGCTATGAACAATCGATTTATATTCGTTCGTCCCGATGATCTCGTCATCAATCGGGGCGTGACAAGTGTCAATAGTAAAATAAGCCTAAAAAAATATTTATCCCTTACGTGATAGAGACCAACAAACTAAATCTCACTTTGAAGGTGGAGGTGAAGTTTCACATGTAACAACTCTAAGTGTTGAAAAGAAATAATCCATGGAGAACAATGAGCACCTCTTCTCTTGCTAATCCATGATCTTTAATTTTGATGACAAACACTTCTAGAGCTTAAAGACCACTATGATAACACTTACACGTCTAGGTTTAAAATATGCAAAAGATTCATAACAAAAGGTGAGAAGTCTTTTTTTTAAATAGCCAAGAACAATGAGAACCCATAAATCCGTATAATAGCCAAATGATCAACTATAACATCCATCGTACTCCCAAGGTTGATTGACGGCTTGACTGTGCTCTTTCGTATTTTATCCTTCTTTTTTTAGTTTTTGAATAATAGGCCGGTTACACTAGGTCTAAAAATTAAATTCGAACTTATCTTTTTAAGCTTAAACCATTGTGAAATTCTAAGTATTGATATGACTTTGTCTTGGTCAAAAGTAACGAGTACCTCCATTAGATGCCTAACAATCCATTTGCATTTGTGTAGATCATCTTCTTTTGACTTTTCTTTATTTTGATTACATCTCTCTTATTAAAAATACCCCATCTTTCCGTTTTCATCAATAATTTTACAAAATTCTTTTATAAAACTTTGAGATATTATTAGTTATTAGAGTAAAATATGAAATCTCATTTTAGTATAAGCATACTTATGAGAAAAAAAATCCTATTTGTTTTTTTACACGTGTACATTGATGTTGTTGATTTGCAATTATTAAACATTTTATTGGTTCTAGAAATTTGTGTCAGTGCTTGAAATACCTGCGAGCCCATATCTGTTCAAAACATTTTATTAAACAACTAGAATTGGACCCCGCGCGTTGCTGCGGGGTATTATCGCAACGCTGTGAAAACCATATTAGCATAAAAGGATAAGAAATTTTCAACATATTTTGAGTGTTGAGATAAAAATAAATTGACATCATATATCGAGATTATAAAAAAAATAGTTTGATTAGATATATACATAAATTATTAGATATACCAACCGATCGTTGTAGAAAAGCACATGTACCAACATTTATAAGGTAAATACTATATAGTATGTTTAACTTTCGGATTAATCACAAAAGATTTTTGAAAAATGTTTTCTAAAGTAAATATATAATAATTATTACAACAAATATAAATTATATGTGAATATCAGTCCATTTCATCATCTACATATTTCAACTTTTTACCCGTTACTTAAATCTGCAAACCACCCTCACTCTTCCTTGTAGCCATAACCTCAATTCATTTGTTCTCCACCAGAACACCAACCACCACCGTAGTCCGTATGCCACTGGTGCAAACACGAACCATCACCACCAGCGATCTGCAACTCCACATTTTGCCACCACTAACCACCTCAATCGTAACATGGACGAAATTCAGCAATACCAAGAAACCAAGCAAGGTTTATGGCCACCGATCGGAGTTTGCATGTTCCACTCCCGATCCATTTTTTGTTTCAGATTTGAGAACCAAAATCATTGGTGCAACTACATTTCGTTCGAAGGATGGAGGTTACAACGGCTAGCGATGGTAAAAACTAATGAACATGATGTGAGGACCATATTGAAATTTAAAGAACTTTAGTTGTCAAAGTGTATATCTTCTTAGACCCTCTGGACATACCGACATGCTAAAATAATAATATATATAATATATGTTCTATCAAATGATGAAACTCATGTATCTATAGACTCGTCTTTCCGGTCATCCCCTAGAAAACAATATAGTAATTATACGTGTAAAGTTAAAATAAAAAATATATATTGTTATTATCTTCTTGTCAAACTTCATATCTGTATAAAACCAAAATTTAAATTTAGCCTACCATTTACAAGATTGTGATATTTTTAACGTAATCGTTTGTCAAAGTTCATCTTTGTTCAATCTATACTTATAAGAAAAATAAAATATGTTATCAAATAAGACATTTTCGATAAGATAGTCAACTAATTCATTTTAAATTTATCTCCAAAGCTTAAAGGTGATGCCTAGATGTTGATGCTTTTAATATTATACTGTTAGTGTAGCTGTAGGAGTATTGGATGGTGTAATGAAGCCCAGATATAATTTTTGTTCGATAGATTGGCAGATTGGGCCCAAAGAATTGGGCTTTTAATTGGTAGTTATAACTAGAGACGTGCAAATCAGGTTTTGGGCTATACCCAAAACCGGGTTCAAACCGGGTTGGGCCCAATCGGGTTTTTTTGTACTCGGGTATTGGTGAACCCGGATACAAACCCGGGTCGGGTTCACTTGCTTAAGAACCCTACCCGTCATACCCGGGTAGGGTAGGGTCGGGTCCGGGTCGGGTCCGAAACCGGGTCCAATACCGGGTTTAGTTTATTTTTTCTTATTTTCTTTTCTTTTTTTTATGTCTAATACCGGGTTCAATATCGGGTCCAATACCGGGTTCAATTCGGGTTAGACCGGGTCGGGTTCGGGTCGGGTTCGGTTTGGGTCGGGTTCGCTTAAAAACTCAAAAACTAAACCCGGTTCCAACCCTACGGGTTTAAACTGGTCCAAACCGGGTATGCCTCCCATCGGGTACTACCCGTACCCGGGTCCGGGTCGGGTCCGAACCCGGTTTTTATGCCCACCTCTAGTTATAACTTATAAATACACACATGAAGGATTTATATGAATGGTTTACTACATGGTTTATATAAAAATAGATTTGAGTTAAATTTTATTTTAGTAAGTTTCAACTAAAATAAGTATTTTGGTCTAAAAGTTAAAATATTAATTTCAGTCTAAAGAATTCGTCATTTTTTTAAATTCAGTTTATAAGTCCTACCATTTGTCATTATAGTACTATTTTAAAAACAAATTATGAAACTTTTAAACTGTTAAGATTAATATTTTTAAACAGTTAGACTAAAATGGTCATCTTGATAAAAACTCGCGGATTAAAATCAAGTTTAACATAATAGGTTTTTAAATTTATTAGCCACCTAATAGTTTATATTTAATTAAAATGTTCCTTTAGAAAATGAATATTATCAATAATTTAAAGTTGCATGTTGTTACTACAGTAACCGAATGCGATTAGTGGGCTTAAGCCTTAAAGTGTACTGGTTTTGCTGCATGAGGTGCTAGACTGTGTTGCATGTTT
The DNA here is from genome assembly GCA_025215565.1 of Flaveria ramosissima. Taxonomy (NCBI): domain Eukaryota; kingdom Viridiplantae; phylum Streptophyta; class Magnoliopsida; order Asterales; family Asteraceae; genus Flaveria; species Flaveria ramosissima. The sequence continues at coordinate 76,968,033 of CM046039.1, read as the reverse complement.
CTTTTTAATCTTTTATTTTTAACTTCTTTGTTTTCAACTTTAATCATATATTATTTGGTTGGAATCTCCATTAAGAGAGGTCGTTGGTGTAGTGGCTGATGTGTTTATTACTAGCTTATTAACTCGTGTTTGAGTCTTTTGCGACGGATTACTTACAAAATCATATGTTTGTGACAGATTGTTCAAATATTGTTAAAATGTGTTCTTTGCATATTTTTTCAGAAAAAGAATCCAGTTTGTAAATATACGCTTAATTAGGTCCAAATACACGTTACTTATTATGTATAATATATGAATTTGTCATTAACAACGACAATTGTAATTTACAATCGACGATTCTCATTTCATTTAGGTAGACTTACATCTTTTACTTAGTCAACTGAAATCCTTTTTAATGAAAGTAAATCAAGTGAGAACACATCTAACTTACGTGCGTACAAAGAGCCTAAAACTGAACACATTTTCAAAATTCGGGTACCATTTTAATACTTCATGATACTAGTAGACCCCATAACATACTAAATTGCATTTTAACCTAATGCAAACATTCAAATGAATGTGAATTCCATTCCTTTGGCAACAAAGTGAACAACACAATGAAAGTAAAGTACACTAGCATATATTTGGAAAACAATTATGTATAAAACCGTCCATGGTACCATACCTCAATTGGGAGAGACCACAATGTTTCAAAAGAACCATAAGAACAACAACAATATGCATGCATCATGTTGTTCTCTCCATGTGTTTTGTGGACATGATGATGATTGACCACTAACATGACATGATTCATCCATGCTAACTTCATTTCTTGTGAATTTATGATGATGATGATGATGATGTTGTTCTAGAACCATCATAGTGGACCTTATGTTTTTTCCATATCATCTTTTCATGCATGGTCACCATCTAATCCATGTAAACCCCACCATGAACCATTATTGCATTCCAATTTCCACACCAACTCCAATCTATAAATCATATAATATTCCAACTCCAAACTTACAAGTAACTCAAATCATAATACCATAGTATATAATGGGGACACCCCATAATTAAAAATGTACAATATGGTTAATCATATATAGTCAACATCAACTTCATCTCACAATATAGTGGAGAGTGATATAAGTTATATATAATATATAATATATAGTATAGTATAAGAAAATAAAATATGTAGAAACCAAAGCCAAAAACCAACAAACAATGGAAAGCCTCAAGTTTGAGCAAAAAGATGGTTGCTAGTTGCATGAGGACCATAAGGACTCTCCCATGCCCATATTAGTTTGGTCCACCACCATGTCCATGCCAAAAAGGGACCTGGTTGGTGTCTGTTGTGACGGGTGGTGTCGTGACGAAGGTGAGATGTTTTCAGGTGACTGGTTCGATGAATATTGACGCATTCTCATGTGAACCACTTCAGCCTGTGATACAGCTAGTTGTGTTTGAAGAACGTCTATTTGTTGTTGTAGAGATGATATGGCGCCCACACAACCGTACACTGGATCTCTGATCCTAGCATTTGCTTCATACACCATTGAACTCACCGCATCGCCTCTATGATGCTCAGGTAATTCCTACATTTATTATCATATATAATTATATAGTTTAATAATCCCTATAAACATAAAGTGTGTGTAGTTTACATGTGAACAATCTTGTTAACAACGAACCATACATGGTGGTTGAATGATAACTAAACCTCTAACCAGTTAAATTGGTATGAGTTGAAATGACACTTAATCACTCAGTTTTTAACAAGTGACAGCTAAACTAATATACCGATATTTCCGACTGGTCCGACCACTAAATCAGTATTGTTAATTACCAATCCGGTTATAATAATATTGAATGTAAACTCGAATTGGGGCACACATAGGGATCCGAGCGGCTTCAAGAAATATCATCCCACTCGGGGCCCAATATATTGACTTCAAATTTAATGTTTATGTTTTAAAATGAAAGAAGACAACTTTGTCTATAGTCATGATTACCTATCGATTACGCCAATATTAAATTTATTAAAATTTAACTTTAATATGGAAAATAATATAGTAATTTGAAATATAATATATTAATTGAAATAAATCTATTTTGTTTTAAAAGAATTCGCCTGAAAGCTTATTTTAAATGAAAAAGTAATAAATTTTATTACATAAAGGACGGTTGATGCCTTCCGTGCACATGCTTTAATTAAATTTTCCAAACATGGTACCTAAGAATCATTTGACTGAAAGAAATATTATAATTTTTTTTAAATTAATTGTTATATTTTTCTCATCTCTAGAGTTCATGACTCATGTAATTACTTGTATAGTCTTCGATACAATCTTATAACACATATGTAACAGCATATACTCATGTAAAATATACAATACGACCTTATAATACAAATGAGATAACAGATCGATAACTCAACGAACACACTTATCAAACCTAAGAATTGAGGGTCTTAAGAGAATCTTGTTCCCATTCATAATCCCACTTGTATTAGTATCTAAGCATCTTGTTTAAGGATGTTTATTCATAAAATATATATTTTTCTTTCCATTATAACAAAAACAAAATTTGAAAGCTTAAAATATCAATGTGTGGTGGATTGTTTGTTCGGTAAAGTGTTTTAGTCGTTTGGATTAATGTGAAAAAAGAAAACAAAAGAAAGAAAAAGTCTAAAGAACATGATGGAAAATGATGTTAAAATATAGAAAGAAGGGACAAATTGTCTAATACTACTTGAAATGACAAAAGCAATATGTACATAGGCAACTTTTGAAGTATGTGCAAACTACTTCATAACCATTCTTTGACTCGAAATTTAACCATGCCCTGTCTTTTCATATTAACGGATCTCACAAAAACACGTAAAGTATCAGTTATGACAGTTATATTGCAAAAAACATGAAAAAAGCTGAGTCCATTGGCTCTGAGTCTGCCTTTAGTACGCTCGAGACACAAGTGATGTGTGTTACTTGTGTATTTGACAAGTCGGGTATGACTAGGTTGATGCGTTTAGTTTTGAAAGTAACCAATATTCATTAAACAGTTTGGTAAATAAAAATAAATTAAAGATAATAGCTTCTTATACATCCATATAATGATATAAATATTTTTTTTATTAAATAAGAACACCAAGACAAGATACCAATATCTAGTGTCGGAAGTTACTGTTTGGAGAATAGACAGAAGGATTCGGTGCAAGAATGAAATCCAAAAGATAGTGATATATTACACTATGTGGCTAGATGGCTAGAAAACAAAACAAATAAAACAATCATAACAAGATAACGTATATGAACTCACTACGGGTTAGGGTTAAGATTCAGGGTTCAGAGTATACAGTTAAAACTGACCGAGCCGGTTGGGTACACCTATGTTTATGTGTTTAATTTATCTTGCCAAATTCCTTTATACACATGGATTAACAATGGGAATTCATTCATAAACCTCCAAAGTTATGTTGTGTATCGTACTTGGATATAAATTACCTAGAGATACTATTGTCATTAATCATGACAACTTGTTTTCAGAAAACTTATCACACACAACTAATATCCTGTTAATAAACTAGATCAGATAAAATGCAATCTGCGTGTAACATGTGAAAATAGAATACTACATCTGATAGAGAGACTTAAATGCTTAATGCTTACTATTGTGTCACGCGTTGAAGATACTATTGTAACCTATGCATAGGAAGTTGTACGATAAAATAGCCAGTAACATAACAACAAAATGTCAAAGTCGACATGGACGTGGGAGCAGTTGTTTTCTATTGTCCCACTACAAATTCAATAACTTCGTTATATTTGGACTTTTCAAAAAAGAATTTAAACTCGTTTCAAATTAATTCAAATAAATAAATTATACTTTAATTTATTTAATGACTGAGAATATTTCCCATATCAAGTCCTTTTTAATGCTACTTAATGGCATAGATACCTAATTTTAAAAGACTGAGTAATTGCATATATTCGTATCTAAACTTATAAAATTCAATATTTTCTAAGTTAATACTTAAAATGCATTATATATATTATGCGTTGAAAACTTAGGTTTTTACAAAATATGTAATTATACAAGTTTATAGACGACAGACTGCTAACCTGAAGCATCTTGTTGACATTGCTCGCACCAAACACCTTATGAACACTTGCAAACTTCTGAGGCTCGTCGGCGGGGAAGTAAGGTGCAAAAACACAATCTTGTGAGCATCTCCGCCGCAGAAGTTTGCAGGCGGCGCACGGCGCCGCCCCTTGTTTTCTCCCGCTGCCGCCACCGTGGCCGCTGCAACCGGCATCTTTCATTTGATCAAGTAGTTAACTAACGTTGGATAATTAGAGAGCACCGACTAGTTGCATGCAAATATTATTTGAGATACAAAAGAAAAAGAAAGTAGGCGATGGGCGGTCGTAAAAGTGAGGCGATGGTGGTGATAATATATATAGGGAAAACTAGATAACACAAGATCTTCTGTGGGTCCAAAACTTGAAGAGAATTGGATTTCACTAGACAAAAAAACAACACACTTCTTGTCCCACTTGGGGTAGAGAAACTTTAAATGGAATTTAATTTGGTTAATGGTACTAACTAACCAAAACTTATATATGAATAAATGTAGGGTGTAAGAAAGTTGAAGTTGAGTGCAAGCTTGTGTAAGTTTGAATAGGGATGAGATCGGTACCGTACGGGTAACAGTATCAAAAATACCGACAATAGCGATATCGAATTTGAGTAAAAGTGGGGACCGAGTATCGTACTGAATCTATCGATATCAGTACCGGTTTTTTTGTACCTTTCTGCTTTGCTACCGCTTTTTCGTTTATCGTTATCATAGCTTAAGAATTAAAAATGACCGTAAAATCATGTAAATTTCATTTATAATCTTGAATCGAAAACATTAAAAAGATGTCTCCTTATTGTAAAAAAACATTCGTGATCTTCACACTTGGAATATAAAACATTTAAAACTTTCCAAAAATGATTTAAGAATCGTAAATTTTTTTTAGTATTTAGTACCAAATCGGTACTTTTCTGTTTTTGCCGGTACCCATATCGATTAGTATAGATACCGAAATGAGGGAAAATCAAGTATAGGTACTGGTACCGCTTTTGTTCGGTCGTGTACTGTTTTTGTTAGGCCAGTTTGGTACCGTTTTTATCTGGCTGGTACCGGTACTTGGTACAAAATGCTTATCCCTAAGCTCGAGTGTGGTTTGTTTAACTTAAGAAAATTCGAGCACAAGTTCAACACTTTTCGAGCTTGATTTCAAAAGCTAAAGATCGGTTTGTAAGTAATTTTTCAACCTTGAACTCAGGTTGGTCTTGACTCGTTCATTATTTATTGATTATTTAAATATATTTTTCTGCACACACACACACACACACACACACACACACACACATATATATATATATATATATATATATATATATATATATATATATATATATATATATATATATATTATTTATATATTTTATAATATATATACACATATTATATTATATAGTTATTTTTATCAATATTGTATATATAATATTTATTATTATGTGAATATATTTACATAAATAATAGGTCCGTAAAAAGCTAGACTATATCTCAATTATACAATGAGTCCAAAATAAGGTTGAGGTCGATCTCGACCTCCTTTAAGTCTGGATCAATTCGAGTTTTTCATTAAACCTCTAGCATCGTTACAATTTATAATAAGTTATGAGCATTGTTTCAAATCAGGTTTGATGCACCATTACAATCAACTATGGATCAAACCTTTATAAAAACGCCATGTTTTAATGCACACACATACATACATCTAATAAATAGGTAAATTGTTGTGTTACGTGTTACAGTTATAGGAGCACATTTATTTTTATGTTACTCTCTCATTATTGAATAATATGCATAAATTATATTGTAATTGTATACTTGTTTGGATTTTACATTTAAAATTAACTAGGTTTTTCTCCCAACGCTACATAATGGGAGTATGGTCATTTCTTTTCCCGTGTACCATGGCAGAAGTTTGGTCGCTAACGGTTCGGTTCATTGAAAACCGTAAAGTGAACATGGATACCATAATACCAACATACCGGTAATGATGTTGTTCGTTAATAAGTGGTTAGGTTCATCAGGTATTGCAATAGTAATATAACTTACTTTGGCCTATAATACATAATAAACTCAAGTTTAAATAAAAAAATTGTATCGCGTTCCATTGTTTTAAACATTGACGAAGGAGATTTAAAAAAAATTATTAGAAAATAAAACATGTTAAAAACATATATTATATATGGATGAAAATAAGACTTCAAAAATTCTTAAAACGCCACATCGCCCAACGGGGCCAAGTGACACACTTAGATCCTGTTTGATTGGTCTGACCACACGTCTGACCACTGACTGGCTGACCCGGTCAACCAGTCAGTGCGTTTGTTGCAGCTGACCGGGACATCTGACCCGGAAAATTGGTCTGACCCAGTCCTTTATTTTAACATATCTGACCCGGACATCTCTTCTCCACAATCGGCCACTTCCCCCCCCCCCCCCCCCCCCCCCCCCCGTCGCACTCCCATCCGACGCACTCCCAGCCGCCTGCTGCCTCCCATCCGCCGCCACCCCCCCCCCCCCCCCCCCGCCGGTTTCCTCCTGCCGTCTTTCCTCCCGCCATTCACCGCCGCCCTCACCCCCCTCCCCCCGTCGCACTCCCATCCAGCGCACTCCCTCCAGCCGGCTGTTGCCTCCCATCCGCCCCCCCCCCCCCCCCCCCCGGCCGGTTTCCCTCCTGCCACGTTTCCTCCTGCCGTTCACCGCCGCACTCCCTCCAGCCATCTTTGTTGTTACGATCTTATGACTGGGTCAGCTTTATTGTTACGATCAAACAGCCAAGTTTCAGTCTGATGTAAACTCAGTCAGAACTTCTGACTCAGTCAGCTCATACTGGGTCAGCACAATCAAACAGCCCCTTAATAGTATTTTTATCATATGTATTATGTTTTATTTTTATATATAAGTTTTAATAGTTTATTCTCTAATTATTGGCTACACATCAGATTGTTAAAAAAGTTTAAAACCAAAAATAGTTTTCATTTGATCTCTAATTATTTGCTACACATCAGATTGTTAAAAAAGTATATCACTAAAATCTATAATTTTATGCTCTTTTCTAGTTAAAAGCCATGTAACAAAGAAAGTTTCAAGTTTGGGTTTTGTGAGGAGTAGTTAAACGTACCCTTTTTGTGGAAGAGATGCAACTGATTTAGCAGGAGAGGCCGCTAAGTTTATGAGAGGAGAGATGATACGTTTAGCAACACCCTATGTGATTTGATTTAACTTTTTTTTAATCATCTGTTGGTTTTAGGATTTTGAAAATGATAAAGATAGTTCATGAATATAAATATAAGAAAAATAAATTATAAAAATTAACTGGTTGGTTCGGTTTACACATTACACAATTGGTTTAAAGTTTCGAAACATGAGCTAGCCATGTTACTAAACTTTTAAACTGTTAAAACCAAAACATAAAACAAACCATATGATCTCCAAACAGCCAGGACACTCAACTTGCTTTCTTTTGAAGTTTCGGGTAGTGTCGACTATTTATTAACACTCCTAATTTAACATTGTAAAAATAAAATTTCAAATTGTGATAATTCATTCTTAGAAAACTAAAATTTGAAAAGATTTAACTATGAACTCAAGAAAAGACTATCTTTTATATTTTTCTTTTGATATCAAAATATTATTACATGCACACCCTCGCCGTATCTCAAAAGAATGTGATTTAACTTTAACATTGTCAGAAATGTATAATTATCAAATGACATCCTACAACACAAGGGTAAGTTGTGCATAAAATTATAAATCACCTCCCTATTTGAAATTTGTTCGCTTTAATCAACTTTTATTCAAATTATCTTTTCGTGTTATTAAAGAAATTTTTGCAAGATGTTAACATCCTAGAATAATGAATATATAAATTATAGACCAAAGAATTTATGGCAAGCACACGCTAAAACATCACTAGTATTTATTTTATTTGCTTTTATGTTCTTTAATTAATATAATAATCCATTATGTTTTATGCTTCTCGATCTTGCTTACACCTTTATTTACATACTGTTACAAAGTGCCTCTCTTAATTTTACATTAATCTGTATATTATGTTATAAGGCTGAGTTTTTTCGGGTTTGAATTAGATCTTAACAAGGATGATGATGTGATATTCATGCACGTCTTCATCAAGGTGTCAAGAAATAATGGTACGAATAAAACCCTTTCTAGTGGATGATAGATAATATTCAGACTTTGATGGAAATTTCATTTAATGATTAATATTGAAAGATACAACGAGTCACATTGATAGGACATTGTGTCCTTACGTTACTAATCGAAGACTAACGAGGGTGCAACTGTAAGACCTTAGCCACAAGAGTTCAACTACCAATCTAGCTTGTGTCCTTCATCGTTACCTGGATACGATAACTAACCCTCAGGAAACTGATTATTACGTACAACAGTTCATCTCCTACGTAGCTAGATTGTGTCCTCGATCATTATCCATATAGGATATCTGGCCTCAATAACCTAGTCTATTATTCATTTATGGATCGTTTAATCCGATAATTGCTACTAAACGTATTTTTAAATCAATTTATTAAATTATATCTCTATCGGAGTGACAAATCTTGGAGATGAAGATTTAGGAAAAGATTTGTAATGTTTGGTGATGTCAAATGGAGGCAGCAAAGTAACCTTGATAACGAGTTTTGCTTTATGGTCTTCTCTCTAATTGTAATTATCTATATAAATTATTAAATAATATTTATTTAATTAGTGCACCACTAACTCTTTTTTTATTATAATAATTATTGTCTTCGTCAAAGACGTGCCATTGGCTTAACCAAGATTACAATACTCATCATCACTTAACAAATCTAATCAACTCCGTTAACACCATGGTTTTGAATAATTAACACTTTCAACCCCTTTACTCTTTGATTTTCCAAAACTCCCCCTTTATAGTTCTCTTACTAAGATAGACTTGGAAGTGTTGCATGTTTAGGACCCCTTGAACCGTTAATTAAAATTATGACAAGTGAATTATAACTTCACAAAATGGCGCGTTTAGTGAGCTTGAACGGCCACAAAAAGCACGACAAGTGAATTATAAGTTAAACAATATGGTGATTACACATCATGCACATTGCTAGGGTATTACTAAAATGTACACGTACAAAACAACACACAATTAAAATTACTAGTAAAAAGAAAAAAACAAACATATTTATATGGTTTATTGGGTCACTACTCACTAATCATCAATCTACGTCCACAGTTGCATTAGAAAATTTTATTTTTTTCAATGTACATTTATAATTACAAAAATAAAATTACATATATTTATAAGGATATGATGATGGTAAATCTCATCACACAACTTTATTTTTTGTTACTGGATAATTAGTTTTATAACTAAAACCTCTGCTGGACGGACTCAGATGCAATTATCCTACGATTTGTTCCTCAAGGTTTTGATTTGGATCTAAATTCCATAAGAAGGTGACAAATAGTTTTATTTTTGTTCAAGAACGCTCTAGCGCTGTTCAAGAACGCTCTAGCGCTCAGAGTCTCGCAATGAGAATGGGATCAAATCATCTAGAAATTAACCTTTCTTCAGGACTCAAAATTCGATGGTGTTTTTTTACTGTTTTGTTTTTAGGCACATTCAATTCTTACGTAACTAAGTTGTCATTATTAATGCTTTCATAGTAAAAAAAATAATATTTAAGAAATATATAAATATGAAGAGATGACAGGAGGCATGGAGGCCTTCGTTGGTACAATTTTGTCAACACAATATGGAACATTTTACCAAATCCTTTTCTCAGTAAAATCATTATGTATCACTTATTTTTGGGGTTGCACTTTTTATTTTTTTTAAATGGTAATGTTGTCATTCTTGGAATCTTGGGTATTTATCATATGTTGGGAAAACTACAATGTTTTATATGCGAAGCATATGAAATCGCAGTAATATGACACCTATTTTAGGTGAAGAGTATATGTGTTCGAATAATTATACATCAAGATTATGCAATGTGTGTATATAGTTATACATTATTATAAATCCAAATATGATTAAGAGCATTCACAACCTATGTCGTGTGAGTCTTTAAATTATATGGGATGGTTTTGAATGGTTGTGAGTGGAGGAGAGAGAAAATGTTAGTGTTCATCTTTAAATTTAAGGATTCACTGTTTAACCCTTATAAATTTTTTTAATATTTTTGAAAGTGGTTGTGAGTGAAGGAGAGAGAAAATGTAATGAAAAAGATATAAAAATATATTATTTAATTGAAAGGATAGAGAAGAAGTGGTGATTTTTAGTGTAATTATATGGATAAAGATAAGGATTGGGATGTGAATGCTCTAATAACGTAATATATGTACACATACATATGTATATAATTATTCAACGTTCAAAGTTATTAACTTTTTTTCAAAGTCTTATTTTAAATGTATATATAGTGTAGCAATATTATAAACTCAAATATAAGATAATATAGTTATTGAGTTTACAGTGTAATTTCTTTTAAAAAATAATTAAGTGCATAAAATGTATTTTGTATTTTAAAAAAATTAATAGAACCAGATTTAACTAAAAAAGTCAACAATAGAGTTTTTTCGCTATTTGCTCTTTCGAACATCTTTTTATTTGTAATCTTACGAACATATTAGTTTTAACCATTGATAAAACTTGATTAATGATCAAGATCTACTTCGTACACTTCTCAACAAAGATCAACCTCAGTTTCCTATATATACACATTTATAATCATATCAAGTTATAACAAACCTAACTTATGAAATTGTGATGGTGCATTTGTCCTTTCGACTTTGACCATCCTTCTATCATCATCGTTGTGTTTGCCATCGTCTGATCATCCTTTAGTTGTATTTGCTCACTCTTGTTAGTGATTGTTTTATGTTGTCATTATCGGTTGCAACTTATCATGTGGAACCTAAAAGACATGTTATGAGCAATTTTAGGATCATGTCATTGCTTTGAAATAAGGACAAGAGAGCCATAAACCCTAATCTATTCTTTATAAAGTGTTTGACCATTAGGATTTTGATCAAACGGTATCTTAGTAACCCTATCATCCTACTAACCATATGTTGTCGGTTAAATCGTACTAGATACAAAGAAACATTTGATATGCTTTCCTTCACCAATCACGTCAACCGCTGGTTCTTCTCTTTTCGAGCCTTCGATTGAAGCATTTTACAAACACTGGCGCTCTTTACTCAATATTTCCTGCTTCATATAAGATTTTTAGTACGTTTTTATGTCCTTTTAGCCTGATTCTTTTGAACTTTAATCATAAAACTTTCAAAAGCATATTCTTTTCTTTTTTATTCAATAGTGGTGTGAGATTGTTAGAGTAAAATATGTATTGATTTAGAACTTGTGAGTTAAGTAAGTGTGGGTAGTCAAAATAATAGGTAATGACTAATCTGTCTATAATTAGGATGTGGTGTTGAAAAGGTTTTGTGAGGTGAGGTGGGGTTGGGATGTCCACTTTTCTTCTTTAATGTGCTTGATGGGTTAACCACCTGGGTTGACTTAAACCAATTTCAGTTATAATCCATCATGCATGTTTTTTTTTATCAAAGCAAATCCACTACCTTGCTATGCCCCTTGCTACTACTCTATTGTAATTCAACTTTATGTATAATATATTTGATTAAACTTATTAGAAGGAAATGGCTATTCATGGTAAACTACAAATGTATATCAAACCTTTATTGGCTAATCTTTTAAGGATGTAAATAGATAGCCTATACTATAATATCAATATAGTGAGCCAAAATTGAAAACTAAAAATAATCAATGAAACTACTATAAGTATCAAAAAAAAAAAAAAAAAAAAACTCTCAAATGGAGAGTAGAAGACAAGGAATGCAGGACACACGCCTTATAAATAAGAGGACATACGACTTTTACCGACAGATAGATTTATTAATACTTCAACGATGAAAGTTAGTGGAAAATCAAGATTGAATAAAGAACTTAACAACAATATATACTACTGACAGATTACCGAAGGGATTTTCATTAACGAATCAACAAAGAGATTTGCATGCCACCAAATAATTGACAAAAGAGCTTCGTCCAAACACCGGTGGTTGTTAATTAAGGACGGATTAGAGATGAGCTCGTTACTAACAGAACATTGACATATGTTTCACTGGCAGATTCTTAACAAATCGTTCACTACAACTTTCTTCTCTCATAGATCACTAGTGATATGTCAATAACGATGTTTTCTTAGAAAGTTGTCAATATTTGTTGGTTTGTAACAAGAACAATGAAAAATAGTTATTGTTTCCTGAAATAAAAGTTCATAATTTTTATAAATATTTCTGAAAATTAAAATCTATAATAATATGTGAAATATGTTCATATAGTGACAACTTATCTAACTAGAAAGGGATGAGGGAAATGCGCGTGGTACTTGTGATGGACTTTGTATTAATGTCTCATGAAATATTATATGCCACCTATGGTTTACTAAAAATAGGATTAATTATTTAAGGAAATTTCAACAACATAACTAGTAGCTTAACAACTATAAATCAAACATTTTCATTCTCTTTATTGAAAATCTAATTTTAAAAAAGGACCCCTAATTATCCTAACGACTACAAAACATTAACAACTACATTTAACCTAAGTACTCTAACCTATCTTAAATAAATAAAAAAAAGATATATAATTGAAAGAACTTACTGTCACTTTAACGACCTTCGAAGTAATGTATAGCTCAATATATACCTCTTGCAAAAGAACACATAAATCAATTTCAATATGTTACAAAAACAAAATGTACCCATATAAAAGAAACTATGGTTAGGGATCTGTTACTCACCAGTCATTGCCCAATGCCATCATGTTCGCGAGTATTAGGTATATGACTATATGAGTATGTCTATTTATGGTTTTATGTGGTTAAGTTTACCGTTAGGGTACATATTATATGACCTTAAATCCACCCTTGAAACCAATTTAAAATAACAAATACTCAATACTTATAACAATTTTATAATTTTAATAACATTTAGTTTTTAACAATAAAAACATACTAGTTTATATACATTTTAAGATTATGTAATACATTCTATTTCAATGAGCATAAACACGTATTGGAAATCAGGCAAGAACTTTCACATAATACAATACATGTTCAACCTACAAAATTCTTTAAACTAATCCACAACCCTGATACATGCCCCGGCCTGGGTTATTTTACTATCCTAGGCCTATTATATTATTTACCTTATTCCAAACATGTTAAAATTATTGCACTTAGTATTCGTTAAGAACAAAAAAAGCAATATATTGATGGTTGTAGCATCCTTTTACGGACTTAAAAACCGTATTACACTTCAATACAAGGGTATACAATAATAACTAATTTTAAGTTTGAAATTACGAGAACTACATGCACTTATTCATATTGCTTTAAAGGTGATACATACGTTTAAGCGTCTCCATATTCTCTATGAGACTAATGTAGTTCTTGACTTCTTGTAGTTCTCTACTAATAACTGTGTATATATTAAACACGTCGCCTTTAAAAAATATATAAAAATAACCACACAATATTGAAAGGTTATACAAACGGAACAAGGACAACAAAATTTTCGGTTTTCTGTTATCAAACGATTTTCTTCAGCTGTCTTTTTAAAACTTTGAACACTCTTCGCATAAATTTCTGATGAACGCAAACTTTTATGCATCCAAGTATCACGATCCATCTGATAAGTAAAAGACAAATAAATGATGTAGTTGTATGTAACCGGTAATCAAAGGGGTGGATCCTAACCCACTTTTTTTATTATTCTATCTCATATGTATACATTTAACGTGTTGACTATTTAAGAAAAAGTCGGCAGCATTTCCCCTTAACTCCCCAAGAATGCGTATAAAACGCAAACCCGAAGGAGTATAGGAGAAAACTACCGATTTTTTCTTAAATAGTCAAACACGTTAACTTGTATGCACGTCCTAATGAGATAAAATATTCAAAAAACAGTCCCAACGGTGACAATCTAAAAATTATCTCTATTAGATAAATTTTGGACGGGTATACTCTAAAGTTTTATTTCTGGATTTATTTACAAATATTATCTAAACACATATACATATACACATAAACATATATTACAAATATTATGTGTTTCTTATTTAACTATTCAAAGTATGACAAGTTTACATATTTTACTTTGTACATACTAATCTACAATTTGTAAGCTTGCATCTATAATTCAATCCGACATATAGACACATATTTATATATTAAACACGCATTCATGTACATACACACATATATACACATCAATTACCATAAAAATGAAATAACAGAAGTTACCTATAAATGACGAAAGTTAACAATAAAATACATTATTATGTACAATAAAACTGAAAATAACGTCAATAGAGAGATTTGTACCTTAAATGGAGAGATTTTGAAAGAAAACTCGATTTGATTTTGGAGAAAATGCTGCAATGAATAAGATCACCTATAAATAACGAAAGTTAACAATAAAATACATCATTATATACAATAAAACTAAAAATAACATCAATAGAGAAATTTGTACCTTTAATGGAGAGATTTTGAAAGAAAACCTGAGTTGAAATTCAAAATTAAGAGAATATTTGATTTGCAAACAATGCTTCAATGAGGAAGATGACCGTTTTTTGTTTAATATATATAGTATTAAGGGGCGGTCTTGAAATCCGCCCCTAAAAGTATATATTAAACATTAAATAGCACATAAGGGGCGGTTCTAAAGGAAGCATAAGGGGCGGTTATAATACCCGCCCCTAAAAGTATATATTAAATATTCGGTTCACATAAGGGGTGGTTTAAAACCGCCCTAAAGGAAGCATAAGGGGTGGTCGAAATACCCGCCCCTAAAGGTGTTTATAATTTTTTCAATAGGACATAAGGGGTGGTTTAGAACCGCCCCTAAAAGTGGCTTAAAGGGAGGTTTTGATACCCGCCCCTGAATCTAACTTAAGAGGCGGTTTCACCCTATTTGTTTTCATTTAGATTTTTAAAAGGCTTTAAGAGGCAGTTTTTTAGAACACTCGCCCCTTCAAAAAATTAGGCCCGCCCCATTTGTCTCTTTTTGTACTAGTGTATGGAGTTAATTTTAATTTTACTCCATAAGATTTGACAAAATAACTATGTTCATTCAAAAAATTAGAAAATTAATTTACTTTTAAAAGTTTCAAAAGTTATTTCAATTTCAATTTAAAAGTTTTATTGTTTTGGATTCAAGTTGAACAACTTAAAGTACTAACTTATAAAATATTTAAATGTAAATTTTTAATTTTTTGAAGGAAACGATTATTTTATCAAATCTTAAAAAGTAAAACCAAATTTAACTCATATACATATATTTATATACTTAACAGGCTATGGTCATATATAAACACATCTCCATTTGAAAGGTAGCATGGGATGTATAATGAATTATTTAACATTAATGTTATCTATATATGTGTGTGAGGGTATTGAGATTTGAGAGTTACGCTTGCAATCATCATGTCATGTCGTTTTCCATGCTTACAACGAGACAATTAGTAAGTTGTTAATGGGATGGCCAGTAATGTTTTTTAGTCATTCATATGCAAATTAATAAATTAAGTCACGTCTATATATTTTAGTAACAAACTCATCAAGCTACTAAGGTGGAAACATAATTATTAAAACCGTGTTAATTGGTTAATAAATGGTTTTAAACTTCACCAAAGTATAAACAAGGTTTGCAACCTAACAAGTTATTTTATCAAAAAAATATTATTGTTAAATGTTTAGATGTATTTTTCTCATGTTTTAGCATACAATGTTTATGGGTCTTAATTGCGACTAAATTTTTATATCTTGTACTTAATTATATATGATTTTACTTTTATTTTGACACGAAAATATTATAGGATTAAGGTATTAAATATTTTTGGTAGGGATTGTCGAGTGGTATGTGTTTTATTTAAGACTAGTATCTAAGGATGGATTTTTAAATTAAATGCCTAATAAATTGTACTTTTGTGTAGACAAATTGGTTCCTTGATCAGTTTCAAGCACTTTAATACCTAAGATGTATTTAAGTTTACCTAAATCTTTAGTTATAAATTTTCAGCTTAACCAAGACTTAAAATTCTTCAATTCTTCAAAACATTAATCACCGGTAAACACTATTTCATCCATGTAAACAAGCAATACACTAATACTAGACCTATTAGTTTTCACAAAACAAGAAATAATCATTTTTACTTTGCTTAAAACCAAATTCAATAAATGTATTACTTAATTTTCCATTCTATTTATGTGGAGCTATTTGAGGCTATGTCGTGATTTAATTAATTTGCACATCTTTTTTTATAATTGTAATAATAACCCTCATGTAAAAACATGTATAACATCATATGGTAGAGATTCATATAAAAAGACACTGGCTGTACAAAATAGTTAGTTTTTATTTCAAATTGATATCAACAATGACACATATAACAGTGGTCGTATTAATAATGGAAGAAAGTTTCATCAAAATCTATTTCATCTCTCTGATAAAAACTACCATTAAATCTATATCAAAATCTGTTTTAACAATGACACATATATCTAACAACATCATCTAGACAATTAAGGGGAACAATCCTACGAGTAATTTTCTTAAAAAAAACTGTCCAAATTAGCTTTATCACCCTCAAGATTTGTCAGATTTTCCTAAAAATCATGACATTCACCGTAGCATCATGTGTGTCATCGGGACCAACCGAAATATTATGACTGGTGGATCTATATTATTTTGCTCTTTAAACTATTAAAGTATCTGATCACTAGTCAAAATATCATCATCTGGTTGTTCCTCTTTTACACTTATACTGGCAGGTTTATCACAATTATTTAGAGTCTTAACTATTAGCCTCCTTACCATCATTGGGCAATTGGTGTCTCGTATTTTTATTTTCATTGATAAAGAAAGAAATTAAAAACATCTAAGTATAGTGTCACACCCCAACCTTGACGGCGGAAACGTCGAGATGTGAGGGTTAAGATTGTTCACAGCCACATAACGCTATTATTAAATCCAAATATATTATACATAAGTTTCAAAATTACATTACAAGCATAAGTCTCAATAAGTTTCAACATGAAATAACAAACATAATCATTTTGTTTATTAACTAGGTCCAAGTCCTAGAATATGCCAGCAACATATGTTCACTTCAAAACTTGGGGGTTTTCCTGAAACATGATAAAAATAAAAGGTCAACTATAGATAGTTGGTGAGTTTCCAAGGTTTTCATACATAATATGAAAAAGGTTACAAGTAGCAATTCATGTCATAGGTTATAAGCTAGTAAGGTTATAGAACACATATCGTTACAACCAAACCTCGACTTGATTACAAGTATAAAAGATTGGCTAAGTGTATTTGGTTCCCTAGTGCACAAGCGTACGGCCCCTAGGAGTCGGCAATACCTCGACTTTAGCACCAAATAGGCTTGTCAGGCCCAAAGATCTAAGACGTCGCCAAGCTAGCAATAGTTAATGATTGTAAACAAACTATGTATCTCATATAAACACTTACAACACAAATAACCATGACAAAATAATAAGATGAATTGCATGTGCTTACAAGTCTCAAACGTTTACAAGTGTACGATGTATAAGTATCATGTTTCACCCCAAAATAGTGTGAAATGAAGTAAAAAGGGAACAAGGAAAACTCACTTGAATGTAGGCATTACAAGATGATGTAAAAGATTAAAGTAAGATCCAAAAGATAAATCCAAAGTATCCATTACAAGCACCTAAATATATAATTTACAAGGTAAAGATTAAAGTTAATAATAAGTTTAACGTTCTACCAATAATTAGGGTTTTGATAGTTTTAAGGAGTTTTGACAAGTAACTAAATTTATAGAATACTTATTCTCATTTTAAACCCATTAGAAGAATTATATATGTATTTAAGTAATTTAAAAATGAAATTAATTATTATAATAATGATGAGGTTCAATATACAATTAAGTCTTTTTAATTATCTAAAAATAGCAAGAAAATAGCATTTTGATTAATAACAAAATATTAATTAGCTATAATATGTTTTATAATAATATTCCTAAACATTTTAAGTATTTATAAATTTAATTCTTTAAAGAATTAAGTGTTCATAAATATTTTTAAGCCCAACCATATATAAACAAATATTTAATTAATTTAAAAGAAAACCTTTTGTAACAACTAATAAAGTCTAAATATAAAGATTTAAATAAACAATCATGATTTTAAAAGTAACGTTTGGATCAATGATAATTTATTAATTAGAACCATCATTTTATAAGAAATAACTAAATATATATATTAATATATATGTTTATATATATATATATATATGAATATATTTAAATTAGGAAAAATTGCAGAAAATATTTTAGTGTCTAAAAATTATTATATTAATTATTAAAAATGATTTTTATATTATTTATAATTTTTCTGTAATTTTATTTGTAATTAAAAGGCTTTAAAAAAAATAAAACAAAATAGCAGGAGGTGCCCGGGTTCGAACCCGGGACCTCGAGGTTGACAGTGTGCATGTTTACCAGTTAGGCTGGGCGCCTATGCCTGCCAAAGGATGGTTTTTAATCCTTTAAAACCAAACTTTCTGTGATTCCCAAATTCCCCAAATTCCCTTATGAACCCTAGTTTAATCCGCCCAAAATTGAGGATCAAATTGATATTGTTAATCAAACTAATGTTAGGGCTTTTGATGTTTACAAGATTTCGAGTGTGTGGATGTGTCAAATTACCCGAATTGATGTGATTTTGATGGAGAACGAGTACACGACCGATCGCGACTATGTGTATGGTGATTCAAGGCACAAACGTTGTTGTTAATCAAATTAACTTTGCAGATATAACTTGGAGTCGTTGCTTAGCAAAAGCCCTCTGTCAATTTGGTTTAACAAGGCTTCGAGCATGGGTCACGATTAGGTTGCAGATTCATGATGAAGATCGAACCCGTTTAAGCTGTTCGGTTGTGTTTTAGATGAAATTGGAGGTTGTACACGATTATTGAATGATATTTGATCGTTCAGGTTGGTTTAATTAAGTTATTACGATGTTTAAATGCTCGAACGGCTAGAGATTGATGGCAGGCGGTTACTCGACTTGTTAAGAATCCATAACCGCAAATTAATCTCAATTAAAGATCATAATGGAGTTTAGAATGCGTTGGTGAACCGATTGGAGTCATTCGGTATTAAAATCGAGAGGTTTAGGGATACTTTGGGGGTCGCCGGAGCCGTTGCCGGCGATGGCCGGTGGCCGGCCGGGAAAACGGGGAGAGAGAAAGAGGGTAGAGAGTTTATTTCGGAAATTACACCTTTGGTCCCTGTGGTTTTCAAAGTTGTCATTAGGGTTTTAAAGTTTTGTTTTAGTTTTAAATTAAATTACAAAATAAACCCTGAAATTTAAAATGTTATCATTTTATGTATAACTTATTAATTTCAAGTTTTAAGATAATAGAATCTTGTATTATTTTCAAAGATTAACACTCATTATATTTATTTTTATTAATCTTGTTGTTATGACTATTATTGTTATTATTATCACTAATATTATTATTATTAGTGTCATTGTTATAATTGTTATTATTATTGTTGTAATAATAATAATTATCATTTTTAAGATTAAAATCACTTTAAGTGTTTAAACAACATCACAACCCTTTTAATGCCATTGTTATTAATTATCAACCATAATAGGTCCTCAAGGTTTCAAAATGACATAAAAGGTCCTTTTAAAACTTAACGAAGTTAGCCTTTTAAGTTAACAAAATACGAGATGTTACAGTCTCCCCAACTTAAAAGAATTTCGTCCCGAAATTAAAAATGAACTTAGATGAACAAAGGAATTGAAATGAAAAGTAAGTGTTCAACGAGCAGTGTTTGACGTTTGATTACAGGTGGAACGCTTCACCTTATGGAATCTTACAAGATTCTCAGCATAATAAACGCGAGACGTTTTGAGATGAAACGTTGGAAAACGATGACGAGTTACCGTGGTACCTTAGATTGATAAGTCACAACTTCTAGAATATAATGATGTCTAGAAATCAATAAAGGACCAACAATGATAAGAAAGGTTAACCGTCAGGATTTAAGAATCCCAAACGTCACTATATGAAACGGTCTTAACGCATATCTTATGAATATGTATCTCTCTTTTGACCAATCATTGGTCTAAGAATTATACGATATGCGAAGATTTTGAAACAAGTTCACGACAATAATTGAGAACATTATTAAAAGCAGAAAATGATTCGTTCATTCGAAATAACGATCGATGTTTTAACGCCACACCACGGTATACGAATTCTTGAGTTAGGTACAAGTCAATTTATCGACTCATTATCTCACATGAGTCAACATGAGGTTAGTCAATTGGTCTATAATGCACCATTTGTCATCATGGCATCTAAGACAAGAGGCACTTAGTGATGAGAAGTTAAACAGGAGATTCACAGGAACACAGATGTTAAGATTTGTCATATGTGAAAGTAAGACATTTGGACACATGCCAAATTATGTCTTTTCTTTTATGTCACACATATGACTACAAATTACGAAATTTTATGAACCCTTATATCCACATCGCAATGAGAATAATAGCGAGTCTTGTTATTCAAAACCAAGATAAAATTTCAATGATTCTCAAGGTTAAGGGTTCAAAAGCGATTCAAGGAATGACGCAAACATTAAGAAAAGTATTTGTAAACATGTTTTGCAAGATAGCAAGTTTCCAAGTATAGATTACATACATAATTCATCAATCCCATATGTACAGTCGAGAACATTCGTATGACTAGAAAGACATAATCACAAGTTGATAATGTCTTTATTTAGTAGAAAGATTGTTTAAGAAGGCTACCATCACACAATCAAGCGTTGATGATAACTCATAATGAGAGTTGATAGATAAGGAATAAATGATTCGTTGTAGCTAGATCGAGTTGAAACATGAAGATAAAGGGAAAGAAATCGATTTAAGAATTCAAATGCTCCAAGCTCGGAATCAAAACCAACCTAGAGCGATCGGGTCTCCTTACAAGTTCAGAAATCATGCTTTGGCTTGATAGGTCCAAACACTTACATTGGTTCACCCTTCAAGTTACTACATGTTCCTTGTCACTTGACTAAAACCTTGGTAAGTTGGAGATCAAGAAATGAGAATAGTCATCAAGGTGCGGTTTTCACTCCTAACTTTATGGTGTATTCCCAAGGTATGACCGCTAACTTACCAACTAAAAGTTCGATCCCAACTCATTGTTGAGAATCCACAGAAATAAAACGAGGTAACTCACCATTAAGGTAAAGGAAATCACTCCTATCTTAACGGTGAAGTTTTACAAAAACAAAATATAACAAAATGAACTTCTTCATCAAAATCCAGAATTCACCCCTACTTTGATGAAGTCGACTCATTTGAACAAATACAACTCATAAAGATGGTTATATCATCAAGGTATGGAATTCACGCCTATCTCGATGATTGAATTTCATAATAGCAAGAAAACAATCGAAGATTGACATTCGTCACCAAAGTACGGGTTTCAATCCTATTTTGATGAGAACATGTCATTTGTGAAATGTCATTCCAAAGAAAATAATTGAAGTCAATCCTCAAGATAAGGTAATCACTCTAATCTAGAGGGTTAAATTTCATAAAACACGCGATTGGAAACCATTTATCGAAACGAATAGAGAATCATCAAAGTAAGGGAATCACCCTTTTTTTTGATGAGTTAGAATCATTTAGGAGACACAGGTGTTCTTAGTTATAGGTTGACTTTCAAACACTTGCATCTCTCACGGTGCAGACGGTACGGAATTTGACTTAACGACGAAAGGAAAATAATATCAATTAGAAATTCGGAAAATTTCAAGTTACATCAATGTAACAAAAGGGTAAAATCATGTTTACAAGCTTAGGATCAAGTTCAAGATAACAGAGGTTGTTGTGGTGTTCAAATCTTGGATGGTTTCAATCGGAAAGACGAAATTAAGGGCAGAAAATTATTCAACACCACAACGAGGTGTGAAAGTTCGGTATCGAAAGGAATACACGGACTTCCCAAGATATGAGGTCAACCATAGTCTTATTGAAGGCACACGTACTTATAAGTGATCATTCATCTCATGGGTTTCGAGTCATGTAAATGGATTCAATGATCGAGTCAAATCACCATTTACACTTTGCCTAGACAAAGTATCTCGAGACGTAAGAATTCCACCTATAGCATTGCATGTTCTTAGTTATGGAACA
Source organism: Flaveria ramosissima (assembly GCA_025215565.1). Classification (NCBI taxonomy): domain Eukaryota; kingdom Viridiplantae; phylum Streptophyta; class Magnoliopsida; order Asterales; family Asteraceae; genus Flaveria; species Flaveria ramosissima. The sequence goes on along the minus strand of CM046039.1, from coordinate 76,945,620 downwards.
CATCCTTAAGAAGACTTGAGAGCCATAGGTAGCGGTTCAAAGTTTTTGATGACCATTCGGTTTAGATTCCCAATATCTTTGGGTATATTAAGATTCATGTTCACGTTGGTCAAGACATAGAAATAGTTACACGAAATGCTCGACGTGTAACGATGTTTAAACGTATAAGTTGAAATGTAAGATGGGTTCAATATTAACAAGGACATTATGTATGATAAGAACGAGAAGATATTAAAAAAACTTTGGTGATAAACCAGATCAACGAATTAAGGACTTTTAAGACACAAAGAGGATGGTTCCATTCGGTAACGCATTACCATTTGGAATCGTTGACACGTCAAGGTAAATTGACCCATTTGCCTTAGAGACTTGTGTATGTTGACCATAGTTTATCACTCATCCCAGAAATCCCCAGGTAAGCATAACTGGTCTCACAACGAGATTTATACGATATGCTTGCCTTAGCCCGAAGGCCTTTTGCCAGGAAAACCAGAATACAGGTGTCTATGTGTCACACAAATTTCTTTGGTTTATGAAATCAAAACCTTGATGAGATTTTCATAGATTAGACATAGAGTCTAAGGAATTGAACCCAGATGATAAATGTAGATTCCACATGTCGTTAAGAATAAGTTTAGGAAGTTCATTTGTCGGGGAGAATCAAAGAGTCAAAGTTAAGTTTAGGGAGACATGTAACTAAGGTTTAAGCATACATAAAGCAATCTTATGCTAAGGCATCAAGTTGCACAAAAGGCATAGCATTATGTAGCATGCAAACAATAAGTAAGCACAAAGTATAATGATCTCGCTATGAGGTTCATGCAACTATAGTCTAGGTCACCATTTCTAATAACCTAAATCCCTATAGTTATGGGCTCTGATACCAATCTGTCACACCCCAACCTTGACGGCGGAAACGTCGAGATGTGAGGGTTAAGATTGTTCACAGCCACATAACGCTATTATTAAATCCAAATATATTATACATAAGTTTCAAAATTACATTACAAGCATAAGTCTCAATAAGTTTCAACATGAAATAACAAACATAATCATTTTGTTTATTAACTAGGTCCAAGTCCTAGAATATGCCAGCAACATATGTTCACTTCAAAACTTGGGGGTTTTCCTGAAACATGATAAAAATAAAAGGTCAACTATAGATAGTTGGTGAGTTTCCAAGGTTTTCATACATAATATGAAAAAGGTTACAAGTAGCAATTCATGTCATAGGTTATAAGCTAGTAAGGTTATAGAACACATATCGTTACAACCAAACCTCGACTTGATTACAAGTATAAAAGATTGGCTAAGTGTATTTGGTTCCCTAGTGCACAAGCGTACGGCCCCTAGGAGTCGGCAATACCTCGACTTTAGCACCAAATAGGCTTGTCAGGCCCAAAGATCTAAGACGTCGCCAGGCTAGCAATAGTTAATGATTGTAAACAAACTATGTATCTCATATAAACACTTACAACACAAATAACCATGACAAAATAATAAGATGAATTGCATGTGCTTACAAGTCTCAAACGTTTACAAGTGTACGATGTATAAGTATCATGTTTCACCCCAAAATAGTGTGAAATGAAGTAAAAAGGGAACAAGGAAAACTCACTTGAATGTAGGCATTACAAGATGATGTAAAAGATTAAAGTAAGATCCAAAAGATAAATCCAAAGTATCCATTACAAGCACCTAAATATATAATTTACAAGGTAAAGATTAAAGTTAATAATAAGTTTAACGTTCTACCAATAATTAGGGTTTTGATAGTTTTAAGGAGTTTTGACAAGTAACTAAATTTATAGAATACTTATTCTCATTTTAAACCCATTAGAAGAATTATATATGTATTTAAGTAATTTAAAAATGAAATTAATTATTATAATAATGATGAGGTTCAATATACAATTAAGTCTTTTTAATTATCTAAAAATAGCAAGAAAATAGCATTTTGATTAATAACAAAATATTAATTAGCTATAATATGTTTTATAATAATATTCCTAAACATTTTAAGTATTTATAAATTTAATTCTTTAAAGAATTAAGTGTTCATAAATATTTTTAAGCCCAACCATATATAAACAAATATTTAATTAATTTAAAAGAAAACCTTTTGTAACAACTAATAAAGTCTAAATATAAAGATTTAAATAAACAATCATGATTTTAAAAGTAACGTTTGGATCAATGATAATTTATTAATTAGAACCATCATTTTATAAGAAATAACTAAATATATATATTAATATATATGTTTATATATATATATATATATATATGAATATATTTAAATTAGGAAAAATTGCAGAAAATATTTTAGTGTCTAAAAATTATTATATTAATTATTAAAAATGATTTTTATATTATTTATAATTTTTCTGTAATTTTATTTGTAATTAAAAGGCTTTAAAAAAAATAAAACAAAATAGCAGGAGGTGCCCGGGTTCGAACCCGGGACCTCGAGGTTGACAGTGTGCATGTTTACCAGTTAGGCTGGGCGCCTATGCCTGCCAAAGGATGGTTTTTAATCCTTTAAAACCAAACTTTCTGTGATTCCCAAATTCCCCAAATTCCCTTATGAACCCTAGTTTAATCCGCCCAAAATTGAGGATCAAATTGATATTGTTAATCAAACTAATGTTAGGGCTTTTGATGTTTACAAGATTTCGAGTGTGTGGATGTGTCAAATTACCCGAATTGATGTGATTTTGATGGAGAACGAGTACACGACCGATCGCGACTATGTGTATGGTGATTCAAGGCACAAACGTTGTTGTTAATCAAATTAACTTTGCAGATATAACTTGGAGTCGTTGCTTAGCAAAAGCCCTCTGTCAATTTGGTTTAACAAGGCTTCGAGCATGGGTCACGATTAGGTTGCAGATTCATGATGAAGATCGAACCCGTTTAAGCTGTTCGGTTGTGTTTTAGATGAAATTGGAGGTTGTACACGATTATTGAATGATATTTGATCGTTCAGGTTGGTTTAATTAAGTTATTACGATGTTTAAATGCTCGAACGGCTAGAGATTGATGGCAGGCGGTTACTCGACTTGTTAAGAATCCATAACCGCAAATTAATCTCAATTAAAGATCATAATGGAGTTTAGAATGCGTTGGTGAACCGATTGGAGTCATTCGGTATTAAAATCGAGAGGTTTAGGGATACTTTGGGGGTCGCCGGAGCCGTTGCCGGCGATGGCCGGTGGCCGGCCGGGAAAACGGGGAGAGAGAAAGAGGGTAGAGAGTTTATTTCGGAAATTACACCTTTGGTCCCTGTGGTTTTCAAAGTTGTCATTAGGGTTTTAAAGTTTTGTTTTAGTTTTAAATTAAATTACAAAATAAACCCTGAAATTTAAAATGTTATCATTTTATGTATAACTTATTAATTTCAAGTTTTAAGATAATAGAATCTTGTATTATTTTCAAAGATTAACACTCATTATATTTATTTTATTAATCTTGTTGTTATGACTATTATTGTTATTATTATCACTAATATTATTATTATTAGTGTCATTGTTATAATTGTTATTATTATTGTTGTAATAATAATAATTATCATTTTTAAGATTAAAATCACTTTAAGTGTTTAAACAACATCACAACCCTTTTAATGCCATTGTTATTAATTATCAACCATAATAGGTCCTCAAGGTTTCAAAATGACATAAAAGGTCCTTTTAAAACTTAACGAAGTTAGCCTTTTAAGTTAACAAAATACGAGATGTTACAGTCTCCCCAACTTAAAAGAATTTCGTCCCGAAATTAAAAATGAACTTAGATGAACAAAGGAATTGAAATGAAAAGTAAGTGTTCAACGAGCAGTGTTTGACGTTTGATTACAGGTGGAACGCTTCACCTTATGGAATCTTACAAGATTCTCAGCATAATAAACGCGAGACGTTTTGAGATGAAACGTTGGAAAACGATGACGAGTTACCGTGGTACCTTAGATTGATAAGTCACAACTTCTAGAATATAATGATGTCTAGAAATCAATAAAGGACCAACAATGATAAGAAAGGTTAACCGTCAGGATTTAAGAATCCCAAACGTCACTATATGAAACGGTCTTAACGCATATCTTATGAATATGTATCTCTCTTTTGACCAATCATTGGTCTAAGAATTATACGATATGCGAAGATTTTGAAACAAGTTCACGACAATAATTGAGAACATTATTAAAAGCAGAAAATGATTCGTTCATTCGAAATAACGATCGATGTTTTAACGCCACACCACGGTATACGAATTCTTGAGTTAGGTACAAGTCAATTTATCGACTCATTATCTCACATGAGTCAACATGAGGTTAGTCAATTGGTCTATAATGCACCATTTGTCATCATGGCATCTAAGACAAGAGGCACTTAGTGATGAGAAGTTAAACAGGAGATTCACAGGAACACAGATGTTAAGATTTGTCATATGTGAAAGTAAGACATTTGGACACATGCCAAATTATGTCTTTTCTTTTATGTCACACATATGACTACAAATTACGAAATTTTATGAACCCTTATATCCACATCGCAATGAGAATAATAGCGAGTCTTGTTATTCAAAACCAAGATAAAATTTCAATGATTCTCAAGGTTAAGGGTTCAAAAGCGATTCAAGGAATGACGCAAACATTAAGAAAAGTATTTGTAAACATGTTTTGCAAGATAGCAAGTTTCCAAGTATAGATTACATACATAATTCATCAATCCCATATGTACAGTCGAGAACATTCGTATGACTAGAAAGACATAATCACAAGTTGATAATGTCTTTATTTAGTAGAAAGATTGTTTAAGAAGGCTACCATCACACAATCAAGCGTTGATGATAACTCATAATGAGAGTTGATAGATAAGGAATAAATGATTCGTTGTAGCTAGATCGAGTTGAAACATGAAGATAAAGGGAAAGAAATCGATTTAAGAATTCAAATGCTCCAAGCTCGGAATCAAAACCAACCTAGAGCGATCGGGTCTCCTTACAAGTTCAGAAATCATGCTTTGGCTTGATAGGTCCAAACACTTACATTGGTTCACCCTTCAAGTTACTACATGTTCCTTGTCACTTGACTAAAACCTTGGTAAGTTGGAGATCAAGAAATGAGAATAGTCATCAAGGTGCGGTTTTCACTCCTAACTTTATGGTGTATTCCCAAGGTATGACCGCTAACTTACCAACTAAAAGTTCGATCCCAACTCATTGTTGAGAATCCACAGAAATAAAACGAGGTAACTCACCATTAAGGTAAAGGAAATCACTCCTATCTTAACGGTGAAGTTTTACAAAAACAAAATATAACAAAATGAACTTCTTCATCAAAATCCAGAATTCACCCCTACTTTGATGAAGTCGACTCATTTGAACAAATACAACTCATAAAGATGGTTATATCATCAAGGTATGGAATTCACGCCTATCTCGATGATTGAATTTCATAATAGCAAGAAAACAATCGAAGATTGACATTCGTCACCAAAGTACGGGTTTCAATCCTATTTTGATGAGAACATGTCATTTGTGAAATGTCATTCCAAAGAAAATAATTGAAGTCAATCCTCAAGATAAGGTAATCACTCTAATCTAGAGGGTTAAATTTCATAAAACACGCGATTGGAAACCATTTATCGAAACGAATAGAGAATCATCAAAGTAAGGGAATCACCCTTTTTTTTGATGAGTTAGAATCATTTAGGAGACACAGGTGTTCTTAGTTATAGGTTGACTTTCAAACACTTGCATCTCTCACGGTGCAGACGGTACGGAATTTGACTTAACGACGAAAGGAAAATAATATCAATTAGAAATTCGGAAAATTTCAAGTTACATCAATGTAACAAAAGGGTAAAATCATGTTTACAAGCTTAGGATCAAGTTCAAGATAACAGAGGTTGTTGTGGTGTTCAAATCTTGGATGGTTTCAATCGGAAAGACGAAATTAAGGGCAGAAAATTATTCAACACCACAACGAGGTGTGAAAGTTCGGTATCGAAAGGAATACACGGACTTCCCAAGATATGAGGTCAACCATAGTCTTATTGAAGGCACACGTACTTATAAGTGATCATTCATCTCATGGGTTTCGAGTCATGTAAATGGATTCAATGATCGAGTCAAATCACCATTTACACTTTGCCTAGACAAAGTATCTCGAGACGTAAGAATTCCACCTATAGCATTGCATGTTCTTAGTTATGGAACACATCCTTAAGAAGACTTGAGAGCCATAGGTAGCGGTTCAAAGTTTTTGATGACCATTCGGTTTAGATTCCCAATATCTTTGGGTATATTAAGATTCATGTTCACGTTGGTCAAGACATAGAAATAGTTACACGAAATGCTCGACGTGTAACGATGTTTAAACGTATAAGTTGAAATGTAAGATGGGTTCAATATTAACAAGGACATTATGTATGATAAGAACGAGAAGATATTAAAAAACTTTGGTGATAAACCAGATCAACGAATTAAGGACTTTTAAGACACAAAGAGGATGGTTCCATTCGGTAACGCATTACCATTTGGAATCGTTGACACGTCAAGGTAAATTGACCCATTTGCCTTAGAGACTTGTGTATGTTGACCATAGTTTATCACTCATCCCAGAAATCCCCAGGTAAGCATAACTGGTCTCACAACGAGATTTATACGATATGCTTGCCTTAGCCCGAAGGCCTTTTGCCAGGAAAACCAGAATACAGGTGTCTATGTGTCACACAAATTTCTTTGGTTTATGAAATCAAAACCTTGATGAGATTTTCATAGATTAGACATAGAGTCTAAGGAATTGAACCCAGATGATAAATGTAGATTCCACATGTCGTTAAGAATAAGTTTAGGAAGTTCATTTGTCGGGGAGAATCAAAGAGTCAAAGTTAAGTTTAGGGAGACATGTAACTAAGGTTTAAGCATACATAAAGCAATCTTATGCTAAGGCATCAAGTTGCACAAAAGGCATAGCATTATGTAGCATGCAAACAATAAGTAAGCACAAAGTATAATGATCTCGCTATGAGGTTCATGCAACTATAGTCTAGGTCACCATTTCTAATAACCTAAATCCCTATAGTTATGGGCTCTGATACCAATCTGTCACACCCCAACCTTGACGGCGGAAACGTCGAGATGTGAGGGTTAAGATTGTTCACAGCCACATAACGCTATTATTAAATCCAAATATATTATACATAAGTTTCAAAATTACATTACAAGCATAAGTCTCAATAAGTTTCAACATGAAATAACAAACATAATCATTTTGTTTATTAACTAGGTCCAAGTCCTAGAATATGCCAGCAACATATGTTCACTTCAAAACTTGGGGGTTTTCCTGAAACATGATAAAAATAAAAGGTCAACTATAGATAGTTGGTGAGTTTCCAAGGTTTTCATACATAATATGAAAAAGGTTACAAGTAGCAATTCATGTCATAGGTTATAAGCTAGTAAGGTTATAGAACACATATCGTTACAACCAAACCTCGACTTGATTACAAGTATAAAAGATTGGCTAAGTGTATTTGGTTCCCTAGTGCACAAGCGTACGGCCCCTAGGAGTCGGCAATACCTCGACTTTAGCACCAAATAGGCTTGTCAGACCCAAAGATCTAAGACGTCGCCAGGCTAGCAATAGTTAATGATTGTAAACAAACTATGTATCTCATATAAACACTTACAACACAAATAACCATGACAAAATAATAAGATGAATTGCATGTGCTTACAAGTCTCAAACGTTTACAAGTGTACGATGTATAAGTATCATGTTTCACCCCAAAATAGTGTGAAATGAAGTAAAAAGGGAACAAGGAAAACTCACTTGAATGTAGGCATTACAAGATGATGTAAAAGATTAAAGTAAGATCCAAAAGATAAATCCAAAGTATCCATTACAAGCACCTAAATATATAATTTACAAGGTAAAGATTAAAGTTAATAATAAGTTTAACGTTCTACCAATAATTAGGGTTTTGATAGTTTTAAGGAGTTTTGACAAGTAACTAAATTTATAGAATACTTATTCTCATTTTAAACCCATTAGAAGAATTATATATGTATTTAAGTAATTTAAAAATGAAATTAATTATTATAATAATGATGAGGTTCAATATACAATTAAGTCTTTTTAATTATCTAAAAATAGCAAGAAAATAGCATTTTGATTAATAACAAAATATTAATTAGCTATAATATGTTTTATAATAATATTCCTAAACATTTTAAGTATTTATAAATTTAATTCTTTAAAGAATTAAGTGTTCATAAATATTTTTAAGCCCAACCATATATAAACAAATATTTAATTAATTTAAAAGAAAACCTTTTGTAACAACTAATAAAGTCTAAATATAAAGATTTAAATAAACAATCATGATTTTAAAAGTAACGTTTGGATCAATGATAATTTATTAATTAGAACCATCATTTTATAAGAAATAACTAAATATATATATTAATATATATGTTTATATATATATATATATATATATGAATATATTTAAATTAGGAAAAATTGCAGAAAATATTTTAGTGTCTAAAAATTATTATATTAATTATTAAAAATGATTTTTATATTATTTATAATTTTTCTGTAATTTTATTTGTAATTAAAAGGCTTTAAAAAAAATAAAACAAAATAGCAGGAGGTGCCCGGGTTCGAACCCGGGACCTCGAGGTTGACAGTGTGCATGTTTACCAGTTAGGCTGGGCGCCTATGCCTGCCAAAGGATGGTTTTTAATCCTTTAAAACCAAACTTTCTGTGATTCCCAAATTCCCCAAATTCCCTTATGAACCCTAGTTTAATCCGCCCAAAATTGAGGATCAAATTGATATTGTTAATCAAACTAATGTTAGGGCTTTTGATGTTTACAAGATTTCGAGTGTGTGGATGTGTCAAATTACCCGAATTGATGTGATTTTGATGGAGAACGAGTACACGACCGATCGCGACTATGTGTATGGTGATTCAAGGCACAAACGTTGTTGTTAATCAAATTAACTTTGCAGATATAACTTGGAGTCGTTGCTTAGCAAAAGCCCTCTGTCAATTTGGTTTAACAAGGCTTCGAGCATGGGTCACGATTAGGTTGCAGATTCATGATGAAGATCGAACCCGTTTAAGCTGTTCGGTTGTGTTTTAGATGAAATTGGAGGTTGTACACGATTATTGAATGATATTTGATCGTTCAGGTTGGTTTAATTAAGTTATTACGATGTTTAAATGCTCGAACGGCTAGAGATTGATGGCAGGCGGTTACTCGACTTGTTAAGAATCCATAACCGCAAATTAATCTCAATTAAAGATCATAATGGAGTTTAGAATGCGTTGGTGAACCGATTGGAGTCATTCGGTATTAAAATCGAGAGGTTTAGGGATACTTTGGGGGTCGCCAGAGCCGTTGCCGGCGATGGCCGGTGGCCGGCCGGGAAAACGGGGAGAGAGAAAGAGGGTAGAGAGTTTATTTCGGAAATTACACCTTTGGTCCCTGTGGTTTTCAAAGTTGTCATTAGGGTTTTAAAGTTTTGTTTTAGTTTTAAATTAAATTACAAAATAAACCCTGAAATTTAAAATGTTATCATTTTATGTATAACTTATTAATTTCAAGTTTTAAGATAATAGAATCTTGTATTATTTTCAAAGATTAACACTCATTATATTTATTTTTATTAATCTTGTTGTTATGACTATTATTGTTATTATTATCACTAATATTATTATTATTAGTGTCATTGTTATAATTGTTATTATTATTGTTGTAATAATAATAATTATCATTTTTAAGATTAAAATCACTTTAAGTGTTTAAACAACATCACAACCCTTTTAATGCCATTGTTATTAATTATCAACCATAATAGGTCCTCAAGGTTTCAAAATGACATAAAAGGTCCTTTTAAAACTTAACGAAGTTAGCCTTTTAAGTTAACAAAATACGAGATGTTACATATAGGCTAAGCTTTCTTACAAATCTGCTTAATTTAAAAAGAAATATATGTTTATAAAACTTTATATTTCTACTAAAGAAAACATTTTTGTCTTCTAGATCTCAAACCTTATATCTCCCTTTTTTAACAGAGTATTGATCTAGTTGTTAAGACTTGATTAAAAACAAGTTAAATAACTAGTCTTAACTACATTTATTGCGTAAGGGTAATAGTGGAAAGTATTTGACAAATAAGACTCGATTAACTTAAAGACACAAACTTTGAAATTAAATATTGGAACTTTGGATGACTTTAAGAGCATAAGTGCAAAAAGTAATAAACTTTGGAATGAATTTACTAAAATAGTAAAAAACAATTACTTCCCGGTTTCCAATTCCGTAAGATCAACAATTGGATATGTTTTAAACTAGGGTTTGTAAGAACTTAACTTCAAGATTTTCACTTTTGATTAAAGTGATAACCAAAAAACAATCTTTAAGACTCGTTCGTTTATAAGATTACCAATTTACCTATATCAAGTTGTCTACCTTTCTTGATGAGTTAAAGATGCAAGGAAACTGAAAGCTGATAATCAAACACACAACTTTATTTACAAGAAAATTTTCTAAATCAACCAAAATATAATACTTCATTCAATAATCCCATTTTTAATACAAAAACCTAATTAGCACATACCAATTATCTCAGTTGACAAAAATCGTACTCCCAAAAGCAATCAAGAAAGAACTAGCCGCTTATAGTCTTCATATATCTCCAATATTGTTTTGATGATGATTTTAGGATGAATGGGAGGCTTGAAAACACCAAGGATCTCCTAAAGTTCGTCATTACCGTCTGGAGTTTGTTCAGCCACAGACGTATGATTCGCCGACCCTTGGCGTATTATACACCCATCTCTACCTTTATACGTCCAACTTTCTGTAATTTTCTTCAAGTATGCCAGTTAATATGCCGTCCATAAGCCACTTGGCCTATTATACGCCAATACCCGACGTATTATACGCCAGCCTCCTTTAATCTGTGCCTTTTATGCAACTTTTGAGATTTACGTCTGTGGTCCTTGTAGTTTCGTGTTTTGATTCGTTTGGCTCAAAATAAACTTCCTTAAGCTATGAACACCTACATAACCAAACACGTCTTGTTCACAATACCACAATGCAAAATCATGCATTTAGGTTAATTAAACATTAAATTATTGTTATGCGATCAAGTATATAACAAAAACACAAATTAAAGAACGAGTATCAAACTTATTATTAGGATTCAAATTTATGTAAAATAGAAGACAAACAAAATTTCTAAGATAACTTAAAAGATGTCTTATTCTCAAACAACATCTCAAAAGGAGACCTGCCATTTAAAATAGAAGATGGAGTGTGATTAAAAAGATACGTAAGGGTTTAGAAATACTCGGTCCACATAGAAATAGGCAATCCCCCCTAAAACATAAAGGTCTAGTAGTATTAAGCGGATTTCAATGTTTCCTTTCAACATTCTAACTTTGTTATAGAGTATAGTCACACGAAGTTTGATGTAACACATCATGTTTTACAAAAAAAATTAATTAATTAACTAATGACAAACTAAGTACCATTATGAATGCTACCCCCTTTAATTCTTTTGTTAAACTGAGTTTCAAACAATGTTTTATTGTTTGGATCAGACCGGTTGAACCAAGATTCAAATGGTCAATTGGTCTGATCCACACCAATTCGTTTTGTAGCCAAGGAACCAACCGGTTCGGTGGTCGGACTAGGAATTGAAAACCATGTTGAACTGGATTTTTGATATCTTTTATTTATTTATTTTTTGAATTTTTTGAATTTTAATGGCTTTAACGGGTGGATTGAACTATGAATTGAAGTGTAATAAAATTATAATTGAGTTTTATATATAACTGTAAAATACATATATATAATACTTATATTGAATTATATATATATATATATGTATATATATAATTAAGACGTCATCCAGTTCGACTGGTTTGACCAACCGACCAGTAAGGTGATTGATTTGTCATCAGATCGGGTATTGAAAACATTAGTTTCAGTTACAGAGATGAAACCTCAATATTCTAAAACACTTGATTTTGGGATTTTTAAAAGGTATAACCAAACTGTGCGCACGAGAACAATCATTCACAACTGTTAAAAGATATTTAAACCCTTTTGAGACTTATGGTTTTATGTGTTTGCTATGTTTTATAAAGATATATTTGATATAAAAATTTATTTTGTTTAAATATATATGATATTTGATAAGTTTATAAGTAAGAGCACACGCGCACACACGCGCGCGCGCACACACACACACACACACATATATATATATAGATATATATATATATATATATATATATATATATATATATATAATATTATATATATATATATATCTATATATATATATATATATATATATATATATATATATATATATATATATATATATATATAGGGTAGGGATCAAATGAGAACTAGCTTTTTTTGTGAGAACTCTAAGAACCAATCTCAACCACTAGTTTTCAATGGCAAAATTATAATTAATAAAAACATATTTAAAAATTTTATAAATCAAAAATTAACATAAAAATAAAAAAAATAAAAACATAAAAATGTTCCCCTACTTTCCCTCTTACATAAAAAAATAAAAAAAAATTATAAAAAATAAAAAAAATTCCTGTTTTTTAACGAAATTCGTTTTACACATGTGTAATATCGGATTTACACATGTGTAAATCTAGTAGTACACATGTGTTTAACTAGATTTACACATATGTAAATAACGGATTGACGATTTTTTTAGAAAAGTATATCAATACGATTTTTTTAGAAAAGTATATCAATATGGATTGACCATAAAATTCAGTATTTTTTTATCTTTCCAACGCCTACCATATTAATATACTTTTCTAAAAAAAATCGTACATCCGTTGTTTACATATGTGCAAATCTCGTTATACACATGTGTAGTACTGGATTTACACATGTGTAAATCTGATATTACACATGTGTAAAATGAATTTGGTTAAAAAAACGAAAATTTTTTTTATTTTTTATAATTTTTTTTTATTTTTTTTATGAAAGAGGGAAAGTAGGAGAATATTTTTGTGTTTTTATTTTTATGTTATTTTTTGATTTATAAATTTTTTAAGTATGTTTTTGTTAATTACAATTTTGGCATTGAGAACTAGTGGTTGAGATTGGTTCCTAGAGTTCTCACAAAAAAAGCTAGTTCTCATTTGATCCCTCCCATATATATATATATATATATATATATATATATATATATCTATATATATATATATATATATATATATATATATATATATATATATATATATATATATATATATATGTGTGTGTGTGTGTGTGTGTGTGTGTGTGTGTGTGTGTGTGTGTGTGTGTGTGTGTGTGTGCGTGTGTGTGTATGTGTGTGTATAGTGTAAGGATCAAATATTAACTCTTTGTTATTGTGATAATCATGTTATTTTTTCAAGGTCAATCAATATCATTATTTTTGTTGATGGAATAACATCATTACACATATACAAAAATATGTTTTTTTATGTATATGTGTAAATTCGTAAACCTAATAAAGTTTACACTAGTGAAAGTTACGCTTAAGTATCGTATATATTTATAAATGTAAGTGTAACTTATAACAGTGTAAAGTTTTTTATGCTTACGATTTTACACATATACATAAAAAACATATTCTTGTATATGTGTAATGATGTTTTACCAATAAAAAATAATAATTTTGATTGATTTCTAAAAGTTAACACGGTTATCTTAATATATAATAAATGGTTAACATTTTATCATTACCTTATATATATTGTTAACCCTCTATTATTATGATAACCGTGTTAATTTTTCAAGATCAATCAAAATTATTTTTTTTTTATTTTTTTAGATTAACATCATTACACATATACTAAAATATGTTTTTTATGTGTATGTGTAAATTAATAAGCGTAAAAAAATTTACACCGATATAAGTTACACTTACATTTATAAATATTTACAAGACTTAAGTGTAACTTTCACTAGTGTAAACTTTATTGGGCTTACGAATTTATACATATACATAAAAGAACAATTTTTCGTATATGTATAATGATGTTAATCCAACAAAAAAAATACTGATTTTGATTGATCTTGTAAAGTTAACACGGTTATTGTAATTATAGAGGGTTAACATTTGATCCTTATCCTTCATGGGGTTAGGATCATTACAAAAATATTTTTTTATTTTCAGAATCAAAAGAACTACTAATTTATATAAATAAAAAATATGAACCATTAATTTACATAAATGTAAGTTAAAACTTGTGTTTAGTTGTTTTACATAGCTTATTATTCATGTTTGATATACACATATGTAAAATAGCTCGAGTTTATCAGACTTAATTTATATTTACGTAAATCTAATCCTAACCCATCCAATATTATAATTTAGTGTGTATTATGGAGTTCATTTAATTTTTTTTTTCTAAATTCAAGTATTCAACAATTAAAAACCATAAAAGTCAACATAGAAATTCTTTTGCCCACTAAATCAAGCCTACATTAAATAATATATTTTGGCTTCATCTTTTTCAAAAATATACAAAAATTTTGAACTTGATCATTTTGAGGTAACTAGATCTTCTTTTAATGATATCCTTATATTCCAAAATCATTTTAAGACATTCAGTTAGTACAATAGTACGTATACCACACACTTACGATTACTTTTGGGCTAAATAGATCATCAAAAGAAACATGTATTAGTTTACTATGACACGTAAGTGTATATGAAAATGATAACTAAAATTGGTTATCTAAACACGTTAATGCAGCTTGAAAACTCAACAAATTTACCAACACAAAAACTTATGATCCTAATTATATATTCGAATCCAAGATCCATTTAGCAACAAACCAAGGCTCTAACCTAAATGATATTTAAGCTTTTGTTACATATATGTTGAACATAAATACGAGAATGAAGAGTTTTACGTATACGTAACACTATGTCGAATGAAAAACAGTTACCTATACGTAACCTATATGTGACGCACATGTAAAACCATGCTACGCTTTTTCATTTGATCCATATACTTATTTATGTATACGCATACACAAATATAAAAAGTAGTGATAAAAGATTTGTAAATTATATGACCGGTTTCATCAGTTTTCTCGAGTTTTCAAATAACATTATGATTTTTTTTAAAATCACTCGTTTGTTTGAAACATTAAAGATATAAAACCATTATATATCAAAGTATATAAGCTATAATGCCACCGCCGAGGCTGTATACATCGAGAAGATTCGTTAAGATCTTTGGGTGATTGATGTAATTATAATTGATGTCGTCATTACAACTTTATAATTCAACCACATGTAACGTTAATGACCGTTGAATAGTCGTTTTCTTTTTTCTCTTTAAATTTTGTTTTAATTTCAGTAGTTGAAAAATTAAAGAGAATATAACTATAGGTGGACATTACACACTTGCACCACAACTATTATTTAATTACAAAAAATTTGGACTTACAAATGGTTCGTGAATCACGACCAAAACGTAGATAATGTTTTACATATGCGTTTATTGATTGCTTATATTTTATGTTTTTATGACCGGACAAAACCGGTCGACTAGACTTGAACTTGTTTTATGACCGGACAAAACCGGTCGACTAGACTTGAGCCACTCCTATATTAGTCAGCCAGTCAGAGTAGTTGTCGGTTAACCTAACGGACCGCTAACCGTGGATGGACTGGGTTTTACAAAAGGGAACAAGAACAATGGTGACGAGATCTACAATTGGAATTTTGTAAAGACGGGCTGACTAAGAGAAGAGAGGAACGATTGTACAGATAGTAACGATTAAAATAGTCTTATAGGTAGAAGATACATCACGACTATTATTTAATTACCAAAATTTTGAACTTAAGAAAATGTTCATGAATCACGACTAAAACCTAGATGATCATTTATACATGGGTATCTTGATTGTTTATTTTTGTTATTTCATTATCTTCTAGAGTCATTAAGGTTATTTAACAACTATGTCACAAATATGTGACATGGGCCTAAAGGTATCCTAAGGAAGTAAAAAATGGGCTACTTATCCAAATATTGAAATCTAGAAAAGGTGATAAATAATTACATAAATGTTGGAAATAAATAATTTCAAATTTAAAGTGTTATAAAAGTAACTGATCATCAGAAATGTATTTGACAAACTAAATAAACTATATCAAGAAATCTAGAAATTAAGTAAGTTTCCATCACAATTTAAGCAAGGTTTAGGATCTCAATCATGTTTTTGATCAGATATTTAGATATGGATTATTTTCTAATACTATTTGTTGTAACGTGGATTTCAGGGTTACTAGTTTGAATCTTTGTTTGAATAATACTACACATATCCTCCGAAACAGGTCGCACATTTGGCGTTAAAAAAAAATCTTTGCATGTATTTGGTTATTACTTAACCTACTATTTCATCATTGTTATTTGCTTTTATTTGGAATAGTTATGCATTTAACGATTATAATGGTGTGACAATAACTCTAACAGTGTAATTGGACCATAACATCGTTGTTGAAACATTTAACGATACAAATTATTAAGAGGTAGTCCTAAGTTACAAATATAGGTGAACAACATCCCCCGTAATACGAAATGTTGACATTGTGAACACTGGCTACTATTTGATATGACATGTTTCATATTGCTTTTGATTCACATGATTATTTGGTTTGTTTGATATATTGTATTTACCTTTTCTTTTGAACGGCAAATGCACGATCATGCTTCGGATGATAGATGTTATCTTAATCAGACCCACTTATCTTTTTTTCAGCCAGAACCACACTGCAACCTTCTCAGGAAGAAACCCTCTTACTCAACAACTTAACTATCAAATTTGGGTGTTTATCAGTCATGTTTTAGTTTCATGTGACAAATTTAGGATGCTGAAACAACTCTGAAGTAGATTTTATAAAACTTGTATACAAAGAATAATATAAAAACTTTTATTTCACGCTTTTATAATTCGCATTTGTAAAATATCTAACGCTTATGACACTATACTTATTTATGCTTTATGAAATTATATTTTGTGTATGAGATTACTTCTAAAGTATACACTGGAAATATTACTTCTGTATCAGTGGCCCAGAAGACATTTAAGACTGGGTCATATCAACATTGGTGGCCCAGTAACTAAAAGGTTTGGGCCATAATCACACCATATCAGAATCGATGGCCCAAAAGGCTTATTACATTATTCAGGGGCCCGTTTAGGTGCTTAGATCTATTAGATAAATTATAACGGAAAATATTTTTTTTACGAACAACTACGACTTATGATTCTAATTCTTCTTAATGTCTAAGTTCTAGGAACAAAATATGAAGAAAACCATCGCGATGATATCTCTATCATAGCCTGTGCACATGCAAAATAGATTAGAAAATTTCTACAAATGGCATCAAGAAGATGATTAAATCTTCCAACGGGTTATACTTTCTATATGTGGATTGTGTTCTGATTCATCACTTCGACACAAACAAAACATGTCAACCCGTGGACCCTATAGGATTACCTGTCCACTTTTAAAAACAAACACGAAATAAAACACAAATTAAGAAATTGATGCTCCACTTAAAGGCTTGGATGCGAAGACATAGAAACCGAGATCATACTTTTTGATCACTCTCACTCTCAATCCTAGATTGATATTATTGCTCCTCTAAAAATTTCAATATCATCAACAGCTACCAAACAACAAACATTACTATCAAAAATTAAATTATCTTTTTAGTAAATCAAACAGACCTTTAAACTTAGAACAAATTACGAGACGATGCTTTCTTGGACCAAAGCGATTGTACATCCATCTCATCCGGATCCGGTAGTCTCCAGAGCTCCATTGTCTTTACAAACTTTAACCAATTCTTCTAGTTCATGACAATTGTACAAGAATTACATACAAAATAAGTAACATCAATAAGGATGTATAATTTGGGTGACCCAAATCAAACTATGTAGAAAACAAAAATTACCCACACCAACCAAGTTATTGAAAATGGGTCATGATAATTAAAACCAGTTTCTAAGCAATTATAACCATAGTTTCTAAGCAATTATAACCATAGTTTCTAAGCAATTAGATTTTTATAAAAAGTATCATTTTTACAAAAATTAAAAGACAGAAATAATACTTTCTAAAACCAAAGTAATTGAAACCATAGTTTCTAAGCAATTAGGTTTTTATAAAAAATGTCATTTTTACAAAAATTAAAATACAGAAATACAACTTCTTAAAACGAAAATAATTAAAACCCATAGTTTCTAAGCAATTAGATTTTTATAAAAAATAACATTTATCAAAAACAGTTTTTAGTTGAAAACAATGTTGGTGTTTTGATAACACCACCGCTAATGATTCGATTCCAAACCGGTTCCTATAGCTACGGGTCTCAACCCGGTTTAGGTTAAGCGGTTCTTGTCCCTCTAAATTTCTTGAAGCCCAATTTAGGATCGGGTCAAATCACTATTGGTAGCCCAGTAACTAAAAGAGTTTGGGTCACATTATTGCGTCAGCGGCCCAGAAGGCTAATCCAGTAACTATGGTCTATAGGCCCATTTATAGGTCGGTCAGTGACGTCAGTCCTGATTCTTGCATTTGCATATCTTTACTATTTTCTTATTCGTGTTCGATTTGGGTTTCTTCTTTGAAGCAAAAGATCGAACAGATGGTGTGCACATGAAGAATCTTGATATGACACCACCGATTGTGAACATGGAAGCCGCTAAAGATCAATTCTTGAAGGAATTCGGTGAATCTTATGGTTATCGGAATGCCCACAAGAGTATTGATGATATTCGGGCTACTGAGTTCAAAAGACTTGATGGTAATCACTCTCGACAACCCACCAATTTGTATTTCTTCTTGTTCAAGAAATTGGATTGGTACAAAGTATTGATTGATAAAAGATGGGTGATTTATGATGGGTTTAGAGTTTTATTGATTATAAGTTGAAATTATTCATTTTTTTGTTTCTGTTGGTGTTTGATTGTGTGTGTTTTGTTGGTTGGTATGTGGGATTTATGCAGGGAATGTGTATTTGGATCATGCTGGTGCAACTTTGTATTCTGAGTTACAGATGGAGGCCATATTTAAAGATCTTACCACCAGTGTATATGGCAATCCCCGTATCCTTTTTATGTGATTTCTTACTTTCATTACTGATATAGTGATATAATCATTTTATATGTGCACAATATGCATTATGTTTGTTTGTAATGTCATATGCGACATCGTGTAGATTTGAGTATGTATTTTTGTTCACATATATGTTATTATTAGCTTGTAGAATGAAAATATTTAGGTGTAGGAGAGTAAATGTGGATACATGACCAAAGATTCATGTATCTCATGTCGGCAATACGCGTGAGAGTTTTCTGACTTGATCATAGATGAATAATAGATTTACAAAATGGACACTTTTGTGATTTCCTATTTGTATAATAACTCTGTAACTTGCACCTGCACTTCTATTGATCGTTAGCTCTTCAATTAGTGTCAATATTTGAAATATAAAGATTCCGTGTTATACCTTAATATGGGAATATTAGATACTCAAAGCAGCTCTAGTTTAGCCACATCGGACATTATTGAAGACGCTCGTCATCAGGTAACTTGCTATACAATACTTACATAAATATGTGTAATTCTTTTGCCTCACATTTGAACTGCATTACATCATTCTATTAACTATGGATCATTATAAGAAGCACAAAAATGATGCTATGCCTCCTCAACAACTCGTAAATTTCTAATTGATAGATAAGGAGTTACATTAGCTGCTCTTAAGTTAGAGTTCTCTTCTTTATTTAATTGCAGTATTTATGTACTATCATGCCTATAGGTTCTCAAACTGTGTAACGCGTCTCCAAAAGAATATAAATGTATATTCACTTCTGGGGCAACAGCAGCTCTTAAACTTGTTGGTGAAGCTTTTCCTTGGAGTAATGAGAGCACTTTCATGTATACAATTGAGAATCACAACAGTGTTCTCGGAATTAGAGAGTATCCTCTTGTCATTTCATCATTTGGAGTTCAGATTTTCATTAAATTTCTCACATAACTTGTCTTTAAAGGCATGATATTATCTCTTGGGTGGGTCTGTTTTTACCCTTAATTTGTACAGATATGCTCTAAATAACGGAGCTGCAGCATTAGCAATAGACTTTAAGGACGCTGCAGAGTCATCCTCCATAAAGGTTTTACATCATCCTATACAAAAGAGGAGTGAAGCTAGGGGTGTGGACAAACAGCCTACTGGTAACACTTGTTTACCTGCATTTACATAAAAAAATAGAACTTAATAATGTAGTTGCCGTGTATGTATACCTGCATAGTCAACTTTTAGATACTGAAACTTCTAATCCGATTAAAACAAGAACAAACAAGATAGTCGGCCTCCAAATTCTGAATACAAACCAGAAGCGCCTTTAGGCTCCATTTGGTTCACATAATTCTCAGGAATTGAATTGGAAAATTGTCCATCCAAAATCCTGTTTGGTTGGTCAACGGATGGAATTGGATTTGGAAATTTTTCCCACATTCATTCCACTTACCATGGAATATTCAACAATCCAATGGAATGTTCAAAATTAACATTCGAATTCCACTCAAAATTGACCAACCAAACACGATCAATTATAACAAGATTTCATTTCAATTCTAGTTCCAATTCCTTTGCAAAACATTCTGCGAACCAAACGGCCCCTAGGAACTACTAAGCTACCTAAGAACATGAACATCCTAACATTAAATAAGCTAATACTAATGCAGAAAATAGAGGTAACTGCCCCACTCATTCACTAAACCCCTTCCTTCCGTTTGATAACCTCATGGACTGGGTAAATGGGGCTGCTCCATGGGTTCAGCTGGGTTTACCTGACCCACTAGATTTGTATTATCAACATTATATTTTTCTAATTCTTTTTGTGTGGTGATTATTAAGAATTCGCTAGCTGAATTGATTTGTGTGTGCAGGCGAAATATACAATTTATTTGCCTTCCCTTCGGAGTGTAATTTCTCAGGAGTGAAGTTCAACCTCGATTTAGTAGACATAATTAAGGAAGATTCAGAGAAGTTATTGAAAGACTCTCAGCATTGCAGGTGTGAGATTAATTTTCCATTTAATATAATAATTCATTATTAAATACAATATATGAGTTTGCTTACAACCAGGGGAAACTGGATGGTTTTGCTTGATGCTGCAAAAGGCTGTTCTACGAACCCTCCAAATTTATCAATATACAAGGCAGATTTTGTTGTTATGTCATTTTACAAGGTAGATGTTCAACCTTTTCTTAGGAAATCATATAAGAGGGAGACCCGTATATTTATTTATTGAAACTTATCTTTTCTTGGTTGTAGCTTTTTGGATATCCAACTGGACTTGGAGCTTTGATAGTTCGAAATGGTAAGAAGATGTTGACAATAGTTCTACGTTTGACAATAATATGATAAAATTTTGGCTATCATGTTTTCATGAATACTTAAATGTAAGGTAAATAATACTTTGAATTCTTATACAGAAGCTGCAAAGTTACTAAAGAAGACCTACTTTAGTGGAGGTTTGTATTGGCAACTGAACATTCATTTTGCCTGCATTTTGCATAAATGAATAGTGTTTTACCATTAAAAGAATTCAGGCACGGTGGCTGCATCAATTGCTGATATCGACTTTGTGAAAAGAAGAGAAGGAATTGAAGAATTATTCGAAGATGGAACCCTATCCTTCTTGAACATTGCATCCATTCGCCATGGATTTAACATTCTTAATACCTTGACCACATTATCCATATCAAGGTACACGATTCTTATTATTATGCAACAAATCTTAGCAGGTAATTATGATTTTAGATTTGAAAAGTAAATGCTTGGATAAATATCATGTCCTATACAAATGAAGAGTGGTATAACTTAGAGGTACAATGTTAGTTAGTGTAATGCTTTCACATATGATGGAAGCCTGAAGAGTAAGTAGAACCCACTGTGTTCTTGTGTGATACCCTAAAAATATATATAGCTAGTAATAGTAGTAATAATATCAAATATCAATATATATAACAAAAAACAGCAAAGGTGATAGAGATCAACTAAAAAAGAAACTTGGGTTTAGATAATAATAGGTTTGGGTAAGTAAGAAATGTGATGAGAATCCTTGTAAGATTCTTATTGTTTGTGTCATCGATTCGTGAGGTATGACCCTGTTTTCTGTCATACCCTTAAGTTATGTCTATACTCTATAATGACTAATTAGTTACTACTTGTTCTGAAGGCACACTTCATCTCTAGCAAGATATACTAGAAATATGCTTTTGGCATTAAGGCATGAAAATGGACAGGAGGCTTGCAAAATATATGGCCTGGAATATTTAACGGTTAGTGAAACCATGAATTTAAGGCATGTAGATGGTATTTTTTTGCTTTTCATTTTCATATTTTCCATCAATGGAAAAATCTTTGATATGGATGCAAATAAATAAAAATCCATTACTACTTTATTTTTAGGCAGCTTATAGCGGACTTGGCCCTACGGTTTCTTTCAACTTGAAACGGGCTGATGGTTCTTGGGTTGGCCCTCGGGAAGTGGAAAAATTGGCTTCTTTGTCTGGAATTCAGCTACGGGTAATATCATGACTTAGTTTTTATTGTTTAAATGCTTATACATTTGAGTTAAATCAGGGATTCATACATAGGACTTATGAACAAACAAACAAACGTACATAGTAAAATCTCACTGACTCACTCATAGCAGAGCTATTGATAGAGTTCGTGAAGGGTGGGATGAGGGCAAACTTTTCCTCTATCCCAGAGAATGAGAGAATAGAGGTTGCTCCCACTAAGACCTCTGGTTCACACATGACATATAAGTGTTTATATATTGTTATGGTTTTTAACTTTTTCTGTATTGTGTAGACAGGATGTTTTTGCAATCCTGGCGCTTGTTCCAAGTATCTTGGTTTATCTCATGCAGATCTTCTATCCAACATTGAGGTAAGAAAATTATCTTATAGAATACTACTAATATACGTTAGTTGTAATAACTAGGGTATGCCATCATTTTAACTGAATCACACACTTCACAAATCATTAACTTTTTTGTTAGGCTGGGCATGTTTGCTGGGATGACCTTGATATATTGCATGGAAAGCCGACTGGAGCTATTAGAGTATCTTTTGGTTATATGTCAACATTTGAAGATGCATGGGTATGTTGTTATTAATGCAAATATACATCTAATTTTACCTGTCTCCCAATTCATTAAAAACAACTGATAATATTGATTGCGAGTTGTCATAGTCCAAATGCATACAAATACATTGATATCCGGATCTATCCAGTCTGCATATGCGTATAAACATGAATATTATATATCTCAAATATCTAAATTCATATTAATTTTCCACAGAGATTCATGAACTTCATTGTAAGTTCCTTTGTCATGCTACCTACCAGTACATTGAGATCCAGATCTATCCGGTCTGCCACTGAAGGTCAACTTAAACATACTGTTGTTAATCGTCTTATTTTTATTTTGTGGCTGGGCCACTATGTTTAACGTGTATATATAATCATTGTGCAGGGGGTAGGACGACAACGTCAGAACATCATCTTACATCAATTGTTGTGTATCCGATAAAATCATGTGCAGGATTTAAAGTGGACAGCTGGCCTCTAAGCAGCACTGGTAGAGAGTTGTAAGCTGCATATGTTTGTTAAACGTTCTGCTTTAGATTTATTCTTTGCAGTATTACTAATATGTGAAATTTCTGTTTAGGATTGTTATATGATCGAGAATGGCTTCTCAAAAGCATGAATGGTGAAATTCTTACACAAAAGAAGGTGAGCAAGAGTTATTGATGTTTTTCTTTTTCTACTAATTTATTCATATTTCTTGTAACCTCATCCTCCAAGATAAACTGAATTTATCTGCATTTGGTGTTGTAGGTGCCTGAATTGAACTTTATTGGTACAAAGATTGACCTCAAAACTGGAATGCTTCATGTGGAATCTCCACGGTGCAAAGAGAAGCTACATATCGAACTTAAATCAGATTTATCTGCTGCTGTAGAGGAAATCAGCATACATGCCCACAGGTTTGGGAATAATGTTGTTGCATTGCAATAATGCTTTTAAAGATAGAATAAAATGTTGTATTGTATAATGATTTCTCTCTTGGGAAATCATTTAAGTAGAGGTGGATATTTCAACCCGATTACTTATCAATGGGTAGATTTGGGTTATATTTTATCTCTACTGGGTCAAGTAGGTAATAAAATTGAGCTAAAAAGGAAATGAGACAAACAGATCGAAGTTCTTGCAAAGAGTATTTTTGATACATACAACTTATTAAATTTGTTTATTTAAAGAGTTAGATTATTTTGTAATCATATTTAAGCACATATTATTTACAAAAGTAGGACAGAAAGCACTTTGGGTTGACCGTACGAAAAAGTACTATTTGTAACCTGCCTGACCATCCATTTTCCACATAATTGAGCTTCTGATTCCATTCCCACCGATGGTGTCATTGGAATTCCTTGTACTGTACAATGAATTTTATAAAGCAACTTAAAATGGAAATTTGTTTTTATTTTCTGAATTACTAGTTTATATTTAATTTTGCATGTGTTATTAACTTGTTAATGTGGTTGTTTCAAGATTTGTATTTGGGTTTTTTTTTTTGAATTTCAATCAATAATCAATTTATTTTTTGTTTAACAGATATGAAGTTATGGGCTATGATAACAAAATCGACACTTGGTTTAGTAATGCAGTTGGGCGGCCTTGTTATTTATTAAGATCTAGTTCCAAAGGTTGTACCCCTTTGAACAGAGGCAAAAACGCAAGCATATGCAGAGACATAAACACCAGATTAAGCTTTGTCAATGAAGCTCAGCTTTTACTGATATCCGAGGAAAGCTTATCTGACCTCAACCATAGATTAAACTCAAGTACGGTCCATCAAAATATAAATTATTATCAAAACAATATGCTTTTTTAGGTACTGATCGTTGAAATTGTAATCGATTTTGTTAGAAGAAGTTAAAGAAGGGTCCGGTGGATTACCTATGGAAGTTAACGCAATGAGATTCCGGCCCAATCTTGTGATATCCGGTGGCAGGCCATATGCTGAAGACGGTTGGAATGGTCTTAAGATTGGAAATAATCACTTCATGGTTAGTTATATCTTCTTACTACCTAAAAATCTAAAATAACCAGTGTCAAAACTCAAATCTCAAATATTACTTTTGTCCATTAATTACTTATAGAAAATTTTTGATAAAAGTAATTTGTATAACATGGCCTCGCGTCGATTGTTCCAACTTGTACATAAAAATACCTGCTTTTTAAACCTCTAGATTGGTATTGGAGTTTATTCAAGAATTCCTATAATTTTTTTAAACCTCGCTACTTCCAAAGCTACAGTTGTTTGTTTTGCCGCTTATATAATTCTGATATGCATGTTTTTATAGTCGTTAGGCGGTTGCAATCGTTGCCAGATGATCAATTTGAATTATCAAGCCGGTGAGGTGCAGAGATCGAGCGAGCCTCTAGCTACTTTAGCAGCATACAGGAGAGCAAAGGTTATTGAATCTGCATCTTTATTCTCTCAGAAATCCAATTACCTGTTTTGTGGTTTTGTTAAAAACTATATAAATTTATTATTGTCACAGGGTAAAATACTGTTTGGAATTTTACTGAGATATGTGAGTGACAATGAGATGGATGATGAAATATCTTCATGGCTTCAAGTGGGACAAGAAGTGTACCCTGATGCATGATGATTGGATATGACTTTGTACATGTAACATGTTATTCTTACTTTTAGTAAGTTCAAACTTTAATTTGTGGAAATTATGATTTGATAATGGTGACTAATGAGGTCTTAACTATTTTGGGTATATTTGTAAATTAGCTGGTAGCGCGAGCTAGAAGTTCAAATAATTTAAAGTTGAAGGTTATAAGTTCAGAGAGCTTTTTCCGCTTGATTTTTATTTAATATCTTGATTATAAGTTACTCAGTTTTATTCCAACAAGACTTTAATTTATGAAAAGGATGCTCTTGTCAAACATGACTTGTGACCCTTTGATTTGAAGAGTTTTTAATTTAGACTTACCTAACAACCTCTTTAATTTAAAATTATCTAATAACAACCACTTTAATCTAGATGGTTCAATGTTATTCAGAGGATAACTTGACTATATGGAAGGTGATATGTGTCTAAAATGGATTCCTTAGAACATAGTATCTCCTATTATGTGTTGTTTTTGTTTATTGTTTTGTTTATATTAATTATTTGCATGATTTATCTTATCATTATTCATATACTTAAGTTTTCAATTACATGTTCATTAAAATTACAAATAGATAATTGCATATTTAAAACTTGAAAATAATATATACGTACTGTCAATTTCATGACATAAACCAACGGTCAAAATCTAAAACTGTACAATGAATAGTTAGACTGTCAAAACCAGCAGAACCAACCAACTTACTTCAATTTAGATGATCTAGTCAAATGTTCTATAAACACTAATAAAGGTGATTAGTTTTTATACTTAACAAGTAATTGTGAAGTAGGCATAGAATATGTTACTATATAAGGAGGTTTGGAATAGAATGAAAAGGGTAGGTTTGTTGGGTGTTAGGTTATATTAATGTTGTTTGACTTGTGACCTTGACTATTACTATTTCCCCTTCAAAATTGGCTGTTTTTTTCCGGGTCTTTCGTTCTCCTCTTTCCCCATCATTGATTTTGACTTTGTTTAAAACCTTTCACTTTTGCTATGTCACATTTTTGTGGGTCACATATGACATGTGGCTGGATTTGTGTATTCGAATACGAAGACAAACGCGTATTCTGATTACTTCTTGGTCATAAATACGAAGAAAGTTTCATCATATTGTTGAAAAGGATTCGTTCATTTATGTCTGTGTCTTGAAATTTATCAATATCATTATCATTGTGTCATTGATCACAAATGTCCGTGACAAGCACGAGAAATTGAAACTCATATAAGCAATCGTACGCTACAAGGATGGTACGGTGGATGCTTTTCTATTATGGCGTGTTGCTTGACTTTTAAGTAAATTTGGCAAATTGATACATGTCGTTATGTCGTGTTGTTTGACTTTTAAGTAAATTTGGCAAAAATGACACATGTCGTTGGAGTGAAATTATGGTAAGGTTTATCTTCACAATAAATTAAATTGATAACTTTTATAAAATACGTGAGATAACGAATCAAGTAAACTCAAACATCCATTGAACACACTTTCTTTGGCGCTCTTATTTGGTTATGACTTTCGATTATAGAGAATCCACGAATAACCTTCCAAGATACGATTGATCAATATAAATATATAATATATATATGAAGAAAACACGTTTGTGAAGTATTTTAAGCGAACTCATCTATATTGAAACTCCTTTATGTGATTATGAAAGTGTTTTATGTGGTTGTTTAGTATCACACGAAGACTAATGTATGTGAAAAGAATCTCTAGAAAATGTTGTGTTTTTAAGTAAAAATGAGTAATTTAATGTAAGATTGTACGTTTTTATAAAAGATACCGACTCTTCTTTGAATAGTTAATTAATTTGAAGAACGGCTCCAAGTTCTTATGAAGATTGTGTAGTTTTATTAGATTTTACAACTTTTAACTCAATTTTGTCACTCTTGTAAGAATTTATTATGAATTCAAGCTAGGGCTGTTCACGAACCGAACCGAATGTAACTCCTCTCGAACTCGGTTTGGTTTTAAACTGAGCGGCTCGGTTCAGTTCAAATTTACAAATTCGAGCGCAAACTTCATGCACTCGGTTCGGTTTTAAACCGAGCGCTCGGTTTTGCTCGGTTGTGTTCGGTTTCGTATTATAATTTAAAACAAAACTAATAATTCATATAGAAGTTTCAGCTTTCAAGTTCCAACCGTAGTATCTTCACCAATGCTTGTGCAAATATTCTTTAAGAACCAAATCATTTTAAAAAAATCTAACCTCAAGATATCGCGATTAGGAACAACTGAACAATGTCGGGCTTCGAACTAGGTCGGACTTCGGAGGCGGATGTCGGAGGCGGGATGCGCGATCAAACTATTGCAGGTTTGATTGTTGAAGGTCGGGGTCGCATGTCAGAATGCCAGAGGCAGTGCCTCGGTAGTCGGTAAGGAGGTGAAGGATATGGGGGACGGCTAGAAAGTGTTGATGGGTGGAATGGTGAAAGGATTTTGAAATGTGAAGTGATGATTTGATTAGATAATTAAAGCTTTATATTTAGGGTTGTTGATTTTTTGACTAAATAATTAATATAGTGGTAATTGGTAAATAACTAAATAGATTAACAAATATATAATATGTAACAACTAAATTAAAATAAAATTCGAGCGAAACCGAGCGAGCGACGAGCGAGCGCACCTTTGCTCGTGCTCGGTACATTTTCAAACCGAACCGAGCCGCTCGGTTCGTTTACAACCGAGCCAAAATTCGAACGAGCAAAAATCCGAGTTTTTTCGAACGAGTTCGAGCGAGTTTCGAGCATCGAGCTATTTGAACAGCCCTAATCCAAGCAAGGTAATAACATGGATCGTCTAACTTTATTTTTTATCATATTATTTTTAATTACTATTCTAAAATAATTTTTTAAAGAAAAGTACAAATGCCAATAAAACAATTTTATTTAAACTACAAAACCTGACATTACTTTTCATTTTACTTCTAAGTTTTGACATAAAATACACATCTGATTTCTATTTATCATATTTTTTAACTATAGAAATAAGGTCAACTTGTTAACTCGTCGATCTGAATCCGAATCGTTGAGCTAAACGTGTTCATGAATTTGGTCGAACCTGACCTAGACTCGTTAAGCTAAACCCAAATACAAACTGATGAATCATCTAGGTCATAACATCGTGGTGGCAATATAATCAACAAATTACTTATCATTTATTTTTTCTCAAATCCTAACTTAAACTACATTGTTGAGGAACAAAGCTTCTTAACTTCATTTTTGGATAAAACCATACCGTACCTAAAAAGTTTAAACTTTTAGGTTTTGGGAACCGTTTGATTATTCTAAAACCGGTTTTGGTTCATAATTCGATTTGGCTTTGATTAATTTGTTGTTGGTTAAAAGAATGTTACAACAATTAACAAACATTATTTTTTCACTTTGTGTCAAAAAAATTTTTTAACTTAATAAACATAATTTCAAGCTAGTTTTAGAACACCAAAGTAGTGTACAGTCAAAGTGTTTATATTTTATTACGGATTTCTGACTTACTAACATTTTGCCATGAAAGGAAGTTAATAATGAAACGTTTATAATGAATTAGACGTTACATGGATGTCAAAGTGGTTAATGGGGATGGTTCAAATCCAGTGCAACTCAACAATTTGTCAACCTACTATGATCTAATGATAAAACCCTTTTGTTATTAAGATAAATCTTATACGAGATAACTAAAAAAATCCTATTATCAAGTGACTGAATATCAGAAGGAATTTACTTATGAGATTTAGTTGACATTTATAAAATAAAATGTATCTGATGAATTATGAGTTTTATACATCAGTTTTAACAGAAAAACTGGTATTCTTATTCATTATCAGACAATCATTTATTTACGAACTTCAGCTAAGGTTAATGGTTTTTATTTCCCATCTCTTTTATATATTGGGTTGGTTTCACTTAATTCTCTTTCGCTTTTTTAAGGAAAACCCAAACCCGACCAAAGGTTTAGGTTGTGAATGAAAATCATAAACCAAAGCATCATAACTATGATTAGATTATTTTATTTTTATATAATTTTAGTATTTTTCTAACAAGAATTTACTTCAAAAACCCTATTACTTTTTTTGGTATATAGCAACTGTATTTTTAAAGTCACACTCCCCATATTTTCTAAAAAAACAACCAAAAAATATATTAAAAAATTAAGTCCTCTTATTTTTCAACACACATGTTTCCTCATTTGTAAAAATCTTACTACCATAATACCATTCTTAGAAATACCTCCAAACTTTCATGCTAAATGTTGCTTAACTTTCTTGACTCACCGATAACACACTCTCCTAACATTATCATATAATAGTATAACACTAAGAGACTCATCATATGATTTTACAACTAAAAATCTCTCTCACTTAAATAATTTCATATCTATACTATATATAACGCATGTAAGAAAGATATATTAGAAAACTATAAAATTAAAAACATTTATTACATTCAATGCATTAGATACAACCACTTTTGAGAATAAAATAATATTTATAACATTATTTACAAATTACATTAGTTACATATAACCTTACACTTACTAAAACTTGCATAAAATTTTATATTATCTACCCATAAACTAAAAAAACTTAATATTTTTTAAAATTTCAACTATATATTTAAAAACGTTTTGAGACTATAACTTAACCCGTGTATTTTTAAACATTTTGGTGTAAACTTTTTGCTGAACAGATCTGTATTTTGTGAGTTACAATAAGGGGCTGTTAGGCAGCATCTGAATCAGCCTCTTAATGGTTCAGATGTCTGAATGGTTCAGACTGTTTGTTTCGCGAGCAAATGCCTGAATAGTTTAGACATTTGCCTCTGAAGCATTATACTAATACTGAAAGGTTAAGACCTCTTATCTGAATTGGTAAGACATTTGTCTTTGAATTGTTAAACGATATACTAGCTCTTAATGGTTCATAACTCTTAATGGTTCAGCCTTAATGGTTCAAACCTCTTATTAGTTCAGCACTTAATCATTCAGAAATTGTCAAACAACCCTAAGTTAATACATGTATATACAAGTAGTCGTCATAACTCATTTATTTGATGTTTTAAGTTTTAGTTCAGAAAAAACATAATAGACTTTTGTAAAACTACTACAAAAATAACAAAATATTAAATGTTCGTGCCGAATGTAAAATGATATTCCGTCGCATTGCGCGGACACCGATCTGGTAATATTAAATATACATCATTTAGTTTTACAGCTTACAACCTTATCGCTTGAGTAACATAACATTATATAATATTACAACTAGCTAGTCGTTTGATTTTACAGCCTGAAATCTTATCGCCTAGAAACATTTTATATATATAAGACTTTTCCAACATGTTGATATATATTTATTTGGATGTGTCGATTATTGTACTCGAATCATCCGAAAGTTATTGGTTCTAGAAGAGTTATTCCTTGTGGTGTGATGCTAATAATATTATATATTTATATATTACCTCGTAATGTATCTAAATTAAAGACGTTAGATCTCATAGAATATGAAAGTTTAATTTATATATAGCCAAAAGGAGCCATATTTGCTGACCAATGGACTGCAAATTTGAATAGATCAAAAGTCTTTAAACCACATAAAGCAAGACCGTAATATTTGTCAACTTTGACCATCGAGACGTTCTTGACTACGTCAGCATGACGTATTGATTATTATAGGGTCTGTTTCGAGGGGAAAAAACAATTCCCGGTGAAAACATACAAACAATCATATTTATTTATTTAATTAAGAGAAATTATATTTTGATAATATATAGTATACTAGAAATGATCCTGCGCACATTACGCGGGTGATTGTATTACGAACTTGAATATAAAAATCAAAGTACAAAAAATATAGTAACGGCTATTGCTCCGACTTCAAATTCAAAGACATCAAGCAAAAAGAAAGAAAAAAATAATGTCAACATAACATAAAACAAACCTGTCGAATTAACGTAAGTTTTCACATATTTTATGATCAAACTAAATAAATAGGTATTTAAAATAATTTTTAATTACTAAAATAACTTGGCAAATAAAAAATGGCCACATATGAAAACCACAAAACTTTTGTGACCAAAACACAAAAACTAAATATTCCATGTAGCTAAGAGTTTAAATTATATAGATAGGTAATTAATTTTCAACCTTTCGATAGATAATAGTGTTGCATTTTATGCATAGAGTTTTTTTTTTTTTTAATTTGATTTTTTATTTTTAACCCACATTTTTTCAATTTTTGCAATGGTAACTTCTCAAATTTTTTTGTTATTTTACTTTTAACCCAAACATCTTCATCTTTTGTAATTTAATCGTAATTTTTTTATATTTTAAACTTTGTTCCCCTATACCTTTTATCTTTCTTAAATTTTCGTTTTACGTTTAGTTTTAAGTTTTGCAAGTTAACACGACACAATATGCATGTGTGGTTCAATATTTTTACGTTTCGTTCTAAATTTTGTGAGTTAACGCGACATAATGTGCGTGTGTGGTTCAACATTTTTGCGTCTATTTTTCTCTTTTGACAGGTTCGTCACAACGCACGAATCTTAGATCGACTTATTTATATTTTTATATGTTTTACGATTTGGTGTAAGTTCTTCGTATTAACAAATCCCAACTTCAGTGTTGGTGGTTGTTAATGATGGTGTGACATTGGTGTTATTTGGTACGATTTTACGCTCTCGTCACAACGCATGGAGCTTAATCCTAGTTTAAACTATGAATAATTAACTTATAATCAGGACCGGCGCAAGTAAGGGGCGGGAGGGGTCAGCATCTAGGGTCCAATCGTCAGAGGGATCTAATTTTTTTCCTTTTAAAAGTTATATATATTATATATAATATGTATAATTTAAAAAAAAGCTTCTATAGAATTGATCTACTAGACACTTTAAATTAGTCAATTTTACCCAGTTTTGATTTGGGTTAAACAATTTAACCCGTTTAATTACTCCGTCAGGCACATGTAATTTAAACCCATAAAAAACGGTATGAGAATTTTTTTTCCGTTGGGACTTGGGACCCATTTTTTAACTCGCAACGGACTCATAAATCCTCAGTACCGCTCAGTACCGGCCCTGCTTATAATATTCAACAATTTATCAAGTTACACTTCTAATTTTGATCCGTTCTGCATAATCAGTTATAGATTTATACTTAGCTTCCACTCTATTTGCTTAAAATGATGATTATAAGCGAAACATGAAAACATACGTTGCAAGCAAAATCAATGGAACACAAAAGGAATTGTTAATGACATTAAAGGTAAAAGTTATAAGTGTTATAGATTAAATTATTAGTATGAGTTTTTATTGGCCATTAAATCATATATGACTGATTAAGATTCAACTTGAATTGTTACCCAGTAACATAATTGCCGCTCCTCAGGGGTTATATAACGACCATTTTTACCTGAACTTCTCTTGTTCGGAACTTACTTTAACCCGTTATTTAACCAGACTCACCCGCTTGTTATGTCAGGCTTATTACCCAAACATCCTTAAACAAATTTCAAATAAATATTATACTTGGGTAATCGATATTCAATTAGAAAATTAAAAAATAAAAAAACATGAAACTATCGAGTCAGCACAAAGATTGGAACAAAGATCATGTACGCCTCCGGACCCACCCATTTTATTTACGTAAACTTTTTTATTATTGTATTTAAAAAAGTTGCCAATAATTTAACTGGCTTTGAATGACGTGGGCACACAATAATTTACTAAATATCTATTTATAGTTTTACCAAGGATCATCAGTCATCACACTTATGTTTCAGTAATCCATTATTGTTTACTTAGTTTGTTTTCTATAATATGTTGTGTTTTCTTATTATATTACTAACACCCTTACAAAATATCGACTTAATCAGCTATTTTTTATGTTTATTAATAAGTATTAAATTTGTATGATATGAAAAAAAAGCTAGTGATTATTATGATTTACAATGTGATCTTTCTAAGAGATCGTACGTAATTATTAACAATTTTTTAATAAATCAATAAAGTTTTTATATGGTCATTCGAATTCAATTATAAATTTTTTCTTGCTATTATGAACTTTTATAACCGGTTAGACAAAGAGTTTCAAGTAAAGCTATTTAACAAAATTTTAAAAGCTACATGTTATAAAAAATTAAACTTACAAAACTATCATTAAATATAATTAGATTACATTAATTATCTCGTTTAACTCTATGAACTTTGATGTATTATTTTTTTGTTTTACATTTGTTTGTGTGTGTGTTTGTGGTGGAGGTCTAAAAAGGATGACATTGTTGACTATTTCTGAGCCACCATAACTCTTTTTGTATTTCTTTCTTTTTCTGGTTTTTGTCAAAGTTTTAGTTTGACATAACAAAATGTCATATTCATGAGTAATAATCTGAATTCTGATTGAGTAAGAACCTGTTAATTTATTTGTACATAATTATTTATTTCGTAGGAGTTCTAGTCTTTTTTGAACACCATAAGTTTTACGTATAAGTTAGAAATAATATGTTCCAAATAAATTGGGTGCAAGAGAATAATTGACACTTAAAAACCAAGAAAAATAACACAACAATATGCTAAAAGTCTAAATTTGGCATTTAGTTATAATTCAAAGTACCAACAAAACAAGAGTTTTACTTTGTTTATCATTAATATGTTATGCAATAAGAAAACCCTAAAATAGTATAACAATGGTTAAATTTGAGTGCTTAACCTTGATTAGGGCCGGATTAGATAAGTTCATTTGCCCTTATTTGATGGATGCTTATTTCATGGATGGAAAAGTCAGGTTCCTTTAGGTTAATCAAACTTTCTATTAATAAAGGTATTAAACGTTATACATAAGTTAAAAAGAAATTTTAATAAAATTCTATTACTATCCTTCAGTTGAAAGTTCTTGTTTCACAACTTTTTGTATAAAACAATATTCAATACATTCCTTCAACTAATCTATTGAAAACACTTTAAAGGCTTAATTTATAAGAAAACAATAATGCGTTAGATACCTCTATGTATTTATTTATTTATTTGATTTGCGAACTCACATAACTATTAAACTACTCTTACATTTACACTATTTTTCAATAATAGTCAATGAAATTTATACTCTCACCACTTGAGATAAAAACCATACCAATACCTTCGTACCATTGCGCTACGTTACATACCCAATATTGGTGTTAAATACCTCTGATAATAGAAAATAATAGAAAATTTGACTAACCAAATGAAACCAGACGTTTTCCTCCAGACAAACAACATCAAATAGGGTAGTTATATTTATCAGTAAAAAGTTGCTTTTTGAAACAATAATTTCTACGATACTTTATGTATAATAAAGATAAAATATCTTTTTTGATATGTCAAGCAATCAATTAGAAAGAAGAGAGAATAAGCTAATTACACACTTGAGAACATTATTTCTTTGTTTGTTGTCTATATGTCATGTTCTAAGTTTCGTCTCAAATGACATTAACTTTGTGGGGGAGAAAAAAGGACCAAAGACTTTAAGAGTTTGAAGAAGTTGAGATTTGTGGGCCCCCAAAATAACCACCAAGTCAATGCTCATGACTTTGACCAAGTTGAAATATTCACCCCCAAACCCTCTTCACATACAATATCATATCCCTACTTCATATAAGACACAAAAAAGGACTAAAGGTTCTACACACACAAGCACACCCCAACAAGTAATCCACCAACAAAACAGTTAACAACAGGATCTATGGATACACAGGTGAATAAGAACTCTAATTCTAGAACAGATTTAGTTGACGAAGAAGACGACGTACCTCTTCCGGGGTTTCGGTTTCATCCGCTTGATGAAGAACTTGTCGGATTCTATCTCCTGCGAAAGGTTCAGAAGAAACCGCTCAGTATCGAACTCATCAAGGAGATCGACATCTACAAACACGACCCGTGGGATCTTCCAAGTATGAACTGATCTTCATCTTTTTTATAACATACATATAATATGTGTGTGTGTGTGATTATGTAGTAAAAAAAACTCGAGGCTAGCTAATTAGTAATTAAGCTAGATATATGGATTGTGCAATCAAAGAAATTATAGAAGATGATCAATTAACTTTTTCCATAATCTATTGAAACTCAGTAACAAAGTTGTGCAGGTGATAGTATTTTTTAGGGTTTTTTGGTTATGACTTGTGAAGAATTTTTTGTTATCTACTGAAGATTTAGATAATTGTTAGTGGTTTCTATGTATGTAATAAACGGGTAATGGTTTCTAGGTAATTCGTTACCTCGTTCAGAAGGGAACAAACTTTTCGGACTCTTGAATCTGCTCGTCAACCTAGCGGATTCTAGTTATCGATCACTCGCCTCTTGATCAGTTAGCATGGCGTCTTAGCGAATTTGCTTGTCGTATCAGTAGAGTCTAGAGTCTGCTTGTCACACCAGCGATTCAAACTTTAAAGTTAGAAAAGTCACGGTGCGCTATCTGATCAAGTAGCGAATTACCTAGAAACCACTAAAGTCGTATTTCACATCTAGAAACCACTAACAATCGTCTAAATCCCCAAGA
Source organism: Flaveria ramosissima (assembly GCA_025215565.1). Lineage (NCBI taxonomy): Eukaryota > Viridiplantae > Streptophyta > Magnoliopsida > Asterales > Asteraceae > Flaveria > Flaveria ramosissima. Next base: position 76,909,242 of record CM046039.1, on the reverse strand, counting down.
AATGAACGTTAAATATGCGATTGCCCAAACTTGTCCAGTCACAAACAGGTTACGAATGACCTTTTGTGACTGATTTGTGACCGAAATAGCGGTCTTAAGTACTCAGTATTGTTAATGACTTAATTAGATCAGAAATCATCATGTGATTAACGATTTCTCTTGATTGAAAATGGTGCAGAAGGTAGTAATTCAGGAGAAAAAGAATGGTACTTCTTCTGCAGAAGAGGAAGGAAATACAGGAACAGCATACGACCTAACAGAGTCACCGGATCCGGTTTCTGGAAAGCCACTGGCATCGATCGTCCGATTTACTCCGACAACGGATCCGTCTGCATCGGCCTCAAGAAATCACTCGTTTACTACCGCGGCAGCGCGGGTAAAGGCACCAAAACCGAGTGGATGATGCACGAGTTTCGTCTTCCTCCTCACTCCAACAACAACAACAAGCACACGAACGATACATCACTCGCACAAGAAGCGGTAAGAGATAACAAAACCTATCGAATCAAGTCTCGAATTTCAGTAAGGAGTTGTTTGATAGCCTACCTCTTAATGTTTCATAACTTAATAATGATTAAAAGGTAACCTTAAGTGTGAATGATTAAGATTTAAAGAGGTAGCATCTTACTGCTTATATCTTAATCATTCAAACTTAAGGTTACCTCTTAACTATTAAGATGTTATGACCTATTAAGATGTAGCATTCGAAGGCTACCAAACAGCCTCTAAGTTTTTGTATGATTTACACACGAGACTTACGTCGAACTTCTTGTGTGCATGCAGGAAGTATGGACATTGTGTAGAATCCTGAAGCGATCTCCGTGCTACAAGAAGACGTTGTTACCGGAATGGCGAGAATCAACGACGCGAAAATCACCTCCGGTGGTCGAAACAAGCAGCGGCGACTCCGATTACGATCGGCAAAGCTACATCAGCTTTCAAACTCCGGTGATCACCGATAACAAACCGTTTGTTAATAACACTCATCACCACCACCAACACCGGCATGTGACGAATCAGGTGATTATAGGGCATGTAACGTCGCCGGTGACACCTGAACCACCGTCGACAGCGGCATCGTGCTCGAGCTTCGGTGGTGTAGATGTGAACGAGATCATTAAGCATGGAGATTGGGATGATTTGAGATCAGTTGTGGATCAGTTTTGTGTTGCTGATGGTGATCCGTTTTTCCTCATGTAATGCAGGGTTGTACGTTGTGCATGGGGAGTCGTACACACTTGTATGATCAGTTAGGTATCGATGCAACTGTTTGTTGATGATATTTTTGTAGTTGTTACTGTACAACTTATGCATGTGTATAATAGTTTCTAAGCTTGTTTGTTTTGTTACGTGTTTATATATTACACAAGCTTTGTAGCCAACTTTTTATTAGAATGTAATGATAATATTCACTTTTAGTTTTCAATTACTCTAAACTTTCTAAAATTATCACACCTATAACTTTTATAATATTTATTTTCATAACTTTGATTGAAGAATATATTTCTTTTAACATTTGAATTTTAGATGATGTATTTCTCGTACTTTTACATCTTTCTTTTTAACTATAATCAATAATATAATATTATAATTTAATCATGTTATGTTAGAAATATTGAATCGAACAAACATGATAATTTAAGATTTATCAAGAATAAAAACCAAATAATTCACAAAGCCCTACTATGTATTTATAAGAAAAATACACCACTCTTAAAATAACTCAAACATTATTAAATAATATGATAAATAATTAAACTCAATCCTAACCAAACACTATTCCTTCTAATGGTGGTTTTAGGTTTGAGACTAATGATGACGAACTGATGTACGAGCTTCCTTTCGGGGATGTGTCAGTCTACTAGTTTAGTGCCTCAAGGTTTCGTACTCTAGTAAAGAAGATGATCGGATGGGCCTAGTGATTGGATAAGTCATTCAAAAATTAATAATAACTAATAATAGTAACTATCTCTTTTATTAAATCAAAATTAAATCCTTCATGTTATCCTACATATAATTCTTAAGACCATGATGGATAAAACTTTAGAACACAATTTGAACTCAAATTATAGAGTTTTTTTAGTTCTTATCGTTTGATTACGTTACTTGTAATATATACGGTACTTTATTCATTCGAGAGTTTGTCTTGATTAAAATGTTCTCTAAGTCGATAGATATCAACGTTAGAGGTTGGTTAAAAAACCGGTATCACCGAAATTGACGACCCGGACTAAATTTCCAAACCAGTTTCTAACTGGTTCTAACCTGACTCTGTTCGTGGGGTTGAAATTGATTTTTAACCCTATAAGTTGAAACCAGTTTCAACCAAGTCAAATTTCGGTTTTCAAACAAGATAAACCTTTTAAATAACCACCTCAACCTGATTTTCACATTGGTTAAAATTGGCTTTAATTTTTGTTTTACCAAACCCAAATTGTTCAACCCGATTTGTACACCTCTAATCACCGTTACACAATCTCCCTAAGTAACCTTTTCATGTCTCACTAGTTAGATTACGAGATAGTGATCACCCCTTTAACTAATCAAACAATGCCATCCCTTGAATATCTCATAATCAGGTATTGATCGCCCCTTTACACTTGTCACGCTAGTAGTTATATTATCACCCATCTCAAGTTACATCCATGAAGTTTGATTACATGTTCACAATGAAAGCTCATGACATCAATGCATCTTGTTAAACATTCTCTTGATCTTCTTTCGAGTTATAGTTAAAGATCGATCGGTTGAAGAAAATGTGTAAATCATTTTAATCTCTCTACCGTCAAATCGTCTTTTTGCTATTATTTTTCTCAAAATAATTTCATTGCAGTGGATCTAAAAGTGATTTTAAAACTTCTAATTAGTTGTTTCGCACTAAGAATATCACTTGTGAGTAAAATGGTGCAGAGTATATGGTGTGATAATTTTCATTGAAGCTAAAGAGGCTTTAATATAGCCGATTGTACAAGACGTGTATATGGAAAATAGTAAATTGAGGAGCTAAACAAGGATGATATACAACAGATTGATCTTGTCTAAAAATACAATTATATTCAAATTTCAAACTAATATTATTTTATTGTAGTATCTTCCTTAATACGCCCCTGCAAGATGGAGGATCCGTCGGAGACTCCAATCTTGGATCGCAGCCTGAGAAAGGGTCCTCGTTGTAATGGTTTGGTGAGAATGTCAGCAAGTTGATCAGCCGAATGAATGTGTAGTACCTTTAACGATCTAGCAGTTATCTTTTCACGGACAAAGTGATAGTCCAATGCTAACGCCTGAGAAAGGGTAACTGAGTGGGTGCATGCATATATTGAGAGAGTTTATTGACCGCAAATGATACGTCTGGCCGAGTAAAGGCAAGATACTGAAGGGAGCCAACCAACTGGCGATATGGGGTTGGGTCCGTGGATGGAGATCCATCTGTTGGAGACAACCGCTCTGTTGGGCTTAGAGGTGTGGTGACCGGCTTCGCACCATCCATATTGAAACGAGTGAGGAGATTTTGGATGTGAGCGTGTTGAGATAAAAATAAGCCATTGGCTGTAGAGATTACCTCTATGCCGAGAAAATGATGCAACATTCCTAGATCTTTGATGGAGAATTTTTTGGATAGAGCACGAATAGTGCTATTGAGAAAGGGAGTGTTGTTACTGGTTAGAACAATGTCATCCACATATACTAATAGGTATGAGATAATTCCATCACGAATGTAGATGAATAGGGATGGATCCGCTAGTGATTTTATAAAGCCAAGGTGGAGAAGAAATGTGGTAAGCTCCGTGTACCATGCACGAGGGGCTTGCTTAAGGCCGTACAGAGACTTACGAAGACGACAAATATGTGTGGGCAAATCTGGGTTGACATACCCCGGAGGTTGAGACATGTATACATCCTCATTTAATGTGCCATGCAAGAAGGCGTTGTTCACGTCAAGTTGTCGAATGGACCACTTTTGAGAAAAAGCAACCGAGAGTACCGTACGAATAGTAACGGGTTTAGTGACGGGGCTAAAGGTCTCAAAATAGTCCTTCCCATGCTCTTGTAGAAACCTTTTAGCAACAAGACGTGCCTTGTATTTATCTATGGACCCATCCGGTCGACGTTTAATGCGGAATAACCATTTGCAACCAATGGTTTTGTGATTTGATGGAGGAACAAGCTCCCAAGTTGAGTTTTTAATAAGGGCATGAAACTCGTCATCCATTGCTCGTCGCCACTCGGGATCTTTAAGAGCTTGAGTGTGGGTGGTGGGTTGAAGGGTCGGAGGTATGGGATGAATGGTAGCAAGGTTAATAAGATTAGGGTTAAAATATTTTGGGTTGGGTTTGCGAGTGCGAGGTGGTAAAGGAGTCGACATAGATTCGGGTGTGGAGGGGTTGGTAGAGGTAATATGGGTTGAAGGAGATGAGATATGGTTAGATGTGTTTGTGGGATCCATATCATCGAGCCCAGTGTTGTTGATTAATTGCGGGAAGGTGGAGCAAGTAGTCGTGGTGGGTTTAGTGGTAGGAGTTGGGATTGGATAGGGTGTTGGGCTGGAATTTGGTGACATGGTGGGTAGAGAGCTGATTGAGTTAGGTGTGGGGGGTGGGTTGGAAGGATATTGGGTGGTGGTTAATGTAGTATGGGCAGGACATTCGGCAGTAGAAGGTGGTTTTGGTGTGAAAAAGGTATCAGTAGTGGGGAGAGGTTCGTTAGAGGGAATGAGTTCCTTGGATGGGAAATTGGTTTCGATGAATTCAACATGGCGAGAATGGTAGAGCCGCCGAGTGGATGGAGCATAACATTTGAATGCGGATTTGGAGTGTGAATACCCCAAAAAGACACATTTTTCTGACCGTGGATGTAATTTGGTTTGGGCGTACGGTCGTAACCATGGATAGCACAAGCACCCAAATGGTTTGAGTTTTGAATATGTGGGAGAGGTACCTGTGAGCACTTGAAAAGGACTTTTTGAATCGAGAATTGGAGTTGGTAGACGATTGATAAGATAGACGGCCGTCTGAAATGCGTGTGTCCAGAACGAAAGTGGAAGATTTGCATGATGCAAGAGGGCTAGGCCGGTTTCCACAATGTGACGATGACGGCGTTCCGCGACACCGTTTTGTTCCGGGGTGTGAGGTGGAGTGGTGAAGTGAGATATTCCTTGCGATTGAAAATACGATGTAAGCCCAACATATTCGCCGCCATTATCAGTGAATAGAGATATCAAAGGTGTTTGATAATATTTTTCCACTAATGATTTGAATTGAGGAAATAGTTTAGAAACATCAGATTTAAATTTTATTGGGTAAAGCCAAATGTATTTGGTATGGTAATCAACAAAAATAACATAGTAATTGAATCCATCAATTGATGTTTGTACTGGTCCCCAAACATCGGAATAAATAAGTTGGAGAGGTTTGGTGGTGGTGAATGAGTTCATGCCAAACGGAACTTTGTGACTTTTATTGATAGAGCAAGAATTACAATGAAAGTGTTGAAGATTAAATTTAAATCCTAAACATTTGGCTATGGACTTGAACACACGAAGGGAAGGATGTCCTAGTATATGGTGCCAATCTAGAGCCGAGACCATTGTAATGGAGTTTATTTTATGCTTGTGAGGAAAGTTGGCATAGTAGACGTCAATAGTAGACGTCAAGGTAGTTCTCTCCGCGCATTAGACGCGCCCCCGTGCAAAGATCCTTGACATAAAAATGCGTGGGAAAAAATTCCACAGAAACAGAATTAGTCTTACAAAGTTTAGCGACGGAAATAAGTCGATTTTTAAATTGAGGAACACATAAGACATCTTTTAACAATAAGGAGCCAGAAGGTGTGTGAAGGGTTGTGTGACCCGTGTGAGTAATAGAGAGAGTTTTACCATCACCAAGAACTATCTCATCCGGACCACCGTACTCGGAGAGGCTATGAAAGTTCGCATGTTCAGGGTCAACATGGCTGGAGGCTCCGGTGTCAAACATGTAGGACGAGGAAGAGGGCCGTGAAATTGTGACGTTAGCGATCGGGGAGTTGTGACCTGACGAAGGAGTTGAGCCACCGATCATGACGCGGTTTTCCCGGAGGAACCGTGCAAGCTTTCTGCAATCCTTTGTTTGGTGTCCTGCAATATTACAAAAATGACATATAGTGTGGGTACGATGCATACGAGTACTACCATAACCACCGTTGGAGTTGAATGACGGATCGCGAGTGGATCTTGTAGTATTGCTTCCGTTAGTTTGTCGGCGATAATTCTGGTTATCAGTTGCGGGTTTGAAGCCGGGTCTAGTTTGACGGTTGGTGTAGTTGACTGTGGTTAAGACGGGTGATGACTGCGGTGCAATCTGCTTCAGCATACGTTCATGATCAACCAGTTTTTCAAAGAGCTCCGGGAAGGTAATCGGGGTGTCACGTGTACGAAGGGCAGCAACCATGTTTTGATAATCTTCTCCTAGTTGACCGGTGATATGAATAAGTAGATCTTCATCAGTAACAGGAGCTTGAACTAGGGCGAGTTCATCGGCAATGCTTTTCATGTCTTGAAGGAACTCAGTGACCGACCGTGTCCCCTTTGGATTGCTGGCTAGTTTTGCTTTGAGTGAAATAATTCGAGAGCGGGAGGTGTTAGCAAAACTTGTGAGGAGTCGTTCCCATACCTCTCGTGAGGTTTCCGCAGAGGAGATTAGTGGTTGGATAGGGTCGGAACAGGCACTAAGGATAGTTTGATCTTGACGAAACCAGGAGATGTATTCAGGGTTTGGTGTGGATGGTGATGATGGGAGAAATTTTGCAGGAGGTTTGGTATTACCGAGGATGAAGCTGTCGAGATCTAAGCCGATGAGGGCCGATTGAATCTGTTTGCGCCATGATGGGAAGTTGTTGGCAGTAAGGCGGATAGGGAAGTGAGAGTTGGCTGTGATTCGGATGATCGTAGTTGGTTGTGGTGGTGACAGAGGTGGTGGGGTGGATTCGGATGCCATAGTCGCCGGTGAATTTGGTTATTGGATCGATACTCGTCGGAGTTGAATGTAGCTCTGATACCATAAAATGGTGCAGAGTATATGGTGCAAGAGTTGATAATTTTCATTGAAGCTAAAGAGGCTTTAATATAGCCGATTGTACAAGACGTGTATATGGAAAATAGTAAATTGAGGAGCTAAACAAGGATGATATACAACAGATTGATCTTGTCTAAAAATACAATTATATTTAAATTTCAAACTAATATTATTTTATTGTAGTATCTTCCTTAATAGTGAGGTGATAAACATTTTTGCTTACAAGATGGATATGATTTTTCTTTCTTTCATTCCTTAATTACACATTTTCCATTTGTTTAACTCGTCTCATCTTGACTTGATTTCATTTAAGTTACTTTTTTTTCAAGAAAAATCCATTCCCCTGTATCAGACTAAGATGATTAATAACGTTTGTAGAGACCTTAGTTAGTTTTACATAAAGGTTAAAAGTTTTATGTTTATTACGTAGACATTTTAATTTTATACAACTATTTAAAGTTTGAAATATATTTTGAATTTTGTGAATATTTGTTTCACAAGACTACATTTAAGCTTGGAAGGATTTGTATCATAACTCTTTTTACTTGTAAGGAACTTTATTCTATATTTTATGTAAGTTTTCAAGTGATCTTTACATTATTTATCATATTGTAATTCCCAATCTTGAATCTTATAACTTGATGTAGCTTGAACTTCGCTTTTGTCGGTTTTCAAATAGAATTATTTTGAATATGGTCAATCCACAGTCCGACAGTCGATCTGTATTATTAGACATGTGGTTTATATGACTTAAACCGTTAAATGTTTGTGTCATACTTGGTACTACCGATCAATGGTTTGACTGTGACATAGGCCATGATGCTTCTATTGTTGGTTCTTTTAAATTCATTCATATCGGTGAAGTTGACCATAGTTGATCTATAATTCATTTCTTTGACATTTATCAACTTCCTTGACATCATTTGTGCAACCTTTCCATATGACATCACAGGATAAACCTTGAACATGATCACTTCTATGTGATATCATGTATCACTTTTTCTTTTTCTTTTTTTCATTATCGAAAATGATGTATTTATATTTGTAACTATATATACACTAACAGTCTACTATGATGACAAAAATTAGTAACAATTTCTAAACATGTTAAGAACACATTTTCATGTTAACATGTTGTATAATTTATATTTCTCCCCCTATTGATGAAGCAAAAAAGGGTCGTCTTTGATAGCTCCTCCCTGATTTGTACTTCCTTTGATAGCAAAAAGGGTCGTCTTTGATATTCTATGTGTTATGTCTAGGACTCATCTTGACATTCTGGGTATGAAGAAAGAGGATATTTCTGGTTTACATACTATAACCACAAATCGTCTAACTTGTAACGATTTCTCAGGTAATATGTATATCATGTTGGATTAGGGTGTCCGACACTCAATTAATAATGTTACTGTTAAGATAACATCCAAAGAGTTGTACTTTGGATGACAGAATTAAATAAGTATTTAAAGTAGTTAAATACGTGATACGAGTTTTGTGGAAACGATGATTAATTATTTGAGAAATAATTGTTAGTTATTTTAAGAGTTAAATAATGAAATTGTTTGATTAGTAATTAATAGTTAATTACTTGTGAAAGGGTGTAACAGGTTAAGGGTTAAAAGTGTATTGTTTTATTCTTATAAATATAACACTATAATCCAAAACCCTAACCTAATTTTTGAGAAAAAGTTGTCGCCCTCCTCCCCTCCTCCTCTCGGCCGTACGACAACAACACCACCGCCGGAAGCTAGCGTCGTCGCCGCCGTAGCTTGAGAAGCCGCCGCAGCCGCAAGGGTTGGTTTGTGGATTGGATCCCATTCGTGTCTTGGTTTTCTAGCAGAACCTCTGTCTCATTCATAGTGTGAATCTTGGTATTCGTCAGTGTATAATCCTAAACCCCTTGTGGTTGTGTTAATTGTTTAATTAGTTTGCATATGGATCATTGGCGGGTTTAAATTTCGGGTTTTGATTATCATTAAATCGCTTCTGTTGTCATTAATATGAGATATTAATAATCGTTATTATAAAATTGGATTTTATAAAAGTTAAAAGATACCCAAGATTCCCAACATATCATATGTCGGACATTTTAGCACAAGTATAAGTTAATGGAATATAGTATGAAAATCTTATGACTTGTCCCAACCATTTACATTTTTGTGAAACATTCAAGGTACACTCACTAAACACATATATCACACGACAAGTAAATAAGTATACGACAGATGATTTCTAATTTCATTTAAGCAAGTGCCCAAGCATACATTAAGGACATTGACAGATCCAAAAACTTATTAGTCGGTGAATAAAAAAAGGATAAAATAAACCACATAAAAAGATAACTACATAAGGCGTAAGCTTCATTAATTAATATAATAAAACAAATACATATTACAATTGTGACATGATTTCATCTTGTAAAAAATATCTATCATAGACTAATTTGTCAAGTGCCTCTTTTTGAATGTAGTAAATTACCATTTATAGCCCTACACTTCAATGTCTAAAAAATGTAGTTGTTGCACAAGTAATATAACACAAACTTGTTATAAATATTATTTATTATGATTATCAACAATTATATAGATAAACTTTATTAGAGATATATTATCATGTTATTCAAATTGTTTGTTTGAGTTATGAAAGAATTAGGTTTCTTATTCTTATAAATACTCATTGTATCTTATTTGTGGAGATCATCAATAATATAAACCTCTCTCACTGTATCAATAATATATTTCTATCTCATATTGTTGTGTTATTAGGCTAGTTTTACAGTTATCAGCATGAGTTGCTTTTATAGTTGAATTGTATAATCATATGCATCCTATTCTGATCGGAGAGATCGGTTATGTTTTCAAACATCGAATCATCCACCGGATGAATTAGGATGTGCAAGTTTCAATATTGTTTGCCCGTTCAATGGTTCAGGTAATACTAACTTATTCCATCGCATATCCGTGTGTATATGCAATTATCTGAAACGAGATTCATAGTTTTAATTGAAAGAATATAATAAAAAAAAAAAAGATAAAATTTTGTTACATACGAGTTGGCTTTTTAAATGATTATTTCACACCTTTTCTTTCATTGATTTCCTTAAATTGGTCTTTAATTATGTGCAGTCTCATCGCTAAATGTGATACACGAATGACTACTTAAAAGCCATTATTGCAATTATATAATTTTAGAATTTTAGTTTTTTAATAATATTATTGAGAAGATCTATTTGAATTACTGTTATAATTTATTTTCTCTTTTTTAAAAGTTTGAGAATCTACCAATTTAAATTTCTTTTATAATCTTAGTTATATAGTATAGTACATAGTGGTATATATCAACACTTTATGCTATGATAATACTAAGATAGGAGATGTGATATTGAATTTATGATATATATATATATATATATATATATATATATACACATATAGTATAAAACATGAAAATATGATTTTAGTTTCATAATTAATATTAGTTTAAGACCTTAGACTTCTTTAAACGTTAGCATATTACAAGTTATTTTACTCATGTTCTTTAAATAATATTGTTCATGTTACACTTTTCATCACGAACATAATGAAATAATTATTGATAAATTAATAGCTTTTAATGAATACAAAAGGTGAGGTTTAATGGGTTTATTTCATGCAAATAAGCATTGGAAAAGACAACAAACTACTAACATCATTCCAATCATCCTCATAAATCAAACTATCCACATTCTTCTTAAGCTATTTTTTACAATTTGAATCCTTTAACAGTAAATTTAAAAAAGGTTTTCTTGAACTTAACAGCAGATTCTAACATTAAAAAGGTGGAGTTTCATCGTGTATCAACATTCATACACACAAAGATCTTGCTTTCTATTTTCTCTTCAACATAATTTTTAAATTTGTCAAGTCTAGCAGGAGAAGACCTCACATATTTCACAAGAGCACATATTTTCTTAATTGTTAAAGCCAAACTATTAAGTCCATCTTTAACAACTAGATTTAAAATATGAGCTGCACATCTCATATGCAAAAAAGATCCTTTCAAAACATCACACTCCCAATGGTTAAAAACCTTTTTCAAATGTTGAATAGCTAGATCGTTAGCACTAGCATTATCTACTGTCACAATCAAAATATTTTTTAAACCCCATTTAGTTAAGCACTTTTCGACTTCTCTCTCTATTATGACCCCGGAATGACCAACAATAGGACAAAAGTTAATAATCCTCTTATGTAAACACCAACCATCGTCTATAAAATGTGCAGTCAAACATATATAAGATAAATTTTGACCTGAAATCCAAGTGCCTGTAGTTAAACATATTCTGGATGACATGTTTTTTAAGATATTCATAAAGTTTCTCATTTCCTCAATATATAAACTGTAACAATCTCTTGTTATAGTCGAACGTGAAGGTACACTAAAATGAGTATTAATAACCTTACAAAATGCACGAAAACCCTCCTGCTCCATAAAAAAAAGGTAGTTCATCAACAATCAACATTTCACTAAGGCTTTTCTAATTAAGTCTTGGTTACACTCCCATAACTTTGGAATTGTTGTAGTTTCAACATAACCATCATCATTAACACGTGTTTTTGACTCAAGATCAATTAGCTTTTGCCTTTTATCAATATTTGCAGGATATTGTCTTCAACTATTTATGTGATTTTTCAAAGGGGTAGTCCCACTTTTAGTTGAACAGCCAATTTTTCTATGACAGTAGATGCACTCAGCCGTATCAACTATGTCATACCCAATAAAATGATCCCACATAATCGATCTTTTTTCCCCAAACATGTTGAAAGAGATTCACTTACAGCACTAGTAGGAGGTTTACCATCTTTTTTCTGTTTTTGCTTCTTTTCTTTAGTCTTTGACACAACCTTATTATCAGAAACTAACTCTCAAGAGTTGCTTGGATTAGGAGTTTCCATTGAATAACCTAGTTACACAAAGTCACAAACACTTAACATAGTACCTATTGTATGAAGAAGTTCAAGTCTACATTAGACTATTACACACTTAGAGTTTCAATCACTAACTAATATTTCAATCACCAAACTAATATTTTAGTGGAAACTAACTCATAAGAGTGAAGAGCCCGTGAGTGACAGATTGAGGAGGAGGAGCGATGACCGACGACCAATGAGCGATGAGCGATGACAGATTGAGAGGGCGATGGCCGAAGAGCCTGTGAGCGATAGACTGCCGATGGAGGAGGAGCAATGGGCGACGAGCGACTAATGGAGTGACAACTGCAAGTCTTTTAGGGCCGACCAGCGACCGGCGACTGATGGAGTGATAGATGGAGGGGGACGATGGCGAAGGGCCGGCCAGCGACCGGCGACTGATGGAGTGATAGATGGAGGGGGACGATGGCGAAGGGCCGGCCGACGGCTGCAAGTCTTTTAGGGTTTTCAGGCTTTTGGAGTTTTTGGGGATGGAAATTAGAGGAGATCGATCATCCGATGGAGTGATGGGGTGGGTTTCTTTTACTATATATTATAAAATACATATAATTAATTTAATAGAAAATTTCTAAAATAGCTATCCGAATCCGACTCCATATTTGGATATCCGAATTTTCGGATAATTCGGGTTCGGAATTTCGGATGTTCGGATTCTGATATTTTTAAACACCCCTATTTTACAAATAAGATTTTTATACCCTTGTCATCTAACGAATTTAGTCATGTACAATTTATTGTTAGACCTTTTGTCCTTGTTGGTGGATTATGAATATAGTTTTGATGTGTTGAATATAAGTTTCTATGTTACTGTATTCTTTTTGGTATGTGACATTTATTAACCTTCTTTCCCTCGTTGTATGTAACTTGTGATGCTTTTACTATTACACGTAACATGGGAATAACGTAAAATTAGATGTAAGAAGTTGTTTCAGAATACATTATGCTTCCATTTTATGTCACTTAAGCTATCTATGTTATATCAAATTATATGTAAAACATAAGTTTGTTACAAATAATGGTAAACGTAATACATTAGTGTGTAATAAAAAGTGACAATATCTAACTTAATTAACGACCTTTACACACCAAAATTCAAATGAGCTCATATTCATAATTCATTAGAGAAAATAATTTAATAAACCATGTCTTTCTTTCATAATTCATGGTAGAGGTGGAAATTAGGGGTGTTGATCGGGTTAGTTAATCGGGTTTCGGGTTAATCGGTTCAGGTTATTCGGGTTTTTCGGATTTTTCAACATTGAAAGTCTACCCGAAACCCGGCCCGAATAACAATTGGTTTAATCGGTTTCCGGTTGTTCGGGTAACAGATTGTTCGGGTCGGGTTTCCGGTATTAAACAATAGATTTAATTTAGTAGATTTTAGTGAGTTTTCATTTGTAATATTATAAAACTAGTGAACTTAAATTAGTTTACTTCTATAATTTATAAAATGTGCTTAAATATATATTTATATACAAACAATTTGGTCAATTTGGACAATCTAAACAAGTGTATATATATACTTTACTTAATTATAATACGGGTGTGATCAGGTTATTCGGATTTCGGGTTAATCGGTTCGGGTTATTCGGGTTATTGAGGTTTGAAAGTTTATCCGAAACCCGACCCGAATAAGAATCGGTTTAATCAGTTTTCGGGTTGTTCGGGTCGGGTTTCTTTGGGTACGGGTGAGATCGGGTCGGGCGGGTTAATCGGGTGCGGATAAAATCGACGGGCCTATTGGAAATCTATCCCCAATGTTGGGCTCATATTCATCCTTTCTTTCATAATTCATCTACCAACATTGGGCTCACACTGGACTAGTAAGAACAAACAGCCCAACCCAATAAACCCTCTTGATGCTCATTCAACACCGAATATTCTCATTTACCCTCACAAAGAAAACATCTACAAAGGCTCTATCACTATATTAGGGTTTTAGAGGTGCATCCGCCGCTCACTTTATATCTCGAGACCTCAGGCACTGAGAGCTGCTGCTATCGTCTCACTGCCGATTTCTCTCGTTTTCGTGTTGGTAATCTCTTCTCCATCTCTATCATCATCAATCATTTCATCGATCTTCATTATTATCTGATCGATCTTCATTATTATCGCTGATTCGTGCTCTTTGATTGTTGTTTTTGTTGTTTGGTAGTGAGTATTGTTGTTTGTTGTGAGTGATTGTTTGTGTGTTTCATGTTACTTTGTGATTTAATACGGAATTGATTTTAGATTTCTTAAACCGTTTTCACCTATAATCAAGTTGCGTGAAGCTTGTGAATCAATTGTTTGTTTACAGTTATTTACCAAGTTTGATAGTTTGTGAGTTACAAAGTATGATGTTAATTGTCTTGTTCAATCAGTTATTCTGAAATGATACCTGCTAAATTGGAGTTTCTCTCCTGCTTATTGTATATGTGTATTTGTCATGTTGTCTATTCGTGTAGATGTGTCGGTTAAGTATGATAATTATGGTTTTGTTCAGTCAGTTGTTCTGAAATGATTCATGCTAAAATGGAGTTTCTCATTTGCTTCTTATATATGTAATCCTTGTGATGTTGAAGAATTCGGGTAGATGTTTTGGTTTCTTTACTACCTTGTTGGTTTAGTTGACTAAGATTTGAATAATTTTTGTGTTTTGATTTTAGTTTTTGCTGGTAAAGTAACATGTTTGTGAAGTATTTGCATTGCAGCTTGTTTTTGGTGTTGAAGTGATTTTGGCTAAGTTTTACCATCTGTATATTTATGCAGGATTGTGTTAGAAGCTATTCTGAGTGTGCTCTAAAAACCGGGCAAAATGGTGAGTTTTAATTATGTATTGTAGTTGTATTTTTTTGATGTGTTGTTACCAAGGAAGTTAACCATTAACCTTTTTTTGCCAACTCAACAGGTGAAGTTTACTGCGGAAGAGCTTCGGAGGATTATGGACTATAAGCATAACATTCGTAATATGTCTGTGATTGCTCATGTTGACCATGGTACTGCATCAGCTCAAGTTTATTCTGTTATACTATGGACTTAAATTTTGTTCTTAATTTCTTATATTATTGCTTATCTATTTGGTTCATCTATTTAAAACTTTCATAGGTTATTTAGTCAGTGATCTAGCAGGCGGAGCTGCACTTGAACATTTTTTACAAAAAAAATATTATCTTTTGCTAAAGCAGTCTAGATTATCTGTTTGAATATTTGTCATGCGTATCTTTTTTTTTCTTTCTTTGACATCCTAATATTTGTTTGCTAATTAATTCTGTTTCTTTTGTAATCTTAACAGGGAAATCCACCTTGACTGATTCTCTTGTGGCTGCTGCTGGTATTATTGCCCAAGAAGTTGCTGGTGATGTTCGTATGACTGATACCCGTGCTGATGAAGCAGAACGTGGTATCACAATCAAATCCACTGGTATCTCCCTTTACTATGAGATGACTGCTGATGCTTTAAAGAGCTTCAAGGGAGAAAGAAACGGGAATGAGTACCTGATTAATCTTATTGATTCACCCGGGCACGTTGACTTTTCATCTGAAGTTACTGCTGCTCTACGTATCACTGATGGTGCCCTGGTGGTGGTTGATTGTATTGAAGGTGTTTGTGTGCAAACAGAGACTGTTCTTAGACAAGCTCTTGGAGAAAGAATCCGGCCTGTTTTAACTGTCAACAAGATGGACAGGTGTTTTCTTGAGCTTCAGGTTGATGGTGAAGAAGCATATCAAACCTTTCAAAGGGTTATTGAAAATGCCAATGTCATCATGGCAACTTATGAGGACCCACTTCTTGGTGATGTCATGGTTTACCCTGAGAAAGGTACCGTTGCTTTCTCAGCTGGGCTCCATGGTTGGGCTTTTACTCTAACCAACTTTGCAAAGATGTATGCGTCCAAATTCGGTGTCGACGAGTCTAAAATGATGGAAAGGCTTTGGGGAGAGAACTACTTTGACCCGAAAACCAAAAAGTGGACCACAAAGAGCACTGGCTCTCCATCTTGCAAACGTGGGTTTGTTCAGTTCTGTTATGAGCCAATCAAGCAGATTATCAACACATGCATGAACGATCAAAAAGATCAGTTGTGGCCTATGTTGACTAAGCTTGGTGTCACCATGAAATCTGAAGAGAAAGAGTTGATGGGTAAGGCATTGATGAAGCGTGTTATGCAGAACTGGCTTCCAGCTGCTACTGCTTTACTTGAAATGATGATCTTTCATCTGCCTTCACCTCACACTGCTCAAAAATACCGTGTTGAGAATCTGTATGAGGGTCCGTTGGATGATCAATATGCTAATGCTATTAGAAACTGTGACCCGGATGGTCCTCTTATGCTTTATGTTTCTAAGATGATTCCCGCTTCTGATAAAGGAAGATTCTTTGCATTTGGTCGTGTTTTTGCTGGTAAGGTTTCTACTGGTTTGAAAGTTAGGATCATGGGTCCAAACTATGTCCCTGGTGAAAAGAAAGATTTGTACGTCAAGAGTGTTCAGAGGACTGTCATCTGGATGGGAAAGAAGCAAGAAACTGTTGAAGATGTGCCATGTGGTAACACAGTTGCCATGGTTGGTTTGGATCAATTCATCACCAAAAACGCAACATTGACAAACGAAAAGGAGGTTGATGCTCACCCGATTAGAGCCATGAAGTTCTCTGTTTCCCCTGTGGTGCGTGTTGCGGTTCAGTGCAAGGTTGCATCTGATCTTCCCAAGCTTGTCGAAGGTCTTAAACGTTTGGCTAAATCTGACCCTATGGTTGTTTGTACCATTGAGGAGTCTGGTGAGCACATCATTGCTGGTGCTGGTGAGCTGCATCTCGAAATCTGTTTGAAGGACTTGCAGGATGATTTCATGGGTGGTGCTGAAATCGTTGTCTCTGATCCGGTTGTGTCTTTCCGTGAAACCGTCTTGGAGAAATCATCCCGAACCGTGATGAGCAAGTCCCCAAACAAGCACAACCGTCTCTACATGGAAGCTAGGCCCCTGGAAGATGGTCTTCCCGAGGCTATTGATGAAGGAAGGATTGGCCCACGTGATGACCCCAAGATTCGTGGAAAGATTTTGTCTGAAGAGTTTGGTTGGGACAAGGATTTGGCTAAAAAGATCTGGTGTTTTGGTCCTGAAACAACCGGTCCCAACATGGTTGTTGATATGTGTAAGGGAGTTCAGTATCTTAATGAAATCAAGGATTCAGTGGTTGCTGGGTTCCAGTGGGCTTCTAAGGAAGGTGCTTTGGCTGAGGAGAACATGAGAGGTATTTGCTTTGAAGTGTGTGATGTTGTTCTCCATGCTGATGCCATTCACAGAGGTGGTGGTCAAGTCATTCCAACCGCTAGGAGAGTTATCTACGCCGCCCAACTCACCGCCAAGCCACGTCTACTGGAGCCCGTTTACCTGGTTGAAATTCAGGCACCAGAGCAAGCATTGGGTGGAATCTACAGTGTGCTGAATCAAAGGCGTGGACATGTGTTTGAAGAAATGCAGAGGCCCGGTACCCCTCTGTACAACATTAAGGCGTATCTCCCTGTCGTGGAATCCTTCGGGTTTTCTGGTGCTTTGAGAGCAGCTACTTCAGGTCAAGCTTTCCCTCAATGTGTGTTTGATCATTGGGACATGATGGGGTCAGACCCATTGGAAGCTGGGTCCCAGGCCAGCACACTTGTGACCCAGATCCGTAAGAGGAAGGGTTTGAAGGAGCAGATGACACCACTATCTGAGTTTGAGGATAAGCTGTGAGCGGTGAAGATGCTGGCTGAGATACTATTAATTGTTATCATCTGGGATTTTCGTTTATCATATTTTCTATAATGTTTTTTTTAGCAATGTTGGATGTACCGTTTTATGTTTTATTGTTGTGAGACAAACGATGATGCTGTTGGTTTTGACATTTTTGTTTTCATATTTTAAATCGTTTTGATCTTATACCTGGTGTTCTGGTTCACGTATGCTGTCGCATGCAGATCGGTGAACCATACGGTCTTTTTCTACTATTGATTCTTTTTTGCAGCGCGTATACAGACTCGCTGCCAGTGATTGTTGGAGAGGACTTGTCTTCTCTCTACCACTGCATTGCAAAGTAATCAATCTGTTTGAGGTATGTCTTTTAATTATTCTCGGTAAACTTGTTGAGTGTTTTTTTGAACAAAAAAAGCTTGAGACATATAAGAGCCTAACGAAAGCTTATACTGGCTCATCTCAGGCTATTGTAGTGTTCTTTGAGCCATTTGCATGTAGATGTATTATTTTAGTTTAAATGTGCACATGATTTTTGTGATATTGTTCTTTGTTAGTTAGATGACAAGAACGGAGCACATAATTTGAACTGTAACATCTCATCTTGAAACAAGAAGAGTTGTTATGAGCAGTGTTGTAAAAATCGCCGTTAGTCGGCGATTACTTGGAAATCGGGGTGCAACCTTGGTGATTTCACCTAATCGGGGGCAAAAATCGGTGGTCGGACCTAGTTGGTCAAAATCGAACCTAGCCGGACCTTAGGCGGTCTTAATCGGCCAAAAAACCGTGATTCCGGTGAGATTCCGGCGGACTTAAAAACATGTGACAAAAACTTGGAAATTTCTGCTTTAACATGGAAATTCCGGCCAAATATGTGTGTATATATAAAACTGAACATTTTTGTTAAAATTACATATGAAAATGTGTGTATTTATATATAAAACAAAATTTATATATAAAATTTTCGATCCGATAAAGCTCGATTAATCGCTAGTCGGCACCTCACCGTCCGACGACTTTACTCGTTACGAGAAACAAGACGATGTGCTATGTAATGGAATCTAAGGCTAATAAATGCTAATACTTGTTGAATTCCAAAATTTTTGTTAAACCTTCACCGCTACAACTATGAAAAGAATTGTTTGTCAAGTTTAGCGAACGAATGTAACAAATGACATGATAAAAAGTCGCATCATGAATCTATATACATATTGTTTTTGAAAGGTGACATTTCATTAAACAAAGGAACCTTAGCAAGATGCTTGGAAACCCAAGCATTTAAAATGACTTGTGTTGACGGCATATTATTATACTATGAACAGATGATTTATGTTAAGGTGGAGAAAATTGGAAACGGATACAAATGAAATGTAGGGAAATTGTTGATATAGTTGATACAACGTTATAATATTTTTTAATGAAATTAGAAAAAGCATAAATTGTTATGTAGGATCAAACCATTGCTTCTACATCAAAAATGATCAGGCAATTACTCCATTAGGGTAGTTCTTACATCTCTACTGCATATTCTTGCAATCTTGCTCTTATGATTCATTAATCATTACTAATGTAAATGTTTGGCCCATCTGCCATGACATCTCTTCTTCTGGGCTGACATATCCTTCATCTATTGGGCCATTTTGCTTCTCCACTAGACAACCCTACATAAGCAATAAATCAATTGGGCCTTGTACTCAGTCGTTTGTGGTTGATCATGTATCGAACAATGGGCTCATCAGCATCAACAAAACTATTATAGTGATTATTTGGGCTCATCAACGGAGCAATTCCATCCCGGTCGTTGTCTCAATCCCATATTTAATGAAAGTCTCCGTCGTGTCTGACCCCTCAATATTTCTATCCAGAGTGAGTCAGGCGGCTAAGCCTTTAATCCGGATAAAAGAAAGAGTTTTCCCACCCTCCAAGTATACATAAATGGAATTTGTTTGAGTGAATTACTTACCGCAGTCAAAGCCAATAGGGAAAGTTGATTTGTGGATTCCAGACTCCGGTACTATTGTACACATGATATCTAATTCATCACTTCTATGTGATCTTATACTTTAACATGTATTGAATTTAGATGTTGTTGCTAATGATATGCCTCTTTATTGGTAATGTCCAGTCTTGTGCAAAATCTACAATTCTATTACGGTATTACTCAGCTTTTACTTGACCATCTTATATGTTTTATGTTTTCATGTCAGGTTCTATTGATCTAACATTAATCGGGCAAGTTATCTATATCATGCAGCGTAAACAATGTTAGTTGTATAATTGTTTTCACTCACACCTAGTACATCTCCCTCATCTCAAAGTATATGTCCACTAGACTATGGTTTTCCAACACATTTTCTTTTTACGTATGTCAAATAAGTCATTGAATAATGCTTACAATGCTCGTGACACGAGGAAATCTACCAGAATTAATTTCTCGTTGTCTACAACGCGCAGAACTATTACATTACATATTATTCATTGTAGGATTTGAGGTATCCATCTCCTTATACATATCGTTCAAGTTATCGATAATTTGTTACGTTTGTAAATGTTTATAGTCGTTTTGCTTTTATATATCCTATGACATACAAATCTCAAGCCCTTGATTTCTTCCATAACCTAAAAAATTCATGTTGAAAATGAAAACCTTTCTTTTTTCATGACCATAAAAAATCTTCGATATGATGGCTCACGTAAATTGAGTCAAGAATAAACGCATCAGTTTCTCTCTAATGTAGGTAATATCTATTTTATCTTTTTTTCCGTATATATCTAAACAAAATAGGGTTGGTGAACACAAAAATTATCACCTCAATGAGGCTGCTCTCGCTTACTATTCCATTGTTCTTTGTTCATCTCTCCAACCAATATTAACATGATGTGTATGTTATTATAGGTTTTTTTTTTTCATGAACTCTATACATCTTTAGTCCTTAAACTTATGCTAGCATTTCTTTTTTAACCAAAAGTTATAAACTTTTACTAATAACCCTGTTTAAGTAATTGATGATGCATTAATTTATTGCACATATTAAACTTTGGTATGTTTTATACAACTTTAATTACATTAAGTAGTAAATTCTTCCATAAATACTATCAAAAGGTATACAAAATCTTCTTACTCTAATAAAAGGGTAAATGGAGGTGCCACGTGTCAGCACCATATTCAATCTCATCAAATTTTTCCCGTTTCTCTCTCCTATTAAATAACTACATTAATTACTAATAATATAATTTATTTATTTTTATATTATAATTAGTTTTTTAATACATTAAGAAATATATTTTTTATTAATGTTCTTTTTATAGCAATAGTTTTTTATAAGAAAAACATTTTCTAAAAATTTCAAAATTTTTTGCGTAATATTTTAAAATTGGTTTTTTTAAAGTAATTTTTTTACAAAAATAATAGTTAAAATAAGAAGTTATAGTAAGAAAATTTTTTTAACTGTTATTTTGAAACAAAATATTTACTTTATCATTGAAAAAAAAAGTTCATATAATCGTTTTATTACTTATAGTTATTACTTTTACGTAATTCCGATCATATAATGTCTTAGCATATCGTTTAATAACTAAACAAATTTATTCTATTAAATATTTTATTTATTCAACCCGTGTAATACACGGGTTTACTAAAGCTAGTACATCAATAATATCAAATAGTCCCAAGATTAGGATGTTACACCAGAGCTACTTCTCTATTTAGTGCATAAGGTGACCTAACAATGCGCGACAAGCAATAGGAAAAATAAATCTAGAGAGTGTTATATTCAAGAGGGAGAGATGCAGATTAAATGGCGAGATGAAATAAGGGACGTGCGACGTTTTGTGATTTGTGTCTTAATCTTCGATGATTGATAAAAAAAAAATTCCCCATAAGACTTACAACCTAATGTTTCTGGTGAGTAGGAGCGTCTTAAATAAAAGTTTAATTCAACAACAATGCAATTTTGCTAGGTTTCGAGCTCCTGAATGTCATGGAACTCGTTAAACATCAGTCGGTGCATTGAAGATCAGCAACCCCATAGGTGGTTTTACATAGGTTCAAATTTTATTTTAATTATATGTATACAGATATAGAACACAATGAAATTTCTTTTATACATGTTTGGTAGAACAATATCAATGTGGATATTGGGTTACTTGCTATAGTTAATTAGTGTTGACTTCGGCTTCAATCGGATTATAGACACAACAAAGATACATCGAGAAAAGCTGACGGAAAGACTATCGTACGTGCTAATATATGTCACAAAGCTGGAGCAAACGAGAGACTAATGAGAGAAATCTATATCTTATATCCAATTCAAACCAGTTAGTTATACTAATCACAAAAGTTAGTAAACATAATTTAACTACAACTCATAATCAATATTTAAGTATCACAATCTATGTGAATATAAATAAGTTAGAAGATAAGGATAAATATGTTTGATATACAATGGTTACTATCTTTAGTGTTTAATTTTAGATTCATATATAATTTGTCTATATTTGGTATAAATGTTTTGTGTCTTTTATTTAAAAGTTATAAGAAATATAAATAACAAATAAATTACAGATTATGTTTGTTAGATTATTATACTACATCGTTTGCAAGTGCAACAAAGTAACGGATTATAATCTTGTATAAGTTATTATAGATACTATGTAACTTTTTTAAATGATAACTAGAGTTTAAAAGATATAATCTAATTCATCTACCGATGTAAATGCATGGAGAATCTGTAGATATTATTATCGATCATCGTATAATAATTTGTATCTTTAAAATATATTTCGACTTTAGGTTATAACCAAATATTTAAACATGAGCTTTCACCCTCCAGCTTAGTGACTAAAATTAAGTAAAAATAACAGAAACATAAGAGCTAAATTGTCAAAAGTTTTTATACAAAGAGTCAAAGACGGTAACTATAAATTAAATTAGTCTATTGTTTTTCTAGATTGATTAGATCACTCTTTTCGTCATGATATCCAACTTTAATTTAAAAGTTTATGCAGGGGCGTCTCAACGTTTTTAGAGGCCTAAAGCGAAGATGAAATCGGAGACCTTTTAAAACTTTATCTTTAAAAACTCTCATGTTTTGAAGCACAACCACTAGTTGATTCATGATTCCTAAATCAGTTAATTCAAAACAAATCCTAATTGATTCAATCATTTTATATTCTAATAAACTATAACAAGTAAAATGCTAAAACAAATAAACAATTAGCAATGTGCAAATCAAATAAAAAGAAGCATATACAAAACTAAAACAAATTTAAAACAATTATCAATTAACAACTTGTCCCTAGGACAAAAAATAATGAAAAACAATTAGCAATACATTAAGCAATTTATCTTATTTAGGGAGAGAATCAATCAATCAGAAAACCCGTTTAGCCTAGTACCTAATCGTGATTCCGTTACTACACTAGATGTCCGGATGAAATCGAAGTTTTAAGGCTTCTTAATTGCAACGAAATCAAAGAAGCAAATCGTGACTCCACAGGATGAAATTAGAGAAGCAAATGAATATTGGGGGGGGGGGGGTCTTATTCGTGATTCCAGTGAAGAAATTGAAGTTTTGAGTGGCTCGGTTCGTTTGGGGCAAGCGAAATCATAAGCGAATCACCAATAGCCTGTGATGAAGTTCTACGACCTACCGACCTAGGTTTCATTCTTTATTTCATTCATTCTGTTTTTTTAATTTAGTTTATTTTGGGCTTAGATCGAGAATGAGCTATACAATAAAATTTATTTTTGGTGGCCTATTAGAATTAGTGGGCCTAAAGCTCTAGCTTATTTTTTTAAACTGTTGAGACGCCCCTGAGTCTATGAATGAAATGTTCTTGGAGCACTAACAACCTGTTAGTCGTAGCTACAAATTTTATACGTTAGGGGAACCGACACGTGAGTTAATTCTAAGACCGATCGAACTTTCTATTAAACAATCGTTGGAATAATAACTAAAACGAGTGTAAATAAAATTATTAGTGACCTGGTTATCAAAAAAGTTTTATTTTTGATAATGGTGGTAAGCCGTATGTGTATTGGATTCTTTTTGGATGTTAAAATTGAAATCAAAATTACGCAAAACTAAAGGGTTAATTAATATGCAACCATTTAAAATTGTTTGAAAACAATATGAAGTTGGAAGATATTCGTTTGTTATATTTCTAATATTTTGAATAGATAAAAATAAGTTAATTTTATAGTTATTTGTCACAATAATTTATATATCCAAACTAGAAATTTCGTGTCATCAATGAAACGACATTTCCGCTTAGATGTTCTAGTCTTCTAACGCAATGAATAAGTTACTTCTGGACTTAAAAACTTGATGCAAGAAAATAAACGTATTTGATTAAATTTTCTTTTATTTGAATTATGAATGTAACCACGAAAAAAATAATTAAATAATAACCAATGAGAGGTTGTGCGTTACGTTGGACCATTATAGTTTAATCATTTAAAGAAACCGATACATTTGAGTTAGACCATTATAGTTTAATCATTTAAAGAAATTGATACAACTGTTAAAGCTCATGAAAATAAAATTTAAGGAGGAAATAAGAATTAAGAGTTAAAAAGAATAAATTTACATAGCCATTGATGTCTCGGCAACGTCATCGGGGCTAGAAGTGACACGACAAGCTTCTAAATTAGGAGTAACTAGTATGTCGTATAATATTAAAGAGAGAATATTAAGATGGTTTGGTCATGTAAAGAGAAGACAAACGACAATGTAGGTTAGAGTAGTAGAGACCCTTTATATCAAGGGGCAAGAAGGTAAAGGTTGGCCCAAACCGACTTGTGAGGAGAAGATTAAACAAAATATACTAGATTTACACATCTGGGGACATGATTCAGAATAAAAGTACATGGAATACACCCAATGGTCCAACGAATACACCCAACGGTCCTCACCTTGCTCCAAATGAACTTGATCTAAATCCATGATCAAAAGGTCAAGTTGTGCTTGTTCTATGCCTGACCGGATGGGACGACGCCACTGCCAACTATTCCGACCCACTCGATTACTCACCAAACTACATTTATCAACTTCGAGAGCAAATAACCGAGGAAACTTTTGAGCCAATAGTACCTCCTTCAAACAAAAAATCTAACCAAAATGAAGAATTGTTTTCGTTCCCAATCTTCTTCGAAAATGATGAAAACGGGACAATATCACAATCATTAAGCGTAGAAAATGACTTCAACATACGAATCCAAACCCCATTACCTCGAGGCAACTCCTCAACTTTTGGGACTCCCACCTTAGATCCACATATAGAATTTATAACTAAGCTCCATAATCTTATATCGGATGCCAATTAGACTAA
The DNA here is from genome assembly GCA_025215565.1 of Flaveria ramosissima. Lineage (NCBI taxonomy): Eukaryota > Viridiplantae > Streptophyta > Magnoliopsida > Asterales > Asteraceae > Flaveria > Flaveria ramosissima. Next base: position 76,884,176 of record CM046039.1, on the reverse strand, counting down.
AAGGTCTAAAATCCTTTACCAAAACGGGGCTCGCCACCTTCGAAATCAACGTAACAAAAGACGAATTACACCATTTTGGAAAATAAGAATCAAGTAAAAAAGGCCAAACAAAATCAAATATATCATTTTCTAACACCTCCCAAACCTTTTTAACAAATGCAAATGTGAACCCATCCGGACCCAAAAACTTATCGCTCCTACAATAGTACAATCCCACACCGCGACTTTAACTTCATCCAATTTCGCTTTTGCCTCCAACAATTCACACTGGGATGAAGATAAAGATTTAAAATTATTACTCTGATTAATAATAGGTATACCTTTAAATTGTTTGATTTCTTAGTAAAATAATCAAAGAATACATGTTTATAAAAGATGATTCGGAATTTCACTCTCTTATCATTTAAAACCTTCATGTTGTCTTTGAAATAAGTCAACTCATTAGCATGCGACCCATTCGTATATGGCTTCTAAGAGCTCTTCACTACTTGCTGGAACATCTCCTCCTCTAGCCAAGAATTAGACAATTTAAAAGGAACTAGACTATAATCTGAATACATATCTTTCATTAATATAGGACGTTGAACTGATAACCTTGAATTTAACACAACCCCAACTAAATCCGGCACCTTCTTCATAATGTCTTTCGATAACAAAAAGTGATCCAACTTACTATGTTATTACCAGACAAGTCAACTCACGTGAACTTGAATCCTCCTAACGAAACATCGACCCACTTGTTCCTATATACAAAATCGTTAAAATTTCTAGCATTAGATCTAGAAAATCTCGTTGATTACGAGTCAATATTTTAGTGTTTAATTGATCTAAATGCTTGATTTTATATCGTGATTATTGTGGAACAAATTGACTTTGTTTATGTTTTGATTCATAGGTGTTTGAAGCTTAAAAAAACATAATTTGAGGCAAAAGAAGCAAAACATGAAAGTTGAAGGACTTAAGATGTAAATAGTTAAAAATGAAAAAAGGAGGTCAAAATGGAGACCCAGCGTATGATAATCCGGGTTTGGGCATATCATATGTCGAGCGGCGTATGAGGCGGCGTATGGGTGGCGTATCGTACTCAGGGGGCTTATTAGAAACGTACAAAGTGGCGTATTTAAGAAAAAAATAGAAAGTTGGGCGTATGAAACCAAGGGGAGGCGTATGATATGCCGGGTAGGGGCGTACCATACGCTGGTCACCATAAACCCTCGGATTTTGTGGAACTTTAAGTTTATTTAAACCTATCTAACCCCAATTCGAATAACAATTTTCACACACGAAATTGGATGAATTCAAGCTGATTTTGGGTGTATTCAAGCCTTCTAATCCACCATTATTCATCCTGAATCATCATCTAAATTAGCTAGTGAAGATCAAAGCATGTCAATGTATGGCCAGTTTATTTTATAATCGCTTTCTGGTAAATCATTCTTGTTAAGAAAGACTATTGGTATGTTTTCATTAGGTTTTGTCATGAACATTGAATTATTAAATGCACTTAACTTATGGTTGATTTAAACGATTTCTTATAAATAAAGTTGTGTGCTTGATTATAAGTTTTCGGTTTCCTTACATCCTTAACTCACCAAGACTAGTAGACAACGTGATATAGGTAAATCGGTAATATTATGAACGAATGAATCTTAAAAGATTGTTCTTATGTTATCACTTTAATCAAAAGTTAAGATTTTGAATTATTGTTTGTGAAAATCCTAATGAAACTTGTTAATTGTTGATCTTGTGGAATTGAAAACCCGGAAGTGATTATCTTTCCATTAATTAGTAAATTCATTTCAAATTTTGTTACTTTTTGCATTAATATTCTAGCATTCATTTATAGTTCCAATTTCTAATTCAAAGTGTGTGTCTTTAAGTTAATTGAGTCGAATTTTTTAAACACTTTCCACATATTTCCTATGGAGACGGTCTTACTTACCCTTACATAATAAATGTAGTTAAGATTGATATAATAACTTGTTTTTATCGAATCTCGACAACCAGATCACTCATCACCAACCTTTTATATGGACCCCAAATTGAGTTTAAATCCTCAAATACATAATACATTCTTAGTGGCGAATCAATATAAGAAATCTGACCCATACCCCATCTACAATCACCATATTATTAGTACAAAAAATCCAATGTTTCACAAACACAATTGGTCCTAAACAGACAAAATACCCCTTGATTTACCTTACGCATTAGTTGTCATAAAATCAAAGAGAGAATTACCCCTACAAACTTCTAATGTAGAACAAATTTGTACATGTCATTCAGGTTTCTTGCAAACCCATATAATTTACACCTTCCCGTTACAAAAATTTGCAAGCCCTTTTCTTTTTGCTATACTCCTGATCCCACATATATTAAGAGATAACATACTCTTTGATATCCATATTTTCACCCATTCCATTCAATAGCTTTCTCAAGTCTGCCTCTGCTCCTAACATCTCATACCCTAAAACATTTCCTATGTCAATGTATTTGGACCATTCATGCAAAAAAGAAACCCCTTTTACCTTGTTAACACTATTATTTATCAAAGAATAAGATCCATGTTTAGCACTTCCTCTAACTTGTGTCCTAGAATCTGACTCTCTCATATTTACATTTCTCTATAATTTATATTCTTCTCCATTTACCTCTTTCTTTTCCAGACTTATAAACCTCGTTCCCCCAAAACCCGACGATATTAACCCATCCGAATCATTCTTTTTAGTTTATTTCTTTTGGTCTTGGACACCTTCCATGCCATCTTTCTCTTATATATTCCCATTATCATCAAAGTTTTGATTCACCAAGTTGTCATTTCCACTTTCATCACACCCCTATTACTCACATGTTTGTCTCCTAAGCCTTCTACAATACCCTCACCACCCTTTTCATTATGATTCCCACTTGGTACAATGGGCATACCATGTCTATACATATGATGTTCACCATCCTCGTTATCCTTCTCTTCTGAGTTCACTATGTTTTATACAAAAAGGATTTTCTTCCGTCGTTGACTCGTCTTCTGAGCCGTCATCACTACTACATGCTCTACCAAAAGATGGCAACCATGGCATAAGTTCCTTACATGATACCATGTACATTTTTCTTTCATGATTACCTTCATTTGCTCTATGGGTGCATTGCATACCTTTGTTCGAACACACACCTAACAAACCGACATAGCCTTATTTTTAACATTATCCACAAACAGAACATACCCCCATTTCCTATCAATCTTTGAAAATGCATAATTCATCCAAGTGCATAATAGAAGACAATATATCTTTAGCCATACGATCATTTCATGCATTACAAACTCCTGATTCACCTTCTTGATATCTTTAAAGAATACTTTGATCTTTTCATTACTTTGAAACTTCAAAGCCATATCTCCATACCTAAATTTCATCCAAATCCATGATCCTCCAATGTATCGTATGCCAACATCTATGAACCCTTCTTTTTCACATAAGGAATGGATATTTTCCATACGTTGAATGTCCCACACACAACCCATCAAAATACATGAATGATCTTTAAACAATCCTCATTGGTTAATTTTACCTTGGAAGTATCTTGATCCTTTATTATGTCTTATTTGTTTTGTTTCTCTTTGACAATCTGAGCAAAAGAAGTTGTTTTTTGCACCTGCTTCAAAACTGTCTGCGGTACCCCGGTATTACTCACCATAGGTTTCAGTGAGTTTCACAACTTTCTTCACGTCCCCTATTGATATGGTCCTTAAATTTTGTATAAATCGACATTCATCTTGCATCCTATTGAACCTCACAAATCTAAACGTACGTCCCTATTATAAGCTTCTTTGCAACATAGGTCTCTATAACCATTCCCCATTCTTGACATCTCCTCCACAGTTCGTTCACTGTTGTTGATGGAGGAAAATTGGTCACGACTCAAGAGTACCGAATTTGATTGCATTTGTTTTTTCTAAATTTAGGGTTAACATAGGCTCTAGTTTGACTCCCTGGCCCATAGACCATGCTAGCCTCCTTGATCACACCCCTTTGATCGTATTTAGGTTTATTAAATCTCCAATCCATTCATTCGCCGATCAAAAATAGCCCCCTTTTGTCGAAACCCTAGTCGTTGCGTCGTCATCATCCCTAATTAATGAACTTTAGTACCTTTTTTATTTTGTTGTTGTTTATAGTGATTAATTATTGATTCTTGTATATTATTAATCATTGTATCAGTTTGATTTCAACTATATATCAATTGACTAGTATGTGTTGCCTGATCGAGTATTATAAGTGAGTATTTCGCTGGTCCATCTAGCAACAAGTCATAAAACAACACACCATGCCGAGTATTTTAGTGTAAAACATGTAACCGCCAGTTTTCACTTTTCAAGCACGTGACACCTCTAGGATCTAGTTATTGGTTTTTTACAATTAGCATATGTTCTTAATGGGGTTTTAAGCGTAGGAAATCAACCCATAGATCGAACCAAATAAGTAATGTTTAAACAGTTTTTGGGTTTATTCAGGGCCGAGTTAATTGGTAATCAGGTTTAGGCTAAACCAATAAGTTTTAAATTATTTACTATCTCAAATGTCTGTGTAAGCAGCATGTATGTGATCAAAATGTATGTATGAAATTAGCAAGTGTCATCAATATAGAATTTTGTTTATTATCTTGATCTGAAGCGTTCTGCATATTTTCGTTTACTTCATTATGCATATTCAAATGTTCAAGTACACTATATTTTTATTATCCTTCAAATTCATAGTACAAAATTGAACCACATTAATAAAATGTAAAAGTTGAGAAAATCATGATTTCCAAATCTTGCATATGGTAGCATAACAAACACACATATATAATTTCATCAGCAAACACTAATGTGTGCGGTGTATATATAATTTTTATAATAATTTTTCACACCACTTGGTTCTAAATGTATAAAAATGATATTTACCTTCTAACTAAACCACACACAAATATACAAGTGTACCTATCGTATATGTAGCATACCTTTGGCAATAACTAAGTATCGATCCGAAGACACGGTAGCTACTAATAGTAACCTTTGTTATTGTTCAATCGATAAATATAGATTATTTGATATTTTTGTATTTTAAACTAAATAGACATAATAAGAATAGATAGAAATCAAGAAAGTTAATCAAGCAAAGATAATGTTCACTTAGACTATGACTATGAATTCTCCAATCCAAATAATGACAACACACACAAATTTATGATGATAACATTCTATACACATGTACAACGAAAATAAACAAGATCTTCGTCAAAGATACATTTGACTCTTTGGAAAGTTAAAACGATGTTAACATAGTAACCACCTAAATCCATTTAATGAAGCTCCAATGACACAATTATATTGAATATAAATGTAGACTAAACTACTATCAAGGTTATTTAATCTCATAACCATTTGGAAGCTAATACGATAAACACATACCAACCACCTCGAATCACGTGATGCAAACAACATCATGAAGTCCCTTAACTTATGAATATCATACCATAAATATATGAACTACAAGTTTACGCTAGTAAACCATAATCGCACATACCAATGATAAGTTGAATTCACAACGAATGTAATGGCTTTTCCAAGCATATACACAAGGATTCATATTTGAATAACAATCATATTTTTCTTCCAATGCCCATTCACTATTCCTAGTCAAATGCCATAAATATACATACATACACATACACATACATATTCATGAATATATACCCTAACACATAAGGTTTTTCAACATAATATGGTCAAAATACCCATAACATTAAACATATATTCAAGTCAATTAAACACACATAATCATTAAAGAGCATTTAAAACATTATTAAGGTAATCAACATAATCATCACCATAAATAACATGTAAATCATCAATAATTAGCTAGGATTCATCTAATCTAAGTGAACCAAAGAGATTAACTCATAATATATATAAAAACACCCAAACAAGTTGAATAATCAAAGAGATACATGGTTAGATGAAGTGATTATCAAACCAAATCAAGCTAAGATGGGTTGTATGATGTTAGATTCTTCATTGGAGTGCTTGATCTTTAATATTGACTTCTAATCTTGTGAAATTCCATAAAAATGAAGCTTATGGATAGAGAGAAACTAGGGTTTTATCTTTTTAGAGTTCGGGTGAAATGGGAAAGAAGAAAGGCTAAAAAAGGAAACTGATGTGCATTATGATCATAGCAGAATCAGTAATGACCATAATATACAGGAAAGGGGGACCTGATGTTTGTTATGGTCATGACAGAATCAATCATGACCATAACAACCTCTAAACTTCCAAAATCCTTATCAATTTTTTGTATTTTTCCTTTGAGATCACCAAGAAACTATCTAAAACTACAGAATTCAAATTAATCATAATTAGTATCGATAAAGATGAATTTGTAACAAAAAACACTTAAAATGAGGAAAGATATGCATTATTAACATGTATATTTATTATCATGTCACAACACATACAAATATATACATATAAAGTTTAGTATATAACTAATTATCAAGGGTCTCTAACTTTGCCGAATTATAGTATGATTGAGGATGATGAAGCTGATGAATACTTGTTTATTGATTGAAAATTGAAGTTGAATATCTAAACCTATTTATTAAATCTGCTTAATGCGGATGGAACGTCTTTCAATTGTAGATAAGACAACGAACTATCCTATTTTTTTTTACTCGAATACTTAACAACTATTGTACGAAGTTGTCAATATAAACAAATTTAAAAATCTCAAATTTTTTTTAATACCTAAGATTATAAGTTAACCAAGTTAACCAGGCTAACCCAAATCTCATATATGTGATCACGTGTTAATAATTTGATGTTTAATTGATCTAAATGCTTGATTCTACATCATGATTATGGTGGAACAAGTTCAAGTGTGTTTTAGATTATAGGTGATTGGAGATAATGAAGCTTATTTTGGATGCAAAGATGCAAAATGGGAAACCGGAACTAAGTTTGGTGAAACATTAAGAGTATGGAAGAAGCGGGATGGAAATTAGAGCCCGAGAAGTGAAGAAATACAAAAACCGAAGGTTCAAGACCATGATAACTTAAAATGGGCATAACTTGGGCTAGGAAAAGAGTCATGGGGCCCACGACCTGGCAACGGAAAACTTGTGGAAAGTTACAAGTGAAAATCAAAATTTTACAGGGGCCCGACGTATGATACGCCCAGGGCGGTGTATCATACGCCGGTGGCTGAACTAAAACTCGGATTTTGTAGAATTTCAAGTTTATTTAAGCCAAAACAACCCTAATTCGATATGGAACTTCTTAGAGACGAAAAATGACGAACTTTAGGTGATTTTTGGTGTTCTAAGACTCCCAAATTATCCACAAATATTCTCCAAGTCAAGATTGAAGATTGAACGAAGTTGATGCGTGGCTAGGTTCTTTTGATTGCTTTCGGGAGTACGATTCTTGTAAAATGAGACGATTGGTATGATTGATTAGGTTTTTGTATTAAATATTGATCTATTGAATGCAACATTATATTTTGATTTATTTAAACAAGTTACTTATAAATAAAGTTGTTTGCTTGATTATCAGTTTTTCGGTTTTCTTGCATCGTGAACTCATTAAGAAAACTAGGCAACGTGATATAAGTGAATTGGTAACATTGTGAATGAACGAGTCTTAAAAGATTGTTCCTTTGTTGTCACTTTAATCAAAAGCTAAGATCTTGAAGTATTGTTTCTTACAAACCCTAATTTAAAAGTACCAATTGTTGATTTTGCAGAATTGGAAACCCGGAAGTGATTGTTTTTTGTTATTTAATTAAGTTCTTTATAAAGTTTGTTGCTTTATGCAATTGTGTTCATTAATCCATTCCAAGTTTTAATTTTTAATTATAAAGTTTGAGTCTTTTAGTTAATCGTGTCATGTTAATTAAACACTTTTCACATATTCCCCAAGGAGATGACCTTACTTTTACCCTTGCACAATAAAGGTAGTTAAGACCGATAAATTAAATTGTTTTTGATCGAGTCTCGACAACCAGATCAAAATGGTGCCATTGCGGGGGAATTAGTGCGCAAATTTATTTTTTTTTGTAAATTTTTTAGTTTTCTTTTCTTTTCTTTTCTTTTGTGCGGTGCTACGCTAGGTGTTTTATGTCTTGCAGGTTACTCTCAAAAAGGTAAACCTTAACATGAGTAGAGTTTATTATTCATGTACATCTTGCGGAAGTCCAGTTCATACACAAGATCATTGCCCTGAGTACTTGCAAAAGTGTGAAGATGCGAGAATAAAATTATATTTATTGGATGTCTATTATGATGATGTACAATCATCTTATCCGTACTACGAGGCATCTTCAATATATTATAAAGAATATAATCAGCCAGAGGTGATTTACAACTCTGAGCAAGATTGGGATTGCAACAACTATAAACTAGAGATGACATCAAGCTCAAGTTATCGGGAGAATTATAACCACTATCATGAAGAATATTCTCAGATGACATACGAGGATCAAAATCAATGTCATGTTCCTAAACAAAAGAAGGTTATCCAGAATGTTATGCAATTTCAAAATACTTATCAATCTGAGGAGGAGGAACTATTGCTTGATTGGAGTTGATATTGCCCGAGATCGATAAGTTGTTGTCACAACATCATCTTCAGATCAACAACGATTTGACTACTTAACTATCAAACGTGACATGTTATTGTTGAAAATTGAAGTAGAAGAGTTAATCTCACCATCTATTAAAGTTGAGGATGAGGTCATGGAGATTAATACCACACAAATTCCTTCATTTATTGAAGATTTATGTGTAGAACGAGTGGTGGTCGATGTTTATGATGATGAAGTGAAAGAAGAGCTTATAGGTCTTCCAGAGCAAAAAGTTGAATGTTTAAATCTAATGGATGACATAACACCTCCTAAGAAACAAGAGACTAAGATATTGCCATGTGGTTTTGATAGTCCTTCAATATTTATTATACAATTTGACAAAGCAGGGGATAATGGCTCATGTTCAAAGAAGAGAAAGGTGAGTTTAGAGAACATCAGACAATTTATTCAAAGGAGAGCTCACAACGATTCTATAGACATGCCAAGGACATGAAAGAAGGTGTGGACCGACATGTGAACTACCATGCATACATTGGAAACTCGATGGGAAAATGTGAATTTCAAATGTCAACCATTGATTCAAGAGACATGGAGACCATGAAGAGATTTGGTATGTCTACTATCGAGCATTTGCTGGTAATGTGGCAGGAAAATGTTCAACTCGACCACCATAAGTGGTCGCAGGTAAGGTCTGGCTGAAGATCTAAAACTTAGCACTTACGGGAGGCAACCCTAGAACTTTGTGGGTGTTTTCACTATAAACCCTCACGAGACTACAACTCGTCCACTCGAGTCTGTCGAGGGGTTTAAAGGCTTGTTGCATATGCTAAATGCAACCGTGATTCCTACGAAAGTGCGTTTTACTTCTTTTATTAGCTTGTGTGTTTTTTATTTTGTTTTGTAGTTCAATCATACAACATACGCAAGCACTCAAGTGTTAGGAGGTTCAAGTCCCTTACCGAAAAGCTCTCACTAATGATCAAGTCTATGTACTCCTTCCTTATCTTGCTTATTTATCATTAGCATGTTTATTCATGTTTTAAAACCATACATTGGGGACAATATATCTCAAGTGTGGGGATAAGGTGAACTAAAACCCGGATTTTGTGAAATTTCAAGTTTATTTAAGCCAAAACAACCCTAAATCGATCTGGAACTTCTCAGAGACAAAAAGTGACGAACTTTAGGTGATTTTTGATGTTCTAAGGCTCCCCAAATCATCCACAAATATTCTCCAAGTCAAGATTGAAGATTGAACGAAGATGATGCGTGGCTAGGTTCTTTTGATTGCTTTCGGGAGTACGATTCTTGTAAAGTGAGACGATTGGTATGATTGATTAGGTTTTTGTATTAAACATTGATCTATTAAATGCAACATTATGTTTTGATTGATTTAAACAAGTTACTTATAAATAAAGTTGTTTACTTGATTATCAGGTTTTTCGGTTTCCTTGCATCGTGAACTCATTAAGAAAAATAGGCAACGTGATATAAGTGAATTGGTAACTGTAAGGATTCCTGAAGTCTGATGCAACCCAAAACAGCCTAAGTGTCTTAGCAACATGCACTAAGTACTGAAGTGAAGAATGCTTCGGAAGTTTTACACAAAGCATTAGAAAATACTCTAAGTGTAAAATCTTCCGAAGCCAAGACCAATATCTTCCGAAGCCAAACATGAAGTCTTCCGAAGCTTCAGAGACAAAGTCTTCCGAAGCTTCAACCTATGAAGACAGATTTCTTCCGAAGACTTTTAGTACACATGCTTTATCTGATGTACTGTTCCATAAAGCACCTTTTCCGCTGCATCTCTGTAAAGTCACCAACTTACATGAGTTGGTGAAAAGGGTCTTGCTTTTGGTAACTGTACATTGAGGTCTTGAGTCTTCAACTTTCCACTTTATGTACTTTATCCTTTTTGTATTGTATAAGGATGTGAGCTATGGCATGTCATAGTCACAAGGTCAAAAGGCAGATATGCCTTTTGATCCTACAATTGATTTTGTTAGTGTCTAGTCAATTGTATCCAGCTGGCTTTCAAAGTATAGCCGGCTGTAGGTTGTAGTATAAGTATTTCAAGTTCTTGTATCTTTTCTTTATGCTTTGTAACACTTGTAAAAGAACTTGAGAAAGCAATATACTGCCTCCTTGAAACCCATATTCTCTTGTTCTGTCTCTTGTTTTACTTGTGTTCTTTGTATCACCTTTGGTTACCCAGTTCACTGTTTGATTAGAGCTTAGTTAATCTCCTCATTGTGTTGTTGTGTTGTAATTGTGCTTAAGCCCTTAAACGGTCCTGCAATTGGTATCAGAGCATTCCAGGCTCTTGATATAAGATCTAACCATCTTAAGATCCCTCACACACACAAAAGCTAAACTCCTCAAATGGCTTCCATCTCAAAGACTGATATGGAGACTGGAACCATGAACAAATCCCCACTGATCACTCTTGATGATTTTGACACCTGGTGCATGAGGATGGAAGGCTTCATCAGGTCTCTTGATTCAAGAATGTGAGAATCTGTTGAGAATGGACCTTTCATACCCAGCACCCCCTCTGCTACTGGTGCTGGTATGATTCCTAAAGATGTGGCCAACTACTCAGATGAAGATAGAAAAAGAGTAGAGATTGACAGGAAGGCCATGACTGCTCTTCAGACTGCTCTCCCAAACTCTGTATACAGAGGTTTTAAGAAGTGCAAGACAGCCAAACAGCTGTGGGATGCACTGAAGCTGATGTATGAAGGCTCCTCTGAAGCCAAGGAGAACAAGAAAGATCTTCTGAAGCAGCAGTTTCGAAAATTTCACCTTCAAAGCAGGTGAGACCATGACCCAACAATACTTCAGGTATGTTGAGATTGTGGATACCCTAGTGGATGGAGGAGTTCCTCTTGAGAACAGGGACATTGTAAGGAAGTTCATGTCCTCACTTCCTAGGCAATGGACACACTATTGTGTGGTGATCAAGAGGACTGAGAACCTTAAGACTCTTACTCTTACAGAGTTGTATGGGATTCTCAGTGGATACCAGATGGAGATGAACATGCAAGGTTCATCTGGCAACTCCAACAATCAAATGGGTTCAGCCCTTCATGTGGTTGAAAGGGACAGCATAGAACCTCAGCATCATCTCTTATGCTACCCTGACAACTCACAAAAGGGTCCTTTCATCACCTTCCCGGAGACACCAAGGGAGAACTTTACTCAAGGAAGCCCATTCCAAGAGACAAGTTCTTCTCAAGCCTTTGTGTCTGCAGATGAAAGCTGTGGGAATTATCTCTTCACTCTTGAAGACCTGGACTGTATCCATCCAGATGACCTGGAATACATGGAGATAGTTCAGCAGATGGCTCTCCTCACTCACAGAGCCAAGAAGTTCTACAAGAGGACACGAAGAAGATTTCCAAGCAATGCTACCAGTAGTAAGTTTGGGCTGGATAAAAGCAAAGTTAAGTGTTACAACTGTAACCTTATGGGTCACTTTGCCAGGGAGTGTAAGGCACCTAAAGTAAATGGGGGCCAAACACAACCCAGACCAAATTTTACTGACAAAGCTCCTCAGGCTGAGAAGACAAAGCAACATGCTGCTGTTGCTGTTGAAGAAGGAGGCTTTGACTGGAGTTTTCAGGTGGAGGATGCTTCTCCAAACCAAGCACTGATGGCTGACCATGATGAAGCCAAGGTATTGGAACATCTTTGCTCCCCTGAATGCATTGCTAAAGTAAATAGATACAGGTCCTATAACCTAGAGATGAGATCTGATCTTGAGTCATTAAATATATTAAAATCTGATTTTAGAAAGTCTGAAAATGATTACAAGTTAAAGATAGAGGACTTGGAGAAAACCATTTCAGTACTAAAACATGAACATACAGATTTCAGAACTCAGATCCAAGATCTCATCACTAAGTTAACTGAGTGCCAGGCTGAGCTTGTGATCAGCAAAGCCAAGGCAGAGAAGAGTGTTCTTGAAGAAGAGACCTTCAAGAACATGATTCCTCATCCCTGCACAACAAGGTTTGTTATCAAAATAGACAGGGACTAGGATCAAATGAGATAGCTCCTCCACACACAATCTTGTCTGTAAGATCTCCTAGGTGTGGAACTTGTGAAGATGAGCTTCCTCTCATAGATCCTGTAAGTGAGGATGATGATGAAGAAGTGATAGTGAAGAATTTCTCTGAGAAGAGTGAAGAAGAGGATTCTTCCAAGGGCCACTATCCTTCTGAGGAGAAGAAATCAACTGTGATGACCAAGTCCAAAAGAAAGAACTTGATCAGAAAGAGCAAAAGGAAGGCAAAGAAGGCTCAAGAAATCAAGCTACTTTTGATGCTAAGCAGAAACAAGTTTTTATCTCTGCAGGTTTCAAAGTAGTAAGGACTGAAGACATCAACCAAGACTCCTCAGCTAAGAGTCATGGTTCTTGTTCAAATCATCTCAGTGCCAAGAAGAAGACTGAGCTGCTGTGTACCACTGCTGCACAGCCTGGACCATCAAACTCCAAGAACAGTTCAAAGCCCAAAGGAACTGTCTCAGCATCTACCAAGATGAAGGTGGAGAAGGATGTGACCAAAGCCAGTTTTGCTCTCAAAGGGAGACTTCTTTGAAGAAGAAAAAGTTGTGTGTTATGTGTGAAAGTACTTCTCACATTGCTAAGGATTGCCCATACAATCCTAAAAGTACTGTCCACATGACTAAAACAAAGACTTCAAAGAGTCTCAAGAAGTCTCAAGCTTCGGAAGGAAAGTCTGTTTCCTTCGGAAGCTCCAAATCAAAGAAGAAGGTAAGTGGAAAATTACCTTCGGAAGCAAAGTTGGTCTCGGAAGAAAGGAGTTCTTCCGAAGCACTAAAGTCTGCTGCAGTGACTGTAGATTCTTCCGAAGGATCAGTCATCAAAACTTGTGAAGTTCCAAAAGCTTCTAAGGTTTTGAAGGTCAAGTCCAAGACTCCAAAGGTGGTGTGGAAGTCTAAGAAAGACCAAATGACTGAGGTTTCTCCATCAACAACAGCTGAAGATCCCCATAGTACAACCATAGGATCTATTACTGTTGCATTACCTTCTATTACTATTAATGAGCCCAAGACAAGTAAGGCTTGGGTTTCCAAATGTAACTAATCATTTTCTCTGTGCAGGAACAGCTCAAGACCAACAGGAATGTCTGGATAATTGACAGTGGCTGTTCCAGGCACATGACAGGCAATAGGTCTCTACTCCATAATTTTGAGAGAATTGATGGAGGACCAGTTGCTTTTGGAGGAGATGAAGGTGGTTACATTTCTGGAAGGGGCAAGGTCACAAATGGTAAGCTCAGCATTGAGAAGGTAAACTTTGTTAAGGAGCTTGGGTACAATCTTCTGAGTGTATCCCAATTTTGTGATCAGAGTCATAACATGCTCTTTACTGAGCATGAGTGCATTGTTCTCAAACCTGGTGTGGTCATTCCTCATGAGCATATCCTGCTCAGAGCCCCCAGGAAAGAGAACATGTACAAGATGGATTTGCAAGAAACATCTCCCTCAGGAGAAGTTTCATGCTTTCTATCTAAAGCAAATAGTGATGAGTCTTTCCTATGGCATAAAAGAATGTGCCATGTAAACTTTAAGAACATGAATAAATTAATTAAACATGATCTGGTAACTGGAATGCCAAAGAAAGAGTTTACTAGTGATGATCATTGTGTTGCATGCCTGAAAGGGAAGCAACACAAGGTATCTCACAAGCCTAAGGAAAAGAACTCCATCACTACTCCCCTACACTTGTTACATATGGATCTCTTTGGCCCCACCAGTGTAATGAGTTTAGGAAGGACCTCTTACTGTCTGGTGATCACAGATGATTTTACAAGATTCACTTGGGTCTTCTTCCTTAGAACTAAGGATGAAACCCCTGAGATTTCTGAAGAATTTCATCTTAAAAGTTGAGAATCAATGTGATCACAAGGTCAAAACCATAAGATGTGATCAGGGAACTGAATTCAAGAACCAAATCCTTGATGCATTTTGTGATGAAAAGGGTATTACAAGACAATATAGTGCTCCCAGGACTCCTCAGCAAAATGGAGTTGCTGAGAGGAGAAACAGGACACTTATTGAAGCTGCAAGAACTATGTTGTCTGACTCTAAACTGCCTATCACCTTCTGGGCAGAGGCAGTCAATACTGCTTGCTATGTGCAAAACAGAGTTTTAGTAGTTAAGACACATGGTAAGACTCCTTATGAACTTTGGCACAAGAGAAAACCTTTCATTGGTTTTCTCAGGTCATTTGGATGTCCCTGCACCATCTTGAATACCAAAGATCAAATTGCCAAGTTTGCTGAGAAATCAGATGATGGACATTTCATTGGATACTCTTCTCAAGCTAAAGCTTATAGAGTATACAATCTCAGAACTAGAATTGTTGAGGAGTCAGCCAATGTGACTTTCAATGAGCACACTCCTTGTGTGGCTGGTTCTGGTCCGGATTGGCTGTTTGATCTTGATTTAGTTACCAACTGTTTTAACAAATCTTGTGAGCATGTTTCAGGATCTGCAGAAAATCTAAATACAGGTGATCCTGATCCAAGATTTGAGCTAGGAAGACCTTCAACTCATACATCTTCAGCTCCAGTTGGAACTACTTCAGCAAATGAGGTTTCTATCAGCACAACAATGACAAATTCAGCTGATACATCTGGCATGCCTTCAAATTCCAGCTCAGAGGCCTCTCAACCAGATAAAGACACCTCACTTGTAGAAGACAACAATGGTGATGGTGATAGTGATCAGGAATTTCTTGATGCTAATAACCATACCATAGATGACAACATCAATGATGTCTCACACTCATTGGATCAAGTTAATCTTGATAAGTGTGATAATGTGGAGGGTGAATCTTCAAGACCAGATTTAAATTTCTCAAATTTAGATCTTTCTCAACAACTTGCTGTGATCCCTCAGCTAAGGATCCACAAGTCTCACCCCACCACAAACATCATTGGAGATGTTGTCACAGGGGTAAGAACAAGAGGACAAACCCATGAAGCAAATGTTTGTCTTCACTCTTGTTTCTTATCTCAGATAGAGCCCAAGAAAGTTGATGAAGCTCTAAAGGATGGAAGTTGGGTTGAAGCTATGCAACAAGAGCTGCTTCAATTCAAAAGGCAGAAAGTTTGGAACCTTTGTCCTCTTCCTCATGGGAAGACTACCATTGGAACCAAATGGGTTTTTAGAAACAAGAAGGATGATAGGGGAATCATCATCAAGAACAAGGCAAGACTAGTTGTTCAAGGATACACACAAGAAGAAGGGATTGACTACACTGATGTCTTTGCTCCTGTAGCAAGACTAGAAGCTGTTAGGATATTCCTGGCATTTGCTGCATCCAAGAACTTCAAGGTCTACCAACTTGATGTAAAGTGTGCTTTCTTATATGGAGTGATTGATGAGGAGGTTTATGTCAAACAGCCACCTGGTTTTGTAGACCCTGATCATCCTGATTATGTCTGCAAGCTTGACAAAGCTCTTTATGGGCTGCATCAGGCACCCAGGAAGTGGTATGAGACACTATCTGAGTATCTTTGTAAGCATGGATACAGAAGAGGTACTATAGATGGAACTCTCTTCATCAAAGGACAGGGAAATGACTTATTGCTGGTTCAAGTATATGTTGATGACATCATCTTTGGTTCAACTAATCCAAAGCTCTGCAAAGACTTTGAGAAGCTGATGAAAGACAGATTTGAGATGAGTTCAATGGGAGAACTCAACTTCTTTCTGGGAATTCAAGTGAAGCAGGTTGAAGATGGCATCTTCATAAGTCAGTCAAAGTATGTTCAAGACATACTCAAGAGGTTCAATATGACTGATTGTAAGATTGCTAAGACACCCATAGCCAGAAACCACTCCCTTGGTCCAGATCTTGAGGGGGAGTGTGTAGATGAGCACTTATACAGGGCTATGATTGGGTCTCTTATGTATCTTACAGCTAGCAGGCCTGATATCATGTTTGCTACATGTATTTGTGCAAGATATCAAGCCAACCCTAAGATGTCTCACTTAATCACTGTGAAAAGGATTTTAAGATACCTCAAAGGTGCTTCAACACTTGGTCTATGGTATCCAAAGAATCCAAATTTCAATCTGTATGCCTATACAGATAGTGATTATGGTGGTTGCAATATGACTGCAAAGTCTACATCTGGGGGATGTCAATTCCTTGGTGGAAGGGTGGTCTCATGGCAATGCAAGAAACAATCCTGTGTGTCTGCATCAACTGCTGAGGCTGAATACATTGCTGCTGCAAGCTGCTGTGCTCAAGTGCTTTGGATTCAAAATCAGATGCTGGACTATGGATTTAACTTCAAAGAGACTCCTATCCACATAGACAACAATAGTGCTATCTCTATCACTGAGAACCCTGTGCAGCACTCAAGGACCAAACACATCAACATCAGGTATCATTTAATAAGAGATAACTATGAAAAAGGATTAATTAAACTAGTCAAAGTTCATACAGATGAACAATATGCTGATCTGTTCACAAAAGCTTTTGATGAACAGAGATTTAAGTATCTGATATCAGCTATTGGGATGATTAACTTTGAGTAGACTTTTTATTAAAACTAATTCTAATTATTTCTTCTTAAAATATGTGTGTCCTAAGTTGTCTAGTTCATCACTTTCATAAGCTCATGTTTTCTTTGGATGTAAAATTCTTTTTGAAGACTTTCCTTAGATTCTTGAAAATTTTGATACTTCGGAAGATAAAATTTTATCTTCGGAAGAAAAACATGTCTTCAAAATAAATAACTGTCTAAGAGATTTTACCTTCGGAAGAAGTCAAATTCATCTTCCGAAGCTTAAAATTCTTATCTCAGACACTTATTTATTTTCAAGAACCTTTTCCTTCCGAAGCAAAATTAACCTTCGGAAGCTTTGTTTATTTCATACAAGCATTCAAGGGTTTATTTCTCTTCCGAAGCATAAATTATCAAGACTCTCAGGAAAATCTTCCGAAGCCATTTTAGCTTCGGAAGCTTTTTAAATCAAAACTTCCGAAGACAAATAAACTTCGGAAGCTTTTCGAATTCCAAGAAAACTACTTTTTGAGCAAAAGTAAACTACCTTTTCAGAGGTGGGACCGACTTTCGGATTTCAAAGTTTATCCTCTTTCATTAACTTTGGTTCAAATCCCTTTTCATATAAATACCCAACGGTTCCCCCTCTTTCCCACTATCTTCCTCAATTCTACTGTTTCTCTAACCTAATTCTCTAAACCGCCTTTGCTTTCTACCTTTCTTCACCCTTAAGCTTCTGAAATGGCCAACCTTAACCGCAGAAACAACCCTGATTTCTCCATGCAACTACACAGGCAACATAATCAAGTTGCTCTGTTAAGCTCTGAGAAAGATGCAAGTTTCTCAGAGATTTGCCAATTCTTGACTCTGTCAAACTACTTCACCTCCCTGACCATTGATCCTACTCTATATGAGGATCATTTGCTTGAATTCTGGAAGACCTGCCAAGAGGTCATTATGGATGGGGAGAAGGCACTGTCTGCCACAGTGCAAGGGAGGACAATCTTCATCACTCCGGCCATCATTAACCAACATCTACAGCTGGATGATGAAGAAGGTGAGGTGTCCTTCCCAAAAGAAGCTGTTAATCATTCTTTTGAGCAGATGGGCTATGAGGGAGATTTCTCTGTAAAGACCTTTAGGAAAGGGAAGGTCTCATCCCAATGGAAATTCCTGCTCCATGTGGTTATCCACAGCTTGTCAAACAAGCATGGTGGATGGGACCAGATTCCTGAGGATCTCTCCTTTATAGTTCATGGAATGGTTCAGGGGTCAAGTTCAGGTATTCACAATTTGTTTATACTAATTTACTTGCAAACTTAGACTCCTTAGAGTATTACATGTTTCCTAGATATGTTCAACACATTCTCAACTGTGAACTGGGCTCACAGTTGAGGGAAACAGGTAATATTCTTAAATGGGACAGATGAAGCCCGGCATCTTTAAAATAATGAAGAAGCCAACTGTAGGCTTCTCTGGGGTAGAAACAGCCCTAGTCCCAAAAATGTTAGAGCTCATTGCTCAAGGTGACAACCTAGCAACACAAACTAGTGTTGAACCCACACCTCTTTTGTCCTTACCATTAAAAAGACCAGAAATCACCCTCACCTACCAAAGAAAATCCAAACGAACCCCTGCTCAGGCTATTGAGTCTGTGCAGGCCCCCAAATACTCAACCTTACAGGAAGAAGTGGACACTAGAGCTCCCACTTCTCCTGAGGAGCAAACCACTCCCATTACTTCACCTATCAGGGCTGAGGTTCCTCAAGCTCACCCTGATGAGCTCATAGCCCAACAACCTTAAGCCTTCACTCTGAGTCTCAACACTCAAGTGGACAACCTTCAGGGGACAGCTACCATCCCCAGCCTTTGGATCTCAACCAACCAATTCCCAACCTATCCTTTTACACTGATGAAGACTTAGGATTCAGTGAGTACCATGAGTCTCTCTTCTCCTCCCCTACTCAAAGAGAGATGAGTACCTCTGACTCTCCTCAGTCTATCCCCCATCAGTCACCTATTACTGAGGTGGACACTTCTGAACCTGTTCAGGATGTCCATATGGAAGAGGCTCTCACTTTTGAAAGTGATTACATCATTAAGACCTCAACCATGGCAACTCAGCCCATTGGCATCTCAACTGAGGCTGCCAGTGAGCAGAGGAAAACCAGCAGCCAAGAAACTCAAGCTGGTGGTGAGAGAGAGGACTTTGGTCCAATCATCTCATCCCCCAATGAATCTTCTGATGAAGATGAGGGGAATTTGAGACTAAAGGTGCAAAAACTGTCAAAAACATGCACCTACTTAGTCTCTAAGGTTAGTCACTTGGAATCTCAGGTGACTACCCTGCAAAACAGGGTCAATGATCAGCAACTCCAGATTTCATATCTGCAGGAAAAACTAGCTGGGAGACCTTTAAGGAGAGCTCAACCAGGAACACAAGAACCTGTGGAAGTGATTGACTTATCCTCCAGCTCACCTATGCAAGTGGGTGATGCTACCAAAAAGGGGGAGAAAGTTGTTACAACCACAGAACCTGGGAGTTCTTCAGAGAGAATGGACATAGAGGACTCACCATCCTCACTTTGGTTGTGCATTCTCAGCAACTTCCTCAAGTTCACATTAATGTGGACTCTATAGACTCTCTCATCAGGAGTCTCTTTGAGGAAGGTATACCAAGGGCTGTCTCATCTCCACCACTAGGAACTGGCAATCACATCATAAGGTGGAGGTATGATGATGACAGGAGAGCCCTCATACTTCAAAGAGTTCAAGGCCAACAAGAAGTTTTCAATTCCAAAGCCTGAGCTTTTATGAAAGACTGGATTTAGTCAACTTGCCACTTGTCAATCCAAGCAATTCAAGACAAGCTGACAGGCTGGCTCAAAGAATCCAAGACAGGATCTTGCAGAGTTCTCTCTAAGAAGGAGACTTAGGGAATCAGGCAATGTCATCGGTCAACTGGATGTTGAGGTGGACCCTAAGATTAGTTTCATAGGGGAAACCTTGACTGAAGGCCCAGTGACAGAACCTGAGACCCCTGTCTCATCATCAACAACTGCTGCTGAGGTCCAAACTCCATCTGAGACACCTGCTGGTGAAGGTGTTTCTCAGCCTCTCTCTGGCCAGAGCATGGAAGCTACTCCAAGCAATGAAGGCCAAGCTTCAATCCACCCTGAGTCACAAAGGTCTGTTGGTGACAAAGGGAAAAGGATAATGACTCCTGAGGAAATTGAGGAGGAAGAGAGAGAGAGGAAAAGGAGACTAAGGGGAGAAAGTTCCACTGGGTCATCTAGCTTCATGCAAGCTGCAATCAGGGCTGCTCCCAGACCAAATACTCAAGATGATGAGTTAAGGGCAGTCAGGATACCTACTTACAGACAGGACCAGGAACTATGACATTGATGAGATCATCTCCCTCCCCTTAGAAGAACTAAATGAACTGGCTGACAGAGAAGTGTCAAGAGAGTTGAAGGAGAAAGAGGATGCAATGATACTTCTCCAACTCAAAGAGGAGAAGAGACAGAAAAGACTTTACAAGCATGCTCCTACTCTCTCACCAGTTCAAGAAAGTCCTGCACAGGAAGATGTGGCTCCACAAGAACCTCAGGTAGATAAAGAGGAAGATAGGATCAAGATGATCAACTACCTGAGTGCCACAGGCTTCTATCAGGCAGATGCACTTCTCCCTTTGTCCTATGACTTCATTGAGTTCGAGTATCTAAAGCAACTTGAGCTTGAGTTAGTCAAGGAAAGAAAGACAACCAAAAGGAAACTAAGGGAAGAAGCTGCAAAGTCAAGGGCCATCATTCAAAAGAATGCAAAGAAGTCTGCTGACAGACAAAGAATGGTGAGCTTCTTGAAGCTGTATGGATTCTCCGGAAGGAGACTTGGCCCCATGTCTCTATCCACTATGGATGAGCATATTAGGGTGATCAAGCAGAAGATTAAAAGTGGAGAACTCATTGACTTGCACTCTCTTCCAAGTCAAGTCCCACCTGAAGTGGAGGTCAAGTTTGAACAACCAGAGACACCTCAACCAGCACCTCCAGCTGAGCCCAGCAAGCTTCATCTTCTGATCCTAGGCAGGGTCAAACTCCCTCTCCTTCTGAACCTGTGAGGGAGGAACACCCAACTGAGAAAGACACTGATGATCAACATGGTGCTGCAGACCAGTCTTCTCAGTTAAAGACATCCAAGAGGAAGAAGAGGATGGCTTCTAAACCAAAGACTAAGAAGAAGAAGCCAAAGTCATCTACCTCTGCACCTCAGGCTGAATCAGATCAACCTGAGGAAGTGCATGATGAGGCAGCCCAATCAACTCCTATTCAAGTGGCTCCTCTAACTAGTGAGACACCCATCTTGTCCTGGACTTACTCTACCAATCCAGAGAGATGGACTGTTATCAGAGATCAAGGTGTTGAGAATGTCTACTCATGGCAAGACATAATCAACTTACCTCTGCATGATCTCTTTGAGATGAGAAGATACTATGAAAGTCTTGATGATCCTGACCATCTCATGAAGAAAGGAATGGTCCTGATTGTACTGAAGACTACCAACATTTGAAGATCTTCCAAGTGTTTTGGTAGCATCAGCCTAGGGGGAGTTTGTAAGGATTCCTGAAGTCTGATGCAACCCAAAACAGCCTAAGTGTCTCAGCAACATGCACTAAGTACTGAAGTGAAGAATGCTTCGGAAGTTTTACACAAAGCATTAGAAAATACTCTAAGTGTAAAATCTTCCGAAGCCAAGACCAATATCTTCCGAAGCCAAACATGAAGTCTTCCGAAGCTTCAGAGACAAAGTCTTCCGAAGCTTCAACCTATGAAGACAGATTTCTTCCGAAGACTTTTAGTACACATGCTTTATCTGATGTACTGTTCCATAAAGCACCTTTTCCGCTGCATCTCTGTAAAGTCACCAACTTACATGAGTTGGTGAAAAGGGTCTTGCTTTTGGTAACTGTACATTGAGGTCTTGAGTCTTCAACTTTCCACTTTATGTACTTTATCCTTTTTGTATTGTATAAGGATGTGAGCTATGGCATGTCATAGTCACAAGGTCAAAAGGCAGATATGCCTTTTGATCCTACAATTGATTTTGTTAGTGTCTAGTCAATTGTATCCAGCTGGCTTTCAAAGTATAGCCGGCTGTAGGTTGTAGTATAAGTATTTCAAGTTCTTGTATCTTTTCTTTATGCTTTGTAACACTTGTAAAAGAACTTGAGAAAGCAATATACTGCCTCCTTGAAACCCATATTCTCTTGTTCTGTCTCTTGTTTTACTTGTGTTCTTTGTATCACCTTTGGTTACCCAGTTCACTGTTTGATTAGAGCTTAGTTAATCTCCTCATTGTGTTGTTGTGTTGTAATTGTGCTTAAGCCCTTAAACGGTCCTGCAGTAACATTGTGAATGAACGAGTCTTAAAAGATTGTTCATTTAGTCACTTTAATCAAAAGCTAAGATCTTGAAGTATTGTTGCTTACAAACCCTAATTTAAAAGTACCAATTGTTGATCTTGCGGAATTGAAAACCCGGAAGTGATTGTTTTGCGTTATATAATTAAGTTCTTTATAAAGTTTGTTGATTTATGCAATTGTGTTCATTAATTCATTCCAAGTTTCAATTTTTAATTATAAAGTTTGAGTCTTTTAGTTAATCGTGTCACGTTAATTAAACACTTTTCATATATTCCCTGAGGAGACGACCTTACTTACCCTTGCACAATAAAGGTAGCTAAAACCGATAAATTAAATTGTTTTTGATCGAGTCTCGACAACCAGATCAATATGCAACTCAAATACTAAACCATTTATAAAAATGAAGTTTGGTTTAGTCTAATTATAAGAGCATTCACAGTCCATTCCTCATCCTAACCTTTATAATTACATTAAAAATTATTATATTTTCTCTTTTTTTTATTAAATAATATTTTTCCATACCTTTATCATTAAAAAATATTAAAAATTTTATGGGGTTGTACCGTATTTCGGTACAATTCCCATAATTTTTTTACGTTTTCACTCATAATCACTTATAATCATTTCCATAATATAATTCAATCACTCAAATATATATGAGAAACGAACCTTAAATACTTTAAGGTTAGATTCTGTTAGTTAGGTTGTGTTTGGTTGGGTCTTAATGACCCCATTCAGACCTTCATGTCTGATTCGCTCAGACATGGGCGTTTGGTTCGATTACATCTGACTGAAAAACATGTCTGACTGACCACTTATTAGGTCAGACATGAGTTTATATCTGACCAAAGGAAGACAGCAGCACTTGTTCCCCTCCCCTTCATCGCTGCCCATCACCAACAGCGCCTTTCAGACGGCAGCGGTGCATCGCCGGCAACGACGCACCACCAGAAGACCACCATCAGCACCGGCGCCACGACCAGCACCGATTACCAACAGCAGCGGCGACCATCAGCACCGGCGGCGCACCAACAGCAACCACCACCAATAGCAGCGACCACCATCAGCACGACGGCGCACCACCGGTAGCCACCACCACCAGCAGCGCGCACTACCAGCAGTGATTCACAGCTGCTCGCCGCCCTGCTCCCGGTCCTCTCCTGCTCGCCGCTGCTCGCCGCCACCGCTCCAGGTTCGGATCTTGTCTCTTTTGTACTCTGATCTAGTATTTTGCAACTACAAATTGAAAAAAGGTTGATGTTGTGAGAACTCATCTCTCCTTTTAATCTCCATTTGATGAGTTTCTAGTTGAAAATGCTTGTGTATTATAGGGTTTTTATCTATGTTATAGTAGAAGATATATTCAAAGATAAATGCAGCAGCAACTTGGTTTTTGTTAATTGATATGCTTGGTTTTTGTTAATTGGTAATTGTGTATTTTATGTAGGGAAGATGGAATATTATAGGGTTTTTATCTATGGATTGTATTTGGTTTTTCTTAATTGGTATGCTTATGGTAATTTTGTTATGATTTGTATGCTTGGTTTTTGTTAATTGGTATGCTTGGTTTTTGTTAATTGGTAATTGTGTATTTTTATGTAGGGAGGATGGAATATTATAGGGTTTTTATCTATGGATTGTATTTGGTTTTTCTTAATTGGTATGCTTATGGTAATTTTGTTATGATTTGTATGCTTGGTTTTTGTTAATTGGTATGCTTGGTTTTTGTTAATTGGTATGCTTGTATGAATCAACTTGTGTTTGTAGTTTATGGATTGTATTTGTAATTGATAGATTCTTCTAAAGAAATGGCTGAAAAAAGATTAGGATTAACTAGAAGGTTGAAGGAGTTGATAAAACCTTCCTAGAATCATGTATTCATGAAATTACACTTCATGGACGTGAGGGTAGTAGCCTGAAAGCAATTTCATGGAGGAACGTTGCTGAAAAATTGAAAACAGAACATGAGTTCATAGTGGATCAAAAACAAATGAAGAACCGCTATGATTACTTGAAATCAAAATTTGCAGCTTGGTCAAAGCTTAAGAACAAAACTGGAAATGTTTATAACCCGCTAACAAACACTTTTAACTTAACGGAGGAGGAATGGCAACTTGAGATCAAGGTATTTCTTTACATATACATATATATTTCAATTAACCTCATAGTAATTTTAATTTTTTTTTCACATAGTCCAACAAATTCGTAGAAAAGTTGAGAAGAGCGCCACTTGATTATCCCGACTTGTGTATTCAATTGTTTGAAGGATCTACTTCAAATGGTTTTGATAGTTGGGGGCCATCTTTTACTCTTCCTCATCCTTCTGTGGAATTGATTGATCAAAATACTCTTTCGGACATTGATGGCACTCAAATTGAACATGGGGCTAGTGAAGAGTCTTCTGATCGGTCTAAACAAAAAAGAAAAGCATCAACTCAAGGTGTTAGTAATGAGTCATCAAGTCGTTCTAAAAAAGGTAAACAAACATTCAATTCACATCTCATGGAAGTTGGAGAGGATATTAGGAATGTGGCAAAGATGTTGCTTGAGAAACACAACCAATCTAATGATATAGATGCATGCATGGAGAAGCTCGAGACGTTGGGGTGGGAAGAATTTGAGGCAAAATATCAAACGGCGCTTTTGCTTTTCGGTGAAAGTGCTGATTTAAGAAAAGTGTGGTTACGACTTAAGCCGCACACCTGTGAAATGTGGGTTAAGAATGCGGGAGCGAAGTATGGATTGTTTTGATGTTGTGATCAAGGTTGCCTTTTGATAGCTAAACTTTAAGCTATGTATGCTAAACTTTAAGCGAAGTATGGATTATTTGCTATGTTATGGAATGTTGTTTGAATTCTGTGCTATGTTATGGAATGTTGTTTGAATTCTATGCTATGTTATGGAATGTTGTTTGAATTATATGCTATGTTATGGAATGTTGTTTGAATTCTATGTATGCTAAACAGGTAGCCTATGGACTCGGATGAAGAGATTATGTTTTTCTTATTGCTTTGTTGGCATTGGATACAATTAGCCTCGACATTGACCGGTCATGAAAGGATAAAAGATCTGAATTCAGCATTGACCGGTCATGAGTACACACAAGAATTATTGCATGGCACTTCTACACAATGTCATGAGATGATGCGCATGTCACGTGATGCATATGTACTATTGTGTAATCATTTTAAGCAAAGAAATTGGTTGCAGAGTAGTAGGTCAATAACTTCTGAAGAAAAGATGGCTATGTTTTTTATTGTCATTGGACATAATGAGCGATTTCGAATGGTTAAGCGAAGGTTTCAACACTCAACAGAAACAATTCATAGATGTTTTCATGAGGTATTACTTGCAATGATGAATTTTACAAGAGAAGTTATAGTCCTGACATCTTCTAATCCAATCGCGAATGCTTCAGAAAAACAAAGAAGGCTAAAACAAATATTTTCTGGAGCGATAGGTGCGTTAGATGGAACTCTTGTACATGCAGTCGTACCTGCTGATCAACAGACTCGTTACAGGGGAAGAGGAAAGGGTGAATGCTTTCAAAATGTCCTGGGAATCTGTAATTTTGATATGATATTCACGTTCGTATGGGCCGGATGGGAGGGTATTGCACATGATTCACGTGTTTTGAAAGAAGTTGCATTTAATCCGACTTCCGGCTTTTATTTGCCCCCACCAGGTTTTTATTCGTTCCTTAACTTTGATGTAATTATTTATCTTTTTTATATGTAATAGTTTTGATTCTAATGTTTTCAGACAAATATTATCTTTGCGATGCTGCATACACCAACACTCGTGGGTTTATGACTCCCTACCGTGCTACGAGATATTGGCTAGCCGATTTTCGACGACAACGTGCATTGACTAAGGAAGAAAAATTCAACCATGCTCACGCACAGCTTAGAAATGTAATTGAGCGCGCATATGGTGTTTTGAAGGCAAGATTCCCAATCCTAAAACAAATGGCCCCCTTTTCATTTCCAATACAAAGAGACATAGTGATCGCGTGTTTCGCTATCCATAACTTTATAAGAAAATGAAATATTCATGATCAGTTATTTATGGCATACAACGAGAATACTTTTTTTGGAGAAATGCTAGAGGAGGAAAACGATGGTCAGTCCGTTCATGACATGGAATGGGGCTCGCAATGCATTGAGCATATGACTACTTTACGTGATGAGATAGCAACTCAACTAATGTCAAATGTTTAAAATCAAATTTGTATGCAAATTATTAATTTCTATTTGGATTTGGTATGTTTTCAAGAAGGAATGATGTGTAATTTGGATTTTCTAATATGATTTTTATTTTATTTCTTTAATAATTATTTATTATTAGGAGTAATAATCAAACAGATAAATTATATTTATCAAGAAGTAATTTAAATGGGTAAAATAGTCATTCTATACAGTCATTCAGATATCCAACCAAACAGACTTAATCTGGTTCAACACTTATTGGTTCAGACCTCTTATTCGTTCAGCACTTATCCATTCAGAAGTTGCCAAACAGCCCCTTACTCTTTTATAAGATTCGAGTTAATTTGGTTCGGGCCCTAATATACTCTCACAAAGAAAATATCTACGAGGTTATCGCTATATTAGGGTTTTAGAGGTGCATCCGCCGCTCACTTTATATCTCGAGACCTCAGGCACTGAGAGCTGCTGCTATCGTCTCACTGCCGATTTCTCTCGTTTTCGTGTTGGTAATCTCTTCTCGATCTCTCTTATCATCAATCATTTCATCTATCTTCATTATTATCTGATCGATCTTCATTATTATTGCTGATTCGTACGCTTTGATTTGTTGTTTTTGTTGTTCGGTAGCGAGTGTTATTGATTGTTTGTGTATTTCATGTTACTGTGTGATTTGGTTTATTAGTTCTGTTATTGTTATCAGATCGGATGGTGTTCTGGTCGAATCGTTGGTGGATGATGTTTGATTTGAACGTGTTTGAATGTTTGTAGGGTTAAGTATTTGTGTTTTGATTTGTGAGGGATGGTTGGGATGTGGATTTGGTCATCACGAATTCTGTTTGCTGATGTATTGATATGATGTTGTTTAATTGAGTCTGCTTGCTGGTAATTAGATGATTTTGAGTTGTTTTGTTGTAGTTTTGTGGCTTGAATCTGGTAATGGATGATTTTTTGCTGCAATCAGATTACTGAAGTTGATGGTTTTGATGGACTGCAAGGGTTGACTTTGATACATAGTTTATTTTAGATTTTGTAAAACGTCTTTACTTATTAACAAGATACATGAAGCTTGTAAACCAGTTATATTTTGTATATATTTACAAAGTTCGTTATCAAGGAAACTTTACAATCAAACAATTAAAAACTTTAGCAAGTTTTGTTTCTTTTGTGATTTGAAAGGTATGATATTAATGATAATGGTCTATCAGTTTTTGTGATATGATACATGCTTATAAAGAGTTTCTCATTCGCTTAAAGTATATATGATCTTTGTTATGTTGAAGATTTACAAGTTGTTATCTATTTGAATGGATGTTTTGGTTTCTTTTTTACATTGCCTATTGTTTATTTTCTGTCTACAATTGGTGTGATTGACTAAGATTTGGATACTTTCTACATACCGATTTTATATTTTGATGGTAAAATAATATGTTTGTGAGATATTTGCATTCAGCTTGTTTGTTGGTGTTGAAGTGATATTGCTAAGTTTAACATATTGAATATTTCTGCAGGATTGTGTTAGAAGCTATTCTGAGTGCGTTCTGAAAACCAGGCAAAATGGTAAGTTTTACTGTTTTAATTGTATTGTCATTGTTTTTGTATTCATTTATGTGCTACCAAGGAAGTTAACCTCTCAACCTTTTTTTGCCAACTCAACAGGTGAAGTTTACGGCGGAAGAGCTTCGGAGGATTATGGACTATAAGCATAACATTCGTAATATGTCTGTGATTGCTCATGTTGACCATGGTACTGCATCAGCTCAAGTTATCATTGCTTTGCTCTTATATTATTGCTTATCTATTTGGTTCATCTCTTTTAAATCTTTCATAGGTTATTTAGTCAGTGATCTAGCACCCGTATCTGCACTTGAACTTTTTTTTTTACAAAAAAATATTATCTTTGGCTAATGCAGTTTAGATTATCTGTTTGAATTTTGTCATGCGTATCTTGTTTTTTTTCCTTTCTTTGACATCCTACTCTTTGTTTGCTAATTATTTCTGTTTCTTTTGTAATCTTAACAGGGAAATCCACCTTGACTGATTCTCTTGTGGCTGCTGCTGGTATTATTGCCCAAGAAGTTGCTGGTGATGTTCGTATGACTGATACCCGTGCTGATGAAGCAGAACGTGGTATCACAATCAAATCCACTGGTATCTCCCTTTACTATGAGATGACTGCTGATGCTTTAAAGAGCTTCAAGGGAGAAAGAAACGGGAATGAGTACCTGATTAATCTTATCGATTCACCCGGGCACGTTGACTTTTCATCTGAAGTTACTGCTGCTCTACGTATCACTGATGGTGCCCTGGTGGTGGTTGATTGTATTGAAGGTGTTTGTGTGCAAACAGAGACTGTTCTTAGACAAGCTCTTGGAGAAAGAATCCGGCCTGTTTTAACTGTCAACAAGATGGACAGGTGTTTTCTTGAGCTTCAGGTTGATGGTGAAGAAGCATATCAAACCTTTCAAAGGGTTATTGAAAATGCTAATGTCATCATGGCAACTTATGAGGACCCACTTCTTGGTGATGTCATGGTTTACCCTGAGAAAGGTACCGTTGCTTTCTCAGCTGGGCTCCACGGTTGGGCTTTTACTCTAACCAACTTTGCAAAGATGTATGCTTCCAAATTCGGTGTTGACGAGTCTAAAATGATGGAAAGGCTTTGGGGAGAGAACTACTTTGACCCGAAAACCAAAAAGTGGACCACAAAGAGCACCGGCTCTCCATCTTGCAAACGTGGGTTTGTTCAGTTCTGTTATGAGCCAATCAAGCAGATTATTAACACGTGCATGAATGATCAAAAAGATCAGTTGTGGCCTATGTTGGCTAAGCTTGGTGTCACCATGAAATCTGAAGAGAAAGAGTTGATGGGTAAGGCATTGATGAAGCGTGTTATGCAGAACTGGCTTCCAGCTGCTACTGCTTTACTTGAAATGATGATCTTTCATCTGCCTTCACCTCACACTGCCCAGAAATACCGTGTTGAGAATCTGTATGAGGGTCCGTTGGACGATCAATATGCTAATGCTATTAGAAACTGTGACCCGGATGGTCCTCTTATGCTTTATGTTTCTAAGATGATTCCTGCTTCTGATAAAGGACGATTCTTTGCCTTTGGTCGTGTTTTTGCTGGTAAGGTTTCTACTGGTTTGAAAGTTAGGATCATGGGTCCTAACTATGTCCCGGGTGAAAAGAAAGATTTGTACGTCAAGAGTGTTCAGAGGACTGTCATCTGGATGGGAAAGAAGCAAGAAACTGTTGAAGACGTGCCATGTGGTAACACAGTGGCTATGGTTGGTTTGGATCAATTTATCACCAAAAACGCAACATTGACAAACGAAAAGGAGGTTGATGCTCACCCGATTAGAGCCATGAAGTTTTCTGTGTCCCCAGTGGTGCGTGTTGCGGTTCAGTGCAAGGTTGCATCAGATCTTCCCAAGCTTGTTGAAGGTCTCAAACGTCTTGCTAAATCTGACCCTATGGTTGTTTGCACAATTGAGGAGTCTGGTGAGCACATCATTGCTGGTGCTGGTGAGCTGCATCTTGAAATCTGTTTGAAGGACTTGCAAGACGATTTCATGGGTGGTGCTGAAATCGTTGTTTCAGACCCGGTTGTCTCTTTCCGTGAAACTGTCTTGGAGAAATCATCCCGCACCGTGATGAGCAAGTCTCCAAACAAACACAACCGTCTCTACATGGAAGCTAGACCCCTGGAGGATGGTCTTCCCGAGGCTATTGATGAAGGCAGGATTGGTCCACGTGATGACCCCAAGATTCGTGGAAAGATCTTATCTGAAGAATTCGGTTGGGACAAGGATTTGGCTAAAAAGATCTGGTGTTTTGGTCCTGAAACAACTGGTCCCAACATGGTTGTTGATATGTGTAAGGGAGTTCAATATCTTAATGAAATCAAGGATTCAGTGGTTGCTGGGTTCCAGTGGGCTTCTAAGGAAGGTGCTTTGGCTGAAGAGAACATGAGAGGTATTTGCTTTGAAGTGTGTGATGTTGTTCTCCATGCTGATGCCATTCACAGAGGTGGTGGTCAAGTTATTCCAACCGCTAGGAGAGTCATCTACGCCGCCCAACTCACCGCCAAGCCACGTTTACTTGAGCCCGTTTACCTGGTTGAAATTCAGGCACCGGAGCAAGCATTGGGTGGAATCTACAGTGTGCTGAATCAAAGGCGTGGGCACGTGTTTGAGGAAATGCAGAGGCCGGGTACCCCTCTGTACAACATTAAGGCATATCTCCCTGTGGTGGAATCATTCGGGTTTTCAGGTGCGTTGAGAGCTGCCACTTCGGGTCAAGCCTTCCCACAATGTGTGTTTGATCACTGGGACATGATGGGATCAGACCCATTGGAAGCTGGGTCCCAGGCGAGCACACTTGTGACTCAGATCCGTAAGAGGAAGGGTTTGAAGGAGCAGATGACACCGCTATCTGAGTTCGAGGATAAGCTGTAAGCGGCTGAAATGCTGGCCGAGATACTATCATTATAATCCTCTGGGTTTCTGGTTTACTATATTTTCTATAATGTTTTTTTACCAATGCTGGATGTACCGTGTTATGTTTTATTGTTGTGAGAACCTGCGGACAATGATGCTGTTAGTTTTGACATTCTTGTTTTACTATTTCGAATCGTTTTGATCTTACCCCTCTTGTGTTCTGGTTTGTATCAATCCATTGCAGGTCGATCACATATGGTTTAATGAATACTAATGATTCTTCTTGCAGCAGTTCAGCATGTACAAATCTTACGCATAGTTCTGATTCTTCTTGTTACAAGTATGAACAGAATAGTTAGTCTAATGTGTAGTGAATGGTTATAACAAAGGACGATATAAACGAGTCCCATCGTGGCATCATGAGTCTCTGGATGTATGGTTTGATGAATTTGATGAACGTAAAGTTGTTAATATGTGTCGGATTAATCATCCAGATTGTGTCACGCCATTGGTAACACATTGATATTCATGTGGTGCTTGAATGTACGGTATACAGCCTGTGTATCGAATTCAAATGCAAAACTAAACATAAAACAAAGTCGAAGTGTCTTGTATAAAAATATCTATGAAGAACATATCGAATCATGTTCCTACAAGTTGTAATTTGATGTGATAGAGAACATGCATTTAGCGATTCTAACAATCTCATATGTGACAAGACACAAATTCGATACCAAAGATTGACAGACAAGACAATCCAAGAAAGTATCAAATGGACAAATAACGAAAATGATGAGTCGTATCATACAAGGGGAATAAATGACAAACAAATCTTACTACTAGTGTATGATTTTGAGTCATATCACTAGATATTAAAGTGTTTTGCATGTATACAATATGAATGATTGAGCAACACAGAAAGAGCTTTCAAAAACGAGGATGATACCTTGTAAAAACATGTTTAAACAAACCAAATGAATTGAGATGAAATGTGCAACTTTAGCACATGATAATTATAACAGGCGATAGTACACATCTACTTTAGTTGGAAAATCCACTAATAGTAAATTACCATTGATTGCCTACTGACATCAATTGCAACTACTTAGTTGTAATAGCCAGGCAGTTAACTAAACACATGAGTTGCTAACTACTAATGATGAGCAAATTTAACGCAACTTACAGTGTGACACGAACCAAAGGTGTTGCCTCTTGGACCTTATTAGGTCGCTACCTCGAACTCCCTTGAACACTCCATGTCCAGAAGTTTCGTCCTTTAGACCCTTAGATGTTTCTTTAGTATCCAAAAATAAAATACCCTTGATCGGGTGTGTATTTACACATCTTAACTATTATTAATGGTTCAATTTCTTATTTGGTTTTACGTAAACTCAATTATACAGGAATAACATTGTTTCCGCTGAATCACTAATCATAACATTCTAAGCCTTCTTCCAACCATGATAACCTTCCCCCAACTTGTGATCAATCTCAATTTAGGTGGAATTACTAACTTTATAGTTACTTACTTTAATTTATTAAGATTTCCTTAATTACGTATGTTTAACTTCTTTAATGTAGTAACTATTAAATTGCACTTAAATATTTTAGTTCATTTTATACTTATTTTGAATCCACTTAATCTGTATAGGCTGTCTGACATTATATCATTTTTAGGTTTTTTTAAGTTTGGTTAATTTACAACTACTCATCAGGAAACAATTATTAAAAAGTACCTGTTTTCTCAAATCTTTTACATTTAAGAATTTATCCCGACAGATACGTATTCATTATTCACATTTGCATATGACTTTTGATTTCGTAAGTACAGAAATAACATTTAATTTAACTATATAATTTTAAAATTTGTAGATTTAAGATCTTAATAAAACATAATTTGATTAGGGTTTTCCCAGACCTTGATAATCTAGTTATAAAAACATTTTAATTCTGGAAAACAAAATAGAACACTTTAATAATGTTTTGTCAAGTTACATCAAAATAGAAGGTAGACGGGCAACAAGCTGCGCCGCCACCCCTTTCTGAATAGCAAATCCTAACCTTCCAAAAACAAATCCTTGCCTCCCCGGGGTTGAGCAATGGTTGTCTATGACCCGTTGGACCCTGGTCAAAAAGTTGATAGCTTCTGGCGCTAGGGAGCCAAATGTATCAAAGGCAAAGGGAACAAAAGCGTGCTGGTTCTCTGCGCAAGCTTTAGCATGTTTATCCACTTTCTTTGATTCTGCCTTTCTTGCCGCTTGACCAGCTACAAAACCGTTTTCCCGTAAACCAACCAAAGGGGAAACCCCTGTGAGGTCCACACAAGCATGTTTGCCTCCAGCCCAGCCGAAGACGAGCAGATCCGCTGGTCGCAAAGTAGACCGCCCCTCCATAGGGTCCGTGAGGAAATTCACAGGGGCTTCTTTCTTAGCAGAAATCCCAGCTCTTCTTAGGATGTCCCCCAAAACATCTCGTACCCAGTCATGCCGATATTTGAACCCAGGTAGCTCTTTACAGTGAAGGGCGTGCTCCCCATATTTATCCATACAAGCTTTACGACATATCGGACATGTTTCATCTTCCGGGTACATAGGGATCATCAACCGGTATTTGAGAATTGCTCTATATTCTACTGGAGACATGCACTGTCCCAACCCTTCAATCGGGATAACGGTCAAAAAGTCTTGAGCATGGGGGCTCTTCAGGCACTCAAACACCGCCTTTTGGCGGGATGACAAAGAAAAAACTTCTCCCAGGCTTTGTGCGATTTTGCTAAACAGAGCATTCGCCAAAGTTGTTTGTGGCTTCGAGGGGGCGGTGTCCTTATTAGAGAAACCGCCAATATCCAAGTCTGGGAGAAGGACATATAAGCGTTCAAGCGCCTGCTGATAGTCCGGGTCAAGCCCGAAGACCCCACTGTTTCGAAGGATATGATCTTGTAGTTCCCAAGACTGAGCTCTAGAGGCCACAAAAGCATAAGCCCCAACATCTCGAGCTGAAAGGAGTCCCAAACCACCAAGACGCATTGGCAACGATGCCAAACGCCATTGGAGATCACCAAAAAAAGGGCCACCACCCACGACAATGTCTTCTATAGCCTCCCTGAGGCCATCATCGAACCGAGATACCGCATCCTCCATCAAATGGGGTTGACAAGTGCGCAACCCAAAAAGTAACTTAGCAACTCCCATGCACGACCTTAGCAAAAGTAGTTCACATTGGGGATTCCTAAGGCAGGGCAAGAGTTTCATGAGGTCAACCGCTCCCGAGGCCCGCCGCCCAGCCAACTCCTCAATAAAGCTAGGATCACGGCTAACAGCTCCACCAAGGAGCTTAACCCCCCTCTCTGGTCTACCAATCCCTCTCGGGAAAAGTCCGTCCTGAACTTTACGCCCATCGCATGTCGGCCAAAAAACCTCTGTTTTCTTAATGTTGAGATAAAGCCCCAGAGATGGCCCTTCCACGTTGATGATGTCTAAGGCCTTAGCAACCTCAGACGCGTTGCCGATAATCGTTCCATCATCCAAATACCAAGCATGAAACAAAAGGTTACAACGGTCCTGGACCCGAAGAATAAGGGGGTGTAAGGCAAGGGCAAAGAGAAGGGGCCCTAAGGGATCTCCTTGTTGTACTCCGGTAGTAGCCCCAATACAATCATTACCAACATACAACTTAGCAGGCTGAGCATAAAGAAATTGGACCCACCGATAGATTGACGGGCAATGCTGATGAACCTCTTGAAGGAAGGTTGTGCGGTCGACCGTGTTAAAAGCATTAGAGAAATCCACAGTAAGCAAGGCCAAGGAGCCGTCTTCATGACAAGAGTTGAGAAACCTGTTTGCACTGTGAAGCACCGCCTCTGCACCATTAGGCATCCCTACCCCAAATTGAAAGTCCCCCAAGTGCTGGGCCATGTCTTTCCCGACCTTCTTCATCACCACCTTAGAAACCAACCTTCGCAAAATACACCCCACAGCAATAGGCCGAATTCCTTTATCAGGCTTCAATAAGGGGGTGAGGGGGGCCGACGCAACAAACTCAGCAAGCACTTTAGGGCAAGATCCCTCAAGCAATAAGTTAACAACTTCAGTAATGCTCGTAAGCAAACCTGAGGGGGTCACAGAGCCCTCGCCATCAATAGCATCTAACAAGTGTTGGGCCCGCATCCCGTCCCTACCACATGACGTCCCTTTGGGGAAGGATCGGATACATTTGAACACACACTCCTCATCAACAACAAGAGTGGGTTGGGCTAAAGGGTTGGAAGGCAAGGACGGGGGTGGCACCACTGGGTGTTTATCAATAAGAGCTTTCAAGGTCGACTCACCAAAAGGGGCAACTCCACTAGAGCATAGGACCTTAATCGCAGCCGTGAAATGCCCATCTCTGACTTTCCGAAGACATTGCTTAACATTAGGGTCCCTTTTAATTCTTAAATATTTATTAAGTTTTCAGATCAGTGGGCTTATGTGGCTCATGTTTAATGTAAAGGAAAGTAAAAGAGGAACACAAGTGAGTATATGAGACTTCATTATCTAATCTTCAAACTAGGGTTCTGCATTAAAATGATTGTTTTCTTTTTTACTCAATTATTTCCTCTCTTGTTCTCTCAAAGATATTTTTTAGGGTTTCATAATTCTACCTTTGGGTCTCTAATTCTTGCTTGTATGCATTTGTTCTTATTTTTTTAGATCATCACGTTGATGGTTTGAATTTGTGTTGTATAGTTATATTAGTTAATTGTTCTTGTTTTTCAGTTGATTGTTGAGATCTGTTAACTTTTGATATTTTATGATTGAATATCATACCAGTTATGGGTGTAAACAAGCCAAACCAGCTCACAAGCTACTCGAGATCAGCTCGAAAAAAGCTCGAATCGAGCCGAGCTTAAACGTGCTCGAGTCGAGCTCATATTATGGCCCGTTTACTAAACAAGCTCAGGCCCAAGCTTTAATATCGAGCTCGAACCGGGTCGCAAACTAAACGAACTTTTGGTTATTTTGATAAAATAATATATATATAAAGTATGATCATAAATAAATATAAAAGTAATTATACAAAATAAAATTTTAATAATTTAATGATAAACGAGCCGAGCCGAGCCAGAGCCGAGCTCGAACTTTAGAAATAAAACTACAAACGAACCAAGCTCGAGTCTAAGAGAGCTCGGGCTTGTCTCGACTCGTTTACACCCCTAATACCGCTCAATCCTCGTGACAGAGATAATTGTATGGATAAATTTATTGGATTACTTAGAAGTTAAAACCTACGTGGCTACGTAGCACAATTTCAATCATTGGGTTGGGCTTAAGCATATGATAAAATTACAGTTGGGCTTCAAACGGAGTTTGGGCTAGAGCCTAGAGGTGATGTTTTAATGTTTAATATTATCTAGAACACGATACACACAAATGTATGGAACATGTTATAAATTAATTTACATTTTGTTTAAAACAGAGTTGTAACTTCACTAGTTTTCTATTTTTTTCTCTTATATATTTGTCTAAAATGTGGGCACATTTCTTTACTTATATGATAATCACGTGTTTTGACTGAAGAATTAATTTCAAGTAGAGAATTACGAGAACTTCATATATTAAACATTTGTACATAGGCATAATAAAATGTAATCATCTATAATGTTGGGCATGTTACTTTAGTTACTTGTACACAGTGCTGATCAAACGTAGTGGAAGACAGAAGTAGATATGGTTATGTTGTTATATAGTCATCTTATGTATCATATTTGAATCTTAAAATCTATCTATTTTTGTCTTTATCACCATTCTCTGTTTAATGTTGATTCCGTTTGAAAGTTCTTCTTGATATCAAACAAACGAACTTATTACAATCTTACAAATAGCAAAACTATTGTTAGGTTTTAAAAAAGGTTGAATATGAGCAAAATTTTCTTTTATTTTAAATAATAGAGATCACTCCAACCGAGACCTCGGCACTAAAGAACACTTATTTTTTTTCTATTGTAAGATTTCTAATATGTAAGATTTTGTATTTTTCATCTATTCCAGCATACCGCCTTTTGACTTTGCACTATCGAATTTAACTTTTGTAAATATACGTGCCCAAGCCTTTCAAGTTTCAACCCGAGCTCAAACAAATAACTAATCCTCCTTGAGCACAGTGTAAGAGAGCTCGAGCTTGAGCTCGCTATTTTACAGTCTTAATTGGTACCTACAAAAGTAGGTCGAGTCTACCGCTATTTGCAGGGAGGGTTAAGACTCAAGGAAATGTAGCTGATCATTTACTTCTGAGGGGTCACACCGCACCCCGCGCGCAGGAAACAGTCTCGGGTAGGGGCCATTGCAAACATGGGTCCTGACCATCATTTCTGGTTCCAATTTATGACTAGTCTTGGTGGTCCATTGTGGTGGTCAACACTTGACCCTGCACCACCTGTGTCACACGCTAGGTGATTCTGGTTGAGCCATCAGTCATGGTCCACCCATTGTGTGCATTGTAAGTTGAACAACAATAATCTTTAATTGCAAGTTGGAAATTGTGTTTGTTTCAGTTCAACTATCAATGATGAATTATTGGTGAGAATTTTATGATCATAATAAATTAGTCATATATAGTTTCTTGTATGTCAACTATTTAGAAGTTGAAACCACATGAAGATTTTTGTAACAATATTTGATTTTCGTAACAACTTTATTCATTGTTGAAACGTTAGTTCAAGAAAACTATTACGTGGGAATGATACTATACAAAAATGATATAAGTACTAGCGGGATCATATTTGGAGTAATTTGATGAAAAATGCGGACTAGAAAATATCACAACTTAAAACGTCTATTACTTTTAATTCATTCGAAGTTTTGGGGCTCGTAGAATATTAAAGAAAACATAAAGCAAGCCCTAATTTTGGCTTTGGATGATATTTCTTCAATTTTGACTCCGGATGTTATCAATTCTTGCGTTTATTTAATAAAGCAATCCCTGAAAGAAGCGGGTTGTGCTGGTTTAGTTGTAAATATATTTTGTTAACGTTTTGAAATGAAATTATAAATAATATATATCTTAAAATAAAACGACATAATAAGTGGTATGGATTAAAGTTATACTAACAAAGCACCTTGTTCTAATGGAACCAACGTGTGTTAGCGTTATGTCTCGTTCTAAAAGGTTGAATGTTTAAGTTTTGTATTTTATATGTAGTTTAGATTTTAAAATAACCTTTAGAGTTTGTGTGAATTCTTAGTTTGAAATGGAAATATTAAAGTTATACTTTTACCGACATTCAACTATTGGACTCATCTAACACGTATCCACTAATGACTAATAACTTGACCCTTTTAGCAATTGATGGATAAAATCATGACTAGTGTTAAAAAAGTGTTTCCCAACCTTTGCACTCACATCCACCAAACATGATCCACTTTAACCCATGTACCACCACTATTTGAGTGCTAAATGGGTTTGGAATCTACAAATTAAAAAAGCTACACACTTCTTTTAGTCATGAAAGTCCATTATTAGTAGTAAATCTACTTGCATTACATTATTAATATCCCACTAACCAATAAGACCAGATAAAACACAACTTTCACTAGACATCTGATCTTCAAGTGGGGTTAAAGACAGATAACTAGTAAGGGGCTGTTTGGCAGCCTCTTAATCAGCCTTTTAATGGTTCAGATGTCTGAATGGTTCAACACTTAATGGTTCAGACTGTTTGTTTCGCGAGCAAATATCTGAATGGTTCAGACATTTGCCTCTGAATGGTTAAGCATTATACTAGTGCTGAATGGTTAAGAGGTCTAATGTTGAATGATTATGACCTCTTATCTGAATTGGTCAGCCATTTGCATTTGAATAGTTAAACGATATACTAGCTCTTAATGGTTCAGACCTCTTAATGATTCAACACTTAATGGTTCAGACCTCTTATTGGTTTAGCACTTAATCATTCAGAAGTTGTCAAACAGCCCTTAAAACCAAGATTCAACCTGACACCCCTGCTGGTGAAAATAAGTTACTCAAACGTTTACCACTACGCAACCCTCTTGAAAGTTGACCAAGTCTAGGGGTATCATTTATGTTGCAATTTTAATACCTTTTTGATAGTGGGAATTGGAAGTAGGATTGCCCATACCCATCTCATATATTTGCCTTTTTGACATGAGATTTGATGACTATTTAGTTGAAAAATCTTAAAGTTTGTGGGGATATGATACACAATAAACTAATTGGGAATGATTCCCATGTGAGAATATAGACAATAAAAGGTGCTCCACTGTCATTTGTTTGGCCATTATGCATACTTGTTGGTGGTTCTGAGTCAATTTTGATGCTCAATGTGATGATGATAAAAGTTGGACCACTAGTGTCTGATTCTTAAATTTTTGATGCCCATTTTAGTGATTGCTGGACCCTGCCAAACATGACTCGGAGCGACTCGCGCCTTTTTCTTTTCGTTTGTCATTGTACCGGACCCATCCTAATTATTTATGCACGATTAAGACGGTTATGGGTGCTTAAAACCGAATACTTAAAACTTCAGATAGTGGGTTTTGATATCCGATGTTAGAATCCAAATTATATAAAGAATACTTTGAAACATAAGAAATTTAAAATTAATAAACACTAAGAGGCTGTTTAGTATGCAGGTATTCAATGGAATTGGAATCTGAATTCTATTGGTCATTATGTTTGGTTAGTAGGAATTTGTTGAAATTAGAATTTGAATTTTATTTTTAACGTGTTTGGTTGAGAAAGGAATTGGAATTGAAATTGGAATTAATTCCTTCAAATTCCTTCAAACGAAGGATTTCAAATCCTTCCAAATATTGAAGGATTTAAATTCCACTAACCCCCACCTCCACCACCAACTGCCACCTACCACCCCGTCCACCGCCAACCGACACTACCGACGACCTCGACAGCCGATCCCCCCCCCCCCCATCGACCCCGATAGTCGCCCGCCGCCGACACCCCCGCCAACCAACCGCCACCGTCGTCTGCCGACCCCCGCCCCCGGCCGCCGACCGCCACCGCCCTCGACCACCGACAACCCCGACCGTCGCAGCCCCCGACCGCCGACTGTCGCCCGTCGTTGACAGACCGCCGCTGCCCTCTGACCGCCACCAACGCCGTACAACCCCGACGCCGACCACCGCCGCCCACTGTTTGCCCCACCATTTACCGCTGCCACCCCTAACCATCGACTGTCGCCGATCGCCGTTGCCGAACCGTGTCTCGACGATGGGCGTTATCGGCAGTGGGGTACGATCGGTTTTTGGAAACGGGCGTGGTTGGTGGTCGCAGTCGATTGTCGGCGGTGACGGCGGCGGTGGTCGGTGGTATGTTGCGGCGAAGATCGGTGGTCATGTAGATGGTGGCGTTTGCAACGGGTGATAAATTCCAACTCCTTTATAAGTGTTTTGTCACTAGAAATGCATTTGGAATTTAAATTCCCTTTATAAATCCAATTTCTTTGAATTCCAAGTCCTTTGGAAAATATTGAACTCTAAATATAATTTCTTCGAATTCCAATTCAAATTATTCCAATTCAAATTCCAATTCCAATTACAACAAATTCCGCGAACCAAACGGCTTTAAGCATTTGTCATTGTAATTCGATTATCAATAGTTGATACAAATACCGTCATTAAGTGAAACCTTGAATGAAATTTATTCAATCAAGTTTGAAGTATGTTATATAGTTAGTAGAAAGTCCGTTTCAACTATTTGTTTCATATGCTCTAAAGTTAAGGAGATACGTCATATGTTTAATTAGTGAGAAATAACAATATTAACTTTAACGTATGTGAAGTAGAACTGTAGATCAATACAAAATTGTTGTTAAAAATTATATCATCGTGCTTCTTAGGGAGCTAGTGTATGAGACTTTAGTCATTTTAACCTAGTTTGCCTTAATAAATACAACTTTTATGTAATTTAAACCCTAATCGATATAAAAAAGAAACATAATAAGATTGACTTGATAATACATTTATGTTCAACCACGTGAAATGCGTATTTTTTATTGTTATTCATTTGTCATCTCCTTATTATGTGATTCCTAATCATACACTTGTTGGTGTGATTTATCCACCCAAAACCAATACAACACTCTTTCTGTGACATTTAATTGTGTTTATTCTACTTGATTAAAATTTTATATTCCTAGTCTATAAAGGAAAAAAAGTGCTTAACAAATCCACTTTGTGTGATTAGGAGATAACCTAATTATGCAATACTACTAGGTTATGCTTAAGTTCTTGTTTTCCACTCACTTTGATAGTGCACATATGGATTAAAACGTGTATTCTATTTGTGGAGTTAAATATATTTATCCCTAAATATATTAGCGGTTTGCCCATAATCCTTGTTAGCTCAAAGAAGTAAATATCTAAATGTTTTTCGGGACATCTTGATGGTTAAGTAGTGTACCTTATAATCAAAAGGTTGAATGTTCAAATCGTATAAGTTTTAATGTATTTATACTAGAAACTAGAGGAATTGATTATAAGAAAATATTTAAATTACTTGTAATTTTATTTTATTTTATTTTAAGAACAGATGTAACAAGAACATATATTTGGGTTATGTCAAATCTTTAAGATTTGTGTGCTTAAAGATAGCATATTTAGTTTCCTAATATGAGAGTCTCCTCACTCACATATCCCCTCACGGGCTCTAGGCTACAACCCAAGCCCTTTCCACAGGCATGCCACGTCGCTCATGGATATCTACATATCGTTGAAGTAAATGATTGCAGTAGCTTATTGATATCTACATATCGCTATGTTACTATGCTTATTAGTGATTGACTGATTGTCAACCACTGTTTACTATCAACAAGTTTTTCACATCTAATATGAATTTAATGTTAATGTAAGTGGTTGAACATGTAAGTTTTTAAAGCATATTGCATCTAAGGTTCATCCTAACTAGTTTTAAAAAGTTTACCCTTCTTTTACACAATGTATCAAATCAATAAACTAAAGTATTAGTTTAATACAATCGTGTCAAATTAACAAGTTAGACATGTTTTGATTGATAGAGTAGAAATTGATAAAAACCCGAAGATTATCTTTTGGAAAAAGTACCTATCACACTCCCTTTCTTGTGCTTGTGTGTCTTCCTCTTGTCTAAAGATACGGAAGATTTCTCACCACTTGCTTTTGTCTTCTTTGCTTTTTATCATTTTAATAAATGAATAATGAATATATAAAATAAACAAACAAATAATAATAATAATAACACCATGCACCTTCAATGTGGTGTGTAGTGATGTAGCCCCTGACCCTGACCCTGACCCCTTTTGTGAGTGGTTTTATTCAATTTAATATCTTTAGCATTTGTTGGCCAACTCTTGTTAGCTTGGCTTTAATCTCCCTTGTTTTCTTATGTCACCATGTGCAATTTCCCTTCATTATTATTTATATAAAAACAAATTATTGCCATTATCTTTTGGTGTGATTATTCACTTGAATTCAATGGGAAGCTTCATGAAGAGCTTCATTTAGTTTATAATTTTGTACCAAGAGTTTAATTTTATAATTTATTGTACTTGCATCTAATAACTTTAAATAGTCATTCAAGACTAGTAATGACAGATAATACATGTTGATTTTTTAATAAACGTAATTTAGGATTATAAGTCTATGGTCGAATAAAAAACAACACCACCTGCTTAGGGGTCTTCAGGGCCGGTCCCGAGGATTTTAGTGCCCTGGATGGGCTGAGAAAAAAAGACCCTTAGGCCCTAACGAATTAAATTATATAAACTAGTTTTTTTAAACGAAAAGAAATGTTTTAGAAATAAACGTAACAAGATTATAGTATTAGAATGACATAACGTAATAGCTAGCAGATAAATCTTTCTATTCAACCTCGTTGCTAGCGCCTGTCTAAATTGAACTTTTTTTCCCTTTTATCCCTAGTTGGCCAAGAATGAGATTTGGATTTCTTTGGAAAAAGACTTTAAGTTGGGTTGATAAAAATTAGTTATAAATAACAAGTTTATTTAAAAAAAATAGACCTTAAGAATTGTATTTGGGTTAAAAGATAATTAAGTTAAACTTTTTGATTGGGTTAAACGGGCTATTACTATTTAGAAAAACATATATAATAATAAAGCAAATAAAGTATAAAACAAAATTTTAGATTTTTTTGAACCTCCTAAGTGAGTGAGCCTTGGACGGTTGTCTAGCCCGCACCTCCTCAGGGCCGGCTGTGGGGGTCGTGTTGTTAATCATATTTTATATTTAATTTTAAATTTATGATATAGACGATTAAACATTTCTTTTGAATATACCTAATATAGGAAGTTATTTTGGATTAACCATGTATAAAAATTACATCAAGACCTCATAAGTAACATAACAACAAAATATGTGACATGAATGTCAAATTGTCCATGTCATTTTTGGTATTAGTAATTTCTTCTTATAAATACGGTACATTTAATCTTTATAAATACAATGCTAAATTGAATAAGAAGAAAAAAAAATATTGTTAATGAATCTCAAATTATCGATAATAAAACATATATGTATTAGTTTGACTTTATTTATATAAGCTATATCGTCATACCATTATTAAATCAACTAAGTTCATCATCGCAAGTATCATCTTCTAATGAGTTTAATATATCTAGGTTATCATGCGAATGAGTTCAAATTTTTATTGCTTAAATCAAACATGATATCATTATAATTTTAATATTTAAATAACTTTAGTTAGTCAATTTTGTTTTTAAATCTTATAGAGTATGCTTACATTACCACCTATTCTAATTTAGGAGAATGACAATAGAATAAAACATGGATGATAAGTCAAAATTGAAGGCTAATATTTGTCTGGTGAGATATCAAATCATATTCTGGTGAAGGTGTACTAATGTATATGACCCACACCACTTTTTTTAAATAATGTTTTAAAAACCGGATCGAAAATCAAACCTCTTTAAATTAGTTTGTCATACGGTTCAACCATTTGGAAATATGTTTGCATTTAATAGCTGGCCTATCTAGAAAACACATTAGAAAATCAAACCGTTACAAGATGTAGAATATGATAATTTTACACGAGAAAATTTAGTTGTTGTTCCAAAGTCAAAGAAATTTTTACCCAGAAAACGCACACGAAGTCAAGTTCAAGGATATTAAAAGGTTGTTTGGTAGCATCTGAATCAGCCTTTTAATAGTTTGGATGTTTGAATGGTTTAGCACTTAATGGTTCAGACTGTTTGTTTC
Organism: Flaveria ramosissima; assembly: GCA_025215565.1. Lineage (NCBI taxonomy): Eukaryota > Viridiplantae > Streptophyta > Magnoliopsida > Asterales > Asteraceae > Flaveria > Flaveria ramosissima. The sequence continues at coordinate 76,839,704 of CM046039.1, read as the reverse complement.
GTGAGCAAATGTCTGAATGGTTCAGACATTTGCCTCTAAATGGTTAAACATTATACTAGTGTTGAATGGTTAAGAGGTCTAATGTTGAATGGTTAAGACTTCTTATCTGAATTGGTCAGACATTTACATTTGAATAGTTAAACGATATATTAGCTCTTAATGGTTCAGATCTCTTAATGGTTCAGCATTAATGGTTTAAACATTTTATTGGTTTAACACTTAATCGCTCAGAAGTTGTCAAACAGTCACTAAGTCATTATTTCTATCGATTATCTTTTGCATCCATCTTTCAACTTTACTAAATATGAAACCTACAAAAACATGGTCAAACGGATTTACCAGTTTCTACTCAATCTAGGTCTCGTTCCGATTCAAACCATTCGTCTTGTGTATCGTCATTCCACCACGATAGTCCGGTCTAATTTTCAAAACAATAACGCCTCTTGAAATGGAAAATGGTAAATGCCAAGAAATTGGAAAAAATAAAATTGAATGATGGTTGAACATAAAATGATGTGTGTTTTGTCTTTTTAGTGGGGTAGTCTTGAAAAGGTCAATTAAATGTTAGTGTCAATACAACTACAATAATAGTCATGTAGTACAGTACTCTTTTGCTTTTTCAAAAACCAACCACAAGGACAACTCAAAGTTATGAAAACCTAACTCCTACCTCCCTCCAGATGTTGATGGGATACTTATTCCCACATAACATCATTATTGACACAAGAAAACAATAATAATAAGAAAAGATATATTCTTTTTAGGCTTTTTTTTGTTTTTTTATATATATGGGCCCTCCCCCTCTTTCCTCCTTCAAGACTTCACTTTCACTTCTTGTGAAAACAATTATTCAAACTTGTAAGCATGTTCATACACATAGGTCATAAAGATACACCATTTACTTCTTGTTATGTAGCCATCAACTTCTTTCTCTTATCTACATTATTATATTTTTAATTAAATATATATCTTTAATATATAAAAGATTTTGTTTATTTATAATTAAAATAAATTAATTATTTCTTATTAAGTATGTAATAAGAATCATATTGTAATTTTACATCCATTTCCACGTACAAGCAAATGACGTCGTTTTGTCGGCAATGCGCTCATGAATCTGTTTTGGTTGTCCATGTTTAGACTTCTCAGTAAATCAATCATCCTGGAATTACTCAAGTTATTATGCAAATTTTCTTTTACCCACACCTAATGGATCCAAAACGCATTGATGGTAATCACAATTGTAAATAACTTATGAACCTAGCAACTCTTTGTAAGGTTATATAGCATCATCTAAATACATAAAAACATAATGGCAAGTGATTTATAAAATAATAATATGCACTTTCAAAAATAAATAATAGGATTTTCCTTTTATCTTTGTATTATTTTATCAACTATCTTAGTTGTATATTTCTAAAATCATGTGTGCTTTATAGAACACTTAAAAATTTAATAATCTTTTTATGATCGAACCCGTGCTCAAATAGATCGTCTTACTGATTTACAAGTCCGACTAGACATCCTCAAATAAATACATTAACACAACATTTAACTATTTTATTTTTAATCTGCATATTTAGTGCTACAAAAGTCTAAAGTTTAATTGAGACAAAGGAAAAAGAAATAAAAAAAATACGGCACAACCATAGGTCCGTCACGCTAATTCAACCGCTTGACACCATAAGACTATGTGTAGTGATTTATTTAGTTCAAATGTCACATAGACAAATATGAATTTATTAAAATCGTTTTAAATCAAGTGTAGTGGGTCTAAATTTCTTTTTAGTTAAAAGTGAGAAAAAATGAATCATTTATCATTTTTAACGTCCGTTAAGGGTTTGTCTAAAAATAAGTTTGAATCTCCCATTTAACTAGGACGTAGTGGCTTTAACGCCTTAATTATGTCCACATCAGCAACTTTAGAGCCCCTTAGGGGCACCACTACGTCTAGCCTAACCTGAAAGACCAAAACAAAAACGGTTCAAGAATACTCAACCAATACAGTTGTGTAAAACAATTACCGATCATATAAGAATAATATTTTCTAAAACATTTAGATGTAACATTTCATTTTTTTAACGACAAATGTACGATCTTGCTTTGGAGGATAGCTGTTAATTTAATCGGGTCTACCTATCCGTCTTATAGTCGGGATCGTATCCCCAACCTCATCAGAAGGAAACTCATTGCTGAGAAAATCATAAGTATGTAACATTTCATTTGATATACATTATAATAGGGTATATTAAAAGAAGTTAGTATGATGTAAAAAGAAAAGAAGAATCTTGAAAATAGAGTAGAAAAGTAAAGAAAAAGTGAAGATGGGCATGGGCATGGCCATTGGGCAGGGTGTCAGTGTCCTGTTCGCTCCACCATCATCAACTGCGTGGTCTGTAAGATGCCCCAATATCAATGGATTCATCTCATCTCATCTTATTATTATTATTATTATCACTATTATTATCATTATTTATAATAAAATAATACTAATAATAATCAATTATACCCCACTTGTATGTATTCTATCTTTAAATATCAACATGAGGTGATGTGGGGTGTTGTTAATTTAATTTTATCAACTTTTAGATTGATGGGATTTGACTTTATTCGGCACATATATACACACACATACACTCATATATTTTTATTTTATTTATTTATTTATTATTTTTAAAAGGTGCTTGGGTGGTATTTAAAGACGTGATGATTTTGACAAAATTGAGAGCATTCATATCCCAATCCTTATCTTTATCCATATAATTACACTAAAAATCACCACTTCTTCTCTCTCCTTTCAATTTAATAATATATTTTTATACATTTTTCATTACCTTTTCTCTCTCCTTCACTCACAATCATTTTCAAAAATATTAAAAAATTTATAAGGGTTGAACAGTGAATCCTTAAATTTACAAATGAACAGTAACATTTTCTCTCTCTTCCACTCACAACCACTCAAAACCATCCCATATAATTTAAGGACTCACACTCACATAAATATAAGACATGGGTTGTGAATGCTCTGAGATGGTGATGGATGATGGGAGATGGGGTTTCCAATGTGGATTGCACCTTCCAATTTTGAAAGTATTAATTTAACTTTAATATTAGTTTACATATTTTTAAATAATATCTCTGTTTTTAATTGTTTTAAGTCTGTAATGTATTCATGTCCCATGTGTATGCTGATATTATAGAATCTATCAATCCAGTAGACCATACTATTTAATTGTTCACCACACTTGGGAAGGACCATTGAATATTGAAACTTGTACCGTTCATCCATTGACATACACCTAATAATAAAAAAAAACATATAATAACAACAATATAATATAATCACGTCTTATGATTTTTAAAATAAGTTATTATGTAACGTATACTTTGTTATGTAGTTGTGGTTTCAATATTGTATTCTTTAGATGTAGTTTTAGTTGAACATGATTAATAATTTAAGGGGCGGACTGATAGTAGAAAATTTAAAATTAGCTTTGGCTCATTAATAAAGTATTAACATTTTTTAAAAAAATACGTTTTATTTTTTTGTTAAATTATCATTAAGCTTTCAGAGAAAATCAATATTGTTAGAAACTAACAATATAATGTAATTTTACCTAACCTGTTTCGACCTCGAAAATTTGTTTACAATGTTTTGCAATAACCAAGTCTATTGCTTTGTTATTATAAACTTCTTTTAGTTATAAACACAAGAATTCCCAAAACACATTTTATAAAGTTTGTGTTTGTAGCATGCTTTTTTTTACATAATCACCGGGTTTTCTCAAAAGTTGATTTATAGAATCGGAATAGGCGGAGCTTGAAAATTTTCATAGAGGGGACGAGGACGAAATTAATTTTTAAAAGGGACGAACTTATTATACATAAAAAAGTTTGCACGACCGGCAAAAAATTTACACTATAACTAAAAATTAACACTATTGATGGAAAAAAATGGGAGGGGGGTGGCGGAGGCCCCTCCCGGCCCTTTTATGCTTCGCCCATGAGCATCAGAAGCTCCATTGTAGATTTGTATTTCTTAGTCGACAAATTATAGTAATTGGTAGCTTAACGCTCAAGAAAACTAAAATGTTCCATACACATAGATTTTACTACACAACAATAACTATCGCTTAAATCCATCGATCGTTAAAAATGTGGGTTGGAAATTGGAACGAAAGCTTCCTTATATAGAGTTGGATACCTTTACTATCAGACGCGTTTTAAAACTGTGAGGGTGGACGTCTAAGGGCGTGCCGCTACCAAAATGAAAAATATCGGTTACGGTATTTAGGTTGTTACAAATGGTATCAAAGCCAGAGCCCGGCTGGTGTGCCAGCGATCACATTGGTCTTCCAAGCAGTGGAGGATGTAACATTCTTTATCGGTTGGAAATGGGAACGAAAGCTTCCTTATATGAATCTCGATCCCTTCCCTATTCATGTTGTAAAAATCGCTAGACGCTAGTCAGACGGTGGGGTACCGCCTAGGGATAAATCGGGATTTGTCGGGAGTAATGGGGATTAATCAAATTGAAATTTTATATGTAATTTATATGTATATCTATGTATATGTATACATGTATATAATTAAATTCAAAAAAAATTCAAACATTAACATATTTTGACCAATCATAACCAAATTTTGACTGATTTTGATAAAATCTGGGCAATTTTGATTGATTTTGAAAGAAATTTGACCAATTTTGACTGATTTTGACCCTAATTTTTGACTGATTTTGACCAATTTTGACCGACTAGGTTCGACTAGGCCTGATTTTTTCCGACTAATACCGATTACCGATTAACCCTCCGATTATGTGAAATCGCCAAGGTTGGAGGCCGATTTCCGATTAATCCCCGATTAATCGCCGACTAGGACCGCTTTTTACAACACTGTCTCTATTAGACACGTTTGAGAAAAGTGAGGGCGGGCGACTAAGGGCATGTCACTACCAAAACGAACAATACCTTATACAAGACTTGGGCTATTACAATAAAAATAAAAAACAAAACTTTTAGTTTTTCTGCACCTAATAACAAATATCGTCGTACATTTGTGACCGATCACCGACGGTGGTTCTGAATTAGCTATAAATCAATCCAACAACCGGTGACAAAAAAAGGGACCATTTGGCAGACAAAATTGACCTAGGGACTACTAGTGTAATATTTAATTACAAGAGGATAAAAGTGACAATGTAGGTAGACATAGGGGACCAGTAACAGAAAATATCGATGAGATTTATACGTTAAAGGAGTGGGATGCCGGTCATAAAGCGACAGAAGATGTGGGACCCACGTGGCAGAGAAAAACCTGCTTTTAAGGATCTTCATTATTTTATGTCTTGTTCCCATTAAATGTCTACTTTGGCGTTTCTAATCGGTCCTTATGGGCCCCACTTTTATTATTATTACATGCATGCCAAAATTGATATTTCTGTATACTTGCTAGAAATAATAATACCATAAATACCCATTGAGATAAAGCTGGCAAAATGTATCATGTTTGAGATGATATGTTTAACACGATTAGTGAATCCAAACAAGACAGGTTTAAATAAATTTGTTGTTTTTCTAAACTTAAACGTGAATGGGTTTAATTCAATATTTTTTTAAAATCAAATGGAAAGTAAACTGTGTTTTACTGGTCTGTTGGTCGGACCGGATATGAGAATCGGGTATAATTATAATTATTTAATAAATATATGTAAAAAAATACTAAACAATTTAAATATATATAAAAATCGGTTCGACCAGTTAGGTTGGTCTAGTTTTCAAAACAATGGTTTAATTAATGGGTCACGTAATATGATATGTTTAACATAATTAAATGTAATTAATTAGATCAGCACGTCACGTTTAATACACATAAATATAGGGAGTTGTACAACACGAATGGCGTAATACATTTAAAATGATTATTGACTTGGTTCACTACATGAGTTTAATAAAAAATAACTAGATACAAATTTTTTTAACAACCCCTAATCTATTCCACATCTAAATTTTGCTTCTTGTCACAAGTGAGAGTTGAACATAACACCTCTTGGATGTATGGCATACACATTTACAAGTAAGTTATGATAGTGGTTTTCAAACAATTAAGACATCAAATGAGTAATAAACAGGTAGTGTCGATCTGTTAACCTATTTAACATGAAGGAGTAAAACGTATTATGTGTCATAAACTCGTCAAACAAAGATGATCATTGAATTGGTATCTTCAAACTATCAAATTCGTGAATAAAAGAAAAAAAAACCAACAACCCACGCTTTTTACTTTACAACGTATAATTTCTTTACTCGGTGTCAAATAACCTAAAGTTTATATGCCTTAACATTATAAAAAGTGGTTGCGTATGCACTATAAACTATAAATATGCATTTTTTTTTTTCTTTTGTTGTTATTATTGATGGCCTAGATGCCTCTTCTGCAACATTAATGCAAACCAATACCAAATATAAAATAAACTAGATTAACGTAATTACGTACAAGATGTATATTAAAAAATAAGGTTGAGGATTTTGCATATGTCCTTTTCGATAAATACAAGATAATGCATTGGAAAGTGGTTTGAAGATGGATACGATGAACGTGTCTGCTTTCATAAGTTTGCCTTGTATTTTACTTTGCCCCTTTCACTTTCCAATGTCAAACAGATGCTTCACGCCTCTTTTAATACTTTTGTTTCTTTATAAAAACCTCCATTTTTATTATATTTATATATCACGCTTACATTGTTTCTTCCTACCCCTTCTCTTTCTTCAATTAAATAAATAAAAGGTTTTAAAGATAATACTTCTTTTTTTGTTTGTGATGTTTGAGTTTTAACATTCAAATAATTGGTTATTAAATTACTTTATATAAAAGTTAATATCGTGGAAAACAACATGCTTTCGAAAATACATAAAGGTACTTAACATAACTTTATCATATTAAAGTCTTTGAACCTATCAAAAATAGATTAAATAGTACCTCAAGCTAATTATGATAGATTTAAGTGTGTAGACTTATCTAAAACACATCTATTTTGTAAGAAAATATAAGTAATAACTTGTTAACCTTTTTATTACATGTACAGATTATTTAATGATAAATTATTTAAAAATATAATATTATCCAAAATATAAAACAAAATCTGCACCATCGCACTTTCATGTTCCCACGTTGACATCACCACCTATCTACCCATCACCATATCCCCTACCCATACCCCCTAACCAAATTCCTTAATAAAAAATATTATCAACAAAATTAGTTTTTTTAACAAAATTATTTCTAAATTTATATATCAATTTACGATAGACGAGACTCGAACCGTCAACAGAGTATCACCGCATCAACAAAATTATTGAAGAAACTTTTTGATAATAACTACAAACAACGTTTAACTCCAACTAACATTTCGTTAATAATGATTTAAACGAACATCACTTTGTGTGAATAACAAATATATCCAACAAATTTAGTGAATAAATAAACAGCTAACTAAAAATTAACAAAGAACCACGATGGATTATCAACAAAACTAAAGATTTGATGGTTACAATTTGTTAGTTTCTGAAACCTATTTGTCACTGTAAAAATTTGAACCAAAGATGAACATCATCATCTTCATCATCATCATCATCATCATGACATGTTGACATGAACACTGATGTTCTTTGTGGATTTACAGATAGGGCAAGTGTTAACAGATGAAGCACATACAGTGCAAAGGCACAGATGCCTGCAAGGAAGAAGCAACACACACGATTCTTCATTCCCACACTTCTTGCACAATCTGTTGTTATTGTTTTTGTTGTTGTTGTTGTTGTTGTTGTTGTTCATGCTCGTACAACAATCATCGTTGTTGTTGTTGTTGTTGCGTTGATCGATTGGTGTTCGTTTCTCTTCATCGTTGCTCTCGCAGCATGACTGTGCATCCTCCGCCAACGCCGCCGCGTCGTCGTCGCACGCCGCCGTGGTGCGGTGGCGATACTCGTCGTGAACGACGTGTTCTAGAACCTGCTTGAGGTTGTTACGCAATGCGTTTGCTGTTGCTTCGTTTGTTTGAGCTAATTCGCGCCAGATCTGGTTCTCTACACACAGTGATTTCACTTTCTCCTCTAACGCCCAATTTAGTTTAGCGATTTTCATGATTTCTTCTTCTTTTGCTCGTAATCTCTTCGATAATCCTTCTTCAACCGCAGCGATTAACCTCCGTGAATTCCTCTTTCGTCTCTCTTCAACATCAAGTCTCAATTTCTCCGTCTGCGTAAATCAACAATCAAAATTAGGTTTAAACTTTCACCAATTCAATCAAAACACAATCAATTTCATCAAATTTTCATCGAATTCTCATCAAATTGAAAGATAACTAACGTCAATTACCTGATGAGCGATGAATTGATCGATCTCTATCTGTTGTTGCTGGATCTGCACCGATATATCTTCTCCGAGAAACGTATACGCTCCACACCTCTGGATCTGATTCAAATTCATATTCATATTCATATTCATACTCATATTCATATTCTCACTATTACCAAACGCAAACAACGTATTGTTATCCGAACAATCTCTAGCTCGTTTTCTCGACACCGGAAGGCTGCAAGTGAGGCCACTCTCCGCCTTCACCGGAGCATTACTCGCCGGAAAAGCCTTCATCGGATCCGTATAACCGGAGCAATACATCGCCGATAGAGGATTACCGATTCCGTAACCTAAAGGTGCATTTCCAGTTGTTTGATTATCAATGGCGTTTGTTATCATCATCTGAGGGTGGAAGAAAGACTGGTGACCTGCTTCAACCGCCATTAAAGGTGTATTCAGAGCTTTTTGTTGCTGCTGTTGCTGTTGTTGCTGTTGTTGATGATGATGATGATGATGATGATGATGATGATGATTGATTGTTTGTTTGTTTGAGAGTGTGATGAATTTGTGAGTTTTGTAGAGAGAAGCAGAGAAACATGCAAATGGTGGTGGTGGCTTTTATGGAAGAAGGGGGTGGGTTTGCTTTTAAAGAGGGGGAGAAAAAGATGATAAAATAATAATGTATTAAAAAAATAGTTGGTTTAATTGGACTCTCTTTTCAAGATATTATATTTGTAATTTTTTTAGTTTAATTGTATTTTAAGACAAAGGGGAAATATATCTAAAACCTAGGCAATAGATTTGTATTATTATATTCGTATTTGCTTTTATAAAGTTTGATTTCCTTTCTTTTTTTTTTCTTTTTACTTTTAGTTTCATCCGGTTTATTAGTGGTGGTTAATAAAAATTTTATTTGTACTTATTATTAGTTTATATAATATCTGAATTAGTGGTGGCAATTATTATTGGAGTACTCTATAAAATGGTTTGATATACGTTTATGCAACTTGGTTACAAATTTATATGATTCAGAAAAAAGTATGATTCAACTTACAATATACAATTAATCTATGTTAGTTGGTGTAAATTATTAAATGAGTTGGTGTTGTGGTGATTTTGGTGTGTTTAATGGTGTATTTTATTTTACGTTTGAGAGTTAAAATTCAAAAATAAACAGTAACATTTTAATAAATTAGTGTTGTTCAGAAAAAAATTCATACAATGATTTAAAATAATCCGTTATTAAAAAATTTATTAACTTGAAATGAGCTTAAAAGGATAACACCATCCATGATTATTGTTTTTCGTCGCCACCTACTCATTATTGCTGACAACAACGCCGCCACCACTAGCGCTGTCTAACCACCACTAGCGCTACCTAACCACCACCAGAATCACCACCTTTGTTGTCTTCTCAATTGCGTTCACCTCCTCCACCAACCTTGATGGTTGCCACCTCTGGACCGCCTCAACCATCTCCTCTGTTGGCACCACCTTCTGGTCATGCTCAGGCCGCTTGTGCAGCTAGCATCACCGCGTCACCCCACACAGAATTGTTGCACCACCATCCACCCACGACACCACCTAGTATTGTCCGAAGTGGGGCCTTAAATTAGTCTAACACACGCCTTTATCACTATCACACAACTGCTTACATGACACCTATGTGGTAATTCTTTTTTATCATTATCACTCACCCACTATAGGTGGTCTAATGTTTATGCAAAGAATTACCACTTTACATGGTAAATTAAAAACATTATAATTTACTTGGGCGCTCGAGATGATAATTCATCTAAACATTCATATCCAAACAACTCATTAGCATGAACCTAAGTAACTATACATTACCATAAATAATTACCAAACTCAAAAATTAATAAAAACTTTACCAAATTGTTCCCCAAATATAATTATAGAAGCCACCCTAGGAAAGACAATTTAGCCTAGCGTTGCTTCAATAACTAGTTTTCTTAGAAGTTAGAACACCGTACAACCACCGTTTATGACCATGCATGCATTTGTACTTTACATTAAATCACACATGTTAGACACTTTTATAATCTTCAAAATACTCATACTTATCTTGCATATAATTGCCACCACAAATGACATTAATACCCCTTAAACAAACCTCATGTTCCTCCCAATCAAAGTCAAATATACATGAAATGAATATAGCCATTAATACAATTGATTGTGTGCCATTGTTTTGACCCTTAAAGGGTTGGCCTTATCACCAAAAAGTCGGTCTATAGTCATATCTACCGGAAGGTTGGACGCTTCTTGAAAGCATTTAATAAGACTAATTAAGTTCCTAACATTTGAATTTCAACATTTCTTAAAGAAAATATTTCAATCAACATTTTTGAATTTGGCCATGGGTCATTCTTGAAGTGGATTTTTAAACTATGTGTTATACTACGTAATAGATTGAGTCGGAGTTGATGATGGAGCAGGGTGTGAGGCGTGGAACACTAACCTCCGGTCTGGTCTTTGCTGGTGTGAACACACTCACCAACAATGGTTTTAAAAACGGACTGAAAAATAAACCAGTTGCCTAATCAGTTCACTAGTTGGACCGGTCTGATCATTTGAATCGTATTTAAGAAAGGACAATGTCATGTATGATCTTATTTTTTTAATATTATTTATATATATCCATTTCAAAAATAAATTATGAACTTATTGTACGTATTAAGGTGGATTTACGCTTGTCAAAACTTTATCATCAAAAAAAATCTTAGGATCTCTCATTTGTCATGAATATTTTTTTTATTTATTTTGTGAGGAAACTAGAAATAAAAAAATCTCAATCTATGTTATCAAAACTTTTTTAAAATCAAATTCATAAATTAGAAATTTTAGGATCACTCATTTGCCATGAATATTAATTTTATTTTTAAAATGACACTCTACATGCTCATTTACTTTTACTTCTCTAAACTATACCAACTCTTATCTATCATATGGTAAACTTTGCACATTAACCTTTCCAAAAAAACTTTTTAACTCTTATCATAAAGCTACCGAAAATTATTAATTTTGTTGGCAATGAAAAATCATTCAAGATGTGTCTACCCTTCAAAGAGGCCGTTTAATTTGGCCAGATAATGGCGCAAATAAAAATAAATAAGAATAGATAAATATATATTTACTTTACTCTTTTTATAAAACAAAGACATTTACATGATGTTCATATCTTTGTCATTCCAATGCGCAACATGGAAAAAAAGCTAATCAAGACATAATTATAGTGAGAGGTAGTGGGGGAGTTGGGTTTGCATCCCAATCCATATCATTACTATTTTTCTCTTTTTCTTATTTAAGAAAGTTTTATTAATTTTTTAAAATGTAATATATATTTAATAAAACTAAAATAGAAAAAACAACAAGCCGCTAGAGGGACAGATTACACCAAAAAAAAGAAAAAAAGGGAGAGAATGCATTAAGGTTGAATAAACACCAATCAATCTATGTAGGGAGAGCATTTTTTATTTACCTTTGATCTAAATATAAGCCAAACTTCTTAATATATTTCACCAACTTGTTTAACAAAGGTTTTTGTTAAAAATAATGAATCGTTTCTTATCCTCCAGATGCACCAACATGCCACTAAGAAAATGGCTTGAACCAATTTACTTTTCGTTGAGTGAGCAGGTAAGGACGTGAGGTTTTATGTATTTCGAGAAAGTCCTGAATAATGAAGGCATAAACAGATGGTATACAACACCATTGACCCTGCGTACAACTAAATCGTAAAAGCATAACAACAAGAGATTAGTAGGTGCTATATTGATTCTATGAGTTGCTCATATAAAGGACGTGACATGAGGCGGTCTACCTTCACATTCCTTTTTCCAAGAGCACAACAGTAGGGACTCGTTGCATCTCGGCTCTCCGCGGAAAGATGTTTGTTTTTTGGAACCAACTTACACCTATAAAGATAAATTAGAAGGATGATTGTAGTTCTAAAATTAAAATAAGACCTCAGATTGACTTAGCCGAAAATACTCCTTGGGGTCCACATTCCATGACCAACCACTATTTAACAAATTTTATAAGTTAACAAAAAAGATTTATAGAACAAAGTTTTATAGCATTTAATCAGATTAAACTTTATGGGTTCATTTTTCTATTTCTTTTTATGTTTACAAGCTACAACATAACCCACAAGGAAAGAATAAAGAGAGACTAGAAGATGTGGGTTTATATATACATCATGGGTTGTAATGTCTATTTTAATACGGTGTTATCTTAAAGTTTTTAATGGTTTTTTATATGGTAAAAGAAATGAGAAGTTGTCTGCTTTAAAAATCACAGTACACCTAAACTATGACGGAAAAATAAAATAAGAAAACGTTGAAGTGAGTTTGACACTTGCTTTGGTTTGAAGAGAAATGAGCAACGTTGAACCTAATTGTTTGTTTATGAGATAACTTAATCTACATATCTTATTCGGTTTATTCATTATAGATACTTATTTCGATTGATTTAATCAGCCTTTCGATTAGTTATAACATATTATATCGGTCAATTGAGAATTAAGCCTTAAATTATGCTGGTAAATTGGTAATAGATGTTATGAAAAAGCGGGTTGGACTGTCTGAGGGCTGGCAATTTTCGATCTGTTTATGACACGATTAAACATGTTTAATAAAAAATATATTTTTTATTGTTTTTATGTTTTTGAAAATAATTAAAATCAGAAGGCTAGACTCTATTTTTTACATTTTTGGTTCATAAAAACATATAAAAAATTATAGGCTTAATATACAAGTAGTTAAACAAGTATTTTACATGTTTGACACGTGAGTTATGCGCGTCATCTCTAACCTGTTAAACACGATAACATCTGTTTTGTCAGCCCTTCACATATAAAGTAGTTATTCTCTTTGAGCTTATAATCAAAGTGATTTATTTGAAAATATTATTTTACCCAAAAAAATATTAACTATATGAAATAATTTACTGCTTATTTCCTCCATCATGTTTTGACACCTCAAAAATTCCTCCCCAACCGTATACAAAATGCATCTACAAGAAAATTAGCATGTGAAACACATAAAATAACTTAAAAGAGATCAAGCTTTAAAAACACACAATCTAATCTCTTTTTGACACACCAATTTAGTAGTTGAATATGGTCAAGTAGACATGATTATGAAAGAGATCACGTTTTTTATTATTGTTAAAATGATGGCATTTGGGGAAATTATAGTGGTTAGGCAAAAGGTGATGGTTACACCCCACTATTGATTTGTCATGGTCTCAAGTCTTTTTTTTCAAAATGGTTGGAAGAACATTACCCTTCTAGGCCAAAAGCACTTTGTTTGCCTTTTTCTTTTGTTGATAAAAAAGCAAAAAAATGTAGCAAAAGGGGCCAATAGAATTGTCCTTTATATTCCTAGATGCAAACCAACACCTATCTCAAAATCCATCCATTCCATTCCATGTGAAAGTAGGAATCATTACTTCAAAAAAGCAACCTCATATATATAAATATATAATATATATGTTTTTTTTGTTTTCATATGATTCATCCTATGTCACTATATCTTCTTGTTAATTATTGGTAATTGATGGACACCTAACAAATTGATGGAACACTAATTCTTAAAAGGGTTTAGTTTTAAATCATAGCATGAAGCTTATGGTTATTTTTTTAGTTTTTGACGAGTCTCATAAGTAAAACGGACGGAACATATAAATACTAAACACGCTGGAAGATTTGCCCTTGTTGACCTTTTTTACTTATAACCCACTACACTGCTTTGTTATAAAAGAAATTAGGAAAACAATGACGAGTCAACCTGAACAAGCTCATTATGCACCTAAAACATTACTACTTTAACACGAACTTGTCACTCGATCCAGTTTGTTCCAATCATTTTACAATCTGTGTATATTCTAGATAAAGATAAAGACTAGAACAAATTGTTATTAATGTAAATTCTATCAATTTTATGACCTACTAATCGTACTTTATGTATCATGTTTTCTACGTCATGTCATAAGAATATTTCTCTTGGGAACATCTATATGCACCTTCTCGGCAACCTTCTACTAGGATGAGTCGTTGTCAAATCTATTTAACATATACGAATATGGATCCAAGATAGTGGACTTGTCATAATAACACACAAAGAGCGATTGAGAAACCAAGTTTTTTAGATGTTCTTTTTATCTTTAGTTGACCTAAGCCACTATCCCTTTTGGTAGCCTAAAGACACATTATTCGTTGAATTGAGATTATATATTTTTAAAGATTAGGTAAGATACGAATATAAGAAAGAGAGAAAGAGGTTACTGAAGCATATGTTACATCCTCCACTAACAATGGTTATCCTTTTAAGTTTTGACACGACCAAAACCTAAAAAGATATGAACAACAATGGGACCCTTAAACAATCATGAAGTACGTTATAACTAACGTTTAATATTACAAGTGTATTGGTCATTTATCGTATCTATATAGACAATTACGGGTTATTACAATCAAAGTGAGACATGACAATAGTTGTTAACAAGTTAATTAGCTTAAATAGGTTATAGTGATATATTTGGGCAGTAACACATGTGATATGATGGGACATAACTCGTGTTTTGTGGAGTTGCATCGACAAGGGAAATTGATAGGTCTAAATGTTTGCTATAACAAAAGAGAAAGAAGATATGATCGAAATGAAATGAACAAACTTGATTTATGAACATGATTGGTGGTTTGGGTCCCATTACATTTATGTTTCCATTTTCATAAATACACACGTTTTATATTCCAAAAATATGCATGATTTACATGATAAACTACATGGAAATTGTTTCATTTTTCTTATATAACTAACAAATTCTTAGAAAGATGATAGAGAAACTTATTGTGTACGAAAGTTGTAGAACTCTAGTTAATAATTGATGTAGTATGTGACACTCGTATTAAAAGTTCCATCTTGAGAAACAAAAAACAAAATGAGGTCCTTATGAATAAAACGAACAACGATTGTTGGTACAAGGAATTAGAAAATTTAAGAATAATTTGTATGATTTGCTTGCCTTAATGTTGGGGATGATATCAAATCAAACACATGTTTGATTGAGTATCTATTGGTTGCTAGTTTAAGATATATTAGATCTCTTGCTAGACCCTTATAAACGTTTTAAGTATTGGAAAGTTCACTCTTAAGTTACTTCTAACTTACCATTACATTAAGAAATTCAATATAATTTTGTGATTTAACTTTCAAACATGTTATATATTGTATCTAATAGCTGGCCATTCGAAAGATTATAAGTTCATAACCTGAGCGCCATTTCTATGGCCACGCCATGATCATTTATCATGTCTTTTAATCATGAATGGTATTATAAATGCAATTAATCTCACGTACCATGTTAACACTAACATGTATAAATAACACACAACTAAAGTTGAATATCACATGTGAACATGCATGGATGGATGATTAAACTAAAATATTCATCCATATAATTAATTTTCAACTTAAACTAATCATCCCTTTCTAAGGTTAACAACATCTAAATGTAAATGCACCTAGCCTGAAATTATGGTGATAGTAGTAAAGACAGTGAAAAGTCCTTTTTATAGAAACACTAAGTATGGTCCAACAATGAAGCATTAAGATCAAATCAAAGATCAAAGCAATTTGACTTTATCCCCTTCCCACTAAAGATCATTTATTTATTTGATTAAACCATCTTTTCTTGTGTTATTATAGATTTAGTTTACTTCTTTTTAAGAAGACCCCATCCGAGATGAGTTTTGTCTTAATAGGACTAATAGTCTTTATAAAAACTTTATCTTGTTTTATGAAATATTCAAGGTCTCATTTTCATCTTATAAACATTTGAATCTTATAAAGTGTTTAAAGTTTTAAATATCTTTTGAATTAAACATATGTTTTATAAAACTTCATTTTAACCTTGTAAGACTTCGTAGTAAAATATCCTGTTTATTAATCAAGACGTTGTTTATCATTTAAAAAACTTTCTCAGGTAAGCTTTTATTATATACCATTAATTTGCACTCATCAATTTTGCACTTTGTCAATTAGTATTATCTTTCTTTTATCTCAACTTATAGATCTTAATGTGTATTACTTTATTAGAGTTGATCCGCTCTTGAAAAAATTGTCCAATATTTGGACGATCGATCCACAATGCAATCGTGCATTAATTTTGGAGCTCCTACTTTGCTTCATCATTTGTAATGTTGCGTGGCCATTAAATTGCTACAGTCATCCACTAAAAGAGAACATTTACATATTTAGAAACTGGGGATGACATTAGTCGAGTAAAAATCATGACATATGGATAACCACTCAAAATTCCGCTGTGTGTAAGATCAAATTTACATGTTTACCTTAAGTTACGGTTTATCTTATTCTATTGGTTGGTAAGACATTTATGAAGTCTTAAAAGTTAAAAACTATATATACCCAAGACAGGTCACGAGTAACATCAAAAACTTTTAAAAGAAAAAAAAAGAAAATATGTGTTTCTCTTTTAAAAACCATCATAAAAAAATATTAGGAAGTGCAAGATGCTAATGGTAGGTTTTGGAAACGAAGGGTTCTAATTCACTTTCTAGTCTTAGCCATTCTAAAATTTTCATTTAAAGTTTGTAAATGTCCCTTTATGTTATTCAATTAATTATAAACAATCTCTTAATCTATAAGAATTGCATTTGGATCAACTTATGACCCCTTTTCTAACTTCTTTTCAACAAGTCACTAATTTTTGGTGTTCACATATTTATCGCTCAACTATAAATGAATCAAGTTTTTGTTCTATCGTCAATTTGAGTAAAACAAATAAACCATTCTAAGTTCATACACTTCCACATGCTTTCAGATTATCAATGTAGCTGGAGAATTCAAGCTCGAGTTTTCTTTTTATTATTATTGTCAAAATAATATCGATACATCTAGGCTACCTTTACGTCTAGTCAAATTTTCAAAAAGCTTAAATACTCAGTCTCATCTCGCTTCCATCCATCTTAGAAAATTAAAGGAAGAAGGAAAAGATTGAGAGTTTTTGAAGTCATTTGCATGATACTTAAGTAAATGTATAATTGTTATTATTATAGTTATTTAGTCCTTTAATATTTGTAAAGAAGACTTGATATTTCATAAATCGCCTCTTTGTTTTATACAGGTTTCTTTGTAAGACTTGAGACCCATATTTCTGTCCAATGTATTAGAGGAAAAAACGATTGAGCTCTTTAACATACACACTTTGACATATGTTAAAACCTTGAGATCCATGTATCACACTATTGTTCATCACCTCTTTCTATGTAAACAAAAGGATTTTGTTAATCTAAGAACCGAGATGTGTTATGTTACATTTTAGAAAAATTAAGATAGATTTTAATTTTTTAAAAATAAATCAACCTCTATCAATTATGAGGTTGGGGTTTAAAAAAACCCAGGCTTTACTAGTAACAAGAACTTTTACTTAACTATGTCGTCATTAATCCCATTAAAGGGATAAAACTGTATGGAACCCATGCTTTATTAGTCACAAGACGGTTATATAACCACTTATCCAATATCTAATAGTCATTTTTGGTGGCATCATATACGTCAATGGGCGTGTCCTTTTTAGAATCAATTTCACGTTCAAAACGGTAAGAACCGATAAAACGTGTACATAGTGCATTGATGTTTCAATGACAGAGTGGTGGTAGGCGGTTATGTAATCGTCTACTGTATCATACTTAACACCAAAAATACAATTAATTATACAGTTTTTATGTATTCTTGGCTTTTAAAAACAGGTCACATGTCATCTAAAGATGATCATTTGATGGTTAACTAAAATAACCAAACCATCTTTTCTAAACAAACCTAATAAGTCGTTTATAATAACAAAAACCAATCGACAATGATAACATACAAATAAATCAATTAAGTACACTTAAGCTCTCTATCAATTACATCTCCACCGACTCCTCAATTGGATATTATTCTTTAACTTATAAAGAAACAATTATAGCTGCCCTCCAAAACTAACAACAATAAACAACAAAACATTAACCAAAGTTTTCATAATATTACAAAAAACAAAACAAATATAATACGTTAAAACTATGCAGTTGTTTTGGTTTCTTATGTTTTGAATCATTTATCTGATGAAAACCCATATATCACGCGTGGGTCACGTGCAACCCCATGAAACTTTTGTATTGTTGTTCACACTTCACACTTTGAACACAACTTTTGGTCTATGGCCCATATATCAATGCATCATGACACCACTAACATCCAACCAATGCATTCATCATGATCATCATACATAACATATAATAATAATACTAATACTAATATTATTATTATCATCATGTCATGTCATGTATCATGCGAAAGGAGTATAAAGACAAAGGCCCCATGTTAACCAAAACGTTAGGCTTTTTTCAATTAAGCGAATAAGTTCTTGAATAATGGGACCGCCGGTGACCACCATATATGCACCACCATTTACGGTTGTTAATGGCTTCTTATTGCCACCATCACACACTTTTACTTTTAGCTTAATCAATACATACGTATAAATATAGGCGGAAGTATTTATATATAACACAGAACATGTAGATAACTACGAGAATCATATGTAGATTCATATGTGTACTTATACGATGTACCTGTTAGATAAAGATGATTGAGAGAAAGTGAGATGGTTATGCGGTTAAATTAGCCCGTATTTAATTGTATTGGAGAAGTAGGTACAAGTAGTTATACGATTCTTATGTCTGCCATTTAAATCATGTACTCGAAACTTTTATTTTCTTATGGTTGGGGAAATATGTACGCTTAGTTATACGATTTTTGTGGTTTCTCAAATAAGTGTACTCCAAACTTTTTTTCTTATAGATGGGGAAATACATACGATTAGTGTCGACCCCCATACGGATGTTCTCATTTGGGTTGGTGGTTGGGCGTAGTGGTAATAGTGTTCTTACCCTAACTAAAGGTTGTGGGTTCGAATATCATGGATGATAACTTATCCTGAATTATTTGAATGTTGTCCATTGATGTAGTTAAGAAGTAAGATTAAATTGATGTGTGAGTCGACGTTTGGATCGGGTTTTATTTACTATAATAAAGTATAAAACAATTAAAAAATGATAAGAACTAGTGAGATTCATTTGAGACTTGTATACCACATGTCCCATACAAAATGTGTTTTATATGTTCTCGTTGGGTAGCAGGGTATTTATAGATCTCGTGAATTTATCGTTAATGGTTCTTAGGATCAAAAAGTTAAGTGTATTGAGGGATGGATATCATCGATATTTATTTTTCTTGAGATATATTTTTTCTTGTTTCTATCAACAATTAATATTGTAAATATAACCTTTAAAATAATATTTGTACTTTTATATTTATTATAGGTGGTTGTGATCATTTTTATACTCTTTAGTCTTTAGACAACCTTGACTGTATTAATTATGTTTGTACTTTTTTACATGTGATAGATACAATATGAATGCAATTCAGTAATTCTACCGAACTTTTTGATACTAAATTTGTGTCGGTGTACTCATACTTTATTTTTAGCCAAACAATAATAAGGGATGAGAACAAGTCGAGTCGGCTTAAATCTAAGCTCGTTTACGACTTGAGACCACTCGTGATTCGACGAACCACCTAGTTTTTATATCCGGAAATGGAGACTTTTTTAGTCATGATGGCTTGTGCTAAAAAAGGATTCATAGACAACATGCCTAAAGAATAACGAATTATATGTTAGATATTTCGTGTAATTAGATTAACTAGTTGACTAATGCGATCATAATGTTTATCAAATAAGTCAAGAGGTTTGGGGACACACTTATTTGAGTTTATTGTGTTTTTTCGGTATTAGAACCTCATATTCCTTAGGGGAGGCAATGAGGATTTCAATGAAGCAACAGACCCTTAGCAAGGGTCTAGGGGCATCGCCTCTCCTCTAGGTGTGGGGTCGAAGAGGCAGGGCACCAGAGTCCCTCGCCAGAGTTTGAGCTATGAAATATTACTTTATTAAAACGCATCAAAATTTAATTTTCCCGCATTTCACATGTAGAAATTAGGGTAAAAATGTTCATTTTTTAAACATTAAAACTAGTGAAAAAGCATATACATAAACCATACTTTATTTTTTAATATGAGTTTTATCCGATTATATATTTGATGTGAATCATAAATGGTTTTAATCTGAAAACGGTTAACGACTCACGGTTTTTTCAAATTTGATTAGTGGATGACTATTCCACTACATATTACATAATAAGAAAACCTATCAGTAGGCGAATTAAGAACTCTGCCAGGAGAATGGAAAGAATTAGTTTTATGTTCCTTAAATTATAATGTTTACGTCATCAGTTGTATGTTTTTTATTTTCAATTATTTTATAATGTTTAGTTGTGCAGTTTTATTTCTATTAAATGATAACAAATCATATTAGAAAATAAATATTAAAATGAATTATATATCCTTGATCACAAATCATTTTTTATCTTATGCGCAACAAATATTTGGCAATGTGAAAGACGATAATCTGCGATGTCAATACGATGTCTAGTCAACGCTTAATTACCTAGCACTCTGTTTTCTAACTCTTCATATTTCTCTTAACATAGTTTTATAAACAGATAACAATAAATGAGATGTTAAAGAAAGATATCAATAAGACTATGTGTTGTCGACAGGCGACCAAGGACGCGAGCTACCTAGTCGCACACAGTAACAAGGTGGCGCAATTGGGGGGGTGAGCAAGCTGGCCGCGATCGTGATAGCGGGGGAAAAAGAACTGTTGTGCCTTGGGATATATTGGGACTATTAAAATTTAAAAATATTTTTTCTTCTTAAAAGTTTTACATTTTACCTTATACATACAAACACACACTTTATCAAGTACTATTTGATCAAGAACTGTATTCAATATACATTTATTATACAGTTAACATTATATGAAGCAATATTAAAAAATAACGTAAGGATGGCTTTAACCCACAACATATAACCTAAGTAAAAGTTTTATTTTTAATTTCTTTATTTAAAGAAACACAGATAAAGAGACAAAAGTGAAATAATTAATAATAAATGGGAGTCACCCATAACTCTCTCCTCTTTTTAACTTGGAAAAAGGGTAACCGAGTAAGGGGCTGTTTGGCAGCCTCTTAATCAGCCTCTTAATGGTTCAGATGTCTGAATGGTTCAGCACTTAATGGTTCAGACTGTTTGTTTTGCGAGCACATGTCTGAATGGTTAAGAGATTTACCTCTGAATGGTTAAGCATCATACTGATGCTGAATGGTTAAGAGGTCTAATGCTGAATGGTTAAGACATATTATCTAAATTGGTCAGACATTTGTCTTTGAATAGTTAAATTATATACTAGCTCTTAATGGTTCAGACCTCTTAATGATTCAGCACTTAATGATTCAGACCTCTTATTGGTTCAGCACTTAATCATTCAGAAGTTGCCAAACAGCCCCTAAGTTAAGGTTTGACATCTGCAACCACTCACACAATATTATTATTATTATAATATAATAAAACGAAAAAGAAAAAGAAAAATAGAAAAATAAAGATAAAGGCCTGCCCACGTGGACCCATGATCCTGTTGGTGGGCCCACTTCCAGCGTTTCCAACAAGCCAACTCCAACTCCGTACACAACTCCTCTGGGTCCCACTTCATTACCCCGCTTTTAAGGTTACCCTTTCCCCAACACCCCCACTCAACTACACTTTCATTTTTTTTATTTTATTTCTTAACATAAAAATATCACTAAATATTTATATATACTAATTCTCAAATTAATTGTGCATCATATGTTGTATTTTATGCTTAGTGAGATTGTATCCACCTTTTGTTTTTTTATTTTTTTTCTTTTTATAATCTTTAACTTTTTTATTTTAACCAAATACTTTTACATATTTTATAATTTTATCCAAACATTTTTTATTTTCAACTTTGATCTCCTATACTTTTTATATTTACAAAATTTTCCTTTTACATTTCGGTATAAAATTTGCAGGTTAACACATTGCAGCGTGCGTGTGTGGTTCAACGTTTTTAAGCTTAACAGGACTGTCGTAACGTACTGGTCCTAGATAGACTTATTGTTTTATATGTTTTACGTTTCGCCTATGTGGTTCAACGTTTTTATATCTACTTTTAGTTCGGTTATATTTTTTCGTTTTTTATTTTCTTTTTTAATATGATTTTTTTCGGTGTAGGTGGTCACTGGCGGTGGTGTGTCATTGGTGCTACTTGACACGATTTTACGTCCCCCGCTGCAACGCGGGGGGCTTAATACTAGTTTTAAATAAAAGAAAAAAAAATTCGAGTTAATTAAATAAATAGTTTTTATGATAAGTTCGCTTATCAAGTTTAGTATTAAGTACGGTTTCGGACGACAAATATTAGTTTTGGTTATTTTTCTGTTTAAAGTAGTTTTTTTAATTTAGCATGTAATAACTTTTTAAATTTTATAAAGTAATTAAAAATTTTTTTTGGCATGGCATGTAGGCATCTTTTGATGTTTTTGACATGATAAAATATGATTGTTAAATATGTGATGTGGTGTGGTGAGTATAATGTGAGCAACCCCCTCCACTCTCACAACCATCTATATAATATAATGTATATATACACATAGAAATGAAGAATCTATGTTGAATACTCTAAAAAATCACTAAGCATTTACTAATTTAAAAGAAAAGTTAATTTTCTTAAAATATTATGGATCATATCAAGTGGTTGATGCATAGGTTGCTTTTTATTACTTTATGTAATTATTTTTTATGTAACATTGTATCTCAACTTTAAGGGATTTGTAGACAATGATGTTTTGGGTTGTGATATTGTGACTCTTTTGATTAAAGTGGGTTATCTTTGAGTTGAGATGCTTAAATCATTTTAGTAGATGAAGTTAGCTTGTCGACTTTGTAATGTAGAAAGAGAGAGTTTTTATTATTTGATTAAGACGTCTTGTTTATTTTTTACAACTAGGTAACTTCTTCCATTACAGTTTGATAAAAACAATCAACTTCTTTGAGTCGTTTAGATGTATTGATTACACCCTAATCATATTTAGGTTACATGGCTTTCAGTGTGTGAGCTAGGGTTGATAACTTTGTCATGAATAAGTACACAAGTCGTCTTGGGATTCAGTAATTCAACACGTCAACCGAACAAGATTTTCACCCGCAATATGCGCATGCCTAGCTTTGAGCTAGAGCTTAATCTTGCCTCCAAAGATATCATGTGGTGAGATGCTCCCTTTCTATATAAGATGTTGACCATTTAAATCATGCAATATACAAGTATGAATAGTTAATAAAAGTAGATTGTAAGTTTTTCGGAAAAAATAAATTATTCTTACATATAATATTGTTTAACTGGTGTAATTTTTATTGTTAAAAAAAGAAAAATCGCACGAGATGATATTATAACAACACGTGAAAATAATGTACATTTGTAGTATTATTATTAAATATATTGAAAAACAAATT
Organism: Flaveria ramosissima; assembly: GCA_025215565.1. Taxonomy (NCBI): domain Eukaryota; kingdom Viridiplantae; phylum Streptophyta; class Magnoliopsida; order Asterales; family Asteraceae; genus Flaveria; species Flaveria ramosissima. The sequence goes on along the minus strand of CM046039.1, from coordinate 76,815,828 downwards.
TGTTACCTTATTATATATAAATTATTTAAACGTTTTATTATCTTTCTTAAAAAACAATTATATAAAATCAGAAAAAATGGATAAGTGTGATTAGGTAAAACTTATGTCCCATTAGAAAAGGACAAAGATTAGAACCAAAACAAATAAAACTCGATCACATCAACAGAGAAATCCAAAAGGAAATTAACAATTGTCGAAAACCATCAAGTCTTTAACAACCAAAACGTCAAAAACAATGTAGAAATAGCTCACAAAAGACCAAAAGACAACACACCATCGTGCAATTACTTGAGAATCTTAAACAATCAACTAGACATAAAATAAAACATGACAACACAACACAAATCTAATATAGCGGTAGCCACATCGACCACTATAAACTATGCTATAGGAGGTATCCTATACCTATGTTGAACACTAGTAAATCAATTACGGTATACTATATTCACTAACTCTTACTAATAGTAAAATACAAGTGCTTAAATATATACATATTATTTATGCATGTTTATTTGCTGCTTTACACACTTCTTTTTTCTTTTTTCAATATTGTAATAATACAATGATTTTAAACATATATTTTTTAATCTTATAACTTTTTCGATACAATTTTTTTATGAAATTTCGAATGTAGGGTTGTGACAAATTATTATCTTCTTTTCGATAAAATTTCATTCATTTGGTTATGCGAATAAGGTACAAGCAATCAAAGCACAAACATACAAGTCGTTATAGTTTCTTCTAGAATTATATATATTTACAACATTTTCTTATACTCTTATAAATTTAAAAATATGATATGGTATAAGGTTAAGAATTTATTGTTGATACATACTTATTTTTATAAATGTTTAAGCGTAAATATATTTTTTTTTTTGTTTTTTATATAAACTTTCAAATATTCACTGTCGCAACGTGCGGTGTTACGTCACACTTTTTTAGATTAAATTCCAAACATCATCATTTTCATCGACACAACGGGTGGTTTTATGTCTACTAGTTATGGAAAAAAAATCTAATCCCATCATGATACTGAAATCCAAAACATTTGGGACAAGTACTCGGGGTATGTGACGCGTCATGAGATTGATATATAAAAGTTAAGAGGTTCAACTATCATATGGTATCAGGTGATACCGGTCCGATTACTCGAAAATTTAATACACTTTTACCTGAACCAAAATGAAAATTTATATTTCTTTATTCATCATTTTCCTTTTTCTAGCAATGTCTCATTCTACTATTTTATTATGTGATAAATAATTTTCCTTATGGATATGCATTTAATGATATTATTAATATTTTGTATGCTATAAATTATAAACTTATTTGTTAGAATTTATATCAATATCAAATTTATATATTTAGACATTTCAAAAATTTTATGGTAATGATGATATATGTAATTTATAATATTTTAATTATTGTAGTTGATAAATGTACTTGAAGTCTAAAATGTGGTTTTCAATAAACTAACAAATATAAACGATACCCATGGTTTACCTCATGTATGCAACTCGGATTATCAATACTTGTTCCATTGACATGCCTAAGGCTATGTGTTGCCGTAGCCGCGAACCAAGGCGCGAGCCATATGGCCGGCCACTTAGGTCGCGCACACCGCAACCAACAGGCGCGATCACGAGGGCATGAGGGAGGTCGTAAGGCATGAGTGAGCCTCTAATCACCTGATTTACAACATAGTCAGACTATTTGATCAAGAGGTCTATCAAGTGACCAGTCAGGAACTTTGAATTTTTTGATTCAACGTTTCATAACAATATCCACGTTTCTAGAGGTTTTGCTTGCCCCACAAATCGTTTTGGTCTCATAAACCGCTCACTCAACAAAAAGAGGCAAGCATCTTTCTAACTATACTAGTTTTCTAGAACAGTTTATAATCCACTTATATTAATCATCTATAATACATTTACAAAATTCAAATCCTCGACTTCTAAAATAAAAAAAATACACCTTAGCATCAAAACGATGACTTTTCTGGTCCGTCCAAAATATTTGGACCATTGAACCTATGACAGTGACCCGTCTAGACCGATTTTCAAAAACACTAATAGGATAATATTTACCCAAGACTGTCATCAATGATCAAACCAACAAAAGTGATCAAAAAATACTTAACTTGACAAGTTAGCAAAATTAGTAATAAGTTATAGCTAGTGACTAACTTCTAAACACCTTCTTCTTTAATCTTAAAACGTTACATGTGCGACGTAAACTGCAATTTACCTGATCCCGTTAACATGTTACGTTAATTTATCATCGATAACAATTTATCATAAAAAAGAGAAAAATAATATTGGATTAATGACAGAGGAGAAAGATGTGTATCAAGATGAATTGGTATTCATATTAACATGAAGAGTAGCATTTTTAGTAGATTTACAGATGGGACAGACGTTGATGGAGGATTCACATACAGTACAGATGCACAGATGTCTGCAAGGTAGCACCAACACACACAACTCCTCTTTCCCACAGTTTCTGCACAATCTGTTCAATCTGTTGCTGCCATTATTGTCCCCACTTGTGGTACAGTACGCATCCACATCACCACCTTCATTACCAACATCTGCTTTCGCTAACGTGCGCCGGTGGCGATCTTCATCGTCGTAAATGTAATTGCTCCCGCAGCAGGACTCCACGTCGTTCACCGTCGCTCCGGTGGCATCTCCGCCGTGATGATGATATTGTTGTTGTTGTGTTAGGAGTTGGTGGAGATTTCGCCGGAGAACGTTGGCTGTAGCTTCGTTTGATTGAGCCATTTGTTGCCATAGTTGATTGTCTACGGTGAGTGATTTTACCTTTTCTTCTAACGCACGATTCGATCTTCCGATCTTCATGATTTGTTCTTCTTTTGATCGTAATCTCTTCATTCCTTCATCCGCTACTGCGATCAATCGCATCGTGATTATCCTCCGGCTCGCTTCAATCTCCGATCTCATCTTCTCCGTCTGTAACAATAAGTAACAGTTTGAATTCAAGTATTCAACATCAGAATACATCAATAATCAACACAGGTCGAGCGATTAACAACAGATCGAGTAAGTGAGTGATAATCATACATGCTGATCAATGAACCGATCGATCTCCAACTGCTGTTGATAGATCTGCATGGAGATGTCCTCACCGAGAAACGTGAAGCTTCCGTTCGACGAAACCGACGGATCAAACGAACACAAATCACGAGATCGTTTCCTCGAGATCGGAACACCGGTGAGACGACGACTATCGGCCGGCGAAACTGTATCGATCAACACCGACGGAACATACATCGGAATCACTCCGGTATCCATCTGATTCAATCCGTAACCGAATTTCAATTCGTTTTCGTACACATTACTGTCTCCTTGATCAATCATCTCCCTACAACATCAGAAATCGCAAATCCGTAACAATAACTTACAAAATCTAAATAAAAAAGTAACAGAAACGAAGATGATTGATGATTGAATACCTGTGTTGATGAATTGTGTATTGAAGAGATTAGAGGTTGATTGACATGTGGAGATTCAACTAGCGTGTGGCATTTGGTTCCCGTGAAATTGGTTTATTGAGGGGTTGATTGATGTGTTTAGGTAGAAATTGATTAGTTGTGGGGTTTTGTTGTATATTTATCAGAATGTGCGTCTCGTGTGACTACACTGACTGATACACAATAACCAACACAAAATAAAACTTAGTCAATTCCGTAATTTCAGCCAAATCAAAGGTGATTTTTTTTTTTACTAAAAACGATTCCTAAAAGATAGCTTTTGTTTGACAACCTTGTGTTGAGCTATTAAAATGTATGATTTAATAAAAGATAAATTCTGAATCAATCAATATGTTTTTAAAAGTTACTTATTAAAATGCTTTATGAACCATTAAGAGGTGTGTTTTATATAAAACAAACACACTATACTTTTGGTCGAGTCGGAGATAGGCTATTTAATGAAATTATTAAGAGTCTAACAAACCGCCCTTTAGAATTAGATATTTCAGAATAAATAACTTTATTTTTATATTACAAATAAGATTTATTATTGTCACTGGATTTAATATAAACATGAACCGTTAAAATCTCGTCATACCTGATAATATTTGTGTTAACGAATTATCAACAACAACTAACAAATGTGAAAATTTTGAAAAATTCACACAGATGCAACAAATCAACTAGATATTTGGAAAAATTTTGGATGCTTGACCAACATCTAGTACCTGTATTGATCAAGTATTTAAGTAAGAACTCTAGATTCAACAAGTAACGTATTTATCAAATTTAATTAATCTAGTTGAATATTCATGAAGCTAAACTAAATTAATCAATTATCATGAATGAGCTTATTTATTATATTTAGAACGGCATGAATGAGCTTATGGCCTTACGTATACATAAGTTATTACTTTAATCAACACAACACATAGTTTAGAGGGGTAGAAATTGACTTTTAAAAATATAATATTCAAGATTCAAATTAACTAAATTATTATCAGATAGGAGTTTCAATATAGAATTCTATAGCGTATGCTTTACACGGAAAACAAATCTATAATGGTATCATTTAAAATTAACTATAACTTAATTAAAAACGAAACCCTTAAAACTAAAACCAAATATCTTTATAATTCTCATCTCCTTCAGTTTTGATGACATTTAGTTTCTTTATTTATTACTTGGTTCAGTTCAAAGAATTTATAACCAAAACACAAATTTGATTTTCTTTCTTAACTTTTTTCTCTTGTCTTTTCTTTTATTAATTTAGAAAACAAGTAAAAAAAAACTTTGTAATGGTTTGTAAATCAAGTAAAATTATTTTCTATGCTTATTGTCATAATTTTTTTTAATAACGTTGTATAATATGTAACTTTTAAAAAGAAAGGATTAAAATCGTCTACAAGCTTTTTAACTTTTAACTACGTAAAATTTTAAATTAAAAAATATATATTGTAATATTAAAAAATTTAACTACGTAAATTAGTATAGAAAATGATTATTTGTAGTATTATAAAATTATAAATTAAAGAGATAATATCTTAAAACTTATACGGAAAGAAATACGGTGTAGTCATGGAATACGTGAGAAAAGGCCACGTAGACAGTATATGACACGTGTATTGGAAATGGTGTGTGTGTGGGACCCATTGTCTATTTTTAAGATTAGTTGGAGACAAAAACTGGTACCAAATCCTTAGCCTTTGGTGATGGTCGTGAGTAACGCCTTCCACAACACGTGTTTACCTTTTCTATTTTTGGCTCTATATATCTCACATCTTGACTATCTTATCAAATAATTTAATACCTTTTCTATTTTAATATAGGTAATGTATATAATATTGTTTTAAAGTTTCAATAAGAATATTAGTTAACTACCTTTAGTAAGCCCGTGTATTACACGGTTTAAATAAATAAAATATTAATATAATAAATTTATGAATTAAACAATGATATATAAAGATATGATATAACTGAAATAAAAGAACGATAATATCAACTTTTTAAAATTTTGTTTTTAAATTTCTTTTATTGAAAATAAATATTTTGTATTAAAACAAACCGTATTAAAAATGTCATTTTCAAAAGTTTTCTTATTACAACTCCCAAATTTGATAATTTAAAAATAGTAATTTATTTAGATATAATCTTAATAAAAAGATTTCTTTGTTAATTTATTAATTATTAAAAAGTATTAAAATAATATTATTAGTAATTAAGGTAATTATTTAATAGGAGAGAGATGCGGGAAAATTTTGATAAAAATGATTGTGGTGCTGACACGTGTCATCCCAATGATTGTGGTGCTGACACGTGGCACCCCATTTACCATTTTATTAGAATAGGAAGATTATTGTTTTAGTAGATTGTATTTTTTAATGATGTGACTTGTTATTTGGATTAATCCTTTTTTAATCTTTGTTTTTATATTCTATATTTTGATTAATTATTTATTTGTTTAAATAAAAGGTGATGTAATTTGATGATGGTGACATGTCACTTACTAAATGTGACATAAACTTCATCTTTATCTGTTTCGTCTTTTAAGTTGATTATAATTTTTTTTATGGTGGATCATTGGATGTCTTTGGTTTGATCTAGAAAAAGAGAAAACGTTTAGAAATCGTTTAGAAATCGTTTTGAAAAGGAACGCTCATGAGAGGGAAGCGGTTAGCATATGCTGAGACTGGCATGGCTCATGTGAAGTTTCATCGATAGAGATGGTGTACTAAATCCCTATACAATTAAAGTTTTTGTTTACATATTTACATAAGTTTGAATTCTTGTTTGTTGTAATACTAAAATGGTTGATAAATATTTTATAAGTTTTATGAAATGTTAAAATTTTTATTAAAGCTTATATCTTCTAAAAGTTTACAAGTTTTACAAATATCTTGAAAAGGTTATAAACTATACAAGTTATTATAAATATATCTTTGTTGTTAACTTCTATACAATTTTATTATAAACTTATTTCAAGATATATATCTCAGATTAAAAAATGCATAAAGAAAGAACTCAACAAAATGTACACTAACATAAATAAAGGGAAAATTAATAATATATGTAAAAGAACAATGAAAAGGATAAAATTATCTGATCATAACAGTAGCTTTCATAATCGTGGATCCGTTGGTAAAGTGATAAAACAGTGATAAAGTAAAGTTCAAAGTGCATAGTTGGATATTGGGTTACAACTCGACAAACAAGTTTGAGCTAAAGTGATAATATTTAAATGACTAAAGAGTAAATTGCATTTTTTTTTTATTTTCACTTACAACTTTAATGATAAATAGATAATCATTTATGTTGAATTCATATTAAAGTCGTTATAATTTAAAAAACGTAATAAATCCACTTTATGTTGATCATTCTTAATATTTTTTTTCTTATCCAAACATTATAAAGATTATATATATGATTACATAGTGAGTTTTTATATTTAAAAAATTACTATTCTATCACTTTATTATTTTGTATTGAAGGAGTGATAAAGAATAGCAAAATTTGATTTAAAATATTATTTAATGAATAGAGATAAAGTAAGAAAATAGAGTGTGACAAGTTCTTAGCGATGAGTAAAATTTTGAAATATAAAATTATTATAATTAAATTATAAGGATAACTATAAAAATCTTGTTGTGAATGGTCTTACAACCATCTTTATTCCCACTAACATTATATTTTCTATTAGTTTTTAGTAAATGACTGAACTGTTTTTACAGATTTGTTCATTTCACTAACTTATGTTAAAATCAAATACATTCTATGAATAAAAACTTAATTTGTTTAGCTAGCTATATATATTTTGCTTGTTTTACTAGTTATAGTAAGATACTATGGATGGGTTATATTATTCAGTTATTTTACTCACCCTCGAATATCATATACTAAAGTCATTGAATATAAAATTTTCAATTATTGATTATAGATTCATTTTATAATTTTTAACTGTCAAACCATCTGTTATGTCCAAAGAATCGGGCATTAGATATTTTATTAAAAATATATAAAAAGACAAAAGGTATGATAGTTACTTTAATCAAAAGAAGTAAGAATATAATATTGCACATTTGGTTTAATTATTTACTTTTTGTTATAAGATTGCGGGACTAATAATAATAATTATTATAATTATAAATATAAAGTAGTTGAGGGGATCATGTGTCCTTGTAACGTGATTCCCCTGTTAATAGGGCAACCAAGCACTTGAAAACGAAGCATAATACAAAGTTTCTTCATGACTTTTTTTTTTGTCTTTTAATGTAATTTAACAATATAATATTATTAACAAAAAGAAAAAGAAAGAAATTATCCATTGCATATTAGTCTACATCATTTTGATATTTTTCTTCAATTTAAAAAACCAGTTAATATGTTACTTTATCGCAACCATTAATATATATCCTGTAACCAATGAGACTACATGAAAACAGTTTTTAATAGAGAGGCAAATTATAGAAGGGTAAAAGAATTTGAACTTGATAGTTGTGCTTAAGATTTAAGAAACTAAGATGATGATGATGATAAGATATATGTTTGAAATTCAAAAACTAGTAGTTAAATAACGTGGTCAGCAACTAAAAGGTTAAAGATTCAAATATTACAGGATGTGGATATATGAAAAACGTAAGAATTGATGTTAAGGAAAATATTAGGTCAAACCCGTCTAATCTTATGAACCTTACCTCGAGTAACCAACATCAAAATAAAGAATAATAAACTAATTAAAGTAGATAAGTTTCTTTAGCTAAAGATTTTATTGGATTACTAAGACGTGAATTAATGAAACTGTGACCTTTGATTTATAATAATTTACTTCAAATTCGACTATTCATAAATCCTTATCAGGTTGTAGCTTTAAGTTAATAATTATGATTACTAAACAATTTGAAAGTTTCTACACCATATTATAGGACATTATAAGTTTGGTTACGAAGTCATAATCGTCTCGTATATCAAACTAAATTCATTACGTAAAGAAACTAATCATGATAATTATAGATGTGAACCGAACAATAATAGTAAATAAATAATTATTAGCAGGGTGTTGGACTTTAGAGAACGAATAGTAAGATCAATATATTAAAAAAAATCTAATTTAGAATTTGAAATTACTTGTTTTAGATTACGTATAGTCGATATAGAGCTATTTGTTACGTTGTTGGATCTTTGCAACATTAGGAGTCTGTAACACTCATTTAGGGTGGATGTTTTGTGTTACGTTTATTACTTTGCTAAATGTTATGTTGCTTATGAAATTTGATATAACACTTTTGTATGACTTAGCTTCCTTCAGTTGGGTGAACGGTTATGTTGTCGCATCATTTTGTAAACTTTTGAAAAAAAAAGTTATTGAATTATAATAATCTTAACTTTTATTTATTAATCAGGATTAATCTTAACTTATGAAATGTTTACGGTCACTTTTAACTTTAAGTTTATTTTCTCCAATAATCCTTTACTAAATGAGAGTTAACCCTCATTAGTTTTTTTATGAAATTGGCCAAACTTTGAGTCATTTTTCAACTCCGGCGCCGTCTAGCCTCTATTAGGTTCGTTTCCCATTGTATAGCCTTCATTGTCACTTCAAATTTATCTTTAAAGAGTCAAATAGTTCAAATCAGGAGGTGAAAATTGGTGGGTTTAGGGTGCGGGGGTTTGAGATTGACGGATCTAATGATAGATTTCAACTTTCTGCTTAGTGTTTTGGGCATAAAAGCAAGTCATGTTATCAAACTACTAACGTGTTAACGCTCAGTTGGTAATGGATCATTGGAGGAAAATAAACTTAAAGTTAGGAGTATCTGTAAACATTATATGAGTTGAGATTAATCCCCGGCTAATAAATGTAAGTTAGGATTATTAAAATTCATTAACCCTAAAAAGAATATTGTTTATGACTTTATGACATATTCTTGAAAAGATTATAAAATAGCTAATGTTCCATCTTTAATATTCATTCGACTTAGGATTTTTATACATGATGAACATATTCTAGGTGTGAGGTTGGATTATACGTTTAACTTATGGAGCCATAAAACCCTAAATTCATAGAGAGAGAGATATCAATAACCTCAACACCTACTTGCATTAGCCTTATATCTTTGTATTTACTTTAGTGGTTATGCGTTATTTAACAAGAAAGCTTAGAATTACAATTTTGACCTTTTTGTGACTTACATTATTAACTATTTAGTGTTCAAGTTATTATTTTTACCGTATTGAACAATTAGCATACCTATCTTTTCTTCGTTCACGACAGGTAATCAGGATCGATCATGCTACATGATGAGAGCTAATAGAGGCCAGAACCGATGAATTTAAACTATTTCTTTTTATGTTGTCAAGCTATGAACCTTTGAGTTAGTATTCACATTGATAAATGAATTCAACCATCATAAGCCAACCGTATATTTTTCTTTCGTAATTTAAGTATTTCTTTTAGACTTATTAGTACTTGTTCTTGTGTTGTCATTTTCTTGTGTAATAGTCATCCTCACCTTCAACTTCATGAATTCTCCTCCAATCCAAAACCACTCATTTCATTCATTACCCATTACCCATTACTTATTACTTATCAACATATTAAAGGGTATCTCAAATGCTAAAGTGGAAGTAACGTACGCATAACACCATTCCAACTTTCAACTTTGTTTGGTGCTTTACAAGCTAAAAGATTTGTTATATATTGGTCACAAGGTCAACCATACATGTTCTTTAAAAAGGGTTCATTCAATCATTTAGTGGAACATATATTTGTTAGATCACCCATTAACTTATTTAAAGAGTTTATTGAAAAGAAAAAGGCTCTTATCATAACCTTCCAATGAGGTCTTGGCTTAGTGACCGAGGGTGGTTCTTTTTCTTATGCACACTAAGAAGGATATAATGGATGTTGACATTCTAATTGTTTCCTTTTAGTTGTGGGTGTCGACTGCGTTTTATTAACAAGTTGAATAATTGAACCTGAACATTGCTTGTATATTTATTTTTGACAAACATAAATTCTAATCCGCACACACATAAAACTGAGTCATGTTGGTGTCGTATTTTGACTTTTAAGTAAACTCCGTTTGATGTTTATTTACGTATATGCTTAGTACCTATTTTAACACCAATGACTCAGACTCAAATGAACCATTGATATCTTATAACACATGACCTAGTGACCTAGTGATACCAACCCACAAAATTGAGATTATTATAAGCACAAGTTGATTAAGTGGAATTTAGAAGTAATATATTTTTTGTTCAGAAAAATTTTTTTTGAGGTCTTTCAACAGTTTATGTTCCTTATATCGTATTCCCGGCTAGAAACTTAGGTTTATATAATTAGCTATGAGACCTAGCTCGAGATTATGCTTATATACTTGGCTCAAGAATAGAGAAATCAAATGGAAATAATTAGAGAACGGGTAAGTAAAAATTCAAGAGAAATTTAAACTTACTTTTAAAGTAAAACATTGAGAGAGAAAAAAAAATATAAAAGTGGTTACACGACAGAGTGGTCAAGAAAGAAGGCGGAACATGATGGCACATAAGGAAATTGGAGATACAGGATGGAGCGAGAAGTTGATCATGAAAAACATCTGGAATTAAATAAACAACAAAGAAACGAGAGGAAGATATGATTCAGATGACGCACGAGAGCGGAAACCACTCCGTGTAAAACCTTATAAAGAAGGTGGCTTAAAAAGATAAGTAGTGTGTTAAAGCCACATATGAGAAAGAGTGTTATGATTAGTGACTCAATGGTTAATGCAAAGTAACCAGACAGACTTGTTTGTGAAGACATACATTGTCAAATTTTACTTTTTACTTTTACTTTTGTCTAACAACAATAATTTGACCGTTGGGGCATCTTGTATCTTTGTCACTTCCTACCTTCATGGCCACTAAGTGGTTCCCACCACCAGTAATTATATAATTACTCAAAATAAACATTTATATTAACAAAATTCACAATGCCATGATGCTGATGATGATCATCATGATCATGATGATGATGGTGGTGTAGTCAAAACGTTTGATTAAGTCCCCTATAGCTTTTAAGTTGACCAGGTCAATGTGTTGGATTGTGGATCACCATAACTCTTTATTACTTCAATGAAATCTTTGCTTCACTCGAAGTGGTTAGGAAGTACAAAATCGTTCATAGAATTTTTTAAATAATCAATGTGTGACTCTGTTTCAAAATATATGTGTTATATTAATCAGTTTTTCAGTCGGGATTACACCCCAACCCTTTAAGAAAAAAATCAATTACTGAAAAAACCTATAACTTAACTCTGAACATTTTGCTTATAACGAGAATTTAATCCATAACCTCACCATCTTTACATGTCATGAGTTCAAGATATTTTAATTGTTCATAGATATCTTAAAACGTTTATCTTAATTATAAAAATTATCAAAATCATTGGTACATTAAGTTTCATCGTCAGAATTAGTCATCAACGGGACCATAATCATAGTTGAACTCTTCGTTTTGTTTCTGTTTTTGTCTATTTTGATAACGTATTCTTTAATTAGGGCAAAATGATTAAATGAGGTAACTATTCAGGTTAGCACCAAGCTAAAACGAGCCATTTTTCAGTACAAGTTGAGAAAAGATAAACCGCGGTTCGTTTTAGTTGTAAACATATCTTTTATGTTTAGCTTCGAGATTGAATTTATAAACACCATGTGTTGATACAAAGTAATACTCTTTGTTTTAAACTAGAAGGGTGCCCCGACAATGCAGCATGACGATATTTTATATGCGACACGTGTTTTTAATTTTTGTTACTCTTGTAGCAATTTTACAAAAGTCTATTATGTTTTTTCTAAACTAAAATTTAAAACACCAAATAAATGGGTTTTGCATGACGGCTTGTAAATTTATGCATTAACTTATTGTACCTTACAAAATATTCATTGGTTCAGCAAAAAAAATTACACCAAAACGTTTAAAAAATACAAAGGTTACAATTGTAGTCTCAAAATGTTTTTAAACATGACAGATTAACAGATATAACTAAAATGTTAAAACAAATTACTTTTTTTTGGTTTATGGATAGATAATGTAAAATTTTATAATAAATTACAATAAGTGTAAGGTTATTATGTAATTAATTGTAAGAGGTAATCTGTAAATAATATTAAAAATACTATTTTAGTCTCGAAATTGGTTGTATCTTATACATTAAGTAAGTTAATTATTTTTAATTTTAGGGTATCTTAAAATATCACTCTCATATGATTTATATATAGTATAGATTTAATGTTAATAGAACTTTTTATTTTTGCTACCACAGAATTGTAACCAGACGATAGCCTACCATTGAAAATACTAAAACTTGAATGGTTTTACCGTTAGAAAACCGTGAGAATGGCTTTATTACGATACTATTCGAACTTAAATATTATTTATAACTTAGTCCCGTTCAAAATTGATTACAACTTCCTCATGAATTTTTTATTAAACTAAACTATAAATTTTTTTTGATTCATAGTAAAAAAGAGAAGTTTAAAGGATAATAGTGTAAAGGAAACAAATTGTAATCTAAAGTTAAATAATAAAACTATAACATAATTACTAGTGGGCTACTCTCTTCCTTCCGGAGGCCCAAGCCCATTTATTGGGTTATTTTGGTCGTTGTTATGGTGCAGCCCAGACCAATACATATTGGGCCATGAGTTCACAAGCATTAAAATTTTCAAATACCAAAAAACTCAAGTATTGGGCCACTCTTCGGTTCTTCTTCAGATCAACTTTATGGTTCTTCGGTTCTTCTTACAGAATCTCAAATCAAGCTGGGGCGAAATGAGCTCGAGCTTATATAGGAACTTATTTAATAAGCAAGCTCGAGAACAAACTTTACATATCGAGCTTGACTAGGTTCAACTCTGCTCCTTTTGATTTGGATATGCACTAATAACTTTTAGGGTACACACCCTAAGGCTTATTAATTACTATATACACACCCTAAGGCTTATTATTTACTGTATGTTTCGGTTCATGATCTAAAACTAGTTTAAAAACTGATCTGAACAGATAGCAAAACCGGTTTTGATGCAATCACTCTGCTTTCAAATTTGAGCCACTCGTTTAGACCGGTTTGGAATGCTTGCTGTTAAACCAACTTAACAGCTTGTGCGTTTAAACCTACAGAAAGAAAGCCGTTGATTTGGAAACATTATGAGTTGTGTGAAACGTCAAACGGTTCCTAATAAAGTTCAATGCAATGAATGCATAAGAAATGTAGAGATTTTTTAAGAAAGATGAAAATATGACTTAAAAAACCATTTATCTATGTTATGGTAATATTTGGTCTGACTTGAGACTAGCAACAATGTTGAATTATGACAACATTTGGCATTTTCAGCAAACTATTGTTAGGATAGAATGTCAAAGTTCATAATTCAAGAGGGTTTTTTTTTTCGACCACAACGAAAACTCGTGATTGTTAAAGCTCGTTCAAAAAACTCTTCAACTGTGCTATTACCAAGTAAGTCACACAGTCGTTAGACATAATTGCATCAATATGTGGAAAATTGCATAAAATGAAATTATTTTAGAATTTGAAAATTAGAAACTGGCATAAGTTTATGTTACGATGTTTGGACATCTACATGTAGTTTACGGGGTCCTTATATTTACGTTACCACTCATTGGATTAAATTCAACACTAGTCAAATGATGAAGCATACAGTTATGTTTAAATTGTTTTGGTAAGCACACCAAAGATGATTTATATACAATTTTAGATAAGAAATCAAAATTTACAAATTAAAAAGAAAGTGTTTCCTGTATCTTTTGATTTAATACCATCGTGGTTGGACAACTAAGAATATTATAAACCATTTTGTGACAACATTTTCTTCATAGTCGATATGTTGCAACATCATTGACTTGGTTGTTAAATGCAAACTTAAATATATTAATCAACGATATAAAATTTTTTAAGCAAATATTACGTGATATTTATAGTTATAGTAAGGCGCGTTATCATGTGAAAGTTTGTCAATGTGAATCCCTCTAGTTAGGTTTGAATAGGCACATACCTGGTAGATGAAATTCGACACGTAAAATGTTTGAAAACGTTTTACACCTTGCTGAGCATATAGGGTTACGTGATATCTAGAGTCGAACTGAGCACTTATCTAACGATTAACTTATATGCAGGGAGTTTTAATTAAAAAAAACTACTTAATTTTTAAGAGTATATTATCATATGAGTTGTTTAGTAGTTAACCAAATCTTCTTATATTCAACATTAAACAAGTTTTGAATTGATAAACAGAATGTTTTCCAAATGATAAAATCAAAGAAAGCGAAATTCATAAAACGTTTTTAAGGAAATGTCTCCCATTATTTCTAGTTCACCGCATCGTACCCAATCCCTAAATGTTGGAGTTAAAATTTCGCTTATTTCTTAGATTTGGGTTATTTAAAGAAGATATGAATTTGTAACAAATGAAATATTCTCTAATAAAGTAAAATGATTATTAATCACATGGTTATTTTTTAGCCTATGCATGTCATCTCCACCTAGGTTACATCTAAAATTGTTCACATGTCATCACCATAATAAACTTACAAATTTTGATAGAAATTTTGTTTTAAAAAAGAGTTTCCTTAATGAGACAGACTTAATCAAATTAACTTCTTTCTAAAAAACAAATATGAGACTTAATTTAGTTAAAATGCAATTTATTTTCTAGCTAGTAATTGTTTAAATTAAAATACTTTAAATGTATAAAAAGAGGTTTATGGATATTTATAAATAAAAATTATCTTTCTTTTTTATTTTTATGTTTTACATATAACAATTTCATTAATATGTTATGTATAACATATATATTAGATTATACATGTATAATATATTATATATTTTTTTTAATTTTAACCCGTGTAACACACGTGTATCCAACTTAGAGATCTAAAAATATTAAATTTTAACCATGTTTGAAATTTATCTTACGAAATATGGTTCAAGAAGTATACGTGACACAATGAGAAACGAGAGAACATCAGGATCTGGTTGTCACAGTGAAATCGAAACAATTCAACTATATAATAATTTAAAAAATAATGCTACTCAACGGGCTCAAATTGGCACTCAAGTATCGATCTCAAAAGATGTATGTACAGACAACTGTTTGTGATAAAAGAAATAAGAATAGAAATGTACGTTAACGAGAATTGGTGATTTTAATTCCCTCTCTTATTATTCATCATTATTGAATTACAAAGCATAATAAATGATCTAAGAACAAGAACCCTAGACCTAGTATCATAAACCGCTTGGAACGTAGTCCAAGGGTTTGATTGATCACAATTTAATGACAACTTTTACGGTGTACATTTTTTAAAACATCCAGATGGAATGATTCATTTATGAAGCATAGGAAGACGTTATCTCAAAACATTACAGTTACCAAATTGAATAAATTACATATTACATATTCCAACTTATTGACACCATTCCTCCCATTTGAGATCAATCACCTTTGTACGGCTTGTAATGCATAAGAACGACACAACCTTCACTGCCACAACTATTAAATTGATTGTTTGGTTGTTAATGACCTCATCCTTATGTTTCCAAATACTCCAAATTGTAGAAAAAATGATCACATATTGAATGTTTATCTTTTTTTTTTGGGACGACAAATAGGATATGCATAAATATAAGAAAGGAGGTTAGCAAGTAGCTAAAACCCCCCAACAGTACGATACAAATGAAACAACAACAATGCTACCATTAAAGATTCAAAAGCTAACCCGGACCCAAAGGAAAATTTAGGAGACCAGGGATAAACTTTCCTTTGTTTCTTGTCTCTAACCATAGTGAAGCCATAAACCACCGTTCTATTTGTAACATCTGCCCATTTTGGAAAATAAAAACCCAAACCCGAATCCGTTTGGGTCAATTTTGAAAAATCAAATACATTAGTTAGAAATTTAATTTATTTTAATCCTTCAAAAACAATAATAATACTATTTATTCAACTTCCATTTATTAAATCAATTCATGGTAATTTCATGATTTATAGAATAAAATTTTATAAATTCACGAAGTTTATTTGTCATTTTTGAGTTTTAATTATAAAACTAAAATAAAAGATTAAAATACAAAGATCATTATTTTTACAAATATGTAAGGTCTATAAAAGGTTATTAATATTTATAAGATTTTAAATACTCAATTAAAATAAATAAATATATTACAATTTCTTATTAGATTTATAAAGTCTACAAATTTGTTAAATTAAAATTAAAGTTTTAATAAATTTAAAGTTTAAATTGTAATTATTCTTTTATTTATTTAAATTATTTAATTTTATATTTATTTCAAATTCCAATCATAACCCCCTTTTAAAAGACTTATAACTCACCATTAACACCATTTATAACCTAGTCCTAACCTCAACTATAAAAGCAAGCCTTAGGCCTCATTTTTTATTTGCTCATTCTTTAAAAATATCACTCTCATATCTTTCTTTCATCCATTGGTTATGATCAATTTAAAAAATTTTATTTTACAAGAAATTTTAAGAATTCTTAATACTAAGGTAATATTTTATTGCTTTTGTATTATACATTTCAATCATCCTAACCTCTAATTGTTCTTATGACTTTATGTTCTTACTTTTATTCTTTCTTCTACTAAATCTATTTTAATTTTTTTCATTATCATTTGATCATTAACCTTCTAATGTTCACTAAATTTATAATAATCACTAACATTCTTAAATCAAGCTAACAACACATTAATGTAAACAAAGAATCCCGTTTGCATATGGACGGCTATGCCGCCGTATTCAGTTATCCACAAGATTATTTCCTTAAGTGATGGCTATGCCGAAGTCTAGGAATATTTTTATATAACTCAAATGAAATCTAATATATCATATATCAATATAATAAATTTACACTAACCCGTTTCATGCTTTAACGATTTTAAAAGTGCACATAAGTGCCTTACTACAATTCTAGCAGAATATAATCTAACTTCAACTGACCGTAGCTTGATCATAACAAACTAAATTTGAGTAAAATAAGACTCCAATCTTAAGTTCCTTGAATTACCTTTTCAACGACAGTTTATACGTCTTCAAACTCAATCAGACGACTCAACAATAGCCTTCACAAGATAAGTGCGCATTTCAGCATCTTCTGTCTTGTGCTGCTTGTTTGACCTATTTACGGATCTTTTCATAAAAATGTTTCCGAATGAAAGTTGTCTGGAAGACTTTAAACTAGTCAAATATAAATTTTATAATTTTATAAAACCGTTTGCTATTTTAAAAACCTGTTCAAACACGTACCAAACATTCTGTCCAGAATCTAAAATTGGTACAATAATCGTTTATCAATCTACATTTCGCTTATTGTTATTCCTAAGCGTCCTAACTTCTTGTAATGAATTCCAAACTCAAGTTATTTTTTTTATCATTTAGGACATCACCTTTGACTCTTGAACATCCAAGTTTTCTTATGTACACTACTACCATCATTATACCATGTGAGTTCTTTATGGCCTTTTTTACTTTATTTCACACCTTTTAGGGTGAAACATGTTAACCTTATAAACTTATACTTGTAAACATCTTGATACTTGTAAATGCACATGCAATTCATCTTTACTTTTTGTCATGGTTATTGGTATTGTTATGAGTGTTATATGAGATACATTATATGTTGACAATCATTAACTATTGCTAGTCTGGCGACGTCATAGATCTATGGGTCTGACAAGCCTACTTAGTTAATCCAAGTACACTTAGCTAATCGTTTAATCTTGTAATCTTGTAATCTATCAAGGTTTGATTGTAGCTATATGTATTCTATAAATTTGCATAGTTCATAACCATTGACAAGAATGCTACTTGTAAACCCTTTATATATATATTATATATATATATATATATATATATATATATATATATAATATATATATATATATATATATATATATATATATATATATGTGTGTGTATATATATGTATATCTATATGTATATGTATATATATATATGTCTATATATATATATATATATATATATCTATCTATCTATATCTCTATATATATATATATATATATATATATATATATATATATATATATATATATATGTGTGTGTGTGTGTGTGTGTGTGTGTATGTGTGTGTTTAACCTATGGAAACTCACCAAACTTTCAAAGTGACCCTCTATTTTTAACATGTTTCAGGATTGCTATTTGAGGATTTCTTCTTGCACACATAGAACTTGGACCTAGTTAAACTAAAGAATTTATTTTGTTGTTGAAATCTTGAATGTATTGTAATGATTTACTTGGTTATTATTGTTCAATGAAAAATAACATTTAATATTATTCCAACTTATTTAGTTCCATGTGCTATGAACAAGCGTTCACATTCGTCCGCCTCTATGATTCCGACATCGGTCGGGGTGTGACACCATTGATAAGTTCAACAACCAAGGATGGGCCTGATCGAAGATGACTTCATTCCTCAGCTGCTTCTATCTTTTAATTAGGTTATAGGATACTCTTAATATCATAAATCATATCCGTCATTTAACTTGATATGGTCGCCATTAACTTTTCCGGGGTCCATATTAACTACTTGGCTCAATGTTATATATGATAAAAACATCTTTAATTCTTAGCAATGATGTTGGGACCGCATCAGACCGGTCGGTCCAACTGGTCCGACCGAGGATCGGCTAGGTGGCTGATCACTTGCCGATAATTTAGTTTTTAACTAACTTAAAAGCTTGATTTTACTTCATAATTATGGTAGAATAAGTTTAAGTTGTTTGTGTTTTGATTCATAGGGTTTTGGAACTAAAGAAGGCTTATTTTGGATTAAAAGAACCAAAACACGCAACTACAAGTATTGAAAATGTAAATATCGATATTTACAAGAAAAAAACACAAATTTAGGTGTACCGATGTATAATACGCCGATTATGGGCATACACAATACGCCGGGCGGCGTATGGGAGGCGTATCTGTGGGCGTATTTGGACAAAATAACAGAAAGTTGGGCATATGGACACTGATTTGGGCGTATGATACGCCCATGCCAACGTATCATACGCCGGTCTCCAACAAACTTGCGAATTTTATGGATCTTTAAGCTTATTTAAGCTACATCAAACCCAAGTCGAAGAAAAATTTTTCCCAGCTGAAAATAGGTGATTTTAAGGAGATTTTAGGTGGTTTCAAGCTTTCTAACATCTTCCGTATCATCATTGATCATCCTTGGAAGAAAGATTGAAGATGATGCGTGGCTAGGTACTCTTGATTGCTTTCGAGAGTACATTTCTTGTAAAGTGAGACAGACTATATGTTTGATTAGGTTTTTGTATTGAACATTGATTATTAAGGGAAACATTATGTTTTGGTTGATTTAAACAATTTGCTTATAAATAAAGTTGTTTGCTTGATTATCAGTTTTCGGTTTTCTTGCATCGTGAGCTCATTAAGAAAAGTAGACAATTTGATATAGGTAAATTGGTAACATTGTGGATGAACGAATCTTAAAAGCTTGTCATTTGTTATCACTTAAATCAAAAGTTAAGATCTTTAAGTATTGTTTCATAAAAACCCTAATTTAGAAGTATCAATTGTTGATCTTGCAGAATTGAAATCCGGAAGTGATTGTTTTTTATTATTTAATCAAATTAGTGTTAATGTTTGTTGCTTTATACAATTGTGTTCATTAATTCATCTAAAGTTCCGGTTTTTAATTGAAAGTTTGTGTCTTTTCGTTAATCAAGTCATATTGTTAAACACTTTCCACATATTCCTTGTGAAGACAATCTCACTTACGCTTACGCAATAAAGTTAGCTAAGATCGATAGATTAACTTGTTTTTGATCGAGTCACGACAACCAGATCAGTGGCCGGTCCGTTTTGCTATGATTCGTTTTGGGCTGGTCGGACCGGGAAACCGGACCGGTTTGAACCGGATAGTGATATATATATATATATATATATATATATATATATATATATATATATATATATATATATATATATATTATATATATATATATAATATATATATATATTAGATTGATTTAATGGGTGAAAACAAGGTGTTGAACCATAAATTAGTGTGTTAGATATACAAATATAGTTAAGTTCTATAATAATAAAATACATATATAAATTACTTATATTTAATTACATATATAACTTATATAATATACTATATATATAATTATGATGTCATCCGGTTTATTAATCCGGTCCAACCGGTCTGACCATCAAACTAGTAAGGCGTCCGGTTTAACGTCTGATCCGGTTTTAAAAACGTTGATTTTTAGTACTAACTTTGTTATAAGAAACAACAAAGTTAGTTTGTCCTAACCAGATCTTTAATATTAATTAAGTTAATTAGCCACTGCATTTTTCTTCAACATTACTTCATCTGTGGCAAATAAGTTTTTTTATAGTACAAACTAAATTTCTAAGTAGAAACTTAAATCTTCAAGGTTTTCAACATTTGCGAAGTCTAAAAAGAAACTTAGTATTTCATTAGCAATTGCATCCCTAATATTAACCGAATCAGAGAACTTTTCAGCTAGGGGCGTATCTAGTTCTTTCGAGCGAAGTCGTCCGCACCTCATAATTTTTTTTCCTAATGATATGTATACAATTAAACACTTGCCGACCCCATGGAATTTTGACACCAAACCCCACAAAATTATGAGAGGAACATACTCAAAACAAATATAAACACCAACCCGCAAGAATTTTTAAAACCAACTCAATATTTAAAATGACCCCCGTAAAATAATTAATAAATACAAAACAATTAGTTTGGACGGTTAAATCCAATTTAATAATTTTTTTTGAATAACTCAAGTCTTAGTAAATTAAGCTCGTAGTTCAATTAGTTAATTATTAAACTATTGACTGCTAGATTCCTACATTAAATTCTTTGATTTATCAATTAAATATTTGTTTGTATAGTTGATTATTTGAATGTTACTATAAGTGTTAAATAAAGACGCATGCAAGTCGAGTTGAGCTTGAGATTGTCTAGTTTCCTATTGGAATCGTTTTGTCATAAGAGAATTTGAGCTCGAGCTCAGATTGTGTGGAACTTTATTTTTAAGACTCAAGCTTGGCTAGTGAGAAAATTTTTCAAACTCGAGGTTGACTTAGGTCTCATTATTTATTATTTCATTACTTTTATCATAGTTTTATATGTAATAACAAATATTTATATAAATATGTATATGGTGGATTAAATTAAAATTATATAAATACAAAGCTTGTTTAGACTTACGAGCCAGCTCAAGCTCTATGTGTGAAGCTTCAGCTAGAGCTCGTTTAATATATGAACCAAATATGAGCTTGATCTAGAGCTTGAGCTCATTTAAGCTCGACTCAAGCCAATTTTATGATGAGTTGATCTCGAGTAATTCACGTGACGACTTGACTTGTTTACATTCATAATTAAGTTCAAATTATAACATTAGTTTGAAAAATAAAACATATTGATAGATCAAATATTAGATTATTTGTTTTAATTTGGTTTTGTATATTTTTGTCAATCCGACTTGAAACGGACCGTAGAAACAAAGTTCTAATATTTGTGAGACAACCGACCCTTATAAATTACGACCCCCATGAAAAAGTTTATGGGTCTACCACCGCTTGTATAACGATTATTAGGGACATGAAAGATCTGTTAAATCCTAGGGCTCAATTCTAGATAGGCAGTGGAAACTACCTAGCTAGAGTACGGTAGGGTTGGAGGAAATTTACTTTGGAGTGATGAAAGGTGTAGATAAAAAAGAAAACCAACAACTAAAGCATTCTGCTAGACTGAAACTAAGGTTGAGAGATGAAAGCGAATGGCAATAAGTACGAACCTCGTGTTTTGCCATCATTGAGTTTGTAACCCTAAACAAAGTGTCGGTGATAAGTTGGTGGAAAGGGAGGATGAAGTCAAGTCAGACGACCCTTATGCCTTGAGCGACACACACGCTTCAATGGCAGAGAAAAAGGTTCACGATCACGTGACCGTGAGCTAACTCTAACAACTCGTCCTCAATTTAGATTGATGGTTCTAACTCGCAGGCATGAAGTTGGAATCGCTAGTAATTGTTGGTCAGCCATATGGGGGTGAATTTCGTTTCCAGCCTGGTAGAGCTAGCCATGCTCGAAGTAGCTAGTAAAGAGTTTTATATGTTATTGATGTATTTTATATCTACTTGAGTGATGCCATATATTTTTTGATGCTAACACCTATAAACAATCTTTTTGACATCGTAACTCTGCTACCCAAAAGAGAATCAAATTTTCTTTTAGTAATAGGCTATTTTTTCACAAAGGGGCAGTCAGATTCACTACAAAACTTATGACTTTTAACGATATACAAACTCGTTATTGATTCTTCGTCGGGAAATATGGCATGGGTAATGTATTTTTTACTAGACTAGCGACAGAAATAACCTAGTGATCATCATGGGAATGACTCCATAAATAAATAACCTTGTAGGTGGCCCTATAAATAAGTTGCCTAATAACATAAGACATTTGGATGGATTTATAAACACGTTACTTCTTCATTGAAACAAATCAGGTCAAATTTGATGTTATTTATTTTACGGTTGTGTAGTTAAAATAACAAAGGATCAATATATTAAGTTCACCACTTGAGAACAGGTTGAGAACCCATGACATGTGGTATAATTAAGGGCATAGAATAAAAAGTGAGTAGAAGCTATCGTTTATCGAGTGTAGAGGGTGTTATGGCGTTCTTGGAACTAAATTATCTTTGATACTAATCATAAGCCTAGAGGCACTGATTTTGATTTCATAGTTAATTATTCTTTTCGTTAGTATGGAAGTAGGAATAGTAGTTATAACACTAACACGGTACATGATTAAAAAAACTGACACTTTTCTTTTTGTGATGTTTGTTCTTTCTTACTAGCTCCTTGCTAGTTGTTTTTAAGAATAACTTGTTGTTTGAAGAAAAACCAGGCTAGCAACTATATATGTTAAATTAGTAGAAATCATATAGTTAAATATACGGGAATGATATCTCTTTCTAAAAATCCATCTTGAACCATTCAAGTTGAAAATAATCATCTTAAAGACTAATACACACCAAATCAAATCAAAAACCCCTATATCTACTTTATAAATTCAAAATATTTCGGTAACCCGACTTATTACAAGAAAAAAAGAACTTGGTGACCCGATGTGATAAAGAATTCTCTTAATTGATGGAAATATGAGAACTGAAAATATGACTGGCTGTAGACTACATTTTTCTAGTAGAAGACCAAGAATTGAATTTGTTATTTCTATCAAATCTTTTGGTGATTTCTAAGGTCATGCTCAACGTTACAAGCTACAAAAGGTCAATTAACCAAGAAGACATGTGTTTCTTTCTTTAGCAACTAATACCCATTTATATACACTAAAACCATTAACCCACAACGGATATTACACCAATATACCCCTTCTGAAAAGAAAGAAACTTCTACTTTTAAAAGTACCAACAAATTAAAACAAGTGTAACCCTACCAAAATTTCACAAATTGACACTTTCAATATTTTATAAGGTGTCAACTGTTAAACGTCAGCTCTAACAACGATAAATAAGAATAATCGCATGTTTTATATTTAATTAAAAAAACTATTATGTAACATTTTATATTATTAAGAGTTTCCAACTTCTGCGGTTCTCTATTATTTAATTTCGTGATATACAAATAAGAAAAATAAAACTCATCCAGGTACACGTGTATCAAGTTCCAGAAGTTGCTATATATACTTATTTAATTTAATTATATATGTTCACTTGTATTTCAAAATTCCCATTATTATTTGCATCACTATTATTATAATATATAGATAAAAGCTAAAAAGAATATAAATAAGTCATAACGCGTGAATATTTCAAGCATTTGTCACAAAAGAAAAATAAAAGATTTACACATATACCGTGTTTTGTTGTCCACTTTACGACGTTTCCTTATTCGTGTTTTTTGTACTTTGTTCTTAAGTTATCCGCCGACCATATAACATGATACTCCTCTATATATACACACACAAAACACCATCATAAACTCCATCATTCACCATACAAAAACATACTTCAACCTTGCTATCTCCGATCTTCAATCAATCAATCAATTATGAATCGCTTCGATCAAAACGAGATTCCTGGTGAGTTTTCGGAGTAATTAAGGTCAATTATTGGTTTTGTTTATGTTTAAGGGATGTTGATTGATAGTTTGAATGATGATTGTGCAGTTGCGTATCCTCCTGCATCACAAGGGGTGTCGTACGTGTCGGCACCGCCTCCGGTCGGATATCCGACCAAGGACGGCACCGTGAAGCCGGAGAATCAGGCTCCGGTTGAAACTCGGAGCAGGGGCGATGGCTTCTGGAAAGGATGGTAATTAACTATTTATATACAGCGTTTTTAGTCAGGGTTATCATAAAATTCTCTTCTTCACTGATTACGATAAAGGTTCAAGACAAGTTTTTCTTTATAAAACTCGATTTTTATATGTATAAATATTAACAAATTTTGGTGACCGATAAGTGGACCCTTTTGACCCTGCACGGGATCTATTTGGGCTTATACCTCAAAAAAATATTATTTAGGGTTTGATCAGTGTTTTCCCACTAAACCAAGGTATTTTAATGAAGAACATGAGTTTGACAAAATTATGTTCGTTTTGTAGTCGGTAGATAAGATAACTTATTATGACTCTTATTAAAAAGTTCTGGTTTTATCGTTGAGTTTAATTTTATGTTTTGAAAAGTGATGATTTGATATGAACAAATGTATTATGTTTGTGTTGTTTTCAGTTGTGCTGCACTTTGTTGCTGTTGCGTGTTGGATGCATGCTTCTAGAGCAAGTAAAGATGAACATCATGGTTACGTGTTGATGATGCTGGTTGCTGCTGATTAGTTTTGATCTTTTATTATTTGTTTGTTGATAATTTTATTTAATAATAATATATATGTAGTGAGTAGAAGATGACGTGTGTATTGTTACTTTTTCTTTTTTCTTTTTCCTGTTATGTATATGGATTTATCTTTTATTTGGAATCGTATTCTTTTCCATCATTTCCAACTAGAAAAGAAAAAGTTTATACTTCTTTTGGTTAAAATTGAATTAACGAATCTGATTCTTTTTATAGGACGGTTATAGATAAGATACGTAACGTTAAATTTTGGAATTTTAAATTTTAATAGAATTGAAGTTAAAAATATAGATAACAAGTGATGCAACTTTAACTTGATAATTAGTAATATTTAAATTATATCAAGACAATTTCAATATTTATCCCTCCAGTTCTCTAAACTAGCGCTAACGTAACAAGGTAAACACATGATAACCAGAGCCGGTCCCAAAAATTTTCAAGAGAGCTTGGGCCTGGGCGAGATAAAAAATTGGGACCATGTAATACAATGTGTAAAAAAATACAAATCGAATAACTTGTATATAAAAAATCTATAATACAATCATAATTATTATAATAATAAACAAAACCAAAGTATTTTATTAAAATAATCTAATTTATTTAGTTAAGCGAATCAGGAAGTTCTCGATTGGGTAAATGATATTGGCTAACCTATTTAAAATGTTAATAAACTCTAAGGTAACAATTAATAGGTTAAAATAATTAAAATGTTATTGAGTCTTTTTAATGGGTTCATTAATTGTTTATAGTTTATATATATATATATATATATATATATATATATATATATATATATATATATATATATATATATATATATATATATATATATACATATATACACATATATACATATATATATATACATGTATATATATATATACATGTATATATATATATATACATGTATATATATATATATATACATGTATACATATATATATACATGTATATATATATATATATATATCTATATATCTATATATATATATCTCTATACATGTATATATATATATGTCTATATATATATGTATATATGTATCTATATATATATATATATATATATATATCTCTATCTATCTATATCTATATATATTTAAACATAAAAAATAATGATATTCATTGATCTTGATAGGTTTTCGCAAGTTCTCGCAATAAAAGAGGGTTCTCGCTTGAACCTTTTACTATATATATATATATATATATATATATATATATATATAGGGTTAGGATCTTTTCAGGACTACTAAAGATCGTGAGAACTGCGAGAACCAATCTTAGCCATTGATTAATATAATTATTATTATTTATTTATTGTCCAATAAAGGGTATTATTGTAAATTTAAAATCATTTCATTTATACCTCACTTATTTACCTTTTTTTATTTTACAAATTTTAATTTCTATTTTTAAGTAGAAATATCTATGAAATAAATACAACCTCCTGATCATTCCATACTAAAAAATCAAAATCAAAACCTATTCAAATCGAAATCATGTTCAATCGATTGAAGCCTTTGATATCTGTATAGTATACAATGTATTGTATCTCGAAATCTTGAAACCCTAATTCATGTCAATGAAGATAATGATGACGTGATGAGGCACGAAGAAGAAGATGAGAAAAGATGAAGGTGAGTCGAAGATGAAGATGAGCCGAAGATGAAGATGATATTACGATGAAGATGATATTGTTGATGCAGATGACGATAACAACAGATGGGGTTTTGGGCTTTAATGATTTTGAAGACAAGAACGACGATGAAGATGATGTTATTGATGAAGTATTCTACTTTTGATAATTTTATTTAGGTTTGTTTTTGATGTATAGTTTTAATATTGATTATGCAAAAACCTTTGAAACTTTTGAAAACTATAAAGTAGTATCGCTTACATATATGTATACAAACTTACGTATATGTAAACCTGTGTTTAAACTTGATCAGATATGCGTAAAGCTATATGTAAACTTGGTTACATATACGTAAACATACGATTAAATTTGTCCAGATATACATAAATGGAATGTTCAGTCTTTTGATTATGCATTTATAAATCACAGTTTTATGATTGGTTATTGTTTTTAGTTTGAATTTGTAAATTTGATTACATATATGTAAACTTGATACACTAACTTACATATATTTAACTTGCATACTACTAAAAAATATCTTTCAGTATACACTAACTTACATCTATGTAAATTACTTAAGTTTGTACAATATTACGTAACTAAAGTATATGTAACTCGTTATCATATATGTAAGTTGATCTACATTTTTAGTTAATTTATTACATACATAAACTTTCAAGCTTCTCTTTATTTGTTAAGCTTCCAAGCTAGTGTTTTTCAATCATATTTTTTTAAGAATTATAGTTCTAAATCAGTTATCTAATCATTAAAATATGTACAATAATCATAAACAATTGTTTCTATAGCTGACCTTGTGTTGTTTTAGCATATGTTTTCTGTAGATTTTTATAAATTAGGTGCTACATTAAGTGTTTTTTTACTACAGTTTACCACTTTTATGCTATTAGATTGGGTGTTATTTTACATATAGGTAATTTATATAAATTATACAATTTTATGATCCGTCTGAGGAATAATCTAATGAATCTTTTGAATCACACAATTTGATTATCAAATGCATATAAATTTTAAGAATAAAGGTGAAAGAATGAGTAAAATATGGAATCTTCCATATCTTTAGAGGGTTTCCAAAAAATTAAATGGTTTTAATTTACTAACATACCCTTTATGCTTTAATTACACAGATTAATTGATATATTAATTTAAGTTATTACCCTTTTAATCTCAACCATTGATTACTATAATCAATGGTTTATAAGAGTTCTGCAAGTTCTCATTTTAATAGAATTCTTGAAAAGAACCTAACCCTATATATATATATATATATATATATATATATATATATATATATATATATATATAGGTATATATATATATATATGTATATATATGTATGTATATATTAAATTCTGGGCCCTTGAGAAGATCGGGCCCTGGACAATCGCCCCCCCCCCCTCCCTCCCTCAGACCCAGCCTTGATGATAACTTATCATCTCATTTTTTTGCAACAAACATGAATGTGTACTTTTAGAAACATATTACACGATATGACATGTCTAGAGTCATGATAAATATCACATACTTGGTGAAATAAAAGTTATCATAATCATAAATACATAAAAATCTAATTTTAATATATTTCTTTAACATAATAATCAATAAAAGTATTCAATAATACACAGATTGATGCACATCAAACCCACAAAACATAATAGTAACGTATGCATACATATTATCCTTTAAAGTTTTAATCTGCTAGTCCTTTTTCCCAAGTAGTTTTATAAATCACTCATGAACCTCAACCCTCAAGGTTGATTTTGCTTAGAGTTGGAGAATCGTCGATTTTACTCACAGTTGAAGAATTTTGGACTGTTTTGTGAATCCTGGTTAGTGGATTAAGATTTGATAAAGGATTAAAGACGACGAAGACTAGGGTTTAGGTTCTGTAAAGCTTTAAACGAGTACATGGACAAGAATTATTAATTGTGGTTCGCGGACTATCGTTTGCTAAAGACGAAAATTGAAAATCAAATGTGTCGACTATGGTTGAGGTTACTAAAGCATGTGTGAAGTATAAAACCCAATACAAGTGTACTTCCGAAGGTTAAGTCTTCTTCTTCCGAAGCTTAACATATTCTTTTGAAGCTAAGTTGATATCTTTCGAAGGTTATGTTTGCTTCGGAAGGGTATTGTTGTGTACTTTGGATTTCTTCCGAATTATACATATGTTTAGTAGGAAATCTTCCGAAGGGTTATTTCCGTTCGGAAGATATAGTGTAGGGTCCTTTATGTAAATTCTCAATTTAAGTTGAGAGTTAGTTAGAGTTAGTTAGATACTATAAATAAGGACCTATTGTAATCGGTGAGGGGATCCGAAATCATTCAATCACTAATAATCATCTGAAGTTTTTTGTTCACGTTTATTCTTTCTAAGATTATCTTTGCATTGATCGTTATTCCGCGTTCATATTCTCAATCGATTTTACAACAATTGGTATCAGAGCCTGGTTAGTGGCTCAATTGAGAATCAAGATTCAATTAAAGATCGATCGGCGGCAACGATGGTGTCAACAAAGTTCGAAGTTGAGAAATTCGACGGAAAGAACGACTTTGGGTTATGGCCGTTGAAGATGAGGGCGTTGCTCGTTCACCAACGAGTGGTAGATGCCTTGGCCGGAGAATCCAAGTTGCCAGATACGTTGTCGGACAAGGAGAAGAAGGAGATGCTAGAACAGGCACACAGTTCAATCATCTTGAACTTGGGGGATCGAGTACTCAGAGAGGTCTCGAAGGAGAAGTCTGCTGCAGGGGTCTGGTCAAAATTGGAAAGTCTGTACATGACGAAGTCTCTTGCGAACAGATTGTATCTCAAGAAACGATTGTACACATTCCAAATGGCTCCTGGGAAGTCAATTGAAGATCATACTAATGAATTCAACAAATTGGTGTTAGATCTTGAGAACATCGAAGTTGTGTTGGAGGATGAAGACCGAGCAATCATATTCTTGATATCTCTGCCATCATCTTATGAGCACTTTATGGATACTTTGATGTATGGTAGGGATACACTTACCATGGAAGAAGTGCTGGCAGCTCTCAATTCAAAGGAGTTGAAGAAGAGAACTGATTACAAAGAAGATGGTGGAGAGGGCTTGGTAGTCAGGGGAAGATCTGATCAAAGAAACTTCAAGCAGAGAAGTGTCACAAAGTCCAGGTCCAAGTACAAGAGGAGGTGTTATGTGTGTGGATCAGAAAAGCATTTCAAGAAAGATTGTCCTGACTTGAAAAGAAAGAAGGGTGAATCAAGTGGATCAAAGACTCATTCCGGACACAATGCACATGATGATTCTTCTGATGGATATGAAAGTGCAGATGTGTTAGCTGTTACAAGCAGTGGTAAGGAGGGTGAGTGGATTATGGATTTAGGGTGCTCATATCATATGACACCTGTGAAGGAGTTCTTTAAAGAACTGAAGATTGAAGATCTTGGATCAGTGAAGCTAGGGGATGATAGACCTTGCAAGATTGTGGGTCATGGAACCGTGACTCTGAAATTGAAGAATGGTATGGAAGTGGATCTTCATGATGTAAGGTATATTCCTAGTCTTAAAAGAAGCTTGTTGTCTTTAGGGCTATTGGAGAGTTCTGGTTACCATGTTAGTCTTAGAGATGGTAAGGCTAAGGTGATGAAAGGATCAATGATAGTATTGTCTGGGAGTAGAAGGGAAAATAATATCTACTTGTTAGATAGTGCTGGTGTAGTAGAATCTCAGGTAGCATCTGCTTCAGGTGATAGTAGTTCTAAGGCTATGTTGTGGCATAGGAGGCTTGGTCACATCAGTCATCAGGGACTGGTGAAGTTGCATAAGCAGCAACTAATGACTGAGTTGAGCAGTTGTGTTTTTGGTTTTTGTGAAACTTGTATTCTTGGTAAACACAAGAGAGTAAAGTTTTCACAGGCCAGGCATATCACAGGTGGGATATTAGACTACATTCATTTTGATTTATAGGGTCCTGCTAAGGTTGATTCTTTGGTTGGTGCTAGATACTTTATGACCTTGATTGATGATTTCTCTAGGAGAGTTTGGGTTGTTGTACTGAAGAATAAGAGTGATGCTTTCAGTAAATTCAAGGAATGGAAAGTCCTTGTGGAAACTCAGACTGAGAGGAAAGTCAAGAAGTTAAGAACAGATAAAGGGTTGGAGTATTGCAGTCATGAGTTTAATCAGTTTTGTAAAACTCATGGTATTGCAAGACATAGAACTGTGCCAGGGACTCCTCAGCAGAATGGGTTGGCTGAGAGGATGAATAGAACTTTACTTGAAAAGGTAAGGTGTATGTTGGCTAGTTCTGGTTTACCCAAGATGTTCTGGGTTGAAGCTGTTTCCACTGCAGCATATTTGGTCAATAGGTCTCCATCAGCAGCTTTAGACATGAAGACACCTATGGAGACATGGTCAGGAAGAAAGGGTGACTATGGGGGACTTAAGGTGTTTGGATCTTTGGCTTATGCTCATGTTAGCCAAGGGAAGTTGGAGCCTAGGGCTTGTAAATGTGTCTTTCTAGGATACCGTGAGGGTGTTAAAGGGTATAGATTATGGAGGCTAGAAGGGGACAGGCCTAAGGTGATAGTGAGCAGGGATGTTGTTTTCAAGAGAATGTTATGTACAAAGACATTCTAGAAAAAAGGAAGTCAAAGGTTGAAGATCAGAGTGGGGTTCAGATTGAGGTGGAGCAGCAGGGTGTGAGTGATCAAGGTATGGATCAAGGTATCTCTGGTAGCCAAGGGGATGGTTTGGAAGATTACCAGTTGGCTAGGGATAGACAGAGGAGACAAGTGGTGCCTCCACTCAGGTATAGAGAGGGGATGGATTTGTCTGCATTGGCCTTTGTTTCTGCGGAAGAAGAAAGCATCTATGAACCGTTGTCATACTCTGAGGCAATTTCTGTGAAAGAAAGTGATAAATGGTGTAAGGCCATGGAGGAAGAGATGGAATCTCTGTATAAAAATGGCACATGGGAGCTGGTTGATAAACCTGAGGGACACAAGCCTGTTTCATGTAAATGGCTATTCAAACTGAAAGATGGGATTTCTGAGCATGAACCTCCTAGGTACAAGGCTAGACTAGTAGCTAAGGGGTTTACACAGAAGCCAGGTGTGGATTATAATGAAATATTCTCACCTGTGGTGAAACATTCATCTATCAGGGTTATGCTGTCATTAACTGATTCTATGGATATGGAGCTACATCAGCTGGATGTAAAGACTGCATTTTTGCATGGGAAGCTGGATGAGACTATCTATATGAAGCAGCCAGAGGGGTTTGAGGTAAAGGGGCAGAAAGAGAAGGTATGTCTCTTGAAGAAGTCTTTGTATGGGCTGAAGCAATCCCCTAGACAGTGGTATAAAAGATTTGATGAACACATGGTAACTAATGGGTTTAACCAGAGCAGCTATGATAGTAAGAATACAGTGAGAACAAATTTGTGTATTTGTTGCTGTATGTTGATGACATGTTGGTGGCTTGCTCAGACTTGGTGGAAGTTGAAGCTACTAAGAGAATGTTGATGTCAGAGTTTGAGATGAAAGATCTAGGTGAAGCAAAGAAGATATTGGGCATGGAGATTACAAGGGACAGAGAGCACAGGATGTTGAGGCTGTCTCAAAAGTCTTACTTGCAGAAAGTGCTAAGTAATTATAGGATGGGTGATGTGAAGCCAGTGACTATTCCTATAGGTGCTCATATTAAACTGTCAAGTTCTGATTGTCCTAAGTCAGATGAAGAAGTTGAATATATGGAGAAAGTACCTTATGCCAATGTTGTTGGGAGCTTGATGTACTTGATGGTTTGTACAAGGCCGAATATTGGTTATGCTGTGAGTTTAGTCAGCAGGTACTTGTCAAATCCGGGGAAAGCTCATTGGGTTGCTGTTAAATGGATCTTGAGATATCTCAGGGGTACTAAGCACTATGGTTTAGTGTTTGGGCATCATGAACATGAGAAGGTTGACAGGATTGTTGGTTATGTGGATTCAGATTTTGCCAAAGACCTGGATAGAGGTAGATCTATTACAGGGTATGCATTTCAAGTGCTGGGTAACTTGGTGAGTTGGAAAGCTCAGTTGCAACATGTGGTGGCATTATCTACAACAGAGGCTGAGTATATAGCTTTGACTGAGGGAGTCAAGGAAGCTATGTGGCTGCATGGTTTTGTTTCTGAGTTGGGAATCAAAGTGGCAGGCTCAGTGGTATTCTGTGATAACCAGGGTGCAGTTCAGTTGTCAAAGAACAACATGTTTCATGAGAGAACAAAGTACATTAATGTGAAGTTACACTTCATAAGGGATGTGGTGAATGCTGGGCAGGTGAAAGTGGAAGGTGTGTCTACTTTGAAGAATCCAGCGGATGTGTTTACAAAGTCTCTACCTTGTGGAAAGTTCAAGTTTTGCTTGGATGCATTGGGAGTTGGTTAAAATCTTGTATTGGATTTTAAGGTGGAGATTGTGAAGTATAAAACCCAATACAAGTGAACTTCCAAAGGTTAAGTCTTCTTCTTTCGAAGCTTAACATATTCTTCCGAAGGTTATGTTTGCTTCGAAAGGGTATTGTTGTGTACTTTGGATTTCTTCCGAAGTATACATATGTTTAGTAGGAAATCTTCCGAAGGGTTATTTCCGTTCGGAAGATATAGTGTAGAGTCCTTTATGTAAATTCTCAATTTAAGTTGAGAGTTAGTTAGAGTTAGTTAGATACTATAAATAAGGACCTATTGTAATCGGTGAGGGGATTCGAAATCATTCAATCACTAATAATCATCTGAAGTTTCTTGTTCACGTTTATTCTTTCTAAGATCATCTTTGCATTGATCGTTATTCCGCGTTCATATTCTCAATCGATTTTACAACAACATGTATTTTATTTTTCTATACAGATTATATATATGTATGTATGTATGTATATATATACAAGTTTAAACAAGTCTTTAACAGGTTAACGACTATTTAATATGTTTAGACACGAATTTAATTGTGTCTTAAACGTATCGGTTAAGACTTAACGTGTTAAGCTCAAATTAAACCAAACTTGTGTAACTTCGTGTCATGTTAACATGTTTGTATCAAAACTAGTTTTGGCTACTATACTCTAAACTTACAAAGTTTGCATATTTATTTAAATTATTTTTAAAGAGACTTCCATGTTATGCATTAAAAGCTTCATAATTAAAAAATATGTAATTTTATATGTTTAAAATATAACATATGTTAGTATGTTATTGAATCACGTTCATGATTCATGCCTTTTATGTTTAAAAATGAATCACATAAAAAAAAGGAAGAAATATTTGATTTCAAAATCGAGATCAAAAGTTATACTACTTTTTTAGTTGGTCCTCTTTCTAATACTTTCTTTTTTATCTCCTTGGTTCATGTAATCATCTGATAATTTTTAAACATGAATCAACTTTCATGGCTAGTTCAAACAAGTTGTCATGATTTTTCAACAATATTCATATATAAAAAAAAGCATAGATTATGGGTGTTGTTCCCTATGGATCATAAACACTAATGGTCTATATGAAAAATATATTGGTGTTATCATTTTAGAAATAGATGATGGCAACATAGCCACTAAAGATGAACAAAAATGAGCTTGGACCGTCATGGTATAATGGGACCGATGTCATTTAATGTTCCTTGTGGGTTAAAGACTCAAAGGAGTCATCATTCTTCTCTCTTATCTACAAACTCAATTCTTATCTTTAATTGAACTAAAACCGATACATTCAGTTAGATTCTATATATAAAACATGTGTAAGTCTCGGCTTAGGGAAAATTGAAACAGAATATAAGATGATAAATATCATACGCATAATTTGATCAACTCTTTATAAACTACAATTAGTACAATTTTAAAGAAGCGAATTCACAATAAACCCTAATTAATTGATATTCTTTATGCTACAAAAACAGTTTCTTTTTCAATCAATATTGAAATAGATTTATATAATTCATATTAAATACATTATTATCATATTCAATTCACTTTTTCTAATCGTAATTTGAATTCGATTTGGTCTTGTTGAAATCATGAATAAACCTATTTTAATGGTATATTTGAAATGTAAGTAACTACCCTCATAAAGCTTTGGATATGATTTTGGGTCCCATATCCACTTTAATGTAACCAAACACGAAAGTCTAAACCAAATCAAGGTTAGGTCCAACCAATCCACGATGGAATATGATTTGGATGAAGTTGCATCTCATACCAATTAAGATTCCGTCTCCACCATCATTTAATATTTTTTCAAGATAAATTGTATTTTAATAATTTAAACTACTTTTTATTGTTCGATAATAATTCATACTATTAATTTGGCAAACAACATTCTCAACTTTCATTTGTGTTACCAATAACAGTCACAGTGACATAATTTTTAAATTTTTAAGTTTGATTCGTTTTTATTTTAGGCTCTATTTAACTTGTATTTTTCTTCATTTTGTTTATAATTATTATTGCGACTAGAATCGAGTTCAAATCAAACGTGAAAAAGTTGAAAAATATATCATTGGGATTGTTGTTGGTATCAAAAGTGAAAGTTGGGAGTGATGCCGACCAAATTAATAGTATGGATTATTATCCACCAACAGTTAATAGTTTGGATTATTAAAATCCAATTTGCCTTTTTAAGACGTATTTTTAAATCTATACGTTTTGTTGATAATAACACTTGAAACCCTAATAACCAAAAAATTTCGTCCCAACCATCATTTAATATTTTGTTCATAGAAGAAGAAACATATTGCATATAAATTTTGATACTGCTTGGGCATATGCCTGCTTGTTGCATCATCTATGATTATGTGTAAAAGTTTATAGAAAAAACTAATCATAGATGATTATGTGTAAAATCATTCCACCTAGAGAGGAAAATTGAACTCCCACAATCAATGGAATTTAAGGTAAAACATTCTCTTGGTTTTACATTTCATTACCCACTCAAACATAATTTTACTTGAAAATTATACTAGTTTTTTAATTCCATTCCATTCCATTCCATTCTATTCCTTCCAACCAAACGCTCCCCTAAATATTGTTAGCGGGATAATGTACATAAAGCTCACTTTAGCATCGTACATTGAAATTAAATCACTTATGTACATATCTGGTTTCATACATCCCGGTTCTTTTTAAACAAAAAAACATGATTTTTTTACGTAAAAACAAACAATTCTAATACATAAACCTGTAAATGCTCGCAAACGCACACACTCACTAACCAACCACGTAAGAAAAAAGAAAAAAAAAAATCAAAACTACCATTCAAATGCGTTCGTCGGCATCTGTGGCACAAAAGTATGCTTTGAATCCACATACAAGTATACAAAATCATTGTCACGAGGGTGTTATAGTATTTTTTCTCAAGGACGTTCATATAAAGGTTAGGGCATCAAATATAAACACGTACCTAGTTTTATTTACAATCATGTCACTTGTTTGACCTGAAATGTATTAATTTAGAAGACTTTAATACAAGATATTGAGTAGCTGGATGTTTTTATCCCCCAAAACCAATCGATTTCAAGAAGACATTTCTGGAACATAAAATTCAAAGATATTTAATCGGACCTTTCAAAACAATTTAGAAAATAGACTTATACCCAATCAACGGTAGCAAAGAATATCAACAAAATTTTCTATGCATATTGTGTAAGTTGTTATTAATTTTTAAAAAAGGCGCCGGTAGGTTTGAGCAACATAAAAAAAATCAAACTAACCAGAAAAATTGAAAGCGTTTGAATATATTGCATCCTGGACGACTGGAGCTTCCAATGTCCAGACAAGGCATACATCTTTCTTTTTAAAAATAAAGTTGATCTTTCGTACTTTTCGAGAACAGATGATAGAGATAGCATCTGCAAGATACGAGTAATACAGGACAAATTAATCTTAAAACTATATGATGGTTCTTGTGATATAGGAGCCAACACGATACCTATGAAATTTTAGAAGATGGTAACGGCTTTAACCTAGAATTCTTTTTCTTTATCTTCATTGATCCTGTCTTTGTATATCATCGGCTAAGGATCTGTTAAGAATTTATTATTAAGACATACTATTAAAAAATAATAATTATACTCAAATTTTATGACGATAAAAAGAACAAATGTTTGGTGACACGATAAGAAGTTGGTGTAAACAAAGGTCTTGAGAATAGTACTTTATTTTTTGCTTATTTACTTACGGTACCAACTTGCTTACGGATGAGTTGATTTAAGTAACTTTTTATTAAATAGATAAAAATAAAGTAAAATGAAAATAGCTTAAAGGGTCAAAGGTGCAAAAGTTTCTTAAGGTAAAAATTCTATCAATTAATTAATGAATTTTGTAATGGTATTCGACACATCGTTACTTGTAAGAAACAAGAAATCCAAATTATATGGACAAAAAAGTATGTTGACCATGCCAAATGGCCCAAATCACTACTCAAACTTACTCATTTGATGCGTTATACAGTTCATACATATCAAACATTTGTAGTTAGTTATCAAAACACATCGTAGGGACAAGAAATATAATATGTTTCTTGGTTTCTTAGCAGTGCAACAGTCGTTGCTTCCTTTGTTCTCGATTTCTGCATCATTGCCAAATCAAGCCAACTAGGCAGTTGGTTTCCAATTTTGTGTCGACACTCTCGGAACATGCTCGTGAGCCTCAAAACCACTGGATACGACTAGCACAAAAAAACCGGTTTACAAATGAAACATGTTTTTAACCGGACTTTAAACTGGTTTGGTGTAAAACGATCTGAATCCAAACCCTCCTGCGTTTACATAAATTTTTTTTTCTCGACATACATAATTACATATCCTTTATACTTAGGGTTGTTTGGCAATTTTTAAATGATTAAGTGTTGAACCGATTAGATGTCTGAACCATTAAGTGCTAGTATATCGCTTAACTATTCAAAAGTAAATGTCTGACCAATTCAGATAAAAGGTTTTAACCATTCAGCATTACTATAATGCTTAATCATTCAGAGGCAAATGTCTGAACCATTCAGATATTTGCTCATGAAACAAACAATTTGAACCAGTGAATGCTGAACTATTCAGACATCTAAAACATTAAGAAGCTGAAACAAACATCCCCTTAGTTTGATCAAACTTTTCACCGCGACGCACAAGTTAGTTCATTTATTATTGTGATAAAGTGGAAAACACGTTTTTAAATCAAACCAATCTTTGTCCATTAAAAACTGTTTGGACCCAGAAATCAATTTATGCGCCACTAAATAGGGTCCCCTTTATTGCAGCCAGCCTTTTGCTTGCTTATTGGGCCTAAATATAATAAATTGGACCTACATGGGCTTCAATACGTGGGCTGAAACATTAACTTCAAAAGTCAAAACCAATTTAGTTATTTAAATTCTAGGTAGAATGGCAGATGAGTATTGAGTACATCCACTTTTAATTCTTTTCGAATATTTCATTGAGTTAACGACATTTACAAGTTGAGCTTTTCATTGTATTAGTTCTCTTTTTAGTATAAACTAGTATTAAGACTTTGCATTGCAGCTAGTATTTTTTTCATATATTAAGTTGAATTGAAAAGTTTTTAATCGATGGGAGACCTCGTATATTTAAATATATAGAATGTGTATTATACTAAGATAAACCTTCAAAGACATTTTTATTGATGTATGAGTTAGTATTTCTATTATGACCAATTTAGTGAATTAAGGATGAGGGAGTGTTGTGAATTTAATGTCATCAAGCCGGTTTTGGTTAATTGGTTTCTTACTTGTAAGAACAAAAAATATCGCAATAAACATTGATACAAGTTATGAGGTACGTGGTCATGCTTGTTAAAGACTAATGTGATTTCTAGTACATACGAACGTTAGAATTCTAAGTGCGAAGCCACTTAAACCATAGAGGTTCAAAGGGTGCCAAACAATCATATGTGAATTTGTTTCGCATTTGCATAATTAAAGAGTAAGTGGCATGAAAATGGTTTGGGGAAGTTGTTTATTAGTTGTAACTAAAATTAGTAGCAACTCATAAGGGCAATTATTGGTAAAATGGTTATTATAAGTAACTTATAGCATTCACAGTAGGTTTTTTATATTTATGTGAGTATGTTCCTCATAATTTAAAAAATGATTATAAATAGCTGTGAGTGAATATTATAGAAAAATTAATATTTATCTGTATATCTGAGAAATAGTGTTCAACCTCTATAATTTTTTTTTTATATTTTTGTAAGTACTTGTGAGTGGATAAGAGAGAAGAAAATAATGATAAAAGTATTAAAAATATTATTAAATTAAGAACAAGAGAGAGAAAAGTAGTAATTTTCAATGTAATTTTTTTTTTATTTTGAACGACAAATGTGCGACCCTGCTTCGGATGATGGGTGTTATCTTAATCAGGTCCACCTATCCAATTCCTAGCCGGGACCGTACCCCCAACCCCCTCAGGAGTAAACTTATTGTTGAGAAAACCTACTGGCTCAACTCTAAGTATTTTACTAAGAGTGAGATTTAAACCCTTAACATCTCAATATTTACATGTGATGTGTATCTAACCTTAAACAATTGGACTAAAGATTATTAGTTATAATTTATTATAAAAATAAAATAAGGAATTTGATGCGAATGGTTTTAGTTACTCCGAAGCCATTGGAGGTTTTTTCTTTGATATAATCGAATAAGTGTTCACATTTATAATGATAATTGGCACCCTATTTTATTAAGATCTATATCATTTCAAATTAACCATTGTTATATGTCCTCATAGAAAAAAATCTCATACACATTCTTGTTTTTCACATAATTACCTAACAAAGTTTTAAGGTTCACCAAAATTATTTTTAATATGTAGGTGACATTTACATTATTCAAAAGGCATATCCAACAAATTCAATCCACAAAATCTACACAGATACCAAATGGCTCATAGATTAGTGGTATCAATATGTTTTAAAATTTAAATTTGTGTGTGATATCATGTCTTAGCTGTTCTAAAAAACAAAACCTACAAAATAAAAAAAAATGTGTGTGCCGTTGATTGTGTAGGGCTTGTAGTTGATTATTTTCTAATGCGTTTAAGAAGTGTTAAATGAGTCGTATTTCAGGTTGTTGGGTTAAATATGATATGTACCTAAATATGGCAGGAACACATAGTTTGTAAACGAGTCGTATTTCAGGTTTTCAGAAACATGACTGACACATGAGATGAATTTTTACGGATTGACACAAACAAAACCCTTTTAGTCCGTAATTTTATTTTATTTCATATTAATACTATTCAAAAACACAAAAGTATATAAATTACTTACTTATAACACTTGTTGATTTCTTTCTACATTTTAATTTTGGTATAACATAGCCGATCAGTTTAAGGGATCGTTTGGTTCACATAATGGTTTGTAAAAAAAATTAAAATTGAAATTGAAAATTAAATTAAAATCTTGTTAAAATTGATAACTTGTTTGATTGGTTAATTTTGAGTGAAATTGAAATGTTAATTTTGAACATTCCATTGGAGAAATGAAAAAAATGCGAATTCCAATGAATGTAAAAAAAAATTCCAATTCCAATTCTATCTGTTTACCAATAAAACAATATTTTAGATGGAAAATTTTCAAATTCTAATTATAATTCATTAGAATTCTGTGAATCAAACGGACCATAAGTTATACATGTAAATACTTTAAAAAGTTAAACCAACCAAACTAGACAGATTAAATCAATCAAACGATAAACCTAAACATGTTAACGTGAATACGACTTGGTTAAAAAAAAATTCATAAATTTCGTGTTAGGCCAATATTATGTCAGAAATTCCCACTGAAATGTATTATAATATGTTGCTTTTTTAATTAAAAAATATTAGTAATTTTGTTTTAACTTGTTTCAAAGTAATATTCATTGCCAATAGAAAGGTGATGCTACGCGCACCAACTTTTAAATTATTTTTACTTGTTATATTCATTCTTTCAACTTTTAAAAATAGTTAATTTTCTTCTTTTATGTTTCTTTTTATTTATCATATCACCCTTAATATGTTAAAGTTAAACTTTTTATGTATTATTACATTTAGTTTATATATATTATTTTTATTTGTAGTGGTTGAGTGTTGGAAAAAAAACAAAAGAACAGAATATAACTAAAAATTGAATCATATCTGTAATGAAAAAAAATTGAATCAAATCATAAATTTGGT
This sequence comes from Flaveria ramosissima, assembly GCA_025215565.1. Taxonomy (NCBI): domain Eukaryota; kingdom Viridiplantae; phylum Streptophyta; class Magnoliopsida; order Asterales; family Asteraceae; genus Flaveria; species Flaveria ramosissima. The sequence goes on along the minus strand of CM046039.1, from coordinate 76,774,537 downwards.
TTTCATCTCGGTTAATGGTCACAGAAAATATTGCTTATTCGGTTGGGTATTCATATAAACCATATAATAAACGGTTTAATAGGTTTAATCGAATAACTGAACCAAATAAGTGTTTTGAACGGTTTAATTAGGTTTGTTTAGATCTACTTCCAATTCTAAAAGATATTATTACTTTTGTTATTGAAAGTTTTTTTTCTAACTTCAGGATATTATTGTACTAGGTTAGTTCCCGTGTAATACACGGATTGAATAAATAAAACATTAAATAATTATTAATAAAAAAGTATGCATTATAAATCATGCTTGAAGATAAAATATGATTATAATTACGTATAAATAACTACTTTAAGTAAATAAACAATAATGTATTTTTCTTACACTTTTGTTTTTATAAAAAAAATGTGATTTTTAAATATATTTTTTAAGAGAAATGATTTCTTTTAATTCTGTTGTATTCTGTTTTTTATATTTTTTTGTTTTCAAATAGTATGTTTTTAATAAAAAATAGATTTTTAATTTATTATATTATATATTTTTTAATTTGAAAATGGTATGAGTAGTAATATTAGTATTCAATGTTATTATTAATAATATAAAGAAATGTGAAAGTAAGTATAATGAGGTTTACGATTGTTTCACTCTTAGTTTGGTTTTTTATAGATATCTAATAAATAGATAGGCTAAAAACTCATTAAATAAATAGATTAAATTTTAATGTAAAATATATATGTAAAATGAAAATGAATAGTTACAGTATAATATTTTAATATAAAATAGAATTAAAATTATATATGGGTAATAGTTCAAGAAATAAAACAATTATACCATTTTTAACTCTCTTATGTAAATAGTTTCATTATTAAACATTCATTTTAAGATTTTTTTATAAAAAATAATTTTTTATAAAATTATTGTTTTTAAAAACCTGGTTTGTAATTATTATGGTTGTTTTAAAAAATACTTATTTTAAAATATTTCACCTGTTTATAATTTTTGTTTTGAAACAAAACGATTTAAAATATTTTGGTTAAAAAATGTTTAGTGTTCAAATTAAAATTTTATATTATATAAAACTTTAGTTTTTGTTATTTAGATTTTAGTTAAAAGATGTGATTTTTAATTTCTTTCATAAAATCTATTTAAAAAAGATAGTTTGATTTAAAAAATAGATAAAAGAGAAAAACATAGCAAATAATAGAATTTACATTTAATAAGAGAGAGAATTTTATAGAAGTATTTAAATTACTATAATACCCTTTTGGAGGGAAAATTGATATGTGGATATTTAAAAAAATAATAAGTGTCAAAAACATGGCTTAAAAGAAGGACAAGTGGTAAAAAAAACTTTGCTTTATTAGAGGTTATAGATTAAATTGTTACAATTTCTTTTATTTACAGGTTTGTTTTCATTACGTTATATCAAAAGCTGTTTTGAAACTTATTTAAACAAACAAAAAACTCTTTTTCTATAACTAAATTTTTTTCCTTGGTAAAATACAAAAAGTTTTAAATTGTTTTCTTAATGGAGAGTATGATAAGTAATAAAGAGTGATAGTATATAATCTAACTTTTTTATTTTTTTTAACAGCAATAAATTATATATATTAATAACCTTTACTTCTAGCAAGTGACTAAAGGAAAAGAGGAGAGATTACACCATACAATTACACCATATATCATAAAACCAAAACACCCTAAAAATAGACTACCCAACACTTGACATGTAATGCCTATAAAACACAAGTGGTGTGAATATGGATCCGATAATTCATATCCTTCAATAAATTTCTCATGTAGACCTAAGAGCATTCACAGCTTGTTTCCTATATTTTGTAAGTGGGTGTCCTATATTATAATGGATGGTTGTCAGCGATAATGAAGGAGATGAAGAATTTATGAAGGTTGTATTTTGTTTCCCTATATTTGGAGAAATACAGTTAACCTCTATAATTTTTTTAATACTTTTTAAAGTGATTATGAGTGAATAAGAGATAAATAAAATTTTAATTATATATATATATCCGCTTATAAAACTTATTTATTACATGTAAGGATTCCTGAAGTCTGATGCAACCCAAAACAGCTTAAGTGTCTCAGCAAACATGCACTAAGTACTGAAGTGAAGAATGCTTCGGAAGTTTTACACAAAGCATTATAAAATACTCTAAGTGTAAAATCTTCCGAAGCCAAGACCAATATCTTCCGAAGCCAAATATGAAGTCTTCCGAAGCTTCAGAGACAAAGTCTTCCGAAGCCTCATCCTATGAAGACAGATTTCTTCCGAAGACTTTTAGTACACATGCTTTATCTGATGTACTGTTCCATAAAGCACCTTTTCCGCTGCATCTCTGTAAAGTCACCAACTTACATGAGTTGGTGAAAAGGGTCATGCTTTTGGTAACTGTACATTGAGGTCTTGAGTCTGTAACTTTCCACTTTATGTACTTTATCCTTTTTGTATTGTAAAAGGATGTGAGCTATGGCATGTCATAGTCACAAGGTCAAAAGGCAGATATGCCTTTTGATCCTACAATTGATTTGTTAGTGTCTAGTCAATTGTATCCAGCTGGCCTTCAAAGTATGGCCGGCTGTAGGTTGTAGTATAAGTATTTCAAGTTCTTGTATCCTTTCTTAAGGCTTTTGTAACACTTGTAAGAGAACTTGAGAAAGCAATATACTGCCTCCTTGAAACCCAACTCTCTTGTTCTGTCTCTTTACTTACTTGTGTTCTTAGCTTCACCTTGGTTACCCAGTTCACTGTTTGATTAGAGATTAGTTATTCTCCTCATTGTGTGGTTGTGTTGTAATTGTAGTTAAGCCCTTAAACGGTCCTGCAATTGGTATCAGAGCATTCCAGGCTCTTGATATAAGATCTAACCATCTTAAGATCCCTCACAACACACAAAAGCTAAACTCTTCAAATGGCTGCCATCTCTAAGACTGATATGGAGACTGGAACCATGAACAAATCCCCACTGATCACTCTTGATGATTTTGACACCTGGTGCATGAGGATGGAAGGCTTCATCAGGTCTCTTGATTCAAGAATGTGGGAATCTGTTGAGAATGGACCTTTCATACCCAGCACCCCCTCTGCTACTGGTGCTGGTATGATTCCTAAAGATGTGGCCAACTACTCAGATGAAGATAGAAAAAGAGTAGAAATTGATAGGAAGGCCATGACTGCTCTTCAGACTGCTCTCCCAAACTCTGTATACAGAGGCTTCAAGAAGTGCAAGACAGCCAAACAGCTGTGGGATGCACTGAAGCTGATGTATGAAGGCTCCTCTGAAGCCAAGGAGAACAAGAAAGATCTTCTGAAGCAGCAGTTTGAAAATTTCACCTTCAAAGCAGGTGAGACCATGACTCAACAATACTTCAGGTATGTTGAGATTGTGGATACCCTAGTGGATGGAGGAGTTCCTCTTGAGAACAGGGACATTGTAAGGAAGTTCATGTCATCACTTCCTAGGCAATGGACACACTATTGTGTGGTGATCAAGAGGACTGAGAACCTTAAGACTCTTACTCTTACAGAGTTGTATGGGATTCTCAGTGGATACCAGATGGAGATGAACATGCAAGGTTCATCTGGCAACTCCAACAATCAAATGGGTTCAGCCCTTCATGTGGTTGAAAGGGACAGCATAGAACCTCAGCATCATCTCTTATGCTACCCTGACAACTCACAAAAGGGTCCTTTCATCACCTTCCCGGAGACACCAAGGGAGAACTTTACTCAAGGAAGCCCATTCCAAGAGACAAGTTCTTCTCAAGCCTTTGTGTCTGCAGATGAAAGCTGTGGGAATTATCTCTTCACTCTTGAAGACCTGGACTGTATCCATCCAGATGACCTGGAATACATGGAGATAGTTCAGCAGATGGCTCTCCTCACTCACAGAGCCAAGAAGTTCTACAAGAGGACAGGAAGAAGATTTCCAAGCAATGCTACCAGCAGCAAGTTTGGGCTGGATAAAAGCAAAGTTAAGTGTTACAACTGTAACCTTATGGGTCACTTTGCCAGGGAGTGTAAGGCACCTAAAACAAATGGGGGCCAAACACAACCCAGACCAAACTTTGCTGACAAAGCTCCTCAAGCTGAGAAGACAAAGCAACATGCTGCTGTTGCTGTTGAAGAAGGAGGCTTTGACTGGAGTTTTCAGGTGGAGGATGCTTCTCCAAACCAAGCACTGATGGCTGACCATGATGAAGCCAAGGTATTGGAACATCTTTGCTCCCCTGAATGCATTGCTAAAGTAAATAGATACAGGTCCTATAACCTAGAGATGAGATCTGATCTTGAGTCATTAAACATATTAAAATCTGATTTTAGAAAGTCTGAAAATGATTACAAGTTAAAGATAGAAGACTTGGAGAAAACCATTTCAGTACTAAAACATGAACATACAGATTTCAGAACTCAGATCCAAGATCTCATCACTAAGTTAACTGAGTGCCAGGCTGAGCTTGTGATCAGCAAAGCCAAGGCAGAGAAAAGTGTTCTTGAAGAAGAGACCTTCAAGAACATGATATCCTCATCCCTGCACAACAAGGTTTGTTATCAAAACAGACAGGGACTAGGATCAAATGAGATAGCTCCTCCACACACAATCTTGTCTGTAAGATCTCCTAGGTGTGGAACTTGTGAAGATGAGCTTCCTCTCATAGATCCTGTAAGTGAGGATGATGAAGAAGTGATAGTGAAGAATTCCTCTGAGAAGAGTGAAGAAGAGGATTCTCCAAGGGCCACTATCCTTCTGAGGAGAAGAAATCAACTGTGATGACCAAGTCCAAAAGAAAGAACTTGATCAGAAAGAGCAAAAGAAAAGCAAAGAAGGCTCAAGAAATCAAGGCTACTTTTGATGCTAAGCAGAAACAAGTTTTTATCTCTGCAGGTTTCAAAGTAGTAAGGACTGAAGACATCAACCAAGACTCCTTAGCTAAGAGTCATGGTTCTTGTTCAAATCATCTCAGTGCCAAGAAGAAGACTGATTTGCTGTGTACCACTGCTGCACAGCCTGGACCATCAAACTCCAAGAACAGTTCACAGCCCAAGGAACTGTCTCAGCATCTACCAAGATGAAGATGGAGAGGGATGTGACCAAAGTCAGTCTTGTCTCAAAGGGAGACTTCTTTGAAGAAGATAATGTTATGTGTCATGTGTGAAAGTACTTCTCACATTGCTAAGGATTGCCCATACAATCCTAAAAGTACTGTCCACATGACTAAAACAAAGACTTCAAAGAGTCTCAAGAAATCTCAAGCTTCGGAAGGAAAGTCTGTTTCCTTCGGAAGCTCCAAATCAAAGAAGGAGGTAAGTGGAAAATTACCTTCGGAAGCAAAGTTGGTCTCGGAAGAAAGGAATTCTTCCGAAGCACTAAAGTCTGCTGCAGTGACTGTAGACTCTTCCGAAGGATCAGTCATCAAAACTTATGAAGTTCTAAAAGCTTCTAAGGTTTTGAAGGTCAAGTCCAAGACTCCAAAGGTGGTGTGGAAGTCTAAGAAAGACCAAATGACTGAGGTTTCTCCATCAACAACAGCTGAAGATCCCTATAGTACAACCATAGGATCTATTACTGTTGCATTACCTTCTTTACTATTAATGAGCCCAAGACAAGTAAGGCTTGGGTTTCAAATGTAACTAATCATCTTCTCTGTGCAGGAACAGCTCAAGACCAACAGGAATGTCTGGATAATTGACAGTGGCTGTTCCAGGCACATGACAGGCAATAGGTCTCTACTCCATAATTTTGAGAGGATTGATGGAGGACCAGTTGCTTTTGGAGGAGATGAAGGTGGTTACATTTCTGGAAGGGGCAAGGTCACAAATGGTAAGCTCAGCATTGAGAAGGTAAACTTTGTTAAGGAGCTTGGGTACAATCTTCTGAGTGTATCCCAATTTTGTGATCAGAGTCATAACATGCTCTTTACTGAGCATGAGTGCATTGTTCTCAAACCTGGTGTGGTCATTCCTCATGAGCATATCCTGCTCAGAGCCCCCAGGAAAGGGAACATGTACAAGATGGATTTGCAAGAAACATCTCCCTCAGGAGAAGTTTCATGCTTTCTATCTAAAGCAAATAGTGATGAGTCTTTCCTATGGCATAAAAGAATGTGCCATGTAAACTTTAAGAACATGAATAAATTAATTAAACATGACTTGGTAACTGGAATGCCAAAGAAAGAGTTTACTAGTGATGATCATTGTGTGGCATGCCTGAAAGGGAAGCAACACAAAGTATCTCACAAGCCTAAGGAAAAGAACTCCATCACTACTCCCCTACACTTGTTACATATGGATCTCTTTGGCCCCACCAGTGTAATGAGTTTAGGAAGGACCTCTTACTGTCTGGTGATCACAGATGATTTTACAAGATTCACTTGGGTCTTCTTCCTTAGAACTAAGGATGAAACCCCTGAGATTCTGAAGAATTTCATCTTAAAAGTTGAGAATCAATGTGATCACAAGGTCAAAACCATAAGATGTGATCAAGGAACTGAATTCAAGAACCAAATCCTTGATGCATTTTGTGATGAAAAGGGTATTACAAGACAATATAGTGCTCCCAGGACTCCTCAGCAAAATGGAGTTGCTGAAAGGAGAAACAGGACACTTATTGAAGCTGCAAGAACTATGTTGTCTGACTCTAAACTGCCTATCACCTTCTGGGCAGAGGCAGTCAATACTGCTTGCTATGTGCAAAACAGAGTTTTAGTAGTTAAGACACATGGTAAGACTCCTTATGAACTTTGGCACAAGAGGAAACCTTTCATTGGTTTTCTCAGGTCATTTGGATGTCCCTGCACCATCTTGAATACCAAAGATCAAATTGCCAAGTTTGCTGAGAAATCAGATGATGGACATTTCATTGGATACTCTTCTCAAGCTAAAGCTTATAGAGTATACAATCTCAGAACTAGAATTGTTGAGGAGTCAGCCAATGTGACTTTCAATGAGCACACTCCTTGTGTGGCTGGTTCTGGTCCGGATTGGCTGTTTGATCTTGATTTAGTTACCAACTGTTTTAACAAATCTTGTGAGCATGTTTCAGGATCTGCAGAAAATCTAAATACAGGTGATCCTGATCCAAGATTTGAGCTAGGAAGATCTTCAACTCATACATCTTCAGCTCCAGTTGGAACTACTTCAGCAAATGAGGTTTCTATCAGCACAACAATGACAAATTCAGCTGATACATCTGGCATGCCTTCAAATTCCAGCTCAGAGGCCTCTCAACCAGATAAAGATACCTCACTTGTAGAAGACAACAATGGTGATGGTGATAGTGATCAGGAATTCCTTGATGCTAATAACCACACCATAGATGACAACATCAATGATGTCTCACACTCATTGGATCAAGTTAATCTTGATAAGTGTGATAATGTGGAGGGTGAATCTTCAGGACCAGATTTAAATTTCTCAAATTTAGATCTTTCCCAGCAACTTGCTGTGATCCCTCAGCTAAGGATCCACAAGTCTCACCCCACCACAAACATCATTGGAGATGTTGTCACAGGGGTAAGAACAAGAGGACAAACCCATGAAGCAAATGTTTGTCTTCACTCTTGTTTCTTATCTCAGATAGAGCCCAAGAAAGTTGATGAAGCTCTAAAGGATGGAAGTTGGGTTGAAGCTATGCAACAAGAGCTGCTTCAATTCAAAAGGCAGAAAGTTTGGAACCTTTGTCCTCTTCCTCATGGGAAGACTACCATTGGAACCAAATGGGTTTTTAGAAACAAGAAGGATGATAGGGGAATCATCATCAAGAACAAGGCAAGACTAGTTGTTCAAGGATACACACAAGAAGAAGGGATTGACTACACTGATGTCTTTGCTCCTGTAGCAAGACTAGAAGCTGTTAGGATATTCCTGGCATTTGCTGCATCCAAGAACTTCAAGGTCTACCAACTTGATGTAAAGTGTGCTTTCTTATATGGAGTGATTGATGAGGAGGTTTATGTCAAACAGCCACCTGGTTTTGTAGACCCTGATCATCCTGATTATGTCTGCAAGCTTGACAAAGCTCTTTATGGGCTGCATCAGGCACCCAGGAAGTGGTATGAGACACTATCTAAGTATCTCTGCAAGCATGGATACAGAAGAGGTACTATAGATGGAACCCTCTTCATCAAAGGACAGGGAAATGACTTATTGCTGGTTCAAGTATATGTTGATGACATCATCTTTGGTTCAACTAATCCAAAGCTCTGCAAAGACTTTGAGAAGCTGATGAAAGGACAGATTTGAGATGAGTTCAATGGGAGAACTCAACTTCTTTCTGGGAATTCAAGTGAAGCAGTTGAAGATGGCATCTTCATAAGTCAGTCAAAGTATGTTCAAGACATACTCAAGAGGTTCAATATGACTGATTGTAAGATTGCTAAGACACCCATAGCCAGAAACCACTCCCTTGGTCCAGATCTTGAGGGGGAGTGTGTAGATGAGCACTTATACAGGGCTATGATTGGGTCTCTTATGTATCTTACAGCTAGCAGGCCTGATATCATGTTTGCTACATGTATTTGTGCAAGATATCAAGCCAACCCTAAGATGTCTCACTTAATCACTGTGAAAAGGATTTTAAGATACCTCAAAGGTGCTTCAACACTTGGTCTATGGTATCCAAAGAATCCAAATTTCAATCTGTATGCCTATACAGATAGTGATTATGGTGGTTGCAATATGACTGCAAAGTCTACATCTGGGGGATGTCAATTCCTTGGTGGAAGGGTGGTCTCATGGCAATGCAAGAAACAATCCTGTGTGTCTGCATCAACTGCTGAGGCTGAATACATTGCTGCTGCAAGCTGCTGTGCTCAAGTGCTTTGGATTCAAAATCAGATGCTGGACTATGGATTTAACTTCAAGGAGACTCCTATCCACATAGACAACAATAGTGCTATCTCTATCACTGAGAACCCTGTGCAGCACTCAAGGACCAAACACATCAACATCAGGTATCATTTAATAAGAGATAACTATGAAAAAGGATTAATTAAACTAGTCAAAGTTCATACAGATGAACAATATGCTGATCTGTTCACCAAAGCTTTTGATGAACAGAGATTTAAGTATCTGATATCAGCTATTGGGATGATTAACTTTGAGTAGACTTTTTATTAAAACTAATTCTAATTATTTCTTCTTAAAATATGTGTGTCCTAAGTTGTCTAGTTCATCACTTTCATAAGCTCATGTTTTCTTTGGATGTAAAATTCTTTTTGAAGACTTTCCTTAGATTCTTGAAAATTTCTGATACTTCGGAAGATAAAGATTTTATCTTCGGAAGAAAAACATGTCTTTAAAATAAATAACTGTCTAAGAGATTTTACCTTCGGAAGAAGTAAAGTTCATCTTCCGAAGCTTAAAATTCTTATCTCAGACACTTATCTATTTTCAAGAACCTTTTCCTTCCGAAGCAAAATTAACCTTCGGAAGCTTTGTTTATTTTCATACAAAGCATTCAAGGTTTATTTCTCTTCCGAAGCATAAATTATCAAGACTCTCAGGAAAATCTTCCGAAGCCATTTTAGCTTCGGAAGCTTTTTAAATCAAAACTTCCGAAGACAAATAAACTTCGGAAGCTTTTCGAATTCCAAGAAAACTACTTTTTGAGCAAAAGTAAACTACTTTTTCAGAGGTGGGACCGACTTTCGGATTTCAAAGTTTATCCTCTTTCATTAACTTTGGTTCAAATCCCTTTTCATATAAATACCCAACGGTTCCCCCTCTTTCCCACTATCTTCCTCAATTCTACTGTTTCTCTAACCTAATTCTCTAAACCGCCTTTGCTTTCTACCTTTCTTCACCCTTAAGCTTCTAAAATGGCCAACCTTAACCGCAGAAACAACCCTGATTTCTCCATGCAACTACACAGGCAACATAATCAAGTTGCTCTGTTAAGCTCTGAGAAAGATGCAAGTTTCTCAGAGATTTGCCAATTCTTGACTCTATCTAACTACTTCACCTCCCTGACCATTGATCCTCCTCTATATGAGGATCAGTTGCTTGAATTCTGGAAGACCTGCCAAGAGGTCATTATGGATGGGGAGAAGGCACTGTCTGCCACAGTGCAAGGAAGGACAGTCTTCATCACTCCGGCCATCATTAACCAACATCTACAGCTGGATGATGAAGAAGGTGAGGTGTCCTTCCCAAAAGAAGCTGTAATCATTCTTTTGAGCAGATGGGCTATGAGGGAGATTTCTCTGTAAAGACCTTTAGGAAAGGGAAGGTCTCATCCCAATGGAAATTCCTGCTCCATGTGGTTATCCACAGCTTGTCAAACAAGCATGGTGGATGGGACCAGATTCCTGAGGATCTCTCCTTCATAGTTCATGGAATGGTTCAAGGGGTCAAGTTCAGGTATTCACAATTTGTTATACTAATTTACTTGCAAACTTAGACTCCTTAGAGTATTACATGTTTCCTAGATATGTTCAACACATTCTCAACTGTGAACTGGGCTCACAGTTGAGGGAAACAGGTAATATTCTTAAATTGGGACAGATGAAGCCCGGCATCTTTAAAATAATGAAGAAGCCAACTGTAGGCTTCTCTGGGGTAGAAACAGCCCTAGTCCCAAAAATGTTAGAGCTCATTGCTCAAGGTGACAACCTAGCAACACAAGCTAGTGTTGAACCCACACCTCTTTTGTCCCTACCATTAAAAAGACCAGAAATCACCCTCACCTACCAAAGAAAATCCAAACGAACCCCTGCTCAGACTATTGAGTCTGTGCAGGCCCCCAAATACTCAACCTTACAGGAAGAAGTGGACACTAGAGCTCCCACTTCTCCTGAGGAGCAAACCACTCCCATTACTTCACCTATCAGGGCTGAGGTTCCTCAAGCTCACCCTGATGAGCTCAATAGCCCAACAACCTTAAGCCTTCACTCTGAGTCTCAACACTCAAGTGGACAACCTTCAGGGGACAGCTACCATCCCCAGCCTTTGGATCTCAACCAACCAATTCCCAACCTATCCTTTTACACTGATGAAGACTTAGGATTCAGTGAGTACCATGAGTCTCTCTTCTCCTCCCCTACTCAAAGAGAGATGAGTACCTCTGACTCTCCTCAGTCTATCCCCCATCAGTCACCTGTTACTGAGGTGGACACTTCTGAACCTGTTCAGGATGTCCATATGGAAGAGGCTCTCACTTTTGAAAGTGATTACATCATTAAGACCTCAACCATGGCAACTCAGCCCATTGGCATCTCAACTGAGGCTGCCAGTGAGCAGAGGAAAACCAGCAGCCAAGAAACTCAAGCTGGTGGTGAGAGAGAGGACTTTGGTCCAATCATCTCATCCCCCAATGAATCTTCTGATGAAGATGAGGGGAATTTGAGGCTAAAGGTGCAAAAACTGTCAAAAACATGCACCTATTTAGTCTCTAAGGTTAGTCACTTGGAATCTCAGTGACTACCTTACAAAACAGGGTCAATGATCAGCAACTCCAGATTTCATATCTGCAGGAAAAACTAGCTGGGAGACCTTTAAGGAGAGCTCAACCAGGAACACAAGAACCTGTGGAAGTGATTGACTTATCCTCCAGCTCACCTATGCAAGTGGGTGATGCTACCAAAAAGGGGGAGAAAGTTGTTACAACCACAGAACCTGGGAGTTCTTCAGAGAGAATGGACATAGAGGACTCACCATCCTCACTTGCTGTTGTGCATTCTCAGCAACTTCCTCAAGTTCACATTAATGTGGACTCTATAGACTCTCTCATCAGGAGTCTATTTGAGGAAGGCATACCAAGGGCTGTCTCATCTCCACCACTGGGAACTAACAATCAAATCATAAGGTGGAGGTATGATGATGACAGAAGAGCCCTCATACTTCAAAGAGTTCAAGGCCAACAAGAAGTTTTTCAATTCCAAAGCCTGAGCTTTTATGAAAGACTGGATTTAGTCAACCTACCACTTGTCAATCCAAGCAATTCAAGACAAGCTGATAGGCTGGCTCAAAGAATCCAAGACAGGATCATGGCAGAGTTCTCTCTAAGAAGGAGACTTAGGGAATCAGGCAATGTCATCGGTCAACTGGATGTTGAGGTGGACCCTAAGATTAGTTTCATAGGGGAAACCTTGACTGAAGGCCCAGTGACAGAACCTGAGACCCCTGTCTCATCATCAACAACTGCTGCTGAGGTCCAAACTCCAACTGAGACACCTGCTGGTGAAGGTGTTTCTCAGCCTCTCTCTGGCCAGAGCATGGAAGCTACTCCAAGCAATGAAGGCCAAGCCTCAATCCTCCCTGAGTCACAAAGGTCTGTTGGTGACAAAGGGAAAAGGATAATGACTCCTGAGGAAATTGAGGAGGAAGAGAGAGAGAGGAAAAGGAGACTAAGGGGAGAAAGTTCCACTGGGTCATCTAGCTTCATGCAAGCTGCAATCAGGGCTGCCCCCAGACCAAATACTCAGGATGATGAGTTAAGGGCAGTCAGGATTACTACTTACAGACCAGGAACTATGATATTGATGAGATCATCTCCCTCCCCTTAGAAGAACTGAATGAACTGGCTGACAGAGAAGTGTCAAGAGAGTTGAAGGAGAAAGAGGATGCAATGATACTTCTCCAACTCAAAGAGGAGAAGAGACAGAAAAGACTTTACAAGCATGCTCCTACTCTCTCACCAGTTCAAGAAAGTCCTGCACAGGAAGATGTGGCTCCACAAGAACCTCAGGTAGATAAAGAGGAAGATAGGATCAAGATGATCAACTACCTGAGTGCCACAGGCTTCTATCAGGCAGATGCACTTCTCCCTTTGTCCTATGACTTCATTGAGTTCGAGTACTTAAAGCAACTTGAGCTTGAGTTAGTCAAGGAAAGAAAGACAACAAAAGGAAACTAAGGGAAGAAGCTGCAAAGTCAAGGGCCACCATTCAAAAGAATGCAAAGAAGTCTGCTGACAGACAAAGAATGGTGAGCTTCTTGAAGCTGTATGGATTCTCCGGAAGGAGACTTGGCCCCATGTCTCTATCCACTATGGATGAGCACATTAGGGTGATCAAGCAGAAGATTAAGAGTGGAGAACTTATTGACTTGCACTCTCTTCCAAGTCAAGTCCCACCTGAAGTGGAGGTCAAGTTTGAGCAACCAGAGACACCTCAACCAGCACCTCCAGCTGAGCCCCAGCAAGCTTCATCTTCTGATCCTAGGCAGGGTCAAACTCCCTCTCCTTCTGAACCTGTGAGGGAGGAACACCCAACTGAGAAAGACACTGATGATCAACATGGTGCTGCAGACCAGTCTTCTCAGTTAAAGACAACCAAGAGGAAGAAGAGGATGGCTTCTAAACCAAAGACAAAGAAGAAGAAGCCAAAGTCATCTACCTCTGCACCTCAGGCTGAATCAGATCAACCTGAGGAAGTGCATGATGAGGCAGCCCAATCAACTCCTATTCAAGTGGCTCCTCTAACTAGTGAGACACCCATCTTATCCTGGACATACTCTACCAATCCAGAGAGATGGACTGTTATAAGAGATCAAGGTGTTGAGAATGTCTACTCATGGCAAGACATAATCAACTTACCTCTGCATGATCTCTTTGAGATGAGAAGATATTATGAAAGTCTTGATGATCCTGACCATCTCATGAAGAAAGGAATGGTCCTGATTGTACTGAAGACTACCAACATTTGAAGATCTTCTAAGTGTTTTGGTAGCATCAGCCTAGGGGGAGTTTGTAAGGATTCCTGAAGTCTGATGCAACCCAAAACAGCTTAAGTGTCTCAGCAAACATGCACTAAGTACTGAAGTGAAGAATGCTTCGGAAGTTTTACACAAAGCATTAGAAAATACTCTAAGTGTAAAATCTTCCGAAGCCAAGACCAATATCTTCCGAAGCCAAACATGAAGTCTTCCGAAGCTTCAGAGACAAAGTCTTCCGAAGCCTCATCCTATGAAGACAGATTTCTTCCGAAGACTTTTAGTACACATGCTTTATCTGATGTACTGTTCCATAAAGCACCTTTTCCGCTGCATCTCTGTAAAGTCACCAACTTACATGAGTTGGTGAAAAGGGTCATGCTTTTGGTAACTGTACATTGAGGTCTTGAGTCTGTAACTTTCCACTTTATGTACTTTATCCTTTTTGTATTGTAAAAGGATGTGAGCTATGGCATGTCATAGTCACAAGGTCAAAAGGCAGATATGCCTTTTGATCCTACAATTGATCTTGTTAGTGTCTAGTCAATTGTATCCAGCTGGCCTTCAAAGTATGGCCGGCTGTAGGTTGTAGTATAAGTATTTCAAGTTCTTGTATCCTTTCTTAAGGCTTTTGTAACACTTGTAAGAGAACTTGAGAAAGCAATATACTGCCTCCTTGAAACCCAACTCTCTTGTTCTGTCTCTTTACTTACTTGTGTTCTTAGCTTCACCTTGGTTACCCAGTTCACTGTTTGATTAGAGATTAGTTATTCTCCTCATTGTGTGGTTGTGTTGTAATTGTAGTTAAGCCCTTAAACGGTCCTGCATTACATATATACCCAAATTACATGTTTAATTACATATAGCCCCTTCTAAAAGTTAGTAAATTACATATATACCTATACTAAAAGTTTAATTACATATATCTGCTTTATTAAACATAAATATTGCATATTTATAATTTGATTATTTTATTAAAAATAACTTATATAACTAGTATTTACTCTTATTTTTATTAAACTATAAATTTTTTTTTTATTTTTACTAGCCTTTCGAGTTTTGATTATTTTACTAATATATATATATATATATATATATATATATATATATATATATATATATATATATATATATATATATATATATATATATATATATATATATATATATATATATTATATATATATATATATATATATATGTATATACATACTAACGTTTTTATGTTAGTTTTTTTTTACCTTTTGATGCTAATTTTTTTAGGTTCATATACGAGAGGTTTTTAGTCTCGTTATGTAACATGATCCGCACACCCAATTTTATGTTGCATAATAAGACTAGAAGTGTTTACATGTACTACAAAAATTAGCATAAAAAGGTAATTAGCATAAGGTAAGAAGACAATAATAACATAAAAACCTTTAGTATAGATATATTAATAAGTAATCAAAACTCGAAAAACAAGTAAAGAAGAAAAAAAACAATTCTATAATTTAATAAAATTAAGAGTGAAATACTATTTATAAAAGTTGTTTTTAATAAAAGTAATAAAATTGGTAAATATGTAATATTAATATTTAATAAAACAAGATATATGTAATTAAACTTTTAGTTTGAGTATATATGTAATTTAATATGTTTTAAAAGGGGATATATGCAATTAAATTTTAATTTGGTTATATATGTAATTAACTAAGTTTTACAAGGGATATATGTAATTAAAAGTTTAAGTTGGATATATATGTAATTAATAAAGTTTACAGAGGGATATATGTAATCCTTCCGAAAAAATATTATTTAATTAGAAAGTAGGGAGAAAAAATAGTATTTTCTAATGTAATTATAAGTATGATGATAAACGATGGATTGTGAATGCTTTAAGGAGAAGAGATCCTAAAAAGACCATAATATTATTTGAAAAGTAGAGTAAACCAATGAATCGATCATATAACTTATAAATTTTTTATCACTACCCTTTATATATGTGTGTATGTATATATAATAAAAGGTGTGGGTCAAATGAAAAACCATAGCATGGTTTTACATATACATCACAGATATGTACGCATATGTAACCATTTTTCATTTAACATAGTGTTACGTATACGTAAAACTTTTCATTATCGTATTTATGGTCAACATATATGTAACAAATACTTAAATACCCTTTTAATAAGTAAAATAACATAAAGTTTATGAATTATGTTATTGGGTTCCGTGGTTTTCTTTGATTTTACTAACTATTGGTTTTCTCAGGAACCATCCTCGTGCTCTAAATTCCAATAATTCAAAAAACTTTTTTTTTATTTGTCGTCCCTCTATCCACACCGCCGTCTTAACCTCAACGTCGGCTATTAGTCTGAACCGACTACCAAAATGCTTTAATGTGGATTCCGGCTTGACTAAATTATGGTGGGCCCATATCTGAGCATTACAGCTCAGCGGTAGCCGATGGCCCACAACTGAAGCATCAGTCCACTAATTGAATATTTTAACGTACTAGACATTAAACATTATTTAAACTACTTGAGTTATAACTAGTGTAAAAATAAAACACTATATGAAAACATCAGAACTTAAGTCATGATTAAATAGAAAATGATGTAGTTTAGTAGTTGAGTGAATTGACGTGTAGTAGTTTAGTAGCATAAGTAAATATATGTGTAAGTCGTTTTAAAGAAATCAAACATTACATAGTTAATTTTTTTATTTTTAAGCTGTTTGAAAATAGTTTAGAAGCAATATTTAATGTTTAACAAGAAGCTTTCATTATAGAATCAACTTTAGAAAATAGACGTATAATAATTTTAGTAGAACTTGTGAACAATAAAAAGTATTTAGCCACATAAAAGAGGTACTTATGTCATATGTGACCTTCTAATGTATCACATTGCAAACTATAAATCAAAGTACTATAAAAAGGTTTTATATCGAAAATTAGTTTAATCATTAATTATTATGACAATTAACCACCATATATAATAACAAAGAGTATAAAAGTTATAGCAACTAGCGCTCATGTAATCTCTTATCCAAAATATGTTATATGTTAGGTTTAAGTCTCGTTTAATATATAATGTAGATTTACGTGTGAAGTAGAGTACGATTAGATGTTCTTATAAAACCACCAAGTGTAGTACAAATTTTAATAAATTTATTGATTAAATGTTCGAACTCAGAGTAGGAGATTCGTAAAACAAATAATGCTAAACTGCATATACAATTACACAAACAACAACAAATCAAACTCACGAATCAAATCAATGCAACAAATCATCACAATCTTTCAAAACAGATGCACTAATTCACCCCCAAATCATAACCCTAACTTTACAGATCTCAATTCAAACCCCCAACCACCAAACAATCACTCAACAGCAATACAGATCAGTCAATTCATCCAAACACTCAGAACTCCCGTTAAAATCATCATTCTCGATCATCCACAACAGATGATCGAAAAGCACAACCTCACAATTGACAATCAACACATCATCATCACCAATCGTCTTCGATTTCTCAATCAGAGCATTAACCAGAGGATGACTCAAGTATTTTGAACTGATTACGTACCGTTTCCTCGTGCTTCCGACGAACACCGGCTCCTGTTGTTCTTCTTCGCCGCCGTCGCCGTCGCCGGAGACGCCGTAGACGGAGATTGCGTTTGTGTTCCAGATGATTCCTCCGGCGTGATGATGTCTACTTGATTTAGATCCGATGCTTGTTGATGATAATTGTTTCGATAACGATTTGCATTTTCTTAAGATCACGTTGATCTTCTTCATTGTTGAATTGATTTGAGGTTTATGGGGATGAACGGAGGTGTGTGTATGTGTGTGTGTATATATACTGTTGAATGAAATAGCAGGGGAGGGGGTAATGTGTGATTAGGGAGAAGTTGGAGGGTGTAGTGTGGGTGTTTGGGGGAGTTGGGGGTTTTATTTGGAAATTGTAACCGATGTGTTGATTGGAAGTTAATGAGTTAATGTTGTGTTACATTTTGTGGTTTTGTTATTTTGAATAGAGTTGAAGGGTATTTATGTATTTTTGAATTTAGGTGTGTTTTGTCAACCGACAAGTTTTTTTTTTGCTAGAAGTCTAGAACTCTCGTAAATGAAGGCAGATTTTTATTTTTTATTTTTTGTTTATTGTTATATTGTTTTATATGGTGATATACTGTTGTGAAAAAGATGTATGATTGTAAGTTTGAGGATTGAAATACATTAGAGAGTAAATTTTGGTTTTTTATGGTAAATTTATGTTGCATGTTTGATGTTTTTGTTTTATGGAACATTAATATTTTGTTTATTATTTACCAATTAATAACATCTTTGATAATTTTTATTCGTTTTAGGAAAACCACTAAAAGTTATGACAAATAATAATCACATCGATTAACATGATAAATCAAAATTATACGAAAATCCTGAATACCCAACCCTTAAGTTTAATCATCTTTATCTCCTCTCCCTTGACGGCCTTGTGAACAAGACATGCTTGTCGTCGAGCCAAACGGCTTTTGGCAATGCATATGAAAAGTCTTGTGAACATGATGCCCTTCTTCAATTAATTTGAAACTATTTTCCGAATTAATTTGTTGTTTACTCCGGTTCATCTATCCTATTTCCTCGAGTGAAGTAATCGTCTTGATGCATAAAGTTAGGGATCACCTACTGGTAGATGGGTAACTCGTAATGCAAGGGCTTGCCGAAGGAACCTCTTTCCTTCTCATCGATACAAAGTGCTATAAAATTCTCAACAATTCGAGGCATGGTGTTAGCTAGAACTGTACAAACTGGTTTTTTGTTATGTAACCAAACTGGGTTTTCTTTCAACTCGTTCATTTTTCAAGTTGGTTTTTGTAACTGAATACTCGAACCTCTCAAACCGGTTAGGACTGGTTTTGAAACCGGTTTTTTTTCGGTTTAATCATTTTTTTTCCTTTGAAACCGGGTTTAAAACTGGTTTTGGGTGTCGGGCTACCAAATTCGTATACAAACCGGCGGTTCAAGTCGAGCGGAAACCTTTGGTTAGAAGCGGGCTGGTTTTTTTTATTGCGTTTTTTTAGAATCGATATTTTTTTCCCACCTATGGTGTTAGCAAACAATAGAGTATAAGCACAAAAAATTAACAGAATTTTAAACGTTAGTGTAAAATGACAAAGATGTACAGTAAATGCATAATGAGTTAAGTATATGGAGTCTCTAAAAATAAATTATTTTTTATAACATGACCTTATGTCATTAACAACTCTTATAACTTAATTCTATTTTTAATTTAAAAAGAAGTGAGAATAACATGCACACCAAGTATTAAATACTAGACCACAAACCCTCAATAAGAAATATCGCACCTTTTAAGTAATGAATTGGTCCGTAAACGAACAAAATGAATACGGACTTTAGCATGTTCGCGTTCGTTCATTTAACTCTAACCGAACACGAGCATGAACATTAATCGAACACAATTTGTTGTTCATGTTCGTTTATTAAGAAAATGAAGATATTTGTGTTCATTCGTTAAAAAACTAAACACACAGTTCACGAATGTAAACAAATAATCAAACAAATAATCAAACAAACATATAAACGAATGTAAATAAATGAACATATATACACATTAAATTTTGTTTCAATACGCGAACATAAACAATCGAAGCAAACGGACATAAACAAATGTAAATAAACGAAGATATATAAAGAAACATAAAAGAATGTTCACATAAATGACCAAACAAAATATGTGTTCATATTCTCAAACAAGCCTAGTAATGAATTGTGAAGCATTAGATTACTGTAATTACCTAAAAACTAATCATTGTTCATTAAAATAAATTAGATAGTTGAAAAATATATAAATGGTGACCATATACTAGAACCCATATATACTAGAGTTAATTTCATTATTAATAAATATGATCTATGAATTAACATAAACGCTTGCACAAAAATCAGATCCCTACAACTAACATGAGAATAATTTATAAGACAAACCAGGTGCACAAGCCTCTTGCATGTGTCGGTTCAAAGGATGTCAAATAACTTGAGTCTTATATATGTATAATTACCTTGCATTTCTATAAGATATCGTTTTCATGACACAAACCTTGACCTTTTGGTCATACGATAGTAACCTTATTGACTTATTGTGCTTCATGGTCCGCAATTACAATATCGTTGAACATGATTGTAATCGGGCTTAGGGATGTTTATAATAAAAACTTGGCCTAACAAACAACAAATCACGCTACAAGGAACTACGAGATTAAGCACTTTATTGTTGCTCACTTATTCACCACAATCACACTTCACTACATATATATTTTCTTTTTGTCAATTATATGCATTTTTAATGGCAACCTAATATACTTTAGTGATATATTATTGTTACTTCGGAACTTAAAACCTTGCGTTGGGAGTTACACATTTCATGTCATAGCCTGCTAGAGTAGAGACATCATTTTACGCATCGATATAAACCGAAAATGATTCTATCACAAATACAACAAAGTCGGTGTATCATGTATATATACTCCCGTGATAATGCAAACCTATGCAAGTTTTATAATCCATATAAAGAATAACGGGACCACAAATCCAAACGAAAGATTGAGCGTATGGGTGCTATAATGAGGCTCAAATCTCATGAAAGAAATAGATAAAAGGCTAGATATGTGGAAATAATATTAAATCTTTAAATAGACGTTTACAAAAACCTTTATTTACAAACTATATGTACAAATAAACAACTCTATGATTCCTTTTGGGCATATAGTTCTCAATTAATAGAAAAATCAGAAAAAGATTTAATATATATATATATATATATATATATATATATATATATATATATATGTATATATATATATATATATATATATATATATATATATATATATATGTATATATATATATGTGATGTACGAAATAAAATAGAAGTCTGTTTTCGTACAGATAACAAAAAAGTTGTAAAATTTACAATACACGTACACAAGTCTTAAGCATGATTTAGATTTAAACACACTTATTCTCACACTTGTTATAAAACAATCTCCTTGCATACTTACGACAGACACCACTTGAGTTGGTAGACTATTGATAAAAATTAAAGACTTTTTAAAGACTACTTAATTTCAAATCTAGTTGAAAAAAACTTTAAAGGGCCCCAAAATGGTAGTTCAAATAATAAACTTAAGATAAAACATCGTCCTCAACCTGTTTAAGTTAGTAATGTAAATATAACGGATAAAAGAAGATAAATAAAAAAAAACAAAAAATAAAAGGTTGATGAAGGAGATGCAAGGTTAAAGGCTTGGTAGCTTAAAAGAGCTTTAAAGTAGTTGACCCCATAAAAATATAAAACTTAAAACGAACCAAGTTCTAAAACTTGTTAGCCGGTGACAATATGCCTGGTGATATAAAGGCCAATAACTGTTTATCAAAGAACAATAAGTGCCAACTCTTAGGATCCCACAATTATATAGATTGATTTTACATAGTTGTGTCTTTTTTGCTTTGGTTGCACAAATCTTTTAGTGAATGACATGTACTCTAGAATTAGATATACATGTAATCTCGCACATCGGTCATCATGACTATGTATAGATGGGTCAAATAGTCGTTTTTGTTAGTGGCATTCATTTACATGATATAGCATGTTTTGTCGTCATTTTTATTGCATTTCATGCATTAATCTCATACATATTATACCTTTTTGTGAAATACTTATTCGTGGTGAAATGAAATCTATTTTGAGCTGAGTTGTTTTTAGCTCTTTATTATATGCTGTATTACTAAGAGCATTAAAGATTTTGGATGATAAAACGAGCTTGAAACTTGGTTTTTTGGATTTTGGTATTGAGTTAGATTGTTAGAGAAATTAATCACTTTATTTATTATTCTAGTAAAGTTCTTTAAGATTTAAAACTCCAATACAATTGTAATTCTTGATAATAAGAACAAATAATGGTTTTTGTTTGTCGATGAACTCAATTCCATTGTAGATTCTACAATATAATTAGGCATTTCAAATAAATAACATGAATGTTTATTATAATTGTCATTTCAATCATCGCAACATTGTTTATTACAATTGTCATTTCAATCATCACAAGTACACTAAGGTGCTGTTTGTTTTTTCTGCAGGAAAACGTCTGTAGTCTGCGAACCACATCTGCAGACATCTGCAGCAGAAGAGGTGGACCAAATGTCTGCAGTCTGCAAGGAAAAGACTGTTTGTTTTTAACATCTGCAGAATCAAAAAAATACATATAACAAATAAAAAAAAAACAAACTAACCATATACAAACAAACTAACTAATCAAAAAAAATACTAACCATATACAAACAAACTAATCATACTAATAACAAATCAAAAAAAAAAAAAAAAAAACGTACCTGCAGGTGGGTCGCGAAGGGTGGTGCGAGGGGGCTGCGGTCGGAGGGGGCTACGGTCGGAGGGGGCTGCGGTCGGAGGGGGAAGGGTGGTTCGCAAAGGGGGAAGGGGGAAGGGGGAAGGGGGAAGGGTGGTTCGCGAAGGGGGAGGGGGCTGCGGTCGGTTCGCGAAGGGGGAGGGGGCTGCGGTCGGAGGGTGCCGCGGTGGCGCGGTGCTGCGGTGGTCCGACGGTCGCGCGGTGGTGCGGTGGTCCGGCGGTGGCGCGGTGGTGCGGTGGTCCGGCGGTGGTGTGTGGTGGTGTGTGTGAAGATGAGTTGTGAAGATGATTTGTGAAGATGATTTGTGAAGGGAGAAGAGGTTTGATGAAATGTCTTCCCGCCTGAAGACACTAGTCCATGTCTGCACCAAGAAGACCTTGCGCAGACCTTTTTTAATGAAACGTCTTCTGAAAAACAAACAGTCTGTGCACTCAAAACATCTTCCCGCGTCTGCGTGCGCGCAGATGAAGAGGTGGGGAAGAGGTTTTCTTAAAAAACAAACACCACCTAAGATTATAATGGATAAAACCTAGACTAACATGTTCTCTTTAATCAATAAACTACATTTTATTAAAAACATAGATGGAGGGGATGTTAGAATAACCAAACGACTTGTTTTTATACAATTTCTTCAAATTGCATCAAATCAATGATGATCATAAAGTTGAATCTACACAGAAGGTTATCACTATGTTGGATGAGTTTTTTATGTAAATTATTTTTCATTATACTTCATGCATGAGGTAGTATTTTTTTTAATCAACACGCCCCCCCCCCCCCCCCCCAAAAAAAAAAAAAATAATAATAATAAAAGAAATTGTAACAGTCAAAATAAACCATACCAAAATCTCCGATGGATTATCTGTCTTGGAACTCAGGGTTCTAATTCCATTAAATGAGTTGCACATATTGACAACTCACATCTTGATAAAGAAGATTTCCATCCCTTATAAGAAAGGTTCATTCTCATCCTCAACCGATGTGAGACTTACATCTTCACCTCCTTATAAGATCTCCGCCTCTTATAAAGAATGTTTCATTCTCCTATTCAGGCTATGCGAGAATAACAAAAACAGTTTTATTTTATATAAGCAACAATTGTGTATGTACTTGAGTGTTGTTATAATATGATAGTTTGTATTCAAGAGAACATGAACCTTAATTACAGCCTTACAAATCTTTGTGTGTTAAATTATGATCATCTTAATTGTTTGATTTTTATAATTTTGTTGGATTTGACATCCAATAATTTTATACTTACATAACGTTTCTAGCTTATATAAGCCTGTATAAACAAATTCACATAACCATGTATTGTTCTAGCTAGTTTATGTTGCCTTTTTTTCTTCTCAAAAGTTACTTCTAGTCGTTAGGTTGGGTTGTTTCCAGAATAGCTGGTGTATCAATGAGCCGTTTGCTTGACTTTATCCTTGGTTAAATTAACCGTTGTTAGTTATTTTGCTGGTGTTATTTACTGATTTCTGGTTGTTATATTTGAATAATTATTTTTATAAACAGAAATTAAAATTTTTATAGCAATAGCCCTAACAGTCACTGTTAACAAAACCCATATTTAATTAAATTATGATTTAAAGTTATATATTTGTCACTTGTTATTTTCAATTACCAAGTTCTTTTTCAAATGTTCATTTTAGATTGTCGGATTAAAAATTTTAGGATATTAATATGCTGAGTCTGGTACTATTACAAGAAAATGAAATACCAATGGGGAATCTCTGGTGACTTTGTTGGTCAATGGTCTGTATCCTACATGGTCCCTTCATGTCCTTATTGGTATTTTAGTTTAGAGTAAATTATATAAATGATTTATTATATGTTGATTTATTAACTTTCACTAATTGTTCCAATATTTGAACATTGTCCATACAAACACTCCATAAGATGGATGTGTGCTAATTAAAGTGGTTTGATCTCTTTTTTAAAATGACGTTTTACCGGCCATTCTTAATAAATTGCATTTTTGGTCTCGGAGCAATAAATTTATGCGATGTGTAGCAAGCCCTTGAGGGGCTTGATTAACAAAAAAAACTGATAGTCATTTAGATATCACATAGCTGAGATGAGTGTGAGTGAAAAAGATGTGTTATTGGTCTTGATTATCAACTGAATGAGTGAAAACATATATGGTGTGGATTATTATTATAATTGTTTGAATATTAGAAAAAAAAAGGAGAAGAAAAAACGGTTTCCCTTTCTCTCACGTTGTGACCATGGTTGCTTTCTTTGTGTCAAGCCCCACTCATGTACGTCCAGTGTGTCATCGTTGGAGCAATGTAAAGAGGCACGTTTAGAGGTGGGTCAGCCCTGATCAAACCACATAACACACAGCCTTATATAAAATCTTCTCTCACTCTTCCTCATCTACTGCTTTGTTCACGATCAAGTATAAAAGGTTTTTAAATCAAACCGTTATTATTAGAAATCAAAACTAGAACCAAAAGTTAGAAATTCGTATATTTCTCTTAAAACTTAAAATTTTACATATTCTTTTAAATCATGATCGAAGAGCATTGTAAATAATATGTTTTTAAAAGCATTTTTACCACTTATTTAGAGAGAATGCATGAAATTCCCTCGAAAATAAAACACATAAGCAGTTGATTTCGGTCTGATTTCTTGGTTTGGGCTTATCGGACTTTTATTTAAAAACACATAAATACAATCAATATAAATAAAGGTTAACTTTTTAACAGTTAATTCTGAGTGACTCCTCATATTGTGTTGTTATGCAACACCTAATTATATGTTCAGTCTAAATTAAAATAATTAAAGGTCCAAGTAAATTATAAAAAGTTGCATAGGCTGCAATCATATGACACAGTTTGGTTTTTCCAACTGCTATTTAGTATACCAAACTGTATGGTGTGATTTGAAAAATTCTTAACCAACTAATCAAAAAAGGTTTAAAAACCAACCACGGTTTGAAGGTTTCATGATTTCAAACCGAACCATAAACACTGGGTAAAACCCCCACATGCTTCCGCCAAAGACTGCATAACCATCGACCGCCATCTAACCGCCTCCGTCCGACGTTGACTACTACCAACTTCAGTTTGCGGTCTCTAGTAGGTCTAATATCTAATAATTGCAGATTTGCTGATAAATAAAATGTAATTCTTAAGAAAAGAATTTATGTTACAAAGAAAAGTCTTAAGTCTTTGTATGTAAAAGTTGATGTAATGAATCAAACTTGAAAGACTAAGTAAATAAAAGGTGAAGTATACACGTGTAACTTTAGGATTATACAACTTAAAAAATCAACAACAGCACACAAACACTGAACATTGGATGTTCAACGTGTAAGTTTTATTATATCTCATATCCAACATTAAGATTCATTTTTGAAAAAATATATACTGAGGTCTCAGGCTAAAACATATAATAAGTGGGCACTCCTTTGTAGGTTACATTCAATGTAGATGATAAGAAATGATATTTTATATTTTATATACTGAGGTCTCAGGCTAAAACATATAATAAGTGGGTATTCTCTTTGTAAATGAAATTGTTAACGTAAATCAAGCGTCGATCACTGTTTAATATTTATATAATACTAATTATCAATTTGGTTATGCATCATAGATTTTGTACCATGTGCATAGTGGGTTGCACCCATCTTTTTTTTATTCATTAACTTTTTTTATTTTAATCCAATAATTGTATATCTTTTATAATTTAGCCCTAATAGTTTTTTTTTTATTTCAACTTTGTTCCCCAACATTTTATCTTTTAAAAATTTTCGTTTTTCTGTCAAAATTTTGTGAGTTAACACGCTGAAATGTCCATGTGTGGTTCAACGTTTTTTATGATCATTTTTTCCTCATTTAACTGCCATGTCGATGTCCTGGTCCTAGATCAACTTACCTATTGTTCTAGATCTTTTATGTTTTGCCTACATGGTTTAACGTTTTTATGTTTACATTTTGTTTGGTTTTATTTATTTTGTTTTTTTTTATTTTTTTTAATACGAGTTTTGTTAGTATTGATGGTCACTGATGGTGTTATGACATTGCTACTGCTTGACATGGTTTTACGCGTCCTGCTACAACGCGAGAAGCTTAATATTAGTTTTTGCTACAATCAAACATTTATGATTCGAGTTTTTTAGTTGATAAGAATTTTAATTATGAAACGTTAATGAACTAAATCGTCAATTTAAGTACTCAATGCTTGATATCCACTCATAAATTAAGTACTGTCCATCATAACTTTTGTCAAAACAGTCTCGATGAGGTTTTGTGGCACTAATGAGGTTAGTGAAATGTCTTTTCATATGCTTTGGAGTTTAAAGTTATTATCATTAAACAAACGCATATCGAAGTTGATTTTTGATTAGATGAGGTGGTCCAATTTTAAGAGTTTGTTTAGGGTTTCTTTATAGTTGTACGAATTTTTTGACTATTAATCCAATTTATTAATATGATAATATGATATTTTAAAATACATTGGTTATCTAGACACTCATTTTGGTTATTGATACGTCATCTACTCTTTATTTCTTTGTATGTGTATTTATATATGTATCAAAAGAAAGAGATAAAGGCTGAAGGATATTTCGATAAACAACTAGTGTACTTATAATAACCCTTAAAAGACATTAGTTGTCAATGTTTTAGAAAGCTTAACAACTCTACTAATTGTATGTATGTTTTAAAAAATTCTTGTTAAAAAAATTAACCACTAATAATTTTTTAGATACTTAAAAACTAAATTTATAACTACTAAAAAAACATTAAAAAAAATTTAGAATATGTTAGGCAGAAAGAAAAAACAAAGGCGCACGTTCAGAATTTTTGTCATTTGCCTCTTCACATGGTGGGGCCGGATCTCTCCATCATATTCCAGCTTATTATTTTATTATGGATTTATGGTTACTAGTCTATTTATCCTGATGCTAAATATGCATATTTAAAAAAAATAATTAATATTAAATAACGATATTTAATAAATATTTTGTAACAAAAAAGTTAAACAATTTACTAGAAAGGGCTTTATTATATTTATTTATATATGTAAATGTAAATAAGTACACATAAAAAGCTATAAAATGATTAATGTAGTAAATGATAAATTTTCTCAAAAAGTTTTTTTTTTAAGAAACAAAGAAAATAATGTGATGCTTATATTCATTTGGTAACTAGTTGGTTACAAAAGAAATTAATAACAAAATTAGACGTCTAAATAGTTTTATATATTATGTTAGTAAATATCGTTGTAAATATGTACCCAAAATACATTGAAATTTTCAATCTTTGTTCCGTTTTTAATATATTGAATAATTCATTTCGATGATTTAGTTGTGAAGAAAACATACAATTTTTCATGTTTATTTATTAAAAATAAAATAAGATGAAAACGTAATTAATTTAGTACGTAGTAATACATTACCAATCATAATTTACTCGAACTATAGTTCAACTACCTAAAAAATATGTCACATGGTGATGGTTATTATTGAGACATATTGTTGTCATAATTGTTTACTTTATCATATAAAGATTAGATAGTATATTGGGCATATATGAGTTAAGTATTTTAATCCTGTAAATAAATGTTTAAGACAATGTCTTGATGTTTATCTTTTGAAAATACATGTCTTAGTTACTAAAAAAACAAACGTGAGAAATCATGTTCTAAGGAGAAAAGAAGAGTCCTTTTTCAGTAAAGTTTAAATCTTTAAATAGAAAATCTAGATGTAAATAGTTGAACTCTTAAAAATCGAGTGTTATTGCGATCGTTATCAAATCATATATTTCAAAATGCATAAAAAGCATTGTTCAACGCCAAATATTTTGAACTAGTGGTCAAAACCCTATGCGACGGGTGTTAAAATTTTGTAGACTTGATTTCACGGATTCTATATTAGTATTTGCCTTAGAAGAAAAATTTGCGTCAAAATATTGATAAAAAAAATAAGCAAGCCGTAACGACAACATAAAGAATTTATAAGACGCCATATTTTAAAGGTTGTAAGAGGAACAAAACCCTTCTAGAAAAACATTAAAACAACTTTGAGTTTTTTTACGTTTGTGATTTGATGATTTGTATATAATCATGTACAATTTGATTTTAAATTAATTTGAAACATAGATATAAAATCTCAAAGATATATTTGGATTTTTTTATAAAACCTTAAATTTTATAAATAAATTATAAAGAACTAAAAAAAAGTTATGAGTTGGCCACATGTAAAAAAATTCGGGTTAGGCCAAAAATTAAAACGTTTTTTTTTTTTGTTGAAAAACTGCATGGTTAAGTTTACTTAAAGTTGAGTGATATATCCATATGTAACTTCACGAGGGACATATTTCAACTTCAGAAACCTAATGTTTAATAAGCTTCTTAATATGTTTAAACCACTTGTAACATCTGATTTGATTTTATGAAAGATGTTTTCGTGAGATCCTACCAACATCTTAATATGTATATATAAGGTGTATATACATTTACTAAAATGT
This sequence comes from Flaveria ramosissima, assembly GCA_025215565.1. Taxonomy (NCBI): domain Eukaryota; kingdom Viridiplantae; phylum Streptophyta; class Magnoliopsida; order Asterales; family Asteraceae; genus Flaveria; species Flaveria ramosissima. The sequence continues at coordinate 76,745,966 of CM046039.1, read as the reverse complement.
TTTAGAACCTATATATACATATATAAAAATGTGTAACTTTTAGAAAGATATTTGAAAGTGAAGCATTTTAATTGATTTTATAGTTAGGCGACTAGTATATGAAAACTCACAAGAACCAAGATATGGTTTGGTATTCGGTTGGTAGGGTCAAGCCCTTGCGCTTCGTATTGGATATAGATATATAGATTTATTTATATTTTTTATTAAATAATAATAGAATACTAATGAGAATAATTATAATAAAAACATTTTTATTTCAACATTTTCAACTTAATTTATGCGATACACATTTTAGATAAGCTATTAACTAAAATTCTAGTAGATATTTCTTGTGATCAACTACGATCTTCGTCATTGGATCAACTATTAATACGACTATAATTATTCTTGTTAAAGTTGGTCTGGTGATTAATTAAGTTTTGTTGCTAGAAAAAGTCAGAGACTATTTCTAAAAAAAGAGACGGTTCATAGTTAAGCTAAAAAAAATAATTGGTTATCTTCATTTTAGAAAACACTTACAGTCAAAGAAGTTTGTTTACTTTTCAACGTTTAATGCTATAACACCAAGGAGCATATCGCCTCAAGCTATGGTGTTTAAGATGCATTTGTTTAGGATCATAGTATGGTCCTCCCATGACTAGCAAATCCGATACTATATATTGTATGAACGTTCATGTTGCTTTCTAGGGGTCATCATATATATTATGGTTGTTATTGTTATATCTTGACTTTTAGAGTTTTCAGATTCCATCATAAGATTTCATTTACTCATCCAAACATTGTTATTTGCTCGTACCATTATTTGGTCCATATGATAACAATCCATCATCTAACTGATTCGATGTTTTTCTGGCATGTTTGCATCCACTCTTGTAGAAACGTTAGTGTCTCATCAACATTTATTTAATCAGTCATAACTTAATTAAAAATCAGAAAATACACAAAACAACCACCCGTAAACCATGGAAGCCCATAGATTTTCATATTTTAAAAGTTTGAATATTAAGTTAACAAACAATTTGTGTTTAGAAAATTAAGGTTTTGTGGGAGTTGATGTGGACAATTGAGGAAGATTATAAGTAGGAGTTACTTGTAAAACAAGTTGAGTCACATGGCTCCCATATCTCAAGTAGATGAGCCATAACTATCGACTTATACTAGCCTTCTTTTAACCTAAACCACATATTGGTCCGACAACACCATGTTTCTTATGCTCATAATAAATTAATCAAAGATGCATACAATTTGTTTTCTCATCCTTTTCATTGTTGCGCTCATGATTAGAAACGACCCCCACACACATGCATATACATGCTCACGATTTAGGACCACCGTTGTGATGTTTTTGAAAATGGTTGATATCGATGACTATATTCTTTAAAGTTTAGAATTATGCTTGTAACGTGGACATTCCACAATGATCATCCGTGCAATTAACCCTTAGTATTTTATAAAACATTACAGATTTTGATCTTAATATATAATATTATTATAAATCTTTTACTTTGATAAAAAAAATTTATATCAAGCTATCAATCTTTATAACCTTTTATCTTGTAAAAATATTTTTATAACCTCTTAGTTACGTACTTGCTTTATATTTTTTAGTTCTTAAACTTTTGACAAAATCATATAATCTAAAAGTTTAAAATTCTAAATTGTTTAGTTCTTAACCGCTTTAGCTATTTATTTCTTAAACATTTGTTAGTTTTTTACCTATTTAATTTTTGTTATAAAATCTGGAACTCTGATCTTTTAAGCCCAGATACTCATCACACTGAATTGTTTCAACTTTCATTGTAATCCTGAGCTTCACTCCATGGGATATCATATTAGTTAAGTGGTCCGATTAAAAAAATTAAGGGTTCAAATTTTACATGTGCAAAACTGTAATGTATTTATCTTTGAAAATATAGAAATCAGCATTAAAAATATAATTACCGAGTTCCATTAATTGATGGAACATCAGTTTCCTCTAACTATCAATAATTTTTTAGTAAAATTATTTTTAATTTGTCAACCAAATTGGACAAAGAGATATTGTTAAAAGCAATAAAGTTATACATTATCTTTACTGCTCGCGAAAAGGAGTGGTGGATCTATTAATTTATTTGACTGGATTCACTATTTTTAAATGTTCTTATCATATAGAAACAGATATAAAAATTGTTAGGTCAGGTCGGGTCAGTCGGTCATATAACAAAAAAATACAATAATAATAAAACATTGTTATTAGTATTTAAATAGTTCTATATGAGTTTTTATTTTTGAAAACGGTGCCATTATGTTTTTGACAGAAGCTTATTGAAAGAATATTGAGTAAATTACTGTTTTCGTCCCTGTGGTTTGACGAAAATTACGCTTTTCAGTCCAATACTTCATTTATAACACTGACGGTTCAATAGTTTTAAAATTTGTTTCAATTTTGCCTGAACCATTAACACCGTTATAATTTTCTGTTAAACTAATTTGAAATGACATCTTTACCCTTATCCCCACCCCATCCTTCCCCACCCCTTTATTTGTTTGCCCCCCATCTCCCCTCTCTTCAAAAAACCCTACACTCACACATACACATTCTACCACCACCTCCACCATCCATCCGGCGGCCACCGGCACCGCCCTCCCCGGCGGCCACCTGCATCGCGCCCCACCTACACTGCCCGCCACCTACATCGCCCCCACCTGCGCTGCCGTCCTCCCCCACAACCTGCAGTCCTGCACCGCCCGTCACCGGCAACCTGCACCGCCCGTCACCGGCAACCTGCACCGCCCGCCACCTGCACTGCCATTCTCGCCCGCCACCTGCATCGCCTGCCACCTGCATCGCCTGCCACCTGCATCGCCCTCCTCACCCGCCACCTGCACTGCCCTCCTCGCCCGTCACCTGCACCGCCTGCCACCTGCGCCACCATGCTCACCACCATCAACGATTTGAAACCGCCAGCCACCACCCACCACCACAAAAACCCGCCAGATCTTAGATTTTTTAAGTAGATCTGATTTGGGGTGTAGTGGTGTCGTCGGCGGGATTGGTGGTGTTTCCGGCGGGTTTCAGTGGTAGTGGTGGGGTCGCCGGCGGGTTTCAAAGGTGGTGGTGGGGTCGCCGGCGGGTTTCAATGGTGGTGTTGGGGTCGCCGGCGGGTGTCAGTGGAGAGGGTAGTTGGTGGTGGCTGGCGGGTTTCAGTGGTGGTGGTGGGGTCGTCGGCGGGTTCAGTGGAGAGGGTAGTTGGTGGTGGCTGGTGGGTATAAGTGGTGAGGGTGCACGATGGCGGTCCGGTGATGGTGGTCTAGGGGTGTAGGATTTTGTTTGTGTGTGTGAGAGAGAATAGAGAATAGAGAAGATGGAGAGAAAGAAAGGAGGGATATGGGTTGGGTGGGGATGGGAATAGGTTTTTATTAAATTCAGGGGTAAAAATGTATTTTTACATCATTTAACAGAACAAACACTAACGGTGTTAACATCTTGGGTGAAATTGAAACAAATCTTAAAACTATTGGACTGTCAGTGTAATAAATAAACTATTGAACTGAACCCGTGATTTTCGTCAAACCTCAGGGACGAAAATAGTAATTTACTCAAGAATATTTTTTCAATATAACAAATGCAATCATCCATGTATCCATTATCTATTTGATTTTTACATGCTTAATTGAAGAATTTTTTTTTAATTAAAAAACTTACCAATTGATTATCAACTGTCCATTAAATATCAAGTCTTTAGTCTTGTCTTTCAATCGACAACTCGTCCATTCTACCTCTTGAGTTTTGAATGCAAATTGCAAGTTTATTTTTTAGGTATTTTTAGAGTAGGCTAATTTATTTAATCAATTCATGGGTTTTATGAGCATTTGGTGAGAGTGAGCTTATTTAGTTATTTAATTGATTAACTCATAGACTTTTTTTTCGGTCCTATATGCACGTTTTTATAATTAATGGAGTCACCGTTCAAAAACACAATTGTGTCACCCAAAAAACCCGTATACACGTCTCCATACGCGCGTGAAAATTCATTGTATTCTTGTGTCTTCAGTCCATTCAAACTAAGTCCGTTCATGATTAAAAGTACAATAAGTGCCGATTGCTCTTAAGTCTTAACCATAACTACAGTGGTTAAGTTAATTCAATTCACGCATGCATGCATGTTGTTATCAAACCATTTAATTATAATTTATAAGCGGAGAAGAAATAATACTTATTTCTGATTAGATTGATAATGTTTTCACTTTGTTTTATCCAATTTCATTATCATATAATTGGAAATAATGCCGTTTTAACTCAAGATTATGCTTTTTTTCATAAACAATCATCATGCAACATCCTGAACATCTAACATGACATTTCCATATTAGATCTCTTGATGTACTAATAATTGAGACAACAATAAGGTAATATCTTATGTAATATTCTCAATCCAAAGCTTAATTGTAAGCATCCACTAGCGACTTCTTTTATTATTAGTGTGCAGGTTGAACCAGAATTTTCTTGTAGAGAAGACGTGACTCTCTTTCTCTCTATGTTTTGAAACGTGCTAGGTAAACTGTTACATTAACTTTGATTTAACTTTTAAGTCATTAATTAACAAAAAAATTGGTTACCCTACAAAAAAGAATAGAGTAAATTACATTATTCATCTTTTATGTATGCTAGTTGTTATGATTTAGGTCCTTTAAATTTACTAATTACACAAAACATAATTTAGTTAATGGTTTGTAACGATCCCGTCTTTTAAGTTAAACATAGTTAATTAGAGAGGTTAAATTAAATCCATATGCAAATCACATGAGGGCATAATAGTAAATTCACATTCATCCCTCCTAACTTTTAGAATAAATCTCTCTTTATTTAAACTATGACATACTATTTACATTAATCTTTTTACTAAGCTAGTTTATGCTGCATGCCCTTTCGAAAACACGCTCTTTGTGATTATTAAAGTTCAACCTAGTAATTATATGCATATATATACATTTAAATACAAACATTTTATGAACAGTACAATTCTTAAATTAAGAACAAGATCATTGCTAATCTGTATTTTTATTTTAAAAGTGTACAGAAAAACAATATATGATGAAAAAAATTTCATTCAAATACTCTTGGCAAAAACATCATTGTACATTTTAATATGGAACTTCAAGTAGCATATTTTATATTTATTTATTGTTTATTTTATGTTTAAATATATTTTCTTTTTCATATTTTGTATCTATCATTAATTTTTTAGAAGTTAGTAGGAGGGAAATTTATTATTGTGCCCTCATGTGAGTTACACATGAGTTTAATTTAACCTCTCTAATTAAAAATGGTTAACCCAAAGGACGAGATCGTTACAAATTTAAACTAAAGGATATTTTCTATAATTAATAAAGATAAAGGAGCTAATCCATAAAACTAGTTTATGTAAAGGATGAATTATGTAATTTACTAAAAAGAACATGAAAGCATATGGAAACAAATATATTTAAAATCTCCAAAAATTATGAATGCCCCATAAAGATTTAGAGTACCATGTAGGCCACAAATAATATTGTTATTATTATTGAGAGCGTCCCTTGTAATAGCCCCTACCACACAAAGGTATTTGAGTATGAATGTATGCATGTGGTCTAATTTCAAAGCATAGGAAGCTTCCAAGCACAACTAGACAAACAGAACACCGTGCGATAGATTGTAACATGTTACCTTTTTATAAAAGAAAAAAAAACATTAAAATTTTTTGATTAATCTAATTTAATTAAATAAAACATATACTACTAAAACAAACTAATATATTTATTTATTGATATATATATAGTTATGTTTATTATATATATACGTGAGACCCGTGTGGTTACATGATCAATCACACGTTAGGGTGTAATACGGTAGCCAAAAGTAAACAAACACAAGATTCATGTCGTCTCATCAAAAGGGTAGTATCTTACATACGCGACAATATCAACAAGGGGATGCTATTGATATGGTATTAGAGTTTAGGATTACATGAAAATATATTCATAGATAAAGATATGATAGGTCGGATGTGATAGCAGCGGCCTATAACCATCTAGTCACAATCAGACTCCATGACTTAACGCTATATTGATTACTTAATTACATTATCATTCACTATGATAGTTATGTCTATGTGTGATTATCAATAACGCAATGAAACCACTCACGTTTAAAAAAACATGTGAACATACAAAACCATGCATATCCGAAGTAAAGTGATTGATGTAGTTTGACCTACCGGTCTGATTTTTACCATTTAGCATTACTAAACTACAAAATAGAACATGTCTTTGTCTATAAAAGAGTGACTAAATGCACATGCACCATATATGTCGGGGTAACCTTTTTCTTTGTTTTGGATGTTTATGTTTGACATATCACATATCATCAATAGAGTCACATTTATATAATAAAGATGGAAAATGCTACATTTATATTTGGTTTCATATGATAGTCGGTTTAAGTTGATTATAACCAATGGTGTGACGGATATGAATTGCACTTTCTGAACCCATTCATATTTGAAATGGATATAGAGGATAATAAAAATTTTGTGATAGTCTTGTATCATTGTATGTATGTAAGAACCATCATTGTATGAATGTAAGAACCCTAAAGAAACTTTAAGTCAGGGCCTTTTCAAATTTTAACTTAGATTGTTATATGTGTTAAAATTAGGTTTAGATGTTATGTTATTATATGCATTATTCTATTGCCAAAGCATTATATATATTAGGATTTTCTAAAAAAAATACCGCCATGTATGAAAATGGAAGACAAAAGAATACGTTTTGTAATGACGAACATCTTAATTGGGAGTAGAATACATTTTGAAAACTTTGAACAAGCTTCTTGATATATATAAAAATAAAATAAAATAATTAATTAATTAAAACCAAACCCTAAAAAATTTAAAGCTCAGTAAATATGGGAACTAAAGTGACTGCGGTTTTCTAAAATTTAAGGGTTAGCTAAGAAGAGCTAATTTGGATGATGTTTTACTTTTAACGGGTCACAAGGTTAACTAAATAGTTAATAAACGCTAGTTGAAAAAAAAGGTCAATTTTTTTTTAAACATGTAAGAGCATTCACAGCTCGTTCCCTATATTTATGTGAGTGCATTCTCTATATTATATGGTATGGTATATAGGTGGTTGTGAGTGAAGGATATGGTAAATTTACTGTTTAATCTGTGTTTTGAGAAAACATTGTTCAAAAGCTTATAATGTTTTTAATATATTTTAAGTGGTTGTGAGTGAAGGGGATAGAAAAAGTAATGATAAAGCTGAAAATGAGAGAGAAAAAGTAGTGATTCTAATATAATTATATGGATAAAAATGAGGAATGGGTCGTGAATGCTCTAAAACGTTCAATATATATGTTCATTATTATTGGTTCAATATATAATTTTAATTATTATATTTTACACTAGTTGTTTGTTTAAATTTTAAATGTTGATCAAAACTATGATTTGGGTTATTAAACTCAATCTGATTATCTGAGCCACTTTACATCACAACAGAAACATTTTAGAATCTTAAACAACGTGTAATAACTCTTGCATAACATTATACAAAATTATATGAAACAGGCTCATAATTTCTTATGTGATTGTATGTATTTATTTCTTGGAATTTGAAATGCTATTGGCTATTAGTTATGTTTACGTTATATAACTTCATTGTAGTTTCCCATGTCGTGTAAACATGAATATAACGAATAAGATATTATAGTCTCTAGCACGACTATTATCAAATGTAAGTGACAAATAGACGATTACAAACCTCATTATCCGACTATAATATGAATTGCAACAACAACACACTTTTAGCAAAAGAAATACCTTTGTAGATCAATAGTATACAATACTATATATGGGTCATACATCAACACAAACCTAAACCGAACTAGATACCTTTTCATGCATAAGAATATTCTTTTACATCCATAAAGGTCTCATAGTGTTTATAAACATAAAACCGACATTCGTAAATCTTTTTGGATTATCAACAAATCAATTTGTTTTTATTTTGAATTTATGAAGGGGAACAAAATAATAGAGATGTAAATATCAATTTGTTTATCTATTAAGAAGGAGGTTTAAATTATGTTTTATCTTTAACAAGCCACAAAATATAAAATATAAAAAATAGTTAAATAAGAAATGCCCAGTAAAAAAACTGATTTATTTTTTTTTTTTGTTAACTTTGCATATTTTCACCACGACCTTGATGATTTCATGCACAAATAGCTTTAATATGTCTTTTTTCAATTTGCATATCATTGACGAATTAGCTAACATTTTTTATGGTTGGGAAATTAAATAAAATAAATCACTGTTTCTTTCTTTCACTTGTTAACTATAGTGTAACGAAGACGCTAATATGATTTGATAAATGCACATTTTAATAACTGTAACCAAGCATAAGGTTATGAAAAACACTTAATTTTTACGTAAGTAATCTTTTTTAAACATTACACCAAACACTTATAAGGCTTCTTTGAGATCACTATCAGGTGACAAGACAACACCAAAAAAAGTAGAAATATGAGCATTTAATATATACACATTCATGCACAAATATATCAAAGTCTAGTAATCGATCGTTCACCATTTTATTATAAATTGAAAGACTAGATGAAAGGGTTTAGGTCGGATAATGATAACGTACTCTCTTTACATACATGTGATGAACATGTTAGAATACGTACGATAAAAATATTTAAACACACGTCCTTCACCTTTTATCTTCGTTTGAAATATAAAGAGTAATTACATGCACTCTTTAAATCAGTGTGGTTTTATTTTCGGTAGGTTTTTCTCGTTTTAGATTGGAGCGAAGCGAAAGCTAGTTTAGAATTGCACTAGATCGGCAGTTTTGCAATATCCTGAATTTTCGAAACAATAAGTACTAACAATAGTAACAACTAACAATAATAAATAATGCAAAAAGGAAAGAGAGATTTTAAATTGTACAAGAACTTGAATGATCATTTAACGTGAAAGGAATCTAAGGTTTTTTTAAGAGTTGTACGTATATGATAAATATAATATAACTAGTATTATGCCGCCCGCGTTGCAGGGGGCGTAATACCGTACCAAGTAGCACTAATGGTACACTACCATCAATAACCACCAGTACCGAAAAAGTTCGGATAAAAAAAGAAATTAAAACTGGAAAAAATAATAATGAACGAAAAGTAAACGTAAAAATGTTGAACTACGCAGGAAAAACACATAAAAACCAAAAAATAAAATGAATGAAATATAGACGTAACAAAGTTGAACCACGTAGACAAAACGTAAAACATATAAAACAATAAGTAAACGATCTAGGACCAGCGTGTTGCGATGGAGTCGTTAAATGTGAAAAAGTAAGCGTAAAAACGTCGAAGCACACAGCACGCTCTGTTATGTTAACTCTCAAAATTTAGAGCGATACGTAAATTAACAATTTGTAAAAATTTGAAAAGTTATAGGGCCAAAGTTCAAAGTAAAAAAAGTGTTAGGGTTAAATTATAAAATATGTAAAAGTATTGGGTTAAAATAAAAAGTTAGTGATTTAATAAAAAAGACAAAAAGATGGGTACAACCCATTAAACACACATGGTACAACACAATCAAGCACAAATTACTTGATAAGCATGATGTACAACACCTCTATGCATAAACCACTTGGTAATTAGTATTATATATAATATGTAATTAAGTTATAAAAATTTAATTAAATTAAAACTTTATTAATATAACTAACTAAGTTTATTGCCCGTCACGCATTGCCGCGGCATAGTACGTGACATGATAAAGTATAAACTGCAATCGATCCGACTCGTTTTCAAACTCACTGTAATCCAATACGTAGAGTAACTCGATTTTATACCGTTGAAGAAAAACATTTAATATTTGATAGACTCTTTTCCAAACAAAATTAATGTCGAAACATAGACTTACAATTGCTTCGACCTTTTCCGAACTAAATTTATTTCCAAATGTAGTAAATGAAAACGTATTATATTGACCCGACGTGTTTTCAAACAAACCAATGTCGAAACGTAGACTAACTCAAAGTGTACATTAAAATAAGCACAAAAACATTTTATATATGACCCAACTCATTTCTGAACAAAATTTACGTCAAAAAATAGACGTATGTCGAAACGTAGACAGTCTTAAGGCGTATAGAGTTAAGCTTGGAAACATTTTATATTTGACTTGATTTGTTTTTAATTACGTCTAAACATAGACGGACTTAAATTTATATTGCATAGGGGTAAAGTCAAAACTTTAGAAACTTAAGATGTCAAAAAACATTTTACAAAGTTTTAAAAATTACCAAAGCTGAAAATATAAGGATCAGAGGGGAAAATATGTTGGTGGGAAACCCGCTGTTTCTTTTTAAGTGAATTTTTTTTTTAAAATGGTGTTAGTGGTAAAATTATTTATCAAAATAGATTATTTGAAAAATAATTATCAAAATGAACGTTTTTTAAAAACTATTTTTCTCACTTCCAACTTTATTGAATAAAAACCTTTTCTTTGAAACAAAAGTGTTCTTTGAAAATTTCTCGATTACTAAAGTAGATATAATCTAGCTACTTTCAGCAAACTTTAAACTCTTTTTAATTTTAAAGTTTTGTCGCTAACGTTTAGTTTAGTCTTTTAACTTTTTTTCCTAAGAGATTAAATTTTCTTTAATTGTTAAATGTTTTCTAAGTTAAAATTTTATTATTTTAACTTACTTATATTATTTTAGATTAAAAAAATTCACGTGATAACTTTTTTTCTATGAAATTGATTTATTAGTTATTACACTATTTATTATCATCGATAGAAATACATTTTCATAGTCAGAAATAAATAACGTGCATCCACTAGCTTCAATTTTAATTTGAAAGTTGGCTATACGTATTGTCATATGTAATGTATCTTTTTAATTTAAAGTTGAAATATTAAGTATAATATACGGCCATAATTCCAGTGTGATAAATTGAAATTCCATAATAAAAATTGAAGTCAAGAAATCAATAAATAACATTTACACAAAAAAAAACAAACATAAATAATAAATTATCGTAAAAGTAATTTTATATTTTTTAAATTAAAAACAAAAAGAAAAACAAAATTAAGTTTAAAACTTTATATCAAATAGAAATTTTTTTATTTCAAATAGAAAAGTTTCTTAAAGAAGATATTTTAAATAGAAAAGTTTTTTTATACAATAAAATTAGGAGCGAGAAAAAAAAGTTTAAAAAACACCCATTTTGATAAATATTTTTAAAATCATCCATTTTGGTAAATAATTTTTCTAAATATTTTTTCTAAGAACACTCTTTTGGAGAAAAACTCTTTTTAAGTTATAGTAATAAAAAATAAGTTGTGGTTTTGACATTTTCATCCAAAAAGGTTTTTTTTACATTTGTTTTCCCAAAGTTAGAAATAGTTGTCATTTTCATCCAAAAACATGAATTTCGTGGTAAAAATTTTTATTAACAACACGTAAACATAAATTAAGATTTTGTTAGAACCTTTTTTTTATCAATTTGAATCAAACCTATGAACTTAAGGAATAATATAAAAAAAGAGAGAAAAATATTCATATTAAATAAATCAAAATCAATAAAATAAGTAAATATAAATAAAGTAGAAAACCTCAGATTCCAAATGAACAAATTCAAACTGAAAAAGATTTTGTTGAAGAATGAGGGGCAAGGGGACTGATCGAGAAAGATCTCTTGTTCTTATTTATAAAATCGTGATTGGATCCGCATATGTTTGGTAAAGAAAAAATCTTCTCCTTTGATAATAATAAAAAACGGAAAGTGTTCAATTGCAACATGAAAATTTACGTAATACCCTTTTCACTATGAATATTTAACATTTAAAACAAAGAAGCTAATATTTTTAGATGAAATGATAACATTTCCCAAACTTTAAGAAGTCAAATGAAAAAAAAATTTATATAAAAGTAACAATGTAACCAAACCACTGGAAGAAAAACAATTCTTCACTCCAGTAATAAATGTTAAAGTATTTATAGTAAAAAGATAAAGGTTCTTTTTCTAAAATTATGAACATAAGAACGTAATTAATAACGTGCATACATGCTCATATACAAACCAATTTAACCAACCTATTTATTATTATTTTTTAAAATGGCAAGATGACTTATAAAATACATTAAAAACTTACGAGTAGACATTCACCTCTTTAGAGGTATTCAAGTGCTCATGCCCCTTGGTTAGGAACATTACAACATGGTAGTTGATTATATTATTGTAGAGGCACACTTCTGTAAACTTGTTAATTAGCAAAGATATTTACCATCATCCTTTAAACCATTAAAGATATAGTGACTACTCACATCTAAATAATCAATCATTATTCATCAACCTCAAACAAAAACAAAAATTACATATTCTAATATTCAAACACATCTAAAAACATATTATCCTGACACAGTATTCCCACACCGCTTCACGAAGCGTCTCCGTGGCGCTAACCAGATGGCTGACGGTTCGTCGTACCTTCGTCCTTCTGGTTAGCACCAGAGACGCCTCGAGCAGCGGAGAATAAATCAACAGGCTCCGATTCTGCTATAACACGTTTACTTTGTTGTTGTTGTTGTTGCTGTAGCTGATTCGAGATATTACGAGCCGCGGAGAAGAGATCAACGGGTTCGGAATCGGAGATCTTGCCGGCTTCCAACGGGGTTCCGGATTTGTACGCGACTCTCAGCGATTCGTCTTCGGATAGTTTCGCTTGTGCTGCACCGTACTTGATATCATCTTTGCTCTTCGCCATTTTTTAATGTTGTTTAGGGAATATATATTATTATATAATTATGAGTTTGAAGATTGTTGTGGTGGTGATGTGCATGCATGATGAGTTATATCATTGTAATGACGGTGACACGTGTCGAAATCTGCGATAATCGGAGGGTGACGTGGAATGCTTGTTTCGTTGCTTTGCGCCACGTAAGATGATATTATATTATACTTATTCTTATTTACAAAGATCGGTGGAATCATCTTTTCCAACATATTACGAAGTACTTTAAGTTTGAAGTAGGCAATAAAACACAACTTATAAAGGTGCTCCAGTGGTAACTGCTTAAGTTAACAAGGTACAGATTTAGGTTCGATTCTCGGTTTCTTTTTTTATTTCTCTTATTTCTTTGTTATTGATTTTAAATTATAATCATTCAAACTTTACATATTTCATTTAATCCCCAGTTTTAATGTAACACTAATATTTCACAAAAAAATATTTTGGTTCTGAAGTTGTTTTTTTCTCTTCGCTTTCGGTATAAGTTTTGTTAAAAAACTTTTTAACTATTACTGAATTTACATTTTAATCTTTCAATTTTACACCTATTACAATACCTTAAAAAGATATATTCTTACGTTCATAAGATGTCATGTTAAATCTTGACACTTTCACCTCTAATACTTTTAAAAACTTTATAGAATGTCAAATTAACCTGCCCAAGTTTCTAAAGTTTCGGATTTACTGTTATACAATTTTACTTAAAAAGATATATTCTTACATTCATTTTTTTTGTACGTGTTAGTATAAATTCGAGCCCGTCTATGTTTGGACATAATCGGAAACGACCCCGATCAAATATAAAATGTTTTCGTGTTTATTTTTATATACATTTTAAGATTGTCTACGCTTCGTTAAACGTCTAATTTTTTACGTATATTTCGATTGGTGCATTGGGTCAAACATAAAAACGTTTTCGTGCTTATTTTTATATATGTTTTGAGTTGGTTTACGTATCTATGTACTTTACTTTAGAAAAGCGTTGGGTCAAATATAATACATTTTCATATACTTTACGTTTTTACGTAAATTTAGTTCGAAAACGAGTTGGGGTGATTGTAAGTCTATCTTTCGACATAAATTTGTTTAGAAAAAAAAGTTGGGTTAAATATAATACGTTTTATTCAACGATATAAATTCGAGTCCCTTTACATATTGCCATAAATTAGGTATAAAAACGAGTAAGGTCGATTATAATCTATACCTTATCACACTGTGTACGATATCGCGGCAATGCGCGACGGGTAAAAAAATCTAGTTGTAATTAATAATCGTTAGATGCAATCTTTTACTTTAATCTTTATCTCTATATGATAACTTTTAACATATGGTTAAGTTCGGGTTGGATTTCATGATAAATCTTTTTGTAGATAGAATGGTAAAACTTTCAAAGTCTAAAGGTTCAAGCCTATATAAATTCAGAGAATTCTAAAGATATTTTTATTTGCAAACAATGATATTTAATAACTAAAAGACTGTAAACGAACTAAACGTTTAACGAACAGTTCGGGAACCGTTCGGCCGGAAGTTCGTTATGTTCGTTTAATTAATGAACGAACACGTACAAGAAAGTTTTTTTCCTTTAGTTAAACAAACAAACATGAACAATGGATGTGTTTGTTCATTTATGTTCGTGAATGTTCGATAATATGTTCGTTAATATTCGTTTGTGTTTGTACATTTAAAAGTTTTGTATGAGATAATTATATTAATACTTATTTATCTTTGGTAAATATTACTTAATGTTTTATAAAATCAATATATTTTGGTTTGTATTTGTCTGTTTTAGTAAAATTCATTTGGGATTATTACTGTTCATGAATATTTGTATGCGTTCACTTGCCTTCGTTTAGTTCGTGAACAATTCAAAAACAGATTCAATTCATTAATGAACAAACACGCACAAAAAATCTCGTTCGGTAAGTGTTCGTGAATAGTTGATGAACAAGATATTTCCTTCATAAACAAAAACGAAAAAAACTCCATTCGCATTTGTTCGGTTTATTTACAACCTTACCTAAAAGTAAATTAAAAGTAGGTTACATGTCCTTAAATATATTTTGTATATAACATGGGTTATGGGATCCTTGAGACCGATAGAGGCATATGTGAACTTCGTAAGACGGATTTGTTAAAGATTGCCGGTTGTACGGCTTCATCCATAGAAGGGTTTTAAGTTTCTATATGGGAATTCCGAGCCACGAACGGCTACAAACGGCAGACAGGCTTACGGGTTGAGGTGGAGAAAATCGAATCCCGAATGGTTAAACCATCCAGACGTGCTAAGAATTTCATGAACCAAACAAGACCCAAAACTAACTATTGTTTGGAGGAACAAATGTTATTATCCCATCATCAATCTAACATCATCAAATTTTAAAAAAAATAATGATTTTGGTACAATATCCTCAAAAGAATTCATTGACATTGATTCATGAGGTAAGTTACACAAACAAATTCAACAAACGGCAATAAAACAGACTTTTGGAAAAATGATGCTAATCCACGTTTAATACCCCAATAATAATATAATAAAATCATGTCGCATATGGCATACCTGACTAAATATTACATGATATGATGCATCAAACATACACATAGTTGTATCAAGTATAATAACTTGTTCTACAATATTAATTTAGATAATCTATTAAACAGCTACTACAAACAATACTTATTTCATATCAAAACACATTAAGCAAAAATGCAGTAAATAAGATAAGCAGTTGGAAACAGAACACTCACAGGAGTTGAGTTTAATTTAGAAATGTTATGTCAATATTAAAAAAACAAGACCCTAAGGCCAACAAGTAGAAAGTAACTAGACCATGAACAGCTTCAACACAAAGATCCATCTTTTACATACAAACTCCATACATCAGCAGGAGATGATGTGCATGAAGAAAGATTGGAAGAAGCCACCCGACGGTCTAATCGTCCGTCATTCTCTACTTCGATCTTTGTCTCATCTTTCGGCGCTTTCTCTTCAATCTCCTCATTCTCTTCTTCTTCCACTGCAAATAAAAAAAGATTCAGTATTTCATTCAAACAAAAAGGCGTTTTACACGATAATGGTTAACACCCAACTAACTAACAAAATAAGATAAAAGAGGCAATTGACCTTTAAAAAGCTATGACACGAAACAAGAGGCATTTCCTAGAGAAAAAATATTGTAAAAATCCCTACACGCTAGTCGGGCAGATTAGCCGAGAATAATCGATAATAATGAAGTTTTACATGTAAATTTATATATACATATACATATTTGTGTATATATAAACACACACACACATGTGTGTTAAAATTTTAAAAATTTAATCATAACATATTTTTTATTTCAATTTTGCCCAAAATTTGACTGAATTTGACTATCCGGCCAATTTTAACTAACTTTGGAAGAAATTTGACCGATTAGGTCCAATTTTTTCCAACTAGGATTGACTACCTATTAACCCTCTGATTATATGAAATCGAAAAGGTTGATGGCCGATTTCCAATTAATCCGAATTAATCTCCGACTAGGAACAATTTTTGCAACACTAATTTCACCACCCCTTAAGAATTTCAACAATCTACTTACATCTACCTGATTTAAAAATGTTATATTAACTATGTTACATGATGAAAGAAATCGACTGTTAATTTCACTGAAAACCTTTTAACTTTTGTCGAATTGAGATTTGAACAGTAAAAAAAACAATATTATGGTAACCTAAACTTAACCACATAATTTGCAAAATCAATTATCACAATTTTCAAGATCAGAACTTTAAGTTGTAATCAAAATCAAATATCAGGTCATACATCTTCAAAAACTAAATAACAAACAGTATTCGATCACGAAATATAAGCATAAATAAACAGACATAACGAAAAAAAATTAGTATTCGCTAGAAGCTGCATCAGATAGATATACTACACAAGTATCCACAAATAACAGCTCGATAAATCAAATAAAAAACAAGTCTTGAAGATAATAATCAACCAACGCAAAATCAGAACAATCACGAAACATACTGAAAAGTAATTGAAGACAAAGGGGCAATCTAAAACAAGAATTCATGAAATTTCAGATGATATTTCATTCATTTTGGCATGATTTCCAATCAATTCAAACACAAATAAAACTATCGGGATCAAAATCATGAAAAATGATAAAAACATGAATAAGGTAATTTTACCTTAGCACGCATCTTGAGCAAATCTTCCGGTGATTTCTACGAGTGTGTGTTGGGCGGAAAAACGGAATGAAGAACTGAGCGGATGAGACGGAATAATTGGAATATATAGGTGGAGAAACCCTAGTTTAAATGGGCCTTATAATGGGCTACTTTTCCGTTTTTTCTAATTGGGCCAACTTCGGTTCCTTGGTTTTTATTACAAGTGAAAAAAAAAAAAAAGTTTTTGGGCATGACAACCTCACCTGGAACTGGTTTCGGTTCCTACCTGGTGTACAGTATAATGAACCCGGTTAGGACCCGAAAAACCAATTGTTCCTTCCTGGTTTCTATACAAAATTATAAAGTTTCTAGCGATAAAAAAAAAGATGGTTTCAACTCGGTTCCTACCATGGATTCGAACTAGCCGTAAAAAACTGTTATATAGTCGTTGGTGGCGTCATAGTCAAATTCGGATAGGGTTAATTTGAAATTAAAGAACTTCAGGAGGCTTAAAGGTTGAATTTTAGCTTGACTTGGATTGAGTTTGTGTTTTGGGCGAGTATTGTAGTCGAATTGGTTTGGATGTTGAATGTTTCGTGTTTCACCAGATCCAGCGACTACATTCATTGTCTGTGGTGTTTCTGATTGATTGTTGTCTTATTCTTGAGATGTGCTATTCTAAACCTAACTATGGTTATATTAAATTCTAGACTCCTGGTGGTGATCTAGGGTCTGACTTAAGTTGGTTTAAATAAATATGTATTTTGCAACGTTTTTTCAATTTATTTTGAAACCTATATACGAATTTCAAACATATACACATAAACCTACCACATACATCATAAAGATCTTGATGACGACATTGTTCTATACTTAGATATGTGCATTATCGAATTTCAAGACATAAAACTAACCGTTATCATGAATTCTTGCTTTCTAACTTTAGGTTTCCTCTCTCTCTCTAAAATGGCCAAGTACCCCTTTTCTATCTTCTTTTAGATATCTTAGGAGTGCACTTAAGAGGGAGAAGAGAGCATACTGGGTTTTTTTGGGTTTCAACAACCCCATTTACAACACTCCCCACCCCTAATAGCTTTAACTTATTTGCATCTTTGGTCAAGGATTTTAGTTTTTCTTTAAAAACTTCATGGTGTTACATTTTATAACTTTTAACCAATAATAAGGTGTCGTGTACTTTCTTTCTGACTAAGTCAACTACACCCTAACCGATCTAATCAATAGTTTGGTCCCATCTGAAAGTAAGTAAAGAGCTAACACATGTATTAGGTTTTATACCGGAGGCAGGTTTTGGAAAATGCCAGCTATGAGCTGGCTGTGAGAGGTTGGCTAGAGATTAGCCAAGTGGCCCACTTGTCGGCTCTAGCCAAACTAAAACATGTATCAACTCCCTATTCAATTTTGTATAAGTCCAGACAATGATTAGGTCAGCGTGGGAGCTACGAGTTAGCCGGGAGTGAGGTATATGATAGCAAACATTTATTTTGGTAAATTTTCCTATATTTAACGCAAATACTCACAAACCTGTAAGATATTTGGTACTATAATTTTGTTGAATCTATAACCTCTAATAAAACAATGTTTTTTTTGTCACTTGTCATTTTTTATATCCATGTTTTTGTCACTTGTTTTTTTTTCTAGACATTCACATATCAATTTTTCTTCCAAAAGGGTGTTATAGTAATTTAAACACTCATACAAATTTCTCTCTCTTATTAATTGTTATGTTTCTCTCTTATAGATTTTTTTTTAAAAATCAAACTATATTTTTTTAGAATAGAATTTATGAAGGAAATTAAAAATAATGTCTTTTAGTTAAGATCTAAATAACAAAAAACTAAAGTTTTATATAATATAAATTTTCTATAACATTAAACATTTTTAAACAAAATACTTTAAAATCGTTTTATTTTTAAAAAAATTATAAACAAGTGAAATATTTTAAATCAGTCTTATTAAAATAACCAAAATAATTACAAATCATATTTTTTTTAAAACAAGATTTTTATAAAAAAATATTTTTTTATAAAAAATCTTAAAACGAATGTTTAAAAATAAAACTATTTCTATAAGAGAGTTAAACAAAACTGTTATAATTGCTTTATTTCTTGAATTATTACATATATATAATTTTAATTATATTTTATATTAAAATATTATACTGTAACTACTTTTACGTATATATTTACATTAAAATTTATTTCGTTTATTTAATTAGTGTTTAACCTATCTATCTATCTATAAAAAAACTCAAATAATTAAGCGTGAAACTATTGTAGATC
The DNA here is from genome assembly GCA_025215565.1 of Flaveria ramosissima. Taxonomy (NCBI): domain Eukaryota; kingdom Viridiplantae; phylum Streptophyta; class Magnoliopsida; order Asterales; family Asteraceae; genus Flaveria; species Flaveria ramosissima. The sequence continues at coordinate 76,726,681 of CM046039.1, read as the reverse complement.
TCGTTATACTTACTTTCTCATTTTTCTATATTATTAATAATAATATTGAATACTAATAATATTACTCATATCATTTTCAAATTAAAAAATATATAATTTAATAAATTAAAAACCTATTTTTTATTAAAAACACACTTTTCAAAAACAAAAATTTTATAAAATACAGAATACAATCAATTTTTTTTAAACAAATCATTTTCTTAAAACAATATATTTGAAAATCACAATTTTTTATAAAATAAAAGTTTAATAAAAATACATTATTATTTATTTACTTAAAGTAGCTATATATACATACTTATAATCATATTTTATCTTCAAACATGATTTTTTAATCCATAAATTTTTATTAATAATTATTTAATATTTTATTTGTTCAATCTGTGTATTACACGAGGACTAACCTAGTACTTTATATATGTAAGATTGATGAATGTTTGGCAAAGATGATGAGCTAAGTTTTACTAAAAATGAAATATAAGATTCAAAAATGAAAATGTTAAGGCACAACTGAAAGCGAGGATGATAATAAAAACAATAATATGGAGAAAAAAACAAACTTAATTAAAGGGATCTCTACTTACAAATCCAAGCTAATTTCATTCATTGTATTGGCAACCTTTAATTGTTAAACTTTGTTTGTTAAAAATAATAGGTGCAAATACATGAACTTATTCATTACGTGTGTTGTGGGTTTAATGTGCTAGTACACGTAATTACTTGTTAAAACTAAGTCTTAGAAAAATTAAGATTTATAGTGTGCTCATCACTTGCATATCCTTTTAAAACTAAATTCATAATTTGCTAGACTTATCATTTCGAAAATTTGGAATTGTCTGAGCTTAATAAGAACACATAACACATGCTGAATAAATTTGGTGATCAACCAAAACTATAATATGTTGTTCACCAAAATATTTGAAATATTAGTAAAGACTAATTTCAAAATAACCTTATCTAGCAAATTGTTTGATTGGAATTTTTTTTCAGTACGCTTATGATGTAACCTACGAAACAACTATTATAACTGCTAAAAGTAAAAATTATACGCTAAATGTGAATATATCTGTTTTGTGGTATTAATTGAAGTTAAACATGATACTTATTTTATATAACTTAAGTTAGAGCCAAAAGAGAAACTCTTAAAACGCTTTTAAAACGATGTGAAACGTAAAAATGTTTTGTGAAAGACGTAGGATAGGAGAAATATAAATGCCTTTAAAGGATGTGTGAAAAACTTGAGGCTCATTACCATTTCAACCAACCTAATAAGTATTTCTTTTACGTTTTTACAACATTTAACGTTAACATTATAGAAAAAATTTGAAGTGAAAAAAGATTATTAATGCGATATTTGGGATTTGAGTTTGGGTCATATTATCCGCCAAACTAGCTTACCTAAAATAGGAATATCAATAAACATATTCTTGTTATTTAGAGGTTGTTTAACAACTTAATACCTAGGAACCTAACATGTCATTTTTTGTTGCAAGCACAATCATTAAAATTCCTACATGTATATTTCCAACCAACCAACCAACTGAAGTCTTAACAAAATTACGACTTTTTCTCATATTATTTTATTATTTTAGCAGGATCATCATCGAGTGCATTCTCTATATATACTTGCTCATTTGTGCATTCTCAATCACAATTTGATCAAGTTCAAGGAGCATAACAACTTGTAGTCATCCTACAATGGCTTCTATCTACTACACTTATGTTTTCGCCTTTGCACTATTTGCCATTACAACCAATGAGATTTGTTATGCTTCACGTAACTTGCTACAAGCTACTCCTACAATGCCACAACCACAGATACCCACCATCCCGACGCTCCCACAACCACAGATGCCCACAATCCCCACGCTCCCACAACCACAAATGCCCACAATCCCCACGCTCCCACGACCACAGATGCCCACCATTCCAACAATGCCAACAATCCCTAACATGCCCAAAGTATCCTTGCCTCCGTTGCCTTCTATGCCTACCATCCCAAACTTTCCAGCAACACTTCCAACCATTCCTTTCTTTGCTCCACCACCGTCCAAGAAGTAAACAATGGTCATTTGCTGCTAGATCAAAGGAGAAGTCGGTAGCTTTCATTGATCTAGCCATTAGAGGGTCCCTGATTCTACTATTGTTACATGATTTATCGAGTGTTTTGCTCATGTATTGTTTTCTTTGATTGTTTCTGTAATCTACATGTGGTTTGATACACTTTGTTTGTAATATATTGTTATATATTTTGCACAGAAATGCATACCTGTTTTTCTTACTTTTTTGAATTATATTGTTAACATTTTGTGTCATCATAATACTTCTATAAGAAATACAAAACATGCTATCATGACCCGAGAGATATATCCTATGTATCCTCGAAGACAAAGAAACAAGACAATATTATTCTCCATAAACCTCTATTATCCTCCATAAATTGCATTTAGTCATTGTTATTATAACTTGATCATAAAGCATTTAGAAAAACTTAGTTTATTTCTTGTTTCACTTGCCTGATGATACTTTCAGCTTTCTTATTTGATCTAATATCACACAGGTATTAAATAGAGTGTGTGCATCAATCAATATAATTGTGCGTATTAGCAAATCCTATATATATTTTATGTTGGTTCAGGCTCAATCAAATTCAAAGTAAACTTGTAACTTAATTTGATGTAAATCACACTAGGCAACGAGTCAACGACTAGAAAATGCAAAAATCAAATGAAACGGGTAGAAATAAGATAGTTCTATTGCTACTCTCATTTTTGCATTCAAATCTGATTTACATAGGAACAACCCCAAATTGCCTAATAATCATCACAGTTAATTAAGCACATCATATAGTCGTTTGTGTGTTTTGTTCATCATAAGTTCATAACACCACAAGAAAAGTCGTCTATTGCGACGAAACTTATAGCGACGATAACAGTCGTTGCAACTATAGATTGGGCTAGCAATGACAAATTACCCCCAACAACATTTTCTAATTTATACAAATCAAACACCATAGTGATGACATGTCGTCACGATAGAGATGAATTCAAGAACATTGTCAAACACTATAACGTTCCTTAGGACCTATGTGGTCGTATATAGAGCATTGGTCGAACAATAAAAAGTGTAACTTTGACTCCTATTACATAAGCACTTCCACCACAATATAATGAATTGTAAGAACAACCACGACAAGCAAATGAATAGCGACAACAACAACAACAAATAATCAAACGGATGCAACAATAAATAACTCAATTCCTTTTGATAACCAAAAACTAAATCGGCACATCATCGCATCAACCATCCAAGAAGATGATGCAAGTGATCAGGTAGTTTGGTTTTGTTTGGCTACAAGGATTTGAACAATTAGATGTAGATTTTAATATAGTTTGACATGTATTGGTTATTTATATTCGAATGGAACTGAGTTTGAACAAGTTAAACAAATGGAATTGGTTAAATATATTTTGAAAACCTGAAAAAATAAAACTTAAAAGAATAAAAAATATATAATTCAATAGCCATGACATGTTATCGTTATAGAGGTGGACCATTTAAAAACCTTAAACCCTAGAGTAATGACATGTCATCGTCATATGTCTTTACTTCAAAAAAGAAAAAGAAAAATATTCTTAGTCTAGAAATAGTTTTGAGACATCCATATGGCACCGACATGACATCTCTATACCTTCCTCTATTGCAAAGATATCTATTGTGGCGACTTTTTTTACCTATTGCAAAGAAACTATGACAACAACTTATTTCTGGCTATGTGTCATCGCCATAGCCTATAGCGATGACATTTTCATGTTATATCGACGACATGTGTCGCCACAATAGCTTAGGATTCTTGCCGCGTTACTCCAGCATAAAGTTTATTATTCTTTCTACCTACCTGTTTAGAGTTTATTTTGTAATCTTTTTACACTTATACTTCATCATAATATAAAAAATCTTGAAGCAAAAAAAAAAAAAAAACGATTGTAAGGTGATATTAGGGAATTGGGATTGATTTTGGGTCATATTATCTCCACAACTATCTTACTTAAAATAAGAATATCAATAAACATATTCTTGTCGTTTGGAGGTCAAGGTTGGTTAACAACGTAAAACAAACCTATGTCAATTTTCTTTGCAAGCACAACCATTTAAACTTCCCATTATACAGTTCCAACAAATAAATTGAAGTCTTAACAAAACTGATGACTTTTTGTCATATTCTTTTATTAATTTATCAGAATCATCACTAGTGCATTCTCTATATATAGTTACTCATTTGTGCAGTCTCACTCACAATTTGATCAAGTTCAACTTGCACGCATCCTACAATGGCTTCTACCTACTACATCTACGTATTCGTCTTTGCACTATTCGCCATCACAACCAATGAGATATGTTATGCTTCACGTAACTTGTTGCAAGCTACTCCTACAATGCCACAACCACAAATACCCACCATGCCGACACTCCCACAACCACAGATGCCCACAATCCCCACGCTCCCACAACCACAGATGCCCACAATCCCCTCACTTCCACAACCACAGATGCCCACCATTCCAACAATGCCAACAATCCCTAACATGCCCAAAGTATCGTTGCCTCCATTGCCTTCTATGCCTGCCATCCCAAACTTTCCAGCAACACTTCCAACCATTCCTTTCTTCGCTCCACCACCATCCAAGAAGTAGACAATGGTCATTTGCTGCTAGATCAGAGGAGAAGTTGGTAGCTTTCATCGATCTAGCCATCAGAGGGTCCTTGATTCTAGTATTGTTACATGATTTATCGAGTGTTTTGTTTATGTATTGTTTTCTTTGATTGTTTTTGTTCTTCATGTGGTTTGATACACTTTTTTGTAATATATTGTTTATTTTCCGTACAGAAATTCATACGCGTTCTTTTTTTAGTAACTATACTATTAAGATTTTGTATCTTCATAGTATTTTTATACGAAATACAAAACATACCATCATGACCAAAGAGATATATCCTGTGTATCCGCGAAGACAAAGAAACAAGACAATATTTCTTCATCTTCTATGTATGAGATAAGTATGTGAACTATGACTTGTGAATTATTGATTGAGGTTGAGTTATTTGTTGCATCAGTGACACATTCCACTGGAAACCTCTATTATTCTTCGTAAATTGCATTGAGTCATTGTTATTATAACTTAAAAACATTTAAGCAAACTTAGTTTATTTTTTGTTTCATTTACCAACCTGATAATACTTCTAACTTTCTTATTTGATCTAATATCACGCAAGTATTAAATAGAGCGTGCATTAGCAAATCCGATATATATTTTATGTTGGTTCAAGCCCCAGTCAAATTCAAAGTAAACTCTTAACATAATTGGTCTCAACTCAAAGACTTGCATTAAATAGAAAATAAACATATGCACCAAAAGATAAAAAAGAGCACTTACCCCACTAAACCAGTAATTTAATTTGACTCTCTAATTAACCTACTTATAAACAATTATAAACACTAAAAACCTGTGCATAAATAAGTTTTCTAGACCCGAGTTTTCACCAGGATTTGACCGTACCCATCAAGATTAACATACAATTTAGTGGTTTGGCTGAGAAGTAGTTTATCTAGTTGTTATCAGTTTTATAAACAATTTGCCCACTTTGAATGTTATACTTAGTTACTATTGGTCAAACTAAATGATTAATTCTTTTTAACTCAATATCAGCCTCAAGCCCATGGAATCTGATCATTTGCCCACAAGACAAAAAAACCAATGGTACATTCTAGCTTAACATTATTACTGCAAATGTATGCAGAAGATTCTTACCACCCATGTAACAATGATGATACACGACTAGCCTTTTAACGACAACCCGACTTTTGGTAACTCATTGCACGTAATTTTGTCACGTTTTACCTAACATATCCACACTCAAAATTCACCTGAACTCAAGGGCGGACTTAAGAAGGAGGGAGAGGGGTCAACCAACCCCGCATATCGATATATGTAGCTTATATTGACGGTTTTTGATTGACCCTGTGCTAATTTTAATACCGGTCCCTATGAAATTGCGACCCCTAAGCCCAATTTTTTAAACGTTTAACCAACTAGAATTTTATTTATTAGTTTGTTTTTGTTTAGAAAAGTAATCTCAGATATTATCACTAATAGGTTTATTTTGTGTTAAATCTCTAAGCTCATTCATTTAACTAAAAATAGGGCTCATATATCATTAATCATTAACATTCCCTAATTATCGTTCAAATTTTTTTAAAAAGAATACCTTAAATATATCATACTTGTATTCGTGATATTGAGAAAAAAAATTATTTAAGAAGGTTTTTATTGATGATATAATGGATATTTTTTTAAGAGATGAATACTTATAAACAACTATAAAATATAATGTTTACTTTTTATTTTCAAATGAAATCATATTTTTGTTAATTGTCTTATAATGTTAATGTACATTGTTTATGATGTGACCCTACTCAAACCAAAAAATTTCAACATCAAGTTGGAATATACATGGTTACTTAAGAGTAAAAAAACCGACCGTGGAGAAAAAATTTCTAGGCCCGCCCCTACCTGAACTGACATCTATTAAAAAGGGAACATCATTTGATTCAAGTGATATTTCTCGTGAATGTAACGTAAGTACAAAATCATATATCAAGGTGTTTTTATAGCCATCATGGAATTAATCATTCATTAATTAACTGGACTTCTGTTTTTAAAACAATACTAAGGTTAAGCTTCCCATTTAGCAGTGAAAACATGCAAGATCCCTATTTTTACAGTTTGAAGACAGTTTAATAAGAATTTAAATAAATAACACAGATAGAGTTAACTTTTAGAGGTTGTTCAACTAACCTAGAAAATGTCTTAATTTAGGTTGATAAACTGCACACAACCATCAAATAGAAGTCATAACACATCCTAACACTTTGATTTTTATATTATTGATTGAGTCATAGTCCTCTCAAACATTCTCTATATATACTTTTGAAGTTTTTGCATTGTTATTTATACTTGATCATATTCATTTGGATCTTCTTCAAACAACACCACAGTTCCACAATGGCTTCCACCGGCTACGTCTACATTCTCGTCTTTGCATTATTCTCCCTTATGAACAATGACATGTGTTACGCTTCACGAAATTTGTTGCAAGCAACTCCAACAGTGCAACAACCACAAATACCTAACATACCAACACTGCCACAACCACAGATACCTAACATCCCCACACTGCCACAACCGCAGATACCCACAATTCCATCACTCCCACAACCACAGATTCCCACCATCCCATCACTACCACAACCGCAAATGCCCACCATCCCCAATCTCCCTAACATGCCCAAAGTTTCCCTGCCTCCGTTGCCTTCTATGCCTACCATCCCGAACCTTCCCACTGCACTTCCTAATATTCCTTTCTTCGCTCCACCACCATCCAAGAAATAGATCATGGATAATGCAATGTCGTGAGAGAACAACGCAGGAAATACAAACTTGCTCATTATGTGGAGATCAGGAGCTTTAGTAGATATCGTGTTGTTTTTCATTTTAAGTTTTAAGTTTTACTCATGAGATTGGTGTATAGGTTACATGGTTTGCGAGTGCTTATTGTGTGTTGCCTCTTTTTTCATGTACTTTGTGTGGTATTATGATATGTTTTTTTTCTTTTTTGTAATTTCTTGACTTATATGTTGAATGGGCTAATTATGTTCCATTATTACTACACATGTGATCTAATCCTATACTTAATACTCTGTTAAGTTTGATAATTAGCTGGGAAATATCAAATATGGAGGTTTTTTTGGGACGAATAACATATTATTAAAAACAGCAAATCGGGACCGATTAAATACTGAAAACAAGCACTGGAAACTTGCGTTCTCCTGCCTATTGTTAAAGCGATGACTAACTTAATGCAAAAAGCTAACACTCCTAATAGCAAAGTTAGTCGATAAGCCCTATATCAATTGTTTGGGAGGAGTCATCCCATGACTTTCCAAAGTGTAGATCATGTGTTGGAGTCTCACTTGATGCAATATACTCCTAGTGAGCTAGAAATTTTACCATAGTGGGCTTTTGGGTGGTGTGTTTCCCCTGGAACGGTGGCCGGGCCGGATCGTCAGTGTTGTCTGTGTTCGCGGGCGTGGGTGGCATTTCGTCATTGGGTTTGCCCGGGTGACTGGATTGTACTATTAGTTGCTCGTTAAAAAAAGGATGATGAAGGGGCCGGATTGGTGCAAAACAAACTCCTTCATTATGTGTCTTTTGAACGTCTTTCAATCAAACCACTTTGCCAATAAAAAAGTGGCACACTTCAAAGGCATTTCATTGAAAATAAGTAACAGAGATTGAGTAGAATATTATTGGAAATCCGAGATCATGTAAGCAGCACACATGGTTATGTTACAACCGATCAGTAACGACTCTTTATATATTTATCAAAGGATAAACTCATAAACATTGAACCAAGAAAACAAGAAAACCTCTTAAAGACCTGTACTTAAATTCTAATGCCCACAAACAAGAAAGATAAGCATAAACAAACAAACAAATACTCATCTTGACGCATATAATAAACTAAATAACTCAAAAAATTTGTATCTTTATATTTTTAAATATTCTTCTTTTCAGAATTCTCTCCAACATATAGTACCATCCATACCATGAGCATTCTATAAAAAATAAAAATTAAAAAATAAAAAACTCTCTTTGTTTCCAAAGGGAGCTTCAGAAATATGTTCGGATCCTTTGTTCTTGTTCTTGATCGGATGAGCCGGTGAGGATGAAGAGGATTTGAAGTAGAATTAAAGTCTCATAAAAGTTGTAATTATAATATGAAGCTTCTTCAGTTTGTCCTTAAAATCTATTATTCTCTCTATCTGTATATTCAAATTCTTTCGAGAGCATTTTTACATTAGAATATATATGATCAATCATTTACTTTTTATTGTTTTTCATGAGTACTTTGAAGGAAAACCGTAGATTTTATTCGAAAAATAGCTTACCTAAATCAAGAATATCATTAACAAATTTTTTGTTTGGAGGTTGTTTAACAACTTAAACCTAGGAAACCAATTAAACTCTTAACAAAACTGATGACTTATTCTTATATTCATTTATTTACTTAATTATTGGATCATTAGTCAATCATTCTCACTATATATATTTACTCCTTTGTGCATTCTCACTCACAATCTGATCAAGGGCAAGAAGCTTTATCAACTTACAATTATCATATCCTATAATGGCTACTACGGGTTACATTTATATTTTTGCTCTTGCAGTGTTCTCCATCACAACCAATGAGATGTGTTACGCTTCACGCAATTTGCTGCAAGCTACTCCCACGGTACAACAACCACAGATACCCACCATCCCGACACTCCCACAACCACAGATGCCCACAATCCCCACGCTCCCACAACCACAGATACCTACTATCCCCACAATACCCACCATTCCAACGATACCAACGATCCCTACAATCCCTACATTCCCTAACATGCCGAGGGTATCATTGCCTCCATTACCTTCTATGCCAAACATCCCAAACCTTCCAACAACACTTCCAAGCATTCCTTTTTTCGCTCCACCACCGTCCAAAAATAGACAATGGTTATATGACGCTAGATCAAAGGAAAAGTCAGTAGCTTTCGTTGATCTAGTCTTTAGAAGGGTCCGTAATTCTACTGTGTTTACATTTATGTTTCTTTTCATATTGTGTTTCTACATATAAAATCGGCTAGATATTCTACGACGTATGATTGATGAGTGTTTTCTTATGTATTGTATTTTGGTTTGTTATTTTCCTGTAATCTTTGTGTGGCTTAATATACTTTGTTGTAATATATTGTTACTTTAAGTTTTGATATATTTTGTTGTAATGTATTGATACTTTAAGTGCTTTGATATACTTTGTTGTAATGTATTGTTACTTTAAATGGTTTGATATATTTTGTTGTAACATATTTTTACTTTAAGTTGAAAATTTTCATTTTTAATAACCTTCAGTGTTAAACCTTCGTAATTAGTTTTTTTTTTTCTCTTTTAACGGCTCGTAATTAATTAGTTAATAGGGAAAATGTGATCTCTTCAATGTTTACTTCGATCATGATTGTTCAATAACTAAATAAAAACCCAGTGAATATATAATGTATTGGAATACAATTAAGTGCTTTCGACTTCCATCTCTTTACTTTTGTTCTTTGTCAATTAGATTTTAATAAAACAGAACTTGTTATTTTATGTGACAAAATGTCTTGGCTAAAACCCAAAAGGACATTTAGCTCAAAGGTATCATACTGTGTTAAAAATGGTGTCCTCTGACTTTCATTTAGTCAAGGTGAACCGTGCAATAGAATTAGGAGTATATCAATAAATGGGTGTGATGTAACATCCGCCATTTTTCCAAGTTAAAACCCAAACTCGAACTCATTTTGAGCTTTCATGATTAATTTATTTACTAAATAGATCAAATACATTAAATATGTAATCAACTTATTGATTGATAAATAATTTTTTTTATAAAATTATAAAGTTTATTAATCATGTTACAACAAATAACTAAATGGAAAAGACTTATTAAAACTTATAAAGTTATAAGATGAATTTTAATAAACTTATAAAGTTTTATTAGTAATTATGAATTTTAAATACTGAAAATAAATAATCAAATTATAAAGTTTACAAGTTTTATAAAAGTTATAAAGATTAACAAATAAATAATTTGATTGATTATTCAACTTGGTTTTATAAAGTCTATAAATATTTTATAAAAAAGTTATTAAAATTAAAGTCTTCAAGAATTTAAATTTTAAATTATAATTATTCTTTTATTTATTAAATTATTTAATTTTATATTTATTTCAAATTCCAATCATAACCCCCTTTTAAAAGACTTATAAATCACCATTAACACCATTCATAACCTCCTCCTAACCTCAAGTATAAAAGCAAGGCTTAGGCCTCACTTTTTATTTGCTCATTCTCTAAAAATCTCACTCTCATATCTTTCTTTCATCCATTGATTATGATGAATTTGAAGAATTTTATTTTACAAGAAATTTCAAGGATTCTTAATACTAAGGTAATCCTTTATTTTTTTTATATTATACATTTTAATCATCCTAACATCCAATTATTCTCATGACTTTATGTTCTTATTATTATTCTTTCTTCTACCAAATCTCTTTTTATTTTAATCATTATCATTTGATCATTAACATTTTAATAATCACTAATCTTATAACAATCACTAACATTTCTAAATCAAGCTAACAACACACTAACATAAACAAAGAATCTCATTTGCATATGGACGGCTATGCCGCTGCATTCGGTCATTCCGCAAGATTATTGTTCTAAATGATGGCTATGCCAAAGTCTTAGAATATTTTTATAACTCAAATGAAGACTAATATACCATATATTAACATAATAAATTGTTCTAACCCGTTTCATGTATTAACAATTTTAAAAGTGCACATAAGTGCCTTACTACAATTCTGGCAGAATATAGTCTTACTTCAACCGATCATAACTTGATCATAACAAACTAAATTTGGGTAAACTCAGACTCCAATGTTAAGTATTGAATTACCTTTTCAACGACAGTTTATACATCTTCAAACTCAATTGGACGACTCAATAATAGCCTTCACAAGATAAGTGCGCATTTCAGCACCTTCTGTCTTGTGATGCTTGTTTGACCTATTTAAAGATCTTTTCATAAAAATGTTTCTGAATGAAAATTGTCCGGGAGACTTTGAACTAGTCAAGTATAAATTTTTATAATTTTATGAAACCGTTTGCTATTTTTAAAACCTGTTCAAACACATACCAAACATTCTGTCCAGAATCTAGAATTGATGCAATAATCCTTTCTCAATCTACCTTTCGCTTTTTAGCATTCTCTAAACGTCCTAACTTCTTGTAATGAATTCCAACCTCAAGTTATTGTGTTTTTATCATATAGGACATCACATTTAACTCTTGACATCCAAGCTTTCTTATGTACTCTACAACCATCACTATACTTGTGAGTTTTCCATGTGAGTTCTCCATGCCCCTTTTTACTTTATTTCACACCTTTTGGGGTGAAACATATTAACCTTATAAACTTACACTTGTAAACATCTTGATACTTGTAAATGCACATGCAATTCATCTTTACTTTTTGTCATGGTTATTTGTGTTATTGTAAGTCTTATATGAGATACATATTTTATTTACAATCATTAACTATTGCTAGCCTGGCGACGTCTTAGATCTTTGGGCCTGACAAGCCTATTTGGTGCTAAAGTTGATGTATTGCCGACTCCTGATTACGTATGCTTGTTCATCATGGGAACCAAATACACTTAGCCAATTTTATATACTTGTAATCAAGTCGAGGTTTGGTTGTAACTGTATGTGTTCTATGAGCTTGCTAACTTATAACCATGGACATGAATTGCTACTTGTAACCCTTTTATATATATACATATATGCGTGCGTTTAAACCATGGGACCTCACCAACTTTATAGTTGACCCTTTATTTTTAACATGTTTCAGGTTTGATACTTGAAGATCTTCTTGTGCTCATATAGGACTTGGACCTAGACTAATTGAAAGACTTATGTTATTGGTTGTATCTTGATTTTTTTGTAATTACTTATTTGTCTTGTAATGTTTAATGAATAATGACATTTAATATTATTTCAATTTAATTAGTTCCATGTGCTATGAGCAATCGTCTCCCATTCGTTTGCCCCGATGATTCCGCCATCGGTCGGGGTGTGACATGTGAGACTTCCCATTTTTAGAAGAAGTATCTAACTAGAATAGAATGATTATATAAAAACTTTCTCATAGTTTGGAGGTTATATTGTTTAACAACTTCAAGTCACAAATAAGAAAGACTGAATGTATCTTATAGCTTAATTGTGTATGGCTTAACTAGAAGATTAGTTTGTTCTTGCTTCTGTAATTACCATGGGTAGCTAGTTTACCTACTGGTTGAGAGTTAAGGGCGGAACTACTTAGGCACTTAGCGGAAAACATGATCAACTGGTACCATTATTTTCTTGATTACAAAAAGAACGTATAATAGAAAATTTCCGGATGACGCAAATATTTTTTTACTATTGATACCATTGTATTCTTAAAAAAATCATTTTCCTATAGAGCATTGATTTTTAAAAATTTTATATAAGCTTATTGTAAGTTAAAAAGATAATTAAGTACATAAAAGTTAAAATAAAAAGTCATGTCTTAGTTTCATAAATTATAGGATATTAGAATTAAAAACCTAATTCTCCAGTTGATTTCCATTTTCTATTACCCAATTATTAATTAATTTCATCGAAAAAAATATTGGATATCCAAATGTCTATCATTTATTGGAGTTAACAGTAGTTTACCGGTTGTAACCATGAGTATTAAGACATGTTTTTATCCAATGAAGCATGTAAAGACAGATTTACGTAATCAGATAGATGATGAATACATGAATAATATTTGTATTTGTTATATTGAAAAAAATTATTTACAATAATTACCATTGAAGATGTGATTGGTCGGTTTGAAAACATGAAAAGTCATAAGGAACAACTATAAAAGGCATTTTCTTATATTTTAATGATATTGATTTTTATAGTAACAATATCTTTTATTTGTGACCCAACATGACCTTTGACCGACCTAGAAACTATGACATCTAGATATAGAATAAAAATCCTGGTTCCGCCACTGTTAATAGTTCTTTTTTAAATTGTTGTTAAGTTTTGTGGCGCTAGTACACTTGGCGAAAGATTGCTTCTGTCACAATTTGGCCGCAAATTAAGCGAAGGATTTGGATAGTGTCCCTCACAAATTTGGGTTACGGATATTAACTCTTTTTGTAGTTGCGGATTTTGAACCAAATAAGTAGTGTGGTTAAACAAAACGATTAATTGACGCTAACTCACTAGTTAAATTAGTAATAAAACCCACATGACACGGAGTTAAACTACAAATCATTTGTAAACAAAATAGTGAACGCCATGCTTGTTGTGGTTGTTATATAGACATGATTAAGTATGTAAGTTTATACGTTAGAAGTTGTGATGAAGAAAAAGTTATGTTGTCGTAAAATGAGCGTTAAAAAAGTGAAAGCATATTAAGAAAAATGAAGTACAAACATATTATAGATGGCATCGGTTTCGAATAAATTTATGTTGAAACATAAAGTGGCTCGGTTTTGAATTATCTACATCTAACATAGGATATGACAGTGACACTAACATTGTAAGTATGTAAAAAGCGTATGAAGTAAGCTGCTCAATTTTGAATATCGAGATGCAGAAAAAGAAAACACATCGCAACAATACATATATATATATATATATATATATATATATATATATATATATATATATATATATATATGTAATATATATATATGTATATATATATGTATATATATCTATATATATGTATATATATATGTATATATATATGTATATATGTATATATATGTATATATATACATATATATATATTATATATACATATATATCTATATATATGTATGTATATACATATATATATATGTATAATATGTATATACCTACCTACCTCTATCTATATCTCTATATATATATCTCTATATATCTCTATCTATAGATCTCTCTCTATATCTGTATATTAGTCTCTACCTCTCTTATACTTGTAATGACTCGAGCTCCATCTATCTCTCTCTCTACATCCATACATCCCTATCTATATATCTCTGTGTATATATCTATATCTACTCCCGCCCTCCCTACCTATATATACTCGATCTCTCTACTCTATCTATCCTCTCTATTATCTCTAGCTATCTCTCTCTATATATAGTTGTTAGTGTGTGTGTGGGTGGTGTGTGTGTATATATATAATACGTACATATATTATATAACACATATATATACACACACACACACACACACACAGATATATATATATATAATATATATATGACTATATATATATATCTATATAGATATATATATATATATATCTATCTATATATGTATATATATGTCTAGAGATACTATATCTATATGTATATACATCATACTCTATATATATATATATATATATAGATATATCGATCTCTATATATATATAAATATCTATGTCTATATATATACCTATATATCTATATACATACCTACCTACATATATATATCTGTATATCTCTCTCTCCATATCTCTATCTCTCTCCTATCTCTCTCTCTCTCTCTATCTAATGTGTGTGTCTTCTCTATATCTTACGTACATATATCTATACCCCCTATATCTCCCACCCCCCCCCCCATCTATATATAGATCTCTCTCTCTAATATAATCTCTATCTATCTCTCTCTCGTCTCTAGATATATCTCATCTATCTCTATAGATCTATATATCTCTAATCCCTATCTCTCTCTATCCATAGATCTCTCATAGATATATCTAGCTCTCTCAGATATCTAATACTATATATATAGCTATACTATCTATCTCTCCATCTATCGATCTATTAGCTATCTCTATATATCTCTCTATCTCTCTCTATCTCGCTCTCTTCTATCTATCTCTATACTATCTCATATATGAACCCCCCCCCATTTACGTTGCTCTCAAGTGGGTGTTAAAAGTGTGCATCACATTGAGCGATCTTGAATAAAATTTACGTTGAGGTGTACACCAGCTCGATTTTGCATAAAATGAACACCAAATCGTATAAAAAATAAATATGTCATAACAAGATATTCAAACCATACATTCTACGTTGTAAAATTAAAAAAAGAAAAAATATGTGTAAAATATTAAAATAATAGAAGTACTAAAATAATTTTAAAAAAAGTTGCGTGTAAATAAAAAGTTAAACCTACAGCAAATAAGTAATAAAATTTAATGGGATGGGGCTTGATCTTGGGAGGGTTGTTTTAAATGAATCTTAGAAAGCCATTTGATCTAAGAACAAATTGTTTTATTTTCTTCATTCGGAGTTGTTTAAATCATTATATATTATTACCGTATCTAAGAGTAAAAGTCATTGATATTACTATTTAAGATATAGTAAACTAGTGATCGAATCTTACTATGATGTTTTTACTTATCATATATTATTTACGTGCATTTGAAATGACATCTGTTAGAAACGGCTCTGGCCAAAAGTTGAACCATTTAACCGTGAAAATTTGAAAGCCATCGCCTTAATATTACACGTTCAAGAGAATTTAATTAAAAAACTTAAATACATAACAAAATTAGAATTAACAAACAGAAAATCTCATAAACTTATTTTAGAGGTTGTTCAACTAATTAAAACCTAGAAAACCTCTTTTCTTCATGATACGTTTCACTTTGCTATGCGTTTGCATTATTTTATTATTTACAATACTAGACTCTTGTTCTTCAAATCACCATACTTTAGATAGGTTGATAAACTACTAACACACATGAAGGATTGCCAACTTTGAGTCTCCAACCAACCAAATAAAAGTCATAACATATAGCCCTCTAATTCTTTTATTAAATGGAGTCATATATAGTCCTCTCAAACATACTCTATATATACTTCCGAAGTTGTGCATTGTCATTCATAGTTAATCAAATTCATCACCTCTTTCAAACACTCTTCAATCTTATTAATAAGCCAAACAACACAATCCCGCAATGGCTTCCACGAGCTACGTCTGCATTCTTGTCCTTGCGTTATTCTCCATTATGAACAACGACGTGTGTTATGCTTCACGAAATTTGTTGCAAGCAACTCCAACAATGCCACAACCGCAAATACCTAACATACCAACACTACCACAACCACAGATACCTAACATTCCAACACTGCCACAGCCACAGATGCCCAAAATTCCATCGCTCCCACAACCACAGATTCCCACCATCCCATCACTCCCACAACCGCAAATGCCCACCATCCCCAATCTCCCTAACATGCCCAAAGTTTCCCTGCCTCCTTTGCCTTCTATGCCTACCATGCCGAACCTTCCCACGGCCCTTCCTAATATTCCTTTCTTCGCTCCACCACCATCCAAGAAGTAGATCATGGATAATGCAATGTCGCGAGAGAACAACGCAGGAAAATGATATGCATATTCTCATTGTGTGGAGATTAAGAGCTTCGGTAGATCATATCGTACCACATATGGTTTGTTAATAAGTTACATGGTTTGCGAGTGTTTATTGTGTATTGCTTCTTTGTTTGTGTACTTTGTTTGGTTTGCGGGTGTTTTTAATGTATTGCTTTGTTATTGGTAGATAAGTTACATGGTTTGTGAGTGTTTTTTTTATGTATTTGCTTCTTTGTTTGTATACTTGCGAAAACTACTAACATCTCAAAAGACTAGTCTGATAGGTAGGAAAATCAATTTAGTGTATAAACACCTCACTAATTGCTTATACGTAAAATCAATGTGCGATAAGTTTCATACAATTCAACGGGTCAATCCATACTGAAAAACAAAAACGAACCAGACATCGGCTCATCACTGGCTCAATCGAGCAACAAAAGGCCTTGCTTCAACCGATCGAGTCTTCCTTGATTCCACTTCGATGGAAAGTCTGAAAAAATTCTATTTATTTTTCTTGGATGAAATATCTGGCTAACATGGAGCGTATTCATTAATATAAACCATATAAGATAAGTGACAAAATTCACTCATCTCTTAAGTTTGATTTGTTAGCTTTTGAGCTGAAGGTTTGTAAATTTCACTTTTACCCCAACATCAAATCTCTTAAACATTTTGGATAAAACTAGCTAAATGTTAAATTGTATAAAGATATCGACATGTCATAAGAAATATTTACTAACAGAACTATATATACAATACAAAAAATAAGGATGTTACGAATAAGATCACCAATATCGGATATATGTCGGTAATTACTGACGGATTACTAGGGACTAACGTCGGTATGGTTGAAGATAAGATGTGAGATATGATTTATCTTATGTTTTTCATGACTCGTTAGGGGAATGCATTTCTGATTGATTATACGTCGATAACCCGTCTTTGAATCTGTAGATAAGAGTACATCAAGCTTTTTAGAAAAGATACTCATAAGATCTTTTCTGATTCATTTGATGTTATATTTCATATGAAACATCCATTGGTAATTCCTCATAAATTCACATTATAAATACGGAATGTCCATGAGATAATCCTCTTCTCCTTTGTTATAATATAGAACTAGGTTAGAAAACTTGTGTATTACACGAGTTAAATAAAAAATAGTAATTAGCAATAATAATTTAGAATTCATAAAACAATTGAACAATTTAATTGTGATAAACCAAAATTTTCAATTCAAAATTTTGTAAACATTAGAAAAAAAAATTGATAGCATTGTTTAATAAAAGAGAGAAGCGAAAAATAAAAGTGATGATTTATCAGAGAGTGATACGTGTCTTGTTATTTAATAGGAAAGAGATGCGAAAAAAATATTGATAAGAAAGGATCAAAAAGTGACACGTGTCCCATTAAAACTTTTATTTATCATATAGTATGGACTATGGAGTGGATTGACTAGTTACTTTACAAGACATACTAAACCAAACCCTATATAAGTACTAACACGGACTCATCTCAACGCTAGATAGTTATTGTTATATATTTGTTTTATATAAATCATTGTAGATTTTGTAATTTTTATTTATAAAAATTATTTATATTTTTATTTAGAGGAAATTTAAATAATATTACTATTGGTGTTATCAAAACTTAGAACTATCAAGAGTTGATGAATACTCACAAAAACCGTCCGTAGACGGATTGTTGGTAATCCATAGGTAGAACGTATGTATGTTGTCATATTTCGTACCGAACGTTTTTCAGTAATGTAGTGGTAAACACATGGTTAGCTTTCTGTTAGTAAAAGCATCTTAGTTCCACACTGGGATTGTTGCCAATGATCTTTCGGTGATACGCTCCGTCAGTGATCCCTCGGTAAAATCCATCGATAAACCGTAGGTAAATTCTTTAGGCACACCACATCGTCTGATAGAATATCACCATTTGATTACCGACAGGACCTACTTTCACCGATGGAACCCATTTTTACCGACGAATAGACCGGTGCTGAAAGTTGTTTTTTGCAGCATTTGTAGTTCACTATTATATGCTCTAATTCTGGCTTAGTTTTGCAAATAGCGCTTGTCTTCCCTATTTAACAAATTTTAGACTCAAAGGTTCATATTTGAGATCTGGTTTATTAATAAAAATTGTTACTGCATAACTGTTAGGAGTTCAATTGACATATAATAGGATTATAATTCTTTATTGTTAGTTATCATGACTAAGGTATTAGTTTCTGCTGTAATTGTATGTAACTTGTTCAATTCTCCAGGTATAGTCAAAGCCTATATAAATGTTGTATAACTTTGACATTTAATCATTCCTTCAATTTTATGAGCTACTAAATTTATTTTACTTCTTACTTTTTATTGTTTGACCATAATTAATCAAGAGGAAACATTCGATTTTATTTATACATATGCAAAAATAGCTTACCTAAACCAAGAATATCATAACCTTATTCTTTTAGTTTGGAAATTGTTTAACAACTTAAAACCTATGAACCCAATGATAATGCTAGATGTCAATTTCCAACAAACCAATTGAAGTCTTAACCAAATTGATGACTTTTGTTACATCATTTTATTCATTTCTTAGGATCATCACTTGTACATTAAACACTATATATACTTACTCGTTTGTGCATTCGTTTCACTCACAATTTGATCAAGTTCAAGAGCCTTAACGATTCGCACTCATTTTACAATGGCTTCTACCTGCTACTTTTATGTTTTTGCACTTGCACTATTCTCCATCACAACCAGTGAGATGTGTTATGCTTCACGCAATTTACTGCAAGCTACTCCCACAGTACCACAACCACAGATACCCACCATCCCGACACTCCCACAACCACAGATGCCCACAATCCCCACACTCCCACAACCGCAGATGCCCACAATCCCCGCACTCCCACAACCGCAGATACCCATGATCCCTACAATCCCAAATATGCCGAAAGTATCATTGCCTCCATTGCCTTCGATGCCTACCATCCCAAACTTCCCAACAGCTCTGCCAACCATTCCTTTCTTCGCTCCACCACCATCCAACAAGTAGATGATTGATTATTTTTGGACATTTGCTGCTACATCAAAGGAAAACTCAATGACTTTCATTGATTCTACTATTTTACATAATTGTTAATTGTTGAGTGTTTTATCGTTTCTTTCTTTTGTTTGTTTTTCGTATTCTGGTTTGCTGTACTTTTGTTTTGTAATATATTCTTACTTTTGAGTTGAAAAAATCCGTTATTTAAACCTTCATGAATTAAATGCATCATAATCATAAATCATAATAAAGCAAAAAGAGCTATCTCATGATCATGTGGGACAAAAGCTGCTTTATTTTGAAAGAATAACCTCCATGAATATATATATTTAAATTATTTGCAATATTAGCAATGAATTTTTTACATTATAGCGACAAATTTTTCGTCACTAATCTTGTTTGTGTACTAATGTGCTTTAATTTGTACAATTTCTAGAATTTCTTTTCTTAGTTGTATTTGTATATATTTATGTAATTTGGATGTATATGAAAATAGCAAGACCTAGAAAAACAACAAAACAAAAGAAAATTTTAGAATTCTATTTAAAAGTTATAGCAAACGCAAGTCGTGGCGCGCAAACTAGTTCTTCGCTTAAATTTACCACAAATTTCATCATAAAGCCACATCATCACAATGCGTCATAAATAGCTGCTGGAACTTCTTTTTAGATCTAGAGACGAATGCCGTCATATTCGTCTCAAGTATATTTCTATCGTCTATTTTAAGTAAAGAAACTTTATTCAACAGGTGTTGTCCATTGCAAATAGCATTTTGTGTTGTAGTGTGTTAAGTCTCGCATCAGTTATTGCAAGAACTTTAAGAATACCTTAACATACCATCCCCACACTACACAATACCCCACTGTCCTCACATACACAATACCCCACTGTCCTCACACTCACTGCCACACTAGCGGTCTAGTCTTCCTATCCTTCCTACTTCATCTCTTGAAGTTCTTTTGAAGTATCCTTTTTACGCTTTCCGAAAATGATAAGAAATCAAGAATTCTTTATGGCATCATCCTCATCTCCATTTGTAATGAAGTCTTACAACAAAAGAACGTTTGTGTTTGAAAAACCATTGAAGATATCAAGGTGATGAGTTTTTTATGTATCAAGAGTAGGGTGAACGTCATTAGTGTTGATTGGTCTAACTGATGTAAATTTTACTTCATTTTCATTTTGTAAGTTACCTTTGGATGTTAATTCAATCGGGTATAACTCCTTACTCCTTACTAATCCCTCTTTTGTTTTTCTAATAAATCCCGTCATTCAAAACAAGATTGTTTACATATAGAAAATTGTGTTATATTGTTTAGATATTTTTAGTGGACAAATGGAGACCGGTTGGTTTCCATAAACAAGCTATTTTAACAATATAGAATGTGGTTGTAAAAAATTATATTACGAGTAAACAATAGAACAATTCTATGTAAGAAACGGGTTATGTATTGTTAAGAAAAGTTTAATTATGTTAATCGAAACAGATTAGAATTTTCGCACTGGAGTTTCACACCCTGGTTTCAGTTTCCTCGTGTGCAAGAATATAGAGGTTGGGTTTACTCAGTTCGTATTTAAAAACTTAACATAATATTGATGACACGTGTATTACTCGGATTAAATAATTAAAATATTAAATATAATAAAATTTTATTAATTATAAAATGATATTTTAAAATAATATATAATTGAAATTATGTATGAGTAAAAGCTATAAGTAATAAGACAATAATATCAACTTTTTTAAAACTTTTGATTTTTTTTGTTTTTTTTCCAAAAGAAAATTTAAACATTTGTTTCAAAACAACTGTTTCATTTTAAAAAACTTCTTTATTATAAATCTTAACTTTAGTTATTTTTGTTTAAAAAATTTAATTTTTAACAACACCAATTTAAAATTTTTCGTATTTTAAAAATTTTTGATGTTTTAAAAAAGTTATTATTTCATAAAAATATCTTAAAATTACATTTATAAAAAGACACATTTCTTAATTTATTACAAAACTATTTGTAAACAAAAAAAAGAATTAAATAATATTACTAGTAATTAATGAAATTATTTAATATGAGAAACAAACGAGAAAATTTTGATGAAAAGAAATGTGTTGTTGTCACGTATCTCTCTAATTACTTTTTTTATTATAATAGAAAGATATACACAGTGGAGGGTTAATTAAAACGTGATAAAATTAAACTACAAATTATCCAAATTACCTCTTTTTGATAGGCATGTAAACGAACCGAACGAACACGAACATCGTCATGTTTGTGTTCGTTCATATAACTTTAACCAAACACGAACACAAACATACAATCAAACATAATTTTTTGTTTATGTTTGTTCATTAATAAAATGAAAATGTTTGTGTTCATTCGTTAAAAAACTAAACGAACATTTTATGAACGTGAACAAACACAAACGAACAAAAATAAACGAACATAATTGACAAACATAAATGAACACAAACAAACATTAATGAACACAAACGTAAAAATCTAACACATCATAATTCATCAAAAAACACATGTAAATTAATGGTTGAAGTACACATGATTCATCCAAAAATATGATTGTATTAAAAAAAATCCATAATGATTCATCAAAAATCATCCACAATGACTCGTCCAAAAAATCATAGAAAAATATGTACACTAATACATAAAACGAACAAACATAAGCAAAGAACGTAAAAAAAACATAAATGAATGTAAAGAAATGAACATATATGAACAAACATAAACTAATGCTCAAGAACATAAATGGACGAACAAACCATGTGTTCATGTTCGTTCGTTTAGTTAAACGAACACATTATTTTATTCGTGTTCGTTCACTAAATTAAATAAACGACCATAAACGAAATTCCCACCCAACAGATCATAAATAGTTCCTAAACGTCCGGTTCATTTACAAGTCTACTTTTAAAAAAAAATCTTTAACAAATGGCCTAAAGGTTCTCTATTGCATATGAGCTGAGATTGTTGAACATTTTCCTTCCGTTTGGAGATTGTTGAACAACTTAAAAACCTATGTACCCAATAATAATGCTAGATGTCAATTTCCGACAAGCCAGTTAAAGTGTTAACCAAACTTACTATGACTTTTTGTTATATCATTTTATTTATTTCTTGAGATCATCACTCGTGCATTCTCTATATATACTTACTCCTTTGTGTATTCATTTAACAAATAATTTGATCAACTTCAAGCTAAAGCCTTAAGGACTTGCAAGAATTCTACAATGGCTTCTACCTTCTACATTTATGTTTTCGTCGTTGCACTATTCTCCATCACAACCAATGAGATGTGTTATGCTTCACGCAATTTGCTTCAAGCTACTCCAACAGTACTGCAACCACAGATACCCACCATCCCAACACTCCCACAACCACAGATGCCCACCATTCCAACACTCCCACAACCACAAATACCACCAATCCCCACACTCCCACAACCACAGATGCCCACCATCCCAACGATGCCCACCATCCCCACCATCCCTAATACGCCAAAAATATCATTGCCTCCATTGCCTTCTATGCCTACCATCCCAAACTTCCCAACAACTCTTCCAACCATTCCGTTCTTCGCTCCTCCACCATCTAATAAGTAGACGATTTATGAGCATTTGCTGCTAGATCAGAGGGAAACTCGATGGCTTTCATTGATTCTATTATTTTTACATAGTTGTTGAGTGTTTATTGTGTATTTTTTTCTGGTTGTTTTTGTAATCTTTATGTGGTTTGCCATACTCTTTTGTAATATTTTGTTACTTTTATATTGAAAGTTTTCATTATTTTAAACCTTTCTAGTGTTAAAAGCCACTTAATTGAACAAAAAGACACATTTATACTTTTTACTTCATTGTTTAATAACTAAATTAAAAGTAGTAGAACCATTCCATGATCATGATAGACAATAAAAATGATGGAGTTTGCAAGGGTAATTTTAGTAAATATATTTGAATATAGTTGTAATCAATGTAACAAAATAAAGCCAACGCAACCTATATGAAATGTTGTATTAAGTTTTGAAAAGATTGTAATATGTCTAAAGCAACATTTTATCAATGGTTGTGAATTTGTCTTACTACCGAAACAATCTTTTTGTTAGAAAATACTAACTTTTTCTTTTCTTAAAGATTTACACGTATTGTACAAATGCAACATTATAGGACGTAATATTTTTACATGCATCCAAGTACAACCTTTTACATATTTAAATGTGATTTTTGCTTTACCTAAATGTAGCCTTAATTATAATTTTCTTTACAAACAAGAAACCTTTTTTGTACACTCAAATACGTCCATTATTATCCTTTTTAGTAACAATGCAACATTTTTTGGGGTAAATGCAGTTTTTTTTTATTTTGTCGAAATAAATATCCTTACACTAAAATGCAACTTTATATGTTTTTACTCACAAAATGCAACATTTTGTTCAATTTAAGGCAACATTTTTTTATCCTCTTCAGTCTTTCTGCATTTCAAGCAAGTGATTTTTTTTTATAATTTTTTTTCTTATGGCTATAAAATGATCTATCAAATCATCCATCTTCTTAAGATTTGTAATTCTTCATTTGTTCTTTTTATATTATTTGAATAAGAATAAAGAAATTTTGTTTAAAAAATCAATATAGAGATTAATGTAAAAAAGAATGTCAGTTAATGTCAAAAAATCTGCTATCAAAAAGTTGTATCTAATGTCAAAAGCTGCGAAAAAAATAGTTATTTGATATCTATATATAACTCAGTTGTTTAGTGTCTAGAAGTTTGCTTTGAAAAACATTTATATAAAGTAAAAAAATTACATTAAAAATAATTATATATATGTCATGAAAGCCTAATGTGAGAGATTGAAAGAGCTGTTATTCCAATTTGTTGAGTTTCAATATTCCAATTGTGATCGTAAAGTTACAATATTAAAATTATACTTTTTATTACTAATTTTAATGTGTTTAATAGTTTGTATATTGTGTTTTAGTAGAGTTGTATTTACTATTTGGTTTCTTTTTTGTTTTTTTATTTGTTTACTTTCAATCACAATACTTTATATATTTCACAATTTAAACCAAAACTTTTTTAATTTCAACTTTAATTCCCTGTACTTTTCATCTTTTATAAAAAAAATTTACGTTATGGTCTAAATTTTGTAAGTTACACGCCGTCAATGACCACCAACATTAAAAAAACGGTATAACTAAGTGTGAAAACCATACCATGTAGTATGGTTTTCATCTTTTAGAAATTTTCCTTTTTACGTATATGTGTGATTCAACGTTTTCACACCTATTTTTACTGTTTTGCTGCCTTGACGCAACGACGGGCCCTACACTGACTTAGTTATTGTTTTGTATTTTATGTTTCATGTGGGTGAATCAACGCCCCCATTGGATGTATGTACTTGGATGTATGTAAAAGTAGAACATAATTTGATTAATTTAAAAGAAATAAATTGATTGTTTTAGGACGCGCGGGTTCTACTTTCTGTTCAGTTTTATTTTTCATTTTTATTTATATTTTAATACGAGTTCTTTTATGTTGGTGGTCGTTGACGGTTGTGTGACATTGGTGCTACTTATGATTTTACGCCTCCACTACAAAGCAACGGGCGTGATTCTAGTTAAAAATTAATTTTATTTTTTCTTGACGGCATTGCACTATATATGTAAGTTCAATCTTTTACTTCCTATTGTTTATTATAATTTCTAAAAAGGAAACTCTCGTTTTTATCTGAAAAATAGCTTACCTAAAGTTGGAATATTAATAACCAAATTCTTCTTATTATTTGGAGGTTGTTTAACAACTTAAAACAAACCTAGGAAACCAATAACAATGTTAGATGTTAGTTCCCAGCAAACCAATTTAAAGTCCTAACAAATTGATGACTTTTCATTATATCAAATATATCATCACTATATATATGTACTATTTTGTGCATTTGTATCACTCACAATTTGATCAAGTTCAATAGCCTAAACGACTTGCGATCATCCTACTATGGCTTCTACCTGCTACATCTTCGTTTTCGCCCTTGCACTATTCTCTATCACAACCAATGAGATGTGTTATGCTTCGCGAAATTTGCTACAAACTACTCCAACAATACCACAACCACAGATACCCACCATCCCGACACTTCCACAACCACAAATGCCAACAATCCCCAATCTCCCACAACCACAGATGCCCACAATCCCCTCACTCCCACAACCACAAATGCCCACCATTCCAACAATACCGACAATCCCAACAATCCCGAATATGCCCAAAGTTTCCATGCCTCCATTGCCATCTATGCCTACTATCCCAAACCTTCCAACAAATCTTCCAAGCATTCCTTTCTTCGCTCCACCACCATCCAAGAAATAGACAATGGTCATTTGTTCGGAGATCAGTAGCTTTCGTTGATCTTTTCATTATAAGCAGGGTCCTTGATTTCACTATTTTTACTTGTTTGTTGAGTGTTTTCTCATGTATTGTTCTTTTGTTTAATTGTTTCCGTAATCTTTATGTGGTTTGATGTAATTTGTTGTAATATATCGTTATTTTTAAGTTGAAAAGTTTGATCGTTTTATTGCTTTAAGTACTTTTATTGCGTAAAAGAAACACTAAATTTTTTGCACGCTGTTGCTATGGTTAAATGATATTGTTGTATAATTTGTTTGAAACAAATTGTATCAAAATCAAATGTTTATCAAAATGTCAGTTGTTTTGGATAAAAAAATGGTTTTTAGGAGTGGATTTAGCTAGTCTTATGGATATAATCTCTCTCATACTCGACATTACCCTATATGTTTATAAAGAAAGTAAATGAACAGTAAAGTGAGGGTGTATTGGGTATTTCTGTACTTCTGGGTATAACACCTTTTTAAGTGCTTCTTCGTCTACCTCCTGTCCTCGGAGGAGTATCACCTTCTGTTTCCGGCGATTCAATTGGTATGCTCCACGTTTTGTGACCTGACAGTTGGATTCTGTTTGTGTGCAACGCCGCCTTGCTTCGGCGTTTGATTTGGGGTTTTTGGTTTTGCCGACAACGGTTGGGCCTACGTCGACCACCATCGTCACTATCTCAGGGTTTGCTCACCATCTACTACTCAGACCACTGCCGTATACCTCCGTGCTCCGACCAGTTGATCAGATGACACAACCATCTGAGACCACTCAATACATATAGGAGGTGGGACTACCATTTAATCGATGTGAAGGCGGTGGTGTTTAGAGGAAGAAGATGACCTGCGGAGATGGCGATGAAATGGATGAATTGTTGGTGAAGCGGTGGCTGTGGGTTTTGTGGTTAAAGATAGTGACGATGGGTGAATTTCAAATATGCCGAAGGAATAGAGAGATACGAGAGGAAAGAGAGAGGAGATAGGTTTTATGTATGATTGTATGTGAAAATGTATGCTTAAAACACTATGGGTAAAGAGGTCCAATCACATTCACTTTTAGTGAACAATGAATTATTATGATTTGTTGTTTCATATATCCACCAAGAAATTCATACGTAGAACATTTGCATCATATCATCCTTATGTGAACATAATGAACAATCCAAAGGTCAGACATATATATTAGCTATATTTGTGTGCAAAACATATATTAAATAAGTAGAATTGGTGTAGTAGGAATGACAAAGGTAATCTTATTTACATGGGGTGGTTTAAAGTTAAACCGTAACGTATTTTTTACTTTTTTTTAAATTTAAAACATCAGGGTTTGATAAATTGTGGATATATCATCGTGACCAGGTTTTTTTGTCTACATTTCAATACAATTTTATTGGTTCTAAACCATGTTTCCTCTCGGCTGTTCTAATGTCTATATGTATCTTAATTTTTTCAATGATGAAAAAAATTGTTATGTTAGTTGTTTCGGCATGTTGAACGACTATTCGGAGCCGCATCAACCCATCAATTCTGAGCATTATAATCCATAAATCTATCGTTATGTGATGTCAAAATCAATTTGAACCGCTGCGAAGCGCGGGTTGAGTACCACTAGTTAATGTTTATTTTGGTTTGGTTAGAACGGTTCATGTCAAATTTTATGAGCATTTCATATCATTTTTTATTGCATATAGGAAATTTTCCTATTCTCGTTTTAAACCAGCCAATTAATTATCAAACTAAACCCCTTTTCCCTAGTGTTGAACAAAGACAAAAAAATTACTTTCAATTGAGTCAATAATTAAAAGAGGATGAGACAAGTATACTGTAGTTTGTTAAAAAATCAAAAACTTAATAAAAACCCCGGATCAAACATGGTCTACTAGATGAGAAACTCGAGAGAGGGATTCAGTTATAAGTAAGAAATGCATAGAAATACGGTTTTGACTTCAGTAAGATAATATCAAGTTAAACATATCATTGAAAGTTAAAAAACCATCAAAATTAAACTGAATGAATGTGAAAATGCTAAGAACCAGACCAAATAAGAAAAGAAAAGGATTAGAAGGGAGAGGAGTGTATGCATAGAACAAAAGTTATCCTACAAGACCCATATCACATTTTTTTAACAAATTCGCCTACTTGAGAACAACAGCTTTCAAGTAATCCTCGTCATCTACATATTTGTAGTTTGTTCATCTTATCGCACTCTCCTAAGACTCAATATCTTACTATAAGTGAGATGTTATTAGATATGTTTGTTTGTTTGAGAGATGTTATGTTTGTTTGTTTAAATCCAAAGACTCTTGATCATAGCGCAAAAATAATTATATGTTTTTAGTTCATTTAATATATACTACAATTACATATACTGTTTATTATTAGTTATCATCTACTGAGCTATTAGTTACTATTGTAATTGTAATTAATTAATTAATAGTTATCATATATTAATTATCAATATTCTAATTATATTAATTTACTAGGTTATAGACCCGTGTATTACACGTGGTTATGTGATAGAAATTTTATAATTTTAAGCTCCTACTCATATATTACCTCATTTGAAACCTAAATTTCACATATTACATTACCGAGATAATATTGATGTTAGGTCTCTTATAAATAAGTTGAAAAAATACGTTTTAACAATTAAAAAGTAAAAGAAAGTTTAGAAAAAATAGTATAATAAGAAGGAAAAAATTAACATGTTTTTGTTAGGAATATAGACTTACACATGAAGCCATTAAAAATACGTAGTTTTGATTGAATCCTAAAAAACAATATAATTCCAAAGAAAACAAATTTAGATCATGTTTCCTTGGTTTTTCACATATTTGTATATTTCTTATTTTAATTTGTTTTTAATTAATTGTTCCTAAGCTTCTCAATTTTAAGTTATAAATCTTAAAACGTTCTTTCTTATTAAAATCTTACTATTCTAATAAAAAGGTAAATGTGGTGCCACGTGTCAGCACCACAATCAATGAGATGACACGTGTCAGCACCACAATCATTCTCATCAAAATTTTCCCGCCTCTCTCTCCTATTAAATAATTACCTTAATTACTAATAATATTATTTTAATATTTTTTAATAATTAGTAAATCAAGAGAGAAATCTTTTTATTAAGGTTATATCTAAATAAATTGATAATTTTAAATTATCAAATTTGGGAGTTGTAATAAGAAAACTTTTAAAAATGACATTTTTAATACGGTTTGTTTTAAAATAAATATTTATTTTCAATAAAAGAAATTTAAAAATACAATTTAAAAAGTTGATATTACCGTTTTTTTTATTTCAGTCATATCATATCTTAAATATCATTGTTTAATTAATAAATTTATTATATTAATATTTTATTTATTTAAACCGTGTAATACACGGGTTTACTAAAGCTAGTACTATTATTAATACGTTATCAGAATCTATTTAAAGCCCAGTACATTTTCATTTTTCAAAATGAATGATAAGGGAAGGTTTAGGAAATGAAGCGAACTTAATGGATAAAAATTAGGGGACAATTTTTTTTAAAAATTTTGAAACTATAAAAAAGGTCAAATATAGTTGTTCAACTTTATGAGTTTAGGCAGAAAAACTCGTATAAAATGAAATCTGGTGATAATATGTGTCAAGAAGAGTAATCATTTAATAGTATAGATGTAAGCTTTAAGTCTTCGGTCAGTCTTTAAGGATTTATTATTTAGTTTTATATTTTATCTTTTTACAACTTTATTACATGAACATTAATCTAGCTAAAAGCTTGATAAGAAGGACAATTACTATTACAATCTTGTGTTTGGAATGACTTTGGGTCACTTAAAATAGGAATATAAACAAAAAAATAGTAATTCATGTTGTTTGGATTTTGTTTAACAACTTAAAACCTAGGAACCCAATGATAATGCAGATGTCAATTTCCAACAAACCAATAAAAGTCTTCACCGAACTGATGAGTAGTTTTTTCTTATATTATTTTTATTTGCTTATGATGTATTCACCACTCTATGCATTCTCTATATATACTTGCTCCTTAGTGTATTCTAACTCACAATTTGATAAACTTCAAGAGCCTTTAGCAACTTAGAGTCATCTACAATGGCTTCTAGCTTCTACACATATGTGTTTGCACTTGCACTATTCTTCATCACATGCAACGAGATGTGTTATGCTTCACGCAATTTGCTACAAGCTACTCCAACAGTACCACAACCGCAGATACCTAATATCCCGACGCTCCCACAACCACAAATACCCACCATTCCAACACTCCCACAACCACAAATGCCCACAATCCCCAAACTTCCACAACCACAGATACCCACGATACCTACAATCCCGACAATCCCTAATATGCCCAAAGTATCGTTGCCTCCATTGCCTTCTATGCCTACCATCCCAAACCTTCCAACTGCTCTTCCAACCATTCCTTTTTTTGCTCCACCACCATCCAACAAGTAGACAATGGTCATTTGTTGCTAGATCAGTAGCTTTCACTGATCTTGTCATTAGAAGAGTCATTGATTCTACTATAATTGTTGAGTTGTTTCTATTGTTCTATTGTTTGACTGTTTATGTCATATTTATGTGGTTTGATGTAATTTGTTATATTATATCATTAATTTTAAGTTGATTGTTCGATTGTTTTAAAGCATTTACGTACTTTTACTACGTAAAAAGTTTGTGATAAGAAACACTCAATTTTATGTGCTCTTGTTATTATTAAACGATCTTGTTGCTATAATTCGGTTAAAACAATATCAAAATCAATAAGCAGTTTTTAGGAGTGGATTAGCTAGCCTTGTGGATATAATCTCTATACTCGACAAAACAGAAGGGGTAACATGTCATCATTGGTCACTTTAAAACTATTATTTTTTCAGATCAAAACTGTTTTGATAAGAATAAGTACGGTTAAAACATACCTTTATAAAAATGAGTGTTCCCTAATAACATTTCCATCTCATGTCAAATTCTTTGGGCATTTCATATCAATTTAATTGCGTATAAGCAATTTTCTTATTCTGATTTCGAACCAAAAAATTAATCAAGTCAAACCCCTTTTTCCTAGTGTGCTCTCCAATCAAGGACAAAGACAAACAGCTTAACTTTCACCAAATAACTAAAAGAGGATGAGTCAAGTATACTCTAGTTTCGTAAGAGATCAATAACTTTATGGAAACCCCATAGTAAAAGATAAAAAAAAAGTATAGAAATAAAGATTTGATGCCAGTAAAGTAGCACTAACATTAACAGATCAAGTTAAACTAACAACTAGAAGTTCAAATACTATCAAAATTAATTTTGGGTATAATAAATGTGAAAACGTTAATAGCCATATCAAAATTAATTTCCGGCTTTGGCAATTTTTTTAAGTATATTCGAATGTTGCCATATCTTTAATCGTTGGCAATGACTAGACATATAAATTTGACCGATGTGGGATTTTGTACTATAAATACAACTAAAATAACAACCAATGTTTACACTTCAACTCACTCTTTCTTTTCTACATCAATCAAACACGTTATCTAGTTGAATAAATGTCAAGAATTTGGTTTGACGAAAAGGAGTATGGCTCCGCCACTGCTGTGGTTAAAATTCAGAACCGACCACCTCATTTGAATTTCTAAGAGCTCATTAAGGTTATACGATTCAGCTCCAACAATTATTTCGTCTTCGAGATTTAATATGTCTTGTATACGCATCGCGTCCAAGCGATCCCTTACGACATCTCCACCGACTCTGAAAAGAGTCATGTTATTCTAATAATAATACGTTCCCACTAAGTGAAAAAAAAAAACAGATTGCGAAGCTACCTAGAATTTTGGACAATTAGTAGATCTCGGAACATAGCAAAAAGAATCGAATATTGTTCTTCTTTTCATTTCCATCAAGCCAAAATATCAAAACTCTATTTTTCATAGATGGTCATAGCTGGTATAAGGGGCTGTTTGGCAACTTTTGAATGGGTAAGTGCTGAATCAATAAGATGTCTGAACCAGTAAGAGGTCTGACCCAATAAGATGTCTGAACCAATAAGTCTGTTTGGTTGGATATCTACTTGGACCAAATTCCGATCGCCGTCTTCGATCTCCCCTTCCTCTTCGGCTTCACCACCTGCAGTACCGGTGACTAGACCCCATGTCGTCGCCCTCGCCATCGCAGACCAGACCCTCATCGCTTCACCGGACCCGCCTTCACGTCTGACTCGGGTCAGATCTTGATTTAGGTCTGACTGGATAAGTGGCTCAGTCAGACCTCTTCTCCGGTAAGGAGGTAACCAACCAAACACTGCACGTCTGACCGAGTCAGACATGCACGTCTGACTGGGGTCAGTCAGACCCAACCAAACAGCCCCTAAAATTTTTTTCTATTATACCTACCAAGCTTGCTTGTTCGGGTGTTACCAAATTGTTGTTTAGATGTTACCAATTTGTTGTTTAAAGTCATATCCCGACCAAAATTTGTGTTCGGTCCGTATATTATTTAATTATAGATCAGAAATTGATTACAAATACTGATTGAATGATTTTTTTTGCTTCAGTTGAAAATTTTGGGCCACTCTCATATATATCCAAACTGTCATATATTTCATCTATCAAACATTCAATCTCGTAACATTTAAAAAAGAGTTTAAAGCAATGACATTGAGCAACGAATGAGTGTAAAACCGTCATAAACAACTACAAAGAGTAAAATGAGAATATATTTTTTTTTGCTTTTGGTTTTGTATTTCAAGCGGTGTAATAAACCAAACCATCAAACATCTATTTAAACTAACTTAGGGAGACATAATATTTAATTTTTAATAAATGTTAGTATAAATCTTATTAAAAAATGAGTCAAGATAAATACAATACATTTTTATATTTTTCCTTTTAAATTCTAGTTTTTCTTTAAAAACAAGATAAATACAATACATTTTTATATTTTCCTTTTAAATTCAATTCATTTTTCTTTAAAAACATTTGATATAAGATATTTACTAGAATCAAGACGTGTCATGTATACTTTATTTTTTGTTTAGTATTTACGTGAAATTCATGTTATAACACGCATAGGTTCGCTAGTCTAGCCTAACAAGCTAATTTATATGGGCACATCTAAGGGGTTGTTTGGTAATTTTAAATAATTAAATATTGAACCAATAAGATGTCTGAACCATTAAGTGATAAACTAATAAGAGTTCTGAACATAAAAAGCTAATATGTCGTTTAACTATTCAAAGGCAAATATTTGATCAATTCAGATAAGAGGTCTTACCATTCAGCATTAAACCTCTTAACCATTCTGCATTAAACTTCTTAACCATTCAATATTAATATAATGCTTAACCATTCAGAGACAAATGTTTGAACCATTCACACATTTGTTCGTGAAACAAACAGTTTAAACCATTATACGCTGAACTATTTAAAAATCTGAACCATTAAAAGGTTGATTCAGATGCTGTCAAACAGCACCTAAGTATCTAAAGTTCTAATAACTTTTTCCAAGAAAACTTAAGGTTTTGAATTTAGCTTACCAACAATATCCACGTAAGCTTGGTTGCCTAAACTAGGAAGATCCTCAAACAAAGTTGACCTCTTACATTCGAAAGTAGTTTGCCTACACCTTTAGAGTTTCCAACCAACCACAGAAAGTCTTGACAAACAAAACTATATATATATTTTTAAAAATATTCTTTATCCACCAATTCCTTCACTATATATACTTTCAATCCATGTACATTCACCTTCACAAATAAATCAACTTCATTTCCCCACACAACCTCAACAACACCTTATTTTACAAACACCCGACAACTTTAACAATGGCTTCCATCAGTTACATTTGCATTTTCATCATTGCATTAATCTCTATCACAGGTAAGGAGATGTGTTACGCTTCTCGCAACTTGCTACAAGCAACTCCAACGACACCTCAACCTCAGATACCCGCCATTCCAAATATTCCACAACCCCAAATCCCCACCATCCCGAACATGCCACAACCTCAAATCCCCACCATCCCGAACATGCCACAACCTCAGATCCCCACCATCCAGAACATGCCACAACCTCAAATTCCATCCATCCCTACACTCCCAAACCTACCGAAAGTCTCCTTGCCCCCATTGCCTTCAATGCCCACCATCCCAAACCTTCCGACAAATCTTCCCAATATCCCTTTCTTCGCCCCACCACCTTCCAAGAAGTAGATCCTCAACGAAACTTATAGAAAACAACATGATTTACAGTATTGTATTATAGTACGCATCTATGTCACACACGATTTACAGTTGTTTGTTATGTATCTTGTATTGTCTTTCCATATTTTATTTTTTCTGTAACATATGATTGAATTTATATTTATATTTATACACATAATATCCTGCTCCCGTTCTTTAAAGTTTAAACATTACTTATTATTTAATTGGGCCCAATATCTCTTATATCTTTTACATATTTGTAGCCCAAGTAAGGCCCATAGTAAGATTCACATTATTCTTCAAAACCCTAAATCAGACCATACGAAAACCCTAATCAATCCCCTATATAATCTCGTCACATCTACCATTATCATCATCGTTGAAGGTGTTCTTCACATTACTGCTACAGATCTAGTGTATTTCTTTTATTTTTGGTTGCAACTTCAATCGATTCGTGAGATCTCTCTGTTTATCTGTTTTTATATTTCAATTTGCGTTCAAAATCGTTTTTTTTCGTCTGAATATGATGATAATTATTGTCGCCCCAGTCTTATGAGCTTTGTAACAATGCATCGCTCGGTGGTGATAGACATATTAATAATCTGATTCACTTCGATTAACGTTTAATTCTCTCAATTTCTTAAAAACTGGAGTTGATTTGATTTGCAAATGATTGGCGTGATGATTTATTTACCCAATTACATCTGCAATGTTGAATGATGATCTATAATACATGCACTACCATCTGATCTCTCTTCTGCATTCAATCATCTCCAATCCTTTTCAATTGATTTTTTGTTATATGATTTAACTACACAAGTTATGCAATCGATGATGAAATTGTTAATTAACACTGATGTTTATCTGTGATTAACATAACTTTATCACCATCTTTCGGCTGAGATTGCTTAATAGATGTTTAATGTTTTAATTTGATTGTTTGATGCCCATGGTATCTGATGCTTTAACCTAATTAATGTTTTATGCATCTCGTTTTACGGGCGAAAAGCGACGATAACAGTTTTTGCGACACAGTTTGCTGTTATTTTCTAAAGCTCACTGTTATTTATACCTGTTCACATTTTTTTTATTTTTAAAAAATATACTTTTAAAATTTTTAAAAAATTTAGGTGGATCATGGATGTGAAAAAAAGGTTTTAGTAGTGTTGTTAGTAGAAGGGCTATGATGAGAGATTAGATTTGTCATGCACCACGCTGATGTTAATTGTGACTGATACACTTCTTTCTAACCCATATTTTTTTCGGAGCCCTTATATTTGTAACAAGTTAAACTAAGTATGGTTTTTATTTAATTCTTTCAAGATTATATTTTTCTAAATAGTTTTGAGCTTCTTGTTTCAAATTTAAAAGCCACCAATTTGAAGTTTTTTATTTATGTCAGGGTATGCAGATTAACTGTGTGAAAGACATGTTACAAAACAGTTAAAAAAATTATTAAAGGTCAAGAGAAAGCAATGTTAGTTAAACAATCAATTAACCATACATAATTGAAATTAACATACCTTTAAAAATCTTGATAATTGTTTTTCCTGACAAAGTGATAAAAATCTCTGAATATTGATGTTCAACAATTTGCGTTATTGATGTACTTTTGTGAATACAATTATGAGATTTTGTTTTTATTAAATAAAATATTTATTAAAATAAAATTTTGTTAATTATAAAATGCAATTTTAGAATATATGATTAAAATCGAGACTGGGTATGTTTGTGAATACAATTATGAGATTGTTTATATGGTCTTCGAAAACCTAAATATGAATATTCTATCATAGCTGCATGGGTGAGGTTTTCAAACCTCCCTCTTTCTTTTTTCAAATTATGTATGAATAAAAATTATAAGTAATAAATAATTATATTAATTTTTTATCAAAGGTTTGTATGAAGAAACCATTGATAGTATATGGTTTTAATATTTAAATAAACTAACTTGACAATTAATTAAAAGTAAAATATTGATTAATCTCGTATCGATCAATTGTTCATGATAAAAAAATGTAAAATATGATTGTGTAAGTAAAAATTGCATGGAAATTTACTAACGAAAGAGTCTCATAAAAAAAAGGGTTCGGAATGACTTTTTGTACTAATTATAACATATAATCATGTACATATATAGTTGTGTTTACTATTAAAGTTACAAAAATCAATAAATGAAAAAAACAATGATACAAAAATCAATCAACAAAACTTTCTAAATACCACATTAAAAAATAACTACTCTATATCTTAATAAACTTGATTAAAGAGTTTTACATTAATAAAAAATATTATAATAAAACTGGATAAAAAGAAAATAAAAAAAATTATAAAATAAAATAAGATAAATTATTTCTAAAATAAGAATATAAACAACAATTAGTTAAAACATCTTAAAGTTTGGATTATAAAAGTTTTGTTGATGGTAACAGATAAAAAAAAAAGACAATTGAAAATATTGATGTTTAATTTTTTTTTGAACGGCAATTGATGTTTAATTTAAATACTTTTTTTAATAGCATTTTATTTTAATTTCTAAAACTAATCTTTGTTTTTACTAATAGTTGTTTCTATAGAAAAACACATATAAAACATTATAATTGATGTGTCTTTAAATAGTATTATAGAATCTTAAAGTAAACATAATTTTAAAATTATGACTTATTTTGTCTTTCAAAAAATAAAGATTTGATAAGAATATAATTTTAATAATTAACCAATAGAGTTTGCTAAGAGTAAAAATAAGAGATATATATTTTGTAGTTTAAAATGAAAGGGTTTTAATTTATATCCCGTTAATTTTGGAAACAAAATGTGTATTTAAAAAATTTAATACAAAAATGATAGATTTAATTTTTTTGAGTGGGAAAAATATTTATTATTAAATGCCAAGATGACATTTGGTATTAGATGAGTTTAAAAAGTGATATGTGACAACCATAGTTACATTTTATAAGAGTAGTAGGATTTGTTTTTCAATTGTTTATTGAGTCATTTGATTGTTTCTATAATTGTATTAAAAGCAATGATGATGATGATTAGGAAGAAGGATAATATAAACATGTAAGAAGATGAGAGGTAGGATAATGATAACATGGTTGAGGCCGAAATTGTTGACATGAATTCATTCGAAGCTAATGTTGAAGAAGACCTTGATGATCATGAAGATCAAGAATGACATCAAAATTGAAAGTTCTAATACAATATATTGTTATTGGCTTATTGCACACAATCACTTTGTTGCATAATAGTAGCAAAACACAAGTGAGCCCAAAATATTGTTAACTAGACAGAGTTGATCAAATACCTACACAATAAACATAATAATTTGTGATAACCAAACTTAGGCCCTGTTTGATTTCGGGTTTTTCGTGGCTGACCACTGACCGGCTGACTCGGTCAGTCGGTCAGGGCGTTTGTTGTTCGCTGAAATCGGCTGACCCGGTCTTTAGGGTTCTGACCGAGACCTGTTGAAGTTGAAGTCTGACCCGCCTTCTCCAGCAGTCCAGCGGCTTCTCCACTCCAGCCCCTTCTCCAGCGACCCACCTTCTCCACTCGCCGCTGCTCGCCTCCGTCCCCATCTCCGTCGCCAGCCCCTTCTCCAGCGACCCACCTTCTCCACTCGCCGCTGCTCGCCTCCGTCCCCATCTCCGTCGCCAGCCCCTTCTCCAGCGACCCACCTTCTCCACTCGCCGCTGCTCGCCTCCGTCCCCATCTCCGTCGCCAGCGGCCCACCTCTGCGTACCAGCGCCGTCACCACCGCCGTCGCTCAAGGTAATCGATTCTCAGATTTATTTGTTGGTTGGTTGAAATCGATTGATTTGTTTGTTGGAAATCGATTTTCTCAGATTTGTCATACTGATTTGTTAATTGATTTGCAGTAATAAGTATGTAGATGGTTAATTGATTCTCAGATTTAGATGTGTATGTATATGGGTATGTATATGGGTATATGTGTATGTATATGTGTATGTATATGGGTTTGTATATGTGTATGTATATGGGTATGTATATGTATATGTATATGTATATGTATATGGATATGTAGATGTGTATGTATATGTATATGTATATGGATATGTATATGTATATGGATATGTAGTTAGGTATGTATATGTGTATGTATATGGGTATGTGTATGTATATGTATTTGTATATGTGTATGTATATGGGTATGTATATGTATATGTAGATGGATATGTAGATGGGTATGTATATGTATATGGATATGTATATGTATATGTATATGGATATGTAGTTGGGTATGTATATGTGTATGTATATGGATATGTAGTTGGGTATGTATATGTGTATGTATATGGGTATGTGTATGTATATGTATTTGTATATGTGTATATATATGGGTATGTATATGTATATGTATATGGATATGTAGATGGGTATGTATATGTATATGGATATGTATATGTATATGTATATGGATATGTAGTTGTGTATGTATATGGATATGTAGATGGGTATGTATATGTATATGGATATGTATATGTATATGTATATGGATATGTAGTTGGGTATGTATATGTATATGGATATGTATATGTATATGTATATGGATATGTAGTTGGGTATGTATATGTGTATGTATATGGATATGTAGTTGGGTATGTATATGTATATGTATATGGATATGTAGTTGGGTATGTATATGTGTATGTATATGGATATGTAGTTGGGTATGTATATGTGTATGTATAGGGTATGTGTATGTATATGTATATGGATATGTATATGTATATGTATATGGATATGTAGATGGGTATGTATA
Source organism: Flaveria ramosissima (assembly GCA_025215565.1). Taxonomy (NCBI): domain Eukaryota; kingdom Viridiplantae; phylum Streptophyta; class Magnoliopsida; order Asterales; family Asteraceae; genus Flaveria; species Flaveria ramosissima. The sequence continues at coordinate 76,687,168 of CM046039.1, read as the reverse complement.
TGTATATGGATATGTATATGTATATGTATATGGATATGTAGTTGGGTATGTATATGTGTATGTATATGGATATGTAGTTGGGTATGTATATGTGTATGTATATGGGTATGTGTATGTATATGTATATGGATATGTATATGTATATGTATATGGATATGTAGATGGGTATGTATATGTATATGGATATGTATATGTATATGTATATGGATATGTAGTTGGGTATGTATATGTGTATGTATATGGATATGTAGTTGGGTATGTATATGTATATGTATATGGATATGTAGTTGGGTATGTATATGTGTATGTATATGGATATGTAGTTGGGTATGTATATGTGTATGTATATGGGTATGTGTATGTATATGTATATGGATATGTATATGTATATGTATATGGATATGTAGTTGGGTATGTATATGTGTATGTATATGGATATGTAGTTGGGTATGTATATGTATATGGATATGTATGTGTATGTATATAGGTATGTATATGTGTATATTGCTTATGTGATTATCTTGAAATAACAAATTAGTTCTTGATCTAGGCATGACAGAAAGAAAAGCTAGAGTTAATTGGAAGTCGGATTGTGTCGACAAAACTTTTCTCGAAGCATGTATACATGAAATAACAAACAACGGTCGTGAGGGTAGTAGCCTTAAAGCAAGCTCATGGAAAGTTGTTGCCGAAAAACTAAAAAATTATCATAATTTTATGGTTGATCATAAACAAATGAAAAATCGATATGACTACCTAAAGTCAAAGTATGGGGCTTGGGTCAAACTGAAAAACAAAACGGGGAATATTTATGATCCTATAACCAACACTTTCAATATGAGTGATGAAGAATGGGAAGCCGAGGCAAAGGTATTTTTTTAATATGAAATATTTTTTTAATAAGATTATTTTTTGTTTAGTATCTTGATTATATCTATAAAAATTTTTAAACAGTTAAACAAGTTTGTGGAAAAGTTGAGAAATGCGCCCCTTCCTTTCCCTGATCTTTGCACCAAACTGTTTGAGGGAGTGACCGCGACTGGCATTCATAGTTGGGGGCCATCTTCTACACTTCGTCATCCAGCTGAAGGGTATTTTGAACATGAGTTGGATGATGTTATGTGCACTCAAATGGAAACAGAGCTCCCACCTGTAAGTGAAGAATCCTCTGGCCGGTCAAAACGAAAGGCAAGTTCTAAAACTAGTAAAGAAGTGCGTAGGAAAACAATAAATGACGACTTAAGAGAAGTTGGGAATGAAATTATCAATGTTGCAAAGATGTTGGTGGGAAGAAATAATATTGACAATGAAATGGACGCATGCATGGATAAGCTGGAAAAAATGGAATGGGGGGTAGAAGATCCGAGATATAACACAGCTCTTTTGCTATTTGGTGAAAGTGCTGATGTTAGAAAAGTTTGGTTACGTCTTAAGCCGGTGAGTTGCGAGTCGTGGGTGAGAAATGCTGGGAGAAAGTTTGGATTATTCGGTTGACTTATGTATGACTTTTGTATGACTTTGTATGACTTTGGTATGACTTTGGTATGACTTTTGTATGACTTTAGTATGACTTTTGTTTGACTTTAGTATGACTTTTGTTTGACAGTTGTATGACTTTGTATGATCTTTCTATGACATTTGTATTAGCATTTCCTTTCTATGACATTTGTATTAGCATGAACTTTCTATGACATTTGTATTAACATGAAATTCCTTTAACATTTGAAAGTTGTATGAATTTTGTATTAACAGGACAAATATGTATACGGATGGTGAAATTTTATCTTTTTTATACTTTCATGGTATTGGTTGAAGTTGGTCCGGAAAAGGAAACGAGAGGGTAGAATTGAAAGAATAAGAGATAATGATTCTGCTTTAACAGGGCATGCATACACACATGAATTACTACATGGATCTTCTACACAGTGTCAAGAAATGATGAGACTTTCACGCGAGGCTTTTGTACTATTATGTAATCATTTTACACAACGTAATTGGCTGCGAGGTAGTAGGACGATAAGCATTGAAGAGAAAATAGCTATGTTCTTACATATTATAGGGCATAATGAAAGGTTCCGTGTAGTTAAACGACGATTTCAACACTCCAATCAAACGGTTCATAAATGTTTTCACGAGGTTCTAGGTGCAATGATGTGTTTTGCTAAAGAAATTATAGCCCCAACATCTTCAAATGAAACAACAAATACCTCGGAACGACTTCAAAGGTTAAAAGGAATATTTCCTGGAGCAATTGGTGCTTTAGATGGAACTCTTATACATGCAGTTGTGCCCACTACTCAACAAACTTGTTTTAGGGGAAGAGGTAAAGGTGAATGTTATCAAAATGTGTTAGGAATATGTGATTTTGATATGATATACACATTTGTATGGGCTGGATGGGAAGGCGTAGCACATGATTCACGGGTTTTGAAAGAAGTTGCATTTAATCCGACATCTGGATTTCGATTCCCTCCACCAGGTTTATAATAAAGCTATATATTTTATTATTAAATATATTATTTGTATTCTTCATATAATAGCTGTCACACTGTCATTTACAGATAAATATTACCTTTGCGACGCTGCATATACCAACACTCGTGGATTTATGACTCCATACCGCAACACTAGGTATTGGTTAGCCGATTTCCGACGACGAAGACCGGTAACTAAGGAAGAAAGATTTAATCATGCTCATGCTTGCCTTAGAAATGTTATTGAGCGTGCTTATGGTGTATTGAAGGCAAGATTCCCAATCCTAAAGCAAATGGCTCCTTATCCTTTTCCAGTGCAAAGAGACGTAGTTATTGCTTGTTTTGCAGTGCATAATTTTATAAGAAAATACAACATTCAAGATGAATTATTTACAAACTTTGAAGATAACACTATGGTTACCCCTAATGGTGAAGGTGAAGGAAATGAAGGTCAAAACACACAAGGCATTGAGTGGGGTTCAGAAGGGGTTGAATATATGGCTACTTTGCGTGACCAAATTGCTAATCAACTACTTTCAGATGCTTCAAATTAGATTTGTATGCAAACTCTTGTATGACATTTTGGTAATCAACTGTTTGAAATTCGATGTGTTTGTTTGGATTATGTTTGATTTATGTTAACTTGTATTTTGTATGACATTTTGAATTGTTATAATTTAGCTATTTTTATAAATTACACAACACCAGTTAAATTCAAACTCGATTAAACAACGAGGAAATAATGTTATTTTTATCATTCAGCAGACTCAGTCAGCTACTAAATCAAACAGCCAAGTTTCAGTCAGATGCAGACTCAGTCAGAACCTCTTACTGGGTCAGCTTCTTACTCAGTCAGATCTTACTCAGTCAGCGCAATCAAACAGCCCCTTAACAAAACCATACATTACATTAACGTAGTAGTACATTGTCCTAAACACCATTTGCTTGTTAATTACTGAGATAACAAAGATGACTCAATTAAAACAAGTGTAAATTGAAGCATGTTTTCAACACCATCATTCTTCCAAACTCATTAAGATTGTTTATGGTCCTTGTTAACTCGGGTATGATTTCTATAGACTTTGCATAACTGAAAGGAAGAGTTAATTATCAGTCATTCAGGTTCAAGTTGCAGATACCTACAACTGCATATAACCATGGTGATTTAAGGTTTGTGTGATAGGTCACATGTTGAGGAGTATATACCTACAACTGCATATAACCATGTTGATTTAAGGTTTGTGTGATAAGTCACATGTTAAGGAGGTAGTTGAAGGTTTATGAAGGGCCTGATGAAAAAAAGTGCTTTCTTTTTTGTTTTAAAGTAACTAAGAAATAAAAAATAACTAAAATGTTACTCATGTGAGGGGCATATGAGTAATAGTTAACGCCTAAATTGGATGGTGTTAGTTTTAAGGGTCAAGATCATTATAACATGAAACTATGTTGATATGTCAAGAAAAAAAAAAGAAATTTGGACTGAGGTGCTCTTTGATTACTGCTGACTGAGTAAGATCTGACTGAGTCAGAAGCTGACCCAGTAAGAAGTTCTGACTGGGTCTGTATCTGACTGAAACTTGGATGTTTGATTTAATATCTGACTGACTCTGCTGAATGAGAAAAATAACCACTGTGCAACAATTTTGCCCACAACTTTGCAACAATTTAGGAATCAAGATAAGAACAAGTAGATTCAACCCCCAGGGGCGGGTCGTCGTCGTGGGTGGTCGCGCAAGGGGTCGCGGTCGCGGTCGCGCAGGTGGTTGCAGTCGCGCAGCTCGCGCAGGGGGTCGCGGTCGCGCAGCTCGCGCAGGGGGTCGCGGTCGCGCAGGGCGCGCAGGGGGTCGCGGTCGCGCAGCTCGCGCAGGGGGTCGCGGTCGCGCAGGGGGTCGCGGTCGTGCAGGGGGGTCGCGGTCGCGCAGGGGGTCGCGGTCGCGCAGGAGGGTGGAGTGACCCGGTCAGCCTTTTTAATTTTCAGGTCCGGGTCAGCCATTTTGGACCCGGTCAGCCCGGTCAACTGAAATCTCATGCATATCAAACAGGCTGACCCGCTGACCGAGTCAGCCGGTCAGCCGGTCAGCCGGGTCAGCCGGGTCAGCCGGGTCAGCCGATATCAAACACCCCCTGAAAGTATTAAATTAACTAGCACTTTTCTAAAAAAAGACTTTAAGTAATTATTTTTGTAAAGGCTCCTAATTTACTCCATTATTTGCCACATATTGCATTTGAACCCTTACCACTCTAGTTGTCTCTTTGAAACATTGAAAAGGTATTAAACAAACTACTACCATAATTTTTTAACATAACCACTAAACTTGAACGAAAAGAGCACTCTAAAACACACCTATGGCTAAGGGTACTAAGGGCACAATTTAAAATACTCAAACTACCCAAATCGTTTTAACCGATAATTAATTGTTACCTCATTTTACCTAAATCTACCCAAAATTATCCATATTTTGTAGAATACAACTAAAACTACTTTTTTAATTATTAATTTTAACTAAATAAATTATATTTAAAAACACAATAAATAACATTAAAATTAAATAAAAATTACAAAAGATTAGAAAACAGTAATTGTAACTAAAAACTACAAAAATACTAATTTAACTTCTCTTTCGATTCCGGTAACTTACTAACTTTAGACTTGCAATATCTATCACAAGATCAAATCAAGGTATAAAATGTAGTTTAGAATCGTGCGTCTCCAAAAGAACATTATCATGAGCAACTAGGTTTGTCAAAGGATCTCTTATATAAACTGGTGATATTACATTGTCATCGTCTTTTAAGATTAATGTGCAATAATATGCGTACATTACTGTTATAATATTTTCCCCCTTATAAGATTGGGTGGTTGCTAGGTATTCCCCATTCAGATTTCAAAACTCCAAAAGCCACTCGATATTCTTTCTCTATGATTTTTGCACTTTCTTGAATTTATTTTCTTTCAGATCGGTTGGATATGGGAACGATTTCACAAACGTAGACCAAGTAGGGTCAGGGATGGCATCGGGGTGGGTTTAGGACAAGTTTAGATAATCCTAACCCCATACATTATTAGATAAATGTGATCCATACCTGACCCAGACCCCGTTAGGTATGTATCAGGTATTACCCGTCGGGGTGTCAGCCATACGCGTGTGTAATCAGGAATACTCGTGGCTCACCGCGAATACCCGTTAATTTCATGAATAACACACGTGGGGTATGTCTTTGACATTTTGGTTAAATCTCTTTTTCGTTTATTTTAAACCAAATATTTTTTTGTTGTCTTGCTGACTTTCTTGATAGTGGGTTGAAGTTTGGAAAAAAACTAAAAGTCTAATTGTCGAGTCACTCAAGTACATATCAGAAAAATGATCAGACGAGAAGGAAATTTGAACTAATGAACTTGGATGCACTATAATATAAATAAAATAACTAAACGAATAAAATACAATTAAAATAACCATAAAATATTTCGGGCATATAATCGGATAAATGGATATGCTTAATCGGGTGATTGGGTCGGGTAACATGGGTATGTAATGTAATCCCATACCTCATCTTATATATGCATAATAATAATACCCAACCCCATACTCGTCCTAAATATCTCAGGATTCTGGTATTCGTATTGGTTTCAGTTTGACTGTCATCCTTAAGTAGGGTAGATATTACCGATACGCTAGTAACCATATTGCTCTTGACATGTGTAAGGCCCCGTTTCCGGGACGCTTACAGTTGGCCATTCATCGCACATAAAACATACAATTACATTTCATTAAGAAAACATCGCAGCGGAAACATTCAAAAATGACATCACGTTTCATTATAATTACTTTTGCCAAATAATACATCATTATCCGGTTACAAAATTCATGTTTGCATTACATCACAAAAGCTATATAATTGGATGCCATCCCAAAAGAGCCGAGTAGCCTCGCCGTGCCATCCTCAGCAACATTACCTGCCAACTGGAAAATGTAATAAAAGTCAGCGTTGCTGAGTGAGTTCTAGTTTTAATAATAAAACATACTTTACTTTCATTAAAAACCATTCCTTTATCATGCGATCATGCAACATACGTATACACAGATAATTTCATTATTATCTTTCATCATCATTCATTATCTTCCGTTCTTTTCGTTCATTCTGTCTTCCGAGTCTTTTGCGACTACATGGTCGCTCACCTCAATGGCAATCTCAATGATTGCTCGCTATCCGAGTCTTTTGCACCCCTAAGGTTGCTCACCCCAATTGCCCATCACGATAGCAAGCTATCCGAGTCTTTTGCAACAACAAGGTTGCTCACCCCAAGGCAACATTACGATAGCACTTACTCGAGTCTTTTGCAACGACGAGGTTGCTCACCTCATAGGCAATCTAAATGATTGCACTTCATCCGAGTCTTTTGCAACACAAAGTCGCTCACCCCAATATATATATGCTTGCAAGCCTTTCTTTCGTTCATTCATCATTCTTTAATGCATGCATTCTTACTTCATGTTCCTCTTTCATTATCTTTCGCTTTACATTATATAATACTTCATTCATTCATTCATTCACATGACATGTAAAGCCACAAGAAAGATAAGCATATATCATAATAAGGAACATATCATACACATTTATCATCATCATACAGGGCAACATCATACATTCATAATATGCATAAACATGCAACATCATCATCATCATGCCCTACATGCTCTCTAAGGCCATAACCATCCTCTTACATGCTCTTACGGGTTACCTTACGTCAAAACTTACATCTGCACCTTTCCCCGAAGGCCAGAAGTCAAACTACACATTCCTTCGAGTGCAACAGCCCTATTCGGGCGTATGGACACCCTTCAGTCGCATGGCCTCCATGCGACTGAACATCATGCGACTGGACTCATGCGGATGAACATCTATGCGAATGAGCATCCAATCGTGCGTATGGACCTCGTGCGAATGGGATTACTGCGAATGGGCACCTATGCGACTAACCTCATGCGAATGGACTCATGCGACTAAGCATCTATGCGACTGAACCCTCAGTCGTACAACCCTCATGCGACTGGACTCCCAGTCGTGCGACTGAATCCCAATCGTGCGAATGACCCTCAATCGCCCTCATTCGGCCGTATGGCCTTCATTCGGTCGCCTAGCCCTAGCTGATGCAGAATGGAGTTCATCCCGAACCCAATCTGCCATTTTCGGCCCCAAGCTCTTCCAAACCCATTCTAAGCCTAAATCAACCCTCCTGGACCTTAGGAATGCATACCTTAACACCATACAAGCACACCCAAGCCCGAAAACATACTCTAAACACATCATACACATCACACCCAAATGGGTCAAACACACACACACACAAAAACGGGTTTTGAACACTTTCCAGCCCCAAAATCAGTTGAAAACGAGTAAAAGTGGGGTCCTAGAACTCCCACAATCGAGCACAAAGTCAAGAGCTTCGATTTGGCTTGCCACTCGACGGATTTGGACACCCGAATCACCCGAAACACCCTTTTTTCCTCTTTTTCTCCTCTTTTCCCTCTCCTCTTCCTTGTGAGCTGAATTTTGGTGTGTGTGGGGAGAGTGGGCTGCCCTCTCCCTACACATACCACCACATCTCCCAACTTTTCTTCGTTGGCGAGTTTGGTCCCTCGACTTTGGACTTTATTTCTTTTCTTTCTCGCCGGCTTCAAAATAATAAATTTCCGGGTGTTACAAGTCCACCCCCCTTAAATAGGTTTCGTCCCCGAAACCTGTCATTCCTCGAACAAACGTGGATAATGTTGTCTCATTTCTTCCTCAGTCTCCCACGTTGACTCGGATCCCTTCCTGTGCTTCCACTGTACACGCACAAGAGGAACCACTTTATTCCTTAGCCTTTTCTCCTTTCGGTCGATGATTGCCACTGGTTGCTCCACATAATTGAGCCGTTCATCTACCTCGATATCTTCCAATGGGACAATCATATCTTCATCTGCTAAGCACTTCCTTAGATGAGATACATGGAATGTCGGATGAATTCCACTTAACTCATCTGGCAACTCCAGTCTATAGGCCACCTCTCCTACTCGAGCAATGATTCGGAAAGGGCCTATATACCTTGGGCTCAACTTGCCCCGCTTTCGGAAGCGAATGATACCCTTCCAAGGTGAGACCTTCAACATAACCCGGTCACCCACCTGGAACTCAATCGGCCTGCGCCTTTTATCAGCATACGACTTCTGTCTGTCTTTGGCTGCCTTCATGAAGGCCTTGATCTTCTCAAGCTTCTCAGTCGTAGCCTCGATAACCTCGACGCTTCCCAATTCCTTCTGGCCAATATCACCCCCAACAAACGGGCGTTCTGCATCTCCTACCGTATAGCATCTCATATGGAGGCATACCAATGCTGGCATGGTAACTGTTGTTGTATGAGAATTCAGCTAACGGTAGGTGGTCATCCCAACTTCCACCAAAATCAATCACACATGCCCGAAGCATGTCTTCCAGCGTCTGAATGGTCCTTTCTGACTGACCATCAGTCTGGGGATGATAAGCCGTGCTAATATGCAACTTCGTCCCCATAGCATCGTGGAACTTCTTCCAGAATTTAGATGTAAACCGAGTGTCGCGATCCGACACAATAGACACCGGCACACCATGACGAGTCACAATCTCCTTGATGAACAGATCAGCCAACCTCTCAGATGAATATGTCTCGCGAATCGGTAGGAAGTGAGCACTCTTCGTCAAACGATCAACTATCACCCATATGGCATCATACCCTTTCGGGGTACGCGGCAGCTTGGTAATGAAATCCATAGTGATGTGCTCCCACTTCCATTCCGGTATATCCAAAGGTTGTATCTTCCCATACGGCTTTTGGTGCTCGGCCTTCACCTGTAAGCAAGTAAGGCACTTACTCACGTACTCCACCACATCGCGCTTCATACCCGGCCACCAATAATCTTTCTTCATATCATGGTACATCTTCGTGGCACCAGGATGAATGGGGTACCGAGTCTTGTGAGCTTCATCCATTATCTTCCCCCGTAGATCCCCAAAACGGGGAATCCACACACGATCAAATCGGGTTCTAACACCGAGCGTGTTTTCACCCAATTCTCCAACCAGACCTCTCATCCTTTCAGAGTTAAGATGATCTTCTTTCAGTGTCTCATCTTGAAACTCTTTAATCTGCTTCATTACATCGGAGGTCATGATCAGCTGATACGCTTTCACCCGAATCGGCTCGGGCCTCCCTTTCCGGCTAAGGGCATCAGCCACCACATTGGCCTTGCCCGGATGGTAGTGGATCTCACAATCATAATCCTTTATAAGTTCCAACCACCGTCTCTGCCTCATGTTCAAATCCTTCTGCTCAAAGAAGTACTTCAGACTCTTGTGGTCAGTGAATAATGTGCACTTCGTCCCGTAGAGGTAGTGCCTCCAAATTTTTAATGCAAAGACCACGGCTGCCAGCTCCAAGTCATGAGTAGGGTAATTGACCTCATGAACCTTCAACTGTCGGGATGCATAGGCTATAACCTTTCCTCTCTGCATTAACACACACCCCAACCCCGAGTAAGAAGCATCGGAATAAACCACCAAATCTTCACTCCCATCGGGTAACGACAGAACAGGAGCTTGTGTCAATCTCGCCTTCAGTTCTTCAAACGCCTTCTCTTGAGCTTGACCCCATACGAACTTCACATCTTTTCGGGTCAGCTTAGTCAGTGGAGAAGCAATCTTAGAGAAGTCTTGGATGAATCTTCTATAGTAGCCCGCCAAACCCAAGAAGCTACGAATCTCGGATGGCGTCTTTGGTGACTTCCATTGCATAACCGCCTCCACTTTCGCCGGGTCCACCATTATCCCATCGGGATTCACCACGTGACCCAAGAACTGAACTTCGCGCAACCAGAACGCGCACTTGGAGAATTTAGCATACAGCTTCTCCCTCCTCAACATCTCAAGAACTTCCCGAATGTGGCCGGCGTGTTCTGCTTCGCTCCTCGAATAAATCAGGATATCATCAATAAACACAATCACTAATTTATCCAACATAGGCCGACACACACGGTTCATCAAATCCATAAAAGCAGCTGGCGCGTTGGTCAAGCCAAAGGACATGACAAGAAACTCGTAGTGACCATAGCGCGTACGGAAAGCTGTTTTAGGAATATCCTGCTCCTTCACCTTCAACTGATGGTAACCAGATCGAAGATCTATCCTTGAAAACCAATTGGCACCCTGAAGCTGATCAAACAAATCATCTATCCTCGGTAAGGGGTATCGGTTCTTCACTGTCAACTTGTTCAGCTCGCGGTAGTCAATGCACATCCTCATACTACCGTCCTTCTTCTTTACAAACAGGACCGGAGCACCCCAAGGAGAGATACTCGGTCTAATGAACCCCTTATCTAGCAGCTCTTGCAACTGCTCCATCAATTCTTTCATCTCGGTCGGAGCCAACCGATACGGTGCCTTGGCAACAGGTTGGGCACCCGGTATCAGATCAATCTGAAACTCAATCTCCCTGTCAGGTGGCACTCCTGATAAGTCTTCTGGAAACACATCTGGAAAGTCACACACAACCGGTACATCAGCTAGTTGTGGTGTTGGCGTATCCACATCCTTTACGTAGGCCAAGTAGGCACTACATCCACGCCTCATACACTTTCCCGCCACTGCCATCGAGATCACATTCGGAATCGTAGTAACCCGATCGCCATAAACCGTTACTGAACTACCGTCAGGCGCCGACAACCGAATCATCTTCTTGCGACACACAATGTTCGCCTTGAAGTCCGCTAACCAATCCATCCCAAGAACCAAATCAAAACCTTCTAAGGTCATCACAAACGGTCTAACAGGAAACTTATGACCCTCGAGCTCCACATCACAATTCTCTATCATCTCAGAAATCCTGGTAGACTTACCTATGGCAGTTTCTACATCAAAGGGCGCATCAACACGTCTACTACTAACAGGCAGCTTAGCACAGAAAGCAGCAGAAATAAAACTCTTACTAGCACCCGAATCAAATAACACAGAAGCTAAAGTTTGGTTCACCAGAAACGTACCGGACACGACATCAGGGTCCGTTCTAGCTTCCTCCTGTGTCATGGTGAATGCCCTGGCGCTCGCCCTCGGTCCATCACCTCCCGTCTTCTTTGCCCCTGAACTCTCAGCCCTCGGCTTCTTACAATCTTTGATCATGTGACCCTCTTCGCCACAGTTAAAGCATCGGACCGCACGACAGTCCTTTGCCATATGCCCCGCCTTTCCACACCTGAAGCACAAGTTCGATCCAAACCTGCACTCCCCGCTGTGCTCCCGTCCACATTTGCCACACCTTCTCGATCCCGCACTTGACATAACCACACGGCGATCATCCACCCGTGCCTTCTTATTACCCATCGAGGCATTGCCCCGACCAAATCTCTTCCCCTGCCAGCCTCGTTCACCACCGCTCTTTCTGCCACCATCAGTCACCACCCCCGTCCTCTCATCATACAATCTTCCCGCCAAATCCACCGCCGACCTAAACGTGCTCGGCCGGGCGGCGATCATGTGCCTGCGAATATCCGCCGGCAAACCCTGTATATACCTCTTGATCTTTCGGGACAGAGGCGTCACTTGATCCGGCACCAGACGTGCCATCTCGTTGAACTTCGTGGTGTACTGTTGATGTGTCATGGTTCCCGCCTCCAGTTGCAGAAACTCCCTTTCAACCTTATCCATTTCCCGGTGAGGACAAAACTCCTCGATCACCATCTTCTTCAGTTCGGGCCACCTCATTCTCCCGATCGTCCGATTACCCTCTGCTTGGACAATGTTGTCCCACCAGCATAGTGCCGAGTCCACGAAGGAGTGGGTGGCAAACTTGACTTTCTGATCCTCTCGGCACTCGCTGATGTCGAGAACAGCCTCCATTTCTCTCACCCATCGGTGAGCAGCAGCCGCATTACCATTTCCGTCAAAAGTAGGGGGCTTGCATCGCATAAACACCCCGTAGTTACAGCCTCGTGCCACCTCCCGCACAGGCTCCTCTTCCTCTTCCTCCTCATTATCCGAGAAAATCGTTTCAGGCTCCGGTTGCTCCCCCGAGGCCCGGTTTCTCTCCTTCCTTTCCCCTTCCTTCACAGCCTTGATGACTTCGGTCACCACAGACGGTAAGATCGTCTGCATGACCTGATGTACTTCCTCAACAACCGCCTCCTTTACTGAGGCCCTCAAATTCGCACTCTCATCCCCAGCTTCTGGATGAAGAGTCTCAGGTTCTGCAGGAACCTCTTTCTCAGCTCTAGGCCTTCCTCTTTTAGGGCGTGGTTCAGCAACAGGGCCATCACGGCCTCCACCCCTAGAAGCTCTAGAAGATCTACCACCAGCCATTCGCTATCACACTGAAAGATTCAAACACCAACACGGTCATTCAAGGAAACAACTCAGTTTATGTCAAGTATAGTAAGTCCCTAATTACAGTGGCCAGTTGTGATTAGCCACTTACTGTACTCTTCACACCCCAAGTATTACCTGTCCTGACTACATCAGTATTCAAATCTACATACAACACATAACATATACCATGCGCACATAAACCGGTTAACTTTAAGAAAATACCTGATGGCACGCAGCTACTCAGTTTGGCATCCCATTCCCTTTCCGTCCCATTCTCAGTTTAAGTTAAGGTTTATTTTGAAAATTTACCCATTTCACTTAAACTTTGGCTCTGATACCAACTTGTAAGGCCCCGTTTCCGGGACGCTTACAGTTGGCCATTCATCGCACATAAAACATACAATTACATTTCATTAAGAAAACATCGCAGCGGAAACATTCAAAAATGACATCACGTTTCATTATAATTACTTTTGCCAATTAATACATCATTATCCGGTTACAAAATTCATGTTTGCATTACATCACAAAAGCTATATAATTGGATGCCATCCCAAAAGAGCCGAGTAGCCTCGCCGTGCCATCCTCAGCAACATTACCTGCCAACTGGAAAATGTAATAAAAGTCAGCGTTGCTGAGTGAGTTCTAGTTTTAATAATAAAACATACTTTACTTTCATTAAAAACCATTCCTTTATCATGCGATCATGCAACATACGTATACACAGATAATTTCATTATTATCTTTCATCATCATTCATTATCTTCCGTTCTTTTCGTTCATTCTGTCTTCCGAGTCTTTTGCGACTACATGGTCGCTCACCTCAATGGCAATCTCAATGATTGCTCGCTATCCGAGTCTTTTGCACCCCTAAGGTTGCTCACCCCAATTGCCCATCACGATAGCAAGCTATCCGAGTCTTTTGCAACAACAAGGTTGCTCACCCCAAGGCAACATTACGATAGCACTTTACTCGAGTCTTTTGCAACGACGAGGTTGCTCACCTCATAGGCAATCTAAATGATTGCACTTCATCCGAGTCTTTTGCAACACAAAGTCGCTCACCCCAATATATATATGCTTGCAAGCCTTTCTTTCGTTCATTCATCATTCTTTAATGCATGCATTCTTACTTCATGTTCCTCTTTCATTATCTTTCGCTTTACATTATATAATACTTCATTCATTCATTCATTCACATGACATGTAAAGCCACAAGAAAGATAAGCATATATCATAATAAGGAACATATCATACACATTTATCATCATCATACAGGGCAACATCATACATTCATAATATGCATAAACATGCAACATCATCATCATCATGCCCTACATGCTCTCTAAGGCCATAACCATCCTCTTACATGCTCTTACGGGTTACCTTACGTCAAAACTTACATCTGCACCTTTCCCCCGAAGGCCAGAAGTCAAACTACACATTCCTTCGAGTGCAACAGCCCTATTCGGGCGTATGGACACCCTTCAGTCGCATGGCCTCCATGCGACTGAACATCATGCGACTGGACTCATGCGGATGAACATCTATGCGAATGAGCATCCAATCGTGCGTATGGACCTCGTGCGAATGGGATTACTGCGAATGGGCACCTATGCGACTAACCTCATGCGAATGGACTCATGCGACTAAGCATCTATGCGACTGAACCCTCAGTCGTACAACCCTCATGCGACTGGACTCCCAGTCGTGCGACTGAATCCCAATCGTGCGAATGACCCTCAATCGCCCTCATTCGGCCGTATGGCCTTCATTCGGTCGCCTAGCCCTAGCTGATGCAGAATGGAGTTCATCCCGAACCCAATCTGCCATTTTCGGCCCCCAAGCTCTTCCAAACCCATTCTAAGCCTAAATCAACCCTCCTGGACCTTAGGAATGCATACCTTAACACCATACAAGCACACCCAAGCCCGAAAACATACTCTAAACACATCATACACATCACACCCAAATGGGTCAAACACACACACACACAAAAACGGGTTTTGAACACTTTCCAGCCCCAAAATCAGTTGAAAACGAGTAAAAGTGGGGTCCTAGAACTCACACAATCGAGCACAAAGTCAAGAGCTTCGATTTGGCTTGCCACTCGACGGATTTGGACACCCGAATCACCCGAAACACCCTTTTTTCCTCTTTTTCTCCTCTTTTCCCCTCTCCTCTTCCTTGTGAGCTGAATTTTGGTGTGTGTGGGGAGAGTGGGCTGCCCTCTCCCTACACATACCACCACATCTCCCAACTTTTCTTCGTTGGCGAGTTTGGTCCCTCGACTTTGGACTTTATTTCTTTTCTTTCCTCGCCGGCTTCAAAATAATAAATTTCCGGGTGTTACAACATGAAACGGACAGTTAGACGTCATTTCATACATCTCGTCAGTATATAATGGAGATTGTTGGAGAACAATGATGTTGTTGTTTACTTATTTAAAAAGATTACACTAAATAAACCACGCCAAAACCAGAAATCATTTGAAGATACCATTTAGAGCATGATTGTTGGGTATTGGTGATCACCTCGTGTAACGTTCCGTATTTTTCATTTATTTTTTTACACCGTATTCAATTCTTGTAATCTCAAGATTTGATCATAGTGGATATATTTTTCATATCATTTGTATTGATTATATGCTTGTGCAACGCTTAAACAATTGTGAATACGAATTTTAACGCAAAACTGAGCAACTTATCAGGTCTTATATTTTTTTTGAGAAATTATTTATAAGTTTTCTTTTTATGCTTTATATGTTAAAATACCTAAAACATGCTTAATCATGAGTTTATGGTGCTAACTAATAAATAAAATAAGTTAAGGGGTTAAAATTGAAACTTTGAATTTTTGCTTCACTCATCTCCCCTACTACTTTTTTTAATACCCAACCATAATTTTCATCTATAAATACTAACTCAAATCTCTCCTAAATCACTTTCATCACTCTAAATCTCTTTTAAACTTTCTCATTCCATTTACCAACTTCATCTTTTGCAAGAAATCTTCAAGAACAAGTTGTAAGTTTTATTTATTTATTTTACTTTCTTTTTTACTTTCTTATTTATTTTTTTTACCAGTTGGAACAAGCTTTAGGACATAACCACTTAGTCACCAAGGTGACACAAGTATGGTAAACCCCCATTTTTAGGTCCAAGTTAGAAATATTATACTTGATTCTTTCATACATGTTTTCTTGTTTTGTTTTGTAAGCCTTTTACATACTAAACCAAGTCACCAACAACTTTAATGTTGGAAGGCTTGTGTTGAAGTTATATTTCAGAAATTTTAAGGTTTTTACATCATATTCTTTCATTTTTACAAAACACTAAGTGATCTACAAATCAAGAAGTGGATGAAACCTAATCGAGCCTCCTACCTATGTTGAAAGGCTTGTGTTATGGTATGAAATGGTGATGTTGAACCTTGGTTCTACAACTAATATATCCACCATGCCCCACTTGAACACTTAGTCAAACTAGTTAGTTTACTTTAATACTTTCATTTATGTACTCATGACCATCCGAATCACCCTTAAGTGGAGATTTTGTGCAATTGTGATAATCTTGAGGTTTGTGGATATCTCCATCTCTAATACATGACTTATATGAATATAACACTTGAGGTTTGTGGATTACCCTAACTCTAATTCATGACTTATATTTATATCTATATAATACTTAGACAAAACCAAATCGTAACATCAATCAAACCATGGTTGAATGTTATGTGTTAAGGTAAACATTATACTAATCTTATGATTTCTTATTTCGGACTTCCAATGAGTGACTAATACTCACAAAGAACACACACAATACATAGTGTCCAAATAAGTGTCTAAATATATACGTTTATGTACTCTCATATTTGTAATTTTCGTATACTTTTCAATTGTTAAAATCTCAAACTTTGAATCGTAAACTTACACACTTTTGTTTACCTTCTAGGGTGACTTTGGTGACTCAATACTTTAAACTCATTCATCTATCTTTGTGGATTCTAATCGCTAAATCGTGAGTCATTCTTCACCCATTTTGATTTAACAATATTTGGGTTGCAACATGTATCAATTATCAAATACACTCGATTATTCATTCAATCAAAATCATTCTAAAACTCAATTCATACAAATATGCTTACTTGTTATACTATTTGTGAATACATTCTAGAATACATTATCTTGCAAACAATCTAAACCTCTCTTAACATGTATAGCATTATAGGACTAGCACATCCACTCTATTATGATGGGTCTATGTTAAGTTATCAATCTTTACGGTCTTGCTCACTTTTGATGCTAAGATTACGCTAGTGGACACTTTGGTTTGATTATTGGCTTTGCATGCTAGCAATGTATAAACTTTAGTATACTTTACTCATGTTGAATTGAGATTTATTTACTATTATGCTATGTATTCAAACTTGTATGCTCACCAACATATTCATATGTTGACCATTATTTTATACATGTTGCAAGAAATGCTTGAAGCCTTATCAAGAAATTCAATTAGGTGAACTTTGAAACACATCAAATCTATCATTTTGTTATGTTTGTTTTAGACTTGTATTTCTTAAAATTATTGAATGTTTATTTGAAGCATTGTAATGCTATGTTGATTAATGGAAATGAAATTTAATCTTGATTTATTATCACTTTAATACTATGATCTCTTTGAACAATCTATCACTTCTCCGCCCCGATGTTTCCGTCATCGGTTGGGGTGTGACACCTCGTATGTATATTAGCCTAGAAAACAGCCTCACACATCTCCAAACCCAGTGTGTATAGTTGATGCTTCCGAGCATCCCGAAGGCCATGAATGTCCTTATGAGCGTTATATGACAGTGTAATGTCGTAAGACATTGGTCTATGTAGACACTCATCACCATATAAAATAATTACTACATTACAAAAATATGCTAGGCATTCCCGTAAAGTACTATCGGCCATAGTTATATATTCATCAATTTCTTCATGAGGATTACCTATTGTTGCTTGTATAATGTTGTGAAATTCTTTTCATTTGATTGTCTAAAACCTCTTGAAACCATTCAAAATTTGTTTCGACACCTTCAACAATTTTTAAAAAGAATGCCTTCGACGATCGAAACCGGGATTGCAACGTAGCTTCATCATATTTTGGATATTCCATAAAATAATCTTCCATCAGGTCGTTTAGAGCTTTTTCACGTTCACGAGATATGTACTTCTTTGATGAAGTTGTCGTGTCTTCAACTTCGGCTTTGGCAACAACATCAGTGAGAAATTTAAGACTACTTGAAACACACTCGTTTAATCCAAACTCATTCAACGAATCAAGTGAAGAAAGTAATATACAATTCATCGTGTTAAAAAGATTGTGTGAAAATGAGTTATAGAGTACGGGATATGAGAGAGTATACATCTTCACTTTTGATATAAAAAATAAACATGTAAAACTTAATTATAAGAAATCATAATAAATGATTGTATAAATAAACACTTGTCATTATCACATTCACTCTTACATTCAATTTTTTCACCTAAATTATTTATCTATTTTAAAAAGTCAAAATAACTAATTTTCTAGATTTCTCTTTTTTTTATTTTAAAAATTCAAAATTTTCTAAAATCAAAATTGTTTAAAAAACATAGTTTTTCATTAAATACAGATTAATATTTTGATTAAAAAGTTATAAACTTTTTAAAACAACAATCTTTTTTAGAATATAAAATATTTTAAAACTGACTTTTATAAAACATAAAAGTTACATATTAAACAAGTTTTTATAAAAAAATTTAAATGATTAAAACAAGGTTTTTTAAACGAGATATTGTTAAAAAATGAAATTTTCAAAGCAATATTTTTCAGGATACAAAAAATTATTTAAATCAACAAGCTTTTTATTAAAAAGTGACATTTTTTAATTAAAATTTTTTATACGAAATGTTTTCATTTTTTTAAAAAACGAAATGTTTGAAAAAAAAGTTTTTTACGATTAAATATTAAAAGTAATAAAATATTATATTAACTAAACTACTTACTTATAAAGTTATAATTAATTTCAATCATACCCTTATATTAAAAATAATGTTTTATAGTTTATAACTCTTTATTAATAATTGTTCAATATTTTTTTTATCTAACCCTTATATTACACGGGGTTATAGCCCAGTAAGACATATATAGTTCAATTAAAACTTTTTTTAAAAGTAACAATTAAATGATTGTTGTCGGTTAAAAATTGGATTTCACCTCAGGTTGTAGAAGCTGAATTGACTAACAGAATTAAAGAACCGAGTGAGGCGGCAATGCTATTACCAATGGAGCCGAAGCTCCAATGTAGGTACCCGAGGGTGCCCGAGTACCCTAAGGCCCCGTTTGGTTCACAGAATTATCAGGAATTGAAATTGGAATTGGAATTGGAATTGAAAATTTTCCCTCATTTATTGGTATTCACATTCTTTTCACTTACCTTTCCACTTACCCATGGAATGTTTAATAATCTAATGAAATGTTCGAAATTAAAATTCCAATTTCAATCAAAATTGACCAACCAAACACGTTATAATTTTTAACAAAATTCCAATTCAAACTAAAATTCCAATTTTTTTGCAAAACATTCTGTTAACCAAACGGTCCCTAACCTAAAAGTTCCCTTATTCTTCAAAAACCCTAAATTAGACCATACATACGGCAACCCTACTCGGTTCGCTATATAATCCCGTTATATCCATCGTTCACTACCACCATCAACATCATTGAAGCTGTTCTTCCTTCTGTTTCTGCTTGTAACTTCAATCGATTCGTGAGATCTCTCTGTTTATCTGTTTTTATATTTCAATTTGCTTTCAAAATCGTTTTCTAGTTTGAATATGATGATAATTATTGTCGCCCCAGTCTTATGAGCTTTGTAACAATGCATCGCTCGGTGGTGATAGACATGTTAATAATCTGATTCACTTCGATTAACGTTTAATTCTCTCAATTTCTTAAAATCTGGAGTTGCATTTGATTTGCAAATGATTGGCGTGATGATTTATTTACCCAATTACATCTGCACTGTTGAATGATGATCTACAATACATGCACTACCATCTGATCTCTCTTCTGCATTCAATCATCTCCAATACTTTTCAATTGATTTTTTGTTATATGATTTAACTACACAAGTTTTGCAATCGATGATGAAATTGTTAATTTACACTGATGTTTATCTGTGATTAACATAACATTATCACCATCTTTCGGCTGAGATTGCTTAATAGATGTTTAATGTTTTAATTTGATTGTTTAATGCCCATGGTATCTGATGCTTTAACCTAATTAATGTTTTATGCATCTCGTTTTACGGGCAAATAGCGACGATAACAGTTTTTGCGACACAGTTTGCTGTTATTTTCTAAAGCTCACTGTTATTTATACCTGTTCACATACTCTTTTTTTAGCTATCATGATTTTAACGCATAGAAAATCATGAAAGTGAACGTTTAGTTGCTTAAGTTTAACAAAATAAACAGCACTTTCTTTATCTTTTATTAAATCTGATTGAAAAAACCGTTTTTTATCTTGTTAGTTTTAAACAATAGAATGTTCTTTTTGATGATTTTGTCAATCAAATTTATTGTACTCTTTCTTTCTCTATAGGTGGATCATTTTGAGGCGACCTACATTGAATTGAGGGATGTTACATTATTTCATTTCATTTATTTGAAGACAGACTTAAACACTGAAGTGTGTTTTAAGTTGATCAATAACAACATGAATTTTTGTAGGTTCTACCCAACTATAGGTGTCTGAAGAAAGAATTTTTTTTATATTATATTAAAGTTAAATGAGTAAATTAGTTGTAATATATAGTGTTGAAAGTTTATGACAATACAGAAAGTTAAAAGGCTATGATGAGAATTTAGGATTGCCATGCACCACTCTGATGTTTATTGTGAGTTTGTGACTGATAAACCTTCTAATTACCTATATATTTTCTACTGTTTTTGAAAATAATTTACTGAAATTTGTTATATTTTTCTAAAACTATATATATTTGTTTTTAATTTTTTAGTATGCTTCCAGAAGTATCAAAAACAATAAGCACAAGTTTAATTTTTTTCTCTTTAGAGATAGGTTATTTAGATTAACTTTGAGTATGACATCTTACAAAACTATAACTTGTCTACTTAATAATGAACTAAACTTTTTATTAAAATATTTTAAGCATTTATGTATAGTAACATAAATCAGACAAGTTAAAAATGTATTAATAATACTTTAACCTTTGAATTATATTAGAAGTATCAACATATTGTCTGAAATTTTGAGATTGGTTGTTCTAATCAACAGAAACTCTTGAGGATGGTTGTTCCAACAGAGAGATTGCATTCAACAAGTTGATAGAAACCCCTGAAGATTGTTGTTAAAAAACTACTGATAGTGATAGGCTTTTGTGAATACAAACTTAGAAAATTCAAATTCAATAAACCTTTGTATGTGCTTGTTGAACAATCAATGTTCAACATACACAAAATGAGATGAAATCAATGATATTAAGGTTTAGATTTGAATGTAATTTTAGTGAATGTGTTGTTTTGTTGTTTAAAAGTAAATGAAAACTTTCTGTTGATTTATCTATCATGTCTGTTATACTCTTTAGTTTCTCTCTTTCTTAGACCAATCCTTATTCTTAATCTCGATCTATTTTGATCCACATTTATATATTGACTTTTATATATCTTCTGATGTATTGTTGATGTTGCATCTTCTTTAGTGATAATCAAAGCATTTATAGGCTTATAGCTTTTTAGGTTGGGCCTGAGTTTGAAATTAAACCAGTTAGCTCAACTTATTTATAAACTTTTAATGAGTTATATTTAAACCCAAACTGATCAAGGATTAATCTCCAATGTTTTCAGAACCGTATCAAACGTTTTACTGGTTTGGTGGTCTAACCGGTCGGACCAGTCAGATCGGTTGGACCGGATTTAACTATATTTATATATATATTTATATATGTAATTAAATATAAGTAATTTATATATAATTTATATATGCATTTTATAGTTATATATAAAATTTAGCTATATTTGTATATCCAATGTACTAATTTATGGTTTAACACCCTGTTTTTACTCACAAAAATCAAAAAAAAAAAACAACCAAAAACCGGTCCGGTTTCCCGGTCCGACCAGCGGTTCGGGACGAACTGAACGGTTCGACCTCTCAAAACCGATTCATAGCATACCGGACCGGCCACCGGACCAATCCCTGGTCAAACCGGTCGGACCGGCCGGTCCGATCCGGTCTCCAAAACATTGTTAATCTCAAGCCACCTCGTAGCTCAATGAGCCGGTTCGCATACTTATAAAATCTTAGTGGGTTTGTAGTTTTTACACATAATTTGTCATAGTAAACTAAAAGTAATGTTTTACACATTTAAAAGATATAATAACGACAAAAAAGACTTGATCCTTTTTCTATCTTTACATATATTTAAATAATACTTTAACCCATATCTGAAAACCCTTATAAAATAGCTACGTAAGTTGAACGAGTCAGGCAAGTGAGCACATATTGGCTCGAACATAACTTGAAATTTATACAATCGAACTTAGTATAGCTAAAAGTGATGCCGTTATACGAACTAATTTCAAACGAGGTTTTTAACATAGTTTCAACCAAGTTTCATATCGCGAGCTACTTATAGATATTATCATGCCTCTTTTAGCTTTATTGGTATGGTTCCTTATATACTCGAGTATCTATCATTTACAAGATTGAACCATTGAACTCAGGTCTAAAGGCAAGACGCGTAATTACAAGGGTTATAAATGATCAAACCGAACTTAGCTTTGTTCAAGTTCGCTCATATGGAATTGTAAGTGTTCACAAACAGTACCTGAACACATAACCAAACATAAATAATGTTCGCATACGTGCATTAAAGTATTGAACTTGTTTACAAACAGTCCCAAACATATAACCGAACAGCTCACAAAAACAAACGAACACTACTTCAAAAAATAAAACTCATCATTCTTAATCACAAATTTAGACATAATCACCTAATAAATACAAACACTTGACAAAGTAATCATATACATAATCAACGAACATATAAAAACTAAAATAAACGAACATATGTTATCCGACGTTCACGAACATAACCAATTAAAAAACATACATCTAAAACCGCTTGAGATTAAAAGTTACAAAAAATAAAAAAATAAAGATTAGTCCGGTTAACTATGATTAAAAATTACACAATATATAAATATTTAACGAATAAACACAAACAAACATAAACTAACACTCAACCAAACATTCACGAACATATATGAACAAACGCGATCACAACTCGTATTCGTTCGTTTAACTAAACGAATAAAAAAACAAAATTTATTATTCGTGTTCATTCATCTATTTAATAAACAAACATAAAAAAAAACTTATCTGTTAGGTGAAAATTCGGTTCGTTTACAACCTCAAATCTTGTCTAGAGACAAAAGACATCTTCTAGTTAAAGATGTTCTAGGGCATATGTAGGATAAGAACCAGAGGAACATATAAATACAACATTTCATTCATCGGCCGCAACATATATTCAACACATATAAGGCAAACACCAGTGATACTACGTGTATAAATCTTCTCCTCATGTGTGTCAACCATGAAATTCATCATCATCGGAGACTTTCAGAAGAGGCCTATTTCGCGTTTGTGCGTGAATCTAAGGATCGTTAGTCTCATCGGATCATCAGTAATCAGATCGATCGAAGTCCATGTATGGTGAATCATACTGTTGGAACCATCTGTTCCTTAGATTCACGCACAAACTCGTAATATGTCTTTTCAATTGCAACCTGTTAAGTGCGGGATTATTCAATTCTGGTTTGTTCTACGCGTTTTCTTGAATCTTTCTTTATATGAGTGGTTTGTACAGATCGGTTTCTGATGCTATCAGATCTGGTTGTGCGTTTGCAATTTTCGATTTTGATTTGTGCCTGCAGGTTCTTGAATTTGAAGAAATTGTTGGATTTGTTGTATTTTTAGTGTATTTTGAGTTGATGATTGAATTAGGGTTCTTTTTCATGGTGCTAGAAACTAGAAAGCAGATAGCGATTGGGGGTGGGGGATCTGATTACTGGTGGATGAACGGTGATTTGGTGTGAATTGCTTATTGAAACCTCTTATCCAGTTACTGTGTTTTGATGTAAAAATAAGCTTATAGGGTGTTTGGGATTGTTTGTTCAAACTGATTATGAGTAGATGAACAGATTCAATAAGCAAACCCAAACACTCATGAGAACTCAAACCGAATCACACACTGTTATTTGTGTGTAATAGAGTCATTATTAAGGGTTATATAAGAAGGTATATGACCATTATGTAACAGTGTTTCATTTCTGGATTTCCCTCATCTTTGTGTAATAGAGTCGTTATTGTGTGTAAAAAGATTGTTGGTAACTGCCCCTGTGCGAATTGGGAATGTTCCTTTTCTATATTCATACACAAGATTATTTGTTATTCCTAATATATTCACCTATACATGCTAAAGTGCAGCTTTTTTTGCTTATTAGAGCTAATACTAAACAGGTTTCTGTTGCAGGATGTGTTTCCAGGAATCAATGATCTTTTCACCTCATTTTCATAGGTTTGCTTTACTAAAACTAGTAGTTAATATTTTGAGATTATGCCATATGGATTAGGTAATTTTTTGATCCAATGATATCTTTATATCATTTGTGCATTCGGGCTATGAAGTTGTTGTAAAAAGATGCTTTCTTCCGACTATTTATATCTTAAACACCTTGATTATTTGGTTTCTTGCTGTAGATCACTATATTTGTTGGTGGGTGGTTACAATTTTTTTATTTTTTTTGTCATAGTAATACAATTCATATGATGGGAGTTGCCGGTGTATTGGGCGCTGCTTTCCTATGAGCTATTCATGGTGCTACCGTAGAAAATACTTCATTTGAAGAAGGTGATGGTGCCTTCTGTGCTTTTAATTCGATTCAAGCTGAAGAAACTTATTCAATTGTGACTGCTAATCTCTTTTGGTCCCAAATCTTTGGGGTTGTTTATTCCAATAAACGTTGGTTACATTTTTTCATGTTATTTGTACTTGTAACTGGTGGCTTATGGATGAGTGCTCTTGAGGGGTATATACATCTGTTATGAAGTCATGTGTGCTTTTGATGTGTAATCATTGAATAGGTTATGGTTTGATTTGGTTAATTTCAAAGTCATCCAATTTGTGCGACAACAGTGATGTGGTTCTCTATTTAGCATTGCTTGATGATCAAATAATTAGTCTTCAATAAGTAATGACACTTATCTGTGCCGCCTTTTTTTCATTTTATGCACATATATCTATCTTTGATAGTTATTATTTTTGCAGATTCCACATTCTTTGCCTAAAGCCAATTAGTTGTTTGTAACTTGAAGATTTAAATGATCGTAAATCATCTGCATTATCAACTGCAAGCGTACACGACAGACATAAATTTTACAAGAAATCAGCTTCGATTCAGCAATATATCCTTCCTGAGCTCTTGGATATTTAGAACAAATCGCTGTTTAGTTCGAGAAGTAGCTTGTGTTTTCACCTAGAACGAACATACGAGTATGGTCATCAAAGATGAATTCTTTTATGGTTTAACTCCTGAGTTGTCCCAAATCATCATATTGCCGTCTATTGGAGTTTATTCCCAAGTGTAGGTAGTTTAAAAGTACTTGGAGAGAAGCAAAGAGGCACAACGATATATTCTGATTCTGGTCCACTTGGGTTATGGTTTCGTTTCCCTTGTGTCGAATTTCACCAGGAATTGGTGGTCTCCGAAGGTAAAGATGGTCATTTTTGGTTTCTTGATATGCTGATGGCTTTTCTTTTGTTCATGGGAGTTAAGTTCATGGGCTTACTAATATTCTGCTAACAACGAGACTAGGTAAATCGCAATTCATGTTGGACAATGGTCTTCAAGAGGTTATGGCAGAAGCCTGTGAAAGCAAAATTAGTTCAAATGCCTTTGTTAAAGGGACATCAGGTTTTGCATATGTGATGCTTTCTGGTTCTGAATTTGTTTTCAGTTTCTTTTTTTGTGATGTAGTCATGTTGTTGATGTCAATCCAGTTAATGTTTGAAGTCAGCAACAAAACGATAATGATTTTCAGTTATACAGCACTTCAATGAAACTTGGTATATAGCATTTGGTTATATTTCAAGGTATATTCTTTAATTGCATAGATATGCACTTGAACATGGTATATGCCTATATGATGAAGGCATATTCTTTAAGTAAACATAAAATATTATCATACACGCAAACAAAACTTTCTTTAACAATATAATAAAGTTTATTGAAGAAATGCCAAGTGGGCGCACTTGGTGACTTAGCTTTCACTTTGCACAGAGGCCTGGAAGAGGCTGGATTTTGTAATCTGATATATATAGCCTTACTTTATAATTTTATGTAGGAGTCTGTTTCTCACAACTTGATCTATTACCTCAAGATCACAAAGATACCTTGCACTTGAAAATAGATTTTAATAATTCAAATTATAACTTGTCGACAATAATCTATACTTATAATTTAGTCATTGAAATATTTAACTTTTGTTTTGTTGCCAACAATAAATCATACTCATGTAATTATCATGGATTTACATTTGATTTATATATTTTTTTAACAGTGATGATTATAAGTGAAAATGAAAAAAACATATCTTCCATGTAAGCAAAATTAAATGAAAGTTAAGTGCAAATCTATTGTGACTGTGTGAGTGGGATGGTCACTAATATGATTATCCAAATAGCTTGTAGCTCGAAGCTCGTCGGGGAAAAGCACGATCAAACTAGCTTGGTTTCTATACAAGCCGAGTTGAGCATACTCGGTTTATAAACGAGTCAAGTCCGAGCTAATAGTGTTTTGCACACTAAGTCGTTAAATTAAACTTTAACTTTTATCTCTTTGTAGCCTAAGAACAAGACATTCAACATTTAAGCCCAACACATCATTATTCGATCCAATTCACATAAAGATTTCTTCTTTCGTCTAAGTTCTAACAATTTAACAAAGCTAAAATCAAATTGAGTTGGATTTTTTTTATAAAATTGAGCTGAGAAAAGCTCAAGCACAAGTTTTCAACTCGTTTTTAACTTCGAGCCGTGAGCTCTTCTAGTCCCTAATGATAAAATGAAACCTAAATACGTCATTGGTTAAATTGTTAGAATCAATTACCATAATTATCAATTAATAATTCATAGTTTAGACTAAGAAAATAAGATTGCCTAAACATGCAAAAATTACACATAACTCTTTTAAATCAGTTACATCAACATTTAAAAAAAAGGGATTGTAGCCTAATAAATTTTATACATACAACCTTTTTAGTTATTCGTCTCACCTCTACCAGTGATCCCGAAAATAGGGTTTCGACATTGAGACACCAAACATTTTAAGTCAACATTGCCACCCTATACGTCTTATAACACCATACGACGCACATAAGGCTAAAAACATTCTCTGACACTCTCTAACGTGCGAGGTGCCACATCTCATGGCAGCTGAAACTATATGTGGCATATGAAATTATACGAAATGTATGGTTTATTTTTTTTCCAAAGCAGCCAACACTTCCGGATGAATTTGACACTACGCGTGATGTATAGTACCATACACAACGTTTAGGTGTCGGTTGTCCTTTCCACGCCAGCTACAATGTCAGGCCTATACGTGATGTATGGTATTATACCTCATATACAAGTCTTCTGAATAACTGATTTGACAAGACCCAATTTTATCGTTTGAAAAAACTATACGCTATGTATGGTGCTATACGATGCGTATATGTTTTTTGAAGTGGACTGCTTTGATTTAGAATGTTGGGTACTATACTATACGCTTGCAAATGAACCTATACATAGTGTATAGTTATATGTCGATTTATAACGCGGGGTGTGTTAATATTAGGACGCGAAGATATGCATAACTGGGCCTAAATACTGGTATTCTTGCACCAAAGTCCACTCTTTCTTCACCAACTTCGATAAGGCCCAACTTCAACCACCCCTTTCCGCCATGGTTGTCACTGCTTCAATTTCACTCCTTCACTTCAACGTTTTCATCTTCTCTGCATATTTTCTTCTCTAAAACACCATAATATGGCGTTTTGTTCACAAACCCATTACATTCACACCCAACTACAATCGTATAATCAATCCATCGTTTCACCTCTTTCAAACTTTCAATTCAAAACCCTTAATTTTACTCCCTCAATTACTCTTTTTGCCGCCAAAAAAACGAGGGTTGTTTCCCATCTTGATGCCAAGATTAATGGTGCTCTTTCATCTGACCCCGATTCCATTTTTCTTGATAGGGTATTGTCTCTAAACCCTTTTTGGCGTTTGTGTTGTTATGCTTGTTTGATTAATCAAATTGTGAATTTGTGCTTCGTTCTAGTTGTTGATGATTTAGGGTTATCGGATTTCAAATAGTGAACCCATTGATGATAATATGATACTGACCCGAATGAGCTGCAACTTTTGGGACTTAAAATTCTTGAAAAAAAGTTTACTTTTTTCTTGCTATTTGATGTAGTAATAGATCTTGTAACAAGATATTGAAGGGGTCCTAGAGTACATACACCACTTGACCCGAACAAGCAGCTGTAAACTGCGGTTTACCTTGTTGTGAACTAGTTTACAGTGTTTTTGGTGATGTTAAATGACTAATTAGTGGTGTATGAATCGGTGAACTATTGAAGCTATCAATGTGGTTGATCAGACTACCCCATGTAGAATAAGTTCATGTAGCTTTCCTCACTTGCCATGATAGAGAAGATTACCATGAGGAGTCTGGAATAATGGTCATAAGAATTTTGAGTGTCTTTTCTGGAAGTTCAGAATCATAGTCATTTGATTAAAGTTAGGGTTAGTGTGGAAAGTTAGTGATAGTCTTATCATTATAAGTTTGATGGCGGTGATTAGTGTTTTTTTGCTGCAACTTTTTAAGCGCTGCTTTGAATCTGAATGTGTTGCAGCATATCCAAACATCCCCTAAACTGTACCGGCATCGATATGGATGTTTGTAAAGGTAGTGTTTGAATGGAGAGGGTGATCTACATGAAAAATCAGCATGCATTTTAGCTGAACTTGTGTATAAACTCTATATGGTAGCATAGATAACTTAAATTGGGTTTGCTCAATGTTGGCCTTCGTTTAACATTTATTGTATATTTTTGCTTCTAGTGGCTGTAGGATGTATGAACTACCAAAGACAGTTCTTTATTTGGTCCATTAGTTTACAATAAATATTTGGTTCTATATTTTGAAATTATGGATAGTTGGGTACTTGGGTTGCAGGCAAGTTACTGATATCATATGTTTATATAGCAATATAGCACTCGTGCAAGAATTTTCAAAAGCTAGTGAATATGAATTTATGCAGGACTCTGTTTTTCAAAGTATTGTTAACTTAGTATTGAGGGCATCCTTTATTTCTTTTATAAGCAATAGAGGTGGCAAATGACAGAATGAGCGGGCTGGACAGGTTGTATAACCGGGTCAAAATGGGTTGGATTGACCCGTAGTACATTTTATCTTAAATTCTAGGTTTTTATGAATAAAGTGTTGTCAAATTTGCAAAAGTTATTATACCTGCCTTTTGGCTCAATTTTCCTTTTTTTCTTTTATTGATAACTTGTTTTTATCTTACTCATGATCCATTGGAGACAAATAAGCAACCAGAGCACATCATGTCTTACAAGACCTGTTCCTCATTAAAATTTCAATGTACTCTACTCTTCTGAATTTTAGTTACAGATGACTCTTAATTAACATGTTGCTATTACAGCAAAAAGCATTGGAAGCTGCAATGAATGATATTAACAACTCATTCGGGAAAGGTAGTGTGACGAGGCTTGGAAGTCTTGGTGGAGCTCTTGTGTAAGTTCCATTTTTATCATGATTTCAGAGATATATGTTCCATTCTATAAATGGATAGAATTTTTCTTTCATTCAAACTCTAAGAGAGCAAAAACTTGTGCTTTTAAGGAGTAGAATATGTTTAAAATTTTTTTAAATGAAATTAAGAACACTGTATAGTGTATACTAATAATCTCGTGGATTAAATCTAGTTAGAATTATAAATAACGTAATGAACCACTTCTTCGTTGTTGCAGTGAAACATTTCCAAGTGGCTGTTTGTCCTTAGACCTTGCATTAGGTGGTGGCTTGCCTAAAGGGAGAATTGTTGAAGTATTGACTTTCATTTCTACTTGTGCACTTTTTATTTAATATTTTGAAATTTTGGCCCATATACTTATGAAATAGGCGATTCATGCTATGTTTATTTTTGAAAGGGCAAAATTTAATATAAAAAATTTAAGCCTAAATACCAACCAGGTCAAAATGGTCAAAAGTTGCTCAGAGTGTATTATTAATTCATACAATACACTAAATTGCTTTTTAAAGAATGTAGATTTAAAAATTATTCTTTCTACAATCATAATTAAGACGCATTAGCTATTTAACACTAATTAAGAATGGACTAAACTTGAGTGTTTTTTTGTTTTAGATTTATGGACCCAAAAAAGCTATATATTTGAGTTTTAAGGCATATATATTTGAGTTTTTAGGCATTATTTCCTTTAAGGTTCTGATAAACTTGAGTGTTTTTTTGTTTTAGATTTATGGACCCGAAAGTAGTGGAAAGACTACCTTGGCACTACATGCCATTGCAGAAGTGCAGGTTGACATTGACTCCTTATATGCTTTGCCAAGTCACTTCTTGCCAAATTGTTTTCTTATTGCAGTTTGATATATTATATTTTTTAATGGATCATGCAGAAGCTGGGAGGCAATGCGATGCTTGTTGATGCAGAGCATGCATTTGATCCATCATATTCTAAAGCATTAGGAGTTGATGTTGAAAACTTAATTGTTTGCCAACCGGATAATGGAGAAATGGCACTTGAGAGTACTAATAATTTTTTTTCTTATGTAATTCTTATGCATGATAAGTTATGAATTGCATCATGACAGAATTATGTTTTTAACTTATTGAGGTTATCAAGATTGGGTGTTGTGTTAACACTAGAACATTTTTTTCCCTCCAGTTGCGGATCGTATGTGTAGATCTGGTGCTGTTGATCTCATTTGCATCGACTCTGTTTCAGCTCTCACTCCACGTGCTGAAATTGAGGTATGTTGTATTAAATTGAAGCCTTGAAGGCGGGTTGGGTAGCAGGTTAAAATGTGTTCACATTTGAATTTTGCTTCAGCCAAGTTTACAAAAATGTTAACCAAGTCTGACTAATTTCTTGGTCAAAACCAGCACTTCTTTTTAGCTGTTATTATTTCTAATAAATAGATTTTATAAATTTTCCAAGTTTTTTATTAGTTAATTTGTTATACAGGGAGAAATTGGAATGCAGCAAATGGGTTTGCAAGCGCGACTTATGAGTCAAGCGCTGCGTAAGATGTCAGGGAATGCATCTAAGGCTGGATGTACACTCATCTTTCTTAACCAAATTCGATACAAGGTTTCCACTTTATCATTTTCAATCTTTTTTGTATGTCAGATTTTAATGTTAATATGATCTGTGAAACATCTTTCCAAATACATGTGTTTTTTGTGTTGAAATCAGATAGGAGTATATTATGGAAATCCAGAAGTTACAAGTGGAGGTATTGCTTTGAAGTTTTTTGCATCTGTTCGACTTGAAATACGGCCTATTGGGAAGATAAAGTCTGTAAGCACATGAAATTCTAAGATTCTAATCTCTCACTATATATGCACTGTGCACATGCATACATATCTATGTATAAAATTTGGTCTAAAGCTAAGTTTATGAGGTGGTTATTTGTTGGTTGTGTCACAGGTCAAAGGTGATGAGGACATTGGGCTTAAGGTTCGAGTAAGAGTTCAAAAGAGTAAGGTGCATAACATCTTTTTCAATAAAAAATTTATATCCTGCCAAAAGGAAGTTCTTTTGAGAACAAAAGTATTAATTTTTATTTTTTGGCAACTTTGTAATAACTTATAGGTTTCTAGACCATACAGGCAAGCAGAGTTCGAAATTATATTTGGAGAGGGGGCAAGCAAATTGGTTTGTTTATCTAGCTTTTTTCTATTTGTATATACAATATGCATCTATATGTCATTTGAATGGCTTGTTTAAATTCTAATTCATATGTAGGGATGTATATTGGATTGTGCCGAAATGATGGACATTGTTTTGAAGAAGGGCTCATGGTATAGCTATAGAGATCAAAGGTTCGTCTTTTATTCTTTGCTATTTTGCGTTAGTTGATTTGGGCTTTGTTTTATATCTAACGGGTCAAACGGATAAGATTAAAAAAAGAAAGTAACTTAAAAGGAAATGGGTCGAAAGTTGTTAAAAGTGTAATTAAGTTGCCTAACATCTTCCAAAAATTTTAAAGGAAGGGGCATTTACATATTTCCCCTTCCTAAAGTCATTAATTACATATTTACCCAAGTCAAAAAATCAATTACATATTTCCCCTTTCTAAAACATATATATTACATATTTACCCATTTTATTGAAATTATATATTGAATCATTATTTTACTTGTCTTTTCATAAAAGTAGTTTTACACATTTCACTTTCTAAGACTATCAATTACATGATTTCTCATGTTCGAGTCTTCTATATAAATAAAAACAACAAAAGTACATATCGTTTAAAACTTTATTTCGAAACAATAATAACCGATAATCAAAGTTATATCCCCCAATACAAAACATAATTGTCAAAAGTTTTAAACAATTATAATAATAAAACATTAATATACAAAAATTCCTTAGTAAAAACAATGTAAAATAGTTATTTAATAGTTTAAGTTTAATGAAATGGATAAATTTGTAATATATATGTTTTAAGAAGGGGAAATATGTAATTAATTTTTAAGCTTGGGGAAATATGTATTATATAGTCTTAGTAAGGGGAATTATGTAAAAATCCCTTAAAGGAAAGTTTAGTTATTTTTTGTTATTATATTTGTCACAATAGTTATTTGTAAATACTAGAAGTTTATGTACAAAATAATTTTTAGTGCTTTGATCATTTCTTTCTATTCTTTGTGTTATAGTAACATGTAAGAACAATGAAAAACTAAACGTTTTATTTACTTGATTAATGATATGAAATTGTATATATATAGTCGTAAGAAAGCACATCTCATTAGCTATCTATAATACTAAATCTAAACTTATAGAACCATAATTTAATCATAAAAACATAACTAATAGTTATCTAGAAATTTAGTACTAGACCAGCAGTTATCTAGAATTTGAGATTATTATGTAAAAGTACAGATTTTTGGAAAGTAAACACTGACATGATAGCTAGGAAACTTCTAGCTAAATGGCAAGAACTCCTTAGTCCTAAAATAAAGAAGTCATATAACTAGCTTTTTTGACGGTCAATATTATTATTACTATCATCATTCTTGGTTTTAATAACCACAAGGTGCTCCTAGACGTTTAGGCTCTGAAAGCCGAGGCGTGAGGCTAATGCTTCACGTATGCAAGACATTTCCACGTAACACCAAATAAGTTTTTGTGCAACCAAAGGCTACGTCTTTATCACCTCTTTTAAACTTCAACATTCTTCGTCAAGTAAACCATTTATAATCTTCATCGTTATTCTTATTATAATACATTTTTTTACTATATCTTTATGCCTATTCCAAATGTTTTAGTACTTGTTTGATTATGATTTAGGTTGGGGCAAGGAAGAGACAGAGCATTGCAGTACTTGAGAGAGAACCTTCCACTTTGTGATGAAATAGAAAAGGTATGTTAATTGATTGATTGTATGTTATTTGTCAGCATTATCAATTTCTTTTTTAAATCAAGACTCATTATTTGAAAAGAAAATAAAAGTATGTAGCTATATTCCAAATTTGTTCTTATTATTTACTGCATTCTTTAATCTTTAGCTTGTGAGATCAGCAATGATGGATGGAAGTGGGCAAGCAATTACTTCATATGCACGGCAGTCAACACCATTTCAAGAAGAGGATGAATTACTTGAAGAATTGAGATGAAAAAACTGTAGAAACATGAAGAACTACTCTAGTAGTTCACTTTTGATTTCGGTTTATAAAACCGAATTTGTTGTATTCTTCGTTATCGTGTTATATAATTTGGTCTATAAACCATCTTTGTACAAGAGTGGTTCATTTTAAGGGGATATGTTAGTGGTTAAGGTGTCTCTTCTCTATTCAAGATGATCTACGGTCCAAATCCTTCAAAATGTACCTATAAGCGGTTCATAGGATCAAATTACAAGATTCTAAATTACAAGTTTAAAATAGTCATTTAAAGTTGGGATGTTATACATTAAGTATTTTGTACAGGGTTATTGGATTTTAAAAATCACAATGTCAGAAAATGTTTGCAGTACTTTTTAACTTTAAGCATATTTGCATTAAAGATCCATTACTAATTGAAAACTAACCTTGTTATTTTTATATCAAAGAACATGTATTTTGCGATCATCAACATTAACTATTTAAATAAGATAATCAAAAACTATACTTATGTTATCCTAATCGGGCTTATTATTGAATAGTAAATATCAAGTCGTATAACAAAAATTGATGTAAATATTTATATTATAGTAATTATCAAGTTTTGTATGCAATGTAAGTGGTAATATGTTTTATGGGTGTACTTCTTTTTAATCTCCAACTGTTTTTTACTTATTGTTCTATATGTTTTGTGTTCAGCTTGCGTCACTGCATGGTTCAACGTTTTTACGTCTACTTTTCTTTCGATTTATATTTTTTACGTTTCTACGATTTTTTCGGTGTTGGTGGTCACTAGCGCTGGTATGCCATTCGTGTTAGTTGGCACAGTTTTACGCCTCACTTTGCAACGAGGTTGACTTAATACTAGTTTAATTATATTTTCCAAGAGAAATTCTAGTGGTAAGCGACATACTCCTCAATTAAAAAGTTGTGATTTCAAGTCTTGAAGTGTCTGTATATGAGATGTAATGATTTCATCATAAAAAAAATATATTCGTGCTACTTTTAAAAAATATATATTTGATTATAATAATTTGTGATGCATATATTGCCAGAAAGAGTGATAAAAGTTACCCATCCCATCACTATAGAGTCTAGAGACATGGAAGAAAGCCACTAGTTCCGGTGCTCATTCAACATTTCAAAGAAATGGGTCTAGTCATATGGGTCCACAAGGTTAGGTCTCTTTGGCATGATATGGATGACATGTAAACCATATAACTACAAAGTGCCAAATCAAAAGGTCTAGTTAGAATTTGTTATTGTTAAGGTTCTTTGAATCTATTTTGGTTCATTTCTATGTCAATTATCTTAACAAGTGCGAAAAACCGAGTGTTTTATAAGCATGAATAGTTGTGTGTAGGTAGGAATAAAGAAAAGTGCGTGGACAGAAAATTGGTCTTTTTTTCTTGCGAACTGTAAACTGTCTGTTGAATTATAACAAAAGTACACTTGATAGTAAGAATGTCAATTCATAAACACAACATAAGAATAATAGATGATCAAGTTGATGTAAGAGAATTCTACATTTCTTGTTTAGTTTGAGAGAAAACAATTCGACAGTGTTACAAAAAACATATTACAATAACATGTAAATACATATAAGAGAGATGAAAAACTAACTAGAACGTGATCGGGTGAAACTTACAGCCTTCCCCATAATGAGCACACCCGTAGGTGTGCTAGTTAAACCCAAGGAAGATGCTTGCCAAATATATTGGCTCATTTCTTATAAATTGTTTTCTCGTTTGTCTAATCACTTGCGTGGGATATTTTTTATCAATTTTATTCTTTCAAATCATTTCAAACACCATACTTTTAGTATTTACATTTTATTTATCTTAAATTTAATTTGAAATTAACTAAACTCGCTGAAAACTTTTATCAAAAAGAGAACATAAACCCATAAAATACTCATTACATATATATTACTTATATATACAATTATTTGTATTTGCAACCTTTCCCTATCCAATGTAGCTGTGACTGCGTCTTATTAGCTTCTTCTTTTTTGCATCCAAATCGTCTATTAAACAAGCTTCGTTTAAATTGGCACGTCTAACTTGTTTAATAGACAAGTCGCGTTTGGTTTGTACCAAGTCAACTCGATGATTTATATAAAATCAGAATAAAAATATATAATTTATAAGTTCATGACACAACAACTTGTTTAATTTATTTATAACTCACTTACACACCGTCAAGTTTAACCTGTTTATGTAATTAGTTTATCCGGTTAGCATCCGAGTTACAAATATTAATTGTGTGCCATTAGAATTGATATTTATTACACTTGTACCCAAAAAGACACATTGGATGCTACTATGCATTATATGTCATCACACAAGTTTTTATCTTATTATATTTCATCAAACGATAAAGCATAACTTTCTTTTAACTACAACTATATTTATAGCTAATTCTTGTGTCAACAATCATTACGTTCATGTTATGAATAAACCTTAAAATAATACAATAATTAAGGTAATATAATATTAAGGCTCATGTATGGCCACCCATATTTTGAACATTAATAACACGAGTGTACTATTTAGTTAGAGGAAGAAGAGACGAAGGAGGAACCCATATTGTAACGTCAACATTCATGTTTCTTGTAACCACCTTTAAGTCTTTAACTATAATAATATACATTGTATGCATTGACTAAAAACACTTATTACAACTTTTTATTCAACAAAAAGCTTCATACCGAACTCCAACTTTTTGTGTTAATTATCAATGTCTTTATGTTTAGGCGACTAGCATCCGTTCTATTTTTCCTAGGTAACATATCAACGTCACATCATCTTTTCGTATTTCCTTTAGTTTTTCTAGGGTTTTTCTATTTTACGTAGTGTCGTCTTGGTTTTTATATGTTTCCCCGCTTCCTCCTTTTTTTAAAAAGTAGTTTAAAAGGTTGGTGGTGGTATCGGTAAATCCCAGTGATAATTCACCGGTTGGGCCTCCCCGGTCCTTGGGCACAGGGTTCCAAACCGGCCTTGGTTTTTCCCGGGTTTTCCCAGCCTTTCACCGTCGCCACTCTGTTACCTTAGATGAATCGTTTAATTTATACTTTATCCTCGTTGAGTCAAATATATGAATAGACTTTTTTCAAGGTAAAATGAGAGCGAGTTGAATGTTTTGTATGTCAAAAATCGCTTCATAAAAACTTAATATATAAATAAAAACATAGTTTTGTAATCATATTTGAGATTACTAATCTTTTATACAAAAGACAATCATACATTAATTCGATTAAGTTAGAGATGTAAACAAGTCAAGTTGCTCGTAAACTACTACAGATCGATTCGCTAAAAGTTCAAACTAAATTGATCTTAACAAGCTTGAGCCTATACTTAAGCTCATTTATTAAACAAGCTCGAGCCTAAACTGAATCTCATTTAATAAATACACTCGAGCTTAATTGAACCTCATATAACAAGCTTTAATGAATTCTTGAGCCTCAATGATTCTATTATTTATATATATATATATATATATATATATATATATATATATATATATATATATATATATATATATATATATATATATATATATATATATATATATATATATATAAAAATAATAAATTTTATAATATGATAAATATAAAAATTAATAAACTAGCTTTAGTTACCCGTGTATTACATAGAAGGTGAAAAGTTAATTATTAAATAACATAAAAATATAAATAAAACTAAGTGTATTACACGGGTTGAAAAAATAAAATTGACTAGTTGTTAATTGTTATTTATATAATACTAACTTTAGTAAACTCGTGTATTACACGAGTTGAAAAAATAAAATATTAACTATAATGAAAGTTTATGAAGTATAAAATGATATTCTAAAATAAGATATGATTAAAGTTACGTATGAGTAATAACTATAAGTAATAAAATAATAATACCAAATTTTAAACTTTTATTTTTAAACTTCTTTTCCAAAAAAATTAAACATTTTTTAATACAAACCGTATTAAAAATGCCATTTTTAAAAAATCGTCTAATTATAACTCCTAATTTTAATTATTTTTAGTTTATAAAAAAATTACTTTTAAAATAAACAATTTTAAAATATTTCATATTTTAAAGAATGTTGAATGTTTTAGAAAAATTCTTATATTATAAAAAATTATTTTCTAGAAATAACATTAATCAAAAGACATCTTTTCTTAATTTATTAAAAAATATTTTTAATCTAAAAAATAATTAAAATTATTTATTTTTTCTTAATTTAAGTAATTATTTAAGAGTAAAAAAATACGAGAAAAACAAACTTAGAGGACCTAGGAATGAACCAAATGTCCCCAAGTTACTAATTTAATATTATATATAGATGTTATACATACATACTTATGTATGTTCGAATGAATGAATGATTATGAAATAAGAAAATAACTAAATAGTATAAATTATTTAGTATGCAAGCTTATGATTATAAGCCTATATATAAAAATAAGATATTTATGCATATATATAACAATTATTAGTAATAAACGAGTCAATTCCAAGCCAAACTCAAGTCCCAAAGTTACTCATGATTGAGCTTGAGGATCAAAATTAAAACGTGATACAAGTCAAGCTCAAGCTTAGACAAATACAATATCGTCTCGACTCATATACACCCCTGATAAAATTAACCAACTCTATTTTTAAGTTTTCTAAAAAGATACGCGCACTGTAATCTTTATATAATACAGTCCACTTTTATATGATTAAAGAATATGACTTTGTAGAATACAAAAATAATAAAAACTCAACTATAAACGATCTTAAGCGAGGGGCAAGGGTGAACGCAACAAAAATATATTAAAGAATGTGTGTTCACAAGCATGCATGTTGACCAGACAAACATATTTGACTTTTGACGAAATTCAATTGAATTGAATCGCAAGTGATCGAACACGAGGCTCGTTCTTCTACGTGTCTCCGCGTAATGAAGCCAACGCCGCAAATTTCAACCAAAACGAAGAGACTTATAAGTATACTTGCATTTATTATCTCAACAACATTGTTTTATTTGTTCCTATGTTTGACGTGTGTACGATGAGATGTAATGTTAACACACTCTCATACTATGTTAGAGGGTTTATGGTAAACCGTAAACGAGTGGTGGATTTGACAAACTACATGATGTTTGTTGTTGGAACTTGTAAGATTTGATTTCGGAAACAAAATATTAGTTTTTGACAAACTACGTGATTAGCATTATGATTTGTACGTTTATGTTTTAATAGTTTGAACGTGATTAGGTGCAACTTGGTTTTCAATAAAATTTACACAGAAATAAATAAAAAAAATAAACATGTCGTTACGGTAAAATCGAAATTTTATGATATGTCATTTCATGAGTAAGCCATTTTCATGATTGGTTTGAAAAAAAGAAGAAAGGCATATGTAACTTTTGAAACTTACAAGAGACCATTATTTTAATTTGTTATACATCTTGATGTCACTATGACATGAGCAACAACTTTAATATACATCCATGTAAGTTTTATTCAAGTAGGAAACCGCCTCGTTTTTTCCGTGTAACATATCAGCGTCACACCATCTTTCCACATCTTTTTCAATATTTTCAAAAATTTTTTCGTTTTACATTGTATCGTCTCAGTTATTTCCCGTTTCCCCCTTTTTTTCGCAAAAATGTTCAAAAGGTGGGTTGTACACCAGTGAATCCGGGCGGATATTCACCGAGCTATAGCTCCATGGACCCTAGGGCGCAATATTCTCAGCTAGCCCCGTTTTTTCCGCGATGACCTCAGCCTCTCCTCATGTCCACTCCGTCCCTCCTAGAAGTTAGAACACATTGTTTATGAAAATAACGAGAACAAGATATATCCTTAGATTTTTCACTCTAGTTCCTCTAAAATATAAGAAAATAATTGAAATGCTATTATTAATTTATATTGAAATTAAAAAATAATATATTTTTATATATTTATTATATCTACGCATGTGAAAGTAATGTATAGATTATATTACATATACATCACTTACATATGTGTAAGTAATGTAAAAAACATATAAAAATGCTTATGGATCGAAACACAAAAGCTACGGGGATGTTTGGTCAGCCGGTCGACGTGTTTGATGTGGTTGTATTGTGTTCTGACCGGATTCGTGGGTGCTGACCCAGACCCTAAATTAAAACATGTTGACCCGGAAAAGGGGTGCTGTCGCTCGCTTCGCCAACCCCCACCGCGCGACCCCCTAGGCCAAACCTCCACCCGTCGGCGACCCCCATCTCTCTCTCTGGTGCCCTCCCTCCTCGCGCTCCTCCCTCCGGTGCCCTCCCTCCGCCGTAGAAGTTTTGATCATCTTCTGCTGGGTGGCGTACGATAGTGTTGGTGGGTGGCGTACGATGGTTGTGGTGATGGTTGCCGGCGGCGACGGCGGCTGCTGCTGGTGGTGGTTGTGGTGGTGGTGGTGAGTTTGGTGATGTTGGAGTGGTAAGTTTGGGGATTTGAAGATTGTTCAAGAATAGAATTGGGGATTTGAAAATGCGATTTTGGGATTTTATCATTCGGCAGTCAGATACTATCAAACAACCAAGTTTCAGTCAGATGAAGACTCAGTCAGAACTTCTAACTGGGTCAGGTTCTAACTCAGTCAGATATTACTGAGTCAGCTGCCCTAAGTCGAACCAAATTTAAGTAGTTTATAACCAAACCATATACCGAATTTAGGGGGTTCAAACTAAAAGAATTGAATTCGAATTCGGTTAGGTTTTTTTGGTTTTAGCAAATAATATCTTTTGTTATTAAATTGTGTTCGACTAACCAATATTCTTAGCTCAAATAATTGAGGTAAGGTACCTAAGACAAGTAAAAGTAAGAAGGTTATGTTTTCGAGTTTCGCTCAAAGTAAAAATGCTCTTGCTCTAATTGAGCCAGGAAGTTAGACCAGTTGCGGGTTTCCTTCTGACGGGTCTGAGGTGCGATGCTCTTATCAAATTAACGTATATCAATGTTGTATATTTGGCGTTAAAAAAGAAGGTTGTGTTAGACTATAAAAGAGTGGGAATTGGATTGTACTAAATGACAAAACTAAAATAATCATTATTTGTTACGTTTGTTTTATTCGATTTCTGAACCGATCATTCAATTATTGAACCGGAAGGGGAATATGTAATTAGGTTTGGGTTTGGTTTCTACTTCGTGCTTTTAGTGTAGTATTATTTAACATCATCGGTATTTCCGTATTTTGGTATTATAAGTTATCATTAAAGAAATTAGAAATGTTAAAAACAAACTAGAATAAAAGGTGTGTATTTGATACTTGATTTAGTTCATGTTTTGCGCAAACTTCGGGAGAGATCAGGTCACTTCACGATTTGATATACGTAACGTTACCCTACATTTTGTGTAGGAGGTTGTTTCATGGGTTACGATTTGATATACGTAACGTTACCCTAAAGAGTCATAAAATTAAAAAGTTTACGAGATGATTGAATGCACTCCCTCTGATAACAAACCAGAATACATAACTTTTTAAATGTCGACCAAAATAGGTTGGGGTGGATTTATATAAGAAAATTGTTATTCTTTTAAACTATATAAATAATAGTTGTATTAATGATTAGAAATATGCATTATTACAATGCTATTCCAGCCTTTTCAATCTAAACAATTTGCAACATGGTACAAATTTACACTTTAAGCACAAACTTTGATTAGTTTAAGTTACTTTTTTATAGCTAGTTATGTATGTGTTCAATGATTAACGTATCAATTAAAAACACAATCCAAGCTACAACATGATTCTTTTGTAATCTTATGGAATTAATTATATTATTTAATTAACATTTATACAAAGTCATAAAAAATATAAACGAATATGATCCTGGATCTAACAATAGAGTTGTAATTAGGATTGGCAACTGATCCTAACACGAACCTAAATCCGACATAAAGAAGAACAAAGTTTGGGTTGGTAAATACAACCTGATTAAAAAGCAGGTCGGGTTCAGGTTGACCCGTTTAAAAAATATGTCAGGTTCGGGTTCACCCGCTTGAAAATGAGTTGACATGTTAATTCGTTTTAATGATATATGCTTTAAAAAATCATTATAGGTCTTTTAATATATGCATTATAAATTATATTTAGGTCTTTTTCTTGGCTAATTAATTTAAAACTTAATTCCAAACTTCACTTTAAAGTTTTTTTAAAAAAAATTATCACTAAAAACGTATATTTTAAACTTCAAAATCATAACATCTGACGTCTTGTTGTATATGCAATTCTAAAGTAGTAATTCGTTATTTAATTACTATTGATTATTTTGATCTTTATAGAAAAAAAAAGATAAACGGGTCAGGTTCGGTTACATGATTTTATATAGGTTCAGGCTAGGGTTGAAGTATTTGACCCAGATAAGAATATAAGTCAGGTTCGGGTTTGATATTCCAACCCACCAACGCACTAACTCGAAACCCAACAACCCGACAAAATTGACACCCTTATTAGTTATATATATTTAGAACTTGATGCACTCGCTCATATTATAAAAGCTAATAAAGTATTTTTCACTTATGAAATGCAAGTTTTATTTAAACTAAATTTTAACTTTAATTTTGAATTCCTTGTTTTTAAATTTTCAAATATCTCGATTCAAATATTGAGTTCCAATATATATAAGTATCTTTAATAAAACTTGTGTACTATACGGTTGAATAAAATATATTAAATAGAATGTAAATTTATTAATTATAAAATGATATTCTAACCATCGATCATTCCAGCTCGCCATAGCGAGGGTCTGCTTTCTTATGCTACTACTATAATATATGATTCAAATCTTTCTTATTATAAATAAAATAAAAAATCTGTTTGATGTTTTACAAAACTTTGTAAAAAAAATTTGATGTTTTACAAAATTTATTATTTCATAAAATTTATTTCTTAGAAATAACAATAATAAAAGTTTCTTAAGTTATTAAAAAACTATTTTAATCTAAAAATTAAATAACATTATTAGTAACTAATATATTATTTAATAAAAGAGTGAAGCGGAAAAAATTTGATGATGAGGAATGTGATGATGCTATGTGTCCCTCGTAGTTACCTTTTTATTAGAGTACGGATATTTTGTTTTCATCATATATATTATATGGTAAAATCTGAATCCTCGGCGTTACAAAATAATAAATATGTATTATTTTAGATATAATTTATAAAGACAAAAGAAGAATGAGGTGGAAACGAGAGTTTATAGAATTTATAAGGGAGTAACTTGTAAATAGAATTTAAGAGGAAAGTGACGTAAGTGATTGAGAATTTATGTAAGGCAAAAGAAGAATAAATGTGTGACAACTCACTCGATTTCGTTGTGCCAATCAGTAGACCAGCGATGTAACACAACCATTTAACGTAATTTTCGGGACGGAAATTTTTTCAACATGGGGATAATGTGACATCCGGTAATTGTCCATTACCAAACTCCATTAGTTCTGTTAGGTCTTGCATACACGTGTCGTGAGCATAAACTAATTGTCGTTGAACGTTGGTGACCTAATAATAATTAACTATGATTATCAGATAATAATTTAATTAATAATTTTGATTATTAATTTGTGGTTATGTGATTCATGGATTTTAAATATGATTTGTGAATTTTTACTTTGTAACGTGATAACGTGTTATATTTGATTCAGTGTTTTGTTATTAGCTGAAATATATAATTATTATTGTTGAATAATAATATATGAGTTTTGTAGTTTAAACTTATTCAAAAAGTGTTACAAAGAATTAATTTTTACAAAAGGTGATCAAGGA
Organism: Flaveria ramosissima; assembly: GCA_025215565.1. NCBI lineage: Eukaryota > Viridiplantae > Streptophyta > Magnoliopsida > Asterales > Asteraceae > Flaveria > Flaveria ramosissima. The sequence continues at coordinate 76,643,498 of CM046039.1, read as the reverse complement.
GGGGTTAATTTGTAAAAACTATAAAACTTAAATTTAGTAAAAACCCAACCCTAACCCCCAAACTCGGCTGAACACCCCTCCCCTCCCCTCCCTTTGCGATTTTGAGCCAAGAACAAGCAATTCATTTGATTTCTACTTAGGTTTGATCATTCCATCATTGTAGCAAGCATAATTCTTGACCTATTACACGATTCAAGGTGAGTTTTAGCAACTTTTTCATTGTATTTGACTCAAGAACAACCCTAGTTCAATTAACATGATGAATGTCAAAATCAATGTAGTTTGATGATGTTTTGATGTTAGTTGTATTGAATTGATGTTACTTTACGTGGATTATGCAAGAAATTCATAGAATTGATGTGTTGTTCATACCTTACTATAAGTAGTAATTTTTATGCATGAGATTTGGGAATTTTGATGAATTGATGATTATAATCATGTCTGGATGATTGCTATGAACTTGATTAGGTATAAAGTTGATGATTTATGAATGTATTGGATTATAGATTGATTTTGGGTGTTATTTTCCCGAAAGGGAAACTTTATTGATGAGAATCATTGGATATTGTGAATTGGGCATGTTTATGATGAAAGAATCATGCTAGAATGCATATTGATGATGTCTAATGTGTTGGAATGCGTTAATTGGATCATGAAGTTACTTGATGGATTATTTGGGAAATTTAAGTTTTATGGAATATTGCAAGATGTTGAGTTATGTTAGGAGATTATGAAATCATGTTTAGGATTATAATTGATCATTGTTGTGTATGTTAGTTGGTATGAATCTTGTTGAGTAATGTGATAGTGATCGTTATACACGCGTGCGAATCTTGTTGAGTAATTTGGGATTACAAACGCTACTGTTTATGATGATTTCAAACTCTTGAACTCACGAACCATCATGTTGACACTTTTAGTATGTTTTTCTCAGGTCGTTACTAGCAGCTGCCCATAGGAGCACGCATGTGTTGAGCATGCTTTGAACAAAAATTGAGTTAGTTTTGATTTCTTGCATACTTGCGTTCATTGGTTTTTGGCGCGTGTTTTGCGCAGTTTACATTTATTATTTGGGTTTGGAATATTTACTAAATGCTTCTGCAAATGTTATACAGTTTTAAACTCTGATTTGTCTTAGATGTCGCATATAGTGTCGTTCTGAGTAACTAATGACTTGGGTTCTGGTTTGTTCACTCGCCTAGCGGTAACCCCGCATGTGGATTTTGAGGATGTGACAAAATGTAACCTTGTGAAGAGATTTACAGAAGCTCGGTTAAGATTTGAGTTTGAGTATTATTATAATAAAGATGAAATTTATATTATTAAAATCTAAGCCCGTCACAAATGGTACCACAACCCCCATCCCCCTCATATCTCTTTATTATTTTCGAACGACTATAAAGGAGAGTAAGGAAGATGGGATCAGAGAAATAAAAAAAGATGGAGAAAGTCTAGAAACAACGACATGGCAGTGGTCACGATAATGATCAAGACATAGCGGTTCGACAATGAATTGGGCGACTGCAAATTTAGATGTGGGTCTTAGCCCGGGTCGAATTAACAAGCAGTTTAGGACGATCCATGCGTTTGTTGAGTATCATTACAAACAAGTTAACCATTTTAAGAGAAAATTAAAAATAAGTTCCTCATGAGATTTAAAGCTTTGCTTTATTGAAGTTTCAGGTTGAAGAACAAGCAAAGTTGGGATTTTCAAGTGTTAAGTGTGCTAGTTAAATTCCATGATGAATTAAATGTTTGGAGGTGTGCATGCATGTCTGAGTTGGTTGTGATTGATAGCATCGATTGATAGACAAAATATCAACCGCATCATCGAACTCCTAAGAAGAACTTCTAAACAAGATCGAGAAGTTCAACGTTTTTAGACAAGCTAAAGCCGAGCAAAGAACCTAACCACCAGAGGAGAAGCTCCCTCTTTTGCATGAGGAACAAAATGCTCAGATTGAATTGATACGAAAATAAAAAAAAAATGTTAAAGAAACAACAACTAGCATAGCACGAACAACAAAAACAATCACATTTGGATTTCATGTTAAAAAGCCACTATGATTAACCACCATCAAATAGCATGACATTGTGAATGACACTTCCTCTATTAGATTTTATTAATGTTTTTCTTGTTTTTGTTTATTTTGTGTCTTCTAATCAATGAATATATTTATTTATTTATATTTTGATTTAAAGTTAATATAAATAACAAATTAAGATGATGTATCATCTAAAGAAACAAAAGAAAAACAACAACAACAACAAATACCGGTAAAATAAGAAAAATAAAAAAACTACCGGTCACCAACACCACGTTCGTAAAATAAAAGAAAAACAAGATGAATACAAAATGATTTTATCAATAAATGATAGACGCACAATCAAATTAGCTCAAATGCAAAATAGTTCCTTGTATCAAAAAGTAAACTCAAATCAAATAAAAATCCAACTTAATCATTTCAAAACTAGAATAATTTGATTTAGCCAACAAATTCCTAATAATAAACAAAAATACAAGCTCAACTGTTCAAGTTTAAAATCAACAGTTCATCACACACGTTGACTTTCTACACAAAAGCCAAAAGGTAATCTTTATACATTAATCTCTGTGTTCATACTTCATACCCACAATCCATCGAGAAAGAAGACAATCGCTCGTTCGAGGAAGCAAGAACTCGCATTCCTTCGCTGACTCTTCTCACTTCAATTAATATCCCACCAAGGGGGCACAATTTTCATTGCCCCCACCATCTATTTCATCATCAGCATCATCGTTATCACACCCACCGCCAATCGCCCCTTTTCAATTTACACATCAATCTTCAATTCAATCACCCATCGATTGCTCAGAAGGTAGTTTCCAGTACTGGGTTGTTCTTGATTTCGAACAATTTAATCGATTTCGCTTTGAATCACTCGTGTTTCGTGTGTAAATTGGTCGAATTTCATATGGGTTTTGTGGGATTTTGATCTGTGGAGGTGGGATTTTGTGTATGTTTTGATCGAATTTCAAATGGGTTTTTGTGGGTTTTTGATCTATTGAGCTTTTTTTTATTTATTGAAGTACAATGGCTGATTCTTGTTTGAACTTTTTGATTTCTACTCAATTACAGATACTGAATCTTGAAGCATCTACCAGTTTGTTAGAAGATTATGGGTTGTTTTTCTTTCTTCTTCAAGTGGAGATCAGACCCACCAAAAGAGTTTCATGAATTTGAAGATGGTAAACCCTAATTCAGTTATTGATCTATAAGTTGTTTATGTTGCTTATGCACATGTGTTTGTTGCTAATCTTTGTTAATTGATTGATTAATCATGAACAGAGTTATCAGATGTTCAGAATCTTAAACTCTACTCCTACAAGGAACTAAGAGTCGCTACAGATGATTTCAGCCCAGCTAACAAAATTGGGGAGGGTGGATTTGGTCCTGTTTATTGGGTAAGTATATATAATCTTGATATCTATAAGGTTCAAAACCAATAATACGTTGAGAACTGCATAATACATAAAGAAAGTGTATCACATTTAAAGCAACAATACAAATGTTATGCAGTTTGAAACATATTGTTGGTTCTGAAATGAACATATTTTTGTCTAATGATTGTTTCGTTTGTTATCATTCTTAATTTGTAACATTATTTGTGATATTTAGGGAAGATTAAGACATGGGAAATATGCTGCTATAAAGGTTCTCTCTGCTGAATCAAAACAAGGAGCAAGAGAATTCTTGACAGAAATCAAAGTGATTTATGACATCGAGCATGAGAACTTAGCAAAGCTTCGTGGATGTTGTGTTGAAGGAAACCACAGGATTTTGGTGTACGATTATATCGAAAACAACAGCTTGGCTCAGACCCTTCTTGGTAATTTCACAATCGCGCATTCTTTCTTTTGTAAATGTCTTGGTTTCGTATCCGTTTTTGCTAAAAAGTTTGCCTTTTTATCTGAAGGGGGAGGCCATAGTTCTATCCAGTTTAGTTGGAGAACAAGAACTAAGATTTGCATTGGAATTGCAAGAGGGCTTGCTTATCTTCATGAGGAAGTGCGCCCGCATATAATTCACAGGGATATCAAAGCAAGCAATATTCTTCTTGATAAAGATTTAACACCAAAGATTTCAGATTTTGGTCTAGCAAAGTTAATACCCGCGAATATGACCCATGTCAGCACGCGAGTAGCTGGAACAATGTAAGACCCGTGTCTTGAATTTCCTTTTTATGATTAGATATTTACTTTCTATCATTGAAGTTGTAATTGAAGTTTGCTGAAAATCTATGTTTTTTCATTGTATCAGTGGTTATTTGGCACCAGAGTATGCAATTAGAGGCCAGTTGACACGTAGAGCTGATGTTTATAGCTTTGGTGTTCTTCTCATTGAAATTGTCAGTGGGAGATGCAACACAAACTCATTATTGCCTCTTGAAGAACAATACATTCTTGAGAGGGTAAGTAGTTAGCATTAAATATTGCTTATTTTTAAGCCTTTTTAACCTGTTTTATTTGATTCTGGTGACTACTAGTTTGTTGGGGTAAAACGTAATTTACTTATAATTATCGTTTATCTCGGTATCATTTATCAACATCAATTTTAAAATGCACAATTCAAACACCAAATCTTGAAGCAAAAGTCAAAATGCCTCATTTTTTGGACTAAAAAGATAACCTTTACATACTTGTTGACTATCTTTTCTTTTTTTAATGTAATTTTATTTGGTTTCAAACAGACATGGGATCTTTATGAAAAAAACAGATTGGTAGAGCTTGTAGACACTGCAATGCACGGCGATTTTGATCCAGAAGAAGCTTGTAAATACTTAAAAATCGGTCTTTTATGCACACAAGACGCCCCAAAGCTTCGACCCATGATGTCAACAGTCGTCAAGATGTTATCAGGTCAAATAGAAGTCGATGACCACAAGATCACAAAACCGGGCCTCATTTCAGATTTCATGGATCTCAAGATCAGAAGCAACCCAAATAAAACTGCTTGTGCTAATCATAATCCAAAAAAGAACACATTCACCACCACTTCCTCAGGTTCTGATAATGCATCACCAGTATCATCATCCAACAACACAACACAATCCACCATGACATTTACAGATGCATGGGATCCGACTCGTTGATGCAGACGTCAACCCCCCCCCCCCCCTCCAAAAAAAATATTCCAGCCAGAAGGTATATAGATTATGGAATGTGTAAATTTTTGTTTTTTTTTTGTGATTTGCAGAGATGGGGTTTTCTTGTAAAGATTCTTTATTTGTTAAAGATGGAAAATTTGTAGAGATTTGGAGATTTGATCTGGTTTTTGATCAATTTTGGCTTAAATTTGGCGTTTTTGTGTGTTTTTTAAAAAATTTCAATGGTGTGGATGTAAATACCAAAGGATATGCTAATTGAAGATTAATTTGTCTTGATTGGATTAAAATACTTGGTGTTTAAGGCTAGTGGGATTAATGTATTGTAAGTTCAAAAGGGATGTTTTGTGGTGTGTTTTGTCTTTTGGATGTATTTGTGTGGTGGCTAAGGGAATATGTCACGTGATAGTCCACGTGACAAGTTAGGTGTTATTGACTAGAATAGTATTCATGAAGTTGGTTAGTTTGTATAATTGTTTTGCTTTCGTGTACGCTAAAATGTCTAATAATCTCATATGTCTAATCTTCTCAATTCTCAAACTGTTGAGTTGGAGGAGAATGGCTATGGACTTTGATGGTTTTTTAGTAGAATGATGAAGGAAATCAAAGATTTTAAGTTGAAAATTTGTCTATACAGATGACTATCAAGTAAAAAAAAAGTATATGACGGCAGATGAGATATAGGTAGCGTTTGTAGAGGTTTTAGGGTACATTAAAGTTTTTTTAACAAAATCTGACGTGGAGGCTCGTAAACTTAATCATATTGCAGATGTTGTTAGTTATATAGTCTTCTCTAATGATGTGTTCAGCTGTTCTTAGATTAATTTTTTTGTTTTTGCTAACATTTTAGTAAATTTTGAAGTTTCAAAACATTTACATGCTATTCATAAGTAATACTAATTATACATGTCAAATTAATTGTCATTTCAGCTAACACCGGATGGTAGAAATTTAGAGATTTTTGTCTCTTGGGCTTGGGGAGAGGATCGTGGTTCAAAACTTGTCATGTGTTATATTAGGAATTGGTGTATCTTAGGAGAAAAGGTAGATGTGTATGAGTTGCCGTATTATAAAAAAAAAATTATTACTACTACAAAAATATTGTTTCATCACATGTCAGACATGTCATAATAGGCTAACAGAGAGTGCGTTCAATACACAACCAAATTTAAATAGAGAAATACGGAGAAGCACACAATCAATTGTACATCATGCTTGTAAGATAAAATAAAGAGAAAAGACGATTATCCTTATCTACCTATAAACGTCTAGCCAACGAGAATCATATAATTTTCAACCATATAATTATAAACCATCATATAACAACAGCTATCAAGACTTTCGAACACGTTTCTTGTGCTTAATTTCTCATAGTTTATTGTCACCGAAGCATGTTCCAAAATTGACTTTTATTAACTTACTTTACAATCTAATAGTACCAAATATAATTAAAATATTGAGAATGACATTGAAATTTCAAAAGTGACAGAAGCATGACAATAGAAAAAGGCAATCTACGTTGTGTTCATTAAGTAACAAGAAAGTTAAAAATACAAATTGTTCAAGCACATCAAAGTACATGTCATGTATCGGAAATATTTCTTATTTTGTTGTTTCTACTTTTTTAAATTTTATAGTTAATTTACTCATGTTTTATTTTCCTGTTATAAGTTTTAAGATAATTCTATCATGAGTTCTGAATATGAAGTTATAACATGTTTGTTTTTATCACCATTCCGGCTATGGACGAGGATGGATGGGTAGAATATAATGACTCAATTGTCTCTAATCATGATCTCTTTAAGTCTGTTATTTCTTAAGAAATTGAAGCTTTTAAAAATATGCATAAAGATGAGGTAGAAGTTAACATAATAACATATTATTTGCTCACATTTGTGCTTCAATTCAGGTTGGAAACTACATGGGCCTTTGTTTGGGCTCTATCACAAAATATGGTTGTGACTTGTTTGGGCAAACACAGGTTTTAAGAAAAACTGGTTCGATTTGTCGATGAAAAGTCAGAACCAGAGAGTTCAAAACGATTCGGGTTGAAACAGTTTTGAGTAGCGTTGGCTTTTTTTGACTGGTTCGATTGGTTTCAAACAACTTTTAATGAAGAGGAATGTAAACTAATCCCTAACCTATAGTTTCTATCAATTCCAACACGGTTCCAAGTATACCAGTTCTAGTTTCAGTTCAAAAACTGATTTTCCTATGCACCACTAGTGTAGAATAAGGTTAAGTCCTGCCCCAAATGTCTTTCAACCCTTTCACCTGTTATTGATTATTTTACATATAATACTAATTACCAATTTTTTATGTATAATAGCGTTGTACGTATACTTATTGGTGTTATACATATGCTTTGTTTCTTAGTTTTTTATTTCCTATTTATTTATATTTTTAGGCATAATAGCGTTGTGCGTATACTTATTGGTGTTGCACATATGTTTTGTTTCTTAGTATATTTTTCATTTATTTATTTACATGTTTCTATTTCAATCTTTCAAATAAATAATATAACATAATGCATTGCTTTTAATCAAATCATATATATATACAACCCTTATCGACGTTAGAGTTTTGTTCTTCATTAATAAACATACATTATCATTGGCTTCAACGTCCTCTTTAACATAGTTGGAATGAAAAGAATTCAAAGTCATGAAAAACAGTTAACATCTATGGATTTAGATGCCAAAATGTTAAATGAAGATGATGAACTTGACCTATGGGGTCAGATGGACTACCCGAGATTTTTGGTTGAGAAACCCAAATTGGAATCACTTGGGACGTGGGGATTGGGATCATATGGCAATGCAGATGGTATGATGCTTAAAAGAAGATAAAGAATCAAATATAAGCATTCTGGCACTAATGTTATAGGTTACAAGTTTCAATACTTCATGATCTGATCCCGGTTACAAAACGCTGGATGCCAGCAAAATCTGGTATGATCTTGAGATCGTAGAAGCTGTTCTTATGAACGGATTCCATATGATGTACGAGAAACCTGCATTGATCTTCACCATTCGTCTGCAGCCAAGAAACACATATAAGATGGTAAAATTGGTGTTAAAAGCATCAGATAGGACAATCTTGATTGCTGGTCTAGAGATGGCAATATGAGCAGGGCAGGTAACGGGTCAAATTGGGCCTTTTGCGGGTCAAAACAAGTCAAGTTAAATTGGGTTATAATATTATTCCAATAAGTAATTAAATCTTCAAAAATACGATTTTTGCGGTTGTATGCTTTAAAAAGGTGAAAACTTTCTGAACATTTGACCCGTTCCACTTTCAGCAAAAAAATTTAATTCACGGCATAAATTTAGTGACTATAGCATTACCTCAAAGGCGAAAAATCCACCAGGTTTTAGCATAGAAGCAGCACCATTGCAAAGATGCAGAAGGTCAGACATGCCATCTTCACCACCATCCAGTGCCAGTATTGGTTCATGTCTACCGACTTCGGCTTGGAGCCCATTAATGTGTCCACTTGGTATGTAGGGTGGGTTGCTTACAAGGCCTGCAACTTGGCCTTCAAACTCGGTCAACGGATCAAACCATGATCCTTGCTTTACAGAGATTTTATCCTGATATTGAATAATGAGTCTTTTCGTTAATTTGCATTTGACCAAAGGTACAATCAATGAAAAGCAGTGAACAAAATCCTACAGCATTACAAATCCAACTGTTGTGTAAAAAATATGCTAAAATCATAATCCATGAATCACTTAAATTCTGGTATAATTAATAACAAACAAATAAACATATTAGTAAAATCTCACTCAGCCAATAGTGTCCGCAGAGGGTAAGACGAAGGCAAAGTCTTACCTCTATCCCATGGCATAAAAAACCTGCTCCCAGCAAGACCCTTGCCTCAAAAAAAGCTCTCTTCATTTTTTTTGTTTTTTGTTTTTAAATAACGAAACATACCAGAGCGAAACAATTATCATAACAGAATTTATTAATAACCGAAGATAAGAGAACATGAAGGCATAGAAGTCTGTAAAACTAAAGTAGCTAAGACTACAAGCACAGGACTAACGAGTACGACACACGTCATGTTAGAGCAAATCTAGGACTAAAGTATGCCAGATTATAGGCACCCCTAAGACTAAAAACTTCTACAACAACTGGTATGATCTTAAATTAGAATCCAAACGAATACAATATGGCAAAGAACCAAAGAATCAAAACCAACTTGGTTCTAAAAAGCATGCGCCTAAGGTGTGTGGCAAATGGAAGCGGCAACCAAAGCGCTTAAGACGCCACAAGCCGGTCAAAACTAGGCCCCCTGCTCCGGAAATGTAAAAGTAACAACCTTTGGAAGCTTATATGCTAAAAAGACCAAAACAATGAAGTTGTGGTTGTACATAACTTATATACTTATATTTGATTGTATATAGAACAATGCCTAACGTAGAGCCCCCGCCTCGCGCCCCAGAACCTAAACGCCTCAGAATCACACTTTTAACACCAAGAAAATCAATACATCTACTTTCTACTCAAAACAACCATAAGTTAACACATCAGAGAATCAAAAGCACCCAAATTACCTGCAAATTATACCTTTTCACATTAAAAGAAGCAACTTGAACAGCAACAGAGCTAACATCAACAGCAACAACTCTCCCAAACTCCCCCAAAATCCTCCCAATCCCAATAGCAATTGCACCACTACCAGTCCCCAAATCAACCCACAACCCCCCCTTCAAATCCCCATTCTCCTTCACCACACCATCAACCAAATCCACCATCATCTCAGTCTCAGGCCTAGGGATCAACACCCCCTCTTCAACACTCAACACCAAATCCCTCCAATGCTCACACCCAACCACATACTGAAAGGGTCTCCTCAATTCAATCCTCTGCTTCCACAACACATAAAGATCCCCCAATTCAGCCCTAAGTTTCAAAACAGTATCAATTTCACAATTGCTTCGAGTTAGCAACGATTTGGGGGTTTCTAGAGCGTCTTCGATCAGCCAATTGAGTTCTCTGTGAAGGGTTTCGGAATCTGGGCCGTTGTCGGAATCTTTGAAGGATGAACCGACTGATGAGGCTAGGGTTTTGGCCCAATTTTGGAACTTTTGGAGGTCGGTGAGGGTTGTGGTGAAGATTGGTGGCCGGAGGAACAATGGGGTTTTAGGGTTTGGTGAAGTGGGTGTGTGGGAGAATGAAGAAGATGATGAAATGGGTTTTCTACAGGTGATGGATCGACGAAGTGTTGTTGATGATAGTGAGGTTGAGAGAGATGAGGCTCGTGACAATGTTGAAAGATTCATCTCATCTGGTTAATCTTTGTCACTATGAACAAGAAGTGTGTGTTTATTGTTTTTGTTTGTCGTGAAAACCGAATACCCGATGATTCTATAAATATACAGATATACAGTAATATTGATATCATTTTTACTCGTAACAATTTACAATTGTTTCTAAAATATTAAAAACACGTTTTCGTAAATATAGAAAACCTACGGTGAATGTTTTTATTTGGTTTGGGAGTAAATTATAATTTGTGGACCAGATGTGAAATGTATCATTTGTTTAAAATTATTGTACTATTTATCTATTACTAATTTACTATAGAGGTTTTTATTTCATCGTTTTTGTTTGTGTTAACTTATTCAGTTACGTGCATTACGCATAAGGGTATTTTGGTTATTATATCCCTAAAAACAATTATTGTTTGTTATTATTTATGAGGTGTTAAGAAACATAAAATCAATTTTTGTTTATGGTTATGTGAGCGGTGTAATGTTCTCATCTTAGGAAAGGTAAGAACATCATTGTTCATGACATTCGACTAAAAAAACATATGACGTATTGGCCCATTTTATGTTTGAATTATGTTGGTTTGAATTCGACTAGCCTTTTGCAATGATTGGTGGAAAAGTTGTCCTTGTGTTGCACTTTATAACCATAAAAACAACACATTAATCCAAATGTTATCAAACTTTCTAAGCGCTAAAGGGCGTTTGGTACCACTTCGTTGTCATAGTCTTTATACAATTGAGTGGAGTATGCGTCGAGTTTTATTCCCTTTTAATGAAACTAGAAGTGGATTGTCTCTGCATGTCAACAATTACAAAGGGTTAAGCCTTCCAGTGGCGGACCTAAGATTTTTTTCTATGGGTATCGGAAGTTTTTAATGTTTAGATGACTATTATTCGATTTCGTATTTTTTGGCTTGGGTTAGGTCAGATAGAGAAAATAATGACACTAATTCCATTGTACTTGATAAAGATACATCGTTAGAAGATAAAGATACACCATTAGAAGATACATAACACATTCAAATTTATTCTCTATGGATTTTTAACTTTTAAAAAACAATATATGACTCCAAATCCATTATACGTGATAAAGATACGTCATAAGAACATATATTAAAGCTAACAAAATATTAAATTATAACTTGGTTATGTTGCTAGAAGAGGATTCTTAAGAAAACCAATAGTTATTTGAAAATTAAAAAAAAACCATGGAGACCAATAACATAATTCATAATTTTTTTTGTTATTTTAATTGTTAAAAGGTTATTTAAGTTTTTGTTAAATATATGTTGAACATAAATATGAGAATGAAGAGTATTACGTATTCGTAACCTATGCCGAATGAAAAACGCTTATGAAGCTATATGTGACGTATATGTAAAACCATGTTATGGTTTTTCATTTGATCCATACCCTTATTTATTTATACACATACTCAAATATAAAGGGTGGTGATAACAAATTTGTAAATTATGTGGCCGGTTTCATTGGTTTTTTCAATTTTTCACATAACATTATGGTTTTCTTAGCCTCCTTTATGTTGTTATTTATCTTTTTATAGTTAAGATGTAGATTTTAGTAAATAAATAATTAAAACAACCGGCAAACTTCTTCCTGACTATTTTCATGATCGCAAAAAAGACGTTTTCATTTCTGCATAAATATGTTTTAAATTTTAATCATTTATCTTTTATCTTTCAATTTTTATAAGGTTGGTTTAAAAAATTGTTAGGTGTCATTTAAGATTTGATTATATACAAATAAAAAGATGTTATGATTATCTTATAACTATAACAAGATTATTAAAATAACTTAAAGAGTTTAAAAAGAATTGTAGAGAGAGATGAGAAGAAATGTATAACTCTTGAATTATGTTCAAGATGGTGCATCTTTCTCATTGCCATGAAGGTAGTATTTATACTATAAATATATGTACTATTTGATAGATAACTATTTAGGAGTCAACTAGTAAATAATTTTACTTTCTAGGCTTTGAAAAATCACATCCAATAATTCATGACACTCCCTCTTGGATGTCACTTTTTCTAACTTCAGGGTCTTGAAATGCTGCCTCATTAAAAACCTCGCTAAAGAAAAACCCAATGGGAAAAAACCTTAGCTAAGGAAAAAAGAGTGCAGCTTATAACTCCCTCTCAAATTGTCTTCTGTAGATCATCACATTGCATGTACGTGTCGCATGCCAATATCATAAACGTGTTTTCTAAAAGTGGTTGTAGGGAGTGTCTTTGTGAAAAGTTCAGCTGAATTGTTGCTAGATTGAAAGTATTTAATTTCAACTTGTTTATCTTTAATAAGGTCTTGAGTGTATGAAAAGAATCTTGGAGGTATATGTTTCGTTTTGTCACTTTTGATATACCCTTCTTTCATTTGTGAGACACAAGTTGTATTATCTTCGTAGATTGGTGTTGGATCTCTTTCTTTCTCTAGTCCACAAGAAGTTAATATAAGTTGTGTCATAGACCTTAACCATACACATTCTCTGGAAGCTTCATGTAGTGCAATGACTTCAGCATGATTTGAGGAAGTTGCAACAAGTGTTTGTTTTTTAGACCTCCATGAAATTGTTGTTCGTCCATTCTTAAACACGTATCCGGTTTGAGATCTGGCCTTATGAGGATCAGATAAATAACCTGCATCTACATAAGCAACTAAACCTTCTTTTGAATCATTAGGATAAAACAAGCCTGAATCAATAGTTTCTTGTAGATATCAAAAAATATGTTTGATCCCATTCCAATGTCTTTTTATGGGAGATGAACTAAACCTTGCCAACAAATTGACTGCCAAGGGAATGTCTGGCCTTGTAAGATACATAAGAGCTCCAATCGCATTAAGGTATGGTACCTCTGGACCAAGAACTTCTTCATTTTCTTCACAAGGTCGAAATGGGTCATTATCAATATTGAGTGATCTAACGACCATTGGGGTGCTTAAGGAATTTGCCTTGTCCGTATTAAAATGTTTTAAAAGCTTATCGGTATAATTTGATTGATGCACAAGTATCCCATTATGCATATGCTTAATTTGTAAACCAAGACAATATTTGGTTTTCTCAAGGTTTTTCATTTCAAATTCATTCTTTAGAAAAATAATCGTTTCATGAATTTCCTTTTACGTCCCAATTATATTTAAGTCATCAACATATACGGTTATGATCACATATCCCGGTACTGTTTTCTTAATAAAGACGCATAGACATGTAAGGTTATTTGTGTAACCTTTACTAGTCAAACAATCACTCAAATGATTGTATCACATCCTTCCAGACTGTTTCAACCCATATAAGGACCTTTGTAATTTGATTGAATACATTTTCTTAGGTTTTGAACACGCTTCAGGGATTTTAAATCCTTCAGGAACTTTCATATAAATGTCATTATCAAGTGATCCATACAAGTAAGCTGTAACGGCATCCATAAGACGCATATCTAAATTTTTAGATACTGCTAAGCTGATTAAATATCTAAAGGTTATTGCATCCATAACAAGAAAATAAGTTTCCTCATAATCAATTCCCGGCCTTTGAGAAAAACTTTGAGTTACTAGTCTAGCTTTATATCTTGTAATTTCATTTTTCTCATTTCGTTTTCGCACAAAAACCCATTTGTACCCAACAGGCTTTACATGCAACAATGGGTCCAAAAACTTTTTGTTTGTTAAGTGATTTTAGTTCTGCTTGCATGACATCTTTCCATTTATCCCAATCATGTCGATTTTGATAATCATTTACCGATTTTGGTTCAGGAGCATCATCTCCGCTCATAATATCACTTGCTACAGAATAAGAGAATACATCATCAATATTTTCCACTTCATCTCGATTCCATAATGTATGCATATGACCATAGTTGATTGACATATCTTTATTCACTTCTTTCTCAGAGAAAGTTTGGACACTTAGTGTTTTGTCACTATTGTTTTCTTTAAGATCATTTTCTTTTTTAGATATTTTCTTTTTTCGAGGATTTTTATCTTTTGATCCAATCGGTCTTCCACGTTTCAAACGTTTCTAGGATTCATGAGCCATATTTTTATCTATTTCCTTATTTGGAATCTCAACTCGAGCTGGAGCATTTGCAATTACACCTCTATTTGACAGACAAATTAACTTGACTAACGAGATTGGATGGTAATGACAATAATTTTAAAAAGTCAAGGAGCCAGAAGGAAAAAAAATTATTTTTGGATGGAAATAACAAAACATATCAAAACTCAGGGATGAAAATGATAATTTACTCTTATATTTTTTTATTTAATCTCAGCTTTTATCTTATATATTGTAGTGGATAAATAAAAAACATATTTACATGATGTGGTTTAGTGGTTAAGGTGTTGGTGTTATAAGTAATTGGTCACCGCTTCAACTTTCGCTTCCGTATAACTCACTCACCTTTTAATTAGTATTTTTGTCCCAACTCCACGTGTCCGTCTGGATGGCCGCTATCCCATCCTAAGCCAAATTATTTGTTACATTTTTTATTTTTTTAGTTTAATAATAATTTTTTAGTATACCTTATGTATTTGTTAATTACTATTGATTTTTCTTCTTTTTTAATGTTATAGTTATTTTATTTTTTATTTGCTTTTAATCCTTTTTAAGTTTCAAATGTTATAAATACTCTAATCATTACAACATAATTTATTTTTATTAATGGTTGAATGTTAAAATATTTAATGATTTTATCTTTGTATATAAAATTTTAAATGTTACCAACGCTCTCACTATAACATGTGAATTTACGTAAAGGTTTTAAATCTTTTATAATGTTTCGAATACATTAATTAATTTCACAGTTTAATGTCCGCAATGCGCGAGTTATAAGACTTAGATGGTCTACGTTTCGACTTTCATCTACGTTTTGACGTAAATTTTGTTTAGAAAGGAGTCGGGAAAATATAAAACATTTATGTACTTAATTTTATGCACGCTTTGAATTAATATATGTTTTAACGTGAGTTTTGTTTTGAAACATGTCAGGTCAGCTATATGTAGTACCTTTTCATCCGAGGGTATAAATCCAAGTTACTCTATGTTTTAACGTAAATTTAGTTTCCAAATGAGTTGAGACGATTGTAATCTATATTTTATCATGCCGCATACGACGCCATTACAAATGTTTTTTAATTTACGTTTTGAGTTGGTCCACATTTTGACACAATTTGTTTGGAAAATAATTGAGTCAAATATAATATGTTTTCATTCAATGTATACAATCGAGTTACTCTACTTTTCGACGTAAATTTAGTTAAAAAACGAGTCGAGTCAATTGTAATTTCTGCTTTATCATGTTGCGTATGATGCCCGTCGCAACGCGCGATGAATAAAAAACCAATTATACCTTAATCATGTATGACTAAAATACATTAAAAATTGTGAAAAAATTGAATTGAACTATTTACTTAAAATTCTATTTGAAACCACACACACGACCTACCTTTTATTTTCTTTCGAGATCACGAGACCCACTTTATATTAACTTTTTAAGACGGTGATCATGATCGCGAAGGCCTACTTTTGGAAGGACATCAAATATTATATTATGTGAAATTATCCCGACTAGTATTTTCTCTCGCGCTACGTGTGCGTGAGTTTGATTGATTTTTTCTGTTTTATGTGACGTGACTTTATTCGTTTGGCTAAGCTCATTGGAAACCACAAAATCAAATACCGATATCGATTTCGATAATACCTATATCGGCAACGATGATGTTCACTCATAATCAGTTTGATTCGGCGGGTCTTCGCAGTATCGCGACGATAACTACACTCGTTATAGCCAATAATACAAAAATTCATCAATGTTAGATGCCAAAAAAATTATGGTCAAAAAGCAAAAAAAATATAACTTTGTTGTAGCATCTCACTTATGTTACGGCATTTTATTGTAAAATAAGTTTCATGAGTACTTCATGTTATAAATGTATAATAGTGTCATATAAATAAAGTAAAAGAAAAAATTCTTGAAAACTTAAAGAAAATCTTAAAACTTTAAAAAATATTCTATTTAATATATATATATATATATATATATATATATATATATATATATATATATATATATATATATATATATATATATATATATAAATTTAAAGATATCACCCTAAAAGAATAAAAAAACTTTAAAAGATAATTAGGCAGCCAATAAAAAAATAAAATTTTAAGTAACCAATTAAATTAAAAGTAAGAAACAATAAAGTTTTCAAAACTACGTCATTTTAGTAAATATTTTTCAAAGTTACCATTTTGATAAATAAGTTTTCAAACTACGCTAGTTTGGGAAAAAACTTAATAAAATCAAAAAAATATGTATACTAATGGTATTAATGTGTTAGAAATTGTTATTCTTTTAAAGCCATTAAAGGTTAAATCTTATTACGAACAAATTATGTA
This sequence comes from Flaveria ramosissima, assembly GCA_025215565.1. Lineage (NCBI taxonomy): Eukaryota > Viridiplantae > Streptophyta > Magnoliopsida > Asterales > Asteraceae > Flaveria > Flaveria ramosissima. The sequence continues at coordinate 76,626,659 of CM046039.1, read as the reverse complement.
AATTTAAAAGTATTATTAGAGAACGTGTGAGTTTGCTGTTAAAAGAGTACGTAATAAACAAGTTATATAAATGGCATGCTTTACTGGTACGATGTTTGCTTCATATAAAATTAGTGTGTGTTTAAATTCTTACAAATGCAATGTTTTGCGGAATTAAGTGATAAAAATTGTTACCAATGATTCTTAGCACAACTGTTTAAAATGAGATACTCATAACATGTAAATACGATAATGTCATAGGTTCCAGTTTTATTCTGAGCAAAATTGCTTAGAGTTGAGTCAATGAGTTTTTCCAATAATAAGTTTCATCCTAAGGGGATTGAGGGTGCGATCCCGACCAGAAAACAGATAAACAAATTCGATTAAAATAACATATATCTTTTAAAACAGGATCATGTATTGTGCCATTTAAAATAAAGTGATAAAAATTGTTGTTTAAAGATAGAAAGATAAATGAAAAGGGTGACTTTATTGGAAAAGAGAAAAGTCAAAAAAGATAGGGTTCGATTGGTTTGGTATGTTGGACCGACATTGGATACGAAAATCGACCGTTAATTTGACCTTTCTTTTTGAACTAAAATGCCGACAGATTAACAATTTTTGGTTGATGAATTGTTGACCGCATATAATAATTTTTTAAGGTATGGCCAGTTATTTAATAATCATTAAAGACAAATACACAAAAATTTGTAGAAATATAATTTCATTAGAACTAGTAACAAAGCTATGTTACAGAAAACTTTATTATATGACACATATTAAAAATATTATATTTTTTATATATATCCGATATTTAAGTGACATTCTATGTTTCTAGACAATAACTACAATAATATCAAAACAAATCGTAGTTGTTTCATAAATATTAAATCATAAAGAAATCCATTAATGCACATAAAAAATAGAGAAAAAGTTTATTGATTAATATATTGTAATATATCAATTGTAATACACCATGACAATGACAAATATTTAATTTTATAACATTTTGATGCATATGGTAACCAACTATCCAAAGAGTATCATCAAAAAACAATCATGTAACATTAACTTTATAATTTTGTTTCATAACGCCACATAAAGTTTTAAGTGCCCATTCAAATAGACTATATAAACTTTTTACATTTTCTCCTTTTTTTTCCATTTTGTTGCATGAACATTCATATTATGTTCAATTCTCGCAAAGGGATCTCCGCAGAGACAAATCATTGAAATCAAAGAATCGAACTATTCTTTTCATTTGAGGCATTAGCCGACAATCATGACTTAGGTTGCGCAAACACTTGCCATTACACCATTAATTGAAAGAAGCAAGAAGTGTTTGAGTGTTAAGCTTTTATTCACCGTATCATTCGATGAATCCTCTTGTTTCCCATGTACTTTGTAACAAGGCATGCATGAAACCATATTTCTTAGGAAATTGTGACAATTTAAGAATCCTTAACTTTTGTTTCCATTGGTTCAAGTCATCAAGTTTGTTGTAATTAGACCATGAAAGATATAGGTCTATTCTCTTAAAGTTGCTATAACCTAAAATTACATATATTATTACTAATGAAACCATATACACATTGAAATTACTGTATTCAAACTAAACTCAGTATATCTCATTCACAGTATATGCTTAATCATATCCGTTAAAAGTAAAATATACGCAAATCTTATCTCTATCATACGTTGTAAAAAGACCGCGTTCATTCGTGTATCGAAATAAAATCTTTGTAATAATCAAATAAATGAATAATAACTCCTTGTGCAGGCTGATTGGATTCTATCCACCTACTCAAACACACTTCATTTTTATAATTACACACACACATACACACGGTCCCTCTGTTTTCTGGTTGTTCATCTACATTCAAGGTTGTAAAAGTTGTCTTTTTCCCCTCTTGTTTCCCATAGATCCACCATCTTTCTCTTCTTCTTCATCTTTACACACAAAGATTTCATCTTTACACTATTCCATCAAATGGGTGCCTGTTATTCCACCACCGGAGGCCGCCGGAGCGACAGAACAGACTCCGGCGGTGACGACGGTGACGGTGACAGCTGGTGGAAGTCCGCCGGTGGTAAGAGCATCAACCGTAAGTCCGGTGACTCAAAGTTCAAGTTTGGTGTCGCCGGCGGCCGCGGCCGCGGTGGTCTCACGGCGGAGGAACGGGCGTTGCATCAGATTTCCGGCAGACTGTACGGTAATGGGTCGAGTGGTATTGCTAGTTTGTACACGCAGCAGGGGAAGAAGGGGACAAATCAAGATGCTATGATCGTGTGGGAGGTTTGTTGTTGTTTTTGTTGTTGTTGTTAAATTTATCATCGTCTTCTTCATTGGATACATATGAACACATGATTTGCAGATGAATTGTGTTGAAATTGATCGATTTGAAAAGGGTTTTGGTGATTAGGTTAGAAATTGTTCAAATTTGGGGAGATTTTGGGGTTATTAATTGTACCTAACATTGTTCTTGAGGTGTGGTATCTACATAAGGGCTATGTTAGTTAGGGGTTGTTTGTCATTTTTGTTTTTGTAAGGATTATGTGATGTAAATTGATACACTAATTACTTAACTTAGTTGCTAGAATATGATAATCAGACAATCAGTATCAAAATGCAATGCAAACACCCAGGTAGCTTTGGAAAATGCTTATGGGGCTTGAGTTGGTTACCTGTGTGTTTTTGGGTCAAAATTAGGGTTTGTAGGAGGCTGAATTGTAAAAAAAAAACTAACCAAATGGATGAAAAAGTTATGAAAGTTACTTGATAAAAAGGTTGATATGTAAAACAAACTAGAGAGACACCACTTCTGGTTATAAATAAGGCATTGTACATTGAGCAACACCTTGTGTATTTGATGCAAAGTGATAAAATTTGTTAACTTTTTAGTAATATATATATGAATCTGTCTCTTTATTACAATCCTTGATTCTTATTTTTTAGTAATTGTTATGAATCAGAAATTCAGTTCGACGAATGAAGCTGTATTTTGCGGGGTATTTGACGGGCATGGTCCTTACGGGCATATGGTTGCAAGGAAAGTTAGGGACTATCTTCCAGTTCTATTGTCAACCCATTGGAAAACTACTTCTGATAGTGAAAATGGCAATGCTAACGGTAATGCACACGAGGAAGAAGAAGATGGTTTGGGTGAAGAATTTGAAGTTGGTGAGAAAGAACGAGTTCCCGAGAAATATATTTCACTTAAAAAGTCAATATTAAAGGCTTTCAGGTTAATGGACATGGAACTGAAGACACATCCATCCATTGACTGTTTCTGCAGCGGGTCAACTGCTGTTACTTTGATCAAACAGGTACTTTTCGTTTTGGAAAATAAAATTTAGAGTTACAAAAGAGTTTTTATATCAGAAGTTGCTATTTATGGCAGATGCTGAGCTAAGTTAGAGGTGGTAGTTTCAATTCATTTACTTATCAATGAGTCAAAGCGGTTTATGTTTTATCTCTAATGGCGTAATGGGTTAAAAAGGTAAAAGGAAGAGTTAGTTCAAACGAAGCAGGCCAAACGGGTTGAAATTTGCCCCAAGTGTAATTTTAACGCAGGACCTCCTAAATAACTTATATTTATATAATTAGATCATTTCAGTATAGTTGTTGCAATCATAACTGTTTATACGAAATCTAAAATTTTAGACAAAAAGTGTTTTAGTTGAACCCAACCTGTTTCAGTTTGTTATTCAACTTGTTTTACCCACTCCTTTCTCATCTCTACATAAAATCCTGAGATTCTCCACCTAAGAGTAATAGCTTGACTGAAGAAAATTCTTAATTTCACGCGATTTACATTAGAAACAAAATAGCAAAAACTCGTATAATCTTGAAATATAGGAAGTTTGAAATCACATACAATGTTCTACTGTTCCATGAATGATTTGATAAATTACTCAATTTGTTATGCAGCATATAAATAAACTATATATCAATAAACCACTCATTGTTTCAGTCTCAAGACCTCATAATTGGTAATCTTGGAGACTCGAGAGCGGTGCTGGCTACCAGAGATGATAACAACGGTTTAACCGCAGTCCAACTAACCGTTGATTTAAAACCTAATCTCCCAAGTAACCATCTTTCGCTTTCTAATTACTTGTTTAAGGAATCTATGTTTAGTTGAAATTTGGCATTATAAATTATGCATCTCTTTTTCTTTTTTCAGGAGAAGCAGCTAGGATTCAGCAGTTCAAAGGACGGGTTTTTGCATTACAAGACGAGCCAGAGGTTGCACGTGTGTGGTTACCCAATAGTGACTCCCCCGGTTTAGCAATGGCTAGAGCGTTTGGTGACTTCTGTTTAAAGGATTTTGGTTTAATATCTGTACCGGATATTTATTACCACCATATCACCGATAAAGACAAGTTTGTAGTTCTTGCAACCGATGGGGTACCATTCCTACCACCATTATTTCTTAAGTTTGGCATAACGGGCGGGTCAGTTGGGTGACAGGTCAAAACGGGTCGGATTGACCGGCAAACACCTCTTTCTATCCAAATTTTGTGAACTTTTTAAATACTTCGTGTGTAGAATATGATCAAAGAAACTGCGATATAAATGAATTAAAGTTGCCACCTTTATCTTTTTCCCTCTAGGATCCAATAAGCAGATTTTTAAAGTTTTTGTTTCTTTTTGTGACAGGTATGGGATGTCCTTTCAAATAAAGAAGCAGTGGACATAGTGGCTGCAGCCCCTAGTCGGTCAACCGCAGCCCGAGCTCTAGTTGACTGCGCGACACGGGCCTGGCGGCTCAAATACCCCACATCAAAAAACGACGATTGTGCTGTGGTCTGCTTATTTTTTGACCCTAAGCCCTCACCCATGAAAGAAGCAAAAGAACTAGATACTGGTATTGTTCCACCAGATGAAACAATACCAATATCTGTTCTTGAACATTCAAGCACCGTCAGAGAATCAAGTGAGATTGTGCCATGTGTCGAGCCACAAGACGACAAATTGCCTGAAAAGGGCGTCGGGGCGTCTAAAAGGAGTTTAGCTGAGTGCATATCGAACGCTGAAGATGAAGAATGGTCCGCACTTGAAGGGGTGACCCGGGTCAATAGTCTGCTAAGCATTCCAAGATTCTTGTCTGGCGATAAAAGATCAACGAGTTCAAGAAAATCTGCTGTCAAGATTTGATTGAGGTCAAGTTATGAATAACAGTAGGCACAAGCTCAAATTTTTCTTGATCATACGAACCGTGTCGTTTGATGCAACTTTTTTTTCTTTTTTTTCCGTTATTTGTCGCGTTCTTTGATAATGTGTATACATCCAAAGTTTAGCTGTTTGAACAAATTTTGATCAGTTATGGTATTGTTCTAGATGCAGTTTTTATGCTGGTTATTATAGAAATAAATATATGGAAGTCATTTCAGAACCGGTCCAACTCAAGCGATGATGCAAGTCAATAACTTAATGGTTTTTAAAACAAGATAAAATTATTCAATTATGGTTACTTTTGAATTTCATTAGTTTGACTTGAAACCCTGTCTAAACCTGCTTTCAACTATGTCGATAGAACCGGTCTCTAGGTCCGACCACCAACCAAATGCATAACCGGTCTGCTTAATTCTACTTGAACCGTCTTAGTTTAAACAGACTAATTATCGATCGGATTGGTAGATGCAAAACCCTAGCTAGATGGGTAGACTGAGTTAAAAATTCATTTACTTTTTGATTATTAAAAAAAAAATCTTTTTTACTGATAATTTATCGCTTTAGTCTTCATATATTTTGCTTATTTTAAAACTCTACACTCTACTAAAATTTGTTCTATATCTAATTCTAATGTAGTTATATCGTATAATTTTGTTTTTATATGTCACCAAAGGTCATAGGATTTCTAGAACACATTCGTCTAGTCTATCAGCTAACCGAACTAGTCAGTAAACCATAAAATAAAACATGTCTCTCAGCTTGATCATAATGTTTTGAAAGTCAGATCGCATCGGCCAGTCTGACCAGGAATCAGAAGGGGGAGGGAACCGAGCAACATTGAACCAAGTTGGAGCGGAAATTAGGTTTCTTTTTTTTATTATTTTATTTGGATTTTAACGGGTTTAACAAATGGATTGAACGGTGGATTAGAGTACTGGAAATAAGATTATTGTTAAGCTTTATATGTAACTATAAAATACACATATAAAACACTTATATTAAATTAGATATATCATATACAGTATGACGTCATTTAATTCTTAAATCCAGTCCGACCGATCTGACCAGTAAGACGACCGGTTTATCATATAATCCGGTTACGAAAACATTTCTCGACTGGTCTGGTCTGGTCCAACAGTTTAAAAAAAGATGAGATGAAAAGTGTAAATAGTTTTATTTTTTTAATAATGGATGGAGTGTTAAAATGGGTTATGAAAACAATGGCTTTAAAATGTGTGGTGGAAGAGTGGAAAAACCCTGATTTGTGGCAGCAAGATGAGCAAGCTAACCACATCACCATCGGAACTAGACCTAGATCGCCCCAACATCGAAGATTACCTACCTTCTGATTCTATTCAACAACCTCACGCAAAGCTCCGTTTGTAATCCCCCATTCCTATATCCATCATCACATCATTAGATCCTTCAAAATCCATCTACGTCCTCAAATCGACATGTTATTAATCGATTGAATTGAAATTTCAATATTTCATGCAGGCGCGATTTGCTGGACATTTCGCCCACGTTAACGGAGGCAGCTGGCGCCATTGTTGATGTAATTGTTCTCTTGCTTCTTGTTTAAGTGTTGTGGATTGGTTGTTTCTGTTTTGTTAGTTGATATATTGTGATTGGGCTTGTATTAATCATCGTGGTTCGTTTAGCTAAATGGTTTTGTGATCCCATGTCTGAACTCTCAAGTTTAAGCACCTAATGATCCCATTTCAAGAGTAAGCTGACATAGTAACATTATCTTTCCAAGTGAGCGCTTTTTCAGTAAGTTGTTGTTTCTTGGCTCGATTTTGGGGATATGTCGATTCAATATTGATTAGTTACGAAGACGTATGGGAATATAAAGTGAAGATAGAGTGAGGCTATAACTGATAGAATTGCAAGAAACAGTTGTCTTTTAGGAACAGACAGTGAAATCTTGTTTATAGTTCATGATGTGCATCACTGCTATGCCAGTTTCTATTTTTTGTTTGACATTTTTTGGGTATACTAGCAGGTGTTTTTGATTCATGTAGAATCTAGCTTCATGGCTTCTGAAATTGTCATGTAAATGTGTTTTTCTTTAAGTTGGTTTCTACATATGAATACATTCGTCACTAGTAATGAAGAGTAACAATCTTAGAATATAGGTATGGTTATCTTATAGGCGTATCTGTATTTAACATTTTAAAAAGAGTGAAGGAAAATTGCAGGACATATTAGGAGAGTAAAAGCTCGAAAAACAATAAAAGAACATTCATTGGTGAACTCAAACTTTACTCGTGTCATGTTGTCACCAAATGAAACTTGTAGGAAAACATGGATACACTATTGTGATTCATGTGTTATGTATTTGTATTAAGTGGTTTAGGTGTGTATTATATTCATGCTGATCTTATCATCCTTCTACTTTTGGCTGTGAAATATCTTCTTTATTAGCTTGCACAGTAAAATGTTGTTCATTCTATAAGTATAAACCCCCCGTAACTCTTTCATGCATGAGCAGGACTCTTTCACGCGATGTTTCAAGTCAAATCCTCCGGAGCCTTGGAACTGGAATATATATTTATTCCCATTGTGGTGTTTGGGAGTTGTAGTTAGATATGGAATTCTTTTTCCGTTAAGGTAAGCATTTCTGCTATATGACTATTTGATTACATACCACTTGAATTGATGTAAGCTTATTCCAACAAAAATGGGAAGAATAATAATGGAACATTGATGGCAGAAGGAGCTTTATAATCTGGTTGGGTACCTATTTTGATTTTCGAACAACAATAAACATTCTGTGCCAATTCTATCTGACCTCCTTTTATAAACAACCAATATTCTATATGTTATTTACTTATCTATTAACCATGTCTAGAGATCGTAATTAGTTTATGACTATTTAGTCCTTTGCCTCTTGTTTACACTGCAGGGTTCTTGTTCTGACAATAGGCTGGATAATATTCTTGTCTTGTTACATTCCTGTGCATGTGTTATTGAAAGGGCATGATAAGCTAAGGAAAAGGTTAGAGGTATGAGTAAATTTCTGAAATCTTTTAACATCTTTTCTAACTTAGGGGCTGTTTGGCAGCCTCTTAATCAACCTCTTAATGGTTCAGATGTCTGAATGATTCAGCACTTAATGGTTCAGACTGTTTGTTTCGCCAGCACATGTCTGAATGGTTAAGACATTTACCTCTGAATGATTAAGCATTATACTGATGCTGAATGGTTAAGAGGTCTAATGCTGAATGGTTAAGACATATTATTTGAATTGGTCAAACATTTGTCTTTGAATAGTTAAACGATATACTACCTCTTAATGGTTCAGACCTCTTAATGGTTCAGCACTTAATGGTTCAAACCTCTTATTGGTTCAGCACTTAATCATTCAGAAGTTACCAAACAGCCCCTTACTGTTAAAAGATGCATGTATTTTATGGTGCGTTTAGATGGAGGGTTTGGTTATACGAAGAATGGGACTGAAATTGATAGAAGCTGTATGGTTTTAGGGTATATGCTTAAAAGTAAGAATCATATCCATAAAAAAGTGGTGATTTTAGAAACTGATTGTCTGATTCCCATACCCATTCCACCATGATAACCCATGCCCGGGGTGAATTCTTATTGCAAACCAAACACCACCTTGGTTCTGGTGATAGATGGTCCTATAGATCTGATGTAATTTGATTTTGGCCAAATACTTGCATCACCATGTTCAATCGTGGTTAATCTCATATACCTTTCTATGGGTGGCAGCGGGCTCTGGTGGAATTAATTTGCAGCTTCTTCGTTGCATCATGGACAGGTGTTGTCAAGTATCATGGCCCTCGGCCATGTGCAAGGCCCAAACAGGTCAAATATAAATGATCTTATTTTAATGCTCACATTTGCTCGTTTTATCTAAAATATCTTAGTAATTGTTGAACAGGTGTTTGTGGCTAATCATACATCTATGATTGATTTCATCGTTTTAGAACAAATGACTGCATTTGCAGTTATTATGCAGAAACACCCTGGATGGGTCGGTAAGTGCACATATTCAGTTTTGTAACTTTAACAAAATGCTAAACCACTAAATGATCACATGAAAGAATAGTCATCTTAATGGTTCTGTTCCCCATGTAGGACTTCTTCAAAGTACTATTCTGGAAAGTGTGGGTTGTATATGGTTTAACCGTTCGGAAGCAAAGGATCGTGAAATCGTAGCAAGAAAGTAAGTTCAGTGCAAGCTTTCTCTCTTTTATTTAACTTATTAAGTTCATAAATATCGTAATATGAGCTGGCAATCCAGGTTGAGGGAACATGTTGAAGGAACTGACAACAATCCTCTTCTTATATTCCCTGAAGGAACATGTGTAAATAATCATTACACTGTTATGTTCAAAAAGGTAAAATTGTTGTCGCATGTTTGAAAAATGTTGTTACTTCATAGTTATATTAATTTGTTGGTGATCTATATTTTAGGGTGCATTCGAACTGGGCGCTACTGTTTGTCCGATTGCCATCAAGTACAACAAAATATTTGTTGACGCCTTTTGGAACAGCAGAAAGCAAGAAATTTCCATCCAAATTTGTGTTAATTTCATTTATCTTGTCTTGGGATCTCATTGTGTAAAAATAATTAATTCATGCTGTCATGCTGCAGACAGTCCTTCACAACCCACCTGTTGCAGCTGATGACATCATGGGCTGTGGTTTGTGATGTTTGGTATTTGGAGCCCCAAAATATGAAGCCTGGAGAAACAGCTATTGCTTTTGCAGAGAGGTTTGACACATTCCTCTTAACGCCGACCATAAATGCCCCTGGTTTCTAAAGTTATTTCATTGTTCGCCCTTATTTGCAGGGTAAGGAGCATCATCTCTGCTCGTGCAGGTCTTAAGATGGTTCCTTGGGATGGCTACTTGAAATACTCTCGCCCTAGCCCTAAACACAGGGAAAGCAAGTAAGTTGTAATTCTAAAATTCTTTTTAAGTTTATGATGTGTGTGTATACGCATGTGTTTGTATATACATGTGTGTGTTATGGATCAAATACAAAGCGTTTTTCATGCGAAGTGTACTAAGTAATTTTGGACTGTTTGATCACACTATTTCAATAGTTAAGATTGAGGTGGTGCCATGATTGTAATTTATGAGGAAATAAAAAAGAGTTGAAGGGACAAAAACTAACCACCTGTATTGTTGACTCTTTTGGGTTAGATCTAGATCAACCAATACCAATTTTCTAAACTCAACTAGTGCGTAAGATTCAGGACCTTATTATCTTAATGCAAGTATAATATAATTTAACATATTTTAAATAGAAACGGCTTTTTCTGTAATTTGTGTTTGCAATGTTGTGTAGGCAGCGAAGTTTTGCAGAGTCGGTGCTTCGTCGGTTGGAAGAAAAATAGAGGTCAGAGTGAGGAAAAACTGTCTTATTATTAAAAGACTTCCTTTATATTATTATTATTATATTATTTACTGAATTTTTGCTGCAAAGATAGATGTCAATTACAGCCTGAAGAAACAAGACTCTTGGTATCATAGCAAGTGCATTGATGATTAGAGGGAGGTCAATGATCCTACTGCAGTGTGTGTGGGTATTTGTTTTGACTTTTGTTTTTGTGATCTGATGTTTCATACTGGCCTTGATTGTTTAGCAATAGAGTAGAATGTTGTATGCATACAAACATAGAATATCATTTGTATTTCTTTCATCTCATAATCACCGATATTTTGTTAACCAGCGTCACTCTTGAAAACAAAAGTCAAATTTTGGTTCGTTCAAACGGAAGCTTATATGTTTAGTAAACCGTTTCAATAACTACAAAACATGAGATTGAAGATTTTTTCTGCGTCTACTGACTACCCGCCATGGATCAAGGTTCTTACACGTGTTTTCTCCTTGGTGGTGTTCTTTTGTGAGGTCAAGGCATCATATCTGTCTTGTGAGCGTTGTGCAGCATCCTCGGAGGACCAGCCATTCCGCTTCACTTATGACCATGTCACTGGTTTCATCATGTTATGGACAGTATCATAGTGCTCTAACTCCTAACCAACGGGTGCTAAGAAGTGCAAGTACTTTTGGCACGCGAAGGATATAAAGAAGTGATTCAAAACTCATGTCTTTAAGTACATTTTCTGTACCTGTCCTGTAACAATAAGCCCTATAACTTGTTTGGAACTTCACGTGGATAGCAACGCTTTCTAGAGTCTGTAGTGCATTTATCTGTACGTTCTAGAATCTTTTTAAAAGAGTAATTTACAGACATGTAATATCATATTTCGTGTTACTTTTTCTTTTCAGAAACTACTGATATAGTCTAAGAGCTTGCTGACTATATAACACATTTAGTCTTGTTTACTAACTTACAATTAGAAATGCAAGCAAAACACATGTAAAAAGATCACTTGAGGGTGATCTTAAACCAAAAGGCAACCACAAACCAAACAAACAAAAATCCAACTTTAAGTCCCTAGCGACGGGTGTCCACAAGGAGTTTTAAAGATTAGGGATGGAAATAATCGATAATAGAAGCCTCCTTTGAAGTTTGTTTCTGGAGAAATCAATTAACGTAAGGGAAGTTGACAATGATGTGTCATTCGGGATTTAACCAGTGAGATTTTTGATCGGCTGATCACCAATTCCAGCCTTTGAAACTATGGAATTATGTTGTCACACCACAGAAATCCGTTGTACACGATGAACAGTTTTGCATTCACTGCTTTCATCGTCGTCATGTTTGCATACATCCTAAACACCAGAACTATGAAAGTTGAAAAAACTTGGTGATCCATTGTACTAACCATGAAATTGTTTCAGGTCCACCCAACAGGATACAACCAACACTTTGGGGTCAATGTATGTGGTGGTCGTCATATTAGACCTTGAGTTTTCATGTCTGAAAACCGCTTGTTTAACGTCATTAGTGAAAAGGATCAGACATATAAAGGGTCAACAAACTCTTTGACTAAACCCCTAGTTTCTAAAAAGAAAATGATCATTACAACATAGACCATCAGTGTAATTCATTATACAAATGTTAGTAAACTTCTAAATCCATTTATCAAACTACTTTGATTACTTACCAACTAATAGGAAATGTGACAGTAGCACTTGCCAACTAACAGAAATCTAAAGAACATGTGACAGTAGCCCTTACCGACTAACAGGAAACCGGAGAATTCAGCATCAAAACTCATGAAATTGCCATCCATCATGACATCCAACCTCACAACCATCTTGGCAAATTGTCAGCCATGGTCTTTCTCTGCAAATTTCAACAAACGCATCATCTCCTACACAAGTTAATCTCGTCCCTCCGATTCCAATCCAATGTAAACCACGAAACATAGGCTTCTTCAGAAATTGAAACGATTCAGCAGATAGTGCAGTGCACTTATAAAGATCAAGCTTTCGTAGAAGTTTACTTTCACCTTCAACCCTTCCCTTTAAAGCCAAAGCCTTCACAGATGCATCTGTAACATGAAAACAGTACCTTATGGACAGTTCTGTAAGCTGCACGCAAGCATCAACAATGGTGGCGATGACATTATCCGACATTCCTGGCATGTATCCAAGATCAAGAGACGTCAAAGTCTTCCTAATTATACCTTCACTTGTTAACAAAGATGCCATTCCTTCATCATTAACCCTCTTGCAAGCTCTTAGAGAAAGGCATGAAATGGGAGCATTCCCTTTACCTAAAACAGCCATACCAACATTGGTTATATCCGCACCCCCTAAGTTTAAAGATGTTAAGCACGTAAGACGTGAAATGTTGTTAAGACATGAATCTGCTACGCTTTTGCAGCCAAGCAAATCAAGAACCTCTAATGAACTACATGTTGCCAGTTCACACACTGCTTCACTGGTTATAGAACTGCATGATGCCAGCTTTACCTCTACAAGGGACCTAGGAGCCTTACTGAAGTCTTGGAATGCCAAATCCGTCAAAAGAGAAGCACTCTGAATCTCAAACTTCTTCAAATTCAAACATGAATTGAGAATTGAACTGAAGCCTGCATCACTAACTTTGGAAAACCCACCGAATCGAACCGATTCTAGTCCTTTGCAGCCCTCTGAAAGCAAAAACATGCCCATATCTGTCATTCTTTTGAAAAAGGAGGCACCATGTCGTCGACTTCGTATAAGAGAAAGGCTTGCCAGATGCTTACAATTAACTAGTGACTGGATCCCTATATTGGAGAGGTCATCAAATGGTTCAGATATTGCTCTGTCTTTAAGATCCAAATCAACCAATTGAGGAAGACAGTGTGCAATGGTCTGGATAAGGGTGTCACTAATAGTATCTATAACTAAAGAAATGTGAGTCAAAGTTTGTCCAAAAGTCTTGGTGTGGGTAAACGTTCTCAAGAAACCAATAGTATCCGATGCACAAACTGGATGAAGCTTAAGAACCTTGACAGATTGGGGCAGCTCTTGGTAGACTCCAAGCAACTTTAAGCTATAATTATTGACATCTCCATCCCTAATTTTAATTCTTAGCGACTGCATATGTAAAAGAAGCAACCGAGCTCAGCAGGAAGTATGCTTAGCATGAGATTAAAACCAAATGAGGTGAACGAATAGTGACACTAACCTCCAACTGTTGACAATTTACAAGTGAGCCTTGGAGATTCAAATCAAAAACTGGAGACTTGTGAATTAAGGCTGAAAATTCCAGTGTGAGTACCCTGAATACAATAAAAAAAACACTGTAACCAACTAACCATACTGTTCTAATACACACATCTTGATTTTAAAAAGCGCACTGAGGCGTAATGCGTCCAAGGCAATCAGGAAAGCAGATGCAACTTTGTTGTTCGTAAAGCTTATTTGGTTGTACACAGATCAACACCTTGCGTACATGAAGCTCTTGCCTCCCACCGCCTTTCAGGACCTAAACGTCTCGGAGCCCTCGCGCATTTATTAAAGAAAGATAACCACAGTCGCTTATCTACAGGCCAGCTATGGATTTTATCAACAACATCTAGCAAAATGAGGCTCTCAAAGCTCAAAACATTCTTCCTACTAATGAATCAACAACTAAAACCAGTAGAATGAAAATGCCAATTTGTACCTTAAATTTGGGCAAATTTTCCCAATGCTAGCAAGAAGCTTGTAAGAAAGTGAAGCACATTTCAACAAAACTAGTTCTTCAACATCAGGCCCTAAAAAACTTCTGATTGAGGAATCATTGAGACGAAGACAATCCAAGGTGATCCTCTTAATCTTCCCAAAACTTCTTCTGATTCCATCAAACGTTTGTGAATCTAACGAAAACTCCTACCACACAATCAAATTGTAAACAGTTAGGGCTTTAGGGTTTAACCATCACTGATTGAATTAACAGAAACACAATTAAGCGAGAAACGAGATTAAACATGTGGAAACAACTCACTGACAGATCGACAGATGAGATCGATGAGAGAGCTTTGTTGACGGAGGATTTTAGGGTTCGTGAAACGCATGATAAGGAGCAAAGAGTCGTCAGTGTCTCCGGTTCTAACAGTAAAAGGATTTCATTGAGGATGCCTTCTGGTAACTTCTCCAGCAAGCTATCGCCGCCTACGGCGGCGGAACTTGCGGCGGTGGCGGCGGCGGTGTCGCCGGTAAGTGACATCACTGACCGTTTTGCAGTCCTCTGGTTGTCTTTCTCCTCCTCCATGGTTTTGCTGAAACTTTCATTATTCACCCTTGTGTTTTTATTTACATCAATTTTTAATAACGGTTTGTTTCAAAAAATATATGTTATTTTAATCGGGTTCATCTATTTGTTTTCTAGCTGACACCGCATCTCTAAAGCCCTCGGGAGGAAACTCACAACCATTTTTCTATCATGAGTATTTTTGTTTATAGTGAAACTTGAATCCAAAACTCTTCATGTTAGATATATTGAATTAATACCTGATTTTAACCACTTGAACTAAGATTATTGATATCTAATTTATCCCATGGGTTGCAGCATCTCGAGCTTCTATAGGTTTATGCTCAACCTCACTTTATTTCTTATATTTACTTTCTATCACTCTCAAATATACAATACTAGCGAGACATGCAAAGAAGAAGGAATTCTTTTAGCGGCTCTTATCGCTTTAGTTCATCCACCTTGTAGATCGTAAGATTTTAACATTAAATTTTCAAGAAATAGAGCACCTATTATAAATCCGGATACCATTAGAATGTAGAGCCGTTGGTGAGTGTATGTATAGGTGATGGTAGCAAAGGAAACCCTCAATCATCTCTCTTAGTTGCTTTCTTTCTTTGTATTTTGTAACATACAATATAAAAGACCTCCCACTTATCATTTCTATGCTACTCAATGCTTTCAAACATAGCTTTGTAATGTACTTTTTTAGATTTACGTATTCATATAAATTTTATTTAAAATCAACCTACGAATAATAGATTTTTTATCACGTATGTTTTTCCTATAATGAAACACAGATAAAACCATTAGTTTTTACAAAATCTAATGTTTTATTAGAAGGTGAATTTCAGAGGCTCTTTATTCCTTTTCTTGTTTCCTTGAAATATTGCTTCAAAATATCCTCATATACCCACATCAACAAAAGTGAATAAGTGTCTAAACGTTTAAAACTCAACATTAAAAAAAAATATTCAAAACTAGGACTTCTTTTTAAAATTTCTACACTGGACCAAAACACATGTTTATATGACCCACGTTACTTAGGTGTGTAACTACGAGAAAATCCAGATTAATTTTTCATGATAACACACGACCACAGACGTTGTACAACATAATTGTGCAACCGAAATATACATGAACTACTAATAGAACATGTCTAAATAATGACTATGTACATGGCAAGCGTAGTTGCGTTATCGAGAAACTCAAGTTTTATAGTTTTGGTAGAACGCGACTACGTGGTTATGTACATTGCATAACATAATCAAATGACATAAAAGCTCAGAAGTTCTACAATTATGGTTTCAAAAGTTTTATATTTATGGTAGCAATACGATAACACTTTGCTACGTGCTTCTCGTTGAACAGACATGTGACGTCGTAACATCACAAAATTAACATAGTCATGTGACACCATAATATCACAAAATTACTATGGGAACATTGTATGATTAGGTGACCTTAAACACACATTTTCTTGGTGAAATAGAGCATCTCCAACGTTAAACCTAACAAACAAGCAAACTCAACCGCGACACTTTTGGATAACCCTAACCCGAATCGTAATCCATTGACGTAGAACCCACAAAAATCTTATTAAAAACTTAACCAAAGTACAAAAAAACATATCACTAAACACTTGCCAATTTGTAGAGGATATCAATAACGAATTTGATACCACAAAACCGCTACTCATTTCACAAAGACAACTCGTTTTTCGACACAAGTATCCCATCACTATCCGCATATAACCACTCCCCATCATGGATCGTGGTTCCACCAACATGAACCGGCACATTCTTCTCACCGATACCTCGTTTATTTGACTTCTGAGGGTGCGACGCCAACGCACGCACCCCAATATCACACGCGTTGATCTCATCCACATCGCGTATGCACCCATTAACCACGATCCCCGCCCACCCATTGTTCTGAGCCAACTGACCAAGATTCCCACCCACAAGTGCACACCTCATGCTCGCACCACCATCAATCACTAGCACCCTACCCTCCCCTTTCGTCTCGAGATGGTCCCTAACCAACACGTTGTCCTCGAACACCTTGAGCGTGACCACCGGGCCCGAGAAGGCGCGACATTGACCGTAGATCTTGAACACCGGAGCCAGGGCTCGGAGGTCACCGTTGGCTAGGTGTGACGCGTGTCCGTCACATACTTCAGCTGTTGCAAAGGAAGACATGATGATGATCTTCTTCTTCCTGTAATTAATACAAATACTTAAACATCTTTACATTAAATCTTCACAATATATCAAATCTTACATAAAAAGATAATAATAATAAGAGGTATGTTATTTATGCACCCAATTTATTTTATCATTTTTATATCTTTCTATATATAAGATAAAGACAATAAGATGTCTCAATAACATAAATGAGTGTTTGTATAACTCAACCCTAATAATAACTGTTCTCAGACTCGTTAACCGAGTCGAGTCGAGCCCGAGTTTGTTTAGGCAGAACGGCTAGTTTTTCTATTTTAAAAAGCTCGAGCTCAAGCTTGCGTCATATGTAGCTTTATTTATAAAGCTCGAGCTCACTCAGCTCGGGTTAATTTAAATACGAGATATAAAGAAATAGTAAGGCGATCATATTTATTAAACCGAAAGATGTAATAATTCGTGTTCAAACTCATAAACTAATTAAAGGAAACATGAAATCTTCGTGAATTAAACTTATAAATGTGGGATTTCGATCATCCATCGTTCTAATCAAACAAATTAGTCAACAGGGGTCGATTTACAATAAGCAACTGTTTGATTTGACTGAAATTGAAATAGTTAAAGGTTTGATTGAGAATTTTGCAATCGAATCGAACCGTAGTAAAGCAAAAAAGAAGAAGAACAGTAAGGTTATGATTGAAATTGAAAAAGGGGGAATTTGATATACCTTTAGCAAGTTAGCCGAAACTGTAGAGAATCAAAGGGATTTGACAATGGAGATTGATGATTTGATTAGTGATTGCAGCCTTATTCGATGATGAAAAGTCAAAAGAGGGGAATTTGGTGCTGTTTGTTTGTAATGGTCTTTTTGGGTATTTCTAAGGTTGAAGATGATTGAATTTTGGTGGGTGGACACAAAGGCTTTATCTTCTTGGAATGTGTGTGTTGTGATCATTTTTCTGTTTACACCGCTATCATTTTATGATAATTATTTTGTTCTTTTTAATAACTAACGAGAAATTAGGACCTGTCGTGTTGCGGCGGCAGCGGACGTGACGGAATAAAGTAGGTACTGCAATCGACCTGATTCGTTTTGCAAACTAAATTTACGTTAAAATGTAAAGCAAATTGAATTTATACCATTGAATAAAAACGTATTATATGTGAGCCGACTCTTTTTCAAATAAAATTATGTTGAAACGTAGACCAACTCAAAACGTAAATAGAAAACACGGGCGATGATGCCATATGCAATGTCATAAAGTATAGATTGCAATCACATTGTTGTGTTTTCGAACTAAATTTATCGTCAACGAACTTGAATTTATACAGGAGTTAAACCCAAAATTTTAGAAACAAAATTTTAGAAATTTAAGGAGGTTAAAACGATATTTTTCTATAGTTTTTAGAAAGTTAAGGGGTCAAAGCGTAAAAAACAAAAGTTAAGGGGGTGGAATGGCCTGTGGCAAAAGCCACCGACCTTCCTAAATGTGTATATAGTAATGTACGATTTTGTTTGTAAAGAATGAGTGTTATTTAATTCGAGTTCATTTATTTGTATATTTTTGTTTCGACTGAGATTAAACCTATGATTTTTTATATTTACATGTCATTAATACATCATCTTAACAAGTTAGATTAAAGATAATTTAATCTATTTCGGTTACAAATCTTTAAAAAAACAAAATCAATATTAAGCTGTTTAAAACTGAATGGACTATATATTTGGTATTTTATTCGATTTTCATTTAAGAATTCGATTAAAAGACATTTCTTTCTATCAAACCGAACAAAATAAATTTTGTATATCATAGGTTATGGTTTTTTCTGTTTGTACAATCAGTTAAACAATCGACACATAAAAACTGAGTCACTGAACCGATGAACACCCTTGAATGAAAACTTGTTAATAATATGTTTTTTTGTCAAATTGACGAAACTAAATATGTATATATTAGGATATGGATTTTTCTATTGGTATGATGAACTTAAAAGTTTGCTTATTACAAAACCGAGAAAACCGAACCATTGAACCTCAAATCGAATCGATGAACACTCATAGATGCATCTTGTTATAAAGATTAATTTCAAAACCAAAACCAATCCAAATTATAATTGTGTTTTCGGTTCAATTTTAACCATTTGAATTCGATTTTAGTTTGTTTTTATAGTGGGCGTTCGATTGATAAATAATTGTAACCGAAGAAAGCAATTCGGGGAACCCCAAACCCAAATTGACCCGAAACCCAAATTGATGAACAACCCTCCATGTTATATATAAGTAACTTTAGTGTCTAACTAAATGCTTATACGATTCTGGTATTCCTTTATTTAAAATTACTTTTGTATTAACGTGTGTTTCTTAAGAATAGTGATCTTTAAATTTATATTTTCTTTTTAATAGTCACACTCTAATCCCTTTATTATTAGTTGAACTTCAGGTAAGTTATGGTTCATATTTTATTAGAGGATGATTAACCAACAGAATACAAAATATTGGGTTTGATCTTGATAAATCGATGTACTGACGGAATTACTCTTTTATTTAGTGGAGAAACAAAAGGTGTTAGTCATAATCATGAAGAGAAGAGGCTTGTGTGCATAATCATAAAATCTACTTTAACAACTCATGTTAGTCACATTGCCTAAACCAAATATGATTTTTTGTATTTTGTTTGATTATCGTAGTTGCAGATGTTGCTTTGGATCCTTTTACTTTCTATATATGTATTTTACATATCATTGTATTTTGTTTTGTATAAATTGTATGCTTTGTTATATATTTTATATGAAATACGTGTCTTCAATATTATTGTAATATGCTTTTTTATCAACTCATTTTTAAGTGTGGTTACATGGTATTATAATTTATATCTTAGGTATATTTTGATCTTTTTGAATTTTGTTGTTTGGCCATGATAAGACGTATGCCATGTACACTACATAAAAATGACTTACATGAAGGTAGGTTTCGGACCTGTTCGACACATGCACTTTAAGAGCATTAGACTATCAGAAAAGAAAATAGAGAAATAAACATGAATATTAATTAAATTGGCGAAACAATGAACACAATGACAAAACAATAAACACAATGACATATCCATATATGGTGCAGAGTGATGCAAGTATTGTTACATTATGTGTTTACATGGGTATATAGTGCCGTTCAAAAAACTAGTGGCTCGAAGCTTGTTCGGAAAAAGCTCGCTCAACTTGACTCGGTTTCAAACACAACCAAACCGAGCCGGCTTGGTTTGAAAATGAACTGAACTTGGCTCGGTTCATGACGAGCCGAGCCACGAACCGAGCCGGCTGTGTTTAGCTCGCTTGTTAGCTCGAATCGGTATGGCTCGGATTATTTTATTTGTAATATATATTATTTTTATGTATATAAAATATATCATTGCATTTGCTCAATTTTTTAAAATATATAATATAAATTTTAGCTACTTCTTATGTCAAAATATTAAACTATAATATTTGTATTGAACATTTCATGTGATGCTTATATATAATTTTTATATTAAGAATTATTCAAGCACACTTCAATTTATACTTTAAAAATAAACCACTAGATATTAGTAGTGTTTTGAGTTTTGTTTTTTCGATTCAGATAATGATAAAGTTCAGATAATGATAAAGTTATTTGTAATTTATTGAAGCTGAACTAAGTATATTTAAATTAATTTATATTTTGTGAAAGTTGATATAAACTTGTTATTAGTTATGTGATATATTGAATTTATTTTCCTTTTGATTTCTTTAATTTTGTATATGAAATTAAAACCGAGCCAAAACGAGTGGAGCCAAGCCAGCTCGGTTTTAAACCAAGCCAAGCTCGAACCCAGATTTCCAGCTCGGTTTTAAAACCGAACCGAGTTAAGATAGCTTGGTTTAAATTCGAGCCGATTTCGACCTTGCCCTAGCTCAGCAAGGTTCCGCTCGTGAACAATCCTATAAATATACCACTAATAACATGAATGATGATTGAAATTCACAATCACTATTTATATAAGTTCCTAATAAAACCCTATATTATAAATACTAATACCAACCCTATTCCTAATAATCAAACTTATTCAACTAAATACTAATGTGACTCATCTATAAAATCAAATCTTGTCTCTTAACTTAAATTAAAACAATAATTAGAATAGGGGTCGTAATAGCTTTCCCATGTTTTGAATATTTTTTGTGCACCTTAACCAATTTGACTTCTACTTCCATTGGTGGCTTTCTAGAACTTTGTGTTATGTGTTCATAGTATTTGAATCATATTAATTTAACTCCCATCCATTTACATTGGTGTAGCTACACAAACACCACCATGTATACCTCGTCTGTCACATGAGTTGTATTACTTTTAAATAGTTGTATTAGTCTTTTTTTATTAGGCAAACATATCATGAAGATCGTATGATAGTGCCAAAAATAGTCACAGGGGTCGTATGGATTAGTTAATGATCACATCGGTCATTTCTATGTTAGCGAAACATATTATACGGGTTGTATGTTGCCCTAATACGACCCATGTGACCATATTTATTCTATCGTATGACACTTATGTCATTTTCATGTTATCAAACGGCTTGTGTAAACTATACTACTCATTTAAACCAAATGACACAACATTTGACATAATTACTTCCAATATTTTAAATTACAAGTATCATTACTTAATTATCATTAAAACACACTAAGTGGGGCGGGAGTTGTTTCAGGTTTTCCTGGTTTCTCGGGTTGTCATGTCAACTTTTTATCTCCTGTTCCCACCTAGTCACGTTTTCTCTGGGCTCTCCCCGGACTCCACTTCATGTCGCATAATTACTTTTCATAGAAATATGAAAATCTAATAAATATAATTCATTATTAATCAATTATTTAAATACACATAATAGAGTAATTAACTCCTAATATATTTTGGACACTTACATTTGGTTTTATAAATAGTGTAACACGAAAAAGAAACATGGAACCTTGCATCCTGGGGATTTGTTAATTGTTGATCCACAAATCGGTTTGTTAAAATATAATTATTGGGCTGACTGTAAAAACTGGGCCAGGCCCGTATTAATAATATTTAACCATTTCCATGGGCCCACTTCAAACGCCTTTCAAAAAGTCAGAAAACGGCATCTTCACTGTTTGGTATACCTACCTATAAATTTAAATGTATTAAACTTTAATCACGTCTTTCACTTTGTTTTATAGATTTTAATTATGAAAATTGGCATTAAAACTTTGTTTTATGAGAATATACACGCGTTTAACATCAGTGACAAATTCAAAGTTTTTTAGGTTAAGATCGATCTAAAAGACATACAAGTCGAAACGTGTCAGGTTTAAATAATTCCATTAACTTACATTATAACTACACTTTTAAAGCTACTTTTTAACAAAAAAATTAGTTTTAATATCAGCTAATTTATTTTGAATGGCCAAGTATTCATTAGTCGTTCAAAAAAATATCGACTCATATTACATTTGTAAAAATTTAAACCCATAACTTTTGTGAGTATCTGTCACGATGCTACAAAACTATGAGTGGCTATAAATAAAATTAATTGTATGTTATATTTAATAAGTTAATTTCTTTTACTCTCAAGGCTAAAGTTGAGAGCGACTCCCCTCACTTGACTAAATGTCTGCCTTGTTTAATATTAATTACTAAAATATTAGATATAGATTACCCAAAGATTCTATGCTATTATTATCTTAGTAATAAATATATATTTGTAATTAGTATGTTTAATAAAAGTAGCTGAATTAGATAGTTATCATGATAACAATTTTACATTAGAAACTCACGATCAAATAAACATTTGTACCTCTTACTTCGGTTGTGATACACAAATCAGTTATGTAGCCACCAACACCAATATATTTCTAACTCATATCATATATGTCAAGCAAGACATACACGTGTAAAATTAATAATTTATTCAAAAATGCTCCAAAAGTAATTAAAACTTTTCGTGACCAAATTTTATTATAACACTTAAATACTTCTTGATATGTAAATATAAATTTTACAACCGAAATTTTAAATTTCGAATTAGGTCATCACCACCCACCCACACGTGTGAATATTTTTTCACATATAAAAATAACATAAGAAAACATTACGTGTGGGTGTTGCTTGTGAATATTTGATATACCCGTGATTAGATAGGATAAATGTGTATAAATATAAAAATATAAAAATAAAAAAATAATGAAATGTCAAAAAAGAGAAATGGAGGTGGGTCCCAAGGAACAATCATCCTTGTTTCTTTGCGGAAATCCCGCCATTATTATATTTGATTTCCGTTTTTTTAAAGATTTCCCAAAATCACACTCATCATTTTATCTTTCAACGTTAAAATCAACCTTTTTCTTTTCTTTTCTTTTCTTTTCGTTTTTATTAATTTAAATGCTTTTTCCCTTCTTTTTCTTTACAACGATGTAAAATTTAAAAATAATAATAAAGTGTGTTTTCATAAAGAAATCCTACTAAAAATAGACATTTATTTTGCCCGAAAGAATTAATCTTAACAAAAAAGTTTAGGGTATGTTTAATATGAGATAATGAAATTAACGAAAGAATTAAATGAACAAGAGAATAGAATTAATGATTATCGTTTTGTTGTTATGCTTGGTTACTTTTTTATAATGAAATAATATTTTATTTTATTTGATAGATAGGAAAAAACAAATGCAAGAAATACAATGGCAGTGTTGGTGAGTGGATCGTGCCATGGGTTATTCAAGTCATGTTTCGGATAATGAATTTATAAAAACTCATTTCATTCTTTGAACCCAAAAAATAAAGATCATTAAAAGGTAAGAGATACACATTTTTTATACAATGGTTCAATTCCTTCCTATCTATTTAACCAACATGTTTTTTTTTTTCTTTTTCCATTCCATTCCACCTTACATGCATGCATACCAAATACTACCTCAATATATTATAGATTTAAACTTAAAGATATCTTTAAGGAATCGTATATCGTTACTATACGTCCTTTAATGATCTAATAAATTATGTTCATCGCATAGTTGGGGGTATCTTTGGGTGTAGTATCTCTATCTTATATGATAGAGGTAGATTTGTTCTAGTGTTAAATTTCACACCTTACTCGTTGAATGAGATTTCACCAAGTATGTTTGTTTGTTATGTTTATTCAAGTATTCTGGTTATACTAACTTCGAGTTCCCTAGTTTAATAAATGAAAAAAAAAGAAAATAGAATTATTGAGATAAAAGAAAGAGAAAGAAATGAAAATACATTAATTTTGTGTACTTTGAAGAGTTCGAATGAAAAGAAAAAAAAATTTTTTATGTGTTTCTGAGTTGAAGGGAAAAAAAATATAGTTTTATAATTATAATCTTACGTACTATAGATCATTGCTAGGGAATTTGATAAAAAAAAGTTAAAAATGCACTTGTTGCATTAAGAAATTCTAAAACACATCTTTTTGCAGTTTACATCTACTTCCATACACTTACCTTCTAATGTAGATGTACTTGGGAACATCGCATAACTAACTTATCTAAAATACATGTTTACTAGATAAAGTGAATTGTGTATTGCATTGGTTATTTGAACACCCGTTTAGATAATTGGTATACCCTATTATTTTATTTTCTCTCGCTCTCTATGTGTGAATATATGTAGAGAGATAAAGAAAAAATGGTATTTTAAATAATCAATTGATATACCTATAACGATCCTTTTTGTATTCATGTTCTATATTAATAGTAAGGTAGAAATAAATTTAAAATATTTATATGATAAGCAAAAATAAAATAAAATAAATACAAAACGAAATTCAACACTATATCAGTGGTGCGGAGGGATCCTAAGAAAATCACAATGTTATGAGAAAACTAGAGAAAACCAATGAAATCGGTCATATAATTTAATAATTTTTTTATCACTACCTCTATGTATATATGTGAGTATATATATACGTCACTCATAGGTTATGTGTACGTAATCATTTTTCATTTGACATAGTGTTACGTATACGTAAAACTCTTCATTCACGTATGTATGCTCAACATATATGTACAAAGTACTTAAATAACATTTTAACAATTAAAATAACAAAAAAGTTCTGAATTATGTTATTGGTTTACGTGGTTTTCTTTGGTTTTCATATAACTGTTGGTTTTTTCATGAACCCCCCCTATCAATGGTATCATAAAACCCATAGGATGGATCGTGGATCGATTCTTACAAGCACGTGAACAATAACTCTTATCAAAATCATCTCGTTATTCAATTTTCCCAATCAAGTGCAATTTCGAATAGTTAGTTATTTGACTTGAAAACATATTCATTAAGAAGAAGATATGATGTTTAACATATTTGATCATGTTAATAAATGAGAGTTATTGTTCAAGTGCTTGTAAGAATTAGAAATATCCTTCATAAACTGCATAACTTGCATTTTGTAATCTTTCTAAAAAACCAATCATCAAATTTCAAATTGAATGCTAGTGTATCACTATATATCATATATGACCGGCAAGGTGAGTGACAATTGGTCTTCATAAGTGTGATGACTAAAAAACATGTTCCTTCAACTAGTTATAATTTTTACACCCTTGATCTTTTGATCTAGTGATATTAATGTTGCGTCTAATAAAAAAAGTATAGGTTTAAATCTTTGCAAGCGTAAGATTGAATGAAAGTAGGAAAAAAATTTGTTGTTAAAAAAAAAGAACTAGTTAAACTTTTTGAATTGGTGAAGAAAAAATGACGTTTAATTTGGAGAGAGATGGAATGCCCATTTTTTGTTTTTTATTTTAAGTTATTTTTATTTATATTATTATTTTGCTCTTCACTCTATTTTAATTTTAAATTTCATTTTGTATTTTATTTTTAATCTTATTATTATATTTTAGGTATTAAGTTATTAAAACTCATATCTATTTATTAAAAATAAATTGGTTATATAAAAGTAAATGTAAATATTGATGACTATATGAAAAAGCTAAACATAAGAAAAAATACAACATCGTTTTCTTTTCTTTTTTTACAGCAAGATGGGATAATATTAATACAGCCATAGGCTATGGAAAGTGTACATGCACCTGATGAGAAGGAAACACAAAAAAAAAAACATTATCTATGTGATATTGATGTTTTAACCGAATAGACATATTTGCAAATGCTTATATATTTCATCACCAAAGATAAAGTTTCAAGCATAAGACAACTCATCAAAAACCTTGAATGGCCCCTATCCATCATACCATTAACATGTTGCATAATTACACTTCATTCAAAAGAAAGAATTGATAACCTAAAGTCTAGTTATCCTCATTTAAATACAACATATAATATAATGTATGTTAACTCGTGCTTTTATAGATATGATAAGCAAGACAACCCATTATATATATATATATATATGTGTGTCATTGGAATAAATAAGATAAAATAGTATTAAGAATAATAATATTTAAAAATCCAAAGTGTTGGTGGAATACCCAAAATCATGAGCTCCGTGCCCCGCAACCTCGTGCATCAAACATAATACATAATAGGATGATGCTGCTCTACACCCTACCACACCACACACAAACATGATTTTGTGCCTCTACACCACTACACCCATAACATACAATCATAACTTTTCACAATCCACATGCTTTACTCTATTAAACTATTATTATTATCGTTATTATTATTGGGTTCTTTTAATACGCGATGATTAATCAAGTTATTTTTCTCTACGATAGATTAGTGGTCAGTTGCCAATAAGTCCTACATCAACTGATTTAGGAGAAGACACCTTTTGATTTTTTTAAAGTGGAGGTCATCGATTGGAGTCTCACTAGGTACAATATGCTCCAAGTGGGCTAAGGGTTTTACCACAGTGAGTCTTTGGGTGGTGGGTTTCTCTTGGAATGGTGGGCGAGCCGGGTCATTAGTGTTGTCTGTGTTAGTGGGCGTGGATGACCTTTCGCCAATGGGTTTACCCGGGTGATCGGGCTTAAAAATTATTCGTTGGTAGTTAAAAAAAAGATTAGTGGTTAGTTGTTAGGAACACAAAGTTAGTAATTGTATGTCAATGTCTAGGTTTTGAATTTTGAACCTCTAAGGCAAAACCTCTCATCTTCTTCTTGAATCATTAGATCAAAAGATAATTAGCAATTAATCAAGTTATTTATTCAAACAATGTTTGAATTCTAGTCTCTTGTAAGAACTTTTAGACGTCTTTATCACTAGTTATTTTGTGATTCCTTATTATTATCATTATTGTTGTTATTATTTGTATTAATTATAACTAATTTATTGTAAAACTATATTCATACGGTGACCAATGTTTAAAAAATTATGTTTTATGTGATTTCATGTTCTAATGGCACCGTATATTTTTTGAATAATGACACAGTAAGCTAAAAGAAAGAAAAGTGGATCAAGAAATGGTTTCAAAGTTGGTTTAGAGTTCTTAGTAGTATTTGGTAAGAACATTGTTTATATGATTATTGTGTGTGTTATATTAATCACAAAACATATGCATATTATTATTATTATACTTCAAATTAATTATAATGAAGCTCGGTCCCCGACACAACCCGATAAAATTGTTTTCGAATATCTAAAATGTATAAATATAGTTATATTGAAAAAAAAATATCACCACCAAATAAAATACAATCATTTGTATTGTTT
Organism: Flaveria ramosissima; assembly: GCA_025215565.1. NCBI lineage: Eukaryota > Viridiplantae > Streptophyta > Magnoliopsida > Asterales > Asteraceae > Flaveria > Flaveria ramosissima. The sequence goes on along the minus strand of CM046039.1, from coordinate 76,599,032 downwards.
TATCATAACACACTATGGCGTGTGTACGTTATGTTTGAAAATGGCATGTAATTATTTGTGCTAAGACGCTTTGGGTTTGCCAGCTATGGGTTGAATTGAGTCACTTTCTTGATGAGTTCATAGCACACTGAAACCATTAACTCGTATCAACACAAGACAAAGTGAGGGTCTCTCGAGCAATCAAGGGCGCCTCACAAGACCTACACGAACGAACCCGTGAAAACACACTATATCATCGTTACATAAATCAAGCATGTGTGTGGGCCATGTAAAAGGATTTTTATAATTGGGTGTAAAATTCAAACTTATTGAATTCATAGAATGATTAATACTATACAATGATATATAGCAATATCGGTTACTATCTTACAAAAATGGCACGTACGGCGTCTACATCAACTTTCTCAACAACTATTAGAATCAAAATAGATAATGCTCATATTATTATTATAAGTTTTAATTTACAATCAAGGCTTAACAAATTTCTTGATTATGTATTATTATAATTTTATTACTATCATATTAGAGTAGTTGTTGTCATATCCATCTTATGTCGGTTGGGGGCGGGTTATGATGGTTGAAAATATTTACGGGTAAATTTCATAACCGGCCCTTATAGTTTATTGGTAGTTATAGAATTGGCTTTTAAGTATTCAAATTTATAAATTGGGTGTTTTTACATCTTATATATTATACGACCCTTGGGGGTCACTTTCTCCACATCCACAACATATCTCACATTTCTTTCATTTTTTTTAATTTTCTTACATTTCCTTCATTTTTAAGGGACTCATCCTACTTTTCTAATTTTTTGTATGTTTTTCTGGTGTCCATATGTGTATTATAATGTACAACGTTAAAGCAAGTTTAAATTATATTAAGATAATCACAATAAACCCTAACTAATATGTTTTATCAGTAATACCCTTTGTCAGAGCGGGAAGAAAGATTTAGACGAAAGCGATTAATATGCTAGTCCAATACAAAAAAAAACAAGTATAAAAAGAAAAGTGAATAAAAAGAAACATAAATGATAAAAGAATTCTATGATGAAAAACAATGACAATTGATAAAAGACCTGAGCAACGACAATAGGTATGGTAACAGAGTGTTGCAACGTGATAATGATAACAGAAAAATATAAACAAAATTTTATATACTTATATGTCAAGCATGCCCTAAACATGACAAGAGGGATAAGAAATCGAAAGTCATCACATGAAGGGAAGGTTTGGGAAAGAAAGTTGATGACCAACCAACATCTGAATTTAAATACGATGAAAAGAGAGAAAATTAAAGAGAAAAAGAGGTCAAGAACCCTAAGGCTTTTGTCGAGTTTTGAGATTCAAACCCAACTACTAATTTCGATTAATGAATACTAAACATTGAAGTACAAAATAGTTGTTTAATTAAGGAGCAACAAATCATTGCATGAGTTACTAAAGTTCAAGATTGTAACGATAGCAAATGACCCGAAGATCGAACCAAATGATTTTTATTTATTGTATTGTTATTATTTATTATTATTACCAACTATAGTTAGTGTGTCCAGGGTTTTGGACCTGTAACACTATGAATAGAGTTTAACCTCCATTTGTAGTTCGTGTTGGTCATCATCGACGGATCCAAAAAATTATTCTTATAGACTCACTGTTTTAGATGCTCTCATTTCATAAAAACGGGCATAAAAATTTCTAAATTAGTTCAAGTCGGGTCAGTAAATAAAAAAAGCCAAAAGCTAAATTACTTAAAGGTGAATACCAATTATTTTTTTTTTTATCTTCAAATAAATTTGTAATGTCACTATTTTAATCTTTTGCAAATTTTGCACTCTTGTAATAAAATAAAATTTCAATAAACACTTCTTTTACTTCAACTTAAGTCCATCTTTTTCATCAAAATCAAAATCAAAATCAAATGTAATAACTGTTTAAAAAACATTATTGTCACTCAAAAATCAATAAATACATTTCTATATACTAGCAAAAATTCATTGTATTCATATGACTTTAATGTCATCAATACTTGTTGGTCATACTACATGTCTTTTAGGTATCTTGAGTGCTTCTTAATAGACTCTATATGTCATTCATCTATAAGTTCAAAACATGTGAGAGGTATCTAAATATAATCTTGTGATAATTATTGAATAGCATTGATTATTTATCGTTCTTAGTTCTTCATCCATGTTACATTCTCATATTCTTGTTGATTATTTACTACTCGTCTTCTAAACTTTCATTGTTCTTATATGCTTAATGTTTAGAAAACGAGTTAAATAATTCTGAACAAGATTAGATCATGTGTCTACAACTTTAATTTTAAATGTTTTCATAATCTGGTCGCCAAACAAGCGCCTTATACACCCACTTGTCAAACTTGTTGGACGTGTATCCAAAACCAACAAAATCCAAATTAATAGAGAAACTAATAGAGATTTAAAAACATTAAAAAACACTAGCTTGGTCTCGAATTAAAACCCAACCCTAAAATTACTTTGACTCAAGCTCAGCAGATACACACACAAAACCGAGCCGATTTCAAGCAAGCTCCCATAAAAATTTAAGCTTTTTAAACAACCCTAACAAAAGAGAGAATGCCTAACGATTTGTTTGATGTTTTTGTTGTGCTTTTCAAAAGTAAGGAGAGGTGATAAGTTATTGGGTGGTGGTGGCGGTGGCGGTGCAAAAATCACAAGTTTTATTTTTAAAACTTTAATTTATCAAATGATGAAAAGGTATTTTAATTTTGTTTTCCCAATAGATTTTTTTAGAACGGTAAACATCCATGTAATGATACTCTTAAATCTACATCATCATATATCACGAGACTTTGACTCTTTACGTTTAGTGAAAATATGGAAGAGACACCTGATATTATTAAACCACAAAGATAGTATTAGACTACAAACTTTTCTTAATTTTACAATTAGATATTCACCTATTTATAGGAATACTAACATGACAAGTGAAATTCATACCTTCTATAAATTTCAAGGACTAAAAACATAACTCCATTTTTATCATATATAAATTTCATCCCTGAATTTGTTGAAAATTTTGGAGTAAAATGCACGCCAAATATAACGCCTTTATGAACTAGTATGTGTATGTCAAACCATACTTATCCAAATCCAACTAGTACACAAAGACATAAATATCTACAAAACATACAAACGAATCAAATTACCCATCGTGGAGTCTGCTTTGTCTTCTTTTTGTAAAATTTTGAGTATATTTCTTAAAACTTGATATGATGTCAAGCTTAATCAATAAAAATTCATAAAACTATACATACTCTCTCATTAAGACGGAAATTACAATATGAGAGTTTGAAGCGTAAGAAATAAAAGAAAAACATGCAAATTGTATTATAAATTGCAATTAACGAATTATCATGAAATCTTAAGTATTCAAAAGATTATATATTATATCGATATTTCTAGTTGCGTAAATATAAAATTAATACATGTTTTTAAGGATATGCATGAATTTTTCTCCAGTTCAAAGTAAAAATATGAATTTGTCTTTAGAACTTTAAAATTCTAAATATATCATTTATTCTATAAATATTAGAACACAAAGATAAAAACTATTTACAAAGAACATATAAGTAAATAAATATATGTTGGAATATCGGTTTATTAAAATGATAAAGAGGGAGTTGGGTGCACTCAATACACAATGGTGTATTTCTTTTAAAACAATGCACACTTTTGTTGAAAGCTTGATGCCACCCATACGCCCCTAAAAAAAGCCATACTTTGTTATTTATTCCCAAAAATGAAAACCCCAAAACGTGGTAGATGCCATGTTTAAGCACTTTTTAAAGTGGTCCTATTTGGTTGATGGAGAAAATAAACATAAATTAAATCCAAAGTTTGACTGCCAACCACTTAGTATATTGTAATCTCATCTATTCTTTGTACATAATATAAGTAGTTGTGATGGAGTGGTTTTTTTTTTGTTTTTATTAAATTTACTTTTAGTTTTTATAACAACTTATCAATATTTATCAGAACATAATAAGCAATAGTTACAAAAACATCACCACACAAGGGTAACAACATATGTCTATGTGATGGTGTTTAGTGATTCGGGTGAATGTAAATAAACATATTATATATTTTCTCATTAGTCTTTAACAAGAGTTTTTCTTTAAAAAATTAGAGATCGTCAATATGTAATAATATTTTCTCTATGATGGTAGAGAATAGAGATCATACCATCTTTCTAGTATGGTAGAGATCGTCATAAATTCTCTCCCCCTAATAGTAATATAGAAATAACAATGTATAGCGTGAGTGGTTCGAGATTATTTTCTCACAAAATTTTATACTGTAGTAAATTAAACATTGAATTTTTGTTTTTACTTTAATCTTAAAGCTTAGGGCAAAAATGCGAGATTGACTTGGAAGAGGAGGGATAAGAATCAAGGCATATCACTTGTTTCAAAGCATAAACATGCAAATGAGTTAAACTTTCATTGAGGTTTTCGAGTTTTGAATTTGCCTCGAGCTTGTTCAAGTACAAAACCTATCATAGTTTAAATAAGTTTACAATACTCTAGAGTCTAGACTAGTGCTAAGTTAAAGGAATAAGTTAATATATATGATTTTTTTTTCACTCTTTTTGAAAGTGTTATGTGAATGCGTATATATGCTCAACATATGTACTTTTACATTACTCACGCCATTATAATAATAAACCACATAAACCTATAATTATTGGATGATTGATATTTTGAATATAAATGATATTATTCTTTTACAGTTTATCTTGAATTCTTCTTCATCTTTGGTTTCTTATTTTTCTTCTACATTGCAACCTGCTAACCTTAAAGGTTTTATGATATAAAATAAGAGAAAATTGCACAAAATGTCCCTGTGGTTTGATCATATTGCAAATTTGATCCCCAGATTTTTAAAATTGCAAATTTAGTCCAAACATTTAAAAGTTTATTACAAATTTAGTCCCCACCGTTAGTGTCCGTTAGTTTTTAACGATCTGGGGACTAAACATGCAATATGGTCAAACCATAGGGACCAATTGCGGAATTTTCTCAAAAATTTAAAAAAAAACTAAAAAATCATATAAAAATTAAAATTTAAAAGTTCATATATGTCATGTTTAAATTCAAGAATACAAAAACCTTGTGAAAGTATAAATCCAAAAAATAAAAAATAAAATCTAACCGCTTTTTAATATTTTTTAACTTTAATATGATTTTTCAATATTTTTTTGAATTTTATAAACATTTATTCGATTGTATTTTTAGTTTTTATTTGGTTTTTATTTATTTTTTACTATAATCACATACTTCTTTTTCTATACTTTTCGCTTTCTCTTTTTACATACGTTTTGTTTTTACTTTTATTTAGTTTTGAATTTGATTTGATTTTTAACCTTTATTTTATTTTTTAAAAAAATTATTGAAATTTATTATTGATGTTTATTTTAATTATTATGTTTTATTTTAATTTTTTTAAATTTTATTTGATTTTCAATTTTTTTAGTTTTCAAAACTTTTTTAATTTTTTTAGTAAATTGCACAAATAGTCCCTATGGTTTGATCTTATTGCATATTTAGTCCCCAGATCGTTAAAAACTAACGGACACTAACAGTGGAGACTAAATTTGCAACAAACTTTTAAATGTTTGGATTAAATTTGCAATTTTTAAAATCTGGGGACCAAACTTGCAATATGATCAAACAACGGGGACTATTTTTGTAATTTTCTCTATAAAATAATAAAATATTCCTGTTAAAAAAAATATACACCAAAATAAATTGTGTCAAGCCATGAAAACTAAGTTTTCATTTACAATCCAAGAACACGACCCGTTTAACATCGATACTAATAATGGCCCCTGCCGGGCTACTCTAGTCATAACTCATTTACTTCCACATTCCTAAACACATACGAAACTAGAGTCATGGACAACATGTGAAGAATTAATACATCCCCAACCTGTTTCAGTACACACACATCATGTCACTCTGAACATAGTATCCAACGAAATTCGACTTTTTTAAGGTTTTTCTTTTTATATTTTCTCTCACAAATTAAATGGTCACTCCACCACTACTCATACCCCTACACCTGTGTATTCCCTCCCCCCAAAACCTTTTCTTTTTCATTTCAATGGAGGACCACCATCTTTAATTTCATCTCTCCCTCTCTCTCCCCCCTATTCATTTGCATGCCATGAAAGATCAACACAAAGCTTCAAAACATACATCTCTTCATCACTAATGTACATACAGCCTAAAACAACCCAATTCATTCTGTAATTGTGTTGCAATTCTGTTGCAATTGTGTTGTAATTGTGTTGTAATTGTGTTCAATTGCCTCAGAAGATGAAGAAATTGTTCTGCTTTTGGTTCTGCTTTCTGCTTCTGATTCAGGGGCTTACAAGTGAAGAAGATGATGCTTTTAGATTGTTATCTTTTAAGAAATCATCTGTTGATTCTGACCCAAATGGGTTGTTATCAGATTGGAAGCTTTCTGCAAGTTCATGGAGCCCCTGTTCATGGCGAGGGGTGCTCTGTTCTAAGGATAATCGTGTGATTGCTGTTAATCTCACGAATAATCACCTCACGGGTACTCTTAATCTCTATGATCTTATGTTAATCTCTACTCTTACTGATGTTGATCTCTCCGGCAACGATTTCTCCGGCAACCTCTCGTTTTCTTCTCCGGCGTGCCCCTTTCAGACGCTTAATATCTCCGGCAACAAGCTCGCCGGAGTTCTTCCGACTTCTGTTACCTCTTGCAAAGATCTTACCTCTCTAGACCTCTCCGACAACCGTCTTTCCGGCGATATACCCACCGGATTTATACCCTCAAGTTTAAAGATTCTCGATCTCTCCGGCAACAATCTCACCGGAAAGTTTCAGAATCTTGACTTTGGGCCCTGCCGGAATCTTACAGTGATCAATCTTTCAAGAAATGATCTCACCGGAAGTGGGTTTCCGGTGAGCTTGACGAACTGTTATCTTCTCGAGATTCTTGACCTCAGCCACAATGCTCTGAAGATGAAGATTCCGGGGGTCGTCGGAGATTTGAAAAGCTTGAAAACGCTGTCGTTAGCTTACAATCAGTTCTCCGGTGAGATTCCGCCGGAGATCGGAAATACTTGCAGCACACTTGAGGAGCTTGATCTTTCCGGCAACCAGTTGACCGACGGACTTCCGGCGACTTTCACCTCATGTTCATCAATCTCCACCCTCAATCTTGCTCATAATTATCTCTCCGGCGAGTTTTTAACCACTGTTGTTAGTTATATGTCGAGTTTGAAGTATCTTTATGCATCATTCAACAACATCACCGGTGGTTTACCGGTGAGTTTATCGAATTGCAGTCAGCTTCAAGTGATAGACTTAAGTTCTAATGAGTTTACAGGGGAGATACCTTCTGAATTCTGTTCTTCAAGCTCACAGTTTTCATCACTTCAGAAGTTGCTTCTGGGAAACAATTACTTATCCGGGGTCATACCCGAAAATCTCGGAAGCTGCAAGAGCCTGCAGACGATTGATCTGAGCTTCAACGGGCTAACGGGGTCGATTCCTGTTGAAATATGGAAGCTGCCACAGCTTTTGGATGTTGTAATGTGGGCTAATAATATTACAGGTGAGATCCCAGAAGGGATTTGTGTGAAAGGGGGAAACTTGCAGACTTTGATCCTGAACAACAACCTGATCACAGGGACGATCCCGAGGTCGATTGGGAGCTGCACGAATCTGATATGGGTTTCGCTGTCGAACAACAAGCTCAGAGGCGAAATCCCCGAGGGCGTCGCGAATCTTGTGAATCTTGCTATACTGCAGTTGGGGAACAATTCACTCACTGGTGGTGTGCCTGTAGGTCTTGGTAAGTGTAAAAGCCTCATTTGGCTTGATTTGAATAGTAATATGCTAAGTGGGTCGCCCCCGAAGGAGCTCGCTGATTCGGCCGGGCTGGTCTCACCAGGGCCCGTTTCGGGGAAACAGTTTGCTTTTGTGAGGAATGAGGGTGGGACTGCTTGTAGATTTGCTGGTGGGCTTGTCGAATTCGAGGGGATTCGGAAGGAGAGACTCGAAGGGTTCTTGAACTACCATTTCTGCCCGTCGACCCGAATCTATTCGGGCTTGACAATGTATAACTATGAGAGCAATGGGAGTATGATCTACCTTGATCTGTCTTACAACTCTTTAACAGGAAGTATTCCTGAAAGCTATGGGTCATTGAGCTACTTACAGGTTCTTAATTTGGGCTACAATAATCTCACTGGTGATATCCCCTTTAGTCTTGGTAACTTGAAAACCGCTTTGCTGCTTGATCTGTCTCATAACTCGCTAACGGGTTTCATCCCGGGCTCGCTGGTTAGCCTCTCGTTTCTAAACGACTTCGATGTGTCGAACAATGAGCTCACTGGCCCGATCCCATCAGGTGGACAGCTTACTACATTCCCAACATCCAAGTACGAGAACAATACGGGCCTTTGCGGGTTGCCTTTGGAGCCCTGCGGGTCGGGACACAGACGGGCCGGGCTCAAACATGATGGAAAGAGGACAAGTTCGATGGCGACCGGGGTGGTTGTCGGGATATTAGCATCTCTTATGTGCATCATCATCCTCACATTCATTCTTTTCAGGATGAAAAGATATCAGAAGAAGGTGGAAACCAGAGATAAATACATCGAAAGCCTTTCGACTTCTGGAAGCAGTAGCTGGAAGCTATCGGGTGTGCCCGAGCCGTTGAGCATTAACATCGCTACCTTCGAGAAGCCATTGAGAAAGCTGACTTTCGGGCATTTACTCGAAGCAACAAACGGGTTCAGTGCAGATACTTTAATAGGGTCAGGCGGGTTCGGAGATGTGTACAAAGCACAGTTGAAGGATGGAAGTGTAGTTGCAATCAAGAAACTTATACATGTCACAAGTCAAGGTGATAGAGAGTTTATGGCTGAAATGGAAACCATTGGTAAGATCAAACACCGGAACCTCGTCCCGTTGTTGGGCTACTGTAGGATCGGGGAAGAACGACTGCTCGTGTACGAGTACATGAAATGGGGAAGCTTAGAAGCAGTTTTACACGATCGGGTCAAAGGCGGAAACTGTGTTCCGAGGCTAGATTGGTCAGCAAGAAAGAAGATAGCCATTGGATCAGCAAGAGGGCTAGCATTTCTACACCATAGTTGCATACCACACATCATTCACCGCGATATGAAGTCAAGTAATGTGCTTTTAGACGAAGATTTCGAGGCCCGAGTGTCGGATTTCGGGATGGCTAGACTTGTAAACGCACTCGAAACTCATCTTAGTGTCAGTACTCTGGCGGGGACCCCAGGTTATGTCCCGCCAGAGTACTACCAGAGTTTCAGGTGCACTACAAAAGGAGATGTATACAGCTACGGAGTTGTGTTGTTAGAGCTTTTATCAGGGAAAAAACCCATCGACACCATGGAGTTCGGGGATGACAACAATCTCGTCGGATGGGCAAAACAGCTGCAGAGAGAACGAAAGATTCGCGATATTTTGGACCCTGATTTGCTATTCGACAAGTCGTGTGAACCCGAGCTGTTTCATTGTTTGAAAATTGCATTTCAGTGTGTTGATGACAAGCATTGGAAAAGACCTACAATGATTCAAGTAATGGCAATGTTTAAGGAGCTGCAAGAAGACTCAGGAAGTGATATTCTTGATGGGATGTCAATGAAGAGTTCAGTGATTGATGAATCTCAAGAAAAAGAACCTCTGGGTGATCACAGTTGAGATTATTATTAAAGATCATTGAAATCTTCGATCATTTCGTACTGTTTTCATGCTGTATATATCAGAATACGAGATCACGAACTTCCGGTTGAAGATCGTATAAGTTTCATCGGGTCGTATTACTCGAAACATATGGAATATGTGTTCCTTTTCTGATTCTGCATCTGTTTTCTGTCAAAATTTTGGTAATTTATGAAATGTTGCATTTGTTTTATTTCTTCTGTAGTGGTTATGTGAATATTAACTTCTGGTTTTTATTTATATTTATGGTTATTAAAACTCTATCCTGTTTATAGTTGTAAGATTTGTCTAAAAGTGTTACGGTTGTAATTCACATCAAACACTGTGTCTAATTGGTCACAGTACATTAAGAGTTGAATCCTATGATAACAGTTAAAATGAATAGATAATGTTTTTGATGTTTGATATATCTTGGATCAAGAGAAATCTTACTTTAATCGTTTTATGTCAATAATATCTGTCATATTTGATCATCATTGCACCTTGTTGTATCAGACTGTATTGCCTGTGATTTGAGATGTGTTGTTGAACTTTTGATTGATTATATTCTACTTGTTCTAGCACTATCTCCTTTAACTCTGTTCAGCTAATCATACTACGTGTTTGACGAAAATTCTATTAGAGCAGTGGCCCATCCTTTTTCTCTAAAGTTTGAGATGGTAATAGGACCGGTTTGAGACGGGTATTTGTAATTCTAATCTTATGCCTGATTGTAAGGACGTATCTTATTTTTGTCGGTGCACAAAAAACCCATTATCAGTCGGGTATCAAGTATATCCATCACTTTGTTAAAAAAATACCACTCGAATTACTAAGTTATCAAATATATTCATTAGGTTGTTAAAAAATACCACTATAATTACTAAATACATTTTTAACTGTTTTTATTTTATACAACTTTATTACCAAACAATTAGAAATATAAAACTAAAAAGTCAACAGATCACTCTATTACAAAAAGAATGAAGATATAAATAAAAATAAACGTTTACGGGTATATATGTTTCAGTTAATCAGGTCAAGTGTCATCTAATACCATAATTGTCACAAAACCAGTAAAAAAATTTATAAAACCTAAACCCATTACCGGGCTCATACTCGAATACCTACCCCAAATGTTTTGGGTTTGCCCCTCAAGTCTGGTTTTGTACGCCATCACTACTAAAGACAAGAAATGTCTCTACAATTTGGAATTGACTCCAGCCGATAAAATATTCTATTGGGTATTCGATGTTTATAGATTACCCGCCTAAAATGTCACAGGTAGAGTAGTTTGAAATAAATTTAAGAAAATTTCTAAACAAAAAAAATCTTTATTGTGTTAAGATGATAAGAGAGTTGGGACAAGCTAAAAGGGCCTTCTGGTCAACTAAAATACTATTATGAGGGGTATTTAGTAATAACGAATTTTATGGTTTAATATTAATGTTATGAGTAGTTGAAAGAAATATAAAAAAGTATGTTTTATAATTCTTATATGTTTTTTATCTTCATGATCAATACTTCAATAGTAATTTGAAGTTACTTGAGACCCAAGATGTGAAATTTGTGAAAATTAAGCGAAATCAAAGGTGGTGGTGGTGGGTGGTGGTGATGATTGAGCATCATATTTGAAATCCCTTTAATGCTAGTGGGTTTTGGTCTTTAACTTTTAAAGATTTCACCTATTATGCCAGAAAAGCATTTCAACTTTTTTACAAAATATCTTTTACGTTATCAAATATATAGAAACAATTATATTTGAAAACTAATTTTAAAGTAGCAACTTCAAGATAATTACAGAATGAGATTAACTTTAAAAAAGGTAAGTTGACTTTATAGGGTACAAATTTTGGAATAAAGGAATTGTTAAAGAGGGGTGTTTGGCATAGTCTTATTACTCAGGCTGTACTGTTTGGGAAAAACATAAAGCATCTTCCTCGTCTTTAACTAGAGCATTTAGAATGGTCAAACTATCTTTGTTGACTAAGTTGATCCAAAGAATAAAGCAAGATAAAAGATTGAAACACTTGAGGATGTAAAGTGGTCATAGGTGCATGGGTGAGGATGACATGTTCAACACTTTCTTTTTTAAACTTTGTTTTCATTTGCAATCAATAAGAAACAATTATATATACATGTGTATAAGTATGTGTATATATAGGTGACAGTTCTTTTACAAAAGTATATATATAACTAAAACTTACTGAGTTAAAAGAACCAATCAAAAATATTCATTTGATTTTAAAAATTAACTAATGTACGAATAATTGTATACATTTATTTCTCTCATGAATTAATTTCCTCAATTTCTCTCTTATTTCTCTCCATCCCTCGTATTATATGTATATTTAGAGAATTATAGTGAATCTACACATGTGTAGATGTGTATAATTTACAAATACATATAATATACAAAAATATGCATATATCATTATATCAATTCAAGTTTATTTACATAACAATAATGTATTTTACTAGTCATGATAGAATCTTAGATAAATACACAAATAAATAAATGATTTTGATTGGTTCTTGTCATATATGTAACCGGTTATATAACAAACCCTTCCATGTATATATTTAGGTCCATGTATGTATTTATGCGTGTGTGGGTGTATGTGTGCGTGGCTTGACAAGTTAGCTTGTTTTTCTCATTTTTATGATGCCATATGCTTCTTTTTGTAAAAGTCTAAATAACAATTTAACAACCAAGGGCGGACTTACATGTAGTTGAGGGGTAGCCTCCGCTACCCCTCAACTTTTTACGGGGAGCGTAAAATTTTTTTTACAGTTTTATGTCAAAAAAAATTACGATTTTACGTTACCCCTGAGAAAATATTACTTTACCCAAAAAAAATTTAAAACTTTAAAGTTTTTAATTTTATAAAAAATATACTTATTTTTTATAAAAAAAATATTACATTTTATAAAAACATAAATAACTAATAAGCTTAAAATACCTAATAGTCCAATACAATTATAATTAATAAGCCCAAAATAATAAAAAAACCCAAAAAACATTAAACAACTTCAAAAGTCTGACTAATTAACCCAAATATCTATAACTCAATCAAACATAAACTTAAATAAAAAAAAACACCATCCATCGCCCCATGCCCCCATCAACCTTTTATCCCTTCCTATATGCCACAACTAGTCAGCCACCATCCACCCACACCATGGATCACCCCACGTCTCTAGCACCGGTCGTCCGACCGACCACCGCCGAACAACTGCTTGCTACGGCGGCCCTTGCCACCATCCACATGTGATCTTTGACCATGGGATCTTTCACCGCCCACTTCAAGGTTACATTTCTAGGTTTTTTTTTTCTCTATTACAATATGAAATCATGAATTTAAGGTTTATGTTGTTCAAATGATAATATTTAAGTGTTATTTGTTATAAAAATTAATGATTATTTGGTTTATTTTCTAAAATTTGGGGTTTATGCAATTAGGTGATTTGAAAGATAAATTAGAGATTCGATATTGAAATTAGGTATTTGAATTATGTTATTTCTGAGTGTAATTTGTAATCTTCTTATGTTATTAGTTATAAAATTAGGGATTTGAATGATTAAAAAAACAAATTCTGTGAAGTATAAAACCCAATACAAGTGAACTTCCGAAGGTTAAGTCTTCTTCTTCCGAAGCTTAACATATTCTTCCGAAGCTAAGTTGATATCTTCCGAAGGTTATGTTTGCTTCGGAAGGGTATTGTTGTGTACTTTGGATTTCTTCCGAAGTATACTTATGTTAGTAGGAAATCTTCCGAATGGTTACTTCCGTTCGGAAGATATAGTGTAGGGTCCTTTATGTAAATTCTCAATTTAAGTTGAGAGTTAGTTAGAGTTAGTTAGATACTATAAATAAGGACCAATTGTAATCGGTGAGAGGATCCGAAATCATTCATCACTAATAATCATTTGAAGTTTCTTGTTCACGTTTATTCTTTCTAAGATCATCTTTGTATTGATTGTTATTCCGCGTTCATATTCTCAATCGATTTTACAACAATTGGTATCAGAGCCTGGTTAGTGGCTCAATTGAGAATCAAGATTCAATTAAAGATCGATCGGCGGCAACAATGGTGTCAACAAAATTCGAAGTTGAGAAATTCGACGGGAAGAACGACTTTGGGGTATGGCGGTTGAAGATGAGGGCATTGCTCGTTCACCAACGAGTGGTAGATGCCTTGGCCGGAGAATCCAAGTTGTCGGATACATTGTCGGACAAGGAGAAGAAGGAGATGCTAGAACAGGCACACAGTTCAATCATCTTGAACTTGGGGGATCGAGTACTCAGAGAAGTCTCGAAGGAGAAGTCTGCTGCAGGGGTCTGGTCAAAATTGGAAAGTCTGTACATGACGAAGTCTCTTGCGAACAGATTGTATATCAAGAAACGGTTGTACACATTCCAAATGGCTCCTAGGAAGTCAATTGAAGATCATATTGATGAATTCAACAAATTAGTGTTAGATCTTGAGAACATTGAAGTTGTGTTGGAGGATGAAGACCGAGCAATCATATTCTTGACATCTCTGCCATCATCTTATGAGCACTTTGTGGATACTTTGATGTATGGTAGGGATACACTTACCATGGAAGAAGTGCTGGCAGCTCTCAATTCAAAGGAGTTGAAGAAGAGAACTGATTACAAAGAAGATGATGGAGAGGGCTTGGTAGTCAGGGGAAGATCTGATCAAAGAAACTTCAAGCAGAGAAGTGTCTCGAAGTCCAGGTCCAAGTACAAGAGGAGGTGTTATGTGTGTGGATCAGAAAAGCATTTCAAGAAAGATTGTCCTGACTTGAAAAGAAAGAAGGGTGAATCAAGTGGATCAAAGACTCATTCCGGACACAATGCACATGATGATTCTTCTGATGGATATGAAAGTGCAGATGTGTTGGCTGTTACAAGCAGTGGTAAGGAGGGTGAGTGGATTATGGATTCAGGGTGCTCATACCATATGACACCTGTGAAGGAGTTCTTTAAAGAACTGAAGATTGAAGATCTTGGATCAGTGAAGCTAGGGGATGATAGACCATGCAAGATTGTGGGTCATGGAACAGTGACTCTGAAACTGAAGAGTGGTATGGAAGTGGATCTTCATGATGTAAGGTATATCCCTAGTCTTAAAAGAAGTTTGTTGTCTTTAGGGCTATTGGAGAGTTCTGGTTACCATGTTAGTCTTAGAGATGGTAAGGCTAAGGTGATGAAAGGATCAATGGTAGTGTTGTCTGAGAGTAGAAGGGAGAATAATATCTACTTGTTAGATAGTACTGGTGTAGTAGAATCTCAGGTAGCATCTGCTTCAGGTGATAGTAGTTCTAAGGCTATGTTGTGGCATAGAAGGCTTGGTCACATCAGTCATCAGGGACTGGTGGAGTTGCATAAGCAGCAACTAATGAATGAGTTGAGCAGTTGTGATTTTGGTTTTTGTGAAACTTGTATTCTTGGTAAACACAAGAGAGTAAAGTTTTCACAGGCCAGGCATATCACAAGTGGGATATTAGACTACATTCATTCTGATTTATGGGGTCCTGCTAAGGTTGATTCTTTGGGTGGAGCTAGATACTTTATGACCTTGATTGATGATTTCTCTAGGAGAGTTTGGGTTGTGGTACTGAAGAATAAGAGTGATGCTTTCAGTAAATTCAAGGAATGGAAAGTCCTTGTGGAAACTCAGACTGAGAGGAAAGTCAAGAAGTTAAGAACTGATAATGGGTTGGAGTTTTGCAGTCATGAGTTTAATCAGTTTTGTAAAACTCATGGTATTGCTAGACATAGAACTGTGCCAGGGACTCCTCAGCAGAATGGGTTGGCTGAGAGGATGAATAGAACTTTACTTGAAAAGGTAAGGTGTATGTTGGCTAGTTCTGGTTTACCCAAGATGTTCTGGGCTGAAGCTGTTTCCACTGCAGCATATTTGGTCAATAGGTCTCCATCAGCAGCTTTAGACATGAAGACACCTATGGAGACATGGTCAGGAAGAAAGGGTGACTATGGGGGACTTAAGGTGTTTGGATTTTTGGCTTATGCTCATGTTAGCCAAGGGAAGTTGGAACCTAGAGCTTGTAAATGTGTCTTTCTAGGATACCCTGAGGGTGTTAAAGGGTATAGATTATGGAGGCTAGAATGGGACAGGCCTAAGGTGATAGTGAGCAGAGATGTTGTTTTTCAAGAGAATGTTATGTACAAAGACATTCTAGAAAAAGGGAAGTCAAAGGTTGAAGATCAGAGTGGGGTTCAGATTGAGGTGGAGCAGCAGGATGTGAGTGATCAAGGTATGGATCAAGGTACCTCTTGTAGCCAAGGGGATGGTTTGGATGATTACCAGTTGGCTAGGGATAGACAAAGGAGACAAGTGGTGCCTCCACTCAGGTTTAAAGAGGGGATGGATTTGTCTGCATTAGCCTTTGTTGCTGCGGAAGAAGAAAGCATCTATGAGCCATTGTCATACTCTGAGGCAACTTTTGTGAAAGAAAGTGATAAATGGTGCAAGGCCATGGAGGAAGAGATGGAATCTCTGTATAAAAATGACACATGGGAGCTGGTTGATAAACCTGAGGGTCACAAGCCTGTTTCATGTAAATGGCTATTCAAACTGAAAGATGGGATTTCTGAGCATGAACCTCCTAGGTACAAGGCTAGACTAGTAGCTAAGGGGTTTACACAGAAGCCAGGTATGGATTATAATGAAATATTCTCACCTGTGGTGAAACATTCATCTATCAGGGTTATGCTGTCATTGACTGCTTCTATGAATATGGAGCTTCATCAGCTGGATGTAAAGACTGCATTTTTGCATGGGAAGCTGGATGAGACTATCTATATGAAGCAGCCAGAGGGGTTTGAGGTAAAGGGGCAGGAAGAGAAAGTATGTCTCTTGAAGAAGTATTTGTATGGGCTGAAGCAATCCCCTAGACAGTGGTATAAAAGGTTTGATGAACAAATGGTGACTAATGGGTTTAACAGGAGCAGCTATGATAGTTGTGTGTATTTTAAAGAGTACAGTGAGAACAAATTTGTGTATTTGTTGTTGTATGTTGATGACATGTTGGTGGCTTGTTCAGACTTGGAGGAAGTTGAAGCTACTAAGAGAATGTTGATGTCAGAGTTTGAGATGAAAGATTTAGGTGAAGCAAAGAAGATATTGGGCATGGAGATTACAAGGGACAGAGAGAACAGGGTGTTGAGACTGTCTCAAAAGTCTTACTTGGAGAAGGTGCTAAGTAACTATAGGATGGGTGATGTGAAGCCAGTGACTGTTCCTATAGGTGCTCATATTAAACTGTCAAGTTTTGATTGTCCTAAGTCAGATGAAGAAGTTGAATATATGGAGAAAGTACCTTATGCCAATGATGTTGGGAGCTTGATGTACTTGATGGTTTGTACAAGGCCGGATATTGGTTATGCTGTGAGTTTAGTCAGCAGGTATTTGTCAAATCCGGGGAAAGCTCATTGGGTTGCTGTAAAATGGATCTTGAGATATCTCAGGGGTACTAAGCACTATGGTTTAGTGTTTGGGCATCATGAACATGAGAAGGTTGACAGAATTGTTGGTTATGTGGATTCAGATTTTGCCAAGGACCTGGATAGAGGTAGATCTATTACAGGGTATGCATTTCAAGTGCTGGGTAACTTGGTGAGTTGGAAAGCTCAGTTGCAGCATGTGGTGGCATTATCTACAACAGAGGGTGAGTATATAGCTTTGACTGAGGGAGTCAAGGAAGCTATGTGGCTGCATGGTTTTGTTTCTGAGTTGGGAATCAAAGTGGCAGGCTCAGTGGTATTCTGTGATAACCAGGGTGCAGTTCAGTTGTCATAGAACAGCATGTTTCATGAGAGAACAAAGCATATTAATGTGAAGTTACACTTCATAAAGGATGTGGTGAATGCTGGGCAGGTTAAAGTGGAAGGTGTGTCTACTTTGGAGAATCCAGCGGATGTGTTTACCAAGTCTCTACCTGGTGGAAAGTTCAAGTTTTGCTTGGATGCATTGGGAGTTGGTTAAAATCTTGTATTGGATTTTAAGGTGGAGATTGTGAGATATAAAACCCAATACAAGTGAACTTTCGAAGGTTAAGTCTTCTTCTTCCGAAGCTTAACATATTCTTCCGAAGCTAAGTTGATATCTTCCGAAGGTTATGTTTGCTTCGGAAGGGTATTGTTGTGTACTTTGGATTTCTTCCGAAGTATACTTATGTTAGTAGGAAATCTTCCGAAGGGTTACTTCCGTTCGGAAGATATAGTGTAGGGTCCTTTATGTAAATTCTCAATTTAAGTTGAGAGTTAGTTAGAGTTAGTTAGATACTATAAATAAGGACCAATTGTAATCGGTGAGAGGATCCGAAATCATTCATCACTAATAATCATTTGAAGTTTCTTGTTCACGTTTATTCTTTCTAAGATCATCTTTGTATTGATTGTTATTCCGCGTTTATATTCTCAATCGATTTTACAACAAATTCTTATTGGTAATTTTTAAGGCAAAAAATCTGATTTTGTTTTTTTTTTTTAAAAAAAAATTCAAGAGTAGGATATTGGTTATATAAATGATGATACAACTCCTACGAGTTTAATTCCTTCGGGTTTAATTCATTCGAACCCAAATGATTTGATTTGAATGATCTTACTTCGGACCCTTTTATTAATATAAATGTACGGTGAAATTTTTGTTTACGTTACCCCTGAACATTCGTTCTAGATCCGCCACTATTAACAACAATATTAACTCTTAAATTTTATAAGTGGCAAGTAATACAACACCAAACTATCTATAAAAAGAAACTAGTTTATATGCACCAACGAATGAGTTACTTGAATCAAATCAGCCATAGAGCTCGAGCTAGCTTAGCTTGAGTTTTATTATGAGCTTCTGAAAATCTCTTCAAAAAGCTTAAAAAGTTGAACTATAAGTTTCATTAATTTTAGTAGCAAAATGTTCGAAATTATTTACATGTCGACACGACGACATCCAGCATTTATTTCATACAAATGGCCCGAAAATTGATTAACGAACCAGAGGGTGAGATGAAGATCTATTGGGCCTTGGAAGAAGATCTTTTGGGCCTTATTATAGGACTGATTTTGAGGGCCAAGTATTCGGCTAAATGTTACCAATGTTAGCCCAAGTAGTTAATTTAGTTATATCAGTTGGTTAACTTTAGTAGTGATATGAGTTATAAACAACCTCTAGCTGACTAGCATAACCTAATGATAAAGGTAAATGTGCTCATCTAAAAAATGTAAGGTTCAAGCCTCACTTGAGACATTAAGTAAATTAGTTGTGGACGTTAGGTTCAAGTCTCACTTGAGACATGAAGTAAATTAGTTGTGGAGTAGATTAGAGGTTGTTAAAAAAAATATAAGTTATAAATCTAAGTTTATTATTTCCTGGATATATTAAATTAAAAAACCTAAACTATTTTACAATTATAGTATTTTCCATGATAATTAACTACCTCATTAGATATTAACTTGGAAGCTTCAATGGGTGCCACAATGTTATTCCAAGCTTAAAGACGAAGGGGACGTTTGGTTGAAAAGAATGGAATGGAAATGAGAAACTAATATAATTTTCAAGTAAAATTATGTTTGAGTGAGCAATTAAAGGTAAAACCAAGAAAATGTTTCACCTCAAATTCCTTTGGTTGTGGGATTTCAAAATCCTTCCACCTAGAGAAGGAATTTGAGGTGAAACATTCTCTTGGGTTTTACATTTTCTTATCCACTCAAACATAATTTTACTTGAAAATTATACTAGTTTTTCAATTCCATTCCATTCCATTCTATTCCTTCCAACCAAACGCCCCCAAAGATTATCTCAATTAGGGAAGTTGATGGATAGGGTCTGGATGTTCAATTGATGGCAAACAACGGAAGGTGGTAAATGAAAACCTAGTGGTTGCTTGTGACAAGAAGAGAGGGTCATTATACATGGTCAAGATACCACCGGAAGGAGTGAGTCTAGTTCGGATGAAAGACAAAGTCTTGTTCACAAAATCTCATAGGCAGAAGAGAGTTAGCTTTGCAAGTGGAAAACCTAGAGCTAGAGTGAAAACTTAAAGTGAATGCTTAGCAAGGAAAGTTCAGGAACACCAGTAGGAGAACTTCATGACAGTGGAAGCACAAGTCATGTTTTGGTTACAACTTTTGGAAGACAGTATGTTAAAAGAGCCAGTATTCCGGTTGTAAAAGTCTCTCTAGTTGATTGCTTGCTTGGAATGAAGAGAATGGGTCTTGATTACTTGCTTGAAATTCATAGAGTTTATTTGTTCAAAGAGGCCCTGGAAGTGTGGACAAAGAAGACCATCCGACTAAAAAACCTCCTAATCCAATTACCTAAGAATGATGTATTGATGACAGCGAGATCTAAATTGCTCTATGGAATGCAATGGAGCCATAGATGCTCATTATCGCCCAAACATTCCCCCTATGAAAGAAATGAGGAACCATCTTTCTTTATCCTTCTCGGTGAAGGAATCATTGTCTTATGCATTGTATGTGGTCCAGTCGTACACCGTAGCTAAGCAAAAGGCGATTGTACGTTAATTGTTTTACATGTGGAAGCTTCATGATGAACTTCATGCCATTATCTCACTGTCGACTACTGATTTGAAGGTTCAGGAGGAAAGAAACATTAAAAAGGATGTCATGATGCTAATTCTTGATCCACCACCCAGGTATTCTAATGCTCGACCCTTGTTGTTGAGCAACTCCAGCGCTAAGTCATCTATATCATACACATATCATCTTCTACGAGAAACGTATAGTTCAAATACAAACCTTGATGATACATGTGTTATGCATACATCTAGTGGTAAGGGCACAAGTCAAGGTTCTCATATGGCTCAAATGAAAAGGTTGAACCCACAAAGTATAGTTGCCTGAATCGTCCTCCCCGATCTCAGCACCTCCCCATTATGGAGCTTGCATAGCTACTACTGACAAGCTTCTAGACCTCACTGTTGCTTCCACTCACATGTTAAGCCAGGAGGAGTAAAACAGACGCCAACGATTGTTGAAATCCTAGTTGACCGCTCCCAGTCTACAAGAACTCTACTCATTCAGGTATATTCTCTAGCCTTGACTCGTCCTAAGTTGTTGATTTTAGAGCCACTCGTATCAAGGAGCCAAGGTATCCTTTACAGCCTACATAATATTTATCACCTGCCAATGTGCCTTGCTGATAGGTCTTCATGTCTGGTTCGTGACATTCCATCTGTAATAAGACGAACCAAACTTCTCTTTTCAGTTTGGTAAGCACACATGGCGTCCTTATCCCTCAAAAGTGTCAAGTAGAGTAAGTACATGTTTGAGCTTTTGCATTCTAATATATGGGCCATTGGCGTACCAAATTTACTTTGGGTTATCATGTTCACATTGCTTGGTATTTGGGCGTATCAATGCTACTTTTAGGGCTAGAGTTCGTATACAATCTATTTCAGAGCCTAAGTTAAGTAGACATTGTTGAATAAAGGTGTAGTCGATAATGTCGTGTTCCAACAGGTTAATAAGAAGAAAAAGGCCTCCAATATGGCCAATGTTGGTCATGCACCCTCTTTGAGTCTTTGTTAACTAAAATGTCATTAACGGGTTTTCAGTGGGGGAAAAAGAGGTCAACACTGGAATATAGACCCAAAAGATTGTCTCAAGTAACGCTCATATTGACATAACTCATTTGACTTGTTAGATCTACCATCCACGGATGTGGATGAACCACTAGATGAGAAGCAAGGTCCGGTCATTAACCACAATGTCCGACTATGAAGAAAGTTACATGCAACCCGCATTCTAAGATTCTTGTCTCGTTATCTTCATTAATAACCTCTAACCTCTTATTATCCTAAGAACTCCCTAGACCCCCTGCGCCATTCTTGTTCGTATTAGATTTTAGCTACTATGGTAGTGTAATAGTGTTCTTTCTTACAATCTCTTTCAAAGGATTCATATCACATGGCCCATCTGATATCTTGTATTGCTTCCCCAATTCAACAAAACTAACAGTCTGTTACTATAGCAAAGAATGTATTACTATCATCTATCATAAATATTATTAGCAATATCATGACTTACCGTGAATTCTGATATGGTGATGGATTGTTGATGATAGGACCTCATTAAGCATCAATTGGTGGGATTGTGTGAAGCCTTCAGTCCTTCACTAACAATGGGAACCTGAGAGGCTTGTTCGTGACTACTAGAGCATCATTTCCATCACCATCACCATCACCATCACCATCATCATCATCATCACCTAATGCGCGTAATAACATTGAATTACTTTCACTCACAAGTTATATTAAGACGAATTCTATAATTCTATCAGTTCTAGGGTTTCCGACCTAGGGCATAATCACGCAATTAAATGTAGAACAATCAAATCAACAACCAGAATATCCAAACTAAACAAATCATGCTACGAAAATGCAAATCGTACGATTAAAAACAGAAAATGGATTGAAACTGCAATAACAACCTGATTCGACAAATTTCAACGAGCAGCGCTCCGGCGGTCTCCGGTCAGTCCGTACGCCGGAGAAGAGCTTCAAGTGAAGATCATGTTTTATAGAAAGCTTTGCATTGTCTTCTGGTTCGAGTGATTGATCAGAAGCTGTTGTGAATGAATAATATAATAATTTTCATGGAAATTTTGGCGCGAGATCTTTCTAGTGTATGATCCTTTTGATCCTTATCCTTTCGTATACATGACACAACAAGTCCTTATTCTATGCTTTTAAACATGTACAGTCTCTTAATTATTTGGTGTAGGTGGATAAACTCATAAAAGAACCATGGATAAATTGAGAATAGGTAGATGATTCGTTTGAGATGCATCTATATTTTAATTAGTTGTTGTTGTTTAATGTAGGCTAGAAACAAATCAAAGCATTTTATGCTAAGTTAGAAGCATGTGTGATGTGATGTTAATAACTAATTTTTGAAGGTTTAAAGTGTTGTTTGATTAGACTGATTGTTGCTAATGATGATTGTCGATAGAGATTGATGCCAATGAACTTGCCATTAGGGGTGTTCAAAAAATCCGAAATCCAAAACTATCGGATCTCATCCGAATCCGAATTCCTTATTCGGATTTCATATCGGATTTCGGATTTTACAATTCTTTTATTCGGGTTATTCGGATTATTTGGATATCCAAATAATCCGAATAAGACATCAACTATATTTCTAACTCATTACTCAACTAACTATCATCTTTTCAACTCAATACACAATAATATTTACACATCTTAGTCATAATCTTAAATAATTATGCAATAATCGACCGTCATTCTATATTAGAGATTCTAATATTCGAGTTCCATACAATTACCTATTATTTTTTAATTTTGAATTTGCGTACAGGTCAATTTTTTTGTTTTATATCTTTTATTGTGATTTTCAACTTATAAATATTAAAAATAAAAAATTAGCAAAAAACAAAAAAAATGTTATTTTGTTTATTCGGATTATTCGGATAAATTCGGATTATTCGGATATATCTTGAATCCGATCCGAATCGAATTCGGATAGATTCGGATCGGATAGAAGAATCCTTATTTGGATCGGATCGGATTTCGGATAGGGTCCTGAAATTTTCAAATCCGAATAATCCGTTATCCGATCCGATGAACACCCCTACTTGCCATGGGGTCGTGTTAACTTTCATGTAAGGTTGTTTCAGTATAACAGGATTACAAAAATAAAAATAAAAATTAAGAGAAGTTACTTTAATCTTTGTTTGTAGAAATATTTGAATTATAAAGTATGTTTTAGTTTTTGAAATAATTAACCGTCGCTAACTCTTTCTAGATCGATGTATGTGTCTCTAAAATAACGAATTTAAGGTGATTGAGTGACGACAATATTGTTTAACCAACAGAAAAATATGTACATGAAATTCTAAAAACAAGGTAAGAACTTGTTGATACAATATCTCAAAGCTCTCACAAAAACATGCATATGTTTACCTCATGAAATTAATGAGAATTTCATTTTTAGTTAACTAGTTGATCATTTCCACAATCTATAATCAAGTTTTTCATAATCTCTTACTTTATCTTGTATTTATTATACTATGTTTCTTAATTCTTACACAATTATTTAATGTATATAGTTGTCTTTTTTGCAATTTCTATAAATACACTAGTATATTGGCAAAATACAAGTATATACCAACTCTTTTGTAGGCTCTTTTTGTAGGCACATAATTGGAAGAGTTTTCATTGTATTAGACAAGCATATGCATCACTATGGTGTTCACAATTTTATATGTATCAAGTAATTTCCACATCAATCAAAACAATATTGAAAGGTTTATTTGGAATTGTTTGAAAAGGAATTGCCTAGCTTTTACACCAAGCTATTTAAATTAAAAAAGTTCAAAAATAATACATTAATGCCTAGTGGAAATTAAAGTCCTTGAACTAATTCAAAAGCTATTAACATGTTCTTTTCCTTTTTGATGATGGTGGTAGGGTGTTTCACTTAGTGGATATTAAAGCTTTAAACAAAGTATTTCTTATAGCATGGTCTTTTTTTTTCCTATCCTCAATTAAATAAATAAGCTTATAATCATGTGAGAAATATATATAAAGAAAATAAAGTGATTCGTATTGTTAGAGAACAACTTCATAGAACTATAAACATAATTTATTGAATTAATAAATTGACTTGCTTTATCATAATTCTAACATATATAACATAACATTTAATATAAACAAGTTTAAGTAAAGAACCCTGCTAGTCAAATAAGTACTTGTAGTTGTAGTTATGATTATGATACATTGATTTTGCAGTTGCGTAACACACTCTCTCTGTTTTGATGTTATATGGGGTCAGCAATATATACAAATGTTTATGTTGTACTTTTGGTGCTTTTTAAACTTAAATTTGTATTTAACATGCTATTCTATGTATATCAGGTAAGAAATTAAATATAAGTTGGAAATGCGATAGGCAAATCGATTTATTAATTCTACAAAAAACAATTATGATTTGTTTGTACACTTTTTCATGCTTAACATGTTCATTCGATTTTTTATTATGTGTTTTTTATTATTTTTTTTCGATCTGCCAAAATTCATCAAAAGAAAATGGCAAGAAGCTAGCCAGAAAAACTACAAGCTAACATGTTCATTAGATGTAGAGTTTACCTTTATATTTGATGCTATGATTGGCAACATGCATGATTTCAATATAATTAATCATGATATGTGCACGATTAGTAAATTACTAGCAAAGGTGGAACGCTTAAATTATGATCATCAGTTAATGAATTTTAATTTTGTTTAATGAGTCGGTGAGTTTGTTTTCAGTTTAAGAATAATGACAAATTGTGATTCTTGTTGATTTTCTATATTAATTAGTATTAATCCTCTCACGCTAAAGCAGGCGGAGTATTACCATGTTAAGCGACATCAATGTCACACAACCGTCAGTAATCACCACGACTAACAGAGTTCGTATTAAAAAATAAAAAAATAAAAAAAATAAAACCAAACAAAAAGTAAACGTAAAAACATTGAACCACGCAAGCAAAACATAAAAGATCTAGAACAATAGGTAAACTGATCTAGGACCAGCACGTGCGACGGGGCCGTTAAATGGACAAAATATTATCGTACAAACATAGAATCACACATGCACTTTTCAGCGTGTTAACTCGCAAAATTTTGACCGAAAGACAGAAATGTTTAAAATATGAAATGTAGGGGACCAAATTTGAAAGTAAAAAAATATTAAAACTAAATAAAAGATATAAAAGTATTGGATTAAAATAAAAAAAGTTAAAGATTAAAAAAAGATGTGGGTACAACCCACTATGCACATGATATAACCCACTATGCACATAGTACAATCCATGATCCATAACCAAATTGATAATTAGTATTATATAGATAAGTAGAAAACAACAAAATTAGTGTCACATTTTGAGCGTTTATTAAATAAATAGTAAAAAAAGAAGAATATTAGGCATCAGTTGGTGCTTAATACAAAATCAATAACACAGATAACCCATAAACATTTATATGTAGCGCATTGAAGCTAGTCACATATGACGAGAGAAAATATGATGTTATAACACATCTAAAGTTACTTAAAAAATAATAATAAATTTATATCATGTTGTTTTAATAAAATTTTCTATAAAATTACAATTAATCTGTATTTGAACAAAATTTTCAACCTCTTTATCAATCACCGTTAATATTCCTCGTCTTCTATAATATTTATCATCCTTTTCTCCCAAACAAAATTGAAAAGCACGGTTCGATTCTCATAAAACAAAAATGAAGATGAGGATTTTGGTTCAAATACAACACCTAGAGAAGCGAAGTTGAAGAGTATACGATCTTAAGTTTTTCTTCATCTCTTTATTATTTAGTCTTCAAGATCTTATATGCTCTTATCATAATTTCCAGTGGATCTTATTTTTAATCTGATTTTTGTTCCGGTAAATTTTACCAACCAAATATGTTTTTTTTTCCCGTAGAGACATACATGAGACCCATAAATCTAACATCGCTCTATAAACTAGTTTTATACCCGTCAATTGATCAAGAATTTAAATGTAATAAATTGAAACGTGATTCATGCATTTAAAGTTTTAACCTTGTTGAGCACCTGACACAATTTATATCATCATTTTCAAATAGTACTTGATTACAGTTTCAGAGCATTCACGACTCATTTTTCATCTTTATTTATATAATTATATTAAAAATCATTACTTTTTCTCTTATTTTCAACTTTATCATTAAAATTTTTCTCTCCACCACTCACAACCACTTAAAATATATTAAAATCATTATAGGTTTTTAAGCAGTGTTTCCTCAAAATACAGAATGAACAGTAAATTACCATATTATTCACTCACAACCACTTATAACAATATCATATAATATAAAAATACACTCATATAAAGATATGGAACAGATTGTGAATGCTCTCATATATGCACGTGGACCATAAGATTAACATAATATCGGTGTTGTTCTCCCGCTTTGCATCTTCCCTTTTCGCTCGTGTCATATAATATAAAAAATACACTCATATAAAGATAGGGAACAGATTGTGAATGCTCTCGTATATGCATGTGGATCATAAGATTAACATAATATCGGTGTTGTTCTCGTGGTTATCATCTTCCCTCCTCACCCGTGTCATGAGGGAGGGGACAAACACCCCCCCCCCCCCCACCCCACCCCACCACACCAACAAAAGCCTATCACAACTAGTATTTTTAGTTTTAGCATTCCTTTTTTCGGATATTTATATCATTTTTTTTGTTTTGCTTTTAATCACTTAACCAATAAAAACTTTTATGCTCTTTAAAGTGTATAATTTAATATTTTTAAGTTTCTTTTGCTTATACTTATTTCTCTTATTATTAAAGAGAAAATATTTTCTATATGTATTTTAAATGCTAAATTTATATTTATATTATTATATATATTAAAAAGCATGTTGTTTGTGATAGTTGATTTTCACCATCAAGGTTTTTGAACTTCACACCCTGGCCCCTTCTTGGTTTAATTACTATTTTACACTGTGACATCCGTCACTTTAAGGTCCGTCAATTAACGCGTTTGTCCGTCATCTATTCTATGATTGGTCATTCCTCATCTCTATTTGACTCTTTATGTGGATATCATGTGTGCATTATTATCATTGTGTGCGCATTCGTTATAACCATGTGTTAACCTTAAAAAGACTTTTAAAACTTTCATTTTTGAAAACGTCAAATATATCATTTTATAAATATAATAAATGTTTTTAACATAACCATTTTTTAAGTCATAACAACATTAAATGAACTTTTACAATTATAATAAAACATCCAATAAAGTCGCTTTTCAACCGAACCAAATTTGGAAAAACTCGGGGGTTAAGTGCAGGGACTAAACTTGTAATTTTGCAAACTTGGGCTGGGTATAAATACCCTCTTACCAGCCCTAGCATCTCATTATCATCATCTTCTTCATCTTCACCCTCTACACACACAAAATCACCATTCTTGCACCAAATCCAACCCGAGAGGTCTTGTTTTCTTCGTCTTGACACCGTCTACAGCTTAGACTACTCCTCTCTAGCAGGTAGTTGTCTTTGGTTATCCGTTTTCTAGCCTTTTTATGGCTGTCCAAAACTAGGGTTTTGGGTGTTCGGGTTCAACCCGAACACACAAGGTCGTATGGGTGCGTGTGAGGTCTCTTTGCTTGTGTTTCATGCTTGTGTATGTTTGTTGAGTGTTTCTGGAGGTCCTTGTGGTGTAAAACCCGTGTTTAGAGCAGCTCGGGGGCTGCTCATCCCGACCACAGTCGCGATTCTGCAGATCAGGCGACTGGGTCATCCATGCGATAGAGCCGTGCGACTGAGTGGGTCGTGCGACTGAATCATGCGTTTGAGCCAATCGCGCAACTGAGTTGTGCGACTAGGCATGTCGTGCGACTGAGTTGTGTGACTGAGTGTCTGTATGCGGTTGAGTCATGCGTGCGAATGAGTGTATGCGATTGAGTCATGCGATTGAATGATTGTGTGCGATTGAGTCAGGTGACCGACTGAATGAGTGCGAATGTGCGTGATTCGCACGACTGGAGTCCAATCGCACGAATGAAGGTTCAATCGTACGAAAGTAGCTAATTCGCACGATTGAAGGTTGATTCGTGCGTATGGGGGCTGAGTCGTGCGATTGGGTGTTGTGTGGTACGACTGAAAGCCAGTCATACGAATGAAGGCTCAATCGTACGAATGAAGCTGATTCGCACGATTGAGGGTTGATTCGCACGAATGGAGGTTGAGTCGTGCGTCTGGCCTTGTTATGCGACTGAAGTTGTTGAGTTTGACCCCTTGTGCGTGGTGTGAGTATGTCGTGTGGTGTTGAGGTAACATTAACACAATAATGCCATTGTTCGGCCACAAATATTAAAGTCAACGCGAGAAAGGGCACACATACTATTTTAAACAAATTGAACTAACGCTTTACAACGATCAATTGGCTTATAACTATTGACACTTATTCAACGCTTCTTCGATAATAACGAGACTCTTACTTAAAACATCATCATTAATGGCGATAATGTCTTGTACTTGGATCTACATAAGATCTAGTACGTGTGTCAGCGTGTGTGTGTTATACGCGACCCAGCCGATACGACCCGAACCGACCCATCATTATTGCGCGCTTATTATATCATATCATTAATGCTATACAATAACTGTCAATAGGTGTTTGACTGTTTATTTGCATTCAACATTTGGGATACATTGCTCATACATACTTACCACCTAACAAGTGAGTTTCGTGGTCCTTTTTTACGCTTATACAATATTTCAATTATTTACAACATGGGGGAAAAGTATGCTTACTCATTTTCAGTGCTGTACAACTTACATACATTTTACATACAATGAATCAACGTGATACTGTGTTGCAAGTACTATTTGATACATGCTTGGGTCTGCTGTGTGGTTCTATCTTTGCAACTATTTAATTCCAGTGTGGGAACCGACGGTTAGGTATTGGTAGTACTACTGGGTTGACACCCCCACCCTCGTTCGATGGTATACTAGTTGGTACCATCAGTGGCCAGGAACGGGCCCTTGGGTGAATATATGCCGACAATCTCTTTGTGTACGTCGCTAGGTTTGGTTGCAAAGCTCATGTCATGTGATATTTACTTGTGTATATAACTGTATTCACGGTATTCCGCAACGCTTACATTATACAACATCACTTACATTTTTATTACATAAACCTTCGAGCTCACCAACAATTATGTTGACCGTTTTAAGCATATCTTTTCAGGTGATCATGCAAGTCCAGGAATCTAGGTGTGCTGCCTTAGTGGAGACCCTAGGATGCATTTTTGGGACTTAGCTCATTTTGATAAACAATCTTTTGAACAATGTTAACGCTTGTAAACAATTATCATATTTTGAAAACTTGTTCCCGGGTTGTGGGAATTAACATTTACAATTTCATCTTATGTGATTATGTGTTATCAGTATCATGTTGCTTATGGCTATGTTGTCGTGAACATTGACTAAACACGACACAAGTCCCCTTGTTGTCGGGTGTCGTCATGACACGCTTGTCATCATTTATTATATTGCATCTCTATCGCTTACCATGTGTTATGACGATCCCGGTCTCGTTACATCCCCGTGTTTCCGCTTCTAGCGGGGGTGTGACATACACGCAATCACATAAATATGAGTTAACAACATCGACCATAGCTTTTACGACTATGCAACCTTTAGGGGTTTACGTATAAGTGATAATCGTCGCAACGAGTTTTTGTATATATGTTCTGATATGTGGAATGTGACGGTCTCCCGCGGCAAGCAAGTGAGGTACTAAAACAAAGTTTTATATTTTTGCTCTTTGACCACAAAAGTTTATTATTTGTGTTCTTGGCATCAAACATTGGTATCAGTATTCAATATTATCAGAACTGGTACCAGTATACGCTTTTGTAGTTCCAATGAGCTGACCCGAAAATGAAGAAAGTCACAATCGTGTAAGACTGGAAAAACAACCAAACTCACGTGCGTGTAGCGTGGGGAGAAAACCCTAGTTTATATTAACTTCAATAGTATCAAAGTATGAGTTTATAATTTATACCACTTCAATTAACTAAAAGCCAGATAAAGTCAAAATGATGTCTTATATTAGATTTTATGAGTTGGAAAATAAAGTAGAGCATGGATCATTTGTGTAATTCACATTGAATTTAGTAATTTTGTTTCCTTTATTAAACTTTAAAGAATTAGTTAAAAATATCACTCCATTGAATTCCGTATCTCTAAATCACATTATCATATTTTAAATAATTGTTATAGTACCTATTAAATTTTAGTTGTTATTCATCATCCATCAAATTATCATGCGTATATAAAAACAAAAGAAAAAAAAACAAACGTTTGTAATAAAGTGAAACATGATTCATGCGCTTAGACAAACTGAGAAACACACACAAAACATATGTAATCCAATAAATAATAAAATTGGAAACCTTTGACATAAGTTTTCACATTAATAAGTAGATGTAATTTGATCTTACTGGGTCATGTTTTAAACATGTTGAGCACCTGACATAATCTATGCCATCATTTTCAAGTAGTATTTAGTTATAGTTTTATGAGTTAATTTTGGTTTTTGTCCATGTGTTTTGCAAATTGTTTTCACTTGAATAGGAACGTTTATTTTGTCTTTATTATTGGCCTAAGTTTTGCAAATCGTTTCTATTTTTGTTCTTTTAACTAACGGTGTTAAAATTTTCTGTTAAGTGAGTGTTAAAAAGACCAAAATACCCCTAACACCTCACCTTTCACTTCTTCTCACACTCTTCCTCTTTCTTCTTTCTCCACAACACCACGCACCACCGCCACCACACGCCGGCGGCATAGATCTAGCTCTCATCCTCAACGACTTGGATCTATCACCTAACGTCGAATCTCGACCTCTTAAAACCCTAACCTCATCGTCACTCCCATCTCCAACGTCGTTTTCGTCAACATCAAGCAACGGAGCGAGCACCTACAGGCGTTGCAGGTGCGACGAGATCTTCATCGGTCAAATCCGGGCAGCCCACGACACCCCCTCAGTCGGATCCACCCTACTGCGACGCATAAGCTCCGACAACTGCCCCGTCTACACCTCCTTCCACTGTTGCTTATCACCGGATATCGGGTCGATCTGGGTCTCCCTCCTAGCCGAAAACCCGAACTGCAACCCTTCGCCATACACCTATCGTAAACGGATCTAGCTTCCGGTTCGGATAACTTCTCATACGCCTCCCTGAATCCAAAGAAACCTCACAGCCTCGTCGCGTGCGGTGGCGATACGTTGGGATGATACTTCAACGCCATCTTCTTATACTCGTGTTTGATCTCAGATAGTGTTACGTTCTCCGATATACCGAGAAAATCGTACAATGTCTTCGTCTTCGGCGACATTTTCCGGCAACCGGCGGCGGAGGCAGTGGTTTTGGTGGTGATTTTGGGTGTTCGGATCGGAATCGGGGATATTTTCACATGGGTGTGGGTCAATTTGAATGAAACGTGTGATGGAAATGATGAAATCGATGGGTGATTTGGTCAATATGAATGAAACGATGGTGTTGATTACATTGATTAGGGGTATTTTGGTCTTTTTAACATTCACTTAACAGAAAATGTTAACACCGTTAGTCAAAAGGACGAAAATAGAAACGATTCGCAAAACTCAGGCATAATGGAGACAAAATAAATGTTGGTACTCAAGTGGAGACAATTTGCAAAACCCAGGGACAAAAACCGAGATTAACTCTAGTTTTATATATGTTTATCTTTTGAATTAATTTCAATTTTGCTCCATAAGGTTTGACTAAAATAATCGTTTTTCTCCAAAATATTAAAAACATCAATTTAACTTCAAAAGTTTCATATGTTGTTTTAATTTCACTCCAAAATTTTATTATTTTGGATAAAGTTAAAACAAATAATAAAACTTTTGGATTTGAATTGAAACAACTCATAAAATTTTTGGAGGTAGATTGATGGTTTTAATCTTTTTGAAGAACACTAGTTATTTTCAACAAAGCTCAGGAATTAAAATCGTATTTAACTCTTATCTTTTTTTTCTTTTTATCATTTAACCAAAAAAATCCTTTATGTTCTTAAAATGTATAATTTAATACTTTTAGGGTATTTTCTTAAATTTATTTCTCTTATTATTTAAGCAAAAATATTTTATGTATGATTTTTAAAATGCTAAATTTCATATTTATATTAATTTTAATAGTATCAAATTATATATTTATAATTTATACCACTTGCATAACTAAAAGTCAAATAAACTCAAAATGGTGTCGAAACAAAGGTATTAGGGGGTGGGGGCACTTTCGTCGCGGAGGCCGGCCCCACGCGACTACACAACCGCAGGTCCCCGCGTCGTGGAATTCAAACGTCTGGTCACGCACCCACGCCGTGCCACACCACCACAAAACCCACTTTTTGACCGTTGAGAACGGGTAATTTTTTGATCGTTTGAGATGCCACCCCCACCCCACCCCACCCCACCCTAACGGCTAAAAGCCTTAAGCGAATACAAAAAAATTTACGAGAAAAAAGGCTTTACGAGCATTTAGGTCGGAGGGTGGTAAGAAATCACACAAAATAGGAGTCGGTGGATAGTCCGTAGTTTGGTACTCAAAAAGCAAAAATGAGTAAAACTTCGGAATCGTCCGAGTACGAAAGCTCTAATGAGCTGGTTTCAAGCCCCCTCCCTGACCTCAGTGAGAACGCCACACTGACCAGGCTAAGACGCAAAGGCAGAACAACGGGGGAGTCTTCATGCAAGCCAAGGTTGAGTGAATCCATTAGCGATTATAAATCGATGGCTGAAAAAGAAGGGGAAGAAAAAAAAGACCGTGAGGTGCTTCGCATGAAAGTAATCGAATCTAAATTGTCCTTACTCGACCTACAATGAGAAATGTTGCTTCACGAAATGTTAGATCGGGACATGGATATATTCCTTAAACTGCGTGACGATATCCCCAAAGATGTTAAAGAACGTCCTTGAACGGAAACGTCAAATTGCTCGGATACGTGGTTGGTTGTTAAGTTTGTAAATTTTTAGTTTTAATATTATCATATTATTAAATTTTATGTTTTTTAATCAATGCACTTTTTATATTTATAATTTGTAATTTTTTTTTATTAATAAAGTAATTTTTCTTAATTAAAAAAATGGTGTGGTGTAGTGTGGTGTGAGTCCCCTCTCAAATTGGTGTGTGTGTGATATGACATGTTTTGATTTGTGGGTGTTTGGTGTAGTGTGGTGGGTGTAACATGAAGACCCCCACCACCCTTAAGTTTTATCAGTTGAAAAATAAGTGGAGAGATCATTTGTGTAAGACTCTCTCCAATGCTTACTTTGGAGATGATGCACTTGGTGATATGGATGATGCATGTAAAAGGATGCACTGAAGTATAAAGAAGGAGATGATGTACATACTTCCCCAAGTGCAACCAAATGCACCCTAATGTGGGGTCCACATAATTTAATTTATATTTTTATTAAAAAATCACATACTTTATTAAATAAAAAAAAAAGCATTTTTAAAAGTGAAAAAGTCATTAACGGCTAGATAAGTTGTATTTTTTTTTTGTTTTTTTTACAAATATATTTAAAAAAACGGCTAGTTTTCCCCCTATAAATACCCATTAATACTAACTCATTTTTCACCTCAAAATCTTACAAACTCTCAAATTTTTTCAACATCACACTTTCAAAATGGATCCAAGACAGCAATTTTCTTTCACTGGTTTGTTAAACGATGATGATGATCAACAAAACCCACAACAACAACAAGAACCATCATTCCCTCTTTTATCACAATCACAAAACTTTTCTCAGTTTTTACAAGCACAACCATATCCCTAGTTTCAACAAGGACCTTCATTCCCGCAATTTGGACAATTTCCTGTCATGCCACAGTTTCAACAACCTGTTTTATTTAATTTTATCTTGTTTTTTATTGTTTATTATTACAATATATGTTTACATTTATTTATTAAATATTTTTTAAAACTATAAAATAAAAGTTTTCAAAGAAAAATTAAAAAAGAAATAATGATGTGGAAGAGAGAGGTTGCATGTGGAAAGGATGGGTTGGAGTTAAAAAGATGAGAGATGATGCATGTATGAAGGATGAGTAAAAAGCTGATGTGCCAGTGATGACTAGAATGCATGTAGTAAATGCAGGCTGTTGCATTGCGGGTAGTCTAACTTACGTCATTCACATTGAATTCGCGACTTTATTTCCATTATTAAATTTTAAATAACTAGTTAAAAATACTGCTCCATTGAATTCAATATCTCTAAACCTTATCATCAAAATTTAAAGAATTGTTATAGTAGGGTCAGAATTATTACCGAACCATTTTTTATTTTCTAAACCAAAAGAATTATAGATTTACATAAATGTAAATTACGAACCATTAATTTATATAAATGTAAGTTAAATGCTCTTGATATATAGTTGTTTTAAATAATTTATTATTCATGTATAACATACATATATGTAAAACAACTCATTTATCACCAGATTTAATATACATTTATGCAAATCAATAGTTCTTATGGTTTTGAAAATAAAAAATTATTATACAATAATCTTGACCCTTGTTACAATAATCTATCAAATTTAAGAAGTTGTTATTATAAGTGTATAAAAAGAGAAAAATAATAAAATAAATGTTTACGAGTAAGATAAGGATAAAAATAAGAAATGAGGTAGATGTTTTGAAAAACAATATATAAATTTAAAGGGTTGTGATTTTTAGTAAAATTATAGAGATTAGACAATAAATCTATTGTGAATACTCTTAGTCAAATTTATGCAGAATTAAAGGGTTTGGGCGTTTATTAACGGCTATTCATACGGTTGTTTCAGGTTATTTAGTTTGAATCGGGTTGTTTTTCAATTCGAACCTTGTGAAAAAAGCAAACATGAGTGTTCTTAATTACTAACATGTTAATAAGATGTCAATATAATCATACCTACAGTTTTTACCAACATACAAGTTTATTAAACTTTTAATGTTATTTTAACTTAAAAGTACCCTATGATATTAAGTAATTCCACACAACCCAGTTCGAATTGATTAACCTAAAGTAAGTGGTTTATTAAACTCGTAATATTTTTAAACTTTCATTAGTTATTCTGAGTAAAAAGTTTAAAGAAAATGTAAATTAAATTTGAATTTAAGTAAACACGTATATCTGGAACTACTTCGCAAGTGGCATAGAGGACACAAGAGGGGTCAAGTCAAGGTTGTGTTCGGAAGCTACTAAAAGTCTAAATTATATCAATAAAATAAATAATAATACCAACAAAAAAACAACAATATTGTTTTTTTAACAAAGATTTGGATTTTATTAATTCAAAATATTAACTATTGGCTAATACTAGTTTTAATTAATAGTTTGGCTAGTATTAATTTCAACTTTTGAGTTTTTTACTAATAATATTCTCAGCTTAACTATTCGTTAACTCTGTTAGTTTTTTAAAATGTATTCGTGGTGTGACTCATAATGTGATGTATAACATAGTTACGTTTAAATATATACATGTGTTACAAAATTCTTTTTATAAAAGATTATTTTGTAAAGTTATCTAACATAGTAACATGACACTTTTGTCGTCAGTTGTGTAGCTTGAAGACAAAAAGACATAAAAATTGAATGATTTATATATTTTTTTATTTCGATTATGTAATATGACATGTCACATGTTGCATCAGGTGCCAAGTTATAAAATCTTAACGGAGTTAATGAACAGTTATACATAGATTTTTATTGGTAACAAAATTAAAGGTTGGGATTAATTTTTGGTCAAAATGTTTGTTGGAATTAATATTGATCAATAGTCAATAGTTTATATTATTAAAGTTTATATGTTATTTTTCATAAGTAATTATATTACAAGATATTATAACAATAAATCTGATTAGCAAAATCTAAATATGTTGACTTTATTAAATTATATCAACATTTGACTAATAACCATAATTCTTGAAAAAATAAATTATCCTCGATCAAATATTGTATTTATTTCAAGTCAAAAAGTAGTCTATTTTGTATAAGCTAACACAAGAATATCAATAATTAAGTTGCCTCTCGCAAGTAATTGGTCGGATATAGTCTTATTTGATAATGTATTTTTATTTGTTAAGTGACTGTAAGATTTATTTTGACCTAACTTTTATTTATTCCTTATTATTCCATTCTAAAGGTGTGTGTTATATACCAGTAGACGTAAATCCAAACATTGGGACAGGGTGTTGATAATATTAAAAAGTTTATATAAAAAATGGAAGTGTGAAAAATTCAAGTCGAAGTGTTGGTAAAAATTAGCATGTTGTAATGTCAAATTGAAATTTATAAAACATTATATTTTATAAGTTTTAAAAGAAAAACAAAAAATACTATAAAAAAATAAAAAGCTCGAGACAACTATAGCGTTTTGTATGTTTTTATTTCTATGACTTGTACATTATTATTCACCACCCTCTTTTAAATGAATTTTACAATGAAACATATATAAAAGAAACATATATAAAAAGCACGTCAATAAAAGTATCATATTTTTATAATTGTAAGAGTAAAATTTAAAGGGTAGTAAGCGGGTCAATTTTCAGAAGTCATTGTGAAAAAAACCAAAGCAAAAACGTCTAGCGCGTAACTAGTAACTTTAATTAAGGTGAAAGGAGCTCTATTCTAAGTTTAATTAAGCGTCTCCAATAAATACATGTACTTGTGTGCTTCAAATATATGTTTAAACATGATATAAAGTTAAAAAGAAATTCATGTAAGGTACCCTAAGGCACATCCAATATGATGTCACATGATTTGAACACAAAACTACCTTAAATGGTTATGACATTATTCTTTTACCCTAATTTACACTAGCAATTTGACCCATGTTTTGAAGGTAAACATTCAATACCTCATGAACCTGATGTCCAACCTGATGATTATACTTGAGGTGGTTTGGCTGTGTTCCCGTCCAACGTGATTAAACATTTAAACCCGCATACGAACTGAGGAATGCCTCGTTCTATCTAGTAATAACCTAGTTTTCTTTAATGTTACACTAAACCACTCGCATTTGTTTTCTAACAACATAGGCCATTAACGTTTTAATATTGTTCTATAACGGTTCTTAAACTTTTTAAACATTAAGTGACATAAATAGAAGTT
The DNA here is from genome assembly GCA_025215565.1 of Flaveria ramosissima. Taxonomy (NCBI): domain Eukaryota; kingdom Viridiplantae; phylum Streptophyta; class Magnoliopsida; order Asterales; family Asteraceae; genus Flaveria; species Flaveria ramosissima. Next base: position 76,561,517 of record CM046039.1, on the reverse strand, counting down.
GTTAGTTTTAAAGTTCAATTTAAAACTTAAAAATAATTGTTAATAAATATGTTACTAAACAATAATCACGTTATGTATGATTGATTGATTGTTTAAGTCAATTTTAAACAAATGTGATGTTAAAATAACTCATACATCTTTTGTTTTGGTTATTTAAGATGAGTAGGACACTTATGCCATAAATTCCTACAAGAACCCATCAATCATAATATATAATGTTAAATTACATCACACTACACCACAATTTCACATTTAAAGAGACCACTCATGCCAAACCATATCACATGTGAATCTAGTCGTTGAGTGGTACGTTTTAACCCCAACTCTTGGATTTTTGAATGGAAGACACGACAAGAGGGTTCCGGAAATGCATGCCATGTGGCGTGAAAAAGGACACGGCGGTATTATTGGGTGACGCCGAGGCACGCCTTGGATCACAACGTGGTGCCCCCTGTACTCTAAACGGTGTCTCTATTTCAAAGGTTATAAATTAAACTCTCATAATAAAATTTTAAATAAAATTAAAAGTAGATTAAATATTTAAATCCACTGCTCAAAAAGAGAAAAAAATATTTGTTTTTTTTAACTTGTAAGAAATTACTAGTTACTAGGAATAAATATTATAATAAAACTAAAAAACAAAAAAAAAACCAAAAAAGAAATTAATTTTCAGTCTCTGGAAGACCCTTAAAATTCCAACCATTTCGGGTCCATCCCAACAAACCGTACATTTATTCATTTATAAATTATTATATTTTCCTCTGCAATAAACATTTGTCTTCAAGAACAGAGGCTGATGTGTGAAAATCACCAATTTTTTCTCTCAACAAATTACTTGTTTAATCCAATGGAAGCCTTCTTATCACAGAGAATCAACTAATCACACAACGACAAAAGGGTCCCCTTTGTTTTCAGCTTACATTCAACTGTTCTTGTGTTTTTATCAGGTTCGTAATCACAAACTCCACAACCCTTGATCATTTCCATCAGTTCTTCAATTGGGTGTTCGTCTTTTTAGTTGTTTGTATGAAGAAACGATCGATTTTGATGTGGGTTTCAATTCGGATCTTTGATTTTGATTGTGATGAATCTTCTTCAGCTCGATCGTTTTAGGTTTTGATTTTGGGTTACGATTGTGAATTTGGGTGTGATTTGTGAGAATTTGTGAAATTGGAATGTTTAAAAGTGGAAGTGTGGTGTACCCAGTTCATTTGGGTGAGCGATTGATCGATTTGAATGATTTTTGGTTGATTTGTGTTACCAATTTGGGAAATTAAATAATTAGGGTTATTTATTGTTGTTATGTAATCATCTTTTTGTACAATGAAACATTAAAACATCATCATCACTGTTGTGAGTGTAGGGTTTCTTTTTGTTTGCCTAAAATGGTTAAAAAATGTGATATCCGAGCTGCATTTTTGGTCTGTATGCTACTGTATATGTATATATTGTTAGTTTGAAGTAACTGTTAGCTGATAATGATTAAAAAAAGGAGCTTTGGGTTCTGATGGGTGGATTTCATGACCATGGTGGGATGATTGGAGATTTGATGATGTCGAGCCCTAACCCGTGAACTTTTTTTGCAGCTATGTTGGGTGATGGTACAGGGTCACGGTCAGGACCCGTGTCTGGAAAGCATGATAACAGTAGTGATGGTGGGTTCACCTTTCCTGGACCGGATAGACAAAACGGGGTGAGAAACGATGATGGGAATGAAAGAGGACAAAGGGTTGATCAAGTGATGACAACAGGTGAGTTTGGTGAGCAGAAAACGGGCACGCGGGCTGGTCTTGTTGAAAGGATGGCAGCTAGAGCTGGGCATAATGCTCCTAGGTTGAATACTGACATTATCAAACCTGCGGATGGTTCGCAAAACCAACACGCTCAGTCGGCGTACTTGACAATTTCACCTAGTCTCAGCCCGGCTTCTTTTCTGGAATCACCCGTGTTTCTGTCAAATTCGCTGGTAAGATCATCAGAATCTTTTTAACATTACAGAAATCTATACATGACTTAAAGGTGAAATTGATTGTGTGGTACTGAATTATATGAACATACAGTAGTGTATAAAAATCTATATATGACTTGAGCGTGTGTGGATGCGTGTTTTGAAAGTTAGTGTGTGATAATGAGTTATTAGAACAGACACTAGTATTTAGATATACTACTGATCCGTGATATTGAAAGTGCTGCCTCTTGTAATCACGCTGCTTCACCCATGTTGAAGCATTAGGACCACCGCCTCTAATGCCTCACGCCTGGGGCACACTTTCTAAAACCAAGCTAATCACTTTTGATGGTGTTGAGTGCTTGACAATTTTTTATTATCTAGCAATAGATAAAGTACGGATGTGTTAGTCAATTTACTCTACCTTTTGATAATCTTGTCTATTGCAACTATTATCAAATTGATCATTTTACTTCTTAATGATCAGATAGTCTTAAGAAGCAGGTAACCCAACACTATAAACTGATTATAGCAATTTACTCTACCTTTGTGTCATGTTTATGTTCATATTTTTTAAAAAGATGTTTTTGGGTTCTCATTTATATTTAGAAATGTTTAAAGATGAATACGTTTGAGGCTTTTATTTTTTTTTATCATGCCAAACGCTCTCTGTTGGTTTTTCTATAGGTTCAACCGTCTCCAACAACCGGGAAATTCCAATTTGTCTCAAGTGACAACAGCAACGGTAATAGGAGTAAAGATAATTTCTTTGAGGAATCTAATAACACCTCATTCGCCTTCAAACCTTTCCCCGATTCGGCTCCCTTACCTCGTGACCATGTAAGCAAAGTTGCATACAATTAAAACATATGGCCTATATTTTATGGAAAGGTGTCAGTGACGAGTAAATTTTGGTTGTGTTTTATCTAGAATGGGTCAACTCAATAAATTCAACTACAAAGGTAACGGGTCAATGGTTGAAGGTCATCCAAATTATATTTTCAATGCATACAAGTATACAACCTCTTAACTAGTCATATTTTAAAATTTATACTGTTATTGCAGTAGATTTTCTTAGTTATCCTAATTAACTCTTTAGGTTTATGATTTTTATAATGAAAAATGGACAAATTAGTCTTCACAAGGCACTCTGGACCATTTTTGACCCGTTCTAGAGATGATGTGTTTCAACCTGAACCTGTTTTGACCCCTTACCAGGACTCCTCTTACGCTCTCATTTTTATGTCACCTTTATATTTATGCGTTAAATTTGAGATACACTATCTACCTTAGGCTCTGTAAATGCTAATGATTGCTTCCTTGTGATCCTTTAAGGTCAATCCACCCTTTATGACTGCACAATCTTTTCAAAGTAATGAAGCTGCAATTCAACCTGAGAAACAATTCCCACCTCAAAAGATTGAACCGATCCAAAATTATTCAGACTTCACCGAAAAGAACAACTTCTCTTTACAAATGAATCCATTTCAACCTCTTAATGGCAATTCGGGTCGATCTCAACAGCATCATGAAGAACAACATCATGATGGTAACGATGCATATCAGAGGATAAATGGAGATAGTACTAATGCTAACAGTGCATCATCTGATGATGGATATAATTGGAGAAAATATGGACAGAAACAAGTGAAAGGAAGCGAGTATCCTAGAAGCTATTATAAATGCACTCACTCGAATTGTTCTGTAAAAAAGAAAGTCGAGCGTTCTCATGAGGGTCATATTACTGAGATTATATACAAGGGGGCCCACAATCACCCGAAACTTGCTCCTAACCGTAGATCAGGAATGGGGTCCTCGAATGCGTTGAGTGATATGCAAGGTGATGTAAATGAACAAAACGGGAATGGAAATGGGGCTGATGGAGGTGCGGTTTGGGGGACAAATACGCGACAGGGTCATTGGGGGCAAGAAAGTAATTTTGAGGTGACTTCATCGGGGATGGCTATGCAGGGCCAGAATGGTCCGTTTGAATCTAGTGATGCTGTTGATGGGTCATCCACTTTTTCAAATGATGAAGAAGAAGATGATCGTGCTACGCATGGTAGTGTGTCACTTGGTTATGATGGCGAAGGAGATGAATCGGAGTCAAAAAGAAGGTTTGACTGTCTTTTTTGTGGCGTATCTTGCTGAAAGTGATTATAATTGGTTTCTAATGTTTCAGTAACTTGCTTTTGCTTATGATTATCTCACCATTTCAGGATCATTTAGTAAGTTTTGAATAATCAGTTTGACACTAGTTGCAACAAAATGGGTTTGTGGGTCGAAAACTCGACACTGATCAGGTTGATCAGATACGTTTTTTGTCCAAAATGTTTAATTTTTTACTAAATATTTAGCGCGCATATTATTACAAAAATTACAATATTTCGTTAATGGTTTCATTTTATATATAAATAATATGATTGAGAATGTTTATACACCAAAAAGACAGTCTTGGTGACTTTTAACTTTCAAGTATTGACCCGTTCCTTTTGAAGTTTTTATTTTATTTCACCTGTTTGATTTGTTAGGATAAATTTAGTCCAAATCGACCCATTTATAAGTAAATGGTAGATATACCCTTCTTTTATCTATTACTAAAGTTATAAGATTCAATAAGATACTTAACACGATCAAGTGTAATTATTACAGCTTTAATATGCACATTCAAACACTTTCCTGTATTTTTTTAAATTGAAACCACTAATTCTTAGATCTTGTTTGATATTCCAGAAAAGTTGAAGCATACGCCACTGATGTAAGTGGGGCCACAAGAGCCATCAGGGAACCTAGAGTTGTGGTCCAAACAACCAGTGAGGTGGATATCCTGGATGACGGGTATCGCTGGCGCAAGTATGGACAGAAGGTCGTGAAAGGGAACCCAAACCCAAGGTTATCATTTTGCGTTGTCTTGGAGTATATCAGTATATGTCACTTATGTCACATAACCTTGATGTGAATTGGTTACATGCAGCAAATTGGGCAGGTTATGTAACGGGTCAAATGGGTCTGGGTCAAATTTGGAATTCTTTAAATAGTAGTCAGGGGATCGGGTCAGGTTGTCCGACAACATTTTTCACTATTAAAATAAATTATTAAATTAAATATATAATATTGGGTTGGGTAACTCTTGACCTATTTGACCTCTTGTATATTCAGCCTAAGGTTTTAGATTGTACCCATTTGACCCGTTGGATAAATTCATAACCTGAATTGACGTATTTTTTAAGTTAACGGATCGTGTTTTGAAATGAAGATTGATTTTTATGGCACAGGAGTTACTACAAGTGCACAAGCGCAGGCTGCACAGTGAGAAAACATGTGGAAAGGGCGTCACATGACTTAAAGTCAGTTATAACAACATATGAAGGGAAACACAACCATGATGTGCCTGCTCATAAAAACAGCCATAATAACAACACCATGGCTACTGCACAACAATCTTTATCGATTCATCACCCCCAGATTCACATGCCCGAGCCATCTCGAATTCAAAACACCATGGCTAGGTTCGAAAGGCCTCCCTACGGTTTACCCAACGGACAGCAGCTGGGTCCCACTGCAACTCATGGCTATGGTTACCCAATGAGCCAACAAGGACCACAAGGGCTCGCTCATATGGCTATGGCGAAACAAGGTAGAATGCCTGTTCTTCCTGTTCATCAGTATTTGAATCAACCACAACAAATGAATGAAATGGGATTCATGGTGCCAAAAAGTGAGCCAAAGGTGGAGCCCATGTCAGATCCGGGTCTGAACCTTGCTAACGGTACACTGAACTACCATCAAATGATGAACCGGTTGCCGCTCGGGCCTCAAATGTAAATTTTGATCAAAATAAGCTTTCCATCGTTAAGGGGTTTTGGGGGAGAGTAGAAAAATTTAAACTTTGATATTACATTTTTTTGTTGTTATAACTTTGAGGGGTTTTCTTTATTTAAGTATTTATTTTCAAGAATCAGAAGTTAAGCTGGGAAAAGGTTTTTATCATTTATACAACAATATTAATATATTTGATTTTCATGCATTCTAGATTGAGATTCTTCATATATTTTTATTCTTTATACGGTTGATGTTTTTATTTATTTATTTATTTGGTACTTGATTATGGAAATACAAATATCCACATGAATGCCTAAATTCTAGTATTTCAAAACCGTTAAAACTAACTGAAACGCCCTAATGATTTGAGATTCATACGGTTCAGTTCATGTTTGAATAACCGGAATTAATGGTTTGGTCCATGATATAAAACTTAGAACCAGCCCTGTAAATTGAACTTGATGTTTCTTTTTATTATTTTATCTATAATATTTCAATTTAGAATATGAATTTATGCATCTTTCTACTCTAATAAAAAGTAAATGGGGGTGCTAAGTGTCAACACCACATTTATTCGTATCAAACTTTTTTCGTTTATCTCCTACTAAATAATCACATTAGTTACTAATAATATTCCGTTCGAAAAAAATTACTAATAATATTATTTATTTATTTTTACATTATAATTATAATTAGATTTTTAATAAATTAAGAAATAGAACTTTTTATTAATGTTATTTCTATAGAGATAGTTTTTTATAAATAAATTTTTTCTAAAAAATCATACTATTTTTACGTAACATTTTAAAATTGGTTTTTGTAAAGTAACTTTTTAATAAAACAAAAATAATTAAAATAGGGAGTTATAGTAAGGAAATTTTAAAAATGAAAAAAATTTAAAATGTTATTTAAAAAAAAATGTTTAATATATCTTTGAAAAAACCAAAAAAAAATATTTAAAAAGTTCATATTATTGTTTTATTACTTATAGTTATTACTTATACATAATTTCAATATTATCATATCTTACTATATCGTTTTATAATTAATAATTTTTATTATATTTAATATTTTATTTATTCAACCCGTGTAATACACGGGTTTACTAAAGCTAGTGTGTAATATTCATGAATAATCTCTATTATTTCTATAAATTTAATACTAAACTAATAATTTGAAGAAAAAAAAAAACGGTTCAGACCACCAAATGAATTGTTTTGGCCCGTACCCAAACAAACCGATTGTTCAGCATAAATTTTGTAAGCTGAACTGGACCGTTAACACCACCACTACTCAAAACCACATTCTTTTCTTTCTGCAAAATATACAAGATCTTATGATACTAATGTAAAGAAAATGTTACTTGTTTCATAAGCTGACAACCTTCAAACATATAACTATCATATGTTCTCCTAGCTGTGACTAATTCTATAGTCAGAATGGGGTATAACAAGCAACACCACCTTCATTCTACCATTTTTACTCCAAAACTTGTGTATCAAGAAACCTGAAACCATACCATTTTGTCATTACCTTATAAAATACTTCTATAACTACTCATTGGAAACAGTCTTCCCTTCAATATGATCTTCAGTCATCCTTGTTCCCTTGCGATTTATCTCCTCTCTGCACCACAATGTCAATAATGCATCTTTAGACGGCCGGGCCTTTTTATTAAGTTTTGCCCATATAAAACACCAAGAAAACCAAATGGTTATCGTTAAACTACACGCAGTTAGTTAACACGCTCTTTTTCCATGACATAACTACTTTAACGCTAATTGCACATTTAATTTGGTTTGAAGGTATGGGTTTGATGCGTGTGTGAGTCATTACCTATAAAATTTGGAATCAGTCATACCCATGTAAAAGGTTGTGTTTATGAATGTATATTGATTCCCATTCCCATTCATGTTCTTGTTTTACCATGGTATCAAACCCATACCCATGGTAATTGATTCCTGACTACAAACCAAACACTACATAATAAAGAGTTTTAGGTTGTAACCTGAGACAGCTCCAGATTGAATGGTAATAAAGAATGGCAACAATCTTGCGTTTTCTTTCGTCTTGAAAATGAATGCCACGTTGTACCACAGGTAGTTGTTTTATTTCTCTTGCCTCCATTAAATTTTTAGCAGTTGCCAAATCAGTATCAGGATAACAAGTTATAAGTCCGCGCTTTAGCCCTCGGTAATTTATCCCACGAGTGCAAATGGAAGAAACAGAGTAATTACTTAACTGCAAAAAAATTTAGTTACATCGCGTTATAAATATAATGGATGCATGTATGCATGTGTCAGCATGTATAACATACATCTGAAGTTAATGAACCAGTTTCTGAGGATTCATCAGAGATCTTGAATATGTTCCTTCTAATGTCACCATAAGTCAAAATTCCTTCTAAATGATCTTCAGGGTCAACAATAAGGACACAACTTTGTTTGTTATCATCCATGCATTTTACAGCCTCTTTAACAGTTGACGATAACAGGACTTTTGGATAGTTGTTTGACATAGCCTGAGAAACCTGATTATTTATAAAATGAAAAACTTAATAAAAATTATCAGGATTCAGGTACATTTTAAACTGTTTTTTTTTATTTTCATAAAAATGAAGACTTTAAGTACCTTCAGATCTTCAAGAATAATATCCTCATCAATCGTGTCATGGTCATCATCAGGTCCCAGTATGCAAAGTTCAAAATCATCTTCACTCTTTTGTGTGAAATCGTCAGTCTTGTCATCAACTGGTGAAATAACTGAATAACCTCGTGATGAACTCCTTGTATCGGATCCCTCACCCTCATTACATTGGTTTGCAACAGACGGCACCCATATTGCCAATCCAACAGCTCCCTGATTGCAACATTGTAGAGAAAGAATAAGTATCGCTTTACCTTATCCAGATGTCAAAATTGAAATTTCATATAAGTTAAAAGAAACTAAGGATTAATATAACGAGCTTTTTCAGGAGAAAATTTACCATGAGAGGAAGCAAGATTCTAAAATCTTTTGTCAACTCAAACAAAAGTAGAACTGAAGTCAAGGGTACTGAACAAACTGAAGCCAAGGTAGCAGCCATTCCAACCTGTAGCGTAAAATGGAATTTTCCAAAACTTTAAATTTAACAAATTTTTTGTAACTGTAACTAACACATTAACTATTTATACTGAAACTATTAAAAGTGGACAAAACGTGTTTTCAGGTCAACACAACACACTCTAGTCTGTTTTGACCAGTATAAAATCAACCCATACCCATAACCCAGCCCACCTATCAGTATCTCTAGTTAGAATGATTTCCGGAAAGTAAAAGAATTACTAAAGCATACGCCTGTGGCTCCGCTATAGCAGAACTTCCAGGTATGGTTGAATTGATTACTTCTGCTGCTGAACCACCAAAAACAGCACCAACTGCAGCACCAATCATCAAACTAGGCGCATATAAGCCACCGACAAGCCCTGAACTTTTGCAAAGAGCAGTAGCTACAACTTTAGCTGCAGCTAATTGGGCTAATAGCCAGATTCCTGGTGCTGAAGCTGTCTTTCCGGTATGTAGAATTTCATCAACATTAGTGAATCCCCAATAAAGAATTCCAGGATATTTAAGAGCTATTAATCCTGCCATTAGACCACCTAAAGCAGGAGAAACGATGGCGGGCAGCCCAAACTTTTCTTTGATATATTGAAATGCTTTTTCGAACCATGCTACCAGTCGAGTAAATAACACGCTAACCACACCACATAGCATGCCCAGGATCAAGTAGAGAGGTAGTTCTGTAATAAAGACAAAATATGTGTAAACATAAATTGGGGTCAATATGGGTGGCTGGGCTGGCAGGATAACAGGCCAAACGAATAAACTTTAGTGCAGGTCGAAACAGGTTGGGTTGACCTGCAAACAATGTTTTGTTCACTTTGTTACGTTTTATTTCTACAAAACCTCAGGCTTAAATATATTGCAAACTTTATTGTTACATTAATAATCAAAATGTTGAATTAAACCCATTTATGAGATTATGTGCTTTAAGAATATACATCAGGAGACCTTCAAAGTTCAAACTCTCCAAGCCATTAAAATAACTATGCGATGAAGTATGATAATGGTCACAGATTTCTAATCACATAAATGCATTCTTACAGCAACAGTTAACTGTACTAGAATGAGACATACCAGCAACAGATTTCAAATCATATGTAGGCACCGTGAAAGCCTGTTTTTCTCCAAGTATAACACTTGATGTGGTTGATGAAATAACTGATGCTAGTATTATCATTGCGGTTGTGAACGGGGGAGAGTTTTCAGCACGAAGAGGCCTTAAAACAGTCTCGATAGCAAAGAAACAACCAGCAACTGCTGCATTAAAACCTGCCAAAAGCAAAAACCAAACCAAATAACTAAAAGACTATTATACAAGAATTTTCAGTCCAAAGAAGTCAAACCTGAAGATATGCCAGCAGCTGCACCAGCTGCAACAAGAGCTATCCTTTGTTCCTTATTGTTTTCCATCATCAATGAACATCCATTAGCACAAGATTTCCCAATATCAACACTAGGTCCTTCAGGACCCAAAGAACAACCAGTACCTAAAGTTACAGCAGCTTGTATAGCTTTCACAGTTGGAAAAACCCCAGAAAGCAGGTTAAAGTCATCTCCAGGAGTTGACTTTTGTATCTGGTCAACTATCTCAAGTAAACCATGAAGCACCCCTACAATAATTCCTCCAGTCACCGGTATCAGAAGTATCCGATGCCACGTGTCAGCAAGCCTCTGCAAACGTAGCCACGCAGCACCTTCGTTCGGTATTCCAGCCCATGACCACTCATGTATCACATGTACCTGTATCAAATATCAATTACCTAGCTAAATTTGAGGCTTAATGGCAACCAGATTAACTTTATATCTCAATTTAATATGCATTTCATACACAATTAAGTTAAATTTCGTATGCTATATCAAAAATTGGGGAAAAAACTTCCACTAACCACGAGATTAAACGCAGCAACACAGAGACCTGTAGCAAGGCCAAGAAGACATCCAATAAGCAACAGCGCCCATTCAGGCGGAGCTCCGTCTACAAGCGTCTCATCGCCACCGTTAAAATCCGATCGGTTTTCCCTACGCAATCGGTGTTTAATACTAAGACGTCGACCGGAAAACCGCCGATCCAGTTGCTTCCAAATATCATTCACACTTTCACTACTTCTCACAGCCGATACTCCACCTTCCAAATCGTCATCATCATCATCATAAGAACACGATCGCAACGGTACACCGTGATCATCGTGATCACCACCAGACATTTTCAGTTTTTCACGCCCTAACTTACACAAACTCACACATCGTTGCTTCAACAACAACTCCGATTAGATTATCTCAAACTTCAGATCTCAAACATTAAAGCGATTGCGTGAGATAATAACTTTATACCGAAAACGTTAATACGTTATGAGGTTGAAAATGTCGATCGAAGGTTTACCTTTACCGATTTGTATGTACAAGTGTAGGATTATTTGTACGGATAACGCCGGAGATAATATTATTCCGATCACCGGCGGAGATAGAGGTAGCGACGGTGAAATCGAACTTTCCGGTGACAGTGCGTTACACAATGGGAGTCTGGTAGGATTCCACGTATAAACATGTGGACTTGGAGCATTGACTTTGACAATGAGTTTTAGAATTTAGATCATGTTATTTTGAAATAGTATTAAAAATTTGTTTTTGAATTTAATAATTTATAATTCTAGGTAGTTATAGACTTATAGTGTCATCTGTTAAAAAATCTTATAAATACTAACGAGACCAAAACACGTAAATAAGATGAGGTCATGGTTCAAATCTTACTTTGAGTAAAATACTCAGAGTTGAGACAATGTGTTTTCTCAACAATAAGTTTCCTTCTTATGGGGTTGGGGGTGCGGTCTCGGCTTGGAAACGAATAGGTGGGCCCGATTAAAATAAAACTTATCCTTTAAAACAGGGTCGTACATTTGCCGTTCAAAAAAAATATTAAAAAGACCACCTTTACAAAGTGGTGGAATTGGTTAGAGGTGGTGTTTAGGAGTACAAAAAATTGTTGTTGGAAAGGTAAGATCATTGTTATGAATGGGTGCGGGATGATGTGGAAGAGAAAGACAGTGTGAATAGAAAAGATAGATGGTGAAATTTTTGGGAGTTAGTGATGTTGGGTTGGGAATGTGAGAAAGGGGAGATAGAGCTAGATCGGTGGTGTGAGGGAGGGGAGAAGCCAAGGCGAATGATGTTACGATGTGGATGGTGGTGAGTGATGTTAGTCCTCCCCTCGGTAGGAGATTTTTAAACCATATAAATTCACATGTTATTTTTTTTATTTATTAATGTTATACACTCTATGTAAGAATCTAGAGCAGAAAATAGGCGTGTCCATTTTTTATCCAGTTAACTTTCAATTTAGTAGTTTGTGACATGACAAATATTAAGTAAAGACTCAGGATGAAAGAAAATTCATTACGTAAACGAACACTCTATGGGTATGAAATATGGTTTAAGTATGTATCAATTGGCACACCTGCTTTTTAGCTTACTTATTGTTCTCTTTCTAGATAAGTAGAGATCACTTATATATTATTTTTTTAAAAATCACTAAACTTTTCTCAAATGAAAGTAGAGATCCTTTACAACTTTCTTTTTGGAATAAAGATCACCCAATTTTTCTCCCTAGTCTTGGCAAGGATTCTTCAAACAGTGATATAAAGATTATCTATCTAGAGCATAATTAAAAAGATTGTTAAATAAGAAGAATCGATCACTTTACGTTCTTGTTTCTCTTATATCATTACACTCTAACCATCATTACGTTTAAGACAAAACAATTCAACCCTTCATGAAATAGTCTAGCAGTTATAACTATCAATGATTATTTGGTTACATCAGTAGTAAAACCCTAAACATGAACTCAATTAACAATAGTAACTTAGTTATTGTTCTTCTCCCAAATTTCTACTATGAGTCGAATTAGTACTAGTTAGTAACAACTTACTGCTAATGTGTAGTCACTACTAATAATCAAATTGTCACATACGCAAATACCATTGATGACTTATATGTAGTAATTTACTGTTTGTGTCCACAAATTTGATGTATAAAATAAAAAGCTTTGACTTTTCTTTAAAAGCTTAAATATTTATTATTAGGATAGGTTGAAATAAAAAGAGTAATACTTATAATTTAAAACTTAGGTCGGTGACCTATTGGTTTGCCATTTGAATATAGTTAAAGTGAGTGAAAAAATGACATAATAAATGCTTTGGTTCAATGGCTAAGGTTATGTCTCGTTGAGGGCAATCAACCCGTGTTCAATACTTGCGATTGTCGATTTTTTTTCTTTTATTATTCTTATAATTGCTTTTTTAACTTATTTTATTATTTTCTTTATTACTATTTTTTTCTTTCATTTCTCTTATATTTGTTTTTTTAACTTATTTTATGTTTTTATTACTAATTTGTTGACAAATTTGTCGTTTCGATGAAGCTTTTTAACGGTTTCTATCTATGATATAAATTTCACCAACGTAAAAAAAAATTCGGTGTTGGTTTCTTAATGGTTTTAATTCTTTCGACATTATATTATTTTACTAAATGGTTTCGTTGTATAAACTTTTTCATTTTATTAGCGTAATTCATGACTTCAAGCGTTGTTGTTTTTACATTAATCTAAAACTTTATCTAACATTGAGTCATGTTTACACGACAACGCGCGAGAAAACCGAGTAACATTTACGCCGCAACACGTGAAGGAAGTTTTGATCCCCCGCTTTTAATATATATACTTTTTTATACTAGTTTACTTATAAAATATATTTTTACGTTCATATTTTTATGTATGTGTCGGTATAAATTCAACTTCGTCTACATTTGAACGTAAATTTGGCCCAGCAACAACTTGAGTCAAATATAAAACGCTTCTGTGCTTAATTTTATATACTCTTTAAATGTTTTACCTATCGATGTTCGTGTACATTTTGATGTAGATGTTGTTCAAAAATGAGTCGAGTCAAATATGACGTACATTTTTGTTTGGAATTGCCTCGGTTCAAATATAATATGTTTATATTACTCTACCTTTTGACGTAAATTTTATTCGTAAATGAGTCTGGTCGATTTTAGTCTCTATTTATTATGTCACCTACGATGTCGCAGCAGCGCGCGAGGGATAAAATAACTAGTTTAGTCTAAAATGGTTAATAAAGATTTTAGACTTGACATGTATATTTTTAATGTTTTTAAGTGAAAGACATTTTGGTTACTATATCAAATACGTCACATCAGTGTTTCGAATACGTCACATAATTGTATATAATACGTTAGGTCATTGTGTCAAATATATGAGGTCATTGTTATTATTTTTTATAATTTGTTATATGTATTTATCATTGGGTTTTATGTTTTAGATTATTTCATTTATTTTTATCATTATTTTGTATATATTATATAATTTTTTTTATTTTGTCACTATGTTTTTACAATTAGAAATACACAATGATATTATTTTTACCAATGTGTTTTTCAAAACATATTTTTTTAAAAATAACAAAACAATGTTTAGAAAAATACAATGATAGCAAAAACACAATAATATATTTTATCATTGTGTTTTACAATTACGTACATAATAATATTATTCTATCAATTTATTTTTTAAAATCTTTTATATTAGAAAACCAATTATTGTTTAGGCAAACACAATAACAAGCAGAAATAACACAATGAAACATTTAATAATGAAACGGTTATATCATTTTATGTTATTTTGTTAGTGTTTTTAATATATCAGATACAATAGTTATTTTATTATTGTATTTTACATAGAAAAGTATATAACAATGTTATTTGACAAACATATTTTTAGAATTCATCATCTAAGAAAAAATAATGGTGTTCAAAAAACACAATAACAGGATGAAAGACACAATTACGAGTAGAAATCACATGAGTTGAAAATGTACATTTTTTATGTTTGTCTATAACGATACTGCACTCGAATTAAAGATAAAAAAACATAATTTTTATGTTATAATTTTTATAAATAATAATATCGTATAAAAGTTATGAACTTTTTAAAAATAGAAAATTTGAAAAAAATCAATAAAAGTGATTATGCGTAAAATATCCGTCTAACAAAGTGTTTCTTGCAATCTGATCTAAACTATTGATTAGTAATATTGATGTCAAGATTTTGTTTTACACTTTTTAGATTTGAAACCTTTTTTATTTGGACACTTACCTTATTATTAACTAATAAGTTTCAAGTAATCAAACTTCAAGCTAATAGAGAACGTATTTTATGTTGAGAATTGCAAAAATTGCATCTAACATTTATATATGAATTATTATAAATATGATACATAGAACGTTGGTAATTAACCAATAACCTCGTCTCCTTTTGTCTCTCCCATGACGTGATAATTTTTTTATTGCATTATGGATAAGTTGTTATTTTTACGTCACAAGTTATAACACTCCCTTTATATCAACTTTTCAAAATATACAACATCAAATTATGATTATAACTACGAAAAATTATGTGTCCTGCTATGTAGCGTGAGTACTAAAACATAACATATTTGAACATCACATAAACATTTAACTTCTTATCATGATTGTTAAGAACCAATTATATTATGTTATACTTTAGGCTTGGACTATCTCATAATCTTTTCCAAATGGTAGTGAAGTCTAAGATTTAAGATAACAAACTAAACGTCTCCGATAACAGTTTCAGTTGAATTTATTTTGAACTGTCCTTGAGTGTTTGGTTTAATCATAACTATAGTTGTAATATATTAGTTTTTTTGAGCTACCTAGTTTGTTAAATTTTAACAAGATGCTCATAATGAGGAAAAGAAAAAGGTTTACTGTGGGGATTTCATATCAATTTCAAATATAATTTATATCACAATACAAATGAAATAAGCACACAATATATTATCAAAGTCATAAAAGTAATACCAAATTGAATTTAAAATAAAAGAAAATGAGCGTGAGGATACAAGAAAATATAAAAAAATATTATAGTTGACCTTATTCAGTTTTTAATAACATTCATATTTAAATATAGATAAAAATAAAAACATCAAAAATAAATAAGACTACAAACATGACAACCAGTGATCGACCCCTATGTTCCCACACTCACAAATGACACACCCTAGTATATATAATAGGATTATAACTATAAAGAAAATGGAAAAATAGAAGAGAAATTAAAGAAAAATAAGAATCAACTTGAATGATCAACCATCAAACTATAATATTGTAAAGTAACGAGTTTCATATGGGAAACTTGAATGATCAACCATCTTAGGGGCTGTTTGTTTTTGGGCTGACCGGCTGAATCGATCAGCGGGTTAACCCGTTTGATTTCGGTTTCGGGCCCGGCTGACCGGGTCTCTATTGCTGACCCAGACCTTGACAAAAGATATGCTGACCGGCTGACTCGCGCCCTCTGCGACCTGCAGGCCACCGCCCCCTCGCGACCCGCAGGCCGCCGCCCCCTCGCGACCCGCAGGCACCGCCTTCGGCTTCGGCTTCGGCCTCGCGATCCGCCGAACACGGCCTTCGGCACCGCCTTTGTGTACGGTGGATGGTGGTCGGAATGTGTACGGTGATAGTGGTGGTTGTGGTGGTTCCGACCGGTGGTGTGATTCCGGTGGGTTTTGTTACTTAAATATCGAATCGATTTGGTTCCAGTCAAATACTAAATCAAACAGTCAAGTTTCAGTCAGATGCATACACAGTTAGAACTTCTAACTGTCAATCAGATTTTACTGAGTCAGTGTAATCAAACAATCTCTTAATTATATATATAAGAGTTGGAGAGAGTAGAATGAGAGTGTTCTTGTGGTCATATCCACTCTTGTGAAGCATTGTCGTGATACACACGCATCCAACCATTGTGTTTCAGACATGAAAAGACATTTAGAGATGTCACGATATTAGTCATGATTAGTACGCCAAACAATCTAATAGGGAATTATATGCAACTTAAGCATAAATTAATACTCTTATTAAAACTCATTACGCTCGAATGGCTATTCCTTTGTCTTTTAGTGATTTTTTTACTTTTGCTTTATTCTTTTTTTGTTAATTTAAGTTTTAAATATTTTATATTTTATTCCACTTATTTTTAAATTATTATTTCTGTTCTAACGCTTATTTTCACAACCCACATACCCTTACGGCATGTCCAGGGGCGAAACTAGGTTGTAGGTTACGGGGTCAAGTGACCTCACTGATTTTTGAACCCATAGTGTAACGTATAATGTTAAATTTTTTAGTAAACCCATAATTTTACAGGAAGTGAACCCTTAAATATCTTAAAGGTAACATTATATCACAAATAGATTGCTGGTCTACTGGTATGCGCACGCCTTTTTGTAAAGAGAGGTCACAGGTTCGAAACATGCAATTGCAGCTTGCAGTAGTCTTTTTTACTTTCATTTTTATTTTAGTAAAATTACTAAACTACCCTTTTTTCTAATAACACAAATAAAACCTAGCTCCATTCATTTTTCCCAATCTATTTCGACCTGCACCTGCTGTTGCTCAAGTCCCGACTGCGAACTACCCCTGCGCCCCCCCTCGTTGCTGGTTCACCACTATTGCCGCCCCTCGTTGCTACAAGCTTGCTGCTGCTCGGTTGCTTGACTGTTGCCGCCCTCATCGACCATTTGCTCTAGAAAAGGTTAGTTTTCTTAATCATTTATTCAAAGTTCCAAATTTTTAACGTTTTCTTTGTTAGACTTAACTTTTTACTTAGTTTGTTTCTTAATTTGTGTATTTAGAATTTAGATATCTAGAATTTATAAATTGTTTGTTAATTTAGGTGTTTAGAAATCTAGAATTTATATTTTGTTTGATATTACTTGGGTATTTTCATCATATTAGTAATTTAGTTCATCATTATTCTTTATATGTTATATGTATGATGCATTGAATATTTTAGAAACATGGACCGCTTTGTTGTGAAAAGATAAAAATCGAATGTTGCTTCTTCATCTAGTAATAGTATTCCAACAAAAATTGATTTAAATGATCTTCCAGGGGATTCTTCAAAAAATAAAGACGCGTAGAGAACAACTATAAAATGTAATTTTTATTTGATTTTTTGATATTATATTTTTGTTAACATGTTGTATGCAATTTAATTACATTCCGAACCGAACTGAAACGACCCGACCCGACCCGACAACTCGAAAATTTTTATATTATCTTGTTACAAAATGAATCACCGAAAAATAATGACCCTACTGGAAAAATTTCCTGGTTCCACCACTGGGCGTGTCCATTTTTACGCTAATCAAACCGCTACGAAACACAAGTGATACCTGCTACGGTAAATCTAAAATACGAAAATACAGGTTTTAAGCGTATAAATCCAAGCCCATGATTATAGATTAATAATGTTATTTATTTAGTCTTCTTTCAAAGAAATCTCCCTTTATTTCCAATCGATTTCACCTTTCATTCCTGTAAACAAATAACCTCCATTAAAATATCCGACCAAACACACACACATATAAATAGTTAAATACTCACTTTCTCTCTCCACCGTGTACAGTGGCGATCGGACCTTCACCCCTAGCCTTCGCCACCGTCTCTTTTAACTCCCACCGTAACGCCGCCGTAACCTACCGCCGGACCTCCGCCGGACCCGATGCTACAAACAATTTCCCCTAATTTCCCTCAAACCACCACGGGTACGTCAACGTCTTTTCTCATAGTAGTTTGTGCCCGCAGAAGTCAGCTTTAAGTCCTCAATTTCTCACTCATCGATTTCAATTGAAACGATCTGAGATGAGATCCATAGCTGTTAGTTCAATTCGATTGAGTAGTTTTGTGTGTTTGTATGTTTGTGTGCTTAATTGCATATTTAAGCGTTTGTTTTGATTTGTTGTTGTGAAGGATTCTGTTGACTGCGAATTGGAGAAAATAGTCTTCGTGGTGTTTGATTCTTAGGGCAACGTGATTAGACAGTTATGCAGAGGCATCGTAATCCTGCGAATGGATATAGGTCTAATCCTATTGGAATCGGAGGTGGTGGTGGTGGTGGTGTAGTTGCCGGTGGTGCTGGTTACCGGAGCTATAATCGCGGTGGTTTTGGTAGGGGTCAGCCTCCTCCGCCTCGTAGGATTGATGTGTTTATGGAAGCTGGGAAATTGGCGACTGAGTATTTAGTGTCTAAGGGTTTACTTCCGCCGAATTCGCTTAGTGGTAAATGGCAGAATAGTAATTTGAAGAATCAGATTGGTGGTGGAGGCGTTGGTGATGGTGTTTCTGATGCAGTTTCAGGTACTGGTGGTGGTAGGAGAAGGTTTCCTGAGGATTATAGTAGTGCAACGGGTTCTAGAGATGGAATTAGGGCTAGGAGAACAGTGGGAGCTTTTAAAAACCCTGTGGTTGAAGTGAATCGTGAGGTTAACCGGAGTTCTTCGTCTTCTGAAAAGGCTAAAGGTTCGTCAGATAAACAAGGAGAGGGTGATTCGTTTTCTGGATCAATGGAAGAACAGAAATCTGGGAAAGATGGTGCCAGTGAGGAGCAAAAATCGGTATCCGGTGATTTAGAATCAAAAAGTTATGATGCAGGTAACGTGGATACGACAATGACGAACCAACAAAATCAGTCGCCTGATGAAAATGCAAGCGTCAAGACTCCAATTTCAGAGGAGAGAAACGACAGCTTGAAGAACGTAAGCACGGGTACAGATGATGTGAAGATGGATGATAGTAACCCGGAGCCAGAGAAACCAATTGTTAAAGAAGATCCACCTGAGGAAGATAACAACAAAACTCCAAACAATAACACTAGTGATTTGCTGACACTAATCAGGTGTAATAAAATACCCACCAGAACACGTTCTTCTGTGACTCATAAAGGCTCAAAAAGTGACCCGGTGCAGATTACTGGAGATGAAAACAGGAACAAACAGGATGACGAAAATCTTGGAGTAAACCCTCAACCGGAACTGAAGATTGAACAGGTCCCGTCTGAAGATGATCACAAATACGAATTTGGACAAGGATTACACACACGTTCTTTATCTTTTCCTCAAGGATCTTCCATTTCTGATCAAGACTTAAGTGAAGGACAACATAGGTATACTCGAAGCAGCTCTGCTTTACTGGGTGGAGGCGAGAAAAGACCATTGCAAGTCGATGATAGCATAGAAGCTGCCAAGAAACCTAGAGATTGGGCCTCTGAAAATCCTCAAGCAGATGATTACTTTCCTATTTCCGGCTCAAGAGACCAATCATCATCTCAAGAAGGTATGCCAGGAATCACTCAACCATGCAACTCTTATGCTGAAGAGAAACAGCTTTTTCCTAGTTCTTTTAGGATTTGTGACCTCAATTCAATGGAAGTTTCTGATGTACGTGATAATCATGATTCCAATTCAGTCATTGGTTTTTCATCGGTTGGACAAGCAAAGCAAGAACCAGTATCTGTTGACTTTGATTTGACCATGAATAATAGTTGCAATATAGCTGATAGACATGGCAAAGGGGTTGAAGTCATTGATTTGGATTGTGATTCCATGCCAGATGACGATGAGAATGACAACGACAACAATAACTCACAGCGGAGGCAAGTTCATTGATTTTTTTTTCTTTTTAACAAATTTTAAATTTATTTTGTGGGTATATTAGGTAAATGCATTGCAGAATCTTTGTTCTTTAAATTATGCATTATCTAAATGTGGATTTCTCATATATAGGGAGGAAGCTATATTTACAGATCTTGATAGCTTTCCAGACAGTATGCAGAGGGTCAGTGACATGCCCCAAGATGGTTATGGGCTTATGATATCTGAGTTGTTAGACGCTGATATTCCTAATTCTTCTGTGTCAGCGGGTGTTAATTCTATGCATAATGAAATGAGCCTCCCAAATGAAGAGGTACTTATTTTCTCGATTAACATGAGTATACAATGATGATTTTTGTTTAATACGGTACAGGATATTGATTTAGAACTCTTTAGGATGTTATCAATTTTCTTTATGGAGAAATTGATCCTTCAGAAACTTATTGTTAAGATATATGTTTCAACTCATGGTTGTGGGATAAAATTATTCCCTGATAGTTTTCAGTGTGCATGTTTAATTTTATGATCTTGGTTCTCATTGTCCAAACTTCTAAATTCTTTTGTTGATGATTTATCCAGGGTATGCTTGGCGATGATGATTCAATATATATGTCATTGGGAGAAATACCGATAAGTATGCCAAAACTCTAATTTTATTGGTAATATTGTTTATTTATCTACTTTAAAAACTGTTGCTATATGTTCATAGGCCCAGTACCATATCCATTATGCATGTCATGATGTTGTTACATGTTAGGAAGCTTTTATCCTTTTGTCATGCCTATTATGGTTGGATAGGACCGAAGAATATATTGACTGCGGGGAAAATATGAACAATCTAGTAATAAAGTAACTAAAGAACAGAATACCACCTGTATTTTGAAGCTAAATTTCCTGGACATCATTCTTCTTAAACATGTATATCCGTTTGAATATACTAATATCCTATGTTAGTCTCCTATATTTAAAGCTACTATATTATGACATTGTGTCCTATGCATAGTTGCGTACAGAACAAATAATTTCCTTGTTTTTTTCTTTGGATAAAAGCCCAAGCCCAAAAATATTATAAATAATAAAACTCAGGTTACAAACTTCAACAACCCTCCCTCCCTCCCAAGGACATTTCCTTAGGACGGAATAGAGGCAGCTAAAACCAAGAACAAACATTTTTATAGGTCTAAACAATGCCGAACAGTGAACAAAAGAGACTTAGTAACCACCCATAGCCATAAACCTCGCCGTGCCAATGTCATTTCCTTGTTATATAAGTAATAAATCAATTCATTATTGAATTGGGTTTGATATGTTGTGCACAATTCTGATATTGTGTGATGTTACGGTAATGTAGACTAAAGGAGGCTGTTTGAACCATTTATTAAATAACAAGTCATACCGTAAAATCAAAATACTGGCTGAAAGTGGAACAATTTGGAATTCTCCCAAACTTTACTTCAAGTGTTTTGAAGATTCTAAAGTTTTAATACTGTAGTGTGTATTTATGATTTGCTTGGTGTGTGCTAGGTTTCGTGCCAGTCTGGGATCAGCAGCCTTCACAGGGATATGATAAGCGCTATTGAATGGCCTATTGGCCTGATATAATATCAGCGTGTGGCTTGGTATGTCCATCTGCTAAAATAATGCCATTTAGTCAGTTTTTTAATCTCCAGACTATTTTATGCCTTTGTGTAGTTTGCTTAGCTTCAAATATATAGAACATAGCTCGTAATCATGATTGTTATACAAGACAGCCTGTAAGCATAAACCATTAATGTTATTCAGTTCTTCCTAGTGTTTGATCTCTACAGTACACTGTCAGTTATTATAAATGTATCCATGATTTCTAACCCAATCGACTAAATGAACGGCCCACACTGCTAATGGGAAGGTGAGCAAGGTCTGGTTAAGCTTGGTGGGCCTGTTGTGAACACATGGTTGACAGTTGACTCAACCCGTAATAATAACCAATTTGATTTAACTGAAACCCACTATAGTTTATAAACCATGTATTGACCCGCCTTTCTAAGTTATTTGGTAGCTGGAATTTGAAAGATGGTAGATTTTGTGCATCTCTTGTCGTATTTAGATGATATAAGCACATGGTTTATTATTATAAATGAATGGTTGGATTTATAGTATGTGTTAAGAGTTAAGACTTAAGTGTTGGTATCTGTTGTGATTGTCTCTTGTGTGCTGCTGTTATATACTGCATGCTAACATATAACATGTCACTGATCTGCATACTCATCTTCTAGCCTATCATTAGATGGCACATGGTTGTGGGCTTGAATTTGTTAGTTAGTTGTAGGATGTTGCTAGAGTTACTCTTCAGTCTTCACAACCAATTTTTTGCAACCATTTTCTAGTCAAGTTTAAACCTAGGCTGTGGAAATGGTCAGATTTGCCAAATGTTGGACGTTGATGAGTCAGGGTGCTTACTTCTGGCTCGTGCCTGTCACTGACCCAATTCTAATTTTGGCTAGAAGTTTAGAGTTGACGAAGGAGGATGGTGAAGTGTGTAACTGAGGTGGTCGAATCATAACTCTACCAGTTGTATGGTGAATTATGGTGAATAGTCGGGGAATGATTATGTCTTAGTGCAAGTGTCCCAACAAATGGGAGCATCGACCGTCACTGTGGATGATGGTGATTGATGTTTTCCCATGCCGTTGATGTGAGCAAGCAAACCAAGAACCAGGAGGCAAGCAGACGTGCATGGGGTGTTGCCGATAAGCACTTGATTCCTATCTAGCAGAGGTCTCATGTTTAGATCTTGCTTTCCCACAGTCCCATTGGCTTCCTATCATAACCTCTTAAATGTCATCTGCTTAGTGCACACTACGATTTACTTGATCCTGTTGTTAGCAGGGTATTGGTGAGTCTTGTGAGTGTACAAGTAATGGGTTTTCATGAACACCAAAGAGAAAAGACACGCCCCGTAGGAGAGTGCACCATGTCAGGTGGCGTGAGCCTGGATCTTTGTCGGTTTCATGTTGGAATGTTAGGATATGTGAACTCCAGTCAGGATTTCATCATTACTTCCTATGACTCTACTTCCTTAACCAACAAGAAACTTGCTGAAGTCACAAGATGTTGCATAATTGTGTTGAAGCAGGGATGGATGGGTGCCAATAGTTGTGGCATACAACTTATTGAGTAAAAGATATCTAAATAACAAAGGTGAATTGATATTAGTGTCTTTACAAATTTATTATATTGTTTCATCTTTTTGGTTTGACATTTAGCAATTTAATAATGTGACAAATGTCGTAATACAAATTTTATAAGCGATAGAATTAGCATCTTAGCCTATTGTGTGTCTACCTATTTCTTGTTAAACATCCTACCTTCATGTGGTTAAACGAGTTGATTTCAAGTAGTTCATATAGCCTTACACCTCTACGGTTTTCTGCGTTTCATGTGGGTAGTTTTATTTGCAATCTTTAAAGAAGGTAATCTGAATCAACACGATAATGGTCGTGAAGATGGCATCGTCAGTGAACTATTAAGGCGTATAATGAATCATGTAAATCATACAAGATAGTGAGCCTTTTCGTTGCTCAAAGAGTCATGAAAGTGTGGACTATTGGAAACGGATCAATTGCATATATACCATTGTAAACATCCTTTAAATGCATATATACCCAACCAAAAACTTTAATTGTATATATACCCAATTTATTGTTATCACAATATTACCCTTCCAAAAAAATTAATAAGAACTTACACATGGATATATATGCCATTAAAGAGTTTTAGAGAGAGAAATATGTTTTTAATCTATTTGCCATTTATAAGGTTGGTAAGGAGAAATTTGCCAATTATAAAGTTTTAGTAAAAGTAAGGGCAAATTAGTCATTATATAAACCACTTTTAATGAAAATGAGTAGATTTGCCAATTATAAGGTTTGTGAGGGGATATATGCATTTAAACTTTTTGCTTGGGTATATCCGTATATATGCAATTAAAAAGTTTTAGAGGGGAAAATATCATTTTAACTCATTGGAAACAACCAGTGACTTTACGTTTCCAGAAGTTAGCATGGCTCTCATGTTGTTTAACAAACAAGAGAAGGTTGATGGTCAGAATGCTTTGTAGGTGGAATGGCTACTTCCATACTAGAATTTGAAATCGCTTGAACACTAGTGCCGAGCTTGAATTTGTTGTATAGATTCGAGCCATCTCGGTTGGTATTGTTGTTGGCTTGAGTTATCGGCACACTTGAACTCCTCATTGAACACACATGATCATGAAATGCAATTGACAATGACACAAGTTGAAAGACGATAAGAAATGATCTCTTTACACTTATATTATGTTGATGTTTCTTTAACTGATATATTTTTCAATCTTTGATCTACATTGTGGATAGGTATTTAGAGTCATTAATTTCATGATTTCAAACTTTATTCGATTCAGATTAGGTTGAAATTGTTTGATGATTAATTTTTTAAATTTTATTACACAAATGACCAGAGTGATAAACACGGTTTACGGATTTGATTTTTTTGAAATGACTTAAAGTATTGACTATATCCATTGATAATTTTATGCGATTAAAAATTACCTATTGAGTGGTTCATTACCCCAACTTTATTTTAAATTCACCTCAACAAGCTAATCGAACACATAACAATTCCATAGTTTTGATAATCTCAAGTTTCTAGTAACTTTAGTATACTATGTATCATATATCCTTAAAATTTAATAATACATTGATATTATCATTTAATCTCATATCTAAGTCAAAAAGTGTGAAATATTAAAGCAATCTCATACATGAATAACCGCCTCGAATGCTTTAGTTTTCTCGATGAATTCAAGTATTCGTTTTGTCATCTCTATTATCTTTGATACTTTTTTCTTGACGTTTCAACTATTTTACTTTGTGCGTATTAGGCCATCTATAGTGGAGCAGGATAGGATGTCATATAAGCTCTTAGCACGATAGAACACTACATCTGGGTCGTGATAGGAGGTGAGATGGACCCTTTAGTGACCACTATTACAACCATAACGTAAGATTTTTGTTTTTTTTTCATTTTTGAATTTAACCACGAATTATAACACTGTAATGCTTTTATTATTTAATTAAACATGACATGCACACAAAAATTATTACGTTTTTATTGAATGTAACTTTATAACCATCACCACCTACGTGATAACACTTCTTAATCATTACCTTCTAACATTTTCATGCATTGTTATGAACTATTGTCTATGTATAAAATAATCTTATACATGTATAAATTATAAGAATACAAATCACACGTGTGAACACACGCTCAACAATTAGTCTAGTACTACTAGGTCTCGTAGACCTCAGAACACTGTGGAGGCACCGTCCCACGTCAGCAGACCATCCCATTTGGTAGACCCCACACACCATCATATTAATTTTATAATAATAATATAAATAAATTTGTCACATCCCTTTCTCTACCGCTTTTTCTCCGGTCTTCTATTTATTACACACACTTTTTTATACATACATTATGTCATGATCAAATGTACCTTGGTGTTTTCAACCGTAAAAGTAAATAAACAAATTATTTCTACAATAATTGAGTAGATAACTACTAAACTGTTTCATAGTATTTTTTTTGAAAGGCTAATGAATAATTTTTTAGTCTGGTCACCTAGGTAAACCTATTGGCGAAAAGTCACCCATGCCCGCGAACGCAGACAACACTGGTGATCCGGCTCGTCTATCATTCCAAGGGAAACCCACCACCCAAAGGTCCAATGTGGTAAAACCCATGGCCCATTTGGAGCATATTGCACTTAGTGAGACTCCAACCCATGCCCTTCACGTTGGAAAGTTATAGGGTGCCTCATCCTAAACCAGTTGATCTTTCACTCTATACAAGTTACGTCGACGTGAGAGAGAGAGATGAAGTGGAAGAGAGAGTCGAAGAAGTTGTTGGCCCTGATGTTGAATTTCTTTTGTTAGTACATTCACGGATGGTTTTATGAGATGAGAAAGGGAAAGAAAATGGGATATTTTTGACGGTCTTTAGGTCGATGATATATTAGTGGAAAAAAGCTGACGTATATTACTCTTGTTTGCGTTGGGAATGGTCTAACTTGGGTGGTTATGGAACGACGACAAGGAAGGTGGTGGTGCGTGACGGATCATGGTTGTTGATAAGGTTAATGGTGGTGCTTTGGTGGTTTTGCGGCAACGGGCATATGTGTGTTGTATAATTCGACCACTATCCGTGAATATGATCATGTATTTCTAGTTATGGAAGGATCCAACATTTGATGACTGGTGTTAGTGGCACATGTAAATTTTTGAACGACTACATCTATAAACAATTTGTCAAGAATATTAATGGTCAAGAATATTAATGGTCCTGTATATTAACAATAAAAAAAATTAGTAAAAAATTATCTGGTAAGCATATATGCATTGTCTTATAATGTTTTGGTTGAGAATGAAAAATGTCGATATGCATTGTCTTATAATGTTTTGGTTGAGTGTGAAAAATATCAAATTCTGATTACGCGAATTTTTATCCCTGGTCTAGTTTATTCTAGACTAGCTTCAATTATCTTTGTATAAACACTTTTAATGACCAAATCATTTCAGTTTATTTGAATCGAACACCGAACTTTAACTTTAGAAACCTGAACGAGAATATACAACATTAAAATAAGACATAGAAGAAGATGACGATAACAAGAGTGAAAAAGGAGAAGATGATGAAGAACAAGAACAAAAATAATAAAAAAGAATATGATGATGAAGAAGAAGAAAAACAAGAATGATGAAAGAAGCGAAGAGAGATAACATAAAGATGACATCTTAACAAGGCCATTCATATTTTCGTTTCTATTTTAATAACCAACTTATCATGGTTGGTTATTGTTTTTTTTCATTGGTTTGTTTCAAGCTAAATGTCACACAACTCCATAAGCTTTGATCATAACATTTTTTAATTTACTTGATCACGAGCTGTTCCAAATTGCAAAGAATAATAATTAAATAAAGACATATTCAATCAAGAGTATTTAAAAAAAGATAGTTTTATGTTTTGAGAAGAAAAACAAAAATGATAAAAGAAATAAAAAAAATAAGAAAAAGATGACATCTTAACAGGATCATTCACATTTTGGTTTCTATTTTAATAACCAACTTATCATGGTTGTTTTCTTTTCATTGGTTTGTTTCCAGCTAAATGTCCCACCGGCTCAAGGGCGGACTTTTGAAGGGCCTAGGGGTAGCAGTGGCTACCCTGAACTATCCCCGAACTCTCATTTCAAAGTGTAATTTTTTTTATATTTTAACGTTGTATGTATCGGGATATCATTGAGCAAAAATTAGAATACCGCTCAAATTTAAAAAAGCTCAAATTAAAAATAGATTAAAAGGCAATAAAATCAAGATTAACTTGTATAAGGTAATCTTTTAAATTTTTTTAGTTTTTTCACTTATGATTGCGATGAAATTAAACTTTAGATTAAGGTTTAATTTGTAGTTTTAGTTGTTAATTGTTATTGTGCATTTTTTTACATTTTGTTTGTTAGAAAAATTAATGATTTAAAACTTGAAAGATGAATAGGGGTGGACCTAGTGCTTAGGCACGGGTCGCCTGCACCCCCATGAAATTTTTTTCCCTAATGATACATGCATGATCAATCCCAACCTACCCCTATATAATGTCAACGACCCTCAAAAAATTATAAGAACAACCTTGAAGAAGTTTGTACGACTATTAAGAAATTCTGAAACCAACTTATTTATTATTAAACGACCTTATAAAATAAGTAACAAATGCAAAATAACTAATTTGGATAACTAAGTCATTTATCTTATTAGCTGGTTATTTGATAGATTATTTATTGGTAGATTATTGATTAAGATTCTTTATTTATAATTTAATTATATTTATCATAATTTTTTATATAATAACAATTATCTATATAAATATATATGTAATATATTAGGTAAAAATTATATAGAAAAAGTTCATTTCGAGAGGGCTCGATACGTGAAGCTTTGAATCAAGTTCGTTTATTAAATGTTAAATGGTATAAGCTCGGTTCGGTCCGATATTTTGACGAACAGATCCCGAGTAACTCATGACTTCGTTTGTCTCATTTATATCCCTAGTGTTGAATGTTATTTGTTTTAATTTGATTATTTTTCTTCTTGTTGTGTGTTCCGGCCTGAACCGAATCGAATGATATAAAATTTTTTTAATTGTTAGCGATATAGAACAAACCCTTAAAATTTTTTGACCCCCGTGTAAAATGTTTATAGGTATGCGCGCTACTGAAGATAAAACCCCATTCTAAACAACTTATTATTGGAAAAAAAATTGTGAATGAATGTATTACAAAAAAAATATATATTATTAAATTAAACTTACCGTAATTTTTTTAGAATACCTCTATATTTTAAGATAAATCTGTAACTGCGCACCCCCATAATTCCATAAGCTTTGATCATAACATTTTCTAATATACTTGATCACGAGCTGTTCCAAATTGCAAAGAATAATAATTAAATAAAGATATATTCAATCACGAGTATTTAAATTTAGATCGTTTTTATGTTTTGAAAATAAAAAACCTCTACATTTGAGGGTTGAGAAGTACTTTCTGGAAAATGATAATCTTGGATCGAACATGATTTTACACGCTGCTCTTATGGATTTTGATGCTTATGGTTGTAGCACTCAAGCTAATAGCGACAACGTATTCAACTTTGACGGTTGTTTTCAGTGACCGATCCAAGAATTTATTTTTATAGAGTCACTAATTTTTTTAATGCTCCGATATTATAGATGTGGACATAAAAGTTTTTGGGTCGATTCGGGTCGGGTCAATTAGGTCATAGAATAAAGGGACAATTAAATAAAGAAAACAATATTATCAGAATGTAAAAATACATAATATTTCTTTGAAATTTTGAGTTGAAGAGATCTTTAGCTCTACCTATTGTCTCTTTTGTATAAATATCCAACCATGAATTGACCTTGCCTGTGATCTTAAATCCAAAACTCCAAAGTATTAGGTACGAGAGTATTTAAGTGTTATCATTATTAGGTATTAGGAGTGGGCTTAATTTATTTTAGTTATAACCCGAGCTTTACAAGCATTGAGTATTTAGCTGGAGTGCACTTATTTAGTTATTTAATTAATTAACTTGTGGTCTTTTCAAAGTTGGAGCTTATAATTCTTTTTTATAACTAATGAATTCACCGCTCTTAGTTCTTCATTCTTGTATTTAGTTTTGTTGCACAAATATATATCAGAGGGAGTCCAACCCATTGCAACGATTTCTCCAGCTTCTTATCTAACTACTCTAATAAAATGGTAAATAATATGCCACGTGTCAGCACCATAATCATTCTCACTAAAATTTTACCGTCTCTCTCTCCTATTAAATAATTACCTGAACTACTAATAATACTATTTTAATACTTTTTTAATATTTAGAGTTAATTACATAAATGGTCCCTGTGGTTTATCCAAAATAACAAGTTTGGGTACTAAAGGTTTTTATAACGAGTTGGGGTATTGTATTTTCAAATTGTAACGAGTTAAGGTATTAACACTAACAGACATTAACTTTTCTGTTAAACCTAAGGGTATTTTTGTCTTTTCACTTGAGAAGGATTACTTATGTAACTTAAGGGACTGTTTGTGTCATTAAATATATATTAGGGAGTGTTTTTGTATTTTACTATATATACACACAACATATATACTATATATATACACACAATGTATATATATTCAATATTTCACCAGCACCGCCAGCCCCTACCGTCGGGCCCCATCACCAACCACCACCACCAGCCCCCACTGTCGGCCACCACCGCCAGCCCCCACCGTCAGGCCCCACCCCGTCGCATCGTCCTTAACACCACCATCTTCTCTTAAATCAAACAACATCGTTAATGCCATCTTAATCATCGCATCATCCGCGCCATCTCACCATCATCAACATCTCATCATCACCACCATGGCACCATCCATCGCCGATTCATCTCCTGTTAACCACCACTACTGCCAAGAATTTCCAATTAGTTCATGCTTAATTTGGGTTTTAGGGTTTTAAACAAGTCACGGGAGGTGGGGGGAACCACCGATGTGTTTGGATCTGGTTGTGGCGGTGTGGTCGGAGAAGAAAGGGTGCAACCGGCAAGTTGATGGTGGGCGATGACGGTGGTTTAGTGGTGGTGGTGATGGTGATCTGAATGTGAGTATGAGGAAGATGGAATTAGGGTGGGTTGGGGGTTTTTTGGGGTAAAGGGTAGGTGGATTTGGTGAGATGATGTTGATGGTTTGATGGTGGAGGTGGGGATGACGGTGATGGTGCTGTTGCGATGGTGGTGATGAATGATGATGTAGTGATGGTTTTGATGTGGTGACGGTGATGGTAATGTTGCGATGGTGGTGATGATTCGATAATAGTGGTTATTGTGGTTAGATGGTGGTGATTGTAGTGTTCGTGTGTGTTTGGTTGTGGATGATGGGCAGAAGGGTTGGGTGGTGGCGACGGTAGGTAGATGGTGGTGTAGTAGGTATATGGTGGTGATGGTGGTTGACAAGGAAGGGGGCTGGGTTTTTAATAGTTATATGTAATTACACTAATGGTCCCTGGATAAAAGAAATATATAGTTTTATGGAAATAGTTACTCAAGGGGTATTTAAGTCATTTAACTTAAATTTAACAGAAAAACTAACGACTGTTAGTCTTATTACCTTAACTCGTTACAAAATTTAAAACACAATACCCTAACATGTTACAAAAAAGTCTTAGTACCCAAACCTGTTACTTTCTATAAACCACATGGACCATTTGCGTAATTAACTCTAATATTTAATAAATTATGAAAGTCTATTTATTAAGGTTATTTCTAAATTTTGATATTTTTAAAAAGTCAATTCTTAAAAAACAAAAAAAATCATCAAAATTGGGAGTTGTAATTAGAAATTTTTTAAAATTTACATTTTTATACGGTTTGTTTAGAACACAATATTTATTTTTAAAAAAATTAAAAAAAATGTAAAAATGTGATGTCATTGTTTTATTTTTTTCAGTCATATCATATCTTAGAATATCATTGTAATTAATAAATTTATTATATAAATATTTAATTTATTCAACTCGTGTAATACACGAATTTACTAAAGATAGTGTTTGATATAATATTTCAATTAGTTTTGAATTTTTAATGCATGTGTTTCGTTAAATACAAATTATGATACGACCGTTATATCAATTTCCTTACTCTAAGCTCTAGTTAATAAAAATAGTATAAATGCCATAAATCTAAGAATGCATATATTTAAAATTATGATGTTTTTATTTATAGAATTAAATTTATTTTTTTATTAAATTCAGACTTATATAAAAGAACTCAAGGAACGTATAAGATTTTAACTAGATTCAATTCCTTGTAAGATATCTCGACTTGTTAAAATGACTGGAACTTATTTTTACGCTATTGAGTTGATAAAACTTAAATATCTTGATAAATTTCGTCTTGTATTATTACCATGTGAGTTAAATTGTTTCATATCTTTATGGTTTTTGTTGTTGATATAAGTAACTATACCAGTTACAACAAAAACTGTAAATGATGTATTGATGATAGAAACTCGTTTTAAATGGGCTCACCTTCTTAGATGTTCTAAATTTGGTTTCCATTTTTTAGGTTTTATTTTATGGTGTATTAATGATGGAAAATCTAAAATAATAAGATAGCATATTAGAAATTTGTTTGATGTGACGCTTAGATAATTTAAAGAGTAAACTATACGAATGGTCTTTATGGTTTGTGGATACGGTCCTTAAATTATAAATTTAATATATTTAGTCTTTAAGTATACTATCCGCTTTCACCTATGATCCTTGTTTTCTCAATGGAAATACATTGATAGGAATATGTTTTTGTAGAGGGGGTGGTAGGATTCGCTAGTAGCACTAGTGTATCTATGTATTTTTGTCGGGAGACAGACTCGTCGAATCAAAGATGACAAATAACGGTTTTGCTTTTTTGAACTGAAGTTTCTTTAGGAGATGGTGTAAATTGTTATTAATTGGACTTGTCTCCACCTTTGTTGTTACTCATCTATTAATATAAAAGATTACAACTTTTTTAAAGGAACATAAAAAAACTAACAAGATCAGTCAGAACAATCAAGGGCGAAGCTTTGGTTGGGGGCTGGGGGCCCCGACCCCTGTTTTTCGCCCAGTAATGAATGTTTTTATGTATTTTGGTCGAAATTTATACGTATTGTGTTCGGTCCTCTGATTTTAGTCTCGTGACTTTCAATCCCCCTACAGATTTTCTCAAGCTTCGTCACTTAAACAACTCAACATCATTGATGAATCAGTTTAGTTTGCATATGAATTTTGAAGCATATTCTTCTACGGGCGTTACTTTACCTTTTCAGACCCAAATTGAGAATGGATTTCTTGAACTTTGAAGATGTTTTATGTTTAGGGTATAAGGGTAAAATTGTAAAACTATATGGATTTAGCATAATGGTTAACCTTGTTATCCTTTTGAATCATGGATGAAAGCAAACATAGTAATTAGGGATCATATTTATAAGATTTATAACGTGTTTCAAGGGCTAAAATAATTTAAATAACGTGTTGTTTGTATTCTTCTACATTTTAGTTTATTCTTTTAATAAGGAATGATGGCCGGTCAAACCTTTTAAATTTTTTTTCTTCTCTAATATTTCATGTCTTAGCCTTATCAAATAAAAAATTAAACCATAAAAGTAATAGATATCATTTTCAAATGTCATATTTGTGTCAACAGATAAATTAATAGCATCTGAATCACAAATAGATGACAAATTGATTTTAATAATCAGATAATTATTTTGAAATGATTCAAATAAAAAAAGTAATGAATTTAAAAGAAGAAATTTTTTTTTTCAACTATCACTCTTTTTAATTAACGGCTGAGATCAAACTGTAGCGTAGATGGAACCATTTTTGATGGTTTTTTTTAAGTTCTACCTTTTTTATACGTTCAAAACTTTTATTTACTATTATTTTTTATTAAAAGTACACCATAAAAACAAGCGGTTTTCTATCTTTAAAACAAATCATTATATAAAAAGATAATAGTTTTTTTAATATTTTTCAAGTCATATTAAATGCGCTCTTCATTGTGTTCTTAGTACAGTTTAATGTATATTTTTGTTAGTTATTATGTTTTTCTAAACATTATTGTGTTTTTCTAAATTGATGAGTTCTTAAAAAACATAATGATGAAATAACAATGGTATGTAATTCCAGTATGTAAAACACTATGATAAATTAACAATTAATTAGTCAAATACATTAAAAACAATAATAAAATAACACAAAATGATATAAAACTTAAAAGACAATGATAAATGTCTCACTATGTTTTATACTTCTCATTATGTTATCCTGAACATAATGAATTTTAAAAAAACACATTGGTAAAATAACATTAGGTGTACCTTTAATTATAATACACAATGATAAGACAACAACATGTTTATGTAGTATATAAAAACAATGACAAAATAATATGAAATTATTTAAAACGTAAAACACAATGATTAATATATAACAAATGATGAAAAATATTTGACATAACGAAGTGATATTTAACATAATACATGTCGTATTAGACACAATGACTTAATATATTTAATACAATAACTAAAATATCCTCTCTTTTAAACCAATAGAAAGCTATATGTCAACCCTAGAATTCTTTCTTAGGCTTTAAGATTAAATATGTATTTTTACTATAACCCTACCCTTATTATATATACATATAGATACACACACACACACACTACTGACCAATTTTAGTATGCATTATGGATTGTACAATATGCTTTAGCTGGTACATTTTGTCTTTTCTTTTATCTTTAACTTTTTTATTTAACATAATACCTTTACATCTTTTACAATTTAATCCTAATATTTTTACATTCAATTTTGATCCCTATACTTTTTATATTTTACAAAATTTTGGTTTTACGTTTCAGTCTAAATTTTATGAGTTAACGCGCCGCAGCGTGCATGTGCGGTTCAACGTTTTTATGTTTATTCCCCCCGTTTAACAGCACTGTCGTAACGCGCTGGTCATAAATCGACTTACTTATTGGCTTATATTTATACGTTTCATTTGAGTGATTTAACGTTTTTATGTTTACTTTTCGTTCGTTTTATTTTTTTTTGTTTATTTCTCTTTTATCATAATATTTTCGGTGTTGGTGATCATTGACGGTGGTATGCCATTGATGCTGATTTGGTATGGTTTTATGCCTTTATTTGCAACGCGGGAAGCTTAATACTAGTTATTTGTAAATTTACTAAATGACATCATTTCTTAAATTTATCTCTTATTTTCTAAAAACATTCCACATCTTAGTCTCTATATCAATCTTTATTTTAATTTTAAAATATCTCTTTATTCTTTTACTAATACGTTTTTTTCTTCATTTACACTCACTCAAATAAAATTTAAAAAAATATAAGGGATGAATGACGACCCTCAAATATGTGAAATTATACTAGTTTTACCTAAAATTATAAGGAATGAAGATGATGATGAAGCACCTGATATGCTAGTAAATTTACATGTATTTTTTATGTTTCCTTTATAATTTGTAAATAAAGCCAAATACAGGAGAACTAATTAAATTCTTTAAGTTCACAAATAATTAAATTTTAAGTTCTAAATTAACCATTACTACTACTCTTAAAAGTAAAGGTCGGTGGCATTTGCCACCGACAATCCCACCCCTTCAACTTTGTGAAATCACAATTCACCCCTCTAACTTTGCAACTCTGTGAAATGTAATAAATAACCCTTTTACTTTGTAATATATCAATTATACCCTCTCAAGTTATTATAAGTTGTATGTATGTTTATATAAACTGGTTTTTCCTTATTAATTTTCGTTTGTTTGTTTTTTTCCCTTAACTCATGTGTAAGTTTTTATAAAATGAATCCGTGCTTAAAATAGAATATATTTTAGGTATCGTGGGTTATATTGACTGACGGTATCATGCTAATACCATGAAGAATGAGATCAACCGACTGAAAAATAATGGTATCGTGACATAACTTTCAGTTATCTTTATTTCGATCTCCACAACCAAGTCATCATAATTTCTGTCATCATAACTTTATTGATTTCCTTAATGTATTTAACCGCGTTTCTTTTGCTACTTTGCCACGTTAATGTCACCACCTCTACCGTTTAAATTTAGCATTTCGATGTGGAGCGCGGGCATATTTCTCGTTTAAATAAACAACAATACTTTGTCATATATTCAAAATTTAAAATTATGAAAGAAATTTTTGTGATTAGAAAATAATTTTTCCATGTATTACTTAAATAGATTAAAAACTCGTTTATATATATATATATATATAAATATATACATATATATATATATATATATATATATATAGATATATATATATATGGGTTAATTATTGGATTTTAATAATCCAAACATTCATTTATTAAGCGAGATTAATCCTAACTAATAAAATGTTTTCAGACACTCTCAACTTTAAGCTTATTTTTCTATAAAGATCTCTTACTAACCGAGAGTTAACAACGTTAGTTTTTTGATAATGTAGACTACTTATATGGCCAAAACACTAATCAGAAAATTGAAATTAACCATCAGGTCCAATCTGAAACTTCTGCACCTAGAAACCCATGAACCTCGCAAATGGATCCGAATCACTTGACTCGTTGGAGATAGATTTCTAGGCTAGGCGGCGACATAGTTGAAGAATTGTTCATACTTAGTGCCATTTCATAAAAAAAACTAACGGGGGTTACTCTCAGTTAGTAATGGATCACTGGAGGAAAGAAAGTTAAAAAATGACTCAAAGTTGGTCCCATTTCTTGAGTTGCGATTAGTCCCGGTCAATAAATGAAAGTTGAAAATTTTAAAATCCAATAACCCTAAATTTATTTGCTAATTATTGTCAGGGTTATTGAATTTTTATAATCCCAACTTTCATTTATTGATCAGGATTAATTCCAACTTAAGAAATATTTACATTCACTCCCAAGTTTGAGCTTATTTTCGTAAAGTGAATTTTTATAATCCCAACTTTCAGTTATTGTTATTTTTTATTTGGTATAAAGATTTGATGCATATGGTAAACACACACATATACACTAAAGAGTCACCCACGTGATACAAAAGCTTTTTTAAGTTAATAAAAACTATAGATATATAGTATTCAAATTAAAGATGATAAAATACTTTTGTAATGGTGTAATTATATCAAATAAATATTTGTATATGAAAAAGTTATAGACATTTTAATATCGTAAGGGAAGTTGGTTTAGAAGGCCTTTGACAACTATTTAGTACTATATCATATGATTAAAAAGTTGTAATTACTAGTGGGACACCACCTCGGTTTTCAAGAGGTGGCAATCGAGAGCCGACGCGGGAGCCACTCACCAATTTGGAAAATAAAAGTTTTTGAAGAGCATAAAAGCTCAAGAGAGAAAATTGAGATGAAAGGGTTTAGGAGAGCATGAACACGAACCTCTATTGTCGTAGTGGAGTATCCTGATATGGCTGCGAGAAGGACTCCACCCACCAACCCTTTAACTTGAAACATCATCATTAAATTCACAAATTGTAAAATACCTTTTTAGTTAAATGGGTATATTTTAGGGTGTGATTAAACACAATAACTACCCTAAGGCACATGTAGCTATTAACAATTAACCGAATTGGTCTCTGTTATGAGATCTGGATGTAGTGTCGGACTTTTGACCAAAGCCACCAAGGGTGGTTTGTAGGTTGGGTGGAGGTGAG
Organism: Flaveria ramosissima; assembly: GCA_025215565.1. NCBI lineage: Eukaryota > Viridiplantae > Streptophyta > Magnoliopsida > Asterales > Asteraceae > Flaveria > Flaveria ramosissima. The sequence continues at coordinate 76,524,285 of CM046039.1, read as the reverse complement.
GAAGCAGTGGGGATGATATGTAGGTTTATCAATGTTTGATAGGATGCTAGTTTGTATCCGATATTTGTTTAAAAAATAAAAATAAAAAAGATATAATGATCAAGAGATCTAGTGGAATATAAAGTAGTCAAGGTACTAGAAGTATTGTATACATTACTAACATGTTTTCAGGTAAATTATAGCTATTAACAAACCTACTTTTTTTAATATATCAAATTAACAAAATGATAAGTAACACACACATCAAATGATATTATCTTGTATAGAATGTGTATCCATGTATGGCATGTGTGAAAAGTATCATGAAAGATTTGGGTATATATATAAGTTGTGTGCATTTTAGATCCATGATTTGTGCTGATTTTGATTTGAGTGGTTATATTCAATGTATGAGATTCATATTTGGGTTAAATAATTGATTGATAAATTAAACTTTGTCTATACAAACTTTCAAAGGCTTATGCAGTAGCTAGGGGTGGCACGCCATGAGCAACTCTTGTAGTGCAACATTATTTGTTAATGCTAATGTTATTGCTCGACAAGGATATGACTATTATGCTTATCCCTAGTCTAAAACAGTTGAAACATACACCAAAAATATGAACTTGATGTGTGTTCTAAAGAACCTAGTTATATGGTTGTGAAGACAGTAATAGACTCGTGAATAATTGCATTAAAAACTTATGGGGGTTGGTTGTTTATCACAGAGTACTAAGTTTTTTTGGTAAGACCTGGTTTAGGTCGAGTCAGGTCACATGATAAAAAGATATAAGATAAATAATAAAAGCATCACAATGATGATTAGAAATAAATAATAGAAATACGGTTTCTCTTCAATTCTTTTGGGGTGTTTAGAATCCAGGATTTAAGGGTGTTCAGATTTAGATTTCAGAGAGGGTTGCGTGTAACCATGGATAGAGGGGCGGTCGGTGGTAGTGATTTCGACATAAGTAATTTCGGTGATCATCCCTCCCACTTACTGCTAAATGCTAATGTTGTAATTTTGTAAATTGTATTTACAATGTTTATTAGTTATTAGGTTAACTAAATATTGGGCTACTTGACTAATGGGCTAAAAATTTTATAATAGTTATCAAGTAATTAGGTTTATGAGAATCAATTGTTTAAATAGTTATCTATTAATAAGAATTTTTAAAATTGGATAATTTTTGTAATATGTATAAATTTGTACAATATTTATCGCAAATTGATTTTTCTTGAAAGCTATCAAAATTGATATGGTTCGGTGTCAAAAGTTTATAGGGTGGGTGTTAAAATTTCTCAGGGGTCAGTCGGGATTAGAATACACATACACACACTAAAAAAATTCACGGGGTGCGATTGACGCTATAAGAATCTCTTAGGTCCGCCCTTTTTAGAGAACGTGTAACTTAATGTGTTGTAGTTGTGGAATCAAAATTGTTGCAATTTCCTATTTGCAAGTTGGTTTGTTAAGTATTCTCCATTGTGGTCATAACCATTGCTTCATTTTCACCTTTAGCGGTGAGGGTTGTATACTGGATGACTAACAAATCGCTCTCTTAAAAAACATGGTGGAAGCTTTTGTTTGCGAAAGTGATTGAAAAAAAAAACTAAAAATAACTATACAAACATTATAAGTAGATTAGATTATCATGTTTCACATTTATTTACAATCTAAAGTGACTATAGGGCTTGTAAATTTTTATGCGTTGCAACCTCAACAAAAGAAGATAATTTGGAAATCAAAAGTCTTGATTTGTGATATAACAGTTAGTTGGCATCAAGTCTTTTAGAGTATCATTTCATTTTGGTTATGTTAGACACATGCATATGATTGTTTAATAGTATTATTAAGTTTCACCTCATCAAATCGTTTTTTTTAAAACATTTTTTCACACTTAAACAGTTAAATACCACCTAACATTATAGTTGTAAGAATTTAAACTCATACTATTTTTATAAGGGACAATAACCCGTTAGATATCTTAATGCCTATGGTCTTGTAGTGTACTATTAGCGTAGTGACATTGGTGATTTTATTTCATAAATGTAGTCTAAGTTGATATTTTTTTAGTACATGGTTAGGTGTTTTAATGAGTATAAAAATTACTCTTAAGAAGAGATATCTTGATCTATATTGTAATGTCACGTAGCTAAGTGTCAAGTTACGGTTTAAACAATTTACCCTTCAGTTGTAACTTGTAACATTAGTTTCTTACATTGGATTGAGTCAACTAAGACACTTCATTTATTTCAACACCTAAATTTGCACATAAATGGCATCATATTATTACAACTTATACAAGGTGTTTAATAAGAACTTCAACAAATAGATAAATACAAAAAGAGACTGTGTATGTTTAAATAAAAATGATTAGACGAGTATCAGTCATTCAAAAGTTGTGTTCATGTTAAAAATTAAAAGATTCGGAGCATTCACATTACACTTCCTATCCCTATCTGCATCATCATCTTTAAAAGTTAGAAAAGGTAATTAAAAACAACACATCATCTCATTCCTTATCCCAAAAATTATGCAAAATGCAACGTTCCTCCCTATCTCTATCTCTCCAATAACCCCCTTCCCTCACAACCCCCCCCCCCCCGGCCCCCCTTTTCAAATAAAGAGCATGATTCTTCTCAATCTGTGACAAGACACACATCTCTAAGTTAAGTGAGCGACAGAAAAACATACTGGAAGTCTGATAAGCTTTTATCGTTGCCACCTTCTTTCCCTCTCATCTTATGTTTATCTCTACAAACAAAGGTTTCTATCTGATTCACTATGCAATCTAATGAATTTGAACATTTTGATATGTAGATTTATCAAGCGTGCAATGTGATATGTGAAACTGTAATAGGATATCATTTTCATGTAGATTATCCAGAACGTGTTGATTATGTTAAGGTAGTACAAGTTTTTGCTTCTTGAATTTTAATTTCATTAGGAAAATAATAGACCATTGATATATTGCACAAGATTATAGATAATATATATAATTAACTAGCTATTACAACTTATGGTATAGTCCCACTAAGGCCAATGCCAAGTCTTGCATTAAAGAACAAAACTAGGGCTATCCTAGACTACGTATATAACATGTTTTGAACCCTTTGAACTCACTCACTTTACAATGAGAGGATGCCACCTTGTAAACCAAAAACTAAAAACTTTTGAACCCAATTTCTAGTGGGCACCATTTTTTGAACCCGTTAAACCCACCACATTTAAAGAATAAAATTTAAAACACACATTCATCAATAGTTTTAAAATAAAACTTATGAATTATTAAAAAAACTATCACTTAATCCAGGTGACTAAAACGATCTAGACGGTCAATATGCTCGGTTAGATCAATCCGAAGACTATAATGAATATCCTCGTTACGAAGCTCCACAAGGATATAGCAGTGCGATATCGTGACTAGTCACTGCGCGTAAAAATTCATTTTAGTATAAAATTATAATACAATTGCAAAAATACTCTTAAACTTTCTTAAAATGTTCTATCGGACATAGAGAAATATTCTTCCATAGGAGTCAGGTATGCTATCGTAAGCGAGTTAATGGATAGCAGATGTGCATTTTGAATTGCGGCAAAACTCGTTTCCTTCTACCACATACCCTTATTGAAACCTCTCACAACATATGTTCATATTGTCTACAATTTTCGTAAAATAATGACTTCGACATACAAAATGTTGTTCTAAATCATCATCGTACTTCAGATTATCCACAAAATAATCATCAGTTAAGACATGTTCACTTGTATCCGATCACTTGGCACATGTCTTTTTATCGAAACTGTCATATCAGGTTCTTCTTGTGATACAACGTTAGCGACAATAAATGCAAAAAACTGAAAATCACCATTGTTGCTTCAAGAAAGTGAATAGTCAGTACTTGAAGACGAGATGCTCGTTATGACTTTTTTTTTAAAATAACTATACTGGACTTGGTCTATTTTGTTGTGTAAGATGATGAGGCATTCTAGAGTGTTTTAGAAGTTTTTTTTTAATTAAGATGCAGTTTGTATTTTTAGAAGTAAAACATCTGCAAACTACGGATCACATCTACAGATATCTATAAAATAAGAGGTGGACCAAACCTTTGCAATATGCAAGAAGAAGAATGTTTGGCTTTTAACGTCTTTATACTGCTTAAATAAACTGGTGGTGGTGTACGGACGGTGATGGTGGCGGTTGACGACAGTGCAGGATGGTAGTGGTGGTGATGGTGGACGATGGGTGGCGATGGAGGCAGAGATGGGTGGGCCGAGGGAGGGCTAGCAATTCCCGACCTGTTTACGACACGATTAAAGCTTTTTAATAAAAAATATTTTTTTTATATTTTTAAAAATAATTAAAATTAAAAGACTAGACTCTATTATTTCACATTCTTGGTTTATAAAAAACATATAAAATAAATTATAAGCATACCATATAAGTAGTTAAACAAGTATTTTTTATGTTTGATACGCGAATTTTATACGTCATCTCTAACCTCTTAAACACATGTTCATTATTATAATCTAAACAAATGCCATTTAACGGCTATACGGGTTGTGGTTTCAACGGGTTAGCGAACCCGATCAACCTCCATCTTCCTGAACCCGATGAATCAGCAGCGATTTTACTCGTAGACCTTGTGAGCTGAATCAAATGATGCCACGTACACCCTAAGTTTCTTGTAATTTGGTTACAAAGTCCCATTGAAATGCATTACTTTAAAACATGTAGAGTTAATAAAATATACCTTTGAATTATGATGATTTGAATTTGGACATTTTTGAGGTCGAGGGTCTTGTCCTTTACCCATGAGTGGAGTATTTTCATGTGTAAATCCATGTAAAACCAGGGGCAAAATCGACAATTCACCACCCATGATAAATTATATCAGCAATAAAGAAATGAAAGAAAATTATGAGAGATGTAGGGTAGATTTCAAAATAGGACAGCTTTGTAGAGTACCAAAACATCTCTCTCATCCTTTTTCTCTCTCTTTCTCTCTCACACATTTGCACCTAAACACGTATATTCATAGATTGAAGGTGAATCAATGGTGTCAATCGTCTAAATCAAAAGAACCCGATGCTTCTTTATGATGTGTGAGTGGGTGGTGCTGCTGTTCATGCCCTAATCTTCTTCTCAAATTTGTGTTCATCTTGTACTTCATCTTATCTTTAGTTATCCCCTTTGTGTTCTTTCTCATTTTCCCAACTAACCCACAAACAAAAGTTCAAAAAGGTAAGATTTTGGTGTTGATTTCATCTTTTCTTGAAGTTGGTTGTTTGATCACTAGGGTTCTGTGTGTGAAACTGTGAATCTTTGGTTCTTGTGGGGTGTTCTACTGTTGAAAGTCAGTGTGTTTAGATGGGTAAGTTTGATCTTCAAGATTTGTGTTTGATTGTGTTTATATGTGAGTGAGTTTAATTTGATTAACTATTGAAGATTGAAAGCTTTTGTGTTTGTGATTTTATGATCATTTTAACTTGATTTTAAACATAATCCCAAATTGGTGTTTCTCTCTCTAGTTTTATTTTTAGATTTTTATGTGGTCATGCTGTGTTACTGTTCATAACTAGACCCAAAGATCTGACTTTAAATGTGGTCTGTATTTCTTCTTAATCCTCTTTCCAATTAGATCTTGATGTAGGGATCTTGACTCTTGTGTTTGTATAATCATCACATGATCATCTTGATTTCAAATTTTGTTGCACAAAAAGTTCAAATCTTTGAAACCCATGTAGATTCAAGGCTTGAATTTGTGTTTCTTTTGTTGTAAGAAGATGCTGATGTTGGTAAGTGATGTGTTTGAAGCTTTGTTTTATGCATTTGTCACTTGATTTCTTTGAGATATTGCTGTTACAACCCACATAAAATAACACTTATAGAAGTTGCTTTTCATATCTATAACTTCAATCTTTGCTTGTGGGTCTTGTACTATGCCAACTAATTTGGTTCTTTTCTTGTTCAATTGGATTCTTTAAAAAGAAAGTTGTTATTTTGATGCTTCAAACATCACATAAAATATGGTCTTGTTTTGCAGAGTCTATCATCTATGATAAAAATATCATGTGATTAAACAAAGGGGATTGCTTCATAACTTGAAGTTATCTGATGATCAACTCTCACCAAGCATGCTTACAAGCAGATAAGTGTGGGGCTTTCATTTTGAAATTCTAGAGAGAGAAAGTTAGACAGAGAAAGGTACTAGTGGCTTGTTATATATGCTGAAGGCCAAGTGTGAAGGGGCAGTTGTTGAGAAGAAGAGTTCTTGTGACTGTTTATACAGCACAAGGAAACATAAGATTATTAGCAGCAGATGATATCCATTGATGATCATGCACCATCAGATCCCTCATCATCTCATCATCATCATCAACAACAACATCATCATCAACAACAACAACAAAACTCTCATGATCTCAAGGTTTCTGATGCAGATCTGAAGTCTACAGATGCTGATCTTGATAACACCAACAACCCACTGCCAAATTTCTCAATAAGGTAGAGAAAACTGAGATACCCTCTTTCATGATTCTTAATTCCTCCACTTTCATGACTCTATTTAATGAAGATTTGATTTTTTTTACTGGGTCAGATCAGATGTTATACCATAACACAGTGTTTGCAGGCTCTCTTGACAGTGAGGAGTCTGTACTTGGGCTCATATTTCATGAAAAGATCATATTTTCTTATCAATATGAGCATATTTGTGTTTTATGTTTAATCTTTATACCAATTTCAGGCTGTTACTCATAGTATTGAATTATTGTTTGATTTCTGTATCTTAATCTTAAATACTGTCATGTGATTTCATACATAAATTGCTTTTAGTTGTTGATTACTGTTCTAGATTCAAGTATTTTGCTTCTTGTTGGCATGTGATATTGTTTTTTCAACTTTTAACCAATATGGGTTTTTATGGTTGTTAAATCTTGAATCTTTTTGAGACTAAAATTTCGTTTAATTGTCTTGTAGGGATTATGTTTTCGGTTTAAGGAGCAAGGATATCGCGTGTAATTGGCCTTTTTCATCAACAAGTTTGCAACTTTGCTTGAAACATGGGGTCAAGAATTTGTTACCACCTTTCCAGTCTGTTGAATGTTTAAGAAATAGCCCGTCTTTGACCAAATGCAGTCTTAAAACTCGTTTGACCGATGAAAAACTTGTAAGCAGTTTTGATGGCAAGCCCGCAAATGATCAATTTAAATCAAACAAAAAGGTAGTAAGCACAGATCCAAGTGGTTCAAAGGTAGATAAAGAATCTCAATTTCATCTTCAAGGACGATCGGGTAAAACAAAGTCAAAGGAGAAACCACCTGCTTCTGTTCAAAAGCCCGGAAATGCTTCTGTTAACATCGTTACTAAAAAGAGTAAAATTGTTATTAAAGTGAATTCGGGTGTTGAACACATTGCTCCAAATACTGAAACCATGGCATCTAAAGTTTGTCCAGTTTGCAAGACTTTTTCATCATCTTCAAACACAACCCTAAACGCTCACATTGACCAGTGCTTGACCGGGGAGGGGACTATGAAATGGACGGACAGTCCCAAAGTTATAGTTAAACATAAAGTCAAACCTCGGAAGATGAGGTTAATGGTGGATATATACAAAACAGCTCGAGAGTGTACAATTGAGGAACTAGATAGAAGAAATGGTACAAGTTGGGCTACAAATTCAAACTTTCCAGCTCAAGAGTTTCAATTTCAAGGGGAAGAAGAAGAAGAGAAAGAAGAGCCTAGGTTGACTAAAGCCAACACTGAGGTTGCTGATACCGAAGGTGATGTTTATATCGACACTAATGGCACAAAAGTTCGGATCTTATCGGTCCCCAAAACGGGCTCATCTAATGTTCTTGAAGGTCGAAAGTTACCTAAAGGAGTAAAAGGAAGTAAACTGATTATGGGCAAGAAAAACAAGCTTTTTAAGAAGAAACATCACAAAAAGTATCTGAAACTTACCCCTAATGCGAGAAAATTATGCTCACCAAAGCCTAAGGTATGTTCCTTTTGGATCTTAATTGTATGCACTGAAATCGTATGATATATTTGTTGATGTTTTTTTGAATTTAGGTTGTTAATGACCCGGCAAAAAATGGTCCGGCAGAAGATGTTGTTATGGCTGAAAATTGCGGCAAAGATAAACGGAGCAAAGAGATGATGAAAGTGGTTGATTTGGGTGTTTCAAGGCCACCATGGGCATGTTCAAAGCGAACTGGTCTTTCTAAAAAGTTTGATGGAAAGACTCGAAAGGTGGAACTAAAATGTCATAAACCGAAAGATTTGGTTGTTAAAGATAGTGATAAATCTTTTTCAAGAAGTGAGATGTCTTCTTCACAAAGTAGGAAGAAAATGATAACTTCATTATCATTGATTAAACGGCCTCTTGGTAGAATGACCGAGTTCCGAAAGGAAGCTACTCCTATGCATCATGATGATGACAATGATGATGAGGATGATGATTATGATGGTGATGGTTCTCCAGATGCACGCCCATCTCAACAGTCAGATGATTATGATGATGATGATGATGATGATGATTATAATAATGATGATGATGATGATGATGATGCTGATTATGAAGGTACTCGAGATGTTGATAACAGATCAAAGGGCAGCAAGTTTTCATCTTTAAGCAGGAATCTATCATTTCCAGCTGCAAAATTTAGTTTCAAAAGGAAATTTTCAGCTATTGAGAAATCTTGTGTCAAATCTGTTGACGGGCCATCTCAAGATTCTTCAAACGAACAATCTAAGATGGAAGAACACACAGCTATTAACAAGAAACAAGACACAATATCTATTACTTCAAAAGGTTCAAATGAAGAATCTTCTGTGGGGATTCAAATTGTTAATGGGAATGAATCAGAATCTGATAAAAATGGGATGTTATTATCAATTCGGGCCCCAAGTTTTATGGGTTTGAGCACCTCTTTTGATCCCGAGTTTTCAAACCAGGAGTGCATTGAGCTGTATCAAGATCAGATATGTTCAATCAACCGCGCTCCAAATGATGTTGAAAAACAAGAAAATTATTTCCAAGAGATTGACCCGATACCAATTCCTGGGCCGCCTGGGTCATTTTTGCCCGATAGCCCAGGTGGAGAAATGGTTTCTGAAGAACAAATTCATGAAACTACGGTCCATTCAAGTGAAAACCAACATCATCATGACACACTGGATCGAGATTCCATGTCCAATTCTCCAGTTTCAACCGTCTCTAATTCAAGATCTAGTTATGGGAAAGATGAAATGTATATAAAACCATATTTTAATGGCGACACAGGATTAACAGAAACGGGTCAGTCTCACAGTAGTTTCAAGAGTGATCAACCATGTTGCTGCTCGAGAAAGGAGGCTGCTTTAAACTATCAAGATTCGTTTATATTAAGCAAACAACCTACTGAATCAAAGAACTTCGAATCTGAAATGTTTCCAGTAAGAAATCTTCCAACTTCATCAGGCATTGATTCTACTGCTAGTCCTTCGAAACCTGTACTCAGGTTAATGGGAAAAAACTTAACTGTGGTTGAGCCAGATGAAGATGAATTCAGACCTCCTCAGACAAGTCAACAACATCCTCAACGACCCGTTACCTTTGGCCAATATCAAAATGGGTTTGACTCTCAACATTTCAATGTCCATCCATCAAGAAGTCATGTTGACTTTGGGCCTGTTCATCATGGTTTCAGAGCACCTGTGGATTGTTATAGCAATGGCGGTCCTTACCTCGGGCCTTTGAGGTCCCACTATGTTCATAATGTTCTCGATTCTCAAGCATCAACTGGGAGAACCAACGTTTATAATGCTGCCTCGAGCTCCAGGCCCGTTAAGGAGATCATCATCATTGATGACTCTCCTGAAAATGAAAATGGTGATCATAATACTATGCGAAACAGACTTTTGAAAGGAAATCAGGGGCAGATCAACCCAATACACACAACTTACCCGTCATACCTTGGCGGTAGTGGTGGTTCATCGGTCTTTCATGGCGGTAGTTTTCGAGCTCCTTTTGATAGCGAAAATGTTGCTAGCAAGTGGAATATAGGATCTTCAACAGCATACCATCCTCCTAGATATCCTTAATGGGTTGATGCTTACTATACAGATGAGTTTTTCAATCAATATCTTTTTAAATATTTGGTTTTTCTTTAAGTTGTCAGTTTTAGAGTTTTAAGAACACTTTTCAGGCTTCTGTACACGAGCAGCCTTAAACTCCTACCTGAATAATAAGCAGCCCATCTTTAACTACAATCACTATTTTATGTGTTTCTTGAAATCTGGCCTTAAAATCAAGAAACCAAAAAGACACCATTTTTATCTATCTTTTTAACCATTCTTTCATCAAAGCATCACATTGGAACAAAACAAGCAATCCATGCATGTATACATGCATGCATGTATATATGTATGTACATATGTGTATAAAGAGGCGTTTTGTTTAGAACCAAGAATATGTCGAGAACTATAAGACTACATCATGCACTTGGATGTTATGGTTTGAATGAGATACATTAAACGGTTATGTAACCGCCCCACCTTCTATCTCCCACTACTTTTGATTATCTGTTATATGATATATACAACAGTACAAGTGCATTATATAGTTTTCGTAGGTTCAACATATTCTTGGTTCTGAAAAGAACACATGGGTTAAGTATGTATGTATTTATGTATGTATAATGTATGTACATCCATCATTTGGAGTGACATGATGTGCATGAAATATAACCATTTCAACATCATTAGGTGAGTTGAAACCACCACTACTATGTGTGAAAAAGTGAAAGAAAGTAAATACTGTCATCACTTGCCCATGAAAGAACATTTGGACCACCATGATATGTCATTCTTCATGGTACTTATAATGCAGTTGAGATATTAAATCTTATAAAAACATGAATATTGTTTATGCGTGTGTGTGTTTGGTGATATAAACTTATGTTTTTGAGTTTTAAAACGTTGAAAGAAGATGTGACCCCACATGAAATAACATGTAGAGTGTAGACGACATCGTTTAATGTAAGTTATGGGGTTTGATGGGAACGTGTATGGTGGTGTTTGCATGGTGAAAGGGAGACATTAATTTATTTCAAATGACTAAAAAGGGCTTGATGCTTGTGGGCCCATCCTTCACATTATTCCATCAACTCCATATATTTAATTCACCCCTGCCCCCTCGTTCAATCAACTTTTATAAGCATCTAATCTTTATTGTTGTAAAAGATTACATTTTTAAATGTCATTTGGTTCGTGATTTATTTATTTTTAGACTGTCTTTAATGCTACAACTCGTCCTTCTTATAAACAGTTCTAGTTAGTATGTCACATTAGCTTCCACTCACTTCCATCTATTTTTTCCGCAAACACATTTTACCCTCAACGGATGGTATTAGAAGTAGTACCTCTATTTCTTGTGATAGATGTGATATGTGTTTACATCTCATCATTCTCAAGACCTCATCAATGGTTTCATTATGGACGATGAAAACTTTTTAGTGGTTGTATGTGTATTGTTATACAATTAATTTTTTTGGTCCGGTTTGGGAGTGGTCATAATCATAATTCAAATTTTCCATTCTAGAGTTCAAAATAAGTTACAATTGAAAAATTAAAGTTCGTAATTTTTCCAATCTTATCCCGTTTTTATAATTCCTAATCAAATATCTAATCAAGTATCTGTATAAAATACTAAAACTCTCAAATACTTAATAATTTTACCTCAGTGCGGTAACCGGAAGTGGCGGCATGATGATCGGAATTGGGTTTAAAGTTTAATTGGTTATATGTCAAATATTGTGTTTAAAACTTAATTGGGGCTATTAGCTATATCTAATATTGGATTTAAAACTTAAAAGATTAATATTTTGAAATTAAGGGGCACCGGAGGCAATTGTAAAATTTTACATGAGACGGTTATGATTTTCACGTATATATAACATTATTTTTTTGATGGACGACAACCCCCAATCTGACACTTAGCTACGCCACTAGTTTTGGATGAGATTTATTCAATTTGGTTACGATTTTGATAAGTAAATTTTTATTAAGATCATAATATATTAATTGGTATAGAGTTTGAAGGAATTATATTTTGAGCTTAAATTTATTAAGAGTGAAAAAAATATGGATAACTAAAATTCACCATGTATTTTACATACAAAACAAGTATAACGAAATTGGAATATATCATTAGTGTCACAACTTGTCATCGTCACCCTTGCCGTTGTCACGACCTCCAGCGTGTTGGTGATGGGAGCAATGATGGTGCAGTTGAGGCGAGGGCTGATAGGTGATATCAGTAACGATGGTTGTGATAATGATTGGTAGGCAGTGACGTCAATGATAGTGGCAGTGGGGTGTGGTGGGGGTGGTGATAGTGAGTGAGGACCGGTGTGTGATGGTAGTTTGGTGGCAACAACGATGACAATGGTGGTGATATGGCATGGTAACGTGAGAGTGGGTGATTTATGGTAGGTATACACAGTGGAACACTATCAAACATACAAAAAGCCGTAAATCAATTTGAGAATTTAACATAGTTTGGTCAATGTGACTTACGCTCATAGGCTACAATTATAGTTTCTTTTTATTATCTCACTACAAAGATTACAAGAAATGAAATGGTATATTATTAGGTTTAATAGGGTTTTTAGCTAAAATGAAAAACAAAAACTAAACCTGAGTTAAATTCCAAAGCTTTCACAGTTACCATCGATAGTGAAATCTCGAAAGTGGTACTTCGAATGGGAGAAGTGAACTTTGAGTTGAATTCATGGTGTTTTCTTTTTAATGTTTGCTTAACATAAAATTTGATTTGATGTGTACATAATAACCGGTGTTCGTTAAAATTTTTTAGAAGTTAATACGATTTTTTGTTAAATCTTTTATGCTCACATTTCAATATCAATTTTATTGAAATTTGAGTTATAGAGTTAGGTAGGTCTTACAAATTTAAAAAAATATACTTTATTTTAAATACGACTTGGTCTTTTATAAAAGTTATATTGAAATGTTAGGAAAAACCAATCGAAACTTTGAATTTTTTTTTTTTTTTTGTAAAAAAGTAAAGAGCACAACTTATTACGGAAAAATTAAATAAAATGTTAAAAGAAACTATGGTTTTTCCCCATGTATTACGTCTAGCCAGCCTACATAAAATTAATCCTAAAAAAAAATGTTGTATATTCTAAATATCAAATGCAATTAGACCCAAACAAACATAAAGGCGATGGTGAATATAACATTCGTAAAAATCAACATAAATCTAAAAATGGCAAAAGAAATACCAAAAAGGAAACCAAAAGAAAAAAAAAGAAAAGGCATAACTGATGAAAAGAGTTAAAAATACCCAAAAGAGAACCATTTCCCAAAAAAAAAATTAACAAATGAATAAAGGAAATGTTGTCGGATTTCTAACCCATGTTTAAGTTTTACAAGCCAAGCGGCTAAACCATCATGCTAAACCCTTTTCTTTGTAACATTAACCAAACACATTTTATTTATGTAGAGAGAAAACTAGCCACAAACTTAAAAATAGAAATGATACTGTGACTAAGGGGCTGTTTGATTACACTGATTCAGTAAGATTTGACTGAGTCAGAAGCTGACCCAGTAAGATGTTCTGATTGGGTATGCGTCTGACTGAAACTTGGTTGTTTGATTCAGTATCTGACTGACTCAAAAACCGTCTCTGCAAATCACCTTTAACCAAATCACCACTAAACATCTCATCTTCATACATCTTCTTCACCGCCTCTTCCACCTCCAGCGTCACCGCCACCACCTCCAGCATCACCTTGGTCTTGGTCAGACGAAAAGGACCCGGTCAGCATGTTTAAAATTCAGGTCCGGATTAGACCAAAAAAACCCGGTCAGCTCTGATTTCAAACGTATCAAACGGGCTGACCGGCTGACCGAGTCAGCCGGGTCAGACCAAACAAACAGCCCCTAAAAGTTACATTACAAAACATATAGGATAATAGTGGGGTTCAGAAGTTCCCTTTATCATAAGCAAACTTGAAAAGGGTTCTCTACTAAAGCTATCAAACTCCTTATTTGTACAATAACTTCCAAAATCGATTAGAAACATTTGGAAAATCTCCAAACTACATATAAATGATGAATCCAAAACATTCCTGTGACGATGGTTGCAGCAGCGATAGTGAAGAGTATTAGGGGGGGGGGGGGATAACAATGAGATAGTCGAAGATTCCAAATCCTTGGTATGCATTCATTTGAGTGAATTCATTCTAATTTCGATTTAAAATCATGTTTTCCTTAAGCAAATATGATATTTTAGAGTTTAGATTCTAGTTCCAACCGTAAAATAAACCAGCTAAGAATAAAAGTGTGGATTTATATTCAATTAACTTTAGTAAACATGTGTATTACACGAGTTAAATAAATAAAATATTAAATATAATGAAAATTTATTAATTATAAAACGATATTTTTAAGATAAGATATGATTGAAATTACGTATATGTAAAAACTATAAATAATAAAAAATAATATTAACGTTTTAACCTTTTGTTTTTTTTTTCAAAAAAAAGTTAATCATTTTGTTTTAAAATAAAAAGTTTTAGTAAAATATGATATTGTAAAACCTCTCTTATTATAACTCACAAATTGAATTTTTTTGTTTATAAAAAATTTACTTTTTAAAAAAATCAATTTGAAATATTCGTATTTTTTTAAAAAGTTTTGATGTTTTATAAATATCTTATTCTATTAAAATTTGTTTCTTTAGAAATAATGTTAATAAAAAGATACTTTTTCTTAATTTATCAATAAACTATTTTGATCTAAAATATAATTAAATAATACTATAGTGTTTAATGTGATTATTTAATAGGAGATAAAAACAAGAAAAAATTTGATAAGAAGAAATGTGATGGTATCACGTATATTCCCTAGTTATATTTTTATTTGAGTAGAAAAATTGTGTTTCAATGAACCAAACTAAAAAATTTCCAAAACTAAGTCATGTTTAATATGTTCATTGTTATGTTTGTTTAGTTTCTTAATACATTCTTTATTTGTTATCTTCTTATATATATTTGAAATGTTTAACAAACTTTTTGCTACTATTTCATTTTCTGTTTAAACTTAGGATTTTTTTTCATATGCATGTTGGAAATGGGTTTTGAAAACATACATTAATGTTTTACTATTAAGATGAAATATTCGTTTATATTTTATTTTCTACGATTTACTATTAAGATGAAATATTCGCTTATATTTTATTTTCTACGAGTTACATTATTTACCTCTTTTATTGATCGCGTAACCAATCAGTTAGTAATCTCATAAGTTAGGTTGCCTAGAACATTTAAACCTAGAAAAAGATAAAATTTTGATTTTTGTTAGATTTTATATCTTCACTTTTCTTTTGTTAAAGAAAATCTTGTGGAATCATTTTTTCCCTATTACAATAATTAGAGTTAATTTTGGTATTAATCCCTGAGGGACAAAAGACCCAACTTAAATCCAATACTAATTATATTTATGATTACTATAATTACAAAAACAAAGCTTTCAAGCAACACAAGTCTTTCATGAAAAGAATATCATTGTCTTGTTGAGAATACAAACTCTCATGGCCTCAACCTTTCATGAAGAACATCCCAAACTCTAACTCTTGTTTCCGTAAGCACTAAACTATCATATTTCATAACTAAAAAAAAAACCAAAATAGAAAAAATAAAAAAAAACCCATAAAAACAAAAAATAAATAAAAGAAAACAAGTGTTATGGAATATCATGATGCATTCAATAACATATCATTTAGACTACAAGTGCCCCTTGGTTGGGGTAAGAATCTAATATCAATGTTTGAATTTTTAATCTCTAACCCACTCAACGAGACTATTGTCTTGCTAATACGCAAGACACCTGTTAAGGTTAGATTTCTAATTGATAGAAGAAAGAAAAAAGTATTTGAAATTCAGAGCTAGGGAGAGTTGAATGACTTAACTTCATTAACTGCTCTACTCTAAGAGATCATTAACTACTCTAAGATTACAAGTAACAATACTAATAAACTTTCAACTCATCATATATGTTAGTTACACCAACATATTTTCAGTACACTCCCTCTATTGTATATGGAAGCATATAATTCATAACTATCAGCAGGTTAGTTAACAAGTCAATGTATATTAACATTATGAGATATGAGATTTGACATTTAATAACTGATTCTACACATTGATGAATTCAAACATATGATTTAGATACACTCAATTGTAGATTTATTGAAAGATTCAATGAGGATGTGTTATAACACTAGATAAAAAAATTAATATTCGAAGCAAATCCAGAATAGATAAGGCAAATTGTTACAACTTTCTTCGCTCTATAGATTGTTGTTTCTTAAGACGTGTGTGCACAAAAAGGTTTTTTTTAAGACAACTAACTTACATCATCACGTTATATAGAGAACTTTTGCTTAAATATTCATAGTAATATCAACTTGCCCTGATTGTTCTAAACTAGCAATAGATTTTGTTCTCATCGTAACAGTTTAGAGTTTAAGATTCACACTGTTGGATTCCATATGATAGTGAAAAATGTAAATGCTCATTTCTACAAGGTATTAGCCTAGAAGTTATTAGTTTTAGTACCAACATATTTTGAATGGCCAAATGATGTTTTAAATTGCTAATGCTATAACTCGATTCAATAACTCACACGTTATATACGATATGCTTAAGAGTAGCATTCTTTCCTTGATTGTATGGTTCTTCCTTTAGACATTTTACGGCCTCGTGACAACGGGACTTGAATTTTAATCCAAAAGAGTAGCATTCTTACCTAGGGGCTAGCCCGAACACATATCAAAATACCCCGTTTATTTTTTTAAAGGTCCAAACATATCATTAGTCGGCTAAGGACTAGCCGACTTTAGCCGATTTTGCGCATAAGGCAAAACTTTATTTTGGCAAAATTCTCAATATCATAAGCCAAATGTTTAGTCTATCTTTTTCACTTGGTCAAATGTTGAGTTTGGCAAATTTTTCAATTTTCATATTCTCACGTCTTGGCTTATTTTGGCAATTAATTAATCATTTGGCAACTAATTACTTGAATTTTAATCCAAATGATTTTAGATAGTGATATAAACCTAATTTAACCACCAAATTGGTCTATATATAGTTTGCTTCAAAAACACATTCTAGGTCAATTTTAACAATAAATAATACGAATCCATAACATGTATGCTTTAATGCCGTTAATTATCAAATTAAACTAGTTAAGCAAGTATTTAACGTCTTTAGGATCAAATCTAAACAATTAGAACCATCAAGTTTTTTCTTGAAACCATGAAATTATTCTTCTTTTGTAAAACTCACTTCTAAGTAGCAATACATCGAATGTGAGATTTAAATTGATTAATGGTTCAAAAAAAAGAGATTTAAATTGATTAATGGTTCCAACACATCTTGGAAACTCATAATGATGTTTAAATTTAAAGCGTTCAACTTTGACAAATTTACGCCCCCTCATTGTAGTAACGAAGTTTGCTTAAGAAAATTCTAAAACAACTTTGGTCCTTCATCATCGTATATCATAGTTCACTTCTAAAACTAAAAAAATACCATGATTATTGTGTGTTTTAGAGAAATTTAAAAGTTTAATGGTCAAATTAGTATGTTAAGAAAAAGTAAATTATTATTCTGTAAGGTAATTTTACATATCCTCTTTGAAGTGTACACGATATCACGTGTTATGTTAGTTAACATATATTCAGTATAACTCTTCCACTTTAAATTAAATGATATGATTTTTTAATTATTGACCAATTAGGTTTAAAGTTAAAGGTGAGGAGTAAACTCTAACAATCACCTTGGGTAAGGTTGATGTGTCATTACATAGATTTAAGAATAAAACATAATTCTGTAATTAAAGTGTTCGACAAATGAAATAAAAAAAAAACACATGATTAAATAATTTGTTATGATAATCAACTTAAGGTCATGTATAAAGTGTATTACCCACGTATAATTTGCAATTGCGTAGATAATGTTTAAATGTAAAAAAACATATTTGAAAATGTTTTTTTTAATGATCTTTTATGTGCTTACCTATATATTTGATGTAGAAGGTAAATATTATTATCAAAATTTTTTAACTGAACCATCAACGAAGAAAAATTGATGATTCAGGTTTGCTCTCGTAAATATATATGTGTGTATAAAATTTTACTCGTATTTTTATTTTTCTTATTAACTTTTAAAATATAGTATTTCATACACTTCGACTTTACCAATGTGACGTGCCTTTTTATCTATGTTTGAATATTTTAAAATTAAGTATTGCTAATTCATACGCTTATATTTATGTACTTGATCATATTAGTGTTACTAGCTCAACATACTTTCATGAAGACTTAAAACACGAGTTAAACTCGCAACTCTCGCTAGTTATCATAAATTACTAACTACTTTTATTGTTTGTTGACTTATTGATTAAGTTTCAGCGAAAAAGACTTAAAAGAATCTTAAATATGTTTAGATCAAGTCCAAAATCAAGTTTGTCAATTTTAACATTTGTCCAAAGTATTTTATGCAAACGAACATAATCTAATTTGGAAATCTAGCTAGTTTTTTTTAATAAATCACCCATCACAGCCCAAAACAAGCTTGTGTAAAATATAGCTTCAACCGAGTCAGGCGTAATTCCGTACAACCGTATGATCACATATAACGTTACAACGTGCTTATTCTTATTTCTTTCGATACAAACTTCTTCAAAACTATCCATCACACAACGCGTCCATAACACTCGTTTAGCATAATCATAATTGTTAAATGAAGTATAACTAATTACTAATCTAAACAAAAATTAATCTTATACTTTTTCAACAAATAGATCAAACAGCAAAGTTATACCAACATAATTGCATAGCACGTTGTTAACTACTTTTTATTAGTCGTTACGGTCAAACCCCAAAGTCATACAACACCAACGATGCCGTCTCCGACGCCGGCGACCACCGCCACCGCCACCACCACCTACACCACCATCCCGATCTCCGGCACTGACGTCATTTTCCGATCATTTCAAAACCTATCATCCTTCTTATCCCTCCGGCGACCCTGGCCGGAATTCATCTCCACCGCCGGCTCATACGACCGGCCGGAATCACTCGCCGTCGCCGGAGCCAGAATTCGCGCCAATTTAAAGTACTTCAGCGTAAACTACGGCATTATCGCCGCCGCATGCGCCACCGTGTCCTTGATCGGAGATCCAACGACTTTGTTAACCCTAGGTTTGGTGTTCATCATGTGGCTTGTGTTTTACTTTTTCCGTGAGGATCCGATGGTTGTGTGGGGATATCATGTTCATGATCATCTCGTGACGGTTTGTCTTGTGTTCGTCACCGGAATTGCGATTTGGACGTTAGGGTTTGGTGTGAATCTTATAATTGGAATTGTTGTTGGGGGTTTGATCTCGATCGTTCATGGGGTTTTTAGAAACCCTCAGGGTGTTTACCTTGATGAATTTGATGCTGCTTCTGAAGGATTGGTGTCATCTCCATCGGCTTCTTCTAGTAATACAACGTATTTCAACTGACTCCTGATAATTTTGACAGTGATTTGTGTGATAGTGTTCGATTGATTGAATTGGGGGTTTTGTAGTGTTGTGAGGGTTGTTAATTATTGCATACTAGTAGACAAATGTTGTGAAATTCTCTTAATTATTGATTTGTGAAGTGTGATTCAGATTGTTACTTGTGTTGTTATGGATATTATCAATTTGATCATGTTTCTACTGTGCTTTTAATCTGGACTCTGTAGATCTAAGGTTGACTTTGACTAATAAATGCATCAAATTTGGTCCAATGCCTTACTGGCAAATTGTCATTCAGTAAAGAGCAATCAACTCTTTCAGTTCCATGATATGTAGTCCAAGCCTCAAAGGTGCTATCTGCACTTAAGGCGCAAAGGGTGAGCATTGAGCCTACTTTTAAATAAGGTCCCGGGCAATTTTTAGCTGATTTAGACATGTTTCATATCTTTAGGTGACCATTTTTAGATGTTTCAGTTTAGTTTTAGCTATTTCAGACATATTCATGCCATGTTTATTTGCAGAATTTGGTTGTTTTCGTCCATTTTTTGCGCCTGTGCGCCTTGATGGACTCGAGGCGTTATTGGTGTGCTGCTCTGCGCCTGGGTGCACGCCTTTGACTATGTTGGTTTTATAAAAAGTTGGTGACGGGAAAAGCATAATAGGAGATGATTCTTTAATATTGGTTTAAGAATTTTTCTGTTATGCTGATCAATTGTTATATAATGCAATATGCAGTCACATAATCATACTAAAAGTTGAGCAAAACATTGGTACAACTCAAACAACATAGTAGATTATATTGTGGGAAAATTGATCTACTGAATGATGTGTCAAAAGCTAATCTAGTTTTAAATCTTACTTCCCATTCTAACTAATTTTGCTAATGTTTCTTGAGCAGCCAAAGTTTGAGCATGATTATGACCAAGCATCACTGTCCTGATACTAATACATGTTCTGCACAATTCTTCGCCATTATCAAAATGGCCACCTCTCAACAGCAATTTAGCTCTTGTTTCCAGCAATGTAGCCTTCAAAAGTGTCACGTCTTGCCAAACGTATTCATCGATTCTTTGGTGAGAATTCATCTTGTTCTTCCAACAAAGTGATCCATGACACCAATCTTGTATTTGGGAAACAAATGATTTCTCCACTTCTTCAAGAACATTTGTGCAGACTTTTAGTAGCTCCAAAGACGAATTGCATCTTGAAAATGTGGTAAAAGCCCTGATTGCTAATGGGAGAGCAGTTTTCTTGATGAAAAGAACCATATCGTGGGCTTTTAATTGGACTGATGGTGGCTCAGATTTGTACCCGAACACAAGAAAAGCAGAAGCCCAAAGATGGTCCAAGTGTGAAACCGGGTTTCCTAGTTTTCTTATGCCTTGAATTGCTGCTTTGGCTGTAAGCATACCCCCTTTTAGCTTTGCAAAAGTTTGAGTAATCGGGTGAAATGAAATGTAGCATCCGGGATGTCGATTTGCTCTTCTAGCAAGGCCTAGTTTGACTAACACAAGAGCTGAATCTTCTTCACTTTTAGAAGTTTGACTTTCTAGAAACCCTGAACAACAAAAGAAAGTCATGTTTGCACACTTGGCCCATTTCTTGAACCGGTTGGTCGAACCACTTATGCTGGTTGCAGCGGCGGCTAGTAAATTTGCTGAAACTGGCAACGGGGCAAACCAAGCCCCAACCAGAAGCATCTTTGCGGCAAGAACATTTTTAGTCCCATTATCTTCTTGCAATATGGTTATGCAGAAGATCAAAACCTTGAGTAAAAACTTATTATTCCCCCAAAACACTTCATCAAAATGAGACGAAAATTCTTCCAAACGAATATGACTTATAGCTTCAAAAAGGGTCGAAGGTGCGATTGCAAGTTCAGAAAGTAACGAACCAATTACCGACAACCCGAAACTCGATCTCCCCAAATTCTCATCAAATTTTGCTAAAACTTCGATATCTTGAGCCGGGTATTCTTTCTTTCGCCTACCTTTCATTAACAAGATTGCATCTTTCAATGGCATCGGTTGAAGTTGCATTGGATCAAAGCTCATAACTCTTGGCAACCGAGTTGTGATAATAACATGTGATCCACCTGTGTTTCTTGGTATCAAATCATGTAAATCCTTCCCTTCCCACCAATCTTTTTCTGTTTCAAGATTATCGATTATCAGTAAATACGGCATATCGCGAAATAACTCGCGTTTGACCCGTTTGAAAGCTTCTGTTTCTTGTTCATCAAAGCTCCTAATCCTCCCTCTTTCTTTCTCTTCATCTGCACTTATATCTAACCCTAAATTTAATGACAAATTAAATATATTCTGCCTGAAATACCTTGCTTCCCCACCTACCCACAACACCATTTTGTATCTTTGAGAATACCTGTGTGCAAACTCTAATGCAAGCTCTGTTTTCCCCATTCCTGGACCTCCATTGATGCATACAATGCTACTTCCAAAGTTCTTGTATTTCCCACTCTTTGTTTTCTTGTATTTTGGTCTTTTCAATGAGTTTCGACCAATAACCGGTTCAACCCAAGCTTCTAATTTCGGTTCTTTACACTTTCCCACTTCCAAATTTATGAATTTCCCATTTCTACCCCCATCCCCTTCACTTTCTTCATCTGCAAGCCCTTCTGATGTTCCTGGTGTTTGATCTTTACCAGCATTTACAGTATGTTCATTCTCGAAATCCCGAAACCCGAAGAAAGCAGACTCGATTTCCGCCAGCTCCTTCTCTCGACCTACAAAAAACCGGTTTTTTGGAAACTGGATATCATGGACACTTTCAATTTCTTTCTCAGCTACACTCATTCTTCCCAGTTTGCCCCTAAAGATCCCTGCTGCTTTCGACACACATGACCGCCAATTACCCTCGTTTGCTTCCAGTTTAAACTCGTGTGACTTCATTAACCCGTCGGTCACTTCTTTGCCTTCTTTACTGTCTGGATTCTGGCCTAAAAGATTTACAACTTCGTTAAGATCGGTGTCGAAGAACAGGGGAATCAGATTCTTCTTTTGAGCAAAGAATCTGATTTCTTCTAGGCTTAGATAACTCAGCAGGCTCTCTTTAGTGACAACCACAACACCAAATGTGACTGAGCATATGACTCTGTCAGCAATCTCGTGACTTTGAGAGTCTGAGTATTTTGCTCTGTCAGCAACAAAGCATGCAATGCCTTGAAGCTCGAGCTCCGACTTGAGCCATTTACAGAACCGGATCAAGTTCGGGTTTTGCCCGTGGTATCCTATGTAAACATCACAGCTTCTTAGTTTAGCATTAGCAGGAGAAACAGACCCTTTCTGGAAGGAAACTCGAGGAATGGGAAACGAGAATGAGACTCGTGGCGCATTATTCGAATTCGTATTGGGTTCGGATGAAGGTATAGGAACACAGTTGACGATTTTGAGCTTCGTGTCGTCTGAAAAATCATATCTTTCTGATGGGGGAGTGTGGGAACTGCTTGGGATATCATCATTACCAGACCCACTGTAGGATAGAGGAGTGGATGGGTGAGTGAATGTAGTTGGTGTAGTGGTGCCTGTGCCGTTGCCGGTGGCGGTTTCGGTTTCTTGAGGGTGAGTTGGGTCGTCTCTGGTGGCTCTGGGTGATATATAAGGGGATTGCAGGGCGGAGACAAAGGCGGAAGATGCCGGTGAGATTAGAGATGGAGAGTTATATGGAGATGATGAAATTGATGTTGCAGTAACAATGTTGGTTAAGATTTCTTTTCTGGGATTTTGGACAGAGTTTGATATTTTGATGGTGAGGTTTGTGGTGGCTACCGGTGGCGATGGTGGTGGCAGCGGTGGTAGTGGTGGTGGGGCTTGTTCTTGATTCATATTCACAGAATACTTTTACAAGAAATCTTGTAAAGATTGGATTTTTATTCAAGAACTACAATCACAACAAAAGGGAATGTCAAAATCATTCAAGAAAACATCTTCTTTTTTTTTTTATCAAGATTGAAAGTGGGTGTGTGGGAATCAATCAAGAACAGAAGTCTGATTCCAGTTTGCTCAAATTTATGCTGACAGAATAGGTCAAAAAAGGATTCAAATCTGTGGTGATGAGTGTGATTGTGATTGTGACTGTGATTCAGAAACTGTGATGAATGCAACAGTAGACTTTATGTGCAGGAAGAAGGGGTTACATACATGTGAAATAATACTTCAGCTTCTTTCATTTGTGGGCCTTCACTAGTCAGATCTCACAAGTACCACCAAACCCCACCGTTTTTAACCCTTCACATATATAATGAGATTATTGTAGTACAACATCTAAAGCTGAAGGTACATGTTTACCTGGAAATATTTGAAACACAAACTTAGAGAACCCTATCTCTCTTTCAAGAAGATGTGCAGAAGGTAAGACCAAATGGGTTAGATCCACAATGTTTTGATTATATAAAATACTTGTTTAAGTGGCTTAAAAAGAAGCTGCAGAGAGTGTTTTATGGTGTAAACAAACTATTTTCATTGGGGTTAGCCAATTTCTTTTTGTTTTATGTGCTGTCTAGTTTGCAATTCAAAATCTTGGGAAATTACTAAAATAGACACATGTTTTGACTGGAATCTAACATGGGGGTTGCCCAAGGTGGGTCAGAAAAGTAAATTTTGAAGAGGAAAGAGGTTTTTGGAGATTAAAGATCAGAACTTGTTGGCAATGGTGATCTTTAATTAATTTATTGTAATAACATATATTTGTTTAATATCACTTATTAATATGTTTGATTCCTTAGCCAGCCATGTACAGGTCTAGGGTAAATGTTAAAATTTTGCTCCCCTTTGTCTGACATGTATGATGGCAAAAGTATTTCTAAATTTGAATACCTATTGGATTTTCAAATATAACCAACTGAAATTAAATTCTGAGTATAATTAGAGCAACCACAATAGTGGGGTTTGGGTCCTTTTTCTTAAGGTCTTGGCAGGTAGACATGAACAAAAAAAAACCGGTCCGGGAACCGGTTCATTCAAAAAAACCAGAACCAGCTTCAAAGAAAAACCGGTTTGGCCCAACCGGTCCCGAACCGACCCGAACCGCCGGTTTCTATACCAGTTTGCTAGCCCCGCACTCAAAACCGGTTTATAAGCCGGTTTAAAAGTTAAAAACCGGTTAAACCGGTAAGAAAAATTGGTTTGGGTAAAAAAACCGGTTTCAAACCGGTCCGAATCGGTTTGATAGGTTCGAGTTTTCGGTGAGCCAAACCGGTTTGTAACCCGAACCGGTTTGAAGAAAAACCGTTTTGACCCCATCACGAAAAAATCGGTTCGGTTTTGAACCCGAACCGGTTTGGGTATAAAAACTGGTTTGTACACATCTGTTGGCAGGTTTTAGCTATTGAGTGGTTTTATGACGGGATGCCTTTGTGGGTGTTTTTAGTTTTTACCAACTGAGAGGAAATTGATGCTTTTAAAGATTAGATTATTTTCCTTAGGTCCAAATAAAAAATACTCTAAAAAGTGTAAAACTTAATATGTTCGATCCTAACGCCTTGTTAGTGGTCTCATTGTGTTTTATGATCGTTATTGTGTAGTATTGAACACTATGAGTTTTAAAAAATACACCTGTGAAAAAAATCATTTTGTATTTTTAATTTAAAACACAATGATAAATAATAACAATTTTATATAATGTATTAAAAGTAATAACAAAAATAACACAAATGTATTATTTTCAACATCATGAGTTTTGATAAATACATTAATGAAAGTATATTATTGCGCACTTTTGATTGTAAAACACAATGATAGATAACAATGTTATATAATCTATAGAAACAATGACAATAATAACACAAAATGATCTAAAACGTATAATTCAGTGATGAATACATATAAGAAATGATGTAAAATAAATGACACAACGAAGTATATGACACAATGAGTTGAGTTATATTACAAAATACCCTACTTTTTAAAACTACAGAAGGACACGTGTTATACTCACAATCCTTTTTAGACCTTTTAAATTAAGTACTATTTTTATTATAACCATTCCCTTTTAAATATGACAATTAAGTAGGATTGTTTCTATCCTTCGCTTTTAGCACTTAGTGTTGTGAAATCTCTTTACAATTTTATTTTGGGTATTAAAAATTTTCTTTCACATTTAAAATTAAAGTTCGAAATAAATGATTATTTAGAGTATTTTGGATGTCTCTTGTTGTGAGAGGAGTTCCATTTGCTTTCTCAAATTGCTCTTTATGTTGCGAGATGGAGTCATCATATTACATTCTTTAGCAATGTAGAATTGCAGCCCATGTGTTGTCAGATATATTTGCTTGGTGTTGCCTATCCTCAGTTAATTGCAGCTTAATTTGAGAGTTACTAATGGTCCCAAGTTTGGTGCCCGGTTCAAGCAACTTAAAGAAGGCTTGCGGTTCATTTGGAAGGCCCGAAACGATATTATCTTCAACGCAAAGCCACAATCGGTGTCAAGCATGGTGAAGGTCATCAAATCTAACACTTGTCGCGGTTGAAGTTTAGAACAAAGCTAGTTATTTAGCTAGTTTGACACGTTTGGTGAAACTTTTCCTTTTCAACTTTTCCATTGTAGCTTGGTGTATTACGTTTGATCCTGGCGTCTTGTTAGTGGTCTTTCTATTTATAAAATCATTGTAAAAAATAGAATATTGTATGGAAACTTGATAACATTAAAATAGGAGTGTTCATCGGTTCGATTATCGGTTTGTTCGGTTTATTCTGTTTTGAAATTTTTTTAGGTATAACCGAAAACCAAACCGAACGGAATTCAACCGATTTCAATTTGGTTCGGTTTCGATTATAAAACTGAAAAAACTAAATTCAACCGAAAAAAAAACCAAATTTACTTTTTGTTTTTTCATTTCAAATGTTATCGAGTTTATATAATTTTTATTAAAATCATCCTTCATATACATTTTTTAAAAATACATACCAAATAATTAAACTCCTAAAATGTTAAGAATTTTTGTTTTAAAAATATAATTAGTGGACTTTAACTATCTGATAGTTGAGATTTAAGACTGGGGTGTTGTTTGTTTTTTCTGCAGTAAAACGTCTGCAGTCTGCGGACCACATCTGCAAACATCTACAGTAGAAGAGGTGGACCAAATATAAGAATTTTTGATGTTTAGAGATAAGATAACCTTTAGAAATTTTGTTATTGGGCTAAAAATAAACCACTTTTAAAAGTTTAGGCTTTTATAGTTTGGGTAAACTTACAATTACAAAAATATATATAAATTCTAACATATTGAATTCGGTTAATTCGGTTAACCGAATAAACCGAATTCAGAAATTACATATAACCGAAAACCAAATTCACAATTCGGTTTCGGTTAGGAACCGAACCGAAAACCGAATTCATGATTCGGTTCGGTTTTTCTGTTACAAATGCGAATCGGTTTTCGTTTTTTTTTCGGTTTTTAGTTTTCTCTACACACCACTGATTAAAATTGTTGGGAGTTACATTCAGTTGATGATAATATGATACAACCTCATGTTGATGTGGATTTCTTATATTAAGAGTAATTTAAGTTTGTTTTCAAACCACTACCTTATTTTCTTACGTAAGTTGAGCATGTATTTACATTTAAAGAAAAAAATGTTAAGAGATTTATACATTTGGAAAGATAAAGTGTATCTTGAAACAAAAACGAATGGGCAAGATTATAAACAAACTTTGTCATAAATTACAGATGGATAGTCTGTCAAATATACATTTTTTAGTTGGATTTTTTTCCCGAAAAGAATGGTTGTGAGAAAACGTCCATTGGAAATTCTATCCGGACCAATGAGGGGGGAATCTTCTTCTAAAAACCCTAAGCGTGTGAATAATGAATTTAATTTGTCGATGATAACCAACATCTAGTTCCTAGTTAATTTTCCGACTGATCACCAATTTAATCAACCAAAATCCCAAAAATTACACATCTTAGTATTTTTAATAGGTTTCATTGATGATCAGGTGGAATTATTGTATTAGTGATATCATCCAGTAATAGAAAGTATTATTGGTTGTCCCACAGAGATGTCATATCTATCGCACAGTATCCAAGACCTTGTAAAAGCTATCTCTAAGGGTCTTGTCATTAGGCACGACGTGCTAAGTGACGTGCTACAGGCCTTGGCGTCATGCCATGCACCCTTGTGCGAAGAAAGTTTGTCGTGCTAGCCACAATTACGTCACACCCTTCCCCACACACATTCATCTAATGTCATATCTATTGCATATGGTCTATCATTTAAAACTAAATGTTAAGCGCACACAACATATACCACGAGGAAAGGCTAACATCACACCCACTATTTCACCATGTTAGTAGATGTTGAAAGTTTCTTTAAAGAGATCTCACAAAAGCCACTTTTCGTCAATCATTCAAATTCATTTTTTCCTTTTTTACCTCTTCTATTTTCTTTTTTCATTTACCATAAGACATTTTCAATCAATCAAATAAACAATCCTTTTAAGCAATACATGATGTTTTTTCAAATATTATTAAATAAACACTCCTTCATAGATGTCATATCCTCTTCTTTCTTTCATTTACCCCGATCAAACACTACCACTGCCTTGCCGCTCTTGAGACCAACACCAATAGGTTCTCTCTCAAACTCTCTCTAGTCTTTTCTTTCTTCGGTTGCAACAACAAATGGGAGGGTGGTCCACTATGTTGGTGGTTTAGGGTTTTTGACACAGGATTAGAAGTGGTTGATGGCCGTCCACTGTTCATGGTTGCAGGGTGACCTAATGGGTCAAACCCTAAAACAACTGCTTTGGATCCTTATTTTCTTAATGTCACGTTTTAAAACTTTCGTTTGGGTTTGAATTGTTGGTATACTAGGCTAAGAAATCAAATAGTAGGGAAGGAAAATCCGATAAAAGAAACAAGGGCTCTTAAACATTCAATGCTGAAAAATTAGGGTAAAAAGAAAAGGAAAGAACTAAAGCATCAGATTTTGATTTCTACATATCCTTAAATACCGAAAACAACTATTGCAACTTCGTCCAACTTAACATTTTTAATACGACACATAACGAATAACCCTATGTTTTCTCCTATGCAATTCGCTCTTTACTGTTCAAGTTTTTATTTTAATTTATAAAAATCTTTCAATTTCTTAAAAACTACTACTATTTACCAAGTCAAGATATAAATCATATGACTCAAGCAGTTGTATACTTGTATGGTGGATTCCAAAATGTACTACTAATAATGCAAGACGTACAAGCAGAAACTTGCATCACTGTACCATACATGTGCCGGTTGTACTTTCTCAGTTTCTCCACACAAATTTATTCCAACTTCCATAATTACTTTCCTTTTATTATTATTATTATTATTATTATTATCATTATTATTATTCATAAATTCCATCGCTATAAACTTCTACATCCTTCTGCAAATTAGGGTTTTCTGATTCTTCAATCGGATCCATATTCCCCCAATCAAAGCTCTCTTCTGTCATCTATGAACCCTAAGGTACGTTGTTACGATCCGTTAACAGATTCACTTCAAATCTACATTCAAATCGTCTGTTGATCCGCTTTGAATCGAAGTTTTTAGGGTTGAATTTGAAAACACAAACGATTGAATCGAATCCAATCGATATTCAACTTGTATTTCTGAATTCAGTTTACGCAGATCGCTTTTCGTGATTCAGTTTCCGTAATTTGATCGTAATTAGGGTTGTTTTGTGAATTGTTAGTTTGAGATTCATTAGCGATTCGCGAACAGTAGGTTATAGTTATGGATTTGGAAACTGATACTGAAGTGCGAGATAATGGAAAGTGTGATGCTGAAAGTATTGATAGTAAATTAACGAACGCCATAGAAGGTGAAGGTACTGTAGGGAAGACTGAGGTTTTGCCTGGAGGTTCTGTAGGGTTGTCGCCGTCGCCGGCCACCAAAGGGAGGGGGCTGAGGAAGTGGCGGAGGATTCGTCGAGAATCCGGTGGGGAGAGTAATAATATTTTTGATAGTAATAGGAAAAGGGGTATGACTGCTTTACCTGCTGGGAAGAAGCAGAGTGAAGGCTCTAGTTCATCAACAAACGCGATGTCGAATGTTATTGGTAACGCGTTAGATCATCTTTCTCTTTATGGAGATTTGAGTTTGAAAAAGGGGCCTGATTTAGCATCCAGGACGGATTCTGATAATAGCGAGGATCGAAACAGCAGGTCTTCTACAGCAGCTAGTGCTCCGAGAGTGAACCACGAGGTGCCTGTAGTAGGTTTGGGGTTTAATATGATTGGGAAGAATTCAGATGTTTTGGTGCAACGTGGTGATCAGCAGGAAAAAGGTCGTAATGCAACAAAGAAGGCTCGAGGGGTGAAAATCAAGAAGGAAAACTCGATTTCCAGCATGGAGTCCGACTCTAGAAGCTCAAATTTTGTGTTCTTGCAGGCTGCTAACTCTGTGACAAGCAATGGTAGAGCAAATGGCAGGTCTGGGAACTATGATGAAGATGATAGTGATGATGCACGAAATGGTGACACTTTAAAATACGTATCGCATACTACATCTAGCAAAAATGGGGCGGAGTATGAAAATGTCTCACATGAGGAAGACTTAGCAGGTGAAAATTCTTGGGAGGTTAAGGAAGGAAAGATTGATGATCGTGTAGGGTCTGGGGATCCGGATGATTTGCTTGAATCGATCATACCACTTCATTTGGCTCAAGAAGCCCTTGAGAGAGGTATTGTTTGTTTCGTTCTCTATGTTATATATTAGTCATTGTTATTTTATATTAACTATGGTAATTTCTTAGCAGAAGTTCAGAAGTTGAAGGATGTTGGTAAAGAGGATATATTATACTCTGATGATCATTTGAAATCCAATGATTATGCTCATTTGCAGAGCAAGCTTGAGGAAGCTTTTGTTATGCTTGAGCTCAAGAACACCAAGATCTCTAAACTTGAATCCATGTTAAATTCTACAAAGATAAAGACCGAGTATGACGACCTATTGACAAAAAGGATCGCGGCTGAGATGGAATATCTAGTAATATCGAAAACAATCAAAAACCTGAAGGCGGGTCCAATTGATCTTGCAGTAGAACAAAAGAATGTACCAGCAATGATAACAACGACAGCAATAGCACCAGAACTAAAGGATGCGAAGAAACTGAAAAATAGGGTATGGAGATATGTTTGTTGTTTCGTAATGCAGTTGATTTTGCTGCTTGTAGTTTTGTGCATCTTTGTCTTGAAGTTTTCATCCAAATCTGTGGAGGTTATACCCACTTGATTTGATCTGGGATCTGTTTTTTGTATCATTATGTAACTTCCACATGTTTTTGATATCGGTAGATTATAGATTTGTTGGCTGTTTATCTTCTGTTTGTAAACGACTTTTATAGCTGGAATTTATTATATATCAATTTTGTTTATTAAGTTGTGTTTGGAGGGTTTCTTGATGGCATTTGTTTGAAGAATGGTTGACATTTTGAAAATAATATTGAATGGTGGTGTCGCTTGGGTTGGTAGCCTAGTGGTAAACCGTAAAAGCGAGACGTTTTAAGGCCATCCAAGTACAAAACTACAAATACGGTTAGGAGTAGTTAAAGGGTCTTAAAATAGAGTATTGTAGTTCTAAATAAATATAACAGAGGTGATCTTTACACAACGCCATAGGGTTGTTAAGAGGTTGAGCATGAGACGGGTTTTGGTAATTTTAGTCCTATATCATTTTACAATCATAGTTATAAAAAGACGATTGCCTGATGCGCCTAGGCGATCAAGCTGGGTGAAACGCAGTTAATGCGCTTTTAGTTCCTAGGTAATCTTCTGGTTAGTTTCCGATGAGATTCCAACCGGATTCCGGTGAGTTTCCGGTCAGTTTTATGGCAATCCAGGAGCTGCTTCTTCTTTGTTCTTCATTTTTAAGGGTAGGAAAGATAACTCTACTCTATTTAGGTTGAAACGATGACATAAAAGAGTAGAAAACAATTTTACTTTTTAGGTGTAAGAAAAAAGAGTAAAATATGAAAAAAACTATTTTCTGCTAAAAACACACTTTTCTATCACACAAAGGTCTACACTGTACATTACTACGTTTACTGAAAATACAGGTTTAAGACAATAAAATAACTTAATATATTATGGTTTATTTTGAAGAAAATTGTATTTTTTTTTATTATGCTTATATTCCCTCAGGAGTCAGGCCCACGCTTTTTTTGATAGTTCATTATCGGTAATCATCATTTGTTTATACTTTATACTAAACTAATTTCTTGAAAGTGTACACACACATTTAATACATGTATCATGTATGAATCGATCTTTCAATTTATAGACATAAGGAGTAGAAGAGATCTATCTGTTCTTAGAAAATTAAATTTGCATGAGAAAACTGTTGAAATTTTGGACACAAAATAATTATATTTATATATTTTTTATATAAATAGTTATTTATTTATTGGTTTAAGTTCTCGTTTTGTAATGAACTATACCGTGTCCAAACTGAAGCTAAGATGAATTAGATATCGATGCTTGAAGTTGAGTAGTCGGAATGAAAAAAAGTAAAACTTGGGTGATTATAGTAGGAAATTGTTGCAATTTCTTACATAATATTAATAAAACCATGTATTGATTAACATGGATGTTTTATTTTTTGACCAAGTCTTTTAATAAATATTATGAATGTTTATTATGGATCATAATTTATTAAAATTGATATTAAACATGTCATGAATAAAATGAGAGTTTTAATTTGGTCTCATAAAACATTTCATAAATCAAATGGAAGTTTTGGTTGTGAACATAAAACTCACATTAATATGAAATTTTTAGCATAAGTATATAATTAAAGTCATGATGAAAAAAAAAGAAGAAGAAGAAAATTATATTCTTTAGTGTCAACAAGTTTTATAGAAATTTAGAAATGATCACTCTCTAAATTATTCTTCCTACACCATTATTTTTAACATATTTCTACATAACATCATAACACATATTTTACCCGGTGATCTATCAGGCCTGAGACACTCTCCGGCAGTACATATTGTTTTCGTTGTTGTACCTTGGGAGATAGACGCGTTGTCTTGAGTAGAGATGCGAAATTTGTTTTAAGGGACCCGTGTCTAACACGAGCCTCAGCCACAACCGTCAATCTTTTGTTTGTTAATTGTTGCAGTCAACGGGTATAGTTGAAGATTCGAACGCGATAAAGACTCATGTCAAAATACTATATGAAGACTCGTTGGAGTATATACTAAAGACCAATGTTTGAATCAAGTTTGGTACATAAAATTGTTATATATACTTTTCTAGTCGTATTTGTAAATGGTATTGTACTAGAATATTTTCTATTGCTAACGAGAGTATCTTTAGAATTACTATCTTTTAATATAAAAGTGAACATACTTACTACAAAAACTTATAAAAGAAGCTTTGAACAAGCATGTTGAGCCTTCTTTATCATTCCTAAATCCTACATGCTTATATCAAAAGGTAAACATTGGTTTAGTCTCTTACTGATGCGATTGCCGATTGGATTGTTTCCACATGGCTGCTATTGGATCTGTTCATGAGTTTTATTTTCTGTTTGGGCTCTTTTAGTTGGAGGTATGATGTAATCAAACTCAAAGTGAATTTAATTTATGTTTGTACTTTCTTTTGTCACTTACTTTGTCTCAGAGAACATCTCATCTATTTTAGTACAAAAATAGCCAAAAGAGCATGATTGACCACACAAAAGAGCCCAAATATTTGCAACAAAAATACAATAATTTCAATTGAAATGTTGATATCGTAAACATCTTTGAATTCTCAAGGTCATGTACTCAAAGGGTGATGAAACAAGTCTGCGGTAGTTCAAAACTGGAATTGGCACAATTACGTTTATTAGAAGTGGACAATCGAGTGATTGTACCAGCCAAAAGTCATCTACTTATCGGCGGACCGCTCCCATCAACTTACTAATAAAGTGGCAACAAGCACCTTCTTTCTCAAAGTAAACTTTATCCCTTTTTGCTTTAGTTTTCAATAAGGCTCGCGCAAGGTCGCTCACCCTTTTTGGCTCCTTCCCGGCCTAGTGGGTTTTGCACTCAAAGAAAAACACTACTGAAAAGGTAGCAGGCGTTTCACCTGGCGGTGTGGTCTCCCCCTAAGACCGAGATTTCTAAGATGAAAAGTGTTATGGCTAATTGATTATGAGATTCCAATGGTGAGCACAAGCACCACTCAATTGCTTGGGCAACATTTGTCAATCCATGAAGGAGGGTGGCTTGGTAATTAGACAGGAAAGCTTGGGGCAGCATTTGTTAAAACTGACGTACATCTGTCTATGTTTTTTAGAGGTTTGAGCTTGGGATTTTGAGGATTTTTTTGGTGGAATTCATAATTTTGAAAAAAGAATGTATATTTGTGTTAGAGTAGATGAGAAATTTTTGAGAAAGGTGTAAAAATTGTGAGTTATAAGTTAGTATTTATAATGTATTTCTTTTTTTGCATATAGCCGTTGAGGGGTGGGATGGGGTGGTTATAACGGTCCAAAAATTGAGCGTTTGGAACGATCAAATGTAGTAGTGGGAATGACATGTAGTCTTCGTGTGGCGTGAGTATTTTGTGGTGTGAGGGACCGGCGGCAGCGTTATCGTGCGCCGCTGGCCATCGCGGCGTGTGTTTGGCATGGGCGCCCCTAACCTCATAAGCCTCTTAAAGAGATTAAACTTTTTTAATTATTACGGTCATATGTTTAAATGATAATAGTATTCTTTTAAAGATAACTGATAAATATTTTTTTGTTTGTAAATTAATTTCTTTCGTTAATATATATTTATATTATATAATAAAAAATATTAGGCAGTCACATATCACTTTTTAAACATAATCATATTATTTTTCACCACAACAAAAAATATTGTAGTTATGTAAAAACACTCACACACAATTCTCTTTCATATTAAAATTTAATTTAATTAGTTACTACTCTCTCTCTCTCTCTCTCTCTCTCTCTCTCTCTCTTTCTCTCTCTCTCTCTCTCTCTCTCTCTCTCTCTCTCTCTCTCTCTCTCTCTCTCTCTCTCTCTCTCTCTCTCTCTCTCTCTCTCTCTCATCTAGATTTATTAAAATCAAACTATCTTTCTAAAAGTATATTTTATTAAAGAAATGAAATATATATATATATATATATATATATATATATATAAAATATTTATTTATAAAATATGATATATTTTTTTCTATAACAACTAAACTTTTTAGAAACAAAATATTTTTTATTGGTTTTTTTATAATTTTTAAAAAACATGCCATTTCTAAAAACAATTTTATCAAAACAACGAAAATAATTTAAAACCATATTTTTTTTTCAAAAAACAATATTTATATAAAATTGAAAAGTTTTCCATTGCAGTTGTTTAAAACGAATGTTTAAAAATGAAATTATATAAATAAGAAAATTTAGGAGATAGTATGTTGTTTTATTTATTGAACTATTAACTATATGTAATTTTAATCATATCTTATATCAAAAATATCATATTATAACTCTTAATATTTATTACTAACTATTAGATATTTTTTATTCGATCTTTGACCATCGCCCTCCAGCGCACTGATCTGGTTGTCAAGACTCGATCAAAAACAAGTTTATATATCGGTCTTAGCTACTTTTATATCGTATGGGTAAGTAAGGTCGTCTCCAAGGGAAATTAGTGAAAAGTGTAACAAACAAGACTCAGTTGACTTAAATACACTAACTATGAAATTAAAAATTAAAAATTTGAATGATTTCAAGAGCATAAGTGTAAAAAACAATAAACTTTGGAATGAACTTATAAATAATGAGAAAACACTCACTTTCCGGTTTTCAATTACACAAGATCATCAATTGATATGTTTCATTAGGATTTGTGAAAAACAATACTTCAAGATCTTAGCTTTTGATTAAAGTGATAACAAAGAAACAAAGAAACAAATTTTAAGATTCATTCGTTCACAATGTTACCAATTTACATATATCAAATTGTCTACTTTTTTTAATGAGCTCACTATGCAAGGAAACAGAAAACTAATAATCAAACAAACAACTTTATTTATAAACAAATCTTATAAATCAACCAAAACATAATGTTTCATTGAATAATTCAATGCTCGATACAAAAACCTAATCAAAGCATCACCATTGTCTCACTTGACAAGAATCGTACTCTCAAAAGCAATCAAGAAAGAACTAGCCACTCATGATCTTCAATGAATCTTTTGGGGAAATCATGTGATTTATATTCAACCATTTCCCTGTTAATGCTATTTTAAAATTCAATTCAAGACATTCTATGTTATTACTTATAATTATATGTTCATAGTTAGATAAACTTGATGACAACACAATCATTAATTCATGCAACCACGGTAACAAAGGTAGATATATTGGTTTGACAAATCGTAATTATTTTTTTTAGTGTGGTTTATTGTGAATTTTTGTTAGTTATTATGTTTTTTTAAATATTATTTTATTTTTCTAAAATAATAAATTATAAAAAAATATAATGATGAAGTAACATTGTTGTGTATCTCTAATATGTAAAACCGCAATGATAAATTAACAACTAATTAATCTAATGTATTAAAAACAATGATAAAATAACAAAATGTCTCATTGTGTTCTTTTATCGTTATTGTGTTATCTTGAACACTAAGAGGTTTAAAAAATACATTGGTGAAATAGCCACCCTATTTGTTTATTTGTGTGGTGATTAAAACCGGAATCATACATTCTATAATGCTTCATCTGCAGACCGAGTCAATTCAGTCATTATGTTATATTATTGCATTATAAGTTTTGACATTGTTATGTGAATTTAATTGTTTTCAATTTTTTAATCTATCTATATATGTATTCAAACCTGTGTTACTCACTGACTAATTTATTAGCTGACTCGTTACTTTTTCACATGATTTCAGATATAAAGTTTAGAGGACTTCCTATTGCTCGCTTAGGACTTGGATTTAGCCAAAATTAAAAACAATTGCATTATGTTTACTTGAATTTTTAAGATTGTAATGAATTGATTTATTAGTATTATTCAATGAAATGACATTTAATATTATTTTAACTTATTTAATTCCATATGCTATGAATAATCGATTCATATTCATCCGCCCCGATGATTCCGCCATCGTTCGGGGTGTGACATTTCTCAAGCCCTAATCTTGACGAAGGAGGTGGACCGGCGGTGGCTGTTCGACAGACGGTAGGTGGCCACCTAACAATGACAAGCACACCTGATGGTTTTGATTTGTCTTCCCTTTTTTCACTATCATAGCCACCCAAGCAGATATGAATTTGCTTTCTCCCACATCAAAATTGATGAAAGCTTATCGCTTCGAGTTAAATAAAAATATTAAATTAAATGAAAAATAATTTAAGTGTACCACACGAGTTAAATAAAAATATTAAATTAAAAGCTACTAATCAAAATTTATAAATTATAAAATCATTAGATTAGATATAACTAAAATTTACTACTTATTTTGATTTATTAGATATAAGGGTAAATTATTGATTTGTATACTTTTCACAAAAAGTTAACCATTTTTTATTTTTGGACCAAATACGAAAGCAAACATTATAGTCAAGGATTGTTTTCATTAAATTTAAAGTTTAAGGACCAAATCCAAAATTTAACAAAAACCACAGGTACCCTTCGTGTAATTTACTCTTAACTTTATGTATAAGTACCTACCTCAAGTAATAAAAAAATAGCAACATATTTTTAAACTTTTTTTTAAATATGTTTTGTTTAAAAATGTTTTTTAATACAAGTGATTTTAAGCACTGTCATTATATAAAAAAGTTACTTGTATAAAAAATACTTCATTAGTCATAACATGTTGTTTCAAAACATTTGTTTTAATAAAAATAAACATGTTTTCTATTTATTAAATATTTGTTTCACAATTTGGAAATGATATACACTATCAATAGCATTTAATATTACCATTAAAGAGTTGACTTGATATATTAGTGATATGTGGCGAAATGATTATAAGAATATCATATGTGGCAACATATTATAAGAAAATGACATGTGACAATAATTATTTTGTTTTATTATTATGGATAACAATTTTTATATTCTTTTAATCGGTAAAATAAAAATAACTTTTAAAAAGTTAATAAGTCAATAAGTATATTTGAGTAACATTAAAAAAGAAGTTAATAAATTAATTTTAAAGGGTTGAAAAGTAAATTTTAAAAAGTTAAATTGAGTTACTTTTGAAAAGTTATTTTTCAAAAGTAATTTAAAAAAAAAAAAAAAAACAAT
Organism: Flaveria ramosissima; assembly: GCA_025215565.1. Classification (NCBI taxonomy): domain Eukaryota; kingdom Viridiplantae; phylum Streptophyta; class Magnoliopsida; order Asterales; family Asteraceae; genus Flaveria; species Flaveria ramosissima. The sequence goes on along the minus strand of CM046039.1, from coordinate 76,486,461 downwards.
CCCAAACACCCTATAAATATTTTAATTTGCTTGCTAAACAGAAAGCATAGGATTTTGTATCATTACTGGTGTAGCACCAAATGAAACTACCTATGATAAATGCATGATATGTGATAAAAAAAATAGACGTTGGAAAATGAAAAACAAAAACGTTTATTTGGTTTGGTCGTTTATTTAGATTCTCCTTTGTCACATGTACGTGTTGGGTTCGAAACTTGTTCAGATCATTTTTTTCATTATTTTGGCTTTCATGTAGAAGTGTAAGTCTGGGTTTGAAACATCGTAACTATTCAACTATCTGAGTAACAAGTTAATGATTTTGAGTCCATTAAAGTTTCATGATACCTATTTTCAATGTCATTATATAATAGCCTTTTTAGTAATCCAGCCTCTTATAAATATTCTCACAAGAAGCCCTATAAAAATATTTCTTTGTAATGTTCTTTTATATAATTACTTTGTAAATTAGAAGCTCCCATTGACCCAACCCTTTAAAACCATTCTCAAGAGGCTCTAGCACGAGTTCGTAATAAAAATTGGGCTTCTATAATATGACATATAAAAATCTAAACCGAATAATTTGTATATAAAAATTTTATAATACGAAAATATTGTTTTTACAATAAATAAAAGGAAAGTATTGTAGCAAAATAATTTAGTTTACTTAATCAAGTGAATCAGAGGCTCTACTAGAATTTTTGGTACTATTACATTAAATTACATTTAGATTAGGTAAATGTTATTGGGCTAAATTATTTGAAATACTAATAGGCTCTTAGGTAAAGTTAATTGGTTAAAATAATAATAGATTTATTAATAGTTTCTATATATATATATATATATATATATATATATATATATATATATTAAAAAATACATATGTATATACAGTATAATATTTTTTTAAAAATTCCGAACCCCTGAGGAGATCGGCCCCTACGCAGTTGTCCACCCGGCCCCAAGGCCGGCCCTGCATTTCAGTAATCCTACCTAATAAAAGTATCACAAAACGTGGACCGAAAAATTGTAAAACCAATAAAAATATTATTGTTCCACCATTGTGGATACGAATATCTTATATATTCAATTTATGTTAAATAAGATTTAATTTTTGAATATTACACATGCCAAAGTCGATATGTATATCAGTACATCTTCAAATTATGTTAAATAAAATTGCATATTTAAGTGTTATACCTGCATAAGTCTAGGTTTGAAGCATCATAATTATTCAACTATCTGAGTAACAAATTAATGATTCTGAGTCCAGCTTCTTATAAAATATTCTCACTAGGAGCCCTATAAACTTTTTTTCTTCATAATGTTCTTTTGTATATTTACTTTGTAAATTAGAAGCTCGCATTAACCCAACCTAATCCAATTAAAAACATTTCAGTAATTCAACCTGATAAAACTTCCACCAAACGTGAACCGAAAAATTGTGAAACCAGTAAAAAAATTATTGTTGCACCATTGTCGATACGTATATCTTATATTCAAATTATGTTAAATAAAGTTAATTTTTGGTATACTACACATGCCAAAGTCGATATGTATATCAGTTTATCTTGCGTTCAAATTATGTTAAATAAAACTACAAATTTGAATATTATACCTGCCAAAGTAATCCTAACAACCATGTAAATCTCACATTCACGTGCATTTAATTACATGCAAATCTAATATTGTTCTAAATATCCAAATCTATTCTTACTCAAATATCCAGATTTGTAAAATCGATTTCACGCTAGATATACGATCATCCGTATTAAATATAACAAGATAAGAATTTGATAATTTTAGATAATTAATTATTAATGTTAATTAGAAAAAATGATGATGATGTGGATATATGCCATAGGCCTTTGTCATTTAAATAATAAATTGAAACTATTTCTTTTAAGACGAATTTAAACTATTAAAATGATATTTGAGTTTTATTTCCAAAAATGCAAGTTTTAACAATATATAATTAATTAAGTTTTGTTTAACGTATTTTTCTCACTTGGTTTGTAGCCTATTAGTAAATCAAGATTTTTCTAGTAGTTGAGCAGTACATATATATGACTTAAAATTTGAACATTTTGATTGTAGAATATTAATAATATACACTTAATATGAGACTATATCTCCGAAAAAACTGCACATTCTTGTACGTTTTCCATAATCCATTGACAATGTGAAACTTAATGAAGCTAAGGCATATTAATTAATCACAAACGTGCATGTATAGAAATTGGATCATGCAAAATACACATATGAAAGATGAAGGATCGAAAGAAGTAATCATTTAGCTAGCTATCATTATTGATAACTCTAAAATAGCAAACCCATATGCATGCAGTTAATTAACCATATATGTTCCCCAAACATAACATAAAACAAATAACAAATAACAAATAAAATCACTAGCATTCAGTTGATTAACCATATATATGTTCCCCAAATAAAACATAAAGCAAATAACAAATAAAATCACTAGCTAATTAAATCTCACACCCTAATTAGTAATTATCATATCCAATCATATCGTCCACAAATTAATCGTCATTGATCATCAGGTAATTCTTCCATGATGGGCAGCTCATTAAGGTCAAAATCACGAACCACTTTGCCCACGGCTTCTGCTACAACCGATCTATCCTTAACATTATTGGTGGTGTCGGGTACTACATCGGCTACAACCTTAGACTTGTTCCTCAAATAATTAGGACCGTCTTCTTCTTTTAATTTGATCATGGATGAATGGGAATGGGGTGGGATTAGCAGCGTGTGCTGGACGACGACTGTGTTGATGTCGAAGAGTTTGTTGGGTAGCACCGAGCGCTATTTGGAGGAGCATGATGTCACGACCCGCTTAAATTCAAGTCGCGTTACTCAGATTCCGGAAGTTTCCGGACACATATAGATGCGGTTAGAGCTGCCCGGAAGTCTCCGGAACATACCACACGATCCCGGATCAACGTAGCAGCAATTAAGCACTCGTGAACAACCCTAAAATGGCCAAGAAAGGCCTGGAATTATCAAGCCTTAGAGCTGTCAAGAAATCTCTATAAAAGCCTTGAGATATCATAGATATTTGTCATAGAATTATCTAGATATAACCTTGTAAATATCCAAGATATTTAGTTGTAGAATTATCTAGATCATGAAAGATCTAGATCCATGAACTAGTATAAATAGGTGATGAAGTGCAGATTTGTAGGCACCCAAAAACTCATACAAGTCTTGCGTTAAGTACTTGTAACTCTCTCTTGTAAATAACATTGTAAGCAATACAAGTTATTTGTATTACTCGCTTGCAAACGCTTTCGCATTATTACTTGAATTACTACATCGTTTGGGTCACAAAGGCTGAACTTAGATCATGTCTAACTGTCGCACGAGAGTTGAAGAAAATCACTCCGTGACAATGAGCTGGTTTTCAGATGATTGTAAAGGTCTCTGCCAAGGGGACATATTCGCCACAGATGAAGCACATGAAGTTACCTTCGTCGTCCACACATTGCAAAATCAATCTCTAAGGACCTTTACTACTACCCTCTAGCTCCATAATCATACTATTCGATCAATCTGCAAATTCATTCATTCCATCATCATCTATGAATATCATGAAATCTCCATCAAAACATAGATAGATAGATATATAATTTTATATATATATATATATATATATATATATATATATATATATATATATATATATATATATAAGCTAGTACTATACGTGTTGATTAAATGTTTGAAGGAAGATCATATATATAGATATACATATATATATATATATATATATATATATATATATATATATATATATATATATATAATATATATATATATATATATATATATATATATATATATATATATATATATATATATATGTAGGGAAGAGATCAAACGAGAACTAGTTTTTTTTGTGAGAACTCTAGGAACTAATTTCAACCACTAGTTATCAATGGCAAAATTGTAATTAAAAAAACATATTTAAAAAATGTATAAATCAAAAAATAACATAAAAAATAAAAAAAATAAAAACACAAAATGTTCCCCTACTTTCCCTCTTTCATAAAAAAAATAAAAAAATTATAAAAAATAAAAAAAATCTCGTTTTTTTAACGAAATTCGTTTTACACATGTGTAATATCGGATTTACACATGTGTAAATCCAGTACTACACATGTGTATAACTAGATTTACATATATGTAAACAACGGATGTACGATTTTTTTTTTAGAAAAGTATATCAATATGGTAGGCGTTGGAAAGATAAAAAATATTGAATTTATGGTGAATTTTTTTTGAAAAAATAATGTCGTGAAAAAAAATTATGAACGTTTTAAAAAAAAGGGGGAAATGGCATGTGATTTGCATGTGACAAAAGATGAGTGGCTGAGAATGGTTTCTAGAGTTCTCACAAAAAATAGTTCTTATTTGAACCCTCCTATATATATATATATATATATATATATATATATATATACACGTACCAATTATCTGGCTGGCCGGTGAAAGAAGTTAATAAACACGTACAGATGGAATTGATCTTCGATGTTACTTTTAAATAAATGATATGATACTCATTGCATTGGGGTTGATATACATACATGTAGTCTACACCGACTTTCATTTAAAAATTAAAATATGATATTGATCTACGTAATAGTGTTTGTACGGTATTCAAATTCATATATTTTTGGGATTTTTACATATTTTTCCTTTCTAATAACATAAATTACACATTTTCCCTAACTAGAAAATCAATTACATATTTTCTCTTCCTAAAAATATATATTACATATTTATCCATTTCATTAACTAAACCTATTAAGTAGCTATTTTACATTGTTCTTTACTAAGGGATTTTTACATATTGATGTTTTATTATTATAATTGTTTAAAATTTTCACAAGTATGTTTTGTATTTGGGGATATAGCTTTGATTATCGGTTATTGTTGTTTTGAAATAAAGTTTTAAACAAGATGTAATTTTGTTGTTTCTATTTATATTGAAAACTCGAACATGAGAAATCATGTAATTGATAGTCTTAATAAGCAAAATGTGTAAAAACATTTTTATGAAAAGACGAGTAAAATAATGATCTAATAAATACTTGTAATAAAATGGGTAAATATGCAATATATATGTTATAGAAAGGGAACATATGTAATTGATATTTTGATTTGGATAAATATGTAATTAATGATTTTAGGATGGGAAAATATGTAAAATGCCCATATATTTATTACTTTTAGTTTAAACCCACTATTAAAAATGTTATCCAAACAATCGGACTAGTGGCGATTTTGGAAATATTGATTCGATTTTCAGATGCAACTTTTTAAATTTTAGATTGTTACTATAAATACTGTTTTATTAACTATTAATTTTGTTAGAATGCAATTTTTATATTGGGAATGTATATTTTATCCTACAAAATCCAATTTAACTTCATATAATATACATTTTTAATATATTTACATTAGAACGTATAAAATTTTGACAATGAGTTGAACAAGTTCTAGCTTTAATTATACATAAATGCATTGTCAATATTATTAATAAACCCTCATCAGACCACGTCCTCCGAACCAACATTAGACGAATCATACATTACAAAAAATGGATTTTGAGGCATGTTAAAGGCACAAGTAATTATGGATTGTAATATGAGAGGAATTCAAAATTTTAAAATGCAATCCATGTAGGTAGTGTTTGTATAGTATTTAATTCAAATTCATATATATTTATTACTTTTAGTTTGAACCCACTATTGAAAATGTTATCATACAAAACTCAGAAGTGGCAACTTTGAAAATTATTGATTTGATTTTCAGATGCTTATTTTTAATTTTAGATTGTTACTATAAATAGTGTTTTATTTACATTTTTGTTTTTACAGAATGCAATCCTTATATTATATATAAAGCATATGAAATGGTATTTTAAGATACCATTAAATTAAGAACACTTACCTCACTTAATGTCTAAGGTACAACCATTTTTAAGGGTAAAATAATATTTTTAAGATTATTTACAAACTACCCCTTACAATTAGTTACATAATAACCTTATAATTACTATAAATAACATAGAATTTTACATTATCTACCCATAAACAAAAAAAAACTTAATTTGTTTTAAGATTTCTGTATATCAATCTATTATACTTAAAAACTTTTTGATACTACAATCGGAAATGTGTATTTTTTAAATGTTTTGGTGTAATTTTTTTGCCGAACCAATATGTATTTTGTAAGGTACAATAAGTTAATGCATAAATGTACAAGTCGTCATGCAAAATCCTTTTATTTGGTGTTTTAGATTTCAGCTTATAAAACAATAAAACAACAACCGCAGTGCTAGCCCCGACATGTAAACACGCTAACTTTTAATCACAAAAACCTAAGGCAAGTGCTTCGCTTTGTTTTATCGCACGGCCGAATTACGAGAGGAGGTAATTTGTTGATGGTATTAGTGGCTAGGGTTGCTTTTTAATGTAATAATAAATAAATAATAAACCTCTGTATTAATAATGCTCTTAACCCTAATCCTCTATTGGACTTTTAAATAGGTATCTAATTAGAACAGACCTTACAAGTTACAACCAAATAAGAATTTATAGTTTAATTAACAAGTTCAATCTAATTACACTATCTCATGAACTTTTCAACTCAAACTAATCTTTTATACCTAAGACCCCTTGGTATGCATTCACGCCCTAAAGCGTTGGTGATGTGACCCTTAACGGGTGTTAAACATCACTTTGACCAGAGCATGAACTGCGTTAAAGGGGAAAATCTGTCACACCCTCAAAATCCACGTGCGGGGTTTTACCGCGAGGCGTGTGAACAAACCAGGATCACAGTCAGTAGTTACATAGAACGACTCTATATGCCACAAGTAAAATAAAACAACCAAAGATTTAGTTTAAAACAGTGCGGAAGCGTTTTGAAAACAACTCAAACAACTTAAAGTATAAATATGGCCAAACATGTGCCAACCCAAAATAATAAACCATAATCATTAAAATACTAATGTCTTGAAAACCGAGTCTTAGTATGCAAGTGAACCGTGGAGTGCTCCTAGAGGCAAGCAGCTTAATGACCTGAGAAAAGCATACCAAAATGTCAACACATAGGTTGGTGAGTTCAAGAGTTTGAGTTCAGTAAACATATAAACAGTAGTGATATATATATAAGCAGTGTATTGCAATAGAGAGCTAGTCTATTAACAGCAAATATTAATACATAGTGATTTCGCAATTGAAGCTGACTGTGATAGTTGTTGCCTCCTGTCTCGACTTACCATGTCGTGACAATGTTCAATAGGACAAATTGCACCCGGTTGACCTCGAGTCACACAGGTGGGGCTCGTCAGACCCAGTAGTACTACCCAAGTTTCCCCGCTATTTAATATTAACAATTCGAAAGTGTGAGGACTTTTCCATGATAAATAGCACTATATCAATATTATACACAACTTAAATATTAAAAGCGTTCGTAAAATACCAGTATGCTATCTCCCCCAAAAGAGATTAAATAAAGAGTGGGGCATGAACTCACCTGATGTATGCAAAGAGTACTTAGGGTTTATTTGAGAAACGAGTGGATAGCCAACCTTCAAAGGTTACCTAGATCATGCGAGTACATAAGTACGTGTAAATGAAAGACATGTGAAAACCCTAATCATACCAAAACCAAAGACTCAAGCTTCCAGACAAATAGACACGTTTGACCTAGTTGACCCGTTTGACCCGTTGGTGATATTATGAGTTACAATTCAAATAGAGCCAATGAGAACATATAACATACATGACTAACATTCAAACAGTATCATACACATGCTACATTATCCATACATAACACTTAAATCTTAGCCATGCTCATAGCATTCAACATACACCATAATCATTACTCACCAAACCCAAACATGATATCCTAGCAACTAATCAACACCAACTTCATACATGATCACCAAAATCCAAATATCATCCATGATTATCCAAAACATCCCATACAACTAATTCAACATGATTCATCACCTTAGAATTCATCCATGATCATACTAACATGCTCCTAATATCCCAAACATGTTCATATCATCATACATCAAACTTTACACAAATAAAGTTTCCCTTTTTGGAAAGAACATCCCAAAATCTATCAAACATCCAAAGCATACATGAATTCAACATAATTATACCATCTCAAGCTCCATACAATATCTAGACATGATTAACATCACCTAAACACCATAATCTAACCATCTTCATAAACAAAAGTTTCTACTTTTGGCAAGCTATGAACCAACAACATGCATTCAAAGATTTCTAGCATTCATAACAACAATCTAGTGTCTATTCATCATCATGAACACATCCATAACATCAATTCATCAATAATTCAACATTTCATGCAAATAAAGTTACTATTATTAGTAACCTATGAACATCAACCCTAAATCATCAATTTCTTGCAAGATTCATGATTCCTAACATTCATACAACTTACTAATCATCTCACAATCATCAAACAATGATCATCCATACCAAATCATACAAAAATTCGAACTAGGGTTTGACAAGAATCAAAATCCATGATTAAACCACTAAGAACATGTAATTCATACATAATCCACGTTAACTAACATGTATTCTACCTAACTAACATATAAACATCATCAATTTATCAAAACTCAACACCAAGAACATCAATTTCGTGAATCAAGGTTCGGCCATAATGAAGAACATCACAAAAACATGAAAAATCTAACCTTTAATGTGTAATGTAACAAAATTGAGACTTGTAATGCGTTGTAGGCCTTGAGATCGATCAAACCCAATGTGTTCTTGCTTTTACTTGATCAAAATCGCAGGTTTGAGAGGGGAAGGGTGAGGGTTGCGGCCGATTTGGGGGTGAAGGGTAGGGTTTAGTGTGTTTTGTTTAATTTTAATTTCCATATTTACCCTTTAGGCCCTTGTAATTTGTATTTTATAAAAACTAAGCTTTAAACTCCTTGTAAAGTGTTTTTAACTTAATAATGTAAAGATATAAACTAATGAAAATCATTATATATCTTATCTTTATAAAAACACAAGACATACGAATAAATAGGCATGTTTTCGCGTCACGCGATTAATTTTCTAATTAACATTTTAAAAACATGCAAACACATAAACATAACACAATAATCACATAATCAATTAGATTCTCATTAATTTAACATTATTCATTATTATTAGGTCACCAACGTTAAACGACAACTAGTGTGTGCTCACGACACGTGTATGCAAGACTCAACGAAACTAACGGAGTTTGGTAACGGAAATTTACTGGATGTCACATTATCCCCATGTTGAAAGAATTTTCGTCCCGAAAATTGCGTTACATGGTGAGAGTGTTCCATCACTGGTCTACTGCATTGGCACACAGAAACCGAATTCGAGTGAGTTTTGGATGAGTTGTCACATCATCCCCATGTTGAAAGAAATTTCGTCCCGAAATTTAAATCAATACCTTCGTCTGCAGACATCGTCTTCTCGAATAGATGAGGATACTTAAGCTTCATTTGATCTTCCCGTTCCCATGTGAATTCCGGTCCACGTCGCGAATTCCAACGAATTTTGACAATAGGTATCTTGCTCTGTTTAAGTGTTTTCACCTCACGGTCCATCACTTCAACTGGTTCTTCAATAAAACGTAGTTGCTCATCCACTTGAACCTCTTCTAGTGGTACGACCATCGTTTCATCAGTTATGCATTTCTTCAAGTTTGATACGTGAAATACATCATGGATTCCACTTAGCGAATCAGGTAGGGCTAGACGGTAGGCCACTGGACCTATTCTTTCCACTATTTCAAATGGTCCAACGTACCTCGGGTTTAGCTTCCCTCGCTTGCCAAACCGAACCACGCCTTTCCATGGTGAAACTTTCAACAAAACCTTGTCACCAACCTGAAACTCTAAAGGTTTCCGTCTTTTATCAGCATAACTCTTTTGTCGGTCTCGCGCTGCTGCCATACGGTTCCGTATCTGTACGATCTTCTCAGTTGTTTCATGAATCAACTCGGGACCAGTCAGTTGACTATCGCCAATTTCCGCCCAACAAACAGGTGATCTACATTTTCTCCCATACAAAGCCTCGAAAGGTGCTGCTTGTATGCTAGTGTGATAACTGTTGTTATAAGAAAATTCCACCAATGGCAGGTGAACTTCCCAGTTATTCCCGAAATCAATTACACAAGCACGTAGCATATCTTCCAACGTCTGTATGGTACGCTCACTCTGGCCATCCGTTTGCGGGTGATAAGCAGTACTCATATCTAATCGTGTTCCCAAAGATTTCTGCAATGATTGCCAGAAGTGTGACGTGAAACGAGCGTCACGATCAGAGATGATTGAGATCGGTACACCGTGTCTGGAAACGATCTCCTTGAGGTACAGCGGGTTAACTTCTCCATCTTGTCAGTTTCCTTTATTGCAAGAAAATGAGCAGATTTTGTCAATCGATCCACAATAACCCATATTGTATCACAACCATTACTAGTCCTGGGCAGCTTGGTAATAAAATCCATGGAGATTTGTTCCCACTTCCACATCGGTATCTCGGGTTGCTGCAATAGTCCGGATGGTTTTTGATACTCCACCTTTACCTTCGAGCAGGTCAAGCACTTGCTCACATACGTAGCCACATCCGCTTTCATATTAGGCCACCAATAGTGCGCCTTCAGATCATGATACATTTTATCGGATCCAGGATGTATAGAATACTTAGATTTGTGTGCCTCACTCATAACCAGGTCTCTCAGATTTCCATAGGCAGGCACCCAAAGTCTATCCATGAAATATCGAATCCCATCTTCCTTCATCACCAGCTGTTTATCCATTCCTCTCAACGACTCAGAACCAACATTTTCTGCTTTCAAAGCTTCTACCTGTGCCTCCTTAACTTGTTCAGGTAGTTGAGTACTGATAGTGAGCTGTAAGGCTCGCACCCGTCTGGGTTTAGATGTTTCCTTCCGGCTTAAGGCATCAGCAACCACATTCGCCTTTCCCGGATGGTATTTAATAGCGCAATCATAGTCGTTTAGCAGCTCCACCCAACGTCGTTGCCTCATATTCAATTCCTTTTGCTCAAAGATATGTTGAAGACTCTTGTGATCGGTGTAGATAGTGCACTTGGTACCGTACAAGTAATGTCTCCAAATCTTTAAGGCAAAGACTACTGCACCCAACTATAAGTCATGAGTAGTATAGTTCTTCTCATGAACTTTTAGTTGTCTCGAGGCGTAGGCTATCACTTTGTCTCGTTGCATTAAGACACAACCCAAACCTTGAATGGATGCATCACAATACACCACGAAGTCATCCGTCCCCTCTGGCAGTGCTAGTATCGGCGCGGTACATAGCTTCTGCTTTAACGATTGAAAAGCCGATTCTTGGCTTTCACCCCATTTGTATGTAGTCCCTTTGTGAGTCAAAGCTGTGAGAGGTTGTGCGATCTTAGAGAATCCCTCTATGAATCGCCGATAGTAACCTGCTAATCCCAAGAATTGTCTTATTTCACTCGGCGTTTTAGGTGTGGTCCAATTCTTGATCGCCTCAATTTTGGCAGGATCAACATGTATCCCTTTCTCATTAACAATATGACCTAAGAATTGTACTTCTCGTATCCAAAAGTCACACTTAGAGAATTTGGCGTACAGCTGTTCCCTTTTCAGCAGCTCTAAAATCATCCGCAAATGCTCCTCATGGTCTTCCTTGGTCCTGGAATATATCAGTATATCATCGATAAACACAATGACAAACTGATCGAGGTAGGGTTTGCACACACGGTTCATGAGGTCCATGAACACAGCAGGTGCATTTGTCAACCCAAAAGGCATGACCAAGAACTCATAATGACCGTAGCGGGTACGAAACGCGGTTTTGGAAATGTCTTCTTCGCGTACTCTGAGTTGATGATAGCCAGATCTCAAGTCAATCTTCGAATAGTAACTTGATCCCTGGAGTTGGTCAAACAAGTCATCGATACGGGGTAGAGGGTATCGGTTCTTGACTGTTACTTTATTTAGCTCCCTATAGTCAATACACATCCGAAACGTGCCATCCTTCTTCTTAACAAACAGGACAGGGGCTCCCCAGGGTGATGTACTAGGGCGAATAAAACCCTTATCTAATAGCTCCTGGAGTTGTGACGACAACTCCTGTAGTTCGTTCGGTGCTAATCGATAAGGTGCTCTAGCAATCGGGGCTGCGCCGGGAGTTAGCTCAATTTGGAATTCCACTTGACGATGAGGTGGTAATCCAGGAAGATCCTCTGGAAACACCTCTGGAAAGTCGCGCACTATGGGAATATCCTCCATTCTCCTTTCCTTCGCCTGCTTATCAGTTACAAGTGCTAGAATAGCCACACGACCCTTTCGTAGTAACTTTTGGGCTTTCATGAACGAGATGATGCCTATCACAGCACCACTTCTATCACCTCGGACTGTCAGAATTGTGTCATCAACGGAATTCGTATGATCTTTTCATGACATATAACTTCTGCTTGCTTGCTAGAAAGCCAATCCATGCCTATCACAACATCAAAACTCCCCAGAGTAACAGGCATAAGATCTATAACGAAAGTATGACCAGCAAGCTCTATCTTACAGTCTTTAAGGATATGAGTTACGTGAATCTGTTTACCGTCAGCCAACTCTACGGTGTATTTAGATTCTAGGGCGGAGGGTATATCACTTAAAAGACTACAGAATTTTAAGGACACGAAACTCCTATCAGCTCCAGTATCGAATAGTACCGTAGCAAAGCAACCATTAACAGAGAATCTACCAGTAACAGTTGTAGGATCATTTAGAGCCTCACCTGAGCCAATGACGAAGGCTCTCCCTTTTGCTCCATCCTTATTACCGCCATTACCGTTGCCATTGCCACCGTTGTTGTTACCATTGTTGTTGTTATTGTTGTTGTTGTTGTGTCCATTTCCATTGTTGCCATTACCATTTCTCCTTAGTTGTGGGCAATTTCGCTTGTAGTGCCCCTCCTTTCCACATTCAAAACAACCCTTAGGAGTTTCCTGGGGTTGTTGTGTCCTCCTAACCAGTTCGCCACGGCAATCCTTCGCAGCGTGTCCAATTTTACCACATCGCTGACATTTGAAGCTATCACATCGTCCCACGTGATGATAGTTGCACCGGTTGCACTTCGGGTGTCTTCCACCATAACCACTGGGTCCTTGATTAGTTGCAGTCGTTTGGTTGAAGTTACGATTGTTGTCGAACCTCCGTTGTTGTTGGACCGGTTGTTGTTGCTGCTGAGGCTGAGGTTGACCGCCTGAAGATGATGATGCTTTGGTGTTACTACTACCATCCCACTTTCTTTTGTTATCGGGCACGCTTGCCACGGCGCCCCGCTTGGGTAGACGACCCTGTTCCACTGCTTGGTCAGTTAGCTTATGGGCTAACTGAATGGCTTGCTGTATGGTGGCTGGATTAGAAGCAGTTACCATACTCTGTATTTCGGGTACAAGTCCCCGTATGTAGTGCTCGATCCTCTTGTGCATCTCATTTACCATTCCCGGGCATAATGTTGCTAGCTCGTGAGTTCTAGTGGTGTAAGCCTCGATTTCTGAGCCCTGCATTTTCAGTTGCCAGAACTCTATCTCCAACTTTTGCACCTCATTGCGAGGACAGTACTCCTCGGTCATCATGGTTTTGAACTCGGCCCACGGCAGTCCATTAGCCAATGCTTGCCCCAACATCTGAACTTGGGCATTCCACCAGGATAAGGCGGCACCCTCCAGGGTCCCGGTGGCATATTTCACCTGGTCAGCAGGTGGACAGTTGCACTTGGAGAATACGGACTCCGTCTTCTCGAACCAGCGTACTAGTCCCACAGCGCCTTCAGTGCCGCTGTAGGTATGGGGCTTACAGTCCATGAAGGACTTATAAGTACATGCTGGTGGTCCTGCTTTAACACAACAATTATTGATCAGACAACCTATACGGTTATGCAAGATATTCGGTTTAATTTTTCAATCATTGTTTACCTGCTGGCTGTCCCGCTTGGGCAGCAGCCACCGCTGCCTGAATCAGGGCAGTTAACTCAGCAGGGGTCATATTAACGGCACCAGCGCCATGATCTCCGGCGCCATGGTCTCCGGCGCCACGTCCACGACCGCGCCCACGACCACGTCCACGACCACGTCCACGTGCGTCCATTGTTCACTTTACATCCACAAATACAATAATGAGTAACATCAAACACATTTATCTCATTGAAGTACAGTAAACAATAAAGGAATAATAATCATCACAACCACAACATTCATAACAAAAATAATAACCAAAGTAAATAAATTGCAAATAAGTCACAATGTATTCATCAATGTCAAAATTTAAGTTTGTCGTTCGTGTGGGGAAACAACCCTTCCCACATAGGTTTCAAAGAAAACACTAGGTAGTCCAAGTCATGTAAGAAAATCAATCGACAATATCAGATCCATCACTCTCATCCTCCTCCTCTTCAGGTTCCTCCTCCTCAGGTTCCTCCTCCTCCTCAGGTTCTTCCTCCTCAGGTTCCTCTGCAGGTGCAGGAGCCATAGCAATCTGGAGTGCTGCTAGCTGTGCCTCCAAAGCAGCAATCCTATCATCAACCACAGCATCCCTCTGCTCGCAAGTAGCCACGCGTCCACTGAGGGCTACAATCCCGTCCCTCATTTGGTAGCACCCGTCTAGGGTCTCTCCATGACGCCCATCAAGCTCATCCATCCCATGCCTTAGGTTGTACACCTCGGTCTGTAGTGTACAAACGTCGCTAATGAGTCGCCTGACTCGATGCTGTTCTGTATCTAATGCTGCCACCAATGCAGCAATCAACTGCTCGTTGGACTGCACCGTCCGGGGTAGTGAAGGCACTGCTGAATCAGAGCTACCTCTCGTTCTGGGTCTCGGCTCGGGCACGCGTTCCCTATACATGAGGTGGTTGACAAACCTAGGATAAAAGCTCCAGTCCCTTGGGGGGTCACGCTTCATCAACGCGAAAGGTTGATCCCAGTCAAACTCCCCTCGAGGATAATCAAAACGAGGCCAGTCGAGTCCATCATCAGGTACAGGTGCAGGAGGTGGGGACTCGGATCGCGCAGGTGATGCAGGTCGTTTTCCAGAAGCTCTTGATGACGATGCCATGCTGCAGATAGTGTGACGTGTATGCCAATGAGTATACAGTAGATGAAAATAAAGTACAGGTAACTAACTAACTGTGTGCGGTTATAGTCTAGTGTGTATGCAACCTAGTTCCCTATAACCAATGGCTCTGATACCAATCTGTCACACCCTCAAAATCCACGTGCGGGGTTTTACCGCGAGGCGTGTGAACAAACCAGGATCACAGTCAGTAGTTACATAGAACGACTCTATATGCCACAAGTAAAATAAAACAACCAAAGATTTAGTTTAAAACAGTGCGGAAGCGTTTTGAAAACAACTCAAACAACTTAAAGTATAAATATGGCAAAACATGTGCCAACCCAAAATAGTAAACCATAATCATTAAAATACTAATGTCTTGAAAACCGAGTCTTAGTATGCAAGTGAACCGTGGAGTGCTCCTAGAGGCAAGCAGCTTAATGACCTGAGAAAAGCATACTAAAATGTCAACACATAGGTTGGTGAGTTCAAGAGTTTGAGTTCAGTAAACATATAAACAGTTGTGATATATATAAGCAGTGTATTGCAATAGATAGCTAGTCTATTAACAGCAAATATTAATACATAGTGATTTCGCAATTGAAGCTGACTGTGATAGTTGTTGCCTCCTGTCACGACTTACCATGTCGTGACAATGTTCAATAGGACAAATTGCACCCGGTTGACCTCGAGTCACACAGGTGGGGCTCGTCAGACCCAGTAGTACTACCCAAGTTTCCCCGCTATTTAATATTAACAATTCGAAAGTGTGAGGACTTTTCCATGATAAATAGCACTATATCAATATTATACACAACTTAAATATTAAAAGCGTTCGTAAAATACCAGTATGCTATCTCCCCCAAAAGAGATTAAATAAAGAGTGGGGCATGAACTCACCTGATGTATGCAAAGAGTACTTAGGGTTTATTTGAGAAACGAGTGGATAGCCAACCTTCAAAGGTTACCTAGATCATGCGAGTACATAAGTACGTGTAAATGAAAGACATGTGAAAACCCTAATCATACCAAAACCAAAGACTCAAGCTTCCAGACAAATAGACACGTTTGACCTAGTTGACCCGTTTGACCCGTTGGTGACATTATGAGTTACAATTCAAATAGAGCCAATGAGAACATATAACATACATGACTAACATTCAAACAGTATCATACACATGCTACATTATCCATACATAACACTTAAATCTTAGCCATGCTCATAGCATTCAACATACACCATAATCATTACTCACCAAACCCAAACATGATATCCTAGCAACTAATCAACACCAACTTCATACATGATCACCAAAATCCAAATATCATCCATGATTATCCAAAACATCCCATACAACTAATTCAACATGATTCATCACCTTAGAATTCATCCATGATCATACTAACATGCTCCTAATATCCCAAACATGTTCATATCATCATACATCAAACTTTACACAAATAAAGTTTTCCTTTTGGAAAGAACATCCCAAAATCTATCAAACATCCAAAGCATACATGAATTCAACATAATTATACCATCTCAAGCTCCATACAATATCTAGACATGATTAACATCACCTAAACACCATAATCTAACCATATTTATAAACAAAAGTTTCTACTTTTGGCAAGCTATGAACCAACAACATGCATTCAAAGATTTCTAGCATTCATAACAACAATCTAGTGTCTATTCATCATCATGAACACATCCATAACATCAATTCATCAATAATTCAACATTTCATGCAAATAAAGTTACTATTATTAGTAACCTATGAACATCAACCCTAAATCATCAATTTCTTGCAAGATTCATGATTCCTAACATTCATACAACTTACTAATCATCTCACAATCATCAAACAATGATCATCCATACCAAATCATACAAAAATTCGAACTAGGGTTTGACAAGAATCAAAATCCATGATTAAACCACTAAGAACATGTAATTCATACATAATCCACGTTAACTAACATGTATTCTACCTAACTAACATATAAACATCATCAATTTATCAAAACTCAACACCAAGAACATCAATTTCGTGAATCAAGGTTCGGCCATAATGAAGAACATCACAAAAACATGAAAAATCTAACCTTTAATGTGTAATGTAACAAAATTGAGACTTGTAATGCGTTGTAGGCCTTGAGATCGATCAAACCCAATGTGTTCTTGCTTTTACTTGATCAAAATCGCAGGTTTGAGAGGGGAAGGGTGAGGGTTGCGGCCGATTTGGGGGTGAAGGGTAGGGTTTAGTGTGTTTTGTTTAATTTTAATTTCCATATTTACCCTTTAGGCCCTTGTAATTTGTATTTTATAAAAACTAAGCTTTAAACTCCTTGTAAAGTGTTTTTAACTTAATAATGTAAAGATATAAACTAATGAAAATCATTATATATCTTATCTTTATAAAAACACAAGACATACGAATAAATAGGCATGTTTTCGCGTCACGCGATTAATTTTCTAATTAACATTTTAAAAACATGCAAACACATAAACATAACACAATAATCACATAATCAATTAGATTCTCATTAATTTAACATTATTCATTATTATTAGGTCACCAACGTTAAACGACAACTAGTGTGTGCTCACGACACGTGTATGCAAGACTCAACGAAACTAACGGAGTTTGGTAACGGAAATTTACCGGATGTCACAAAATCGTTAACGCATTAATGGTGTGGGGTGAGGGTTGAAGGGAGTATGAACATTGCAACTTGACAACATGGCATTCTTGAGAGATCAGGTGCCCTATTCGAGTTAAAAATGGACCCTCAAAAAAATAAAGTTATGTAAATTTAAAAAAAAAAATAATTAGTACGGCGATAATTGTTATAACAATTTACAAAGTACAATTATATTATCAACATAACTACGAATTGTGAGGCTCTTCTAAAATTCTTGGAAGTAAAGTAAGAATGATCCTTTAAAAATATACTTATATAAATAAAAAAATATTTGTCTTAGCATGTCTCTCATCAACATTAGCCTCAAAAACAAGTTGTAAGTGCATATATCCAAAACAATATATTAAAATGAAACCATAAATCATAAATCATAATCAAAGCATAAAAAATTAGATTAATTCATCCATATATCAAAAATCAAATTCATAAACATTTGATTTACTTCTTACTAAATCAAAATCATTAATTATTTCAAAAAAATAATATTTGGGTTTGAACAACTCGTTCTTAACTTTCGTAATGCATTTAGCCTTTTTGCATATTGCCTCAACTTGAGTTTGGATTTTGATCGCAAATTCAGTTTTTTTATTTCCTTAAATAGGTTTAGAATTTTATTTGTTTAAATGGGTTTTGAGGAGCTAAACTTATAAAATTGTGTTTGTAATTTTAACTGATAGTTTAGGTTTTTTATAGGTTTTTCTTTTATAATCATTTTATATATAAATTACTTATAAAAATTTATAAAATTTTGGGCCCCTAATTTATAAATGTTCGTATACAAAATTGTTCAATCCCATACGATCTTTTTGTTATTTTATGCATATTTTATTAACATTTTTTACGGTACGCCAAACTTTTTCATAGGTAACAACATATACCTACCCTGTAGTGATCCCACATTTTTGCTAGTCAATAGCGAATACGAACTCAATATCCACAAACACCAACCTGGACTCAACATGCACAAACACCATCGAAATCGCAAACACCCTCTAATCGACACCTACCGGTGCTAGCAAAAGAAGTCCCAATGGATGAAGGTTGGCCGGCTCAAAATATAACCAAGTGAACTCAAGAAGAATGAGTTGCTTTGGCAAAAGCGTGGATCTTCGTATCGTGCGATCCGATTATTGGTAAAAATTCTAACCTTTTTTGTTTTATATTTTTTTCTAAATATTAATAATATTAACTTTCATTTAATATTTGTATTTTGTAGGAAACACTCAAAACAACCAACGTTTTTGAGAGTCATGTCAACTAATTTTACCACGAGCCAAACACCAATCGTGATTTGGCAAATCGCAAAGCATTATTCAAAATGGTGTCTTGTACCTCCTTTGTCTCCATCAAAGAGATCAAAAACTTCATCGAAGGGGTTAATGATTGTCCAACGTAGGCTCGGTGCTTTTATGATCTAAACTAGGATGTTTCGTCGGTTGAATAAGTCTGAACAACTGATTAGACAGAAGAAAGCTAACTAAGGTCAAAGTTCAAGCTCTAATATTGCACCGTCCGTAAAACACAAAAATGTAGTGTTCTTGGCGGAAGAAGTGAGACTGGTCAATGCCTACCAACACGAAAAGCGCGACTTGAAAAA
Source organism: Flaveria ramosissima (assembly GCA_025215565.1). Classification (NCBI taxonomy): domain Eukaryota; kingdom Viridiplantae; phylum Streptophyta; class Magnoliopsida; order Asterales; family Asteraceae; genus Flaveria; species Flaveria ramosissima. Next base: position 76,466,963 of record CM046039.1, on the reverse strand, counting down.
TCAAAGATGGACTTGCAAAAAGAGAGGATTGAATTGAATAAAAGCATAATGACTTAAGAATTCTTGATCAAAACAAAGATCATCTATGGGCTTGAATCGTCAATTGACGGAAGAAATAAAATCTATACTAATAAAAGAAGATTTTATAGACCACTTGTCACAATACGAGAGCCCATAAATTTTATTTTCTCGCTTCTTTTATAATAAATATCAGATTAACTACAAATAATATTATTTAATTCTTTTCATATTATAAATATTTTTTTATTAAATTAAAAAAAAGATCTTTCTATAAATGCAATTTGTAAAGAAATATAAACAAACATGGCCGTTCTTACGTTTTTATTTTATGATTTTTATAAACAAGCCCGGTCGCAAAACCTGAGATAACAAACAAGTTGCAATATTTATATAAGATATTTTAATAATATATTATAATTTTAATAATTTAATTATTTTTAAACACATTTTGTTTTTCTCTTTTCGCCTTTAAATAAATTAAATGTAGAAATGCAGTCCAACTTTGAATGGCAAAACCATAAACTAGTTAAAATTTTAATTTCCTAGTTAGTAACAGAAATAAGGCTTTATCAATTTGGTGAAACAGGTGGGATCCTCCCAAACTAATGTTTTGTAGTCATGACAGTAGGGCTCACAACAGTAGTCAGCAGGTGCGTACCTCACAAAGGCTTATGGCGGATGCTCAGATTGTAACTTCTTCAAGATGAAGTTAATAACTCCCCAATTAAAGCCACGGTATTGAAGCCATGTGATGATTCTTGATTTTTGTTTTTCACTTGGAAGATCTTTAGCACGAATCCATTGCTTTGAAGCTTGTGCGATTAGATGGTCGATCGAGGGCTTTGATAATCCAAGTCTTGATACTTGATCATCGTCACTGGGCTCACCATCTTCTAAAACCAGTTTTATTGCTTTCTGTGCATCAACTTCATTGACACCCTTTTTGGCGAGGGCCTAAAAAACAGAAACACCTCATAAGAGAGAAGCGTATGTTCGTACAGACGTACACTAAAAGCCAGCCAATATTCAGGGAGATATAGCGCATACTAATGATACATTGAAACGATATAGATCAGAAAAGGTTGGTTCTGTTATGTATGGAAAATTGGCTATGGTGATATTTCAGCTGTTGTGCTTAGTCTTTCATCATAACTTATCAGGCTGTAAAAATGATCACAGAAAGAACAGCTTACTTGTTTGATTCTACGTGGACCCCAACTTAACGAAGACCATCTTGATCGAGAAAATGCTTCAGCATATAAGAAATCATTGATCAACCCCCTGTAACAAACTCAATAAGTCAAGAAATTCCAAAAGTTAAATATGAAAAAACTCACAGGAGACTTTTGTATGAGTTAATAAACAACAGTTGCTAGTAGACTGGAAATAAAGGTAAGGTTATCATGAAAAAAAGATAATTTGTCGGGAGAGAATTTCTTTCCTAAAAGTTGCTAGTAGACTGGAAATAAAGGTAAGGTTATCTGAAATTGTTGATTGAATAGAATTTGTGGAAATATGTAGTTCCACATGGACTTTAAAATTTTGATCCATGATATTGATTATGCACCTGTTCTGGAAGTCAGAGATCACAGCATTGACAATGTTGGAAGAGAATTTCTTTCCTAAAAGTTTCTTCTTCAGCTCGAGTGCTGTATATGCTCTGGAAACAAAGAGTGTATTTTTTTAATTAATTGGTGGAAATTTAAGAAGAATAACTACAAGGAAAAAGACTCACTCTATATATGCTTGATTATTAGGACATGATGAATAAAAGATTTTGGAGATGTTTCCCACTTTTGTGCAACTAAGTAAATACAACCAACCACTATCACACAATTTCGAACCTAATAAAGCAAAACTAATACAACTTTGCACCTAAACCCTGATATGACCAAACAATTCAATCATGATCTAATAAGTTGTACTTAGAAGCTCCACGCTACTAGAGGACGTAAAGCATGTTATAGATAAATGTAATTAGCCTGCGTGACGAGAAATGATTTACCATACTGAATGTAATCGAAAAAGCATCAATATGTCACTACAAAACACTATAAAAAGTTGGGATCTGCATTACAAACAAGACAAAGATTTGGGACGCATTTAATCTGCAAGGACTCTAACCTCGCAGCAAGCAATCCAATTGCTGTCTTCTCAGCTTCTTCTTTACTTTTACTAGGTTCAAATGCTAGACGTTTGATCTCATATTCTCCATTATGAAAGTCAAGTTCATCTAAAGCATCCTCATGACCTTCCATTTCATCAAATAAATGAAGTTCCTCCACAGAATTTGATTCCGCAGATCTCCATTTATAATCATGTTCTATCACCTCTGATCTCACAGCTGATTTACAAATATTCTTTTCTTTAGATCTTATATTACCTGTTGGACATAGAACAAATCTACTTCAGTGACCATTTTTCTCACACTTTCATATCAAAATGGTGTCTTGCTACCAGAACAACAGTAATCCAAAATCAGAAACCAATAGTATAGTGCAGACACAAAATGAAACCCTAGAAACAGAGAAAATTACCTGACTTAAAAGCCGGTGACTTTATCCTGGACCTCTCGTAATCATTCGAAAACTCAACATTCTTCGAATCATCATTCACAAATCGACGCAATTCGAACTCCTCGGAGTTCTTCGGTGTCTGATTAGGATCATTAGGTTTACTTAACTTAGAAGATCTCTTAGGAGTGTACCTAACTGGAAAATCCGTAGATCTATCACCGTAATTCGAACAACATCGAACTATAATCTTCGTCTTCCCCCTGAACACAGATTGAAAATTAACATATTTAACAAACCATCAAACAACAAATCACCAGCGTTTTAACGGCAATTGTTACGAATTCTCGACGATCAAATGAATAATAAACAATAATAACTCACCAGGGCTTCAAGAACACTCGTGACTGAAGTTCAAATGCTTTGCAACATATGGATTTTCCCGCGAAAATCGCCATTATCGTTGAAATCTCATCGAATTTGAAGGTACGAAAAATAGAAGCCCTAAACAGACGGTTGTTTCAGAATTAAGTTGAACTTGTTTTAACTTTTTAACAAATTAGCCCATGTAGTTTTAAAAGTTGGCAGTACACACCCCAACTCTCACTTTGATCAATAACAGAATGAACCACAATAAACCTTGTGTTTTGTTGGTGTGTGATTTGTTTTTGTTTTTTTTTTTCATAGAGGAGTTTATTTTCTTGCTCAACCAAGTTCTATGATCAATATGGAAAACTTACAATATTAGGAAATAAGGTAAAATTACGGTCAAATACAAAATAATATTTTGGTTCGTGTGGAATCAGCATATTTATTCTCATCAAAATATTCTCATGTCTTTCTTTTATATAATAACCATATTATTTACTATAATATTATTTAACTTTTTAGATTAAAATATTTTTTTAATAATTGAGAAACAAGATCTTATTTATTAATATTATTTCTAAATAAACCACACTAGGCGTTTTCCACGTCGCGTGTTGCGCGATTTTTACCGCCAACAATGTAACACCAATCAACACAGACAAATTAATTTGATAGGCAGCGAAGGCTCAGAACATTTGATCAGTTGTGGTTGTAATGCAAAAACAATGTCACGTCAAACAACAGACCCTAATTTCGTTTCCATCATTGTCTTTTCACATAACATACAACCAACCACGTTTAAAGGGCGCTGCAAAACACACACGCATCAAACGGTTGTACGGGATACACAAAAAATATTACCTGCATAAGCAACATACACACAACGCATCAAGTGTTTAAAAACACTAATTCATTTCGTTGGTTTGTTAAAGAGAGTATATATAACAGTATAGCCCAGTAGAAGCCGGCAGTGGCTCAGATGATGAAGACTCATCATCATAGCCCTCACAACCTTCAATACCTAAAGACCCTAAAGTATGGCATTAATATGTAACAACAGAACAAAACTCAACTTTCAAATTTCAAGTGAAATCGAGGCTCAGATGAGCGCATGCTCATCTTTATAGCCCTCAACACCAACAACTGTTATGGTTGACCATCAACATAGAATAACAAAACCGATTAATCTAAAATCCTCAAGCTCATATACAACCAATGCATAATCAAAACCAATATAAATAAAAAATGCTTGTCGTCATCGATTCAAACACAACAAACATTGTTTCAAATCGTTTCTTACTCATAAAAGAAATTAGGGTTTTACACAGTTGAAAGCATCAAACAACCTCAAGCGGCCGTCGTTGAAAAACCCCAAAAAAAATAAAGCCGGAACATTGAGAACAAAGAAGGCAATTGAAGAGAAAGACAAGACAGACCCACCACATTAGGCGGTTGTATAGCCACGGGAGCCATACACGATTGTCAGATCAAGCGGCGTTCGGCAACAAAAACATAATCACCTATCACCATAGCGGCCAGATTCGAGGGCAATGGCAATTGAAGTTGCATGGCAACCATCGCCACAGACGACCATTGAATGCGATGGCCCATCAACGACAACATAATCACGCCTCCACGACGGCCACAATCGACGGCCTTGGTGATGGAAGTTGCACCATCACCATCGCTACAGATGATTGTCGGATTAAACGACCGCTGCCAATAGTAACAAACACCCGTCCTTCGCTGGTTACGACACGAATAACCAGAACATTAGCCACAATCAGGGAGAAGGCGGTGGAGGTTGCAGTGGCGATGGAAACTGGAGCTCGGTTCTTATACGTGAAGAATGGTGAGAAAACCCCATTTAAAGGGGACCACAATACACACACTCATCAAACTTTTTGTACGGGATGCATAAGAAATGGTACCTGCATAAGCCACTTGTACACAACGCATTAAGTATTCAAAAACACTATTCTTTCCATTGGTTTATTAATATTATAGAATTTTTCTAAAATAAGAAATTTTTATAAAACATTTAACTTTTTTAAATATATGAAATTTTAAACTTGGTGTTTTTAAATGTAAAATTTATGTAAACAAAAAGTAATTAATATTATGAGTTATGATAGGAAAGTTTTAAAAAAGTGCAATTTTTTTAAAATGTTTGTTTTGAAACAAAATGTTTAATGTTTTTTAAAAGAATAAAAGATTAAAAAGTTGATGTCATTATGCTATTATTTATAATCTTTACTTATACGTAATTTCAATCACATCTTATTTTAGAATATCTTCTATATTTAATAAATTTGCAATCTATTTAATATTCTATTTATTCAACACATGTATTACACGGGTTTACTTATACGTAATTTCAATAATTAGCCAGATAGATTAACGTCGTCGTATCATTTCAAAAATAATTTTGAATAGATTACAGCAATAAAAAAGAAAATGGTACCGGCCTTCGCAATCATGGTATAATAGGGATTGTTAGCGATTCATAAGGTGAACAACCAACATTTTACCCTCCAATACATTTATCCTTATAGTTGTGAGTAACCAGTAAGTTTCATAATGGGATTGATGTTGGCACATTTATTCAAAATATCATCTTGATTTGTTTCATGCAGTTTACCAAAACAAAACATAAAAGTGCTTACAGGTGTTCGTCGAATCGAATCGAATTCGAGTTAATCGAATCGAATTCGAGTTAGTCGAATCAAATAAATCGAATTTTGAAATTTCCAAACAGGATTCGAATTTAAATCTATTTTATTCGTATTTAACAAAAAAATAACTAATGGAATAATATTTACAAAATTCTTTAGACAGTTTTAATTTCAAATGCTCAAAATAAATAAACAAGCAAAGCATACAAACTATTGTAGGTTTCGAATAATTTAAAAGGTACCAATTATGATTTGAAATTATACATTGTAATTTTTTTTAAAATTTTAATTCTTAATTTCGCATTTACATATATTTAAATTAATATATAAAATAAATAAATGTAATGTAGGTATTTCTAATTCGAATTTCAAATCGAATCGAAAATCACAAATTCTGATTGAATTCGACAATTAGACCTCGAATTGAATCACATTCGATATTCAAATCGAATTTCGAATAAGTGATTTTCAACTTGAATCAAATCGTATTTTGAGTTTTTCGAATCCGATTTGAATATTGAACCCCTAAAAGTGTTAAGTCTTTAAAACATTACCATAAATGATAACATTTCATATTTAGCATATGTCTTTGCTTTTGGATTAGACACTAGTTAGTCCATACAACGACCCTCTATGTGGTGGGTATGACATGTTGATGTTGAAGTCAAGATTAGCGTCAAAATCTCATCTATCGATGACTTTTAGCGTTCTCAAGGCAAGTTTTCGCACATACCTTATAACGCCATTGTACCAACGATTTAGGCTCATGTCCCATGTTTCGTAGATTTGATCATCTATGTTTGGATGCAATCGGTAATACCCTTGAACATACATACGCTCAGTTAATGTTAGTGATATAAACACTAAATATACTTAATGTATAAGCGTTAAAGATACTTAATAATATTAGCGTTAAGTAGTATAGTCTCGTTAAGAACTAGGTATAAGGATTCAAAACCTCCCAAACTCAATGTTCCATATCGTTAACTAATAAAAAGTAAATGAATGGTAATAAGCTAAAATAACATAATTGACATAAACAAATGGAATGGAAGGGATGAACTATCAATAAAAGAATGAAACCAAAGTGATAGAGTTTGTGTGAATACTATGAATTACATACAACCCCGTCAAGGATGTCATATCCATCAACAATTTGGAAAGCTAATATGATAAGACACATTAGCCACCTCAAACAGGACAGAGTAATCAAAACCAACAAAAGCCAAATTATGTCATAACAAGTCATTGTGGCTTATAATGACAATTCAGACGCTTTAAAATACGATATATTTCTAGATTATACAAATAAAACATATATATCACTATTGTGTATGGTGGCTAGAACATCCGTTCCAACAAGTGTAACATCCTAGAACTCCGCCTTCCACACCATCGTTATATAAGTCCACACCCACAACCACCATTGAGGCTCAGGGGCGTTGATAGAAGGATACATACGCATGCATATTCCAGACACACTTATCTAGACAGACAAACCCACCCATTATCATGTGTATTAAATTATATTTCGACCGTAATATATTCATGAATACGTGACAACCATGTGTATTAACTAGCTCGTGCATCGAAAGACCTACAAATTAATCATGTTCTCAACTCAATTTTACGCAATAAGTTAAAGCTATAAAGAAACTCATGATATGATGTGCACATGTTCTCAACTACTAATATGTAATCTTAGCTAGCACACACGAGGATTTCAAGACCATTTTTGATAAATTTTAGTAATAAGACCATCAATTTCAACTTTTTATTATATGAAGGTTTGGCAAGATAAATGAAACAAATTGTAGTTACAGGTATGAAATGGACATGAATATCCCATTTTTTGGTTTAGTTTGGTTGATAATTAGTTACTTGTAAGATTTTGTGATTATATATTAGATATATCAATGGCGGATTACCACAGTACATACACGTCGTAGAACTGTCACACCAACAACCACAAAAAGGGCTTTATGAGAATCTTATCTTTAATATCCTAACGAATTACCAATGACATAGCTAGTATTTGGAAAGTTTTTCTCACATACCACCATTCTCAAATATTGGTTGACCAATGTTAAGTGGTCTGTCGATAATCATCTCATCTGCCAATAATCACCAATGGACTGTTAACAACCGTTTAATTTATCAATTATTTTTTTAAAAAAATTGAACAATTCCGTCCCTGATCCATCAATAACTACCAATGGAACATCCGTTGATGATTAATCGTGTGTGATACTCATTATTTTAGAATTGAATTACATAGATTAGATATAGTACAATGAAGTTCTACTTTTATGTCAATTTTGTTGTTTTGAACATATAATCTTCAACTCTAACATTAAAAACCAATATTACTTGATCATCTTGAATATATAGTTATAGTTTTATTTACTTAGTCACATGCAAGATGATAATACGTACATATTTTTCCTTTACAAAGATCTTGGAAAGTGGATGAGGAGCATATGAACGATATTCACAAAAACAAGATAGAGAAACAAAGACTCCAAATGCAAACAACAAAATTGCCATTTGGCATATTCATTCATCACCCATTTTCCCCCCTTATCCCACTCTGATAACTTTCTTTAGGCTAGAGGCCACTACACGTGTCCACCGCTTATTCGTTCCATCTCACTTGGCATATTCCATTTTATTAAATTATTTATTATTTGTTATTTATTTTTTTCAACAAATTAAAAATCTATAAAGATCACCCATCCTTCTTTCTTGCTTTCTCGTCTTACACTCACCATCTCCCTCACCACCCAACCATGTCCGCCTTCGTCGGAAAATACGCCGGTAATATAATAATTATCGTTGTTGAGTGAGATTTGACTAAGTATGATTTATAATAATATTATTGTTACTGTTAAATGAAAGTTAGTTGAGTGTGTTATATAATATTATGTTGTTACTTTAAAAAGAAATTTCACTGAGTATGTTTTATAATATCATTATTGTTACTTTGAGATTTAACTTAGTATGTTTTATAATATTATTATTGTTGATGTTAAAATGGAATTTCGCTAAGCATGTTTTATAATATTATTATTGTTTCTTCTAAGTAAAAGTTAGCTAATTTTTTTAATATTATTATTGTTGTTACGGTTGAGTGAGATTTAGCTGAGTATGTTTTATAATACTATCATTGTTAGTGTTAAGTGAAATTTAGCTGATATGTTTTATAATATTGTCATTGTTATTGTTAAGTGTAATTTAGCTGATATGTTTTATAATGTTATCATTGTTATTCTTAAGTGAAATTTAGCTAATATATATTATAATATTGTTAATGTTATTGTTAAGTAAGATTTAACTGGGTATGTTTTATAATATTATTTTTTATTATTGTTGAGTGCAATTTATTTGTGTATGTTTTATAATATTATTATTGCCGTTGAATGACATTAAGTTGAGTTGATCAAGAACTGGGTATGTTTGTTTGTTTTTCTATGTCATGCAGATGAGTTGATCAAGAACGCCAAGTACATTGCCACACCTGGCAAGGGTATACTCGCGGCCGACGAGAGCACCGGCACCATCGGAAAGCGTCTCTCAAGCATCAACGTCGAGAACGTCGAGTCAAACCGCCAAGCCCTTCGCGAGCTCCTATTCACCGCACCAAACGCGCTACCGTACCTCTCGGGCGTCATTCTCTTCGAAGAAACCCTATACCAAAAAACAAGTAATGGGAAGCCTTTTGTTGATGTGCTACTAGAGGCCAATGTCCTCCCGGGGATCAAGGTCGACAAGGGCGTGGTCGAACTCGCCGGGACCAACGGTGAAACCACCACCCAAGGGTTCGATGGGCTCGGGGCGCGTTGTGCCGAGTTTTACAAGGCGGGTGCACGGTTCGCCAAGTGGCGAGCGGTGCTTAAGATCGGGGCTACTGAGCCCTCGGAGCTTTCGATCCAGCAGAACGCGCAAGGGTTGGCGCGCTACGCGATCATTTGTCAGGAGAACGGGCTCGTGCCGATAGTCGAGCCGGAGATATTGACGGATGGGAGCCATGATATTAAGAGGTGTGCTTATGCAACCGAGATGGTGCTGGCTGCGGTTTATAAGGCGCTTAATGAGCAACATGTGCTGCTTGAAGGGACCCTTTTGAAACCCAATATGGTGACCCCTGGGTCTGATAGCCCCAAGGTAACTCTATCACCTTATGTTCAACGTGAACACTAAGTTGAGTATTACATGTAGTAGTGAAAATAGAAAATAGAAAATATACAAATCGGTGAGAACTAACAAATAATTAGTGGATTATATCTTCTTATTTAATAAATAAAATAATATAGGTTGAGTCATGTCAACTTTAATTTTCTTTTTCCTACTAAATATTAAGAGTTTTTTAGATATTTAAATTAAATAATTAAAATCTTAAACATAAATTTACTCATTCTATACTTTATTATAACATACTGAATCATAAAAGATGTTAATTGTATCTAATTATAAAATACAATTTTATATTTGTTAAATCTTTGTTATTTTTTATTTAAAATATTTAAATAATTATTATCTCTTAGTTCACAAATGGTGGATGTCATTCAACTTACATTCTTCGTGGAAACTGTATGTTTACGACATGTTTGATTTATTCAACCCGTGTAATACTTTAAAAATAAAAAAATATTTTTTTAAAAATCCAGTCTAACCACCAACCCGTTTAAATGAAAGTGGTTCTCGATCTGACAATCCAGTACAATTCCAAGAATAGTGACCACTAGTGCTGGTAAAACAATTTGCTACTCACATTTCAAAATGAGTTTAGATGAGAAAATTCAGACACATATAATCAGAGCCAAAAACATGTTGTGTCCCACTTAGAAAACAATTTGTTGCGTTTGCTCTTTAAATTTTAAATAAGTAACAGTTTAATAACAATTTAAAATATATATTGTATCTGATATTTGAAATATAACACATGGACACACTTTTGTGATTTTTGACTTGGTTAACTACTTTTCATCGTAGTTATTCTTTTTAAGTTTATACATTTAACCCGTTAAATGCATGCATAGTGTATGATTGACCCAGTTATCTATCTATAAATATGCATGTTGTCTCGTCTAACACCATATTTCGTTGATTCTAACAGGTGACACCAGAAGTGATTGCTGAATACACCGTGACAACACTACGTCGGACGGTGCCAGCCGCAGTACCAGGAATCGTGTTTTTGTCAGGCGGGCAAAGCGAAGAAGAGGCGACAGTTAACCTAAATGCAATGAACAAGTTGGACGTGTTGAAGCCATGGACACTATCGTTCTCCTTTGGGCGCGCATTACAAGCGAGCACCTTGAAGACATGGGGCGGGAAGAAGGAGAATGTCGCGGCAGCACAAGCCAACTTCTTGGCAAGGTGCAAAGCTAACTCCGAGGCAACTCTCGGGAAGTATGGGGGAGACGGGGCTGGCGGTTTAGCTTCAGAGAGCTTGTTTGTGAAAGGATACAAATACTAAGTTACTAACTAAGCTACTCGCGAAGTAGTGAAGATAATCGGTGGCAAAATCGTGTTATGTGCATGTTATGTTCATTTTTATGTTCATATATATTTATACTTTGTAACTTTCTACTCTCTATATTTATATATCGATCGTTATTCATAGTTTGTGTTTTATGTTAGGGTTAATTAGTTACAATACTAAGATACTTTACATTTATTACCTTATCAAAATTAAGTTTTATTGTATATGTGGTCACCCTAAACAAGTTTGTGAGATTCATATGCGGCAATCACTATCATCTTTACTAAGGAGATATTGTGGTTATAACTATCATTTTAATAGGACAAATTGGGATAATAACTATTTAGTTAGTAAGAAGCTGAAAATGTGATATCTACATACTTATAAATAGGTTTTAGTGAAGATAAAGTTTTGATGAAGAATAGTGGATGTACAGGTAGATTAGGGATAACACCATCTTCCCGTCTTCAGCCATAATAGCAAACCAGAGACAAAAAATAAACGAAACAGGCACACCGAACAGTTGATAACCACTCAACAAAGGATAGACAAACGAGATCTGGTACTTCCAACCAAAACCCTAAACGGGTGCAGAACCCTAGACGATTTCGGCGGCGGCGGTAACCCTAGGTGGCGGAGGCGGCGGCGGAAACCCTAGGTGAAGGCGACGGCGACAGAAACCCTAGATGGCGGCGGCGGCGAAAATAACAGTAATCAAGAGCCTGATGCTCTGATACCAGTTGTTAGGTATCTTTACACAGCGAAAATAAACACATTGTAATACGCACGCACACGAAAGCAATAGAACATGAGAATTTATAGTGGTTCGGTCAAGATGACCTACGTCCACTCTCTGCAACTAGGTATTTTATTAAGCTTAAGGGACAAGATTACAATACAATGACTTGTTCTATATATAAAGATAAATTAGCGTTTTAAAAAGCTTCAATGGGTCAGGCCCATAACTCCATTCAAAAGTCCAAAGACCTTCACACCTTAACAGAAGAAGCGTGTGATGAATCAATACGATCTAGTAGTCCAAGGCCATAGACGATTAACTTAAGACGAAGACGCTTTTCTATGATTTTTTTGTAATGTAATAATTAGTTAGTACCCGAACCAGTTTTACATAACCGGTTTTTGGTGAATGTGACAAACGATTCGGTTGAAACCGAAACCAATTCGGGCCATTTTGACCCGTTGGAAGCCCAAATCACCTTCAAGATCGTTGGCGAGTGGAACCCCAACTCTAGTACCGAATCAAACAAAATCAACCCCAAATCGATCGATATCTCAATACCCTTCACGTTAATCATCATGTCATTCTCTTCATCCTTCCGTCTGTTCTTCCCCAAATTCCCCAATTCTTCACCAATTCTCAAAACCCTAACTCTCTCTACATCCCCACTTTCACCCCCAAAAACCCTTTCAATCTTCAAATCGATCACAATCCAATCAATACCCACACGATCATCCCCCACTAATTGCACCTCCCAATCTTCATCCAACCCCAACACACTGCAACCCATTGAAGAACTCCCCCAAAAGCTTCAAGAAATCATCAATCTCTTCCAATCCGTACAAGATCCAAGAGCAAAGTACGAACAGCTGTTGTTCTATGGCAAGAACCTCAAACCCCTCGAACCCCAGTTCAAAACCGATGGAAATAAGGTCAAAGGTTGTGTTTCTCAGGTGTGGTTAAGAGCTTACTTCGATGATGACTGTAAAAATGTGATCTTTGAGGCTGATTCTGACTCTGTGCTGACTAAAGGTTTAGCGGCTTTGTTGGTTCAAGGTCTTTCTGGTCATACGGTTCAAGAAATCTTGAGGGTTTCACCTGATTTCATTGTGCTTTTGGGTCTGCAACAGAGTTTGACACCTTCTAGGAACAATGGGTTCTTGAATATGTTGAAATTGATGCAGAAAAAGGCTTTCACTTTGTTTGTAGAAGCCGAAAAAGGGAGTGAGATTCAAAACTCTAACGAAAAAGTCGAATTGGATTCGAAATTAGAGAAGCCTATTGAGAATTCAAAGTCTTTTAATGATGATGTTGATGATGATGATGATGGTGATGATTCAATGGATGTTGGTCTGTTGGGAAGTAGAGGACAGAGGATATCAGAGATATTGAAAAGGGAGCTTGCACCAGTTGAATTGGAGGTTAAAGATGTATCATATAAGCATGCTGGGCATGCAGGGGTGAGGGGTAACAACAATGGAGAAACACATTTTGATTTGAAAGTGGTTTCAAGTGAATTTGAAGGGAAGAGTATGGTGAAGAGGCATAGACTTGTTTATTCTCTGTTGGAAGGTGAATTACAGAGTGGATTGCACGCGTTATCAATCGATGCGAAGACACCAGCTGAAATCGGTCATAATTAGATAGAATGGATTCTTGAAATGAGGTTATACATCTTGTTTTCCCCTCAAATTGATGTTCTTGCTATGAAAGTTGTATTGAATACATGATAACAATGTTTATTTAACAATGTTTATTCTGTGTATTTGGGGTCAAGAACTGCATGATGTAAATATGTAATACCTTCATTACCTTGCGTGTTGACTGTTTGATGAACACGTTTAAGCGTGTCAAAGGTGTTTGGATGTGCGTTTTGGAAGTGATGATATAGATATTGAATTATTTGAATCAGATAATCAGTTGTAACAAAAAGTGGTATATTATATAGTGTTTGGTTCAAAGTTACTTTTGTTGGACAAATTCTGACTGTATTAGGAAGTAATTAGTAATTCTATATATGAAATGTAAGGTAAGGATGCATACATCAGGTTCAAGTGGCCCGACACCCTTCAGACCCTACGCATGCGGGAGCTTCTGTACCGGGGTTTTCTCCTTTCCCTATCTTTTTCTTGCTAATAAGTATGATAACAAAGTCTTTTGCAGTTATGCAGGCTCTGAAGCTTTTTGATGGGAATGAGGAGCAAACAACTGGATATCATTTTGCCCACTGAACCTTGTATGGTAACTTCAAATATTGAAGCTGAATTACAAATTTTGATTTGATATGTCTACTTTATAACATTGTTAAAAATCCATTTTTTCAACTTCAAATGTGCACACTTGATAACATTGGTTTTGTTGTTTAAAGCCCACTCGAGAGTCGAGACCATTAGTGCTAGCATTCATGTTGGGTTGGCAGGCTGAATCCTTGAAACAGACACACTTGAAATCATGTCTTGAATACGACCTGTTTAACCCTTTATCTAAACTCGTCAAACAAGTTGGAGGGTTATAAACGAGTTAAAAACATGCTAAATCAGTTGGTAGGTTGGCAGAAATGGGTTTAATGGGCTGACGGGCCGACATGTTTGATAAAATGGGCTGGTGGGCCGATATGTTTGATTAAGCATGTAGGGTCGACTTGTTTAATTAAACAGGATGACGGGTTGACTTGTTTAATTAAAGGTGCTAATGTGTCAACCTATTAATTTCATGATACATATGCAGTTATGCACAAATAGTTGAAAGTCCATGACTGTTGCAGGGCTCGGCCCGTAACGGGTTTCGACAGTGCCAACTGCCAACTATACAACCATGATGGCCCAGTCATAAATGCCATAGTTCCTTTTTTTTACTATAATCTAATTAGAGCATTCACAATCCATCTTTTATATTCATTCATATAATTATACTAAAATCATTTATTTTTTATCTCTTCTTGTCAATTAAATAATATTTATTCATACTTTTTTCATTACATTTTCTCGCTCATTAACTCACAACCACTTCAAAAATATCAAAAAATTTATGGGGTTATACCGTGATTCCTCAAATATGAGGAATCACGGTATAACCCTCATAAATTTTATTTCTCACTCTAAGTACTATGTCACCGTCTATGGTGGGACTCAAAACGCGACCTCATGAGAAGGGGTATCATTATACAAATCTGGATGCCGCTAGGTCAAACGTTATTTGATACATACCTTAGTTGGAATGTTGGAGGCTGTTTGTTTACAATTTAGTCGGCCTTATGTAGTGTTGTAACAATCACTATGCGCTCGTAGGGTGGTAAGGTAGGAACTCGGGATTAATCGGATCAGACTTTTGTGTATTATTTTGCAAATTTATGTATAAATTTATGCTTTTTTATATGAATTAATTTAAAAGTTTGGGGGATAATTTGTAAATTGGTAAATATTGAGTGGGCTAAATGTAAAAATTTACAAACTAATAAATCATTAAACCCTAAAGTTAAAACAGTCGTCCCCTTCATTGTTCCAGTTACCGACCGTTGCATCCTTCCATCGTTCCTGTCATCGGAGTCGCAAATCCTCGCCGGAATTCGCAAATCCAGCGCCAGAATGGGAAAATCCGGCGTTATCGTCCTTGGAACACCACCGATTTGGACGATTTGGTCCCGCTTTGACCAATTCTGACAGACTACCGCCCCTGGCACCTCCGATTTGGTGGCCACCCGGAGGTTAGTCGCAATTTTTACAACACTGGTCGTATCTTATTGTTTGTCGACTAAATCTCTAGACGCGCCGGGCTGACCCAATAATCCACCATAATACTCTCCTCCCTATTCAACCAAACGTTCTCCCGAAAGTCATATGTATGACAGCCTTATATAAACCTGAATATTCGTCTCCATGGCACCTCCTTTTCTCCATTTTGATTACTTGCTTTCAATAGAGATAAAAAACAAGACCTACATCAGTATGTTCTAGGCCACGTAATTGAGTCAAATCCCATATACAGAAGTCAGAATTGGTCAAACAATCTCATAGGCAGTTTTGTGTGTATAATTTACTTTATCAGTCCCTAAAGGGACATCACATGATTAACTGGTGTGTCTTACAACCAAATTGTTGGGATACTAGGAATTATTGTTAAAAATTCACTTTATTAAGAGGTCAAAATACTCAAGTCCACTATCATGAGTTTTTTTTTAAGTAGTGTTGGTGGAAAAAATATT
Organism: Flaveria ramosissima; assembly: GCA_025215565.1. NCBI lineage: Eukaryota > Viridiplantae > Streptophyta > Magnoliopsida > Asterales > Asteraceae > Flaveria > Flaveria ramosissima. Next base: position 76,450,960 of record CM046039.1, on the reverse strand, counting down.
TTTTTAAATGGATGGTTTAAAAAATATTTATTAGAATGGGTGTTAATTTATTTTTTTATTTCCGTATATTCTTTTAATTATTATTCTTTTATTCTAGAAAAATACACAAATAAGAATGTCCAGTGTATGTAACGACATCACAAATGCCTGCAATTGTCCATTGTTACTAAACGATCATCTCTATTTTTGTGAAGTTTAACTAAATCAAATTATTCATTGCATTATTGTACTCATTATACTATTTGAGATTATTTTCGTCTAACTTATCAAGAGCCCACTCTTTCTACAAACTCCAAAATAACCAAACCATCAAATATCTCCACTCGACTCGAAACTGCAGCAAACGGTTTAGCGTCCATGAACTATTGAATAGCCACCTCATGTTGTTGTACAGAATATAAACACATACATGCTTAAATAAATACAAGAACACCAATAATGATAACAGAGTTTATAATTTTAATGTGGGATGGTGAGGTGACTTTAATGAAAATAGAGGAAGATGAATAACCAAAAGAGAAAGAGAAATTGAAACAAAGAAATAAGAGTGAACCTACTTGGGTTTAGATTAGCCGGTTAAAAGAATTGTTAAACTAAGTGTTGGTAATTAGTCATTTTTAATGATCAAAATAAAATAATAATAATAGATAAAAAATAAAACAGGAAAAAAAATTATTTTAACAAATATTTTTCAAATCACCTATATTGATAAATATTTTTTCCAACAACACAATAAAACTCCCACAGTCACCATTCCATTGATGAAGATTGCTCATTGCAAGCTTGCGTCTAAGATTTATCGTAATAATTTTATCTCGTATTTTAAAGGTTCTAATTGTTTAAATCAAAAAAAGAAAATTATAGAACCCAAAACACCAACAATATAAATCGGTTCTTATTCGTATGATTTTGGTTGTAAATCTGTTTGATATTTAAGTGAATCGTAAATCGTGTCTTTTTCTTTTCAGATAAAAAAGATAATTATTTAAATCTTACATAAAACTTATTCGACCTTCTTTTGCCAAATTTAAGAAGATAATAAATAATAAGCATCAACTTTCTTAGTTTAATTTAACTATTTTATATGAGTATATAATTTTAGTTGTAAATTTATAACTTCAAAATTATTAAAATGCAAAACTATAAAATAAAATAAAATTTGTCATCAAACAGATTCCTATTCTTGTTAACCCACAATATCTAACACCATTTTGCGTTCATGTCAAGTTTGCAAATTTGCATCAGATATTACTTGGGGCATTTTTACTCGTCCTGATTTGAAGGATATTGATGAAATTTGGACATGAGATGAGGTGTATGAGGATTAGTGAAATTGGATTGTTGAAACGGATGAATTCTAACTAGTACAAGAAAGGAAAGAAGAAGAATTGAAGCAAACGGTTGAAATTGTTCGGTGAAATTGATCATAGGAAAACGAGAACACAGTTCATCAGAAATTAATGAAAATGGGAAATGCCAGTAGAGTTGAGGAAATTATGGCGAATACGAAAAATTTTTATTTTTCTTTTAGCCAATAACGAACTTTCTCTGTAGTCGAAAACTTAGCTGACTCAGGTGCGCTCCTCTTTCGATTCGTTCCTTCGACGACATTGTTTAGTGTTGATTTTTTCACACCTTTGAACTTCTACATGTATCATCTTTTCAGATTTTTATATAACATATGTTATCTTTTAGATTTACTTACAATAATTTTTAAAGAAAAAACGTCACAAAATGAGTAAAGCATTGGGTGCCAAGTGTTCCCTTTGGAGATATGACTCGTCTTTACTCTTTACAACCACCACTCCTACCTTTTGAAATGCAATGCAATAGGTGGCATTTTAGCCTGTCGTTTTCCTCCACGTGTCCCTTGTTATTCTAATAATACGTCATTATCTCTATTACCCAATCTAAAGGAAAAAAAGGTTCACGTAAATTAATATAATCCATGCATCCATCCATTCATGCAATAATAGTCATTAGTTAATGTTTGCCTTTCCAATCATAATCTTATTGTAGATATTTTTTTATATTATGATTTATTGACTGATATTTCTTTATATATAACAATTTGACAATAAACTCCTGAACTTTTTATTATATAGTCATGATAGACTAACGTTTGATTTGTATTTAATTTTCATTTTGTTGTGTTTTCATTTTTTTTGTTTCTTATAATTATTATTAGCACAATCGAGTAGAAATCAAGTGTAAATATTTGATGCTTATGTGATTAGGATTGTTTTTAATAATAAAATGAAAGTTAAGAGTGTTAGTATATATTGTTATTGTCTAATGAGTTATCATTGGTATTATTAAAAGTCAATTTATCTTTTCTTAAATATATATTGATATCCACACATTTAAGTTTATTTTTTTATTAGTCGTGTTGTTTGATATTTAAGTATGATATTTAATAGAAGATTTATGTATTTGACGTTAAGGCTTATGTCACAAAAAATCGTTTATGTAGTAATAAATACATAATCATTATATATATACTAATTATTAACTTTAACATGCATAAAAGGTTGTATCATGTGTTTTATTGGTTGTATCATGTGTTTTATTGGTTGTACGCACCTTTTGTTTTTTTTAATCTTTAACATTTTTATTTTAACCCAATACTTTACATCTTATACAATTTTGCCCCAACATTTTTTTTACTTTCAACTTTAGTCCAAAATACTTTTCGTATTATATGAATTGTTCGTTTTACGTTTATGTCTAGATTTTGTGAGTTAACATGTCGCAACGTAGGTGTGTGTTTCAACGTTTATTTTTTCTATGTTGAACGACACGTCGCAACGCACTGGTCCTAGATCGATTTACTTATTGTTTTATATGTTTTACGTTCACATGTGTGATTTAACGTTTTTACGTCTACTTTTTGTTTGGTTTTATTTTTTCGTTTTTCTATTATTTTTATACGAGCTTTTTCGATGTTGATGGTTACTGGCGGTGGTGTGTCATTGGTACTACTTGTCATGATTTTACGCCTCCTGCTGCAACGCAAAGGACTTAATACTAGTTTATAATATTTTGTAAACATGCGTGTATTTGTTATAGGTGTTAGGTGATATCATACATATTTTCTCTCTTAAAAGATGTATTCTTGTTCACTTAAAAAACACATCTACAAATCGTACAATATTATACACTTAGATATTTTGTTTACTTACAAATAAACTATTTAATTTTGCACTCTTGCAGTTATTGTAGCTCCAATAAATACGCGACAATTATTCATGCGACTGTGGGAACTTTTTGAAATAAATAGATTAAGATAACCATTTGTAAAAGAAATAAAGATACACGGAAAAAACAATTAAAATTTAACAAAAGATAGGTATAAATTTTATTTTTACTTGTTTCAATCATAATTTCTTATAAACATGTTCAACATAAGTTACGATTTACCTGCTCTATTGGTTAGCATAGTATTAATATTCCCGTAACTCCATAAGTATATCTTCAAATGTTGTTCTAGTAAAAAGAATGTTATGTTAGAGAAAATATTATGTGTACTTTGTTTTTCTTTGATTGTAAAGCTAGTAATAAAATCCGTTCAAGATTCAGAATAAAATAAATAAACTTGAAAATATAAATAAAAACACCCCTAAAATAGTAAAATATAAATCTAATTACTCTTTTTATTTGAGTGATTCAGAGTCTAAAGATATACTTTGCTTCCAAGGACAAAAGATTATGCTCCTTTTACTATCTTCACGTTTCAAACTTTATTAATTTAAGATTTTAACTTTAACTTTAACCAAAGAAATGATTGAACACAAACACTTAGACGAATGATTGATTGTTCGTTAAGAAAATAAACTTCTTTGATTCGTTTATGTTTGTACACTAATATTGTACACAAACGGTTCACAAACTTAAATGAACACAAACAAACATAAACAAATACAAACAAAAATAAATTTATAAACGAACATAGACGAACACTTATTTTATTGTGGGGCAAGACAATGTTATTTTTGATGGGTTAAAAATTTATTTCCAAATAGAAATTAATTTTTTTGAAATTAAGTTTTTGCAACTAAGCTAAACAAAGTGTTTCAAAATTAGAAAATCAAATTGATTTATATAATATTTATAAAGCTAAATCCAAATAAATATTTAGACAAACGTAAACGACTAAATATAAATAAATAGATATAAACAACATTTACAAACGTAATCAAACAAATGTGGCTCATGTTCATTTTCTTAGTTAAATAAAAATATTACATTTCTGTATACATGTTTATTATATAACAAATATAAACAATTTTTTGGTCAAACGGTTCACTCTTCACATTTTTTAGAACGGTAATTCATGCTCATCTTATATATTAACACAACTAATTATAACATGTCATAACATAACTCAAACCCTTAACCTCAATGAGAATTTTACTACTCTAATTTTAAACGAAATTATCGTTGGACTCAAACACCCACCCATTTAAGTTCTTAGGGTGGTGGGGGCGCCATCGCCGTGAGGACGCGGCGGGAAGCGGCGCCATGCGACGCTGCCGGTCCCCCACGCCGCAAAATTCACACGCCACATGGCGAGGACACGCCGAGCCACACCACCAACATTATTTTTTTCGATTGTTACCCAACCCACCCCACCAACGGTCACCACCTTCTCATCCCTCCTCGACCGCCGTCGTCTCCTCCCTGACGGTTGTATGGTGGTTGTTAGGGTTGTAACCAAGTGAGATGGTAGTTTCGGTTTTCAAAAAATGGTTTTGTGGTTGATGGTGGTGGCCAACGGTAGTGATGGTCATGGTTGGAAGGTGGTGATGGTGGCTGGCTGGTGGTGATGATGGTGTTTAAATTATTTGTGTAATAAGTTGTAATGTGTCGGGTGTGGTGTGGTATGGTATGGTGAGAGTGTCCCTCTTAATTTGATGTGGTGTGATGTAGTGTGGTGTGGTACGGTATAGTATGACGTGGCATTATGAAATTGATGGGTATGTGATGCCGTATAATAAGAGTGACATGAGTACCCTCACCATCCTTACGTCCATGAACATGAAGCCATAAATATCTTTACATGATTTTTTTATTTACAACCAAAATTCACTAATTTATTGAGTCATTTCAATAACTATTGGATTAGACACATTTTATAATTTTAACAATCAATCTTTGATCCACAAGGGACCCATTTAAAGAAAACAACACTATAATATTTTGTATTTAAAGGACACGAGTCAAAAACAAACCAACACAACGTTTGAAGTGCAGTGAAAGCCACCAAAAGCTTCATCATCATTCATCAATGGCGTAAACCCCAATCCAACATTCTCCCAATCAATTAAACCCATAATCATTATCATTTGATCATCATAATCACACACTAAACACACACTGAGTGTGCGTTTGTGTGTGTGTTTTTATATGAAAATTGAGCTAGAAAACTCCGGTGAGACAATCTGGGAAAGCACGGGGAGTTTCTCGACGGAGTTCTTGATTGTTTCCATGAGATCACGGTGGCGTTGGGCTCGTCGAGGATGAACGAATCGGCGTATCGGGTCGATACAACGTCGCGTGTTGCGCAATGGCGAATCGATAATTTGGTGTCGTTTACTTACCGGAAGTCTGATCCTTTCAAGATCGGGAAATGGAACTGGTAATATTGTTTAGAAGTTGTGTTTTGATGTTTGTTGAATTGTTAAGTTTGTTGGTTTCTTGAAATACAACACAAATTTTCAAGATTTGCAAATGGTGGACTCTGTTTTTTGAATCTTGATTTTGTTGAAATTCACTATGCGGAATCAGAGAGGGTCGAGAGGGTCCGTTGATCTCTACGTGAATATAAGAGCATTCACAACTCATTCCTCATTTTTATCCATATAATTATACTAAAAATCACTTCTTTTTATCTCTCTTTTTCAATTTTATCATTAGTTTTCTCTCTCATCCACTCACAACCACTTAAAATATATTAAAAATATTATAGCGTTTTGAACAATGTTTTCTTAAAATACAGATTGAACAATAAATTTACCATATTTTTTACTTACAACCATTTATAACCATACCATATAATATAAGGAATACACTCACATAAATTTAGAGAACGTGATGTGAATGCTCTAAATATATAACTTGTCAGTTTTTTATACAGTTGAAAGTCTTTTAAGAAAATATGACTTAACTCATTTGTTGTGATTATGAAACGGAAAACTATATGATAACCCTCCTACTAAAAAGTTTTTTTTAAAGTTACTTTTCATGATCTATTAAATGGAAATATGGTATGCTGTAAAAAAATTTCATCCTGTCGGTGCTCTGTTTTTAACTTATATCATTGGTTTTCTAGCATTTTCATTTTATATTAAAAAATTTAACAAGTCTGAAAAGGAAGTTTAAAATGTTTATATTAAAAAATATAACAAGTCTATACAAGAAGTTTAAAATGGTTTATCAGTTTAAAGAATTCAAGATGGCTTGTTTTGGGGTTAATGGGTCGAATCTATGAACCTAAATATGACCAGGTGTAGCCTAAAAGAATTTCAATCACTTGGGTCCACCCTTGATATCACTCATATGTGTCAAACCATCAACTTTAATACGAACACATTTGAAATTATATAATATAAACATAACTCGTGTAACGAGTTGTAAATAAGTTGAAACCAATCTATAAACAGGTTAAACATGTTGTAAACGAATTGTGATGAGTTGAACGGATTTTAAACTGATTGTCAGGTTGAACATATAAAATATATCATCTAATCATTTATTTTAATTTCAAAGAGGTTGGCATGAGGACCTGTTTAATTAAACATTTCAAACAAATAAATTCAAACACGATACATATATTAGACAAGCTAAATATAACAACGCACAACGTAATTTGTATCTCTGACGTGACATAGGTATTTAGTTGTGGAGAAGGGTCGAACTTTGTTCATTAAATTATACCCGGAGATATCAAATTTAACCAAAGATAGCCCTCCGATTGCTTCATTCATCATTCGCCTCATTTCTTCTTCCGGAGGTCGTAAGGTTTTGGTTCATCCAGGTAAGTCAAAGATAGTCAACATTTGGACCTTTTTAGTCAATCAACTTCTTTTTATGATACGTAAAACTTGTGTTTAATATGGATGCAGAAGTTAGGGATAAACAATTGAAGACCAACGATGATTTTGTTTGGGCACTTGAGGTTCCTTTGACAGGGAAATTTATCATTGACGTCGAGTTTCTTGACTTAAAGACCGCATTATCAAACGTAAGTTGTCTTAATAGTTGAAAGAGTAATGATACGGCCTAAAAGTCATCATAATGGACACTTGATTGAAAATAGACGTGATAATAACTAATGAAATGGTCGATTTGTGGTACACTTGATATACTAGAGTTGAAATGGTTTTAAATGAACTAAAAGTTATTTGAAGTGTATTTTAAAACATTAAAGCAATACATGATTTCACTCTAAATAAAATTATAATTAAATAATGTTTTTTATTCATATCTCCCAAAATAATTATATGACATTGACAAAAATTACTTGTTACCAAACTATGCTCGTTTTTTCACCTCTAAACAAATATAGTAAGCCTATATGTCTTTTAAAAAGATTTGTAAAAAAAAATATGATGATGATACATTAATAATATGAAATTTCATATCTTCTGACTTATATTTAATAAAATGTTATAATGTTTGTATTAGGGTGGTGAATTTTGCTCCATTTGGGCGGAAGGGTCGATACAAAAGGAAGCGAGTGCAACCGCACTCTCCTCCCTAGGTCGAATGCTATCAGAACGCATTCACACAGATATCATCATCAATGCTTCCGATGGAATCATTAGGGCCCATCGTGCAATACTTGCTGCACGATCACCCGTATTTCACAATATGTTCTCTCATGACCTGAAGGAAAAAGAATTATCCACTATTAACATTCCCGACATGTCCATTGGAACTTGTGAAGCTTTTCTCAACTCATTATACGGTAACATAGGAAACAATGATTTTCTTAACCATCGGCTCGATCTTCTTAGAGCAGCCGATAAGTATGAAGTTTTGGATTTGAAAGACGCGTGCCATGAAAGTCTTGTTGAAGATATTGATACAAAGAACGTGCTCGTAAGGCTCCAAATCGCGTTTATGTATCGTCTACCGAAACTGAAGAATTGCTGCATGCAGTATCTTGTGAAGTTTGGTAAGATATATGAGATACAAGAAGAGTTCAATTCATTCATACAAGCTGCAGATAGGGAATTGATTGGTGAAGTCTTTAATGAAGTTCTTTCTGTTTGGAAAGGGTTCTAAGTCATTCTTCATTATGTTGATATATATTCAAAAAACAAAATTATGTAAAACTTTGTACTTTTCTTATGTGTTTTTTTAAGTTACAACACGAGTATAGTAAGTAATACATGTAGACCGAAAGCTCAGTAACAGGCCTAACCGGTTTACATGAACTGGCCCGTCTTATTCAGAACTACTATGACCAGTTACGACCTTACGGGTCAGGCCTAGTGAGTCATGACAGTAACTGAATGTAACAGTTTAGACGGCAAGTAACAATGATGCAAGAAATTAGATGTCTATAAAACATGAATCGTCGATCTGGTCATTGACCAGCAAAATAAATGTTATCAAGTACACATTTGAAGTGGGAAAATAAAAAGAATTAATGTTACAAAGTACAATTTTCAAATTAAAACTTGTGATTTCATAACCCGCTTGAAAACTTGAAATTACGGATACAAGTTTTACCCGCCAAAAAGATATCCAGCTGCTTGTTCTTCATTACCATCAAAAAGCTTCAAAGCTTGTATAACTGCATCTCTACTGAACCCGAGTTCAATAAGCTTTCCGATTTTGGCTTCAAATTCGGCTCCCTGAAGTCGCAAACATACATTAAAGATATAATTCATGTTCCACTGGCATTACATGAGGATTTGTGCTTGTTTTCTTTACTTTTAATGATTTAGAAAAGCGATCATAAAGACTAAAAACTGTGTTAAATAAAGAAATTTACCTGTGTAGAACTGCCACCAACGGGTCCTGTAGGTTGAGCAAAACAGCACAAACGTTAACCATTGTTGTACTTCCATTTTGAGTTGACATGAAAATTTGTAATAGAATTGTTTTAACCTAAGGTTGCTTACTTGATATTAAATTCACACATGGTATAACTTGAGGTGGAAAATTGAGCAGATTGGACGCGTTTAGCAATGGGCTAAAAACGAGTCAGGTACGGTATTTGGGTTGACTAGAAACACTTTCTTAATTTAATCTTCTTTATAGAAGCTTAAGGTCAAAATATGATTATAAATTGCATGGTAATTCAATGATTATCCCAGCTTTTTGGATAAAAAAGATTTGAGGGATTTAGGCATCAAAAATATTTCGGACGACTTTCAACCCATTAGCATGTTTGACTCATTACCTTCTAAGCGAGTGGTTTTAACCGCAGGGATAAGCACATCCGAATCAACTCATAAATAACTAGGTCGTAATTGCCACCCGACCACATATCAGTATAGTGATGACTTTGTTACGAGTCTTACATGATTCTCCTATTTTCATTATTTAAGTTTTGACACTTGCTGAAACTCAACCATTTTTGCAAAAGCAATGAACAGTGGCTTTGTTTTACTCCCATCTAAGGTATTTTTGAAGTAAATAACGATGAATAATTGTAAGGCATAGGAAAGAATTCTAACCAGAAGATTGACCACCATATGGTGGTGCTGATCCAGATGTACCCTGAAATTTACATTTTAAACAAAAGTAAATATAATCAGAAACACACTAACTTCAACACTTAGGTGTGACTATAAAATGGTAGATCTGGGTTTTATCCCTAGCATCAAAGTGACACGAGAAAACAACCAGGGGATGACACCCAAATTGTTATTCAAAATTTTCAGCCACTAAATCGATTAACTTAAAGAAATTAGATATTATTTGCTAGTATAGTTTCTATAATTATACTTACATTTATTACTTCTAAATTTAGCAAAAAAATAGATACAAGATTTCTCTATGTCAACCAAACCAGTTTCAATTCGTAATGAAAAAATTACCCATGTTGACTAGTTACCCAACAGCCCAACCCAACGTTTGCAACCTCTGGAAATCATAGTCAGAGAAATATCTTACTTGAGGTCCAGAGCTAGATGCTTCTTTCAACTGTCTCTCCTCATCCAAGAAACGGTTCGGGATGTCCTTTTCTGTAAATTAATAAACAAAATTATATACGTCAAAATATAAACGAATAGATGGTGGCAACATGCAGTATTAATGATTAGAAAATGAAATAGAAAATAATAAACCTTGCAAAAATGGTACAGAAACCTCTCCTCCACCAACTCTCAAGACATTATCTTTCAAATCGATAATGCACTGGTGCTTCCGTAGCATATCCAATCCAAAGAGGAATTCCATATTGGGGGAATCCAAGACTAAGAAAGAACAAGGGTAGAAAATATTCCCAATCTACCATTATTTTAGAGAAAGTTTCAGCAAAACTGATGGAAAATATATACAATAGAAAAAAAAACAATTTAAGATATGGCTATTACTTTAATAGGAGCAACATGTATCCGACCAAGAATCTCCGACTGACCAACACCTTGAGCAATGCCTTTGTAGCGTTGGTCTAAGAGCCTAAGCAATCTGAAAAGCACATGATTGTTGTAACAATAAGTGTTTCGTTCTTGTAACTTTGCAATTGATTTCCAAAGTCTAGAATAAGAAAAGAAATTTGGGGTGACTGATGATAACAGTAACATTACATAACCAATTTTCATAGATTTATGGTGGGAAAAAAATGAATTTAGATTATTATCACTCAAAACGTAAAATAACGTCTCCAAGTGAACACCCAAGGCAATGAATTAAAACTATATCTCATCATGTTCAATAGTTATGTAAGAGATATGCCAATAGACATAGTAACCCTCTTTTACAAGCTTCATGGAGATGGATATACACCCCATGACTAATCGCTACCTATTACTAAATAGCATAAACTATAAATGCTATAGAAATGTAGGCTGAACAGCTGAAGCAATTCTTTCAGCAAGATAACACTTTTAAATTCAATTTGTTAAATCGTCTGTCTTGTTAACTAAAGGATGAGGGTGCATAGAATGAGTGGCTTATTCAGAAATGAAAAGAGATTCATACCCCAAACGCTCTGCACAGCTTTTTGATATTATAGTTGACTGTGCTCCACTATCAACAAACGCCTGAATAATAAATTCTCATGAAATGGTTGAAGAACACAGAAATTGAATAGCAAGAATGCCCATGAAAGAAAATAAAGCATGGAGGTCTCTGTTTTTTTATAATTGGTACCTTCAAGGGAACACCATTTACTTCCATGTCAACATACAACATGACCTGAAGAGTAAATTAAAGAAATAGTTTATTTACAATGAACTAAACTTTGGTTGCATAAAATGCTGGTAATATTCGCTAATACATACCACTCTTGCAAAAGCTTCAGGGTTGTGTTCAAGTGCAGCAGCCCAATTCTCATCAATACCTTTCTGTAAAATAACACACACCGAAAAAACGCCAAAATAAATTCAAATACAGAAAAAGAAGATTACTACTAAACATCATAATATAAAAAACAAGGAGAAAAAGAAGATCCATGTGACAAGAAAGTACAATGATTTAATTAATGGATATAGGAGCAAAACATATTGTTACAGTAATAATAATGTGTCGTTGAGTGATAACAATAGATGGCAGGTCCATATGTATAATTTTCACTAGTTAGAGAAACCAAATAGTCACACACCTGCCGGATCGCAGCTTCAATTTTCTTTTGTGCTTCTACATCAAAAGGGTCTGCATATAGTAGTGCCTATGTTTTGGGACAGCAATATACCATTAACATGTTTATCAGATAAAAAAAAAAGTACACAAGAAAACTGTAATAAAGAAACATGATTTTTTTACAAAGTTAAAAAACGTACCATCTCTTCCTCCTGCTGCCGAGTATATTCAGTTCTTTGACGGTAACGAACCCTTAAGACATCTTGTAACTTATTCAAGTCATTCCCTAGAATAATTTGTGCCAACTCAGGATCACTCTGTTGTTCAAAATCAACGGTCAGGATCTTAAAAGCAGAAATGCAATTAAGAGCTCTGATTTATAACATTACCTGAAACAATTGTGCCATTAAATTTGAATTATTCCGCGCTTGTTGCTGGAAGGCAGCTGGGTTTACAGCAGACCCGTCAGGATTCAAGCTAACTTCATGGCTAGAACGCCTGAATTTCAAAACCTCACGAATTAGAATTTTAAAAACTTCTGATGAACGTTCATCTTTGAGGAAAGAGGGATAATCTAAAAGCGATTCATACAATATGGAAATCGGAGCATGCAGTGGGATAGCAGAGCACAATTCTAACGCACAAGATCCAAAGGGCATAGTAACAAACACATGTGAGGTCAAATGGTTGTAAAGCGTCGAAGAGGCAATTAAAATATCTTTCTTTAAAACGACTAACTCACACACCCTCTAATCCTACTCCTAAATCTACACCTTTTTATTCACCATCATACTCGAACCCTTAACCACATAAAGAGGATCACTTTTCCTACGCACCTTGGTACCATCAGGACACAAACCCTTTGGTAGCAATCAGAATATCTCACAAAGTAAACCTTTCAAATAATTCAACACTAAAGTATAATCAAAATCACACCTTGAAGTAACAGCATTGGGAACCATCATCACCAAATCCCCATCAGTAACACCCAGACCACTCAGTGTCTCAATATTCCTCATCTCCATTCCATGGTAAAGCAGCTGTTGTTGCTGAAGTGGCACTTGAGTCTGTTTATTGTAAACACATCAAATTAAAGCACAAAACAACTACAAAGAATACAAACTACAAGTAAAAACTGTGATATAATTCACCCGAATTACCCTTTGAAACGAAGGTTACACATCAATATATCAAAAATCAAACCCTACCCACTAAACCAAATGTCATCAAAATACAAAATCTCACCTCAATTTCAAGAAGAGCTTTCAGATTTTCAACCTGTTGATACACATAACGCTACTGTTAATCTTATGGGGCACATAATCAAACAACAAAAGGGAAACTTTTTCTAGGGTTTTGAGCCGGAGGATTTGAAGGAAGAAAAGGAAGTGGGTACTTACGGATTCATCGCGATCCACTTCTAAATTGATCATTTGTCCGTCAGCTGCCATTACAGTGATCTTCATATTCTTCAACGATTCGATTCGAAGTTCTGAAGGAAGATTCTGATGATTTTCTGAGGGTTTTCTTCTTAAAGGTTCTTGTGTTTGACCCCCCAACAAAGCAGCCTCAAGATTCTGCACCGTATGTGTTGATCGCAACGGGGTTTATACGGAATTGGGGTTAATCTTAAACAACCAACGTATAATGTTGATTAACATAGGATAATATATTAGGTTTATGTTTATGATTTATAGTATTTTCGGGCTTATTATTTAGTCGATCTCAAACCATAAAAAATGTTATTTAAATAATACTAATTACCAACTTTTTTATGCATATTAGGTTGTACGTTATGTATATTTGGTTGTATGATATTTTTGGGGCGGTTTTGGGGTTTATTCTTTGAGGGTGGTTTTGGGGCATTTTTTGGGGTGGTTTTGGGGTTTAATTTTTTGAGGTTTTTTTTGTATTTTTTTGGGTTTGGGGTATTTTTGGTATTTTTTTTGCGGTTGGTTTTGGTATTTTATTGGCCGGTTTTGGTATGGTTAACGACAAACCGTGACAATAATGAACATACCAACGCTATATAGTATGAAGAAAACCGACAAAATTCTCACCGCGTAGCGTGGGCGAAAAACTAAGACTATTTTGTTTCGAATTTATTTTTTCATATTTTTTATTTTTTTAATACGACCTTTTTCGATATTGGTGGGTACTGATTGTGGTGTGTCATTGGTGCTACTTAGTATGGTTTTACGTCCCCGCTGTAATGCGGGAGGCTTAACACTAGTTAGATTTAACTAGTATTTAGCATCGCGCGTTGCAGTGAGGGGTGTAAAACCGTGCTAGTAGAATCAATGTCACAATGTCGTTAGTGACCACCAATATTAGAAAAGCTAGTAAAACAAAAGAAATAAAACCGAACAGAAAATAAATGTAAAAACTTTGAACCCTGCACGTGTGTTATGACGTGTTAATATGTAGAAATTAGAACGAAACGTAAAACACAACGCGGGCGTTAAAAAGAAAAAAAAATAGATGTAAAAATGTTGAACCACGTACGCATATTGCAGTAAACAAACTTGAAAATTTTAGACCGAAACGTAAAACGAAAAAATTATAGAAGATGAAAATTATGTGGGACTAAAGTTAAAAGTAAAAAAATATGATAGGGTTAAACGTAAAAGATGAAAACTATATGGTTAAAAGTAAAAATATAAAGAAAAAACAGAATAAGGTACCATCTAAAAAACATAATGTACAATCCATAATGCACAACTAAGTGGGTAATTAGTATTATACTAGTATTAAGCCCCCGGCATTGTCGCGGGGGGCGTAAAACCATGCCAAATAGCATTAAAGACACACTACTGTTAGCGGCCACAAACTAAAACGTAGAACCAAAGACACACCACCATTAGGTTACACGTACAACATATAAAACAATAACTAAGTCGATCTTGGACCAGCATGTTGCGATGTGACTGTTAAACGGGAAAAAATAAGCGTAAAAACGTTGAACTGCACACGCACAATGTGTCGTGCTAACTCGCAAAATGTAGACCGGAATGTAAAACAAAAAAAAATAATAATTAAAAAGTATAGGGCTCAAAGTTAAAAGTAAAAAAGATATTTGGGTTAAATTGTAAAATATGTAAAAGTGTTGGGTTAACATGAAAAAGTTAAAGATTAAAAAGAATAAGACAAAAGTTGAATACATCTATTAAAACATGTTGTACAACCTATATTATATAAATAATTTTACCTTTAATTTATTAGTCAAGAGTATTTTCAACTCAATATATATTTACAGACATTTTTAACTTTAAGTTTATATTCATTCAACGGTCTCTTACTAATTAATAGTTAACACCCATTAGTTTTTGATTAAATTAGGCCAACTTAAGTCATTTTTTAACTCTGTCACTGCTCAGCTTCAATCACGTCTGTTTTTCGTTGTCTAACCTCCAATGTCACCTGAAATCTAACTCCAACGAGTCAAGTAGTCCGAATCAGGAGGTGGAGATTGACGGGTTTCAGGATGCAGAAGTTTTAGATTGACGGACTTGATAGTATATTTTAACTTTTTGCTTAGTGTTTTGACCACATAAGCAGTCCATGTAATCAAAAAACTAACAGGGTTAACTCTCGATTAGTAAGAAATCATCGAATGAAAATAAGTTTAAAGTTAAAGAGTATATATAAACATCTCCGGAAAATAAAAGAAATTGTCGTTTTATCCTTTTAAAAGTTCACTTTCACTCTTGGTGTTATTGCATTTTTATTTTAACTCACATGAACCATTCCGTTAGTGTTGCTAAAACTGAAAACAAACGATCATTTTACTCTTTTAAAAGCACACTTTCACCCTTGGTATTATAACATTTCTATTTTTACTCGCATTTAACTTACTCTTAATTCAAATAAAAACCAAATCAATTAAATACCTCACCTCCCTCGTATAGTCATATGTGTCAATTGTCATCGTCCTCTTGTAAGTTAGTAACCACCCCTGCCAAGAGAGCTAAGATCGAGTCAGAAAACAATAAAGGCTTAAATTTTTTAACGAACTTTAAACTGAACTAGCTTGGATGTTTTTAGGTAAAATTTATCAAGGCACTTTGGATTCAATAAAACGGATTGTGATGTGGTCGACAAAATTTCTTAAGAAACTGAGGTGGTTGCAAAGGCTTTAATGTTTGGGAGTGGATAGAAAAACTTAATTGATGAATGACAATGTATTTAGAAAGAACATAGTTCGTTTTGTGAAAAACTTAAGCGATCTTCATCATCACAATATAGAAGGGTTCGTTAAGGGGGACAGAGACGTAGTATGTTTTAATTTGTGTTTTATTTTTCTAATTTTGTTAAAATGTAAATGAGTAAAATTTTTATGAAACTAAAAAACCAAATTAACATCAATAAATTCATGGATCATTTTTCAAAGCAACCAATGTTATTGGAGACCTGCTCCCTTAAAACTTAGCTTCGGGGATCAATTTCGTAATTATATATATACTAATTATCAACTTGGCTTTGCATTATGCATTGTACCATATGTTTAGATGTATTGCGTTTTACCTGCGTGGTTTAGCGTTTTCGTGTCTACTTTTCGTTTGGGATGCTTTTTTCATTTTTTATTTATTTTTATACGTTATATTTCGGTGTTAATAGTCACTTGCATTGGTGTATCATTGGTGCTACCTGATATGATTTTACACCCCTAACTGCAATGCGAAAGACTTAATACTAGTTTACCATAAAGCAAAAAAAACACATATGTAATTGACTCGTATTTTTAAAATGCATCCTTAAAATGTACTTTGAAAGTCCACTAATTAATTATTTTTAGGAATTAAAGTCACACAAAATAAAACTAAACACCAGACACTATTAGGTCATAAGGTCATTGAATTTTTTAACATTAACTCCTGATACATTTACATTCATTTCTTTTGTATGTTTTGGTTTTCTTTTCATTTACATGACTTTAACATACCATTTAACATTTATTACTGTTTACTGATTACATATATTATAAACTAAAACAATAAATTGAAATAAAAATGACCAAAACTATAATCTAAATGTATATTGGTTAATTATTTTAACCGATTAAAATAAATTTATCAGATGTGGTTAACACAACAACATTTTTTCTTCGAGACTTGCTTTGTGTTGCATAAGATCTATTGCTCTAAATAATCATTTAAATAAATACACACCTCTACCATCATCGAAGTGAGTATTGTTCTTCGTATCGGTAAAACTTTGCTACTAAGAGAAAACACAGATTCCGAAGCTATCGCGGAAGTTTAAACGGTTAGTAAATCACGGGTCATAGTGGACAGGATCATAAATTGAGATTATACAAGAGAAAATGCAGTTCAGAAGTTACAGTAAAAACTTAAATGGTTAGTAAATCACGGGCTGTAGTGGATAAGATCATATATTGAAAAATTAAAAATAACACATACAACGATTTGCAACAACAATTTTTTCAAAAGTCGTCGTCTCACACATTATTATTAGTTTGATTATGCAGGTCGAGCTCACCACTGAATTTATTGATAATTACAAATTAGTTTTTAAATACATCACGTGATGTTTTTAAAAAACTATAGAAAGATATTCGTTTTTTAAAATATTTTTTTATCATCACTGTATTGACAAGTTGCTTGTTTTTCGTCCTCTAAAACATATTATGCATAGTTATACAAACGTACATTACCCTCCTAAATTTGACCGACAACTATGGTCTTGCCGGATATTTGATGATTTGTTAGCGATGCTTCAGAATACTGAATGCTCGTTCGACATCTTTTCTTCAAAATATGATAGTTTTCTTAATATAGTTGAATGCATTTTGTTAATTTCTTAACACATCCCACCGTGACATCCAAAGAATTAGCTTTGATTTGATCAAGAGTTGCAAATGAAACAAATGAATGCTATTTGTTTGTGTCGTTTGTTTGTTAACTTAAACTTGTTAAATGAAAGAATACGAAGACAAAAGCTAATAAACTTTCATGCAAGTATTCATTCAAGAAATTTGTTCTTGTTGTTGTTTGTTAGTAATATTTTCTTTTTAACAACAATTTTGTTAGTATGCTAAACGCATATAAATAAACAAATCTTGACAAATCAAGTGAATAAACTACTAAACACTCCCATACATATATAAACGAAACAAGATCACAAATTGTATTCATTCATCTGGTTAAACGAAAAACATCATAGTTGTGTTCGTTCATTAACAAAATAGAATTATAAGTTTTCCGTCAAAGAATTTGTTTCAATTTGATTTATATGCAACCCTATTCGGCATTGTTTTTAAACCCGGATCGGACTGGCCGGTCCGACCGGTTGGACCGGGAACAACACTCCAATCCGGTCCGTAACCATTTTGGCATTGAACCGGTGGTCGGACCGGATGAACGGGGGATTGGACCGGTTGAACCGGTTTTTCATATATTTTTATATTTTTTAGTATTTTTTACATATATATTTATAAAATAATTATAATTTTATCTAGTTCTTAGAACCAGTTCGACCAGTGAACTAATAAGACGTCTGGTTCACTGTCCGATCCGGTTCTGAAAATTTTGCCATTCGAATTCCGCTAAAATTATAGGCATGGGCCCCGCACATGCCACAACCCATATGAGGTAGCCTAACCTATCATTCATTCTAACCTTCTATGTTGAAATAAAAACCATCAATCATCCTTTTTGAAAGGTTTCAAAAGGTTAAATGAAAGGGTACATGATGAATTACATTGACAAACTATTGTTAATTTTGATTCAAGAAAATTCAATAAGAAGATTGAAAAGAATAATGACAAAAATCAAATAAATACATATACATTTTTAACCTATTATATGGTTTCAATCGATATCAAATTAGAACGGGGGAGGAGAACGAAAGGATCTACCACTGATTACATGCGGATACATGTGCTGAGATTGAGAATAATGCACGATGTTCTTAATCTTCTTAATTCCTTCATTGTATATGCTAAAGCCAAACACTGCTCCGATTGTTATCACCGCCACAATCAAGCATACACATGTGATGCATATCATCAGATAACATGTCTTCATTTATGCCTAGATCGACTTTTTGGTAACCGACTGATTGAAAACCACGTTCGGTTGAATCTTTAATATATGATTTTAACAAATGCAAAACATAAAATTGAATGAATTTGAGATGAAAGTTGATGAAGATGAGTACAATGGTGGTGATGAGAATGTGATTTTCTTGTGTGTTTGTAGAAATAATTTGTCTATCAATATAATTTACAAATACATTAATTAATTGAACAAGGTGGAGACACACACTATCATTTTATAAATCATTTATGCAGTTAAAGTGTTTATAACCATTCATACATTTACAAATTTTTACTGGTGATGGTTTCACATAGATATAAATCATAAAGTGAAGTTACCCTTATGGTAGTCTAACATACTGAGAAAATAGTGGAAGGTGTACGATTGGTAAAAAATAATAATTTTGATGGTGTATATTTAAACATATATCCACTTTGTATGCTTAACTATTGTCACAACATCTCCTCGTGTCATGCTCTTAAAAAGTTTGACAAAAACATTAAAACATATCATTACTCACCACTAAAATCCTTCCATATGAAACAACTATCAAAATGTTAATGTCACGGCTAAGATTTAAATTATCATTGTAATAGGTTTAAAATTGATCACAACATCTCCTCAATGGGACCTTTAAAATGGTACATAAAGTTGATCAAGCCTAGCTTTCAATTTAATTATTAAAACTAAACTAGTATTAAGGCCCCCGCGTTTCCGCGAGGACGTAAAACCATGCCAAGTAGCATCAAAGGTCACACCACCGTTAGCGACCACAAACGCCAAAAAACTCGTATAGAAAAAACAAAAAAAATAAAACCGCTCTTGGAGGAAACTTTACACTAAGGACACACCACCGTTAGACGAAACATAAAACATATAAAACAATAAGTAAGTCGGTCTTGGACCAGTGCGTTGCGACGACCGCTAAATCGGAAAAAATAAGCATAAAAACGCCAAACCACACACGCACGCTGCGACTTTAACTTGCAAAATGTATGCCGGAACATAAAATGTAAATTTTTTTAAATATAAAAAGTATAAGCACTAAAGTTAAAAAGAAAAAATATATTTGGCTAAATTGTAAACGATGTAAAAATATTGAGTTGAAATAAAAACTAAAGATTAAAAAATAAATAAGACAAAAATAATACAACTCTTATTACATGTTATACAATCTATAATGTGAATAAAAAGTCTTTCAATTTAGTTATTAAAATTAAATTGAGAGTTTTTCCAACGTGAATCAAAGTTAAAACATAAGAGGATTTTAAGATTATAATGAAATAATATTTTAATTGGACAACTATAAACAAGTTGTCTCTTCATTCTACATATGTAAACGTCGACTTTTAGTGCGAGTTAAGTATGGGTTCCACTGATCGAAAGAAACTTATCAATAATAAAATCATGTTGCAATATCATATTAACCAGCTTTACTCCCCGCGCTTCACAGCTACTAAACCGCAGTCAACTTTTTCGCCCGCAACGTAACGAAAGTTCGGTCGTTATCGATTTGGCTCGTCAAAAATCATAAAATTAAATATTGATACCGGTTTCGATAATATAAAAATATAGGCCATAATGTTGTTCGCTCATAAGCGGTTAGGTTCGTCACAATACCTAACCAATAACGTCACTCGTTGTAGCATACGATACCTAAATTACATTCAATTTATGCTTAAATAAATTATATTATAAAATTTTAGGATTGGCAATGAAATAAAAATTAGAAAATGAATCATAATTGTCTAGGTGTAAACTTAAACATAACATAATAGAGTGGCGAATTTGAAAAGATAAAAATTTTATGTAGCAACACAAGTTGATTTCTAATATATGCACACGTGATGATGGTTAAACATTTTAATGTTTTATAAAAGATTTGAAAGATTGAAAGATGTCATATTATTTTTAATTTCTAACTTTACATCTATCCAACCACGGATATACATTATATACTTCAAAAATAAAAACTTTAATGTGAACGCGTTTAACGTCGCTTCTGTGCACTTTGTTACTTATGTTGCGGTATGGACATTAACGCGCTTAAATATATTAAATTGTGTTACATATTATGACATATTAATTTTCAAAATAATAAAACGAAAGACTTGTGTGTTGTGGCAGAGCTGCACCATAACATTTATGTGGTTAAAGGCATGTTGCAGTGTATGCAAACTTTGTTACATGCGTGCAACTTAATATATAAAAAGTGATATAAATAAAATAAGTTTTAGAAAGTAAAAAATAAACAATAATTTGAATTCAAAAAGTTAAGGAGAGAAACGAAAAGGCCAAAAAGAACCATAAAAAATGAATCCAATATTCGAGGCTTGAACCCGCGTCTTGGGCTAAAGGGAGAAATGTCAAGCCACTTGCACCGAATAAACCGTAATACCTTCAGACTTTGAGTTCAACCCCTTAAAAAAACGTATTTAACATCAACTTAATTAGAAAAAAAACAACTTTCAAATAATTGAAATGGTGACAAGACCGGTGGAAACCTCACCGACTTTACTAAATGAGTTAGTGTAGAAGGGAGCATATATGGATCACTTACTATATTGTGACTGCTTTCTAAGCTTGATTTAAATTTAATCATAATGCATGGTTTTCTCTTGTGAACTCTTTCATTATTACCTTCTAATTCAATTTAAGTTTAAAAAAATATAAATAATAACTAGTAACCATGATGCATGTATGTTTTATTTACGTCACCTAGTTTTCCAAGATTGTAACACATGCTAAAGGTTTCGTAACTCTATAAGAATGAAAAAATATTAAGTGACTTTGTCAAAACAATCGACGCACCTTACTACAATTTAATGTTTTTTTCTCATATTTATGTTATCTTATCAATTGTTTTTGTAATATCTTTACAGAATTAGTGGTGATATATTTCAATTAATAAATTCAAAACAAAAATTCAACATCCTATGACCAGGGCCCTCATCGGGATCTTCAAAAGTTGTAGGTCGTGGGCTAGTATGAAAAAAATACCTCTATAATACAAATTACAAAGTCTATAACTGATATATAAAAAATCTAGAATATAACAATAGTTGTGTTTAATTTTACTGGTGGGTAATAGATTAAAATAACGAAAACGCTGACAACTTTCTAATGTTTAACGGGCTTGGTATAGTCAAATTGTTACCAACGAATTTAAGTGTTTAACAAAATATATATGTATACATATAGAGAATGAAGCTAATGTTAAACATCTTTTATTGCAATAATTTGTTAACTTCATCAAGATCAAGCAAAATTATAATTTTTTTTGTTGGAATAACATCATTACACATCTAAAAGGCTACCAAACAACCCCTAAAATTACCTCTTAAACATTCAGACTCAAGATTATCTATTAACTATTAAGTAGATATGAACTATTAAGTGATAGCATTTTAATAGTATTAATAGGCTACTAAACAACACCTAAGAGTAGAATTAGAGTTTATAATGCCCATCCATAGTTCCATACACCCCTTTAATAGCAGCTTTGCAATGAATTAAATTCCATGACTTTAAACTTATATGGATGGCTGATATTATATTCGGGCAAAGATTCGATTTACCTGGTCCAAAACACGATAACCATTTTGTGATTAAAGCTAGGCTTGCCCACCTACATCTTTGGGCGCCATGATTTTATCCCACACAATTCAAGCAGTTATTGAGTTGCCATCATTTCATTTCATATTAATTTTTTCTTGGTTTTTCAAGATCACTAATAACAAAGAGATATTAAAGATGGATATGTGATATAAAAAAATGCTGCTATGAACTGCTTTACAAAGTATAATACGACCACCTATGGACAAAGTCCTAGCTTTCAACAAAGAAAGCTTAGATTTGAATATTAGATTATTTAAAACAAAATATACAATATAAATTCAACAAGTTTAAATAATATTGAATATTTCTTTTGAATCGTAGGATATAGTAGAGTGGCGTTATCATTGCGGTACGTGATGAACTTAACTGTGTACGAGCTAAAAACATCGTTCTCGATATCTTGGTATTATCGAAACGATATCAGTTTCGTTTTGTATAGTTTTAATGAGCCTAACCAATAACGACTAAACTCATGTTGCGTAGCGCGTGAAAAAAGACGACAACACTCCCGCCAAGAAACGCGGGTTACAAATCTAGTTTTAGATGAATATCTAAATTGTTTAGAAATCTTTAACATTAAAAAAATACTCATCATTAATCATTTGAATTTTTTAAACATAGTACTTTTCCAAAAAATAAAAAAATAATAATAATTCAGCCATCTTCATCAATGGGTTTGGTCTCCAAAAAGTCAAAATTACAGTGTACATCCCCAAATCACACTCATCTACACACACTCAAACAACCCACTATTCACTCATCAATTCTCCATCCCTAAATCCCACGCAAACCATCACAATTCACAAGCAATCGCTTTCGACACCATCACTTCAGATCTCAGTCGATCAAAACCCTCACCGATTATTAATAATAACAATCCAATCGAATTGAATCGAATCGAATCGAATAATCCGTTGTTATTGTCACTCGTGATTTGATGGCATCATCTGGAAATCAAAATCAACCACCAGTTGGAGCCCCATTCGATGTTCAAAGGTTATTCAACCCCATTTCATCACCACCACCACCACCATCACCATCGATCACCACTCTGCAAAACCCTAACAACCACTACATTCTACCGTCCTCCGCCGCTTCCTACCCCCCTCCCACCGTCTCCGGCGGTCCGTACACCTACCCACCACCGCAAACGAACCCTGTTTTCCACCATCAGTTTCACGTTCCACCACCGCCGTTCGTTAATCAACAAGCGGACGACAATTTGCATTCTAATTTACAGCACCAGCGATCGCTTCCGTACCCTAATATCCCTATTCAACCCCCTAGCCCCAACAATAAGAACCCTAACCCTAACCCTAACCCTAACGCTAACCATGGAGCTCGATTAATGGCTCTATTAAGCGCCCCAACGTCTTCTACTCCTGATATTCCATCTCAATCATCTATGCCTTTACCAACAGTGCCTCCACATAACCCTAATTTTAGCCCTTCATCGTCTGGTCCTTCGAGGATGTCGAGTAGTAAGCTGCCAAAGGGGCGGCATTTGATCGGTGATCGAGTTGTTTATGATGTAGATGTTAGGTTGCCTGGGGAGATTCAGCCCCAACTTGAGGTCACTCCGATTACTAAATACGGGTCGGATCCTAATTTGGTGTTGGGTCGACAGATTGCTGTTAACAAGACTTATATATGTTATGGTTTGAAACCTGGGACAATTAGGGTTCTTAACATAAATACTGCGTTGAGATCATTGCTTAAAGGTCTTGTTCAGGTTGGTTCTTGTTTTTTAAACAGGTTTAGCAGAATATAGTGTTTTTAGTTGACTTTTGAGCAGAGTTGATGTTGATTATTGATTAAAGGCTGACAATAGACTTTTTTGACTTAGTATTATTGTATTAGTTGAATGCTTTACTTGGACCAAAATTTGCATGCCATGGTTGGACCAAGGTGGCGTTTGGACTATTGTTTAAACTAATTATTACGATTGTAAATTGTGTAATCTGTTCTGTGTTTGGGTAAACTTATTATGTACTTATGGTTATAAAATTCTGATTTGTAGGGTCAGAAATCAGATTTGGGTTATAAGGAGCTGTAAATCTATTATAAGATAACCATAAAGTTATTTAACTCTCCATAGCTCCAAGAAACTAATTATCTGAAAACACAAATTTAACTTAACCACTTCCTGAATTTAGACTTTTTCTGGCATTCTTAGAACTCCATGAAACTGCTTTATACCACTTCTTGATTAGAAAGATTGTGGCTTTTGATTGTGGGATTTTCAGTGATAATAATTTGTTGTTGAACACATGTGAAGAATTACTCTAAAAACAAGTCATGTTTGGAATCTTCAGCCATCTGTTTTAGATTGATAAAACATATATTCATAGAAAGAATTTATTTTTCTTTCTCAGAGGGTTACAGATATGTCTTTCTTTGCGGAGGACGTTCATCTTCTGGCAAGGTAGGAACTTTTACTTTATAATTTACTATTCTTTTGTTTTACTTCCTGGTTTATACTAACATGCTTGTGTGCAGTGCAAGCATGGATGGAAGAGTTTACGTATGGAAGATTCTAGAAGCTCCTGATGAGGATGATAAGCCACAGATCACTGGAAAAATAGTTATTGCCGTCCAAATTCTAGGAGGAGGAGAACCTGTTCATCCTCGTGTTTGTTGGCACTGCCATAAACAAGTAATGTTATCCCCAGTTTGTGTTTTAGACGCGTGTAGTGGTTACAAAGCGGGCAGGTCCTGCTGGTTGGGAAACAGGCTAGGTCGATCAAAACCCTCGTTTTTCAAAAATATATTATAAATTATAAATATAATTACGAGTATTATATAATTTCAAGGCAAATTGGATTTTAATACTCCAAACTATTATCAATTGGCCAATAATAATCCTATTAGCATAAGCATTATAGATTCACTCTTGATTTGCATTTGTTTTCCACTCGATTTCCCTCGTATGTTTTTTTTTCATTTTGTTCATAATCATTATTGTGAGAGAAATCGAGTGCAAATAAAGTGTAATATTTGATGCTTATGTTACTGGGATTGCCATGGGTAACAAAAGTAAAAGTTGGGGTTGCTACTAGTCATATTGTTAATATGGTTTCTTATTAGCCAATTTGTAGTAGTTTGGATTATTATTATTACAATCCAGTTTGCCTAATTCTAATTATAATTTAAATGCGTCAATGAAATGATTTAGTGGATGATTTATGAATTAAAGTTACATGTTAGGAGTGGTTTTTTTATATCTCTCTGTAGAAATATAATATAACCCAAATTTACCCATTCTTAAGTATGGATTGTAGATTAAAATTGAATGGGGTTTTTGATATATTGCAGGAAGTTCTTGTTGTTGGGATTGGGAATTGTATTATTAGACTTGATACTACAAAGGTTGGGAGAGGCAAATCATACTCGGCAGAGGAACCTCTCAAATGTCCCGTTGATAAGTTGATTGATGGAATTCAATTTGTTGGTAAGCATGATGGTGAAATTACAGATCTATCAATGTGTCAATGGATGACCACTCGTTTAGTTTCTGCTTCAGTAGATGGAACGGTAAGTTCCATATGTATATATATATCTTTAGTCTAAATTTAGATGAAACCTGATATTTCCTACTTTGTACTAAAATGTAATGAGCTATGAAGCTATGATTTAGTTGACATAGATTTGTTTAGGATAAAGCAAGGTAACATGTTCTTGAGCTACCATCTTAAGCAGTCTAGTTTTGTGACTTTAAGTTCGATTTCGTTTTAATTGCTATTTTTATATTTTTTGTTTTGATTTTGTCTTAGATGTGAAACAACTTGTACATTACTTATAAAATAATATGTGTACATGTTTTATAATTTTATTGCTGAATAATGTTATTTATACTTAAATCTGTTATTGCTTACCATTCCTTACAAATTTAATCACCCTAACTCCAACTTTTTAAGCATAGGTGCTTTATAGAAGTTAACAATGCTGAGGAAGATACAGTTAACAAACTAAGAAGCAAATGTAATAGTCAAAGTAATGGAAATGTGTAATTGACATGTATTAACTATTGGCATCTAAGTTGAGTAGTTGACTCTAAAATGCACACGATTAGCTTGAGAGCGGAAGATGTATTGCCATCCACGGATTTAGATTTAAGTTGACCGAATTTGTGGTTGTTCATGATGAATCACAATATATAGCTGAAATATGTAATGGGCTAACAATTTTTGGTTTGTTTGTTAGCTGTGTTTAATATCTAACCATCACTTCTCCAATTAGGGTCTTTAGCATTCAATTCAAGTTCATACTTAAGTTAGAGGTTTTTATTTTTTAATATTATGTTACGCTTATTCGGCCAATTGAGTACGGATTTGTCATTAATAATTTTTTTATCAAATTAACAGTAAACAACTTGTTTCTTACTCCTAAGATATGATGGGCTCACAATCATACTTAATTAACACTTTAATAATCAATATCATCACAATACCAAGTAGGCAAGTGTTGTTTGTGGCCTCATTTCTTTAAGTAGTTCTCATATTGCATATCTACAATCTAAGTTATCAATATCATGCAAAGGATTATCAAGTTCTGTGAAAAAATTAGTTTCTCTCCTCCAAGTAGTTATACGTGGCCACAAATTTTGTTTGTAGTTTTGTTTATTCTTTATTGAAGTAAAAAAAATACTAAAATTGATGCCGTATTAGTCCATTTCTGGTTTTGGTAGCTCCATTTATTATGGTAGGAGTTGAAATCTGATCAATGTATTTCTTTGTCTTGCAACCACTAAGTGTTCTTGTTTGGTATTCTCTGTATTGAGACCAACATTAAATATATCAATTTGGAAACTTATAATGCTCAAATATCACTATTAATTTTATTTATGTAAATTTATGTGTTTGCGCGCACACATGCACACATGTGTTATTTATATTGAGAGAAAACACTTAGTCAGTTATAGCTGCAGCTTGACGGTGGCCCATATTTTGGGGTCATTAAATATTGCCTTGGCTTTCATTACTTCATTTAAAATTAAATGTACAAGTGACATTCAGAGTCAATCGAATATCTAGTTTATGCATATTATACGGTTCATTTTCAGGTTTGCCTAAGATGACTGATATCATGTTTAACATATATGTTTGCTCATTTCATCAAATTAGTAAGTTCAGTAAAGAGTTACAATAAATATTTTATGACTGGAATCCCTACATCTTGTAAGTATATATATTATATGTCTTGGTATTGTACATTTAGCAGAATGTAATTGACTCTCTTTTAATGTGTGTACTCTATTAAGAAGCAAATATACAAACTTCGAGCATCAGATAAGGAAATAAAGCACACAAAGAACAACAGTATAAAATTACTACAAGAAGATGCACAAATTGACTGCAGATTAATTTGTATGTTCAAAATCTGAGAAAAAAGTATTTCCATGATGGATCATATAAACATCACATATATCTCTTATTATAAATTACTTTTATACATTACACATGTTCTTTTGTAATTGACTAAGGATAAATTGTGTTTTGTTTTTATTAAAAAATATGTGAAGTAATGAGAACATTTATTTTGACTGAACAGATAAAGATTTGGGAAGATCGCAAGTCATCACCTATTGCAGTACTGAGGCCACATGATGGCCTTCCTGTTAATTCTGCTACATTCTTAACTGCTCCACATCGCCCAGATCACATCATACTTATCACAGGGGTATGTACTGAATCAATTTTCTTTCCATGTACGTGCTTATTTCTGTTTTAGAATTTAAACATGGAGTAAACCATATGGTACGACTGGTGGTGGCAAATCAGGCAGGTTGGGTAACGGGTCAAACTGGAAGTACTTAGTATTGCAAAAGGGGGCTGACCCACAGACATTTTTGTTTCTTTCTTTCTCCTGTCTTGAGTTTTAGACATAACTATTGTGTTATATATGATAATAAAGTATATTATTATAGGGCCCGTTGAATCGTGAAGTGAAAGTATGGGCATCTGAAAGTGAAGAAGGATGGTTGCTTCCTAGTGATGCTGATTCGTGGCATTGTACCCAAACATTGGAGTTAAAAAGTTCTGCTGAATCTAGGATTGAAGATGCGTTTTTTAATCAAGTAGTTGCATTATCTCAATCTGGGCTTCTTTTACTGGCTAATGCCAAGAGAAATGCTATATATGCTGTACACTTGGAATACGGTCCCAATCCAGAAACCACCCGTTTAGACTACATCGCAGAGTTCACTGTAACTATGCCAATATTGAGCTTCACTGGCACTAGTGATCTGTTACCAAATGGGTGCCACATTGTTCAGGTCTACTGTGTCCAAACACAAGCCATCCAACAATATGCCTTAGATTTATCCCAGTGCCTACCACCTCCTGTTTATGATGTCTATGAGAAATCTGGATCAACTGTTTCGCGTGATGCTCCAGTTATTTGTTTGGAACCATCTGATGGTAAATTGGATGAGATGGCTCAGGCTAGTCCGGGACCTAGCCCGAGACATAGCCCAGATGGGGCACCTACTTTGAGCCC
Source organism: Flaveria ramosissima (assembly GCA_025215565.1). Classification (NCBI taxonomy): domain Eukaryota; kingdom Viridiplantae; phylum Streptophyta; class Magnoliopsida; order Asterales; family Asteraceae; genus Flaveria; species Flaveria ramosissima. The sequence continues at coordinate 76,422,026 of CM046039.1, read as the reverse complement.
TAACGAGCTGAAGGACACCAATACTGATGTTTCATGTATAGAATCCCCAGCTGTTCAATCGAGCCCTAAGTTGTCGGGAAAAGTTTCTGACTTTAGAAGTCCATCTGGAAGGTTTGAGCCACGCCAGCAACTAAACAGTTATGATGATCCGAAAATCATGGGAGAAATGCAATTGGAAACCGCTCGTTCAAACATATCTAATACCTCCTTGTTGGATGATGATGATCGGGCGGTCAAGTTTAAGCATCCAACTCATCTGGTAACTCCTGCTGAATTGATGGCCACATCATCTTCTGAAGTAAATCATGTTGATGACATGCATGATGTGGCAGTAAACTCTGATACACAGAATGCTGAGGTCGAGGTTAAGGTTGTGGGTGAAATGAGAATGAATCAAAATGATGATATATCCTTGAAAGTTGAACTTAATGGTTCTGCGTATGAAGAAAAGGAAAAATCTAGAACTTTCTCCTCACAGGCATCAGGACTTGGGCTTGATGTGTCACGAGATAACGACTCTAAACAATTGGATCAGATTGCAGATGCTCAGGATGAAGTTGATGATGTAGCAACTGATCTAGCTGGATCAGTTGAGATGGTTGTGACAGGAGTGGTTCAACCTGTGGGTCCCTCTTCACGAGAAAAAAAGAAGAAGAAAAAGAATGCTCAAGCATCAGGTCAATATTCTTCAAGTATCTTAAAGTCAAC